>OY743114.1:5020000-6270000 GCA_963555685.1 Acrobasis consociella
TTCAAAAATTCAAAAAATTCTTAGTTTTCTCCACAAGTTTACATTGTACATTGTGGAAGGGACATACCCGTAATAAATCGAACCACGCGCTATACTAGATCACTGATGATCATATACAAGATCACAGAATTATGATCTAGTAGGTTGATCCATACTAGATCTTAATTCAACAGTGTTCGGGAAGCTACGCAGTTTCTTTTCGTCAAAAATACCTCAGTGTCTTAAGACTAAAGTTTACAACCAATGTGTGTTACCAGTGATGACTTATGGCTCTGAAACGTGGTCCCTTACTATGGGTCTCATAAGAAGGCTCAAGATCGTGCAACGCGCTATGGAAAGGGCTATGCTCGGTGTTTCTCTACGTGATCGAATCAGAAATGAGGAAATTCGTAGGAGAACTAAAGTCACTGACATAGCCCAGCGGATTAGCTCGTTGAAATGGCAGTGGGCGGGACACATAGCGCGACGAACCGATGGCCGATAGGGCAAAAAGGTTCTCGAATGGCGACCACGTATAGGCAAGCGAAGCGTAGGACACCAACCCACAAGGTGGTCTGACGACCTAACCAAGGTCGCTGGGAGGCGCTGAATGCAAGCCGCTCTAGATCGGTTATTTTGGAAATCTTTGGGAGAGGCCTATGTCCAGCAGTGGACGTTATGCGGCTGAAATGATGAATGATGAGATCTTAATTCTGTGGCTAAACTTAACTATTAAAGCTGGATAAAACCATTGAGCTAAGCCATTGAGGTCCTCACTTTTTTAGCATTTATCTTTTTTTGAGATATTAAAGGAGACTTGTTCTAAGGTGAAGTGAAGTGAGAGGACGCGTCGAGGTGCGCACGGGCGGATAACCTCAAAAGGGTTGAATTGCACCATATAGTGACGCAGTCTTAATATAGATTTTCTTAATATATTATGTAGAAAGTGATTTTAATCGGTTTATGTCGAATAAATTCAGAAAAATATAAATAGGTATAATATGCAGTTACGCAATATGTTCGTTGTAATGAAATAGTACATTACTGCTGAGGCCGGGAACTAAGATGTTGCCGGACGAGTCATCATCATTAGGTCTTTTTGTCTCCACTGCAGGAGCACGACCCTCTCTGTACTACCAGAGCCATACTTGGCAAGAGCAGCCAGAGGACTTGGCCTACACGCTGGCCAGACGGGTTGGAGAAGTCTCATAGATGTTTATAAGCTTTGTTTAGCTTGTATTCCCTAAGTCCTTCTGCGACATCCACGGGGGTGGATGTTGACTTGACGTTGGATTTGATGACTTGGAGTGGCCCTATGCTACTCTGCCGGAAACCATACGACAACCACCGGACGAGTAGTTTTATACTAATTACAAGTTTGGCAATCCCATTCCCGTCGTGGTGTGTATGACGCTTTGACAGTAGTTGCGATCTGTCGCGGGAATACTGTCGCTTATCTGTTAGAGCTCTTAGTCTTTGGATCTTTCGACCCTTTATTCCATCTCGATCGACCGACAACATATGTGGCCTAGTGGTTATCATGCTAGACAGTCACACTGGAGGTGGGACCTCCTGTGGTTCGATGCCTGGTCAAGTCAAGGTGGAAAATGATCTTTTCTGATTGACATTGGTGTTGGATGTTATATTTGACCGAGCGAGCGAAGCGAACGAGGGCTCTAAATCGAGTTGGGCGAAAACACTTTGTACCGCCAAACAGATTGTCCGATTTTAATTAAATTTGGTAGGCATGTAGGATATATCAAAAGAATTTTCAAGATCATTGGGCATCAAAACCGGTTCAGTAGCTATTGAAATATTAATAAAAATGTCTGGAAAATAATAATCGCGGGGTCTAGGTTCACGGCGAACTACTAGTTATTATTATTTCATTATCTACCTCTTAAATATATAAAAGCAGGAAACTGTATTTGTTTTTTATCAGGATGTGGTTGAATGGGCGATCTTTACAAAAGCTAATTGTTGCCAAAGCAACATTGTTGCAAAGCAGCCAGCTTGGAAACCAGTTCGTTCTAAAGTTATTTTATTTTTACTTTTATTGGAAAGACTTCATTGGCTTTAGAGACTACTCTTGATCAAACTGAAAATAAAAAACGCTAATATGATTACTAAAAGAAAAATAAGGGATAGGCTTTTGCACCGTTATCTCGTGAGTCGCCAATTCCCAGATCATGTATGTTACTGCTTATTAGTGTAGCGAACAATACCTAATAATGAAGCGCAAAAATGACCCCATCAAAAGAACTTTTGAGTAGACGATACTTAAAAACCTACATTTTGTTTCCCGCCAACCTATATAGGCCGCCTTCCTAACGATTATATTATTGCCTTCTCTATCTCAACAGAGATGTCGATTAAAAAAAATATTGGCTCAAGAGTTATTAAGTTGAGAAGCCATAGGCTTTTTTGCTTTGGGCACGTGATAAGAAGAGAGGAGGCTCATATAACAAAAAAGGTGATAAACAATCTGTGGGTGAGTATAGGCAAAAACGAAGAAGAAATGTATAAGAAGTGATATAAAAGCTCTCTATCGCGAGCCATAGAGAAAATTGGAAAGAAAAAACGGTTTATAAACAAATGGGAAATGGTAAGGTAGAAGATAGATTATTAAAAAATTTGGCATACGTATTTTTTTCTTTTCTCTGATTAGCAAGTAATGACGAAGATACTATAGCGCATTTAAGTTCTTCGTGACGTCACGATAAGTTGTGATTTTTAAATGAAAGTGGCGTAAATCAACTACAATCCTAAACTTCAAAGCGCTTTATTTTTGCGAATTTTTACATCTTTACTAAACGAAAAAATTTGGATTTTTCTTTCTATATTTTTGGATAGGTAGACTAGTAGGTACTACAAATCCCTGTTACTGGATTATTCAGTAGCTGCTGTATGACGCCGCAGCATAGCGGGCATTGGTCGTCCGTTGATATTTTATATTACTTAATTTCATGGTGCCATTTTGTGAATTTGTGAATTCTATTTTTGATATTACTCTTTCATGTTATTTGTATCTATCACGAAATCTACTGCAGACAAGTCGAGGGAGACAGAAGCGCACCCGAAATGCTGCGGCACCCGGTGATTGAAACCCGAAAGGCGACACTGGACGCACGGGGGATTGGGTTACATTACACATAGTATGGTGGTCAATGTTAGATAAAACAAAACGTGTAAAATATAAAGGTAGATACTTACGCATTTCTTCGCACAAATAGTCTCAATAAATATAGATACTCCTCGATGCGCGTCGCTCTTTGCTTGGCTCCACTCGCCCATCGATTTTGTATCTGTGCCGATTACTATACAAGGTACTATTCCTGATTGGATTACTAGGTTAAGGCATCATCATCATCATCAGGTCTTTTTCTCTCCACTGCAGAAGCACGACCCTCTATACTACCAGAGCCATACTTAGCCAGTGCAGCCAGAGGACTTGGCCTACACTCTCCTCGCTGGCCAGACGGGTTGGAGAGGTCTCATTGATGTTTATCAGCTTTGTTTAGCTTGTATTTTCTAAGTCGCCTTCTAAGACATCCACGGGAGGACTTGGCGTGGCACTATTCTACTCTGCAGAAAACCACACGACACGACATGAGTGTCTTTATTCCGCCATAACCTCGAAAAATAATAATGCCAGTGTAGAGTTGAGAATAGGGTAGATTAGATACATTATCTGTCATCTATCTATAATTTAAGAATTACTTTTTTGTCGGTGTGTGTCGTAGGCAATTTTTTTTAGTTTTTTCTGAAATTCTTCGCTGTACTGTATTCAAGATAATCCTCGATGCGCGTCGCCCGTTGCTCGGCTCCACTCGCCCATCGATTTTGTGTCTGCGCCGATTACTATACAAGGTACTATACCTGATTGGATTTCTAGGTTAAGTAGTAGGGTTAAATAGCCGTTAATTATGTTGTTAACTAGGCTGATTCACAACTTTTTGATGATTCCTTAATTGAGTTCGATTGGGTGACAATTGTTGAAAGTATTGATATGAAAGGTGATATACCTAATGTGATACAGTCCTTGAGGCGTAAGCTTAGCTTTGCATTAGTGTGAGTAAGTGCCAAAAGTAGAGTAAGTCAAAAAAATACATTAAAATAAAATCAATGCTTTATTATTAAAAAACACGATATTAAGTCAATTTATTTTATTACTTATATCATCATTTGAAAACAGGTTAAGTTTTATAACATATCTACAAAATACATAACAAAATCTGACCTAGCTGCCTGTTGGCAGCATCATTGTATTATTTATTATTATTTATTAATGTTAGTGTATATCACTAATAATTCAAACATAACAACACCGGAACGACAAGCTGTTAGTGTTTTCAAAGGTGAAGGTTAAGGCGGAAAGCGCGCGGCAGGGAGATGACTCTCGAGGATTGTGCAGCGTCTCAGGCCGAGTTTCAAAAAGCATTAGAAACCCGCGCAGGTCGTGCCGAGCCTCAAGCCGATGTCTCATCTACACTATCTATGTGCAATCACACAAATGCAAAACTGAGCTTACGCATCGAGAGCTGTAATCTTCTTCTTCTTATCGTGTTTGTTAGTGACTAACACTAGTGTCAGAGTTTTTAAACCGCCTTAAAGGCCTCTGACATGGTTTTAGGTAACGACAACACAAAGTTGTTGCCCCCGCCGGGAATCAAACCCGCGACCTCCGGATATGAGCCGAACGCTCTAACCACTACACCACGGAGGCAGTTCCGAGAGAGCTGTAATAAAGGTGAAACAGATTTATAACGACATTGCTGTCTGTAAGTATTTTTTTCTACATGTAAACAAGATGATGATGTTTATTATACCGTCTTCGCTCAAAAAAGACAAATAAATAAAGAAACATAAACAGAACTCAAAAACCACGAATTGGATTACAACATGTTCTTTATTTTTAATAAGAAAGCAAATCTATACATACAGCCAGTCAATATTTACATAAACTCTCAAGCTTATGCATTCTGTCATCTTTCCTACCAATATCACATGTCAACCCATTCACTGGCCGAAAATACGAGTAAAAAAGAAAAAAGAAAAAAAGTATAAAATTCAAAACGATGTAACCCAAAGCCTACACGGCCATACCCTCGGGCTGCGGTCCGTAAGCAGAGAACGCTGGATATTCTCGTATTTCACTATCCATTATTTGCTACGACGATTTTATTTGTTTTGCCCCTCATTGCGATGATTCATAAAGCGGGAAATGGAACGTGTCTCTATTTCAAAACTCGCAACTTCGAATTTTGAATCCGGAATTGGAGAATTGCATTCCATAAATATTTGTTGATTTTGGACTGCAAATTTCAATGACTTGTAAAGAAATCAATCAATCAATCAATTTATTTATTTGCATAAAATGTAAATCTTAAAGTATTATTCTTCCCTTTTACATTTTACCTTCTTGCGTTGGTATGCAAATTTTGTTTGAGTCATATATAATTTCATTAACTATTTAAATAATATTAGGTACTTACTTCATTCGATACATACATTATTATATTTTATCGTCTAAAAACTCATTAATTGTGTAATAACATTTGTCAATTAATAGTTTCATAAGTTGACTCTTAAATAAATTTAAACTTAAGTTCCTAATTTTTTTTGGGACCTTGTTATATACTAAAGAAGCCATGCCAAACACACTTGCACCAAACATAGATGTCTTGTGTGTCATCGGCCAAATTCTGTCGCTGATGCGAGTGGAACTGAGGAATTGGAAACGATGTATATTTAATCTCACAAAAAGAGCTAGTTCATATATATACATACCTGGCAATGTTAATATTTTCAGTTTTTTAAAATGTGGTACACATGAATCTCTAGTATGTATTCCACACAATGAACGAATGCACTTCTTCTGCGGTTTGAATGCTTCTTCTTTTCCTGTTGCATTCCCCCAGAAAATAAAGCCATATCTAATCGTCGATGCAACATAGCCATGGTAAGCAGTTAAGAGAGCATCTTGATTTACAACTTTTCTTAACATATATAGAGCGTATGAGAATGTACTAAGCCGTTTACAAATATTTTCAATGTGGCATTTCCATGTCATGTTTTTTTCTATGTATAATCCAAGAAACTTAGTTACCTCTGATTCTTCAATCTCAATCCCTGAGTGGGCAATTTCAAGTTTGATATGACTTTTTTTTATCTTTGGCTAAATGCCATACATTTCGTTTTTTTTAGATTTATGAGCAGATTATTATTTTTTAACCATTCAATTACTTTATTCAATGTCATGTTAATTTCATCTATATATGTCACGGGATTATTACACTCAAATATAGTGCTGTCATCAGCAAAAAGAACCATAGGGTGCTCAATAGCTTTTGGAAGGTCATTTATATAGATCAGAAATAGAAGTGGTCCCAGAACACTCCCCTGAGGAACACCACATTTAATTTCTTTTTTTTCTGATGTATACGTTACCTCACACTTAGTCTTGTGACATAACCTTTTCATTTGTGTCACTTGAGTTCTGTTGCTCAGATAGGATGTTACTAAGTTGAGAATGTTACCTCTTACACCACATTTATTTAATTTGTCATTTAGTATAATGTGATCAACAAAGTCATATGCTCTAGTCATATCCATATATAATACTGATACCTATCTACCACTGTCTACATTTTTTACTATTCTAGAAAGAAACTCGTATACAGCCATATTTATAGTCTTATTCTTTCTGAAACCATGTTGTTCTTCACAGAATAAGTCATACTTTTCAAAAAATGAGTAAAGTGCGTCATGTATTACCTTTTCAAATATTTAAGAAAAGATTGGTTTTAAAGCCAGTTGCCTATAATTGCACATATTTTCTTTACTATCTTTCTTAAATAATGGTCTAACAACGGTTAATTTCAGACGATCGGAAATAATTCCTTTATCAATACTTAAATTAATAATATGGGCTAATATAGGCGCTATAATTTCAGCAGATATTTTTACTATTTTTGTACTAATATCATCATAGCCCGTGCTGTTCGTATTTTTAAGCGACCTTATTATTATTAAAATGTCATGGTAGTCTACTGGTCTCATAAATATGGAATTACAATTTAAATTATTCGATGTCATAATTTTTTTATCATTATTTGTTTCACCATCATCAACAAAATATTTATTAAACGCATTCGCTATTTCTAGAGGGCATTTCATTAATTTTTTGTTCACTAGGATTTGTTTTATTTCTTCCCTAGGTAAATTGTTCTTTGCTTCATTTATTATTTTCCAAGTCGCCTTTGATTTATTTTTTGAGTTATTAATATAGTATGTGTTTTGAGCCGTTTTAGTCAACTGAACAATTTTTTTAAAACGTTTAGCATATTGTTTAAATTTATTTTTGTTATGAACATTTGGTTTTAATCTATATTCCCATAGTAATTGTCTTTTCCTTTTACTACATGTTCTTATTCCTCTTGATATCCATTTTTTCTTTTTTCTTAAGTTAATTTTTTTTTCCTTCAATTGGGAAACAAAGATCGTACATTAATTTAAATATATCATAAAAATTATTAAATGCCTCATTTGGGTCACTACTTTCATATACGTCATTGAAATGAAGAATTGAAATACATTCTATAAACTTTTGTATATTATGTTCATTATAATTTCGCTTACTAGTGTACATGAATAAATATTTGTATGAACTACGAATCGGAAATTTTAATGCTACTCCCGAGTGATCGGAAAGTGCCAGTTCAATTACTTTAGTATTGTTTCCTTTATAATTATGTAAAATATTATCAAGGCATGTTCCACTTTTTAAACGTGTCGGCTCCTTAATGCCTATTTTTAAATTGGAGTCCTGTAGTAGTAAGAAATAGTCTTAATAATACTAAAAATAAGTATTTTGAAAAATTATCTTTCTTTGTACAAGCTTATTGAAAGGCGTACTCATTAAGACAAATGAAAGAAGCCTAAACTCGATGAAGCTGCGTCCTTTTTAGGGTTCCGTAGCCAAATGGCAAAAACGGGACCCTTATAGATTCGTCATGTCTGTCTGTCTGTCCGTCCGTATGTCACAGCCCCTTTTTTCCGAAACTATAAGACCTATACTGTTGAAACTTGGTAAGTAGATGTATTATGTGAACCGCATTAAGGTTTTGACACAAAAATAGAAAAAAAACAATAAATTTTGGGGTTCCCCATACTTAGATATGAAACTAAAAAAAATATTTTTCATCAAACCCATACGTGTGGGGTATGTATGGATAGGTCTTCAGAAATGATATTGAGGTTTCTAATATCATTTTATTCTAAACTGAATACTTTGCGCGAGAGACACTTCCAAAGTGGAAAAAAATGTGTCCCCCCCCCCCCCCGTAACTTCTAAAATAAGAGAATGATAAAACTAAAAAAAATATATGATGTTCATTACCATAAAAACTACCAGCGAAAATTGGTTTGAACAAGATCTAGTAAGAAGTTTTTTTTTAATATGTCATAAACTGCAATTTACCTTTCATTCAATCAACTCAAACATAAAAATTTAAAAAAAAATACTACTACGGAACCCTTCATGGGCGAGTCCGACTCGCACTTGGCCGCTTATTTTATTAAGTTCCATCGACCACCTTTCGTCTCCATGATCAGACCTTATGCATCGTCTACCGTAAAGTGCTCGTCATAACACAAATCAAACGAGTCCTACTCAATGAGGTTATTTATTTTATAAGTGAGTTCCGACAAATATCTCCCGGCTCCATTATCAGAACAGCTCATTGACATTTTCCATCTTGACCTTACCGGGGATCGAACCCGGGTTCCTTCAAAGTGACAGCCTGGCATGATAACCACTAGAAAACAGAGGTCGTCATTTTTTCCATATACAAAGATAACAAAAAATGGCTTAAAATTTATTCTACGATCATTTTTAAACCATTTTCGGTCTCGCCTTTTCTAAATCCAATATCTTCGACGTGCGTTTGTTTCTACGCAAAATTCCCAATATCTTACTTTTTATTGCTATCATACAATGCAAAATTGGAATGCTAAACCGGTAGACAATCACAGCCGCTAGTCTATGGACATTTCTGATGTCTTAGTAATGCAATTTCAATGTTGCCATTGAAAATAAACTGCAAATGAAATCTAAGATATGACTATCAACCATTACATATAATGCCATGCTATCAACTGACATCTTCCGGGTAGTAAAAAGGGATACCACTCAATTACAAGGTCCATAAATAGACGATAGCTGGCAATGGATTCTGGATTTCTAATTATTGTCTGTGCTACTTGTCTACCTGTAACTTCCTTCACGCGGATCTCTAATAAATTTGCGAAAATATCGTCTTGGTGTGTGTCTCTTTCCATACAATGATACTGACAAGAGTTAGTTGCACAGATAACGTATAGGTTACTGGGTTTTTAATTATAGAAGAAGTCATTTTTACATACATACATACATACTATCACGTCTTTATTCCTAATGGGGCAGACAGAGCATTTTGGGTCTTGCGGTTCTTTGCAGAGCCCAAAAGCCACTTTTATCGTCATGGTGGGCGAGAATATGGAAAAGCAATCAATACAGTGATGGGTTGCTAGCCGCATCGCCGGTTAACATGATTTGCATTTTTGCCCATTCCCTCGATCGGCTTTTACGATCTGCGTGGGAAGAGAAGCAGCTGGTACATTCTAAGTTTTTTTTATTTCTCCCAGACCAGCATGGGAGTCATTTTTACAAGTTTTTATTTAAATTGCAATAGAAATTGCACCTATATTTTTGTTAAGGTCAAATCTTGCAACTCAATTTTAACCCATTGCATACTGTGCATTATGTGAGTCGGATGACAATGCAATATTATTATGACAAGCAGCTGATCTGCCGATGGATCCGGAAGATGGTCATATGTAAGGTTTACCTCTATTGTTTTAGGGCTCCTGTAAGAATATGACGCAACCCGATCTAGTTTGGTCTTATTGACGACCTCTGTGGCCAGTGATCATCATGCCAGACTATCACACTGGAGGTCCCAGGTTCTATAAATAGGTGTGAATAGTCCTTTTTTTACCTACGTACTTGGACCTCAC
This sequence comes from Acrobasis consociella, assembly GCA_963555685.1. Taxonomy (NCBI): domain Eukaryota; kingdom Metazoa; phylum Arthropoda; class Insecta; order Lepidoptera; family Pyralidae; genus Acrobasis; species Acrobasis consociella. Next base: position 5,030,039 of record OY743114.1, read on the forward strand.
ACCCAATAAAAGCTTGTACGGAAAAAGTTATTTTTTTCTTTTTTAACTTATGTAGATAACCAACAGTTTTTTTCATATTTTATTATGGCATTGTCTTGATAAGTACCTACGTACTTGGACCTCACACCCAATAAAAGGTAGTACGAAAAAAGTTTTTTTTTAAATTTTTAACTTATGTAGATAACCAGCAGACAACACAGCAGCCTTCGTACTAAAACGTCCACAACAAGTACAACATCCCTTTCTCATAAACAAATTCTCAAATTAGTACCCTTCCCGCTGCTTACATAATGAAGCGGTCATGTTAAGGCGCCTGCGTCCTAAAATACCGTTTTTTTTAATTTTATTAAAAGTAACTGCAGTTTAAAAATTCTGAGACCTGTGTTGTCCATTTACACACAAAAAAAACACGTTTATTGTATTTCCATAAAATAAACGTGTTTTTTTGTGTGTACGTAAAAACAATATAAATATAAGTAAAAAGCAAATAAAATAAATATTAAATGGGGGCTCTCGCTCCCCTTTAATATTTATTTTATTGTGTTTTTGTATTTGTTTTTATAGCGGCAACAGAAATACATAATCTGTCAAAATTTCAACTGTCTAGCCATTACGTTCATGAGATACAGCCTGGTGATAGACAGACGGACAGACAGACGGATAGCGGAGTCTCAGTAATAGTCTTAGTAATTGAGCCGCATAATTTTCTCTGTATATCCCTATGGTTGACTAGGAGAAAATGCTTTTAGCATTAAATCCGCCATTTGTTAAAAGTATATTTAAACTTTGGAACAATAAAGTTTGTTGTAATGTTAGTTTTAAATAAAATAAAATAGGGTCCCGTTTTTAACCTTTGGGTACGAAATCCTAAAAAAGCAACCTCAAAAGTTTAAATAAATATTGTCAGCAAGTCAAAAATGCTTTCACTCGTTTAAATCAAAGTGGAAACTTTCAAAGATATTGCCCTTAACGCTTTGCAAATATGCGAAATTGTAAAGTGTACGCAATAAATGATATGAAATAATCAAGAGCTGATGCTATCGTACCTCTACGCCTTCGTGCGTTTTGGTACAAGTGTACAATCGAGTGCAAAAGTTAATACATTACCTATTTTAATAATAAAAAAAAAACTTGAGAGATGTCACGGGACACCAGGATAGAACGAAGTTTCTTTCGATTAATTAATAAAGGAATTGTATTTTTTTTAAAGTTTTTTGTAAAGAGAGAGAGAAAGAGAGACAGACAAAGAAACACGCGCACGCTGCACGGCTTACAATACAACTATAGCAAAAAGTGTCGTTACAAATTTTGGTCTTGATTTTTCCGTCTAGCCCCTTTTCGCAACGTACGATAAGGAACTACGTTCCAAAAAAACTGAACTTACTTTACGGATACTTGAATTTTCCGAGGTTTAGTGCTGAAAAATCTGAAAAGAAACGGACATATCGTTTAACATGCTATCTTGACCAAGCGTTAAATAACCCTTTACATTATTTTGTGAACTACTGTTTACAGTTTAAAGTATAAACGTAAAGCTTATCTTCGCACATTTGCCAAAAGTGGCAGTTTTTCGCAATTGTGCAAAGAAAGGCATAAAACAGTTTGAAGGTTTATCTAGGATTTGGTTTAGATAACATTTTCATGAGTTTCTTTCGGCGTTTTTTTTTGCAGAAGTGCTTATCCTGAACCTGAAATAATAATTTATCATTACTATGATGAAAATCTACCAATACTTGCGTTTTAAGTTGTGTCTATTATTGCATTCTTACCAGGGCAAAATCATGTGTGGTTTAATAAATAAATAAATTACCAAGTATATCATATTTTATCATACCTATCCTAATATTAAATTCATAAATACACGTGCACACGAACTATGCATCTAGAATTTAATAATAACAAAGTACTGAAATTTAAATAAAATAACTGTAACAACATTTGGTACATAAAAACTTGTAATTGTGTCCTTCTGTTAAGTGGAATACACCTTTATAAGTCGTTTAAGGGTATACGGTAATGTACTATCGCATTAGGTGTCAACCTGTAATGAATAGGTACATATCATTACAGTTTGACACCTAATGCGTATCTATATCTATATCTATACATATAATAAAACAGTAAAAATCTATACATATAATAAAACAGTAAAAAAAGTGTGTCTGTACATTAAATATATTTCCAAAAAAAATATTGGGGGCGATGGAGACATAGTAAAAGAGTAAGAATTAAAAAAAAATGTTTGTCTGTTTGTCTGTTTGTCTGTTTGTCTGTATGTCTGTTTGTTTGTTTGTCTGTTTGTATACGCTAATCTCCGGAAATACTGGACGGATTCGAACGAAACTTTTTTTGTTATATAGCTATTAAGCCTGGGCAACATATAGGGTATAAATGATTTTGGGAAATGGAACGCCTGATGCAGAACCAAAATGGTCCAGCTAAACTATAAGAGATATAAAAATGGCGCCTTAGTAAAAGTTGTTCAGCCTGATGAGCATTTTCCAGAGACATAAAGTCCACGCGAACGAAGTCGCGGGCTTCGGCTAGTATGTTAATCAATAAATAAAGTATAGAGAGGCACACTCTTCCAAAGCCATAATATAATAAGCCTTTTATACTTACTTGTACATGAAGTAGCAAGCGAGTTGGCACTAAATTATTAGTGTTGTCAAAACATTCCGCATACAGTGCAATTTATCGACTGCCCGTGGGCTGGGCAGGCATCGACATATCGATAATAAGTATTGAATTACAAAATTCAAATCGAGTTTTATAATAAATACATTACCATTGAGAAATTATACATATATTTATTAGACGATAATGATTCTTTACAAGACTTGTGTTAATGTTTTACGTTTGTAATGCGAGGTTATAAAATTAAATGTTATGTTTTGACTTATGAATGTAATAATGACAGTTCGTGTGCATGGGTATTAATGAATTTAATATTAAGATAGGTATTAAAAATATGATATGTTGGTAATTATAATTGACTAGCTGTACCACTCAGCTTGTACAGATATATTTAAGGACTATGAAAGAGTGTTATTAATAATTGAAAACCATTAGCTCTGCATTTATCCGTTAAATGATCAAAGTTTCGTTTCACTTAGTATTTCACATAAAAACATTATTAAAAAAGGACCCATTGCTATATTGTCAAAAAATAAATACTTACCTTATAAATAGGTAATGAGTTAAACAACTAATTTATACGCCTAATTAGGTACTTTATACTTTAATTGAAATAAGTATTTAGGTTTAGAAAAACGAATAAAAAACCGAATTAAATAAATAAATAAATATATAGGGACAAATTACACTGATTGAGTTAGCCCCAAAGTAAGTTCGAGACTTGTGATATGGGATACTAACTCAACGATACTATATTTTATAACAAATACATATATAGATAAACATCCAAGACCCAGGACAATTTGAAAAAGGCTATTTTCCAACTTGCCCTGACCGGGAATCGAACCCGGGACCTCTGGGCGGCGGACTAGCATGGTGACCACTACGCCACGGAGGTCGTCAATTGTTTCTTAATAACAAAAATTTATTAGTTAAATGATTTTTCCCTAATAAAAAAGCAATAATAGAATTTGAAACTGATTTAATAAATTCAATTTATTTATAAATAAATTGAATTTATTAAATCAGTTTCTCTATAGACCGGTTCTCTATTAACCGGTTATAACCGGTTCTCTATAGAGAACCGGTAAAAATTAGTCAAATATGCAACAAACTCGACCGCTTTGTTTACGCATTAAGAAGAGTACGACAAACTGTATCAATTGAAGCAGCCTTACAAGCATAATACGGATATGTATCTTCGGTAATGAGTTACGGATTGATACTATGGGGAAATTCTGTTGATGCAGATAAAGTATTTCGTCTACAAAAAAAGTGTATACGTGCCTTAACTAATGCTTGGTATTTGGACAGCTGCAAACCACTATTTAAAAAGTTAAATGTATTGACACTGCCTTGCATGTACATAAGAGACCTATGCTGCTATGTAAAAAGATATCCAAAATATATTAAATTATTTACAAAAGTATCTAAAAGACAGTTAAGATCATACTATGTACATAACTTGTATCAACAACGTGGACGGAAATACATATACAAAAAAATGCTTTTAATATGGCCATTCAAATATTCAATAAACTTCCTACTTGTGTTAAAAGCTTAAATAACAATAAGTTTAAAATAACATTGACGAAATGGTTGAAGGAATATTTCGATTATAAAGACTAAGTGATAATATATTTCACATAAAATACTTGACGAAATTATATGAGACGGAATATTTATGACATTTAAGTAAATATAATTAATGTTAAATTGTGGTTTTTATTGATACTATTTTTTTTATTATTAGCATATAAACTTTGTAGAAATAATATTTGCACGCCTGCAAGCAGACTGAATGCGTTGCTGTACTTATACATACCTACCTTGTTAACCATCTAAGTATATACTAGATACTGTAATGTTTTTCATGCAAATAAATCTTTATCTTATCTTATCTTAAAAATCTCTAAATCAAATTTTAATTACTTTTGTATGACAATACACTGGCCCTAAGTATAAAGTTAAAAGGAACACCCAAAAACTGATACGCAATACAGACATACATAATATCACGTCTGTTTCTCACAGGGGTAGGCAGAGACTATGGACCTTCCACTTGCTACGATCCTGACAAACCTCTTATGCTTCATCTAAACTCATCAATCTCTTCATACATGCCCTTCGGTAAAAACAAAATACGCAAACTAACAAATAAAAATCACAACTAACATGATCATCAATGGCACTCAAGTGCATTCAATAACCGAACAAATCCGCAAGCAAACAGTATATCAATCACTTTATATCGGCAGGGTGCACACTCAATAACCAGGGCTTAGTGTGCACCACGCTTAAGTGCCGTTTAATATCACTTACCGGTTAGAAACCCATGGTGAAACTATTTGCAGATAGCCTTATTGTGTAGTGGGTTAGTGGTGATCGATTGGGGATTTTTTTAAGTCGAATCGGTAGAATTTGGCTGTTAAGGGAGTAGGGAGTAAAATAAATCACTTTTTGTCAAATCCTTTTTTATTTTTTATTATTTTTTATAATATTTCTTACACTCAACTAACCTTACAGGATCATTCCTTAAGCGTTATGAAAACAATACAATACAAATTAACTTTTTAAAACCAAAAAGAAAGAATATAGGCACAGAGGTGGACTTATCGCTATAAATGCAATCTCTTCCAGCTAACCTTTGGGTGTAGGAAAAAATAATTTTTATTTATTAAGAAAGAAGATTGATGAGACATTATTAAATAAACTTGTCCTTTTCCTTGCGAAAGTCATGGGTTCAAATTTCACTGTGAAGTAAGAAGGGAACACTTTGTAATAAGTTGTTTCATCTTTCATTTCAAGTCAAGGAATTGGTTCTGGTCTACCCTTTGGGTTGCGTAGGTCAGACGGCAGTCGCTCTGTGTAAGGGCCTTCGCTGAGTCGCGGGCGCACGCGGCGGGTTCAGTCTATCTCTGTCACAAACGCTACGTGCGACAGAGACAGGTGACCCGCGACCACTGACCTCCATATATACAAGTACGCTGGACCTATGATTAGCCGGGCCATAGTGAGGCGATTTGATTTTCGCCATTTTGGCGCTGATCGTAGGCATTCGTAGCAGTGGGTGGGAACGGAACTAATATGACAGATGGGACAATGACATCGGTATATGTCATTTCCGAATTAGTTATGTCAGATTTAGTTCTCTTCCCACGCATTGGGGGCGCTTCAAATAGGCACAATAAAGAGCTGTCATTTCTAAGGGTATCATAGGTCCAGCGTACTTGTATATATGGAGGTCAGTGCCCGCGACGGATTCTGCTATCTCTTTAGATTGCATTTAGAGTTTGTGACAGAGATAGACCGCAACCCGACGCGTGCGCCCGCGTCACTTAGCGAAGGCCCTAATAACTAGTAACCTTGTCAAATTACTAAGGTAAGGTAGCGTACACCGGCCTCTGGATGCAACCAGGAATACCTCGAATACTCTCGGATGATAAAGAACACAGTCTTGTTTTAAGTTAATATAATTGACCATCTATATTGTTCCATAGAATTGCCGTTGGTATATACCCTTCGGGTTAAACAACCTATAAATTAATAACAACTGATTTGCTTCTTAGAACCTATTATAGAATTTGTTCTTCGTAAAAGGCGAGGCCCTTCTAAGGAAAATGCCCTTTGCTTGAAATCTAGAAGACTAAAAACTATCTAAATGGTACACCTAAATGTGGAAGACTTAAATATCATTCGTGCTTTAGGGTTAGTTGTTTGTTAGATCCATAAATAGAAATATCAATTGCAACATTTCAATACTATTTTAAGTCATAGGAAAATTATTAATGTTGGCAACGAGCTCCTTTTAGAACTAGGTAAACAAACGTATTGTAACCCCCGACAAAAAAGATGGATATTATAAGTCTGTCTGTGGCATCATAGCTAAGATGGTTTCGAAGCGGTTTTTTTACGTGCAAGCAAGTCCTTGCTTTTGTGGGAGTCGGTTCAGCGGTTCAGAATTACTACGAAACTGAACTTTGAAGAACCATATTCGGACAACCATGCTGGTCTGGGAGAAATAAAAAAAAACTTAGAATGTACCAGCTGCTTCTCTTCCCACGCAGATCGTAAAAGCCGATCGAGGGAATGGGCAAAAATGCAAATCATGTTAACAGGCGATGCGGCTAGCAACCCATCACTGCATTGATTGCTTTTCCATCTTCTCGCCCACCATGACGCTGAAAGTGGCTTTTGGGTCTTGCGGCCCTGGGCTCTGCATAGAACCGCAAGACCCAAAATGCTCTGTCTGCCCCATTAGGGGTAAAGACGTGATAGTATGTATGTATGTATATTCGGACAACTTTTTATTCCGACAATGAATCCCCGATACGTCTTCATTTCGAAAATAGTTTAGTTTAGTGCGGGAAGTAGTGTCAGCCAATGTATGGAAGGTGCAAATTTTGGTATCGGAAGAATTCACTTGGCACACATGTAATATACGTAAAGTTAAGCTAATTTAGCCCGGTAACCATCCCCCACCCCCTGGGGGGTAGGTAGGGGGGGCATTCGAAGTTAATCGCCGCCGCGCTTCAGGAAAAAAATCATATTAGCTTCTATTTAACTAACACCTCAAGTGTGGTATCATTTTCTGATAAATCAGACATGAGGAATTAAATTTTGAGTACAATTTCACATTTAATGTAAAGATTAATAGTAAAAAAGGGAAAATATTGTCAAAAATTGTTAAAATCGGATCGCATATTTTTTATTTTAACTGATTTATTTTACCAGAATACCTGTATTTTGTGCAACAAAAAATACTATGTTAAAGAATATTTATCTAGCTTTTAAAAAATATATACTTTGTTATATATAGCTGTCATACATCTATCTGAAAAAAATCGAACATGGCACGCGGCGGCGCATAGGAACTAATCCAACCGTCTCGTCTCACATAATTTGTTGCAATTATAAGTTGTTTTTTAATTCAAAATATATAGAATACATACTTTATGTATCAATAGTCGTATTTTTATATTTATATTAGTTCATTTTTCATAACATATCCACCACATTGTCATAATTCGGTACATTTTAATAGTTTTCTCAGACAGTTACACCTAACACTGCACCGTAACTTGCACTTGCACTGAATCAGTTCACAAGCGGTAGCAGCCACTGGTGCAGTAGTCCACTTCGGTTTCCAATTATTTAGTCCAATTTTCTATCCCTTATCCGCCGGACTGGAACGATTTTGAATCAGCCCCATACGTACACCCCATGGTAAACAGCTCGAAGAAGATTTTGTTATTTTTTTTAATAGCCTATATGTATAGTGTCCCATTGTCGGGCAAAGGCCTCCCCTTCATGCTTCCGCGATTCATGATCTAAGGCAGCTTGCTACCATCCACTCACGTAGCTTTCAATATCGTCCCTCCATCTTTTCCTCGGCTTTCCCCTACGCCGGCGTCCTTCTGGAACCTGTAACATCGCCTTTCTTGCCCATCTTTCCGGTCTTATACGACAAACATCCGGGCCACTCCCACTTCAGTTTTGCCGTTTTGACACCCACATCGATAATTTCGGTCCTGGAGCGCAGTTCAGTGTCTCGTAGAAGATGCTGCCAAAAAATCTTTGGCTGTCGGTCTTTTTTTAGAGAACAGCTCCCTCCTGCACTCGTTTAGCGATGTGCACTGACTGGACCTAAAATTAAAATCAGGTAAATAGGTATTGCAGTATTATTTTGGTCAAAATAAAATACAGCTATATATACCTGTCATTTATAACCACGTAGATGCAATTTTATTTTGTGCTTATTTATCAATTTTATCATACATCGTTATGACAATATTTTAAATAATTTGGTTATGTAGAGTTTTCTATGTCTCTGTTAGCGAGCATATTAATTCACTAGTTGCTGTGCTGATGGTAAAGTATTCCATGCTTCGTCAGCAACATGCACCTTTATTTTCGTATCAGCATTCAGCTTCTTTTGCTTTTCAACGATCGCTGCAGCTACGAACAGCGTGTACCTGTTCTTAGCAGCACTTATAAAGCATGGAATACTTTTTCATCAGCAACTAGTGAATTTAATATGCTCACTGACAGAGATGTTGAAAACTAACCAAATTATTTAAAAAAAAATCATAATGATACTCTAACCGAATTATTTGTAAAATTTGTAAAATTTGTAACGATGTATAATGTATGATAAATGAGCACAAAATAAAATTGTATCAACGTGGGTTATATTTATATTATAAATGACATGTATATATAGCTGTATTTTATTTTGACCAAAATAATACTGCAATACCTATTTACCTGATTTTCATTTCAGGTCCAGTCAGTACACATCACTAAACATGAGTGCAGGAGGGAGCTGTTCTCTAAAAAAAGACCGACAGCCAGAGAATTTTCGGCAGCATCTTCTAAGAGCTGTTTACCATGGGGTGCACGTATGGGGCGTGTATTCAAAATCGTTCCAGTCCGGCGGATTAGGGATAGGAAATTGAACTAAATAATTGGAAACCGAAGTGGACTACTGCACCAGTGGCTGCTACCGCTTGTCGTGAACCACTGATTCGGTGCAAGTGCAAGTCACTGTGCAGTGTTAGGTGCAACTGTATAAAAAATATATTAAATGTACCGAATTATGACAACGTGGAGGAAAATTTTATGAAAAAATGACCTAATATAAATATAAAAATACTACTATTGATACATTAGACCATAAGCGACAGTCGATAATTAAGTAAAGAATGTATTTTATACATTTTGAAGTAAAAAACAATTTAATACTTGCAACAAATTACGTGAGACGAGACGGTTGGATTAGTTCCTAGGCACCGCCGCGTGCCATGTTCGATTTTTTTTCAGATAGATGTATGACAGCTATATATAACAAAGTATATATTTTTTAAAAGCTATATATATATATTCTTTAACATAGTATTTTTGTTGCACAAAATACAGATATTCTGGTAAATAAATTAGTTAAAATAAAAAAAAATGCGTTCAGATTTTAATATTTTCGTCAATATTTTCCCTTTTTTACTGTTAATCTTTACATTAAATGTAAAATTGTACTCAAAATAGAATTCCTCGTGTCTGATTTATCAGAAAATGATACCACACTTGAGGTGTTAGGTAAATAGAAGCTGATATGATTTTTTTTCTGAAGCGCGGCGGCGAGTAACTTCGAATGCCCCCCCTACCTACCCCCCAGGGGGTGGGGGATGGCTACCGGGCTAAATTAGCTTAACTTTACGTATATTACATGTGTGCCAAGTGAATTCTTCCGATACCAAAATTTGCACCTTATGACACTACTTCCCGCACTAGTTCTAAATATCTTAAGAGCGGTATTAGGTACTGTATTGCAACGAAGCGCTTTTTCGACATGATTAAATACAATTCGACTGCGACGACATACTTCTTCGACAACCATCAAATGCTAGTCCGAAATGCCTAAATTTCCATGTATACTACTCCAGCATGCTGTAAGTCGACAATATTTTACATAATTTATTGGGTCAAAAAAAATTGTCTTGAAAAAGCCAGCGAAGTTTTCCAAGTCTACTTGAACAATCCGGCGTTGTATGTATGTACGTTTTTTCGACGAGTAGTTTTAATTGAAGCGTCTTAAAATTTGATAGTATAGAAGTGGCCAATAGAATTTTCTAGTTCGAACATGAGACAAATTGGGGTTCCTGAGATATGGGGTTCGCGAGTTCACAGTTCGGGGCGAACTACTTGTTTCGGTAACCTAAGTAATTTAACGAGGTTACTGGTTCTGGTTTTTACACAGAGCGACTGCCGTCTGACTCCGCAACCCAAGGGTAGACCAGAACGAATCCTTAATAGGTTTGAGCAAACACTAGATGGCATTCGGTACATCGGGACCCACAGTTTATACGTGCCTTCCAAAACACGGAATCATCTTTCTTTTTAAATAATCAGGTGATTCAATTGACAATGAACAGTCTGGAAACCACTTTTCATAAAGTATGCGTGTGGGATTCGAATCCACGACCCCCGAATCACAATGTGAACGCTTTGACCACTTAACCACGGCGGCAGTCATACTCTGTCTGCCCCATTAGGGATAAATACGTGACGTTTGTACCGATGGACTCATTAGCGTTTTGTATTTAAAATACCTTTCTGGCTAAAGTGGTAGTAGGTAAGAAGTGACACTTTCCTTAGAAGACTTCCCATCAAACCAACCATGAAATGCTATGCTGCAACCATTAATTACATACAAACAACCATACAAGGGCCCTAGAAACGCATCTTCAAGACTGACCAAAGAGTAAGCCAATAATGCTCAAACCAAACCCAAAAATAAACTTTATGTCAATTACAATAAAGAACAAAATGTTCTGTACCTTTGTGCCGACGACAAACACACATGGCTGACTGTCGTGGGAAAACAGTAGTGACATTGTGACAATATAGAATAAATTTTCTGATGATTTTGAGTTTTAATATGTAGGTAGTAAAGAGCAATTTAGGTTGAAGAAAGATTGGCACTTAAAATGAGTATTGGAAAGTGCATACAAGTAGCAATTTTGAACTAACCATAGGCCTCGCTAAGCCTCGCCCAGAATATCTTTGTGCTAATTTCCAAGTAACCAAGTAGATACTTAATTTATTATGAATGTAAGAATCATAGGCTCTGCATAGAACCGCAAGACCCAAAATGCTCTGTCTGCCCCATTAGGGATAAAGACGTGATAGTATGTATGTATGTAAGAATCATGTGCAATTTTGAAATCTTTATTACCATAGTGTTGGAATCTCCGGGTCGTCTGGGTAACACTTACTTCTTCATTAGGGTACTTTTAAATAAAACCGGGAAGCTCCTTTAAATCTTGTATATTCTGTTAATATTTACAATCCATATAATAAAATACGCTTCACTCTTCATATCCGACAAGCGCGCGCGGCAATATCTCCTCTCTTGACACTGACAGCGTGGCCGGTGTTACCATTTTTCTCACATTAAAGACCCTTTTTGGGTTGCCAGTATTTATTAAATTATGGGAGATTTCTGGAAATGCTAACAATAGGTTTTTTTGGTTTTCATGTGTGTATAAGTAGCCAACACTAGTGTCAGATTTTTCACGCTACTGTCATGACCAAAGGCTTAGACGTGTCTTCCGAAGCATGGAGGAGCTCGAGAAAGTTTTATGTCAATTGTGATCATTGACTGTGGACCACTCCCGGTGTCGGTTTACTTGCGAAAACGCTACACTAATTCACCGAGCCTACAATTTTGGGCCTTCTTGTATAGGCGTTGCAGCTAACAACCCATCATTATTTTCATTTGCCACCTTCTCGCCCATCATTTTGGGCCTTGCGACCCTGGACTAGGGTCCAAGTCTTTCTCTCATGTGTGGCTCTAAACAGACATCTGCTTAGACGTCAGTGTTGTGTGTAAGGACTTATGCAACAAACGACGAAGAAAAAGGGGTAGACCGATATGGATACCCTTGACAGCCGAACATCCATCTCAGTTCCTCAGTCGGCCAGCGACCATAATGGCAGAAGGGCCGTCGAAAAATCTGGCAAAAAACGATATTAATCGCGGCAAGTCTTGTGACCGTAAAACTTTAAAATCATAGATCTGCTTAGAGCCCTAAGACCAAAAATGCTCTGTCTGCCCCGTTAGGAATATAAACGAGGATAGTGTATGTATGAAGGACCAGAAACTAAAACACAGTTTTTTGGTGTCAGATTACTTAAACTGTTTTTTTTCTTCTCTAAGAGGATTAATTTAATTAAGTCCTACATTCCTCAAATTCAAATGGCCATGTTCTCAGAAACTCGGCCCTTTGACCAGCCTTCGACAGTAGGTCAATCGGTCCATTCAGAATTTTATGTCAGACACATGGTCACATTCTAACGGAGAGCCTAGTAACAGAACATGGAATTTAATTATTGTTTATAGCATTCGGAGAAACACTGTCAGAGAAGTATTTAATTAATTTATTAGTGACATGACTTTATGTTTCAATCTGACCTAATAATCACGATAATATCTTGATGGAAACACACAATAGCTTTTGACGATCTCTATGGCCTGGTCATCATGCCAGGCGGTCACAACGAAGGTCCCGGATTCAATCCCCAGGTCAGGATGGAAAATAATCTTTTTCAGATTGACATGGCTCTTGGATGTTAATAGTAGTATTGTTATACAATATAGTATCGTTGAGTTAGTATCCCATAACACAAGTCTCGAACTTACTTTGGGGCTAGGGTTACTTTAGGGCAGTGTTGTGCCTCGAATAAAGACATAATTTTTAATTTTATGCCAGCTTAATCTTTTCTGAATACAAAAAAAGGCGAAATTTTTCCCCGCGCTCCAGGATGCAACCCGGAAAAGGCTAAGTCGAGAAGGTAAATACAAATCTCGATTTCGACATAAAATGTTATTTGAGTTTGTGTATACTATTACGCCGTGTGGTTTCCGGCAGAGTAGAATAGGACCATTACAAGTCTTCCCGTAGATGTCGTAGAAGGCGACTTAGGGAATACAAGCTAAACAAAGTAAGTAAAAATCAATAGGACCTCTCCAATACGTCTGGCCAGCGTGGAGAGTGTAGGCCATATCCTCTGACTGCTCTGGCCAAGTATGACTTTAATAGTACAAAGACGGTCGTGCAATGGAGACTAAAAAGACTGATGATGATAATGATGATTTATACTATTCGTACTCGCCTCATTTAGTAACAGGAGCCCAACATACAAGGTGAGGCAAAGCCCTAACATTCCTCCGTCCGCGACCGTTTAAACAGCTCCTCATTAGCTTAGCTCAAAGAAAAAGGCAGCTAGGCGTAATATCTATGTTTTTCTCGCTCTTTCCAGTTTTGTTAATGCCACTGCGTTTTGAGCGGACGTAATTGGCAAGGGTAGCTGTGTGATTGTTTCCAAGAAACGCAGAGACCGGCTTCGTAGAAGCGGTACCGGTAAGGCGCGCGTCGCACTAGCACAGAATAGGCATGATGAATGGAAAAATATTTTTGGTCCATCGGTCAGATTATTAAAAAATATTGTACACATATTTTTTCTTTTCTCTGAGAAACTAAAAATTACAAGATACAGCGTATCTTTGTGATTAACTTTTTCGATAAACTGAAAAATACGGGTCCATTATTTTTGGATAATCTAAAAGATGGAAAGCGCTGGATGTAGGCCGCTCTTGATCGGTCGTCATTTTGGAAATCTATGGGAGAGGCCTATGTCCAGCAGTGGACGTTATGAGGCTGAAATGATGATGATGATGATGAATCTAAAAGATGGACTAATTACAATCATACTTTTCGGACCCTGTCACCCCTATTAATATAAGTATTACATACAGAAGTGCCATTTTGAAACGCGGATTAATCTAAACAAATATTTTTTTCAAACAAAAACCCGTTCGTTTAGTGACTCCGCGTTTGAAAAATTGCAACACAGGACGGAATCTCCAAGGTCCGGTGCAATATGGGTTACCTGTTTCTCGCACCTCTCCCCCTTCTCGCCTTGTCGAAGGTTTTGAGCAGGCGAACACACACACATTGCCATGTGCACGGATGTATAGTTTCATTTGTAGGCATAAATGATAGTTCGCTTCTATGAAGTGCCATACCTGTGGCACTAGTAAAGACAGATTCTGGCCATGCTGGTCTAGGAAAAAGAAAAAACGTAGAATGTACCAGCTGCTTCTCTTCCCGCGCAGATCGTAAGAGCCGATCGAGGGAATGGGCGAGATTTGAATCATGGTAATAGGCGATGCGGCTAACAACCCATCACTATTTTGATTCCTTTTCCATCTTAACGCCCACCACCACGCTAAGCGTGGCCTTTGGGCCTAACGGTTCTAGGCTCTGTCTACCCCGTCAGGGATATAGACGTGAAAATGTATCTTTATCTGTATCTGGCCAAAGGATAGTAAGCTCTTTTATTATTGTTCAGAAAATTGCATGAATTGCTTCTGTAACCCGTTACAATGACAATTCTGTAACCTTTGTGGCCTAGTGGTCATCGTGCCATGCTGTCACATCGGAGGTCCCGGATTCGATCCCCGATTAGGTTAAGAAGAAAAATGATTTTCTTTTTTCAGATTGGCCTGGGTCTGGAATGTTTATCTATATATGTATTTGTTATAAATATAGTATCGTTCAGTTATTATCTCATAACACTCTCTCAGATTTTCCACACAGTCTCAAATTTTCCTTAGGTTTAGCTCAATCCATGTAATTTTTCCGTATATACTTATTTACTTAATTACCGTTCGCTCTGTTGACCCTTAGCTCTTGTGACCTATCGCTCCTATGATATATACTGGTTATTTAAAATTTTGCAAGAGAATCGTCAGCCGATTTTCATGGTAACATGGTGTTGTGTTTTTTTTTATTTCTAAGCAAAAGCTAAACATAGCTTACAAACATCAACGAGACCTGTCCAACCCGTCTGGCCAGCAAGAAGGTAGGCCAAAGTCATCTGGGCTGCTCTGTCCAAGTATGGTTCTGGTAGTACAGAGAGGGTCGTGCTCCAGCAGTGCAGACAAAAAGACCTAATGATGATTCCAGTACACTTAGTAAGTGAATTTGCATCACAAGAGGAATTCCTTCAACTAAATCCGGTAAATCATGTACATTTACAAAACCACTCAAGTCCTCTTCGTAGAACCATTGTAGAACCGGGCTAAGACAGATCTTATCGAATGCCGAGATATTATCCTGTTAGCTGATAATTTAACTGCCAGACTTATATCGGCGATCCCTGGTACCTATATCGCTGTAAATTCTGATAAGTATGCTTTATTCTTGCTTCATTATATCGTACAGTGTATCATCATCAGTAAATTGAACGAGTTTATTTGCCTGGCAAATTAGAATATCCCTTGACTTTCAAACGTTCACCTCCATAACTTTTGAACCGCAGAAGTGTTTTTCGTCAAACATAGATGAGCACCGCAAGGAAACTTACTTTCCACGTTAAAAACCTCATCTCCACCTCATTGAAAACGGTCCATCCATTTGAGAGCTACGATGCCACAGACAGACAGACATTATAACACCTCTCATTTTTAACGGGGGTTATAAACTAGGTTCCTATTGGTGTACTTTTTTCGGCTAACGGTTCAACCTCATTCTTGTACATAAAAAATACTTTTCTGGTTTTAGAGAAGAGTTAGGTTTAACTTATGTAGTATATAGTAATGATGGTAACATATAATTTGTAGAAGGCATTTAACCTAAAAAACTAAATAGCTTTCACAAGTGATCAATACATAAAAATGCTTTTTAGGTCACCGGCTGTCCATAAAGTTAAGTCATTATAAAGTAGAAATTGGTCAATTAACGGCCGTGCAGATTGCGTTGTGTGAAATTAGTAGTTCGACACATCCACATGATAAAAGTAATGCACTTTTTACTTCGTTTACCTTCACTTTAGACCGTTTTTTTAATTTCATACATACATACACATACACACGCATGTTTCCCACCGGGGAAGGCAGAGACTATGGACCTCCACTTGCTATGATCCTGATAGATTTATTTAGGACATGAGTAAAAAAAGTTATTGTTTTTGTTTAAACATTAATAAGTAGCAATTTATTTCTGAGTAACAAAAACATGAATTCTATCATCATCATCATCATTTCAGCCACATAAAGCCCACTGCTGGACATAGGCCTCTCCCAAAGATTTGCAAAATGACCGATCTAAAATCACTTTTAATGAATAGGCTTGTGTCAACTAACAATGAAACCAATGGATGAATGTTTCTAGGCGTAAATTGTAATATTTAAACAAGGAAAACCGAAATAATTCCTCATAAAAAAATAAGATTATTGTTATTTTTGCAAATTAAAATAAAAAAAATACCACCCTGACCGCCTCCGCCGTGAACGCCAATCAGAACGTATTACGTCACATAGTGCTATGCGCCATTGTTGTTGTTGACGTTTGGTTATGATTTTCATACAACAGCACAAGTCACTTCGTTTTTTTTCTATTATTGTCATTTTTCGACAAGTTGAGAGTGTTATTTCCACCCATATCGGATAATACTAGCATAAACTGCCATGGAACCTGCATTTATCAAAGCGAACAGCAATAATTTACCGAAAATTGACGCTGTTATGATAGGGCGATTTTTCGCGTCGAACACTGACTTTTGTTCATCGGAATATCGTAATGTTAAAACTTCTATGTAAGTATAAACAATACTAAAATACTGCTTATTATCATTTTCACATATATTTCACTTTAGCACGCAGTCAATTAATTAATCATATCGTTTGGCAACTGGAAAAATATAAAGACTGTTTTAACACAATACAACCCTAGTGGAAATATTTTTCTGTAAAACTCTGTATGACTCCTAAAAACCCTGAAATTTTCTGGATTTCTCAAATTTTTGGAACATAAAAATTTCAGAGACTTACAGACTTTTTCAGACGATGTCAGAATATATCAATGGTTTCCGGAGAAATGCGGAAATTTTTCAGCGAATTCCAGAAATTTTTCAGAGAAAAATTCATTTTCACCAGGGAAAATATGAGACATTCTAACCTCAAAACAAATGTTGCATTGTTATTATAAAACAAAAAAAACTTTGGTTTTTCTTAAGATTCACGAGTTGAATATGTAGTCACTTCTATTTTCAATAATACTTACATCGAAATGATCTTCACAAAAATACATTCTCGATGTTGTTGATAAACAAAGAGCATCATTCCTCCTTGCCAGTTTTAACCACTTTCTTCGCATTTTTTTCTCGACCGGAACACGTATGAATAATTTAGTCGGAGTTTTTAGACTTGTATTTATACACTGGGGCACTATACAGTTTTTAAAATACGAAGTTTCCATTTTTATTTAAACACAACAAACTTTCGCCGTAAGTGAACACGATTGTTTGCAACTATGTGACGTCATTCACGACGCCATGACACTTTGTTGTGTTTTTACGTCAGATTTAAAATATTTTTTTCTAACTTAAAATATGTGTTTTAAATATAATTTTTATCATGAAATATTATTTTTTTGGGGTAATACAGGTACTAAACTAACAAAATAAGCCATTTTTGAAATTTACGACACAGGCCTATTCTATAAAAGATGCTAAAAGACCTGAAAAACGGCATATAACCAAAAATCCAAGCAAAGCCTTACTTTTCACTTGGCAGCCTACGTAATGAGCTCCTCTTTAGTATCATCAATTTGTATTAACTGTTGTAATATCAGGTGACACGCCGTCATTTTCATAGTAATAAATAAATAAAGATATAATAGGGACAAATTTCATTGATTGAGCTAGCCCCAAAGTAAGTTCGAGACTGTGTTATGGGATACTAACTCAACGATACTATTTCATAACAAATACATATAATATATATCTCCCATGCTGGTCTGGGAGAAATAAAAAACTTAGAATGTACCAGCTGCTTCTCTTCCCACGCAGATCGTAAAAGCCGATCGAGGGAATGGGCAAAAATGCAAATCATGTTAACAGGCGATGCGGCTAGCAACCCATCACTGTATTGATTGCTTTTCCATCTTCTCGCCCACCATGACGCTAAAAGTGGCTTTTGGGTCTTGCGGCCCTGGGCTCTGCATAGAACCGCAAGACCCAAAATGCTCTGTCTGCCCCATTAGGGATAAAGACGTGATAGTATGTATGTATGTATATATACATACATACATACATACATACATACTATCACGTCTTTATCCCTAATGGGGCAGACAGAGCATTTTGTGTGCAAAATGCTCTGTCTGCCCCATTAGGGATAAAGACGTGATAGTATGTATGTATGTATATATACATACATACATACATACATACTATCACGTCTTTATCCCTAATGGGGCAGACAGAGCATTTTGGGTCTTGCGGTTCTATGCAGAGCCCAGGGCCGCAAGACCCAAAAGCCACCTTTAGCGTCATGGTGGGCGAGAAGATGGAAAAGCAATCAATACAGTGATGGGTTGCTAGCCGCATCGCCTGTTAACATGATTTGCATTTTTGCCCATTCCCTCGATCGGCTTTTACAATCTGCGTGGGAAGAGAAGCAGCTGGTACATTCTAAGTTTTTTTATTTCTCCCAGACCAGCATGGGAGTCGTCATTTTCATAATAATAAATAAAGATATAGGGACAAATTTCATTAATTGAGCTAGCCCCAAAGTAAGTTCCAGACTTTGTGTTATCAGATACTAACTCAAAGGTGCTATATTTTATAGCAAATAGGTACGTATATCGATAAACATCCAAGACCAATTTGAAAAAAGCCAGTTTTCAACTTGCTTTGGGTGGCGAACTAACATAGTGACCACTACGCCACAGAGGTCTTCGAATTTAATTTCATTTTGAACCGCTAAACCTATTTCCATCAAACATAGCTAAGAGACACAAGGAAACTTGCTTTCACGTAAAAAAAAAACTGCATTGAAATTGGTCCATTAGGTTTAGGTTTAAAGACTTTATTCTCATAAAGACATATTTTACATCACTTACATAAGAACATAAATACAAGACATAAATATACTTATTCGTTGTCACACTGATAAACAGAATAAAACATACAAGTTCAGTAAGTTGAGATTATGTGCTTGGCTAATTGTTTCTTAAATACATCGAACGAGTTAATATTTTTGATATCCGAGGGTATCTTGTTAAAAAGGCGCGCACCTTCGTATGTTATCGTCGATTGACCGTAATGTTTGTTTGTAAAAGACAGACAGACAGATATTAGCAGTATGCAATTCATTCAGTACCTAATCTTAGTCTACTGGTTATTATTTTAGTAGAATACTGTCGCTTTTAATGTTTTTTAATCTACAGCCAAGGCCTATATCAACACATTTAGGTAAACCTTTTAATCACTTTACAACAAATTTTAATTAAAAATATGTTAAGAGGATTTAACTGAACACTAATTGAAGGGATTAAAATGTCATAAAATTTTATATTCGTACCTAAACTTACAAGTCGCAATTAAAAATAATCTTAAATTAAGAACATGCTTTAATTTTCTTTTTACTGTGTCCAATTAAAATGTTTACTTATAAACTCAGATCGAAAAAAAACTGTCATCGATAGTCATAATCAACTGCATTTACTTTGTTTAGTATTTTAAAATAATATCAAGCTTTTCATCTTGCAATAAGGTTTAAAATACGTTGTATTTCGAATTTAAAACTGTATAATTGATCTGTTGTACGCATTCATTTCATTCGTCGTATAATTATCACAAACAAGTGGTACTCTTAATTACATACAAGCCCAATGGGTCAGTGGTGGTTACAGACGGAAACGTCTTAATTTTTACCCAAATGATACTTTTTTATGGTTTTTAATTTTGTGATAATTGTACTAACTCGTTTTCTGGGGTAATAGACCGGCAGTTTCATCGAAATCGTGTAATAAGCGGGTACTCTTGAAATGTTATGCTCCGAAGGCACTGACCTCCATATTAGTCCGTCGTCCCAACCTCGATTTTCGTACCGATCGTACTTTCTTGGGAGACTATAATATTAATGTGCGCACTTATTAGGGGTCCCTAAATATCGGCGTCTGCCGAGCGAGACAGGAAGCTTTTGGGAGTTATGTCACCTTGAATGGTGCTCCCGTAGCCGAAAAATTACCGATCTTACTTTTGAAAAATTCTTTCTTAGAATCCTTCCTGGTATCATTATGAACAGCTTATACTAAATTCCAGACAATTTACAGGAAGCACTTGCAGAACCAGACGGTTTTTATAGGTGGGATTTTCACCCAAAAAATACCTATCTTACTTTTTGACGAAACTACATTCAGGTGATAGGGCAGCTCTCACACGATCATAAAATCAAAGTCTGCCTCAGATTTTAGGAAGCGTTTGCAAAACCAGACGTTTTGAATGCGTCACTGATCGACGACTCGTACGTATAAAACGTAACAATAATTACGTTGGTACTTACTTTATATTCTAATGCCTTCTATTTACGAGTGTAACTAACCAGACTCTTCCATCAGAAAAGTAGTAGGTACCTGCCTACTTCACTTAATTTCTTTTTTTTACATGAAATCAACACCAAATTTTTAAACACGAAACCAAAATTAGGTTAATTTAATTTCAAAAAACACCTATCTGTACATGCTTTCACCGTAATTAACTAACGAACGTTCAGTGCTGGACAAAAGCCTTCTCCAAAAAAAGCATTGTGGTTAATATCCCCTCTAAATGAACTTACCCGCTCCATGTGACGGTGAGTAAATACCCCTTCTAGCCATTTGATGCCAAACGCTATAATATGCTTAAAATGCAAGTAGATGTCAAACATTAAAGTATATGAAATAAAGTATAAGTATGCTGTGCTTATCATACATTATAAGTAGGCTTCTTGCGAAGTAATATTTATATGTTGAAATAATTAAAAAGGTATTAACAACTTCGCTGCCGGCTGAATTCATGGTGCCACGAGTATGGGCAACATTTTTTATTATTATTTCGTTTGCTATTTTGTCAGATATAATAAAATAATCATTAAAATTAACAAATAAAAACAAACCCGCACATATGGGAGGGATTAAATTTTCATCCCTGTGCCAGCCCCGCATATACGAGGAGCTCTAAATTTCACTCTATATTGATGTTTATTTATATAAAAATCACGAAACTATGTATTATTATAATACATGGTTTAGTGTATAGTTTGGTGCAGGCAGGAAAGTGGTACCGTGCTCATGTGGAATAGAAGGTCCAGGAATATTTTAAGTGCGGAGATTGTTACCGGTTACGTCTTTCCATGATTTAATTCTGGAGTGCTCGGCTGTTGAGATTTGCAGTCATTTTGCAGCTTAGAACAAAAGTTATTTGTATTGACAATTTATGCAATCCCCCATCAACTTGTTAAAATATTTACCACAAAATTCACATTTTTAGTGGCAATTTTTATAGACCTGATTATATGTTAAAATAAGCAAATATACATCTAATGGGATGTCAATATATGAACACGCTCATACAAATAGGAAGAGTAGATTTTTTTGACCACTCATCAAATCTGCTGATTTCGTTGGTTGGCCTCCCATCAACTTGTTATAACATTTCCCACAAAATAGTATGCCGGTTATTTATCCGAACCTACCCGTTGTATCGGAAAATACAAATTGATAGGTCTGAGTTTTCATTTTTTGCTGGCAAATGTTTGTAGACCTAATTATATATTAAATATGTGTTTTTCAGGGTTCAAGAAATCTCCATACAAAATTTCATTCATATCGGTCCGACGGCCGTGAAAGCGTGACAAACAAACCACAATTGTATTTATAATATTAGTAGGGATTTTAGATAGAGCAGGCTTTTATTTTAAAGATAGGTTAAAATTCAACCAGAAGGTCGATGATAATGATAATAAACTACATATTTTAATACTTATCATTTTTTGTAGTACGAGTCGTCGATCACTGACTCATTTTAAAACGTCTGATTTCTAAAACGCTTCCTCAAATCTGAGGCAGACTTGGCTTTTATGATTATGTGAGAGCTCCCCCAACACCTGAATGTAGTTCCATCAACAAGTAAAATGGGTAATTTTTGGGTAAAATATCTGCGGCTCAACAGACAAATACAAAAGCCCTTGCGATGCGACATGACATTCGCGCCTTTAATACCAAGTGTATTAAGGAAACGATAGAACAAAACAAAGGTTCCAAAATATTCGTCAGGACCATGTCTACAGGTCAGAGCCAATTGACAAAGCTGAATACTGAGGGCGGTAAAGTGGTGTCGATAAAGGATAGGGATAGATAGGTTTTATGGGCATTTACATACATTCGTTGCAAAACCTAGCATAAATACGGCTATAGATCCAAATGCCAAGCTAACCCGGCACCATACCGAAGATATCCCGGACATCAGTCTGTACGAGATTAAGCTAGCACTCAAACAGCTCAAAAATAACAAGGCCCTGGGTAAGGACGGAATCACAGTAGAGCTTTTGAAAGCGGTTGGAACGCCGGTACTGAAAGTCCTTCAAAAGCTCTTTAATTCCGCCCTACTCGAGGGAGTGACATGTAGAACAGAGGTGTGGTAGTTCAAAATGGGTGGCAACACTTATTGAAGAACTAATAGACGCATTACGCTTTTGAGTCATGTCTATAAGTTGTTTACGAGAGTCTTCACGAACTGTCTCGCTAACAGATTTGATGCCTTCTAACCTCCCGAATAAGCCGATATAAGATTTCAATGCTACAGTATCATGGACTACATCCACATGCTGCGGCAGTTTATAGAGAAGACGAAGCAAGCAGTATAACTGGCCGTTATGTTTGGGGTTCGTGGACTATGAAAAAGCCTTCGATTTGATCGAAACAATGGCTGTGTTCCAGTCTCTCCGGCGAAGCCATATTAACTATAGGTATATCGAGGTGTTGAAGTGCTTGTATAGCAAAGCCACTATGTTAGTCCGGGTTCAGGAACTCAGTACGAAAGATATTTTACTGCAAAGAGGCGTGAGACAAGGAGAAGTCATATCTCCAAAACTGTTTACCGCTGTTCTGGAAGATGCCTTTCAAGCTCCTGGAATGGGAAAAGACTGGGCATTAACATCGATGGCAAGAATGTGACTCACCTTCGATTTGCCTACGATATCGTTGTTTTGGCAGAATTGATGGAGGACTTGAGTACGATGCTTGAAGATCTACATAGAGTTTCCAAACAGGTCGGCCCAAAAATGAATATTGACAAGACGAAGGTCATGTCGAATATCCACGTTACACCTTTACCTGTTTCTGTTGGGAGCTCCAACCTCATAGCTGTAGACTAGTATGTTTACCTGGGATAATCTCTCAAGAAAGCACGATGGGTATAAATAACCAAAAATTACGTATTTTATTTTCTATTTTTTTACACATACTAAATTCGAGAATTTACAGAAAGCACTTGCAGAATCAAACGGTTTTTATAGGTTCCCAAAAATACCTATTTTACTTTTTAATGAAACCACATTCGGTTGTTGGGGCAGCTCTCACATAATCATAAAAGACAAGTCTGCCTCAGATTTGAGGAAGCCTTTTAGATATCAGTAGTTTTAAAATGAGTTAGTGATCGATGACCCGTACTACCAAAAATGATGAGTATTATAATATGTAGTTCATTATTATTATCATCGACCTACTGGTTGGATTTTAACCTACCAAAAGCCTGTCTTTATCTAAAATCCCTACTAATATTATAAATACTAATGTGGTTTGTTTGTTACGCTTTCACGGCCGTCGGACCGATTTGAATGAAATTTTGTATGGAGGTTTCTTGAACCCTGAAAAACATATATTTAATATATAATTCGGTCTACAAATATTTGCCAGCAAAAAATGAAAACTTAGACCTATCAATTTGTATTTTCCGATATAACGGGTAGATTCAAATAAATAATCGGTATACTATTTTATGGGAAATGTTATAACAAGTTGATGGGAGGCCAACCCCGAAATCAGCAGATTTGGCTATTTAATGAGCGGTAAAAAAAATCTACTCTTCCTATTTGTATGAGCGTGCTCATATATTGACATCCCATTAGATGTATATTTGCTTATTTTAACATATTAATCAGGTCTACAAAAGTTGTCAGCAAAAAATGTGAACTTAGACCAGTCAATTCGTATGTCCCCATACAACGCGTAGATTCGGATAAATACCTGGCATACTATTTTGTGGGAAATATTTTAACAAGTTGATGGGGGATTGAAGAAATTGACAATACAAATAACTTTTGTTCTACGACCAGCCCTGAAATCAGCAGTTTTAGCTCTGGAATGGGCAGTCAAAATGCTTCTCCTGCGTATGTATGAAGGTACTGATACGAGTATGTTGATATCGTATTTAATGCCTTTTTACTTATTTTAACATATAAATATGACTTCGCACACCTCCCAGCAACAAAATGATAATAAGTCAAAGAAGTCTACGTTTAATGTATGATAAGTATGCTGTTTTCATATACTTAAATGTTTGACATCTACTTGCATTTCAAGCATATTATAGCGTTTGGCATCAAATGGCTAGAAGGGGTATTTACTCACCGTCACGTAGAGCGGGTAAGTTCATTTAGAGGGGATATTAACCACAATGCTTTTCTTGGAGAAGGCTTTTGTCCAGCAGTGAACGTTCGTTAGTTAATTACGGTGAAAGCATGTACAGATAGGTGTTTTTTGAAATTAAAATAACCTAATTTTGGTTTCGTGTTTAAAAATTTGGTGTTGATTTCATATAAAAAAAAGAAATTAAGTGAAGTAGGCAGGTACCTACTACTTTTCTGCTGGAAGAGTCTGGTTAGTTACACTCGTAAATAGAAGGCATTAGAATATAAAGTAAGTACCAACGTAATTATTGTTACGTTTTATACGTACGAGTCGTCGATCAGTGACGCATTCAAAACGTCTGGTTTTGCAAACGCTTCCTAAAATCTGAGGCAGACTTGGATTTTATGATCGTGTGAGAGCTGCCCTATCACCTGAATGTAGTTTCGTCAAAAAGTAAGATAGGTATTTTTTGGGTGAAAATCCCACCTATAAAAACCGTCTGGTTCTGCAAGTGCTTCCTGTAAATTGTCTGGAATTTAGTATAACCTGTTCATAATAATACCAGGAAGGATTCTAAGAAAGAATTTTTCAAAAGTAAGATCGGTAATTTTTCGGCTACGGGAGCACCATTCAAGGTGACATAACTCCCAAAAGCTTCCTGTCTCGCTCGGCAGACGCCGATATTTAGGGACCCCTAATAAGTGCGCACATTAATATTATAGTCTCCCAAGAAAGTACGATCGGTACGAAAATCGAGGTTGGGAGGACGGACTATATATACAAGTACGCTGGACCTATGATACCATAAGAAATGACAGCTCTTTATTGTGCTTATTTGAAGCGCCCCCTATGCGTGGGAAGAGAACTAAATCTGACGTAACTAATTCGGAAATGTCTTTTATCGATGTCATTGTCCCTCTCTAATATTAGTTCCGTTCCCACCCACTTCTACTTTGCTTCACGATCAGCGCCAAAATGGCGAAAATCAAATCGCCTCACTATGGCCCGGCTAATCATAGGTCCAGCGTACTTGTATATATGGAGGTCAGTGTCCGAAGGTTTCTTCTGGAATCGTTGTATGTTATGTTATGAGCTAATAAACTGAACGCAGCGATAAAAAGTTCTAAGAAATGTATATAGTTCAGTATATTTCATACTTGATGGTGTCCGCGACTATGTTCGCGTAAACTTTGTGCGACTTAATCTTTTTGTTTGTTTTTGACTGTTTTAAGTTAGAACGTGAAACTTTTCTTAGCATTTTTGCGAAAAACGGCCACTTTTGGCAAAATCTTAGTTTCGATTGAACTATCGACTAGTTTCACCTCAAAAAGAGCATTAAGTACATTATTTTTAATATCCTATCACCTAATTACGTCTAAAGAGTTAAATAAAACAGTAACCTGACTAAATAAAAGTTTAATTAATTCTTTTTTAACGTTATGTTCTTTTCGTATTTGTTTTTTTCTTCTTATGTTATCTTGACATGATTCTGAGTACCACCTTGGATCTGCAACAAAGATAAATTTATATGAGTATTATATAATTCCTTCCATAAAATTAAATCCTGCGAAGAGGGTGAATTGATTCAAAAGTAGCCACTTTAGGCGACCGCCCATATTGTCTATGGCTTACAGCATGACATATTATATAATTTTTCAAAACTAAACATCTACTTTATCTCCAAACTACACAACTGATTTTGATAATATTTCTATGGGTACCCCACAAGTCCACCCCACAAGTATAACCTTTCAAACTAAAAAATAATTTTCCAAATCGGTCCAGGCGTTTTCAAACAATCGATGAACATACATTTAAAAAACCGGCCAAGTGCGAATCGGATTCGCGCACTAAGGGTTCCGTACCATTATCTATAAAAAATCGCGTTTGTTGTATGGGAGCCCCCCTTAAATATTTATTTTATTTTGTTTTTAGTATTTGTTGTTATTGCGGCAACAGAAATACATAATTTGTGAAAATTTCAACTGCTTATGTATCGCGGTTCTTGAGATACAGCCTAGTGATAGACAGACGGACAGAACGACAGACGGACAGGCAGCGAAGTCTTACTAATAGGGTCTCCTTTTTACCCTTTGGGTACGGAACCCTAAAAAGACAATTTAAATGTGACTAAAACCTTATGGAGTCATAAGATTTTAGTCACATTTAAATTGTCTTTTTTTAGGGTTCCGTCTCGTATACTCTATTCTGACTTAGCCTATGGTCCAGTCGTAAAAATAAATTATCAATTAGAACGCGGTGAGTGCGGCAATTAATGCGGCATTAATTAATGAGGCAATTTAAATAGATAACATATCCAGCAGTTAAGATTTTACTTAAATGGTGTTGGTGATACTGAGATTTATACCTTAGATCCCGACTACGGTAAAGACCATAAAGATATGCGTATAGCCAGCGTTTGTTTTTAACTGACTTCTGAAAAGGAGAAGGTTATCTATTCGTCGCGTCTATCTATCTTTGTTTATGTATATTCACTGTTATTCGAAGACGCCTGGGCCGATTTTGAACTTTATCAAATTTGGTTGAGTAGTTCGGAGGTGAAGTCGGTTTTTTGTTTTGAAAAATTATTGTTTTTAGGGTTCTATACCTAAATGCTGTGCCTAAATGTCAACGTCAGCGGCCTTTATTTAGTATTGTAAGTAACATAGTACAATATATTATCTAGGTAAGGAGCTAAAGTGTCATTATCATCATCAGGTATTTTGTGTCTACTGCAGGGGCACAACCCTCTCTGTACTACCTGAGCCATACTTGGCCAGAGCAACCAGAGGACTTGGCCTACACTCTCCTCGGTGGCCAGATGGGTTGGTTTAGCTAAAGTATAATATCAATATAATTCTTTTTAGACAGAGGTTCACAGCTACATGAAGCAAGTCGAGGAAAAGGTGACAGATGTCAAGAGGTTGGCAGAAAACAGAACAGAATGGAAGAAAGTCTACCGACAAGGACATCTCTCTTAAATTGTGATGATAATGATGATCGGTTTGATGGATTTGAACAGCCTGTAAAACGAAGAATATAAGCCGGAATATAATTGAATTCTGAATCATCATCATCATCATCAGATTATTTTGTCTCCACTGAAAGAGCACGACCCTCTCTGTACTACAGAGCCATCCTTGGCCGGAGCTAACACTCTCCACGCCAGTCAGGCGGATTGGAGAGGTTTCATTGATGTTTATAAGCTTTCTTGAGCATGTATCCTAAGTCGCCTTCTACGATATCCACGGAAGAACTTAGAGTGGTCCTATTCTGTTCTACCGAAACCACATCAGTCCATAGCCGATTTCTAAAATAAAATGCCCTAAAACGAGTGAAATACACCTATAGATAAGGCATTCGATCAGTCCCCTGGCCACGAAATGTCGCATAAATACGCAATAACAAATCTCGCCACGTCGCGGTATGACTGATGGGATACCAGATAAAAACGCACATGATAGCAATAATTCGTGACAGGACCCGCCGACCGCCGTCTAGTTTTTCCTCCAGCCAATAATTGCCATTTGTTATTATATTGCTTTTCGTTTTTGCGAAACGTGTGTGAATGGGCAGATTGCGGCGGGTCGTATCTTAACTCAACAGAAACGTTGTGACAAATTATTGTTTCTTTAAATTTTTTAACACATTGCAGGACACTTAAAGCTGTGGACGTAATTCAATTTTTATTTCTATTGTGTCTGGCCGAGTGTCCTGCAATGTGTTACGTGATGTTACAAACCTACAATGTTAGAATATACTGAAACTATTTTAAGAGTAAATTCGGTCCCTTGATACAAAAAAAAAATCCCAAGAAATATATATTAAAATATGAAAAGTAATTCACTCTTAAAATTGTTTAATTTTGTAAATAAATGTAGTTAACATGTAATGTAAGCATTCACCGGGTTTTATTTCAATGCATTGACGTATGCCTTAAATGTCATAAAGTCAATATTTATGAAGACGACGAGTCAATTGTGTCTGTTTCTATATCAAATATTTATTCAGAGACTATATATAGGCGTTCGAATCTCACATACTGATGTCAGAACGTGCTTATACATGATATTACATTATTAACATATACCTTTCTAAGTATATATTACAGATTATCAATAATTGTTATTTTAAAGAGCTACAAACTACTAGCGTTTCGAAATGACCAAAAGCGATTTGAGGTCGAAATACACTCATTAATTTAAATAACGTTACAATGCTTAAAATAATATATAGGTATAAATTAAAAATATGTGATGAGTAAATTCGTCAGGTTAATTCGAAGTCAGGGTGTCACACTCATTGTACAAAGGTGAGTTCGAGAGTTCGAATCTCACTCACATTTTTCATCACATATCTTTAATAGTCTATTTTACTGTGTATGTTATTATTGGACAAATAAAAAAAAATTGTTTTCGGTTTCGGACCATGTTATTTATTTATTTGAATAATAAAAATAATTGAGTAAATTACCGTATATAGACAGTACATAAACTCAGCTCGCCGGAGTAATGGCTTTGTAGGAGATCAATAAATGCGATATGCTCCACCCAGACATAAATAACACCAAACTTTATAATTAAAGGTGCCAACCTTCAAGAACGTACGTAAATTGAATGAAAAAGATTTTACGACCCGTTGCGACCCGCCCAAATATGCCCAACTCCAATATATCGCATTTTATTGTCGACTTATTGCTATAAAAAGAGTTATTTATTCGGTTAGAATTAATCAAGAAATACTTTCCCATTGATTTTCTTTGATATCTCAGGTCTGTGGATTTTCAATGTGATTCATTGCTGTCGACAAAACCTCGCTAGTGTTATCGTTCACACGCTGTCTCGTGTATGAAGCTCTGAGATTTACTTTTAAACTTTTGAATTTCAAAGTGTGTTAAAGCTGGTAATTCTTCTCTATAAGTGATGGACATGCTGTCATTATTTTTGACGCCTGTTTTCCATCTCAGATAAGTCTTGGGAAGCCTGTGACCCATTTTTATTTTGTAAAGAATAACGACATCATCATCATCATCATATCAGTCACAGGAAGTCTACTGCTGGACATTGGCCTTCCCCAAGGATTTCCAAAATGACCGATCGGAAGCGGCCCCCATCCAGCGCCTTCCTGCAACCTTGCACAGGTCGTCATGGAAGGAAAGAAAAGGAATAACGACATGAAAATGCCTATTTACGAGTACATACCCAAGGGAAAACAGTGAAAAAAGTTATATCTCACATTGTTTATGCGAAGTCAATGGTTTGTAAGAAAATTAATGCCACATATTCTGAAGTTGTCCCAAAAAAGAATGATTCCGTGTTTCGGAAGGCACGTATAAACTGTGGGTCCCGAACGCCATCTGTTTACTCAAACCTTTCCCAGGATTGGTTCTGGTCTTTCCTTTGGGCTGCGAAGGTCAGACGGCAGTCGCTTCGTGTAAAACACAGTAACCTCGTCAAATCAGCTAGGTTAGGTAGCGGACTCCGGGCTCTGATGCGTACTGCTGAGGATACACTCAGGAATATGTTCGGATGATGATAATAATGACTGAAGTTGTCACTAAATTTTGCGCACCTAACAGAATATTCCTGTATGATATGTATTACCTACATATGTACGTCGTTACCACCCACCGTCTGAAAACCCTTTTAAAATCTCCGAGCAGCTGAAAAAAATTAAAACAAACCAACCTTTTATTTCGTCACAGTCGCGTCGAATTTTTTGTCCCTTTCTGCCTCAAGTACGTCTGAAGTTTAGTCTCGCTTTTTAGCTTGTTTTTCGTTTACACATAAGTACAGGTGGCGACGAGAGTGGCGTTAAATTGAAAGTGTGTAGTAGCTGTTTTGAATCTTCCTTATTTTTAACCGACTTTGAAAAAGGAGAAGGTTATCATCATCCTCATCATTCAGCCGCATACCGTCCACTGCTGGACGTTTTGATTTTTTTCCCCGGATTAAACGTGGCTTTTATAGAGTACACTCCTAATAGTCTGCTGATTTTGTCTGTTACCTGAATATATAAACAATACAAGGTTTATAATACAAGGCTTAGGCTTAGTTTACAGTTGCCTTAAAGAGATTGTAATGTTTAGGCTCTAAGCAATTCTTAGAAGTATAAAGAAGTAACTAAGTAAGATAAAGTGGACCAGTTCAAATTAAATCAAAGCAATTTTTAAGAATAATGGTAAGCGAAGCGTAAGACATCCACCCGCAAGGTGGTCTGACGACCTGACCAAGGTCGCTGGATGGCGCTGGATGCAAGCCGCTCTAGATCGGTCAATTTTGGAAATCTTTGGGAGAGGCCTTTGTCCAACAGCCGACGTTATGCGGCTGAAATGATGGTGATGATAATGAATACAAGCATAATGGATACCTTTGTGCCAAGTACAATCCGTGGCATTTTTGACTGACGAATTTATATAATTTTAATATATGTATGATCAACAATTTTGTATTATGAAATTAATAATTCACTACTGTGATGGCTTGTAACAGTTTGAGAGGGAATGGATGAAAGTGGCACAACATGATCGAGATATTTGTAAGGAGATGGGGAAATTTTTGCCCAGCAGTGGGACAGTACAGGTTAATAAAAAAAAAACAATAACTAAATATATAGGGACAAATAACACTGATTGAGTTAGCCCCTAAGTAAGTTTGAGACTTGTGTTATGAGATACTAAGTATACTATATCTTATAACAAATACGTATATAGATAAACATCCAAGACCCAGGAAAATTTGAAAAAGGCCATTTTCCAACTTGCCCTGACCGGGGATCGAACCCGTGGCCTCTGGGTGGCGGGACTAGCATGGTGCCCACTATGCCACGGAGGTCGTAATAATTCACTACTGTGATGCCTTGTAACAATTTGAAAGGGAATGGTTGGAAGTGGTACACGATCGAGATATTTGAAAGGAGATAGGGGAGACCTTTGCCCAGCAGTGGGACAATAAAGGTTAATCAAAAAAACAATAAAGTAAGTTATCCATGGAATATCCATAAGGCCCAACGCAGCAATATGCAGTAACGCACACGACGCGCAAAAAGTCCGGCGCGCGTCATGTGCGTTACTGCATGATTGCATGGGTTCTATTTACACAGACTAAAAAGTGCGTCACGGATAGCTATCGTCTGTTGGGCCTGAGTTAAGATAAATCAAATTAAATTCATTACAAACATTAGCACAATGGTTGACACCTGCTGCGCTATTGTGCAGGTTCGATTCCGCCGCAGGTTACATTCTATATCCTAACGAAGCCCATTGTGCCTTGCACACACAATGCGAAATGTTTACGTCATACAACTGTGCTATTTCACTCATATGTTGCTAAGGAGGTTTTAAATAACTATACTGGCATGATTTACCTATCATTGCGAATTTAAAAACATTATAGTCGTAGAAACTTCTTAAAAAGAGAAAATAATATTTTTTCACAACCAAAAATCGGTTGAATAGTTTTGTTTGAAGTCGGCTTTTCCTTGTCGTACACAACCAATTTAGTATAATTTTTGGACAGGGACGACCTGACAAGTATTGCATGCCTCACAAGCGGAGCGTTTGAGGTAGTGCTCTACTCTCAACATGTCAGGGTCAAGCATTTTAAACAAAAAAAGGGTTTTCCAAATTGGTCTACGCGTCTTTAAGTAATCGGGGCACATACGTTACAAAAAAATTTTTAGACGATTGATTATCCCCTCCTTCTTTGAAATTGGTTAGAAAGCCAAAACTCGTTTGATAACATATTATGCGTCGTGCTCCCGTCATCGTAAAGGTAATTTGATGTGCCAAAGAAAATCTTTATCATTATTACCATCATCAGGTTTTTTTATCTCCACTGCAGGAACACGACCCTCTCTGTACTACCAGAGCCATTGACCAGAGCAGCCAGAGGATTTGTCTTACATTCTCCACGCTGGCCAGTCGAGTTGGAGAGGTCTTTTTGATGTTTAAAATTATAGGTGTATAATTTTTCAAAACTAAAAACAACTACACCCCCAAACTACACCACTTGATAACTATGCCTCTTCAAACAAAAAAAGAATTTTCCATATTGTTTTTCTTCGATCTGAATTGGTCTTTTTTTATTATGGACCGCTAGATCGTGACGAAATGATAACCTCCTTCTTTTTGAACATCAGTTTAAAATATAGAAAGTGACTTGCCATTTTTATAATCTTTTATAGCATATTACCTCACTTTCTCTATTTTATACCTATAACTTTTGTTACACACTAGCTAAGTATCACTTGCACTTCACACATTTATTTGCCGATACCCGTACCCAAAGCTCAGATATAAACGTAAAGGCCTTCGCCCATTACAAGAAATCGACGCCGACAAACGCCGATATTATGTTCCATATATTAGTGTAATATCCGAGTTAGTATCGCACGGTTGCAAACTCGTATAGCTATTGAAAACGCACATCTTGTTTAAAGAAAACATCGACCATGAGACACCTGCTTATGCTTAGTAAAATTGTTTATATAAAATAGTGGATATTCCTTATATCTTTATATAAATTAGTTAGAGGAGCTCGGTGGCTCAGTGGGAGTGCATTCGCTTTCGGATGGGCAGTTACAAGTGGCATAAAAAAATCTCGAACTCCTCCGTGCTTCGGAAGGCACGTTTAGTCAGTAGTCCCAGTAGGCATCATCGTATGGCAGTCGTCAAGCTATGTCAGATGCCTTTAGGCATTTCGAAAAACTGACACCAGTATTGGCAAATTTATGAAAAACTACAGTAAATATTCCATCATCAGGAACACATCGGAAGGCACGAATAAGTCGTTGGTCCCGGCTGTCGTCATTGTATTGACACTATTATTGGCCACTTTCACGAAAGCAAGCAAGGAACACAGTCAGGCCTGTGTCACTACCCGTTTTTAGGTATCGAAAGTATACCTACATTTGAATTTGGCTTGCAATGCACTTCTAGGTATCTAAACGAAAAGGTATCGAGCTCTGACGCGTGCAAAATTAAACCATATCGCTAACAACATTGAGTAGACATTTCTTTGAATTCCTTTTCCGAGTAACACTACTATACGTGAGTATAGTTCTTATTCTGTGATAGAGTACAGTAATTTTAATGGTTCACTGAGAGTCGAGTCGGAGTAGCATCAGCGTCGAGCTGATATAATAGGCGAAGGTCTTTCCCGCTAATTGTAAAATATATTTTAGCCACTGGTTAACATAAACACGGCTTCCTTATTTAGACAATAGTTTTGCTCAGGCTTTTACTACTGAATGTAAAACGCACAAGGGAATTGCATTAGATGCGTGTGTTTTGCAACTTGTAGTGGTGTAAGCAGTCATAGTATAAATAGAATCAGAAGGCTATCTTTTGCTTCTAACTGAAGGACTAGGGTTTTCCGACATCTCAAGTTTCTGTTATGTACAATGATTTATTAAAAATTAAAGCTAGCTATCTTAAATACAATATTCTCGGTATTCTGTACTAATAGCTACTGGTAGAATGTTTTTTATTATTTTTAACCATTATTCAACATCATCATCCGCAGCTTTTAATTACTCAATGTTATAAATACGCTATTCTCAGTTATTTAGTTCAAAATTCGTAAAAAAATATAAACTTATGAGTATCTTTGAATAGTTATGAATTCTAATCAAGTATGTACGTTAATTGAGACTCTAAAATAAATTTCTGTTAAGTGTAATATCGCCTTAGTAATAGATAGTTCATAATTAACTTTCTGTCTGTTTAGCTGTGGTAACATTTGTGCAGACCTTTCGAATAAGCTGTTGTCTTTACTTTATTCTAATGGACGGCTCTTAAGTGGTGAACACTGTGTTAGTTCTTGAAATTAAGCTACCTAAGCGTAAAGCTAAGCTATGTTGATACAACAGCGCATTTAAATTTCGCGTGACGTCACGATTGGCTACGATTATTAACCAACGGTGACTTATATCACCCCCACTCCGAAACTTGGAAGCGCTGTATCTTCGTTAATTTTAACTGCTTTTTAAATGAAATAATCTAGTTGACGGAATAAATAAAATAGTATATTTCTGACCCAGTCCACTTCCCTATTCTGATGGACAATATCTCTTGCATACCCGCGCTAGAAATCGACCAGTATCTCCAGGAGGCGGACGAGCGTATTAACCAATACTCCACGGAGGTCGTCGATAAAACGAAATATTCTTGCCATTTTTCTCCGGAAATAAAAGGATAATACTATTCATACTCGTAATGTATATAGTCGTCATAAACGAAGAGGACCATTCCAAGTATTTTTGAAGTCTACAAAAGCCTTGCCTTTGGGATTCTTTACGCGCGCGTTGGGCGGGAGAAATCTTTGTAAAAATTAAGACGCTGTTCTGGGAACAAAACTGTTGTTTTCTTGTACGTATAAGTTTGAAGCCAGTGCTATCACCATGAAATTAAAACTTCATGTAATCACATATAATAGTTATTATAATTACTGACTGACAACTTAACATGCATTTTACATTATCTAGTTTATAGGTAGAAACAAATAAGTATCCATTTGTTGTTTCGGTCGTGTAGATTGACAACACAACATAATTTTTTTTTAAATCTTTTAATAAAGGTCAATTTGATTTTCTTATTTCCTAATTAGGATATCGAAAGCTCCGCGTGATAATGATAATGAAAAGTTAATTTTGATTTTAATATAATCCGATAATTATATATAATAATGTCAGCGTCTCACGTTAGTTTTATCTTGTATTCTCAGCACTCCGTCTTAGCTTCTTTAATCTGAAGAACTCTTATCATATTATTGTGCAGGGTGTACCTCCAAGCTTTCATTTTGCAGTTCGGCGTCGTGGTATTACTAAATGTGGATGTGACGATCCTGGAATGGAAAAATGCAAATTGCTTTCTCTCTCAGGTTGTGATATAATTTTATGAGGACACTCTGCAATAAGACGCTTTGCTATTTACGGTACATTTCTACGTTATAATATAAGGTGTAAAAAAATATACTCAAACTATTTTAAGAGTTAATTCAGTCTCTGATAGTGAACAACTATGTTCCTACAATAAAGGTATGAATAATAATTTTTGGCTTTCTATATTGGATGAACTGATCGGTTAACTTGTATGGGTGGCCAAAAATTACTTTTAATATATCGATACGTGTTCCTTGGGGAATTGGAGGCCTGCAAGTTTGTACGCAAATATCCCGTCAGTTTTATACAAAGAAAGAAGAATTACCGCGACGCTATCCATTAAGAAATAAAAATCAATTAATATTACCTTCTTCAAAAATGGAAATCTTTAAATCTGGACCATTAGCAATGACTACTAAAATATATAACGCCTTACCTGACAGCCTAAGGGCTGAGAAAAAGGATTCTTTATTTGTAAAAAGATTAAAACAGATACTTACAGAAAAGACTTATTATACGGTAGAAGAGTTTTTAAACGATAAAGAAATACCCAACTGACAATACAAAACCTCTAAACATAATTAAATACAAACATAATTATAAAAATAAATTATCTGTAGACAGAATCTTGACATTAACTTTCTAAAATAAAATTAATTTAATAAAATTGACGTAATAAAATCAAGTTAATAACAAAAAGTGCATGGTAAATAAAATTGCATGGAATAAAAGAATAACAATATGATATAAAAAGCCTCTGTTTATGATGCAAATAATACTTAATATTGAATAGTATTTTTTAATATTATGTAATATATTTTTTCTTGGGCTAGAACACCCGCTTGCCGTTCCATTTTATTTTTGCAATACCCAACAGGGTTCATGTTGTACCTAAGAACAGTGGTAATATTAGTAAGACTAAGAACTGATGTATGATATGAATGCAATAAATGAATTGAATTGAATGTTGTTCAATATAGCTGTTAGTTTAATTCTCTGTGTTTTATATGTCTGTGGTATTTATTGTTATATTCTAGTCTATTTGCATTATGTAGACAACAGATGATATATCTGTGATTTTATATTTCAAGGTGTGATATCATAGCAATCTAATGAGACGGTTCTCTTTGCATCTGTATATTTCAAGCTGTGATATCAAAGCAATCTAAAAAGTCGGTTCTCTTTGCACACGTAGCTACTTAGTAGAACTAAGGATAGCGCCGACATTTTAATGAACAAACACTAAAATTGTCAGCTTGCTCTCGAGTCTCGAGTGTTTGCATTTTTGAATCGCAGATGAGATCTGCTGGTCGCTGTTTGTTTTATGTCTATTGTGTTACGGTAAAATATGAGTTGCAGAATATACATACATACATAATATCACGTTTATCCCTAATGGGGCAGGCATAGCATTTTGGGTCTTGCAGTTCTAAGCAGAAAAAGCCCAGGGCGTGAAGTGGTAACATACAAACAAACAAATAAACAAACTCACTTTCGCATTTATAATATTAGTATCGATCTTCTTCTTATCATGTGTGTTAGTGACTAACACTAGCGTCAGAGTTTTTAAACCGCCATAAAGGCCTCTGACATGTTTTAGGTAACGACCAATGTTAACGTGCCCTTCGAAGCACGGATCATCTTACTTATCAGACAGTCTGATCAGCCTACAATGTCCTAACCAAACCAGGACAACAACACAAAGTCGTTGCCCCCGCCGGGAATCGAACTCGCGGCCTCCGGGCATGAGCCAAACGCTCTAACCACTACGCCACGGAGGCAGTTATTAGTTATAAGTAAGGATAAGGATTATTTTTACTTCAAGATAAATATATACGGACAAATTACACAGATTGAGCTAACCCCAAGATGAAACACATTTTACAAAATAAATACCTACTCCGGCCAGAAATACAATTTTTCTTCATCATCGTAAAACTCGACAAATCTCACGCAGCATGACAAGGATTACGCTTATCCTGACGAAAAAACGGGATTTAGTCGACCATTGGACCTATTCGTAAAATGTCCTGTTACAGAAAACGCCCTATTAAGTTTAACGTATTTTTAATAAAGTGCAAATATTGTAACGGCAAGTTCAGTAAATAAATAATGATCAAATTTTTCGATAAACTTATTTAAAATAATTCCTTTACATTTATTTTTATGATAACCAGATGAAATAACTGGACAAGTAATTTTTTATGTTTTGGTAAACACATTTCTTACACATCTTTATAGAATAAAATTTTTCTTTTATGAATAGGAAAATGATAAGAGTTTGATTACAACTATAAACAACTTTACATTCATAAAAATACGAGAATCTATCATGCTTACCTAAAGAACTAAAAATAAAGTAGCTACAACCTATCTAAACCAATTCAATGCATAAGTATTAAGTAAAACGAGACATTTTAAGATTTTTTTCTATTGCAGGTCATTTCGCGAATAGGACGAATATCTGAACCCATAGCGGTAAATTCGTGAGGAGTGCGCGTTACCCCTTAAGCAGGGGTTGCGATGAAAGAATAATGGATAGGGATGAAATTATTATCGTCTTTTTTATTGTATTCTCATAATTGAAACAGGTGATGTTGAAAAACACGACGAACAATAATATGCAAAGGAAATTTTACGTGGTTTTATGCATGGTTTTAGATTATCTTTGAGAATGTGTCGTATCGTTATTATTTATGCCTTTTTTTATTTTATCTTTGTCTGTCTACAAAATATATTTAACTTTATACAAATATCTTTAATTTTCAGTTTAGTTCTCACGTGAGACGCCGACATTAAACATGTCGATAATCTTATTCTAATAAATATCTATAAGTCCAAAAATAAAGGTATGTTAGTCGTCATAAGGCCGGATTAATATTATTATATAGAGATTTATAAAAATACTTTTTGTTCACTTTATACCGAAACATTGTTTGGTTTCACTTAGATTTTTATTATTGGTGTTTTTGGTCTAAAGTTAGAAGATCAAACTGACAAAATAGTATTTTGTTTTTAATTTTAATTAGATTTTAACTACGAATAATCAAATTATTTGGTATATTGCAATACTAAACAAAAATAAAATTAAAGATTTAAATTATATTTCAATCTGAAACTTAAAAAAACTACAAGAATACCTAAAAAATTACAAACAGTTATGAACACACTAAATAAAGTGATGTCATCACCTCACATTAGAAAGTTACTCACACAGTTAACACAAAAAATGACAGGAAGAGCCGTCGTCGAAAAATTAAAGCCATTTATCGTCATTGTGACTAATCTTTAAAATTATACTTGTAATTAAGTGGTCCGAAGCAATATCTTCTTGCTTACAAACCGGACGTGGTTTAAGTATAATCTTCGATCATATTTTGAGTGTTAGTATGGAGGAAGTGTTGATCGTTTCTATTAGTAGTAATTTAGATGGGATGGGACAAGAAATTAGTTTGTGATGAACAAAAAGTAAAGTAAAAAATGAACTAGAAAACTTTGTACTTACAAGAAATTAATAACAAATAGCTTTTGCCTGCGGCTTCGTTCGCGCGAATCTCTACCTAAAGATTATTTCTCAAGAATCTGTAATGACTTGAATTGGTAATTAGAGGGTTCCAGTAAAATTTTGTACCTGCTTTGTCACTCTGTTGTATACCTGCGTTGTCACTCATAGTAGGTACGAAATTTTCGTATTTTTTTTGTTTTTGTATTTGAGAATTAAGGCGAATCTGATTAAAACGTTAGTAAAACAAAATTAAAAGTACGTTTTGCGTTAATTAATTGTACAAAATGTTAACAATTTATGCAACGCGATAGTTTAAAAGTAGATACTTCCACATTTAAAAAATTTGAATGAAAAACAGATGCGAGATTTTAGGATCACAAAAGACTAGATTCTCATTTTCAGATTTAACTTTTGAACTTTTCGATATAAAAATGTTAGTTTACTTCTTTTTATATTGCAAGAGCTACCCGCATTTTCTTGTACATTTTCCTTAGTCACTTTCAAGTTTTTAACCTTCCATACATACTTTCAAAACATTGCTTTCTTTATAATATTTTGAAGAACAGGGAGGGAGCCAGGAACGTGATGAGTGCGAAGTCAGGCCCGCGCGTGACCTCGCATCGGGTAATGACCAATCTGCCACTTGTTTACTGTAACATCGTCTACTTTGGACCAAAAAATGAAAAAAATAACTTATGGCTATGTATTAGTCATAGACATAGAGTTTTTTTACTGTTTATAAGTAGTGTATTTTACATTTAGATTTCTACTTAATAAAATATTTATATACTTATCTCATCACCATCATTTCAGCCGCATAACGTCCACTGCTGGACATAGACCTCTTCCAATACAGATACATTATCACGTCTTTATCCCTGATGGGACAAACAGACCCCATTACCATAAGACCCAAAGGCCACGCTTAGCGTAATAGTGGGCGTTAAGGTGAAGCCTTTTCCAATAT
Source organism: Acrobasis consociella (assembly GCA_963555685.1). NCBI lineage: Eukaryota > Metazoa > Arthropoda > Insecta > Lepidoptera > Pyralidae > Acrobasis > Acrobasis consociella. The sequence continues at coordinate 5,070,045 of OY743114.1, forward strand.
TTCCAAAATGACCGATCTAGAGCGGATTGCATCCAGCGCCTTCATATACCTATGTGACTTTATGTAACTAGTGGTTCGCCGCGAACTTAGACCTCGCGATATTATTCCAAAACTAAACCAGTTTTAATGTCCAGTGAAACTGTGATACATTATTCACTACTAATTCGATACCGTTGTAGGAAACAGATTTTCCAACCTTCTTTCTTCTTCTATTTTGAGCTGCAAAAGTTTCATTTTATATTTTTTTTTCAAACAATTTTATATAAAAACCAGGATCAAATTCAATATCCCAAGACATTTAAATCTTGAAAGAGCAACGTATGTGCATCCAGCCGCCAACTATTTTACGCCTACGTCTCATCATCATCATTTCAGCCGCATAACGCCCACTGCTGGACTGGACATAGGCCTCTCCCAAAGATTTCCAAAATGACCGATCTAGAGCGGCTTCCAGCGACCTTGGTCTGGTCGATAAACCACCTTGCGGGTGGGAGTCCTACGCCATTCGAGTACCTTTTTGCCCCATCGGTCATCGGTTCGTCGCACTATGTGTCCGCCCACTGCCATTTCAACGAGCTAATCCGTTGGACTATGTCAGTGACTTTAGTTCTCCTACAAATTTCCTCATTTCTGATTCGAACGCGTAGAGAAACACCGAGCTCAGCCCTTTCCATAGCGCGTTGCACCTTTAGCCCTCTTATGGGATCCATAGTAAGGGACCACGTTTCAGATCCATTAGTCATCACTGGTAACACACATTATTTGTAAACTTTAGTCTTAAAAATCTGAGGTATTTGTTGACGAGAAGACACTGCGTAGCTTCCCGAACACTGCCCAGCCGAGTCGGATTTGTTGAAAGATCTCTTCCTCGAAGCTGAAGCTTCCTGCCTGGATCAATTGACCCAGGTTACTACTTCGAGGGTTGTCCATATTCATTTTAAGGCTTATCAACATCATCATCATTTCAGCCGCGTAACATCCACTGCTGGACATAGGCCTCTCCCAAAGATTTCCGAAATGACTGATCTAGAATAGCTGGAAGGCGCTGGATGGAAGCCGCTCTAGATCGGTCATTTTAAGGCTCACCTGTTGGGAAACTCAGTTTAGGTCTGCGAGCATAGTACATATATACTTAATGTTGCGGTCTGCCATCGATTCCGCCATGACAACGATATCATCGGTAAATCGAAGGTGAGTGATATACTCTCCATTGATGTTAATGCCAAATCCTTCCCATTCCAGAAGCTTGATCTTCTAGTGCAACGGTGAACAGTTTCGAAGATATAACGTCTGGTTTACACCTCTATGCAGTGGAATTGCCGTTGTCCACTGCTCCTGTACTCGGACTGACATAGTGCGTTACTGTAAAAGCATTTCAACACCTCGATATACCAATAGTCAATACGGCATCGCTGGAGACTGAAGCACGGCCCATGTTTCAATCGAATGGAAGGCTTTTTCATAGTCCACTGTCCCCAAGCATAACGGCCGGTTAAACTCCCTCGTCTTCTCTATAACCTGCCGCAGCGTATAAATGTGGTTCATGGTGCTAAAGCCCTTGCGGAAACCGGCTTTTTCGGAAGGCTGGAAGGCATCAAACCTGTTTGCGGGATGATTCGTGTTGACCCTCGAAAACAACTTATATACATGACTAAGACACGTGATAGGCCTATAGTTCTTCAATAGAGTGTTATCTCCCTTTTTGAAGAACAGGACCACAATGCCCCTGTTTCACGCTTCTGGCGTTACGCCCTCGAGCTGAAAGGAATTAAAGAGCCTCTGAAGGACTTTCAGTATCAGCGTTCCGCCCGCTTTCAGAAGCTCTGGATGATTCCATCCTCGCCCGGCGCCTTTTTGTTTTTAAGCTGTTTAAGGGCCATCCTAATCTAGTACAGGCTGATGTCCAGGACATTTTCGGTATAGTGTCGGATTAGCTTGGCTCTTGGGCAAACGCCAACGTCTACGACTACTTTATTCAAAGTGAGTCATTGCGATTTGTGCACATTTATTGCCCAGGCAAGCGACAGTGGAAATTGCGTTCGTGAGCATGACACTTGGCCAGTCTTCCACGATCGGGTCATGCGTGGGATGGGAACCGTGTTCTGGTAAGGATTCTTGCCCTCGAATCTCCACAGCCTGCTCACGCATTGAACGCTAGCGCTTTAAGCGTTCAGGGTATAGTTCCTGATTTCGTACTTCCCTTGCGTACTCACGCTGTGAACACAAGCGTTTGGAGCGTTCGGGCGAATTTTTTTGCTGACAAAGCTCTTATTGGCATGAGAAGTACCTACTAGCATATTCCCTTAGTTGCGACTCTACGTAAAACTACTTCGCTGGCTTTGGTTGCCGTTATTCTGTTGTTAGTTTGTGGCATTATTACTAATACTACAACAGAAGCACAGACAAGTAGCGATATAGATTTTACCAAAGTTCGCTCAACAAAATTGCAAAATTTAGTAAACTACCTAGTTTGCCGCGAACTTACACGTCGCGATTATTTTTCGCAATTTAGTTTCCTAAATATCCCCTAGATGGTGCTATCCAAAGTTAGAACGCGCTATGGTTTCGTTTGGTCACACAATCGCGGACATTTTTATTAATATTTCAAAAACTACTGAACCGATTTTGATGCCCAACGAACTTGAAAATTCTATTGATATTTCCTACATGCCTACCAAATTTCATCAAAATCAAACCATCGGTTCGGCTGTTATCGCGGTACAAACATACATACATACATACATACATACATACATACATACATACATACATACATACATACATACAAACATACATACATACATACATACATACAATGTGTTTTCGCCCCCAACTCGATTTAGAGACCTTCGCTCGCTTCGCTCGCTCGGTCAATTATGAAGTTTTAAAACAACGGAGTAAAAATGCGTTCGACGTTCCTATACTTAAATTTTATCGTCAAAATTTAATTTAAATGACCTCTTTTAGTAAGTTTCGCTGCACGAGCCATTAAAAATAAATCCAAAAAATATTTGAAATCCGTCGCTGTCTTTATCAAACAAGAAAATTAAATTATATTATTTTAGGAAATTTGTGACGAAGTGAAATAATTTTTAAATTTTTAGAATATTACATATATATAAGGCCAACCCCAACCATTCAAGTTGGATACAATGTAACTAAACCTCTACTTTTAGACCACATTTCACCTTAAGATATTCAAAAATCACTACCCGTCTATCGCGAAACTCGAGTGCTCTTACATCCTCGACCCTCGTGACTCGAGCCCTCGGTGCGATCTCGCCAATACTCACGAAGTACTCACCGCATACTCACCGCGTACTCACTCGGTTCTCACCGCCTCTCGAGGTGACAGCGAATCCGGCTCTCCGCCCGATCCCTAGATAGTGCATGTTCCCAATTTTCCGCCAGCTCTTCAGAGGCGATTTCATACGAAATTTATAATTGGCTTAATACCTGACGTTCGGTGTACGATGCTTCCTCCTTATAATGAAGTGAGGTGGGAACAGAATTTTTACCCCAATGCGCCAGAGGAGTTTCAAGCGACAGGTTATGTTTTCTTTGTCGATAGATTTTAGCTTAGGAGTGGTCGTTAGATGTGATACTAAGTCTGCTAAATGTAATAATGGAAGAATTTTTGGAATTTACGCAGTCGGTTTTTTTTTATAAATAATAAATAAATATAAACCAATAAATGAGACAAATTACATAGATTGAGCGTGCCCCACTGTAAGTTTTGAAACTTATGTATATGAAGATAATCCGCCCAAAGACGCGGACTAGCGTGTTTGCCACAGAGGTCGTCAAAATTAATTGCTTATTTTTTTTTTACAATAATTTACTTGGGGCATTTTGCAACGAAATCTATGGATAGGACTGGCACAGACCATAAAAATGGACCTAAAAAAGATTGACTATGCCCAGCAGTGGGTTGACGTAGGCCGGAAATCCGCTAGATGACAACAAGACAAGTCATAACATTTTCTTTGAGGTAAAAGGTTGACATCATGCTTTTTTGCATTCATAAATCTTTATTGCATAATAATAAACATAATATAACAATATAATATTAACTAAATAAATACAACCTAAAATTAAAACTAACTAAAACTAATTAAAAATAATTTATATTAAATTATATAAAAAATTGAGGCCAAATCGCTGCCGTCACAGGGCAAAGTACCCAAGAGGCTGGCGGCATTTCCGCGTTGGATAGCAATACTTAAACGCTGATATCTTTTCGATTTATTTTATGAACTGTACCGAATAATTTTAACGTGATGATAATGAGAAAAGAGAACTTAAATAAAAAAAATCTATAAAAAGGACCATAAAATACAATAGCCAGCTACGTTTCCCAACATTTATTTTACTAGGCAGTAAAATCATTAGAAGCCATTTATATATTTACTGCCATAATTATAAAAAAATACATATCATAACTTCATCGAAACTTGCATTAATCATAAAATATAATAATTGAAAATTTGTGGGCAAGAATCCACAGGAGGTCTTCATTATTATAGTAAAATAGACAAACATTCCATTGAGAACATGGTTTTTCGGAATATCGTAATGTGACGAAATCGACATCTCGTGATTATACAACCCATGTTTTCAGTTGTAAGTTCAGTAACACACTAGCTGAAAATTTTTGGCTGAATTTTGGCATACGTTCATCTCAGTTAACCCTTAAATCATTTCAGTCGCGTAATATCCACTGCTAGATCTAGGCATCGAATATTAGCAAAGTGATAATAAAAGTTATAAAGAATTATAAGCTTTATTATCATTTTGCTAATATTTGATGCAAACATATAAGTTTAGAAAGAAAAATCTTCTGTACTCGCATTACCGCTGTTATAGTTATAGTATAAAATAATTTTTAGATTATTAAAAATGTGATTTCTCCTTTTTTTTAGTAATAATGCTTTTTGGCCGGGTTGCAGAACCCAAACTAGCATGATGAAAATATGTTAATAAACGTAAGTGTCCGAAACAGGTTATGATCTCAAATTTTTGTTAATAAATATTTTAAATTAGAAATGACATTAAGTAGTAGCAACTTGTAAAACATAAACAAAACTTCTGAAGTGTTCAACATCAGAATACTATGTATGAAACGTAAATTCAGCCGCCGATTTTCCGTCCGTAAATTCAGCATGTGTATGTCTCCTGAGGTTGAATGCCGTATGCTAATGAATGTTCCCGATTGGTTCTCACCGGGTTCTCACGGTTCCGTGATTTATCGAGAATACCGGTGTACCACGTGGGTGGAGACACTACTCGTTACTAGTCTGTACTTTAAGATGCACGGATACTGAACGTCATATTGCACCCCAATATTCATTTAACTACATTTAAAAAAACGTGATGTTTATTGAAACGAAGTTCCTTTTCAGTACGATCGGGGGCTAGGCGAAGAATTTTCTGTCACTTTTTCCTTCACAAAATAAAGTGAAAGGTAATTGCACAAATTTTACTATCTTGTCAATAGCTCAGTTGGGAGAGCGTATGCCTGAGATGCCAGCACACGCCAATATGTTTTGAACGAAGTTTCGGATGATACGGACGCACCAACCCCCAAGCGAAAAAATATTGTAAGATTCAACCTCCTCTTCCTCCAACGTGATCGGTTGGGAGGTGGGTATAGCTCTCGATAGGGAAAAATGGAAGAGACTATTGCCCAGCAGTGAGTCATCATCATCATCAGGTCTTTTTGTCTCCACTGCAGGAGCACAACCCTCTCTGTACTACTAGAGCCATACTTGGCCAGGGCAGCCAGAAGACTTTGTCCTGCACTCTCCTCCCTGGCCAGACGGGTTGGAGAGGTCTCATTAATGTTTATAAGCTTTGTTTAGCTTGTATTTCTAAGTCGCCTTCTACGAAATCCACAGGAGGACTTAGAGTCCCTATTCTACTCTGCCGAAACCACACGGCAGTGGGACAGTAATAGCAACAGTAACAGCATAGGTTAATTTAAAAGTAGATTGTATCAGTGACCGCGACCCCTTATTTCTGATTAAGCTCGGCGCGATCTCTTGTAATGGAATAACATGCGATTCTGCATATCTGTGTATGACAATGTTTTACATGAAATGCTTTTGTATGATTCAACTTTTTCTTTCTAGATTAGTTTTTAGAAGAGGTTTTTAATCCTAGCTTGGAAACGCAATTATAATCAAACTTGTTTGTTTGTTTTTCGTGTGTGTAAGTGGCCAAATGGTGTCAGGTTTATTGAAACCGTCACTTAAAATATGATAAAATTAACAAACCATATAAAATTACACAGCGAAAACTATGAAAAAAGGCGTGATAATATGTATGTTTGTACGAAAACTGGCACGCACCTCTTTGCCTAGAATCTTGCTATAATTTTTCAAAACTAAAATCCATTTTCCCACCTAAAGTACACAACCTATTTGATAAAATTTATATGGGACCACCTAACAGGTATGTCCTTTTAAAAAAAAGAAATTTCGGTCCAGCCATCTTCAAATATTTGGTAAATATAATAGGCGGCAAATTGATTAATTAATATGGCCTTTTTGGAAGTCAGTTAAAAATGATTTGACTGATGAAAATAATCTACATTTACCTAAGTATCAATGTTGACATTTCCAGTGAACAATCACAAAACAGTCAAATTTTCGACAACCCGACATTAATCTTATATAATAGGTAATAGGTACATGATAAGTGCCAACTGTTGCCGCGTGGGTATCAATTCATGCCACCACTGAGTATTAGAACAATAGAGGCAATTATTTACACCAAAATTAGGGCTTTAGATCGTATAATAGGGACCTTGATGGATTTCGAGATCTCTGTTTTGTTTGACGAAAACAAAAATGAGTCAGTGTGTCTCGAGCGACATCGTGTACGCGCGTCCTCTAGTCACATTCGCCCTGATGAAGATCTCTGAGGTCGAAACATGTCGGCTAGTAGCTGTCTCTCTACGTGATAATAATATCTGAAAATGCTTTAATGCTGGTCTGCTTTTCTATCTTACGGGTGTCGTAAGAGATGAGTAAGGAAAGTATTATTTATTAACAGACAAGCTAATTTGCTAGGCAAAATGAGAATAAAAAACACGACTCTCAAACATTCACCTCCAATAACTTTTGAACCGCTGCGCTGAACCGATTTCTATCACACATACCTACGAACCATCTCGATCAAATCAGCTTTCAAACTAAAGATATCCGCATCAAAATCGGCCTGTTCGTTAGACGCTACGATGCTACAGACACGTCGAACTTAAAACACCCCTTTTTTTTTGTCGAGAGAAATAGGCAGCGGTGCGTCTACTGTCCAAAGACTGACTACTAGAATTGACTTAACATAAAAATCTGATAGGTATATTTGGATCTTCTTCTTATCGTGTGTGTTAGTGACTAACACTAGTGTCAGAGTTTTTAAACCAATGTAACGACCAATGTCAAAGACAATGACCGGGACCGACGGCTTAACGTGCCCTCCAAAGCACGGATCATCTTACTTACCAGACAATCAGGTGATCAGCCTACAATGTCCTAACCAAACTTGGACAACAACACAAAGTCGTTGCTCCCGCCGGGAATCGAGCCCGCGACCTCCGGGTATGAGCCGAACGCTCAAACCACTACACCACGGAGGCAGTTATTTATATTTAGGCAGTTAGTTATTATTATATATTTTGATGGTAAAGAGCAATGCAAAAATATCCAAGCGTTTTCAAAATTTTCATCCCTTCCCCCATTGCTTAGTACAAACGAGAGACACCTCCTTATCTCAACCAAGATCTAACTCACCGCGTCGATCAACAAACACGCAATGCTAATATGCCCTTAACAATACAAGATCCGACCTCCGAGCCTTGACATATCCCTTGACTTTTCCGTCGCCAACGAAGCCAAGCCAACTTCCCTTCTAACAGTTCTAAATTGCGAAACCCAAAACATAGGTGTGAATGTGAACACTCGATAAGCATGTTTGATGACGTCACGCCTACATTATCATCGGTTGCATCCTCAGCGGTAACGCTTCAGAGTCCAGGTTCCGCTATCTAATATAATGATGTTACTGGTTCTGGTTTTTACAGAGAGTTTTTACTCCGCAACCCAAAGAGGAGACCAAAACCAATGGAGCGCTAACATTATCATCCGAGCATATTCCCGGTCGTATCCTTAGCGGTAACGCTTTAGAACCCGGTGTGCGCTACCTAACCTGGTGATATGACGAGGTTACTGGTTCTGGTTTTTACACAGAGCGACTGCCGTCTGACCTTTGCAACTCAAAGAGATCTAAATCAATCCTTGAATAGGTTTGAGCAAACGCTTGATGGCGTTCGGGACCCACAGATTATCGTGCCTACCGAAGCACGGAATAATTTTTCTTTTCGAATACAGGTGATTCAAGCCTGCAATATCCTAACCAGAATGGAAACAACTTTTTACAAAATATGTTTCCTAGTGGGATTTGAACTCACGACCTCCGGACCACGAGGTGAACGCTTTTACCACTGGACTACAAAGGCAGGCATCGAAGGCAAGTCAAATTCCCTTCTAATATTGCGAAACCCGAAACTTAGGTGTGAATGTTAGAACATTCGATAAGCATATTGAGCATGTTTGATGACGTTGCGCCCACATTTGTGATAATCCGTGGAAAGTGTTGGCACTTGTCCAGCCTCGTTTAAATGAGTCTAGTTACTTGAGTAACTTGACATTATGTGTATACACTTTCAGTCTTTATATCAAACGGGGTAGATAAAGCCTGAGACCGTCATACTCAAAGGTGACAAACAAAAAGCTGATTGAGGGTATGGTCGAAAATTCGAATTATAGTAACAGGTGATACGGCTAGCATCTTGTAAGTATTACATACAGAGCGGAATTTCCTAAGGTTTCGCGCAATATGCATCCCCGTTCCCCCTCCTCGCACCTTTCCCCCGTTCTCGCCTTGTAGAGGTTGCTTCAGGCGGCTGCAGCCGCCCTCTCAACACCATCCACAAGGCGAGTATGGGGGAAAGGTGCTGTAGCTTACAATGAAATTGTATCAATTATAACTTGCAGGGTCTAAACATAACGACAACCATACAAATAATTTATTTCTACAAAACGTTTGCTTGCTTGCTTTTTGTGTGTGCAAGTGGCCAATACTGGTGTCAGATTTTTTAGGCTGCCTTAAGGCATCTGAGATGGCATGACGACTGCCATACAATGATGACAGCTGGGACCGCCGAAGTCCGCCTGTTACATTTTTGTAATAAAGTTTGATAAATAAAAAATAAATAAATAAGAGCGCTAGTAATCCGCACTCCCGCTGGGCCACCGAGCTCCACTACAATTCAAAATGGTATGCAAAAGGCAAGAGACTTGCACCGTCTAAACGGGCCTTTAGTGGCTCGACGTTCAAACGAGGCTCGCAGCGTGGGCCCAAATAATGTTAAGTCGTAAACGCTGATGATAAAGCGTTGCTCAATCCTGAATTTTCTAGCCATTGTTGAAATTGATTGATAATAGTGCTGTGAGGAGCGTAAAGCAAAGGCAGAATTATCCATCTAATTTCCATTTTAATATCAGTACCTATAATTGAAGTTGACGTTTTCTGAGAAAATGCAGTCTGTACTTGAGGTTAGGAAGCGTCAATAAATTTAGCTATGAGCTAATGATCTCACGACCTTTTATGAAATCGAAAGAAAAATTTACAATTATCAAGTGATACAAATATCCGAAGATAAATAAATTACTTTTAACTTTTTTAGTTTGACATACATAAAAGCTGGGAAAAGTAGCGAACAACAAAGTAAACTCTTTTATCGCAACTAGTTGTAAAACTCTATTTCCATAATGTATAGTTGCGAACAATTAATCAGAATTCTTTAACCACAACCAGTAGCGTAAAAAGGATATAAATTCTTCCATCGTAACTAGTTGTGAAACTTGGTTGCGATGACGGCCGTCTTTTTAACCCTTTAACCGCGAGCGTCGCATATATGTGACAAACATTGTCGGGCCCATTCCGCGAAGGTCACATATTTGTGACAAACAAAAAATGCTCGTATGGCACATAACTTACGTATCCATATCCGTTTTTGGTTGTAGATAGGTATGTTAGATTTACCATGTCTCGCGCTGGGGGCACGACAACTGAACTGATATAAAGTCTCGCGGTGAAAAGGTTATATGTTCTTATTAAGCCCTTTTATTTGATACTCAACACGGTATGATTCGATTTATTCTATTTTTTAGTTCATTACTTTATGGAATAGATAATAAATATAAATAATATTTCTCACACATTCAGATAGTATACTTAATGTAGGTAATAAATTTTCATAAAAACCGACTTCAACACCAATCTGCACAATCTATTTTAATAATGTTTTTTTTTAAATAAAACATTTTCAACAGACGCATAGTCTAAAATTAATTAGGGATCATGCATAAAAAAAAACCAACAAATTTAAAACCTCGTTCTTTTTTAATTTGGATAAACAACAAACACGCAAGTTGAGACCGTGTGAATCCTGCATGGCCTTTCAGATCCATCGATAACGTTCAAGGAGTATGGGGTAAATCGAGAAAACCCGCGATTGGCAGAAAGGGTGGCCTCATATGTCACAACGATGTGTGGGCGGGGTGGCCAGACATACCCCTCGCGATTTCTCAAGACATGCGCGAAAAGAAAAAGAACAATGGCAGGTCTAGGAATACTTGTCTCTGTGTAACAATGGCGACTCTAGACATTGATATGTCTAGACATAAAAATACGCATTTGTTTTGGATGGATAACGATAATTTTCGTCAAACTATTTTTATAGATAAATTAAATAAATATAAATATGGCAGAACAAATAAAACTGATTAAGCTAGCCCCAAAGTAAGTTAAAATTTGTGTTATGGGATACCTTAACAATGATACTACTAAAAAATGCGAAAACCTGTTAATTGTGTTTCTAGATATTTAAGAATCGTTGCATAGATATTAGTATTGTATTGTTTTCAAATGAAATATAATAATACTAGTAGTTCGCCGCGAACTTAGACCTCGCGATTATTATTCGCAATTCAGTTTCCTAAATAACCCCTAGATGGCGCTAGCCAAAGTTAGAACGCGATTTGGTTTCGTTTGCTACATAATCGCGGACATTTTTATTAATATTTCAAAAACTACTGAACCGATTTTGATGCTCAACGAACTTGAAAATTCTATTGATATTTCCTACATGCCTTCCCAATTTCATTGAAATTGGATCATCGGTTCGGCATTTATCGCGGTACAAACATACATACATACATACATACATACATACATACAATGTGTTTTCGCCCCAACTCGATTTAGAGACCTTGCTCGCTTCGCTCGCTCGGTCAATAAAAATACTATATTTTATAATAAATACATATACTTATAGATAACCCACGACAATTTGAAAAAGGTTATTTTCTCTTGCCCTACATTATACATGTCGAACAAAATATTAAAATAAATTATAGCCGATTATCATATCAATCGATGACTAAATATTAGTGTTAATTTAAATTTAAGAAAAAAATTACATACAAATGACATAAATTTGCTCGAGCCAATCACTAAAATATTCAAGAATATTCGAGTCTGTCCGTTCGTTAAATTACACTTTCTCTAATAATAAACTTGTTCCTAATTAAAAGCAAAGGTCCAGCTGGGTCCAGAGGTCCGAGAGTTAGAAGTTAGAGTCATAAAACCGCTTATTTATGTATTGTCCCACATTATCTGGCCCAAACTTATATCCCGCCCCAATAAATTTGACATAGGAATGTGCTGATTTCAGACAAGTATTGACAACTAGTTAATAATTAAATAAGATAAGTATATCATAGTATTTTATGTATAACTTAATCTCAGCCAAAATCAAAAACACTACACTTTAAAAAGTAATATACGTAGCACGATATCATCACGTACAGAATTGTTTTTTTTTTTGCAATTTCGAAGTTAACTCTATTTCGGGCAAAAGGTCTGGAAGATTGAAATGCTTTGCTGGAGCAATTTAAGACATCTCAACTGAATAACAAAGAACTTCTTATTCTTCTTTGAGTGTCGATGTTAATTCAAAAGTAAATTAGAACTAGACAATATTGTGGGCGTATTGCGCGAACTGTGTTTAGGTTGGCATTGTACTACATGTCCTCCAGGAAGCAGATATCGGGGCACGCTAGGCAGCTCAGCAATTATCGTGTCCCTTAGTCTGTGGTCACTACAGTCACAGAGAACTGCTGCAGTGCAGTTTGTTAACGCTTCTTCTGCACTAGCAAAACTTAGCTGTAAGTAACCATTTGACGTCAACAACTGTGCAACAAAACAATGACGATTATTAAGAGATATTATAATTATCTTATGATAATAAAGATATATTTGAATTAAACTGAATTTCGCATATGATTTTCGGGCCACGTTAAAAGTCCATGCGATTAACTATAATTTAGCACAGGGCGAGCTTGTAATATGCGAGTCGAAGTGTGATTTTAAAAGCCAATAATTTGTTAGCGATGCCCCTTGCACCGGGATGTATGGCTATAGTAAAATTGCGCAAATTACATCGTACTTGCTATATGAATTTACAGTCAAGTGGTCATCGGATCTAACGGTATTTGTAAGCTTTACGTTGTATGTAAGCTTATAGGTAAGCTTTGCGTTTTTGAGTACAGTATCGTATATGTTACCCTTCATCAGCATCAGGTTTTTTTGTCTCCACTGCAGGAGCACAACCTCTCTGTACTACCAGAGCTATACTTGGCCAGAGCAGCCAGAGGACTTGGCATACACTCTCCTTGCTGGCCAGATGGGTTGGAGAGGTCTCATGATGTTTATAAGCTTTGTGTAGCTTGTATTTCCTAAGTCACATTCGACGACATCCACAGAAGGACTTAGAGTAGCCCTATTCTACTCTGCTGGTCACCTTTTACGGCCAAATATTTATTAAGGGTTGAACCACACATGAACTACACTAGTCCACTTCGTGTGGTCTGACCCTAAAGCTTTGAGAAGATGTGCTCATAGACCTAGAATTTTTTTATGTCTTTCGACTACTGATGATATTGCGATGTCACTAATATTTACAACTCACCTTAGTTTGAGATCAGTACCTACCACAATACACGACTGCTAACTGTCGAAAGGGCGGCAACTCAGCTGTGTGCCGATTGTGAGGTGCCACAGCGCATCAGCTATACCGAAATAAGTTGGTTAAATGGCTTTTTATATAAACTACTTAGTAGCTGTGCCCGCAAGCTTCGCTCCACGTGGGAATTTTGGGATTAAAACATCTTATGTCCTTCCCCGGGTCTTCAATGATATCTATACCAAATTTTACGTAAATTGGTTCAGCCATTCACGTGTTATAGCGTGACCAAGGGAAATAGGCATACATTTATATATATTCATAGATATAGATAGATGACCGGAATCATTAGTAATGATTCGTTGCTATACCATCGTATTTTAGATTAAAAACAGGTTTATCCATTTAAAAATATAATGTTAAGAAAATTCTAATAACTCTATCAACATTATGAATTCCATTATAGTTCAATTTCCCGTTGATCAAACCTCACACGTATACCATTATCTTTATCTACGACAAGCGCCTGTTATGTACTTCCATGGACATTTTCAATCACTATGAATTACCATAGATCGACCAAGTTTACTTGACGTTCCACTTGTAAAAAAAATTGATATTTTTGTCGAATTGTTTCCTCATCATTTTTAATGTATAATTCAACATTGTAAAAAGTTCTTATTGTCAAATGTTTTAAAACCTGTGAAATCAACGAATGAAGTGACGTAAGAATTTTTGTATTATCTTTAAACGATATCTGAAATAAAAAATATTCTTTATGTACTTGTAGTAAACAGAGCCAAATGTCACAAAATCGTAAAGGCCATAGAATTTAGACGTGATGTTTTTTTCAGAAAAAAATATGGTAAAGTATTAGATTAATAATATTTTATTTGTTTATTATATTGGTCACACTTGAAAGTTTACAAATTAAACCTTATTTAAGACCATGGGTACTAACTTCTTCCAACAGATCCGCTATATAATAATAATATTAAAAGAGCTAATTTGTATCTACTTAAAAGAAATTACACATTTTATCACGCTGTTAAATTACAATATACCTAAAAGAAAGATATTTATTACATTTATATGCTTTAAACACATTTAGACACACTCACAGTTTGGTTTTATAATGTGCATGTTATGTCCTCTCATTACCACATTTTCTTAATTAAAATAAGAAGTGCGTGTGATAAACTAACGTGAAGCGACATTTTAATGTGGTTTATCTCTACCCGTAACACAGCATTACCTTTATAGTGTAGAAGCTATAAAGTTTATGTCCACAATAAAGGCTAGTAGGTTCGAGTCTCGAGTCAGTTCATTAGGGAAATCGTGGTTTATTACTAGGCAGCCACTCGTGTTCAGGAAAGGTCATAGTAATTTGATACGTAATTTACTTAGATTTCAGCTGCTTGAAGTCCACTGCTGGACATCATGATTTAATACCTTTTCTACTTAGATTAAAAGAAGAAATACCTTTACAAAAATAGGAATAGGCGGGGCATGTAGTCAGGATATGTCAAGCAAGAGCAAGAAGCAAAAGGGTTACCAATACGGTATTTTCATCTATTATTGTTTTTCAGTGGTTTTTTTTTTTTTGTTTTTTCCTACTAATATTATAAATGCGAAAGTGACTTTGTATATTGGTTTGTTTGTTACCACTTCACGCTTCAACCACTGAACCTGAATCTATATGAAATTTAATATGGATATAGTTTGAGACCCAGGAAAGGACATAGGATAGTTTTTATCCCGAAATTCCCACGGGGAGCGAATCTTGTTAGCGGGCACAGCTAGTACAAAATAATAGCCAAAAATATACAGTAAAATAGCCTATTGGATCATAATAGCAATCACTAACGTGTGCTACTCGTATTTATTCACAATGTTCTTGAGCGTACATTCTACAGTATAGAAGAATTTTATGAATGTCGCTTATAATTTCAATTTAATGTGATAATTTTCATTTGATTATTTTGTAATTATATAATTATTATTAGTTATGTATGTGTATGCGTAATTTATTTAATTGTATGTTTATTTTATTTTATTATTCAATTTTATATTTGTATGACGTGTAAATGCTTTTTGTGAATAAATGATGATTATGATGATTATCATTATGCTCGAAATCTCCGCTCCGCTGTTTCCATCGAAGCAGAGCGGAGATTTCGAGCATTGTGATTGGTCAATTCATACACCGCTAAGCTCCTCTCCGCTCTGCTCCGCTTCAGTGGAAACGCAGCTTAAATACGAGTACACAAAATCATGACTCATGCAATGGTGTTTTTTAGTACTAGTCACTAGAGTTAATCCTGATTTTTATTTCAATTTGGGTATATCATTAATTAATATTACAGACGATAATTTAAAGCAGTGTTACATAGTGCGAGCCCCTGACACTTACGGCGAAAATAGGGTATTCGTCGCCAAAGCTTGGTAAAACCGTACTCACACTTAAGAGCGGCCTAAGGCCCAATACTGGGACACACAAATAAATGTAAGCGTAATGGAGGAAAGGCGGACTTTTTTAGAGACAATCAACATACGTATAGTTGAAGAAAATAAAAAGATCCAAAGATCATTCGACTAGTGTGGGAAATCATTGTGATTTTACATACGTATTAAGTTGGATCGATAACTAATTGAAGTTTGTGCGAGACAAAGTATCATGGACTTTATTTACTCTTAAATACATATTTTATAATATAAATTATATTTTTCTATTAAATGTCATAAATATTAAGTGCGCTACATGAAGCAGATAAAGGAGAAGGTAAACGTCGTGTCGTACAGCGAAGTAAAACAGCTGGCAGACGAGAGAGAATAGTGGAAAAAAATTCATACTCCACCGACAAGAGCATAGTATAATATAGAATTAAGTGCGCTAAGAAAACATTTTCTTAATATTTTATGTGCTTAAATATATATACAAATCGAATGCATACAAACTTGCAAAGTATCTATATTATGTAATTACCGCTAAACATTTCAAATAGGCTTGCTCGATAAACTACAGTTACAATGATTGTGATTAATAAGCCCAAATGGCGGTTAAACTGTGGTTAATAGTGAAAAATTGGAACCGTTAGATAGAACGGTGACACCTACAGTTACCATATTAACTAGTTGAGCTTTTAAGTTCAAAGTCGGTAAACCTATTAAATCACAATTTATGTTCTTCACAAAAAATATTTATTTTCAGTGGTACATATTTTATGTTTTATATAAAATGCTAACCAAAAACATAAACAGTAAAATAACCTATTACTTTTAAAAGCTTTTCTTATACAACGTGGAAGGGACATACCTGTAATAAATCGAACCACGGGCTATCCTAGATCACTATAGTATAATGATAGTAAATTAAAAGTCAAAAAACGACAAAAAAAATCGACATCCCCATACAAATTGCAAGTGTGGTTGCACACTTTCATATGGAAATGTAGTTTTTTTTCTGTATGAGACTGTTATTTTACCGACATCCCCATACAAATTGTCCGGGTGGCTGCACACTTTCATATGGAAATGTAGTTTTTTTTCTGTATGAGACTGTTATTTTACTTTCATTATACTATAGTGATCTAGTATAGCCCGTGAAAAGATTTCACATTCAAGCTCAATCCAATGATATATTCCAGCTTGTGAAAACGATATTAATCGCGGTAAGTCCCATAATACTAAGTAATAACAGTAATTGTGGCCGCGAAACTCTAAAATCATATACTTTCATTGGATACTTCAAAGATTATTCATAGAATAGGTAGCCCTATTGATGAAAAAATTTAAATAAAGACGCCACTGCTTCACGGTAACTGGCATCGGTGTCAGACATTTTAAGCTGCCTAAAGCTCTGACGCTGTAAACGTGAAAACATATAAAGAGGTTAAGAACTTAGCGAAAGGAAGAGAGACACGGAAAGCACTCCACCGACAAGAGCCCAGGTTTTAAATATAAGAAGAAGAAATCTCTGACACTGATTGCCACCTAGTTCATCTTTTTTTGTCTAACTTCGTCAATTTGCACTCGAAGAAGATAAAATATTTGAAGAGTGTTTATTTATAATGAATCGTATAATAAGAGTATCGTGTGGTATCCGGCAGAATAGAATAGGACCAATCCAAGTATTTCCGTGGATGTCGTAAAAGGCGACTTAGGAATTTCAAGCTAAACAAAGCTTACAAACATCAATAATATAAGGCCTCTCCAATCCGTGTGGCCAGCGTGGAGAGTGTAGGTCAAATCCTTTGGCTGCTCTGACCAAGTATGGCTCTGGTAGTTCAGAGAGGGTCTTCTCCAGCAGTGGGGACAAAAAGACCTGGTGATGATGATATATTCGTAACGGAGCAGACATTTAATAGCCCAGGGTGCCAGAGTTAAAGACCACTCTGCGTGAAGGTGGAATAGGAATCAATATATAAGTAATGATGGGTTGCTAGCCGCACCGAGACTAAAAATGAACATTCCTTCGAGCCGGATGCTTGGTTGGTGCAGTACCTAGGCTTTCTCGTTGATGATGATGGATGATATAATAATAAGAAGAGTAATAATGCCGATATGATTTTCCTCATGGCATGGGCACTTCGTAAAAGGGAGTGTCAATCAAATAATGGGCAAAATCCGTAACGTACGATGAGTAACTACTTCCTTTAAAATAGCTGTAGGCTCTCTATTTATATATGCTATGTTTTTCAACATTTCCTTTGTTGTTTATCATCAAACGTAATCAGAGGCGTATTTAATTTATTGCCAAGAAGACAACGGACTAGGGCAACATTACATGGGGGCGGCTAGAAGACCATGCTTATCGACGGTGTATTAATACCAGGGTAGACGTGAATGGAGCGGTTACAACACTGGTAGACAGCTCCCACTTTTTTTAGCCAAACCCTGGTTTCCTCTAAAGAATTTTCAAAGACTTGCGCCTAAAACAAAATTGGTCAAATAAATATATATGATAAAATCACAGAGATTGAGATAAAATAAGTTTGAGATTTGTGTTATAGGATACTAAAGATACTATATTTTATAACAAATAAATGTACATCCAAGACCCAGGTCCATCTGAAAAAGATAATTTAATATAATATGGAGTTCGATCCCGGGACAGGTCTTGACCTGTCCGGGGATCGAACCCCAGACCTCCAGTGTCAGTGTGACAGTCTGGCATGATGATCACAAGGCTACAGAATGCCAGCTATTACTTCTCGATTTCGCAAGGTATTTGGCATCATTAAGCGACCATTGACATGCATAATATGTTCGGAGAAGAAAAAACGAAAAAGCTACGTCTATTCGGGGTATCCCGTGACCAAAGAGCTGGTAAATATCTGGCTCAAAGAATCAGCATTGCCATACAATGCTGTCAGTCTTTTGGTAACGTTGCCGAGGGGTAATATTTTCAGTGGAACTACATAACTTGAATTTTTTATAATTTTAGTTCTTTTTTTTTATTAACCTGTTTTGTCCCATTGTTGGGCAAAGGTCTCTTTTTTTAATCTTAGTACTTATTTAGTTTTAATTTAAATTTTAATTAGGCAAATTTTTTTTATAATTAAAAATTCACTGCGAACTAATATAGCTCAGGATGAACGCTGTAAGATGAAGAACATGGGGCGTCAAGTTTTTACCTGCTCAAATAGCCAAATCTAACAAATACGCCACTGTACACCACATTCAAGTTGCCTAAGGCTTACGGTACATTTAAATATTCATTTTACAACTCAATAATTTCACTATTTTTCTACTGCCAGCCGACAGCAGCAAGCGAAGCCTAGGGCAATCACTAGAACATTTGTTATATATTTAAATTAAAGGTAGAGAACGTTTAAAATGATAAAAACTGTCCAGCTGATGTAACTGGATGGACTAACCCTTTATGGTTTTCGTATAGCAAAAGTAAAATTATGTTTTAATACAAGTTTAATGACATCTATGACAGCATCCTTACAGCCGTACGTGATTTGATTGATTTAGGATATATGTACAACGTGGAAGGGACACACCCGTAATAAATCGAACGACGGGCTAAACTAGATCACTATAGTATAATGAAATTAAAATAACCGTCAATAAACCAAAAAAATCGACATTCCCATACATTGCTCGGGCGGCTGCACACATTTGTATTAAAGTATCGAATATATTTTGTTTGGCCAAACTACAAACCGATTTTCATAAAATTTCTATGAGTCCTGTCAAGTATGCCCCTTCAAACAAGAAGAACTTTCCAAATCAGTCCAGGCCTTCGAGTAATGGATGAACATACATAAAAGACATAAAAGATTTCGACAAATTGAGAACCTCCTCCGTTTTTGAAGTCTGTTAAAAAGGATGATCACGGCATAACTGCATCCTACAAAAACTTGTGTCCTATGTGCTAAGTTATTTTGTTTCATAGTAGTTTATAACACTATATAGTATTCAATGGTACACACTCAATTCAATATAAAGTGCCACCATTTATTGTCCACTAATTGTATGTCAGGGCAATTTAGTCATTTGTCAATGTAACTTTGCCATAAGGGGATATCAAATACTCTTGCTGTTCATGATTGGCCATTTAAAATATATACTTATGCTGTTCTAAATTGTATTTTTATATCTATTGCACGCGTCATAACCGGAGTGTTAAGGAAGTGCTCTATTCTCTACATGTCAGGGTCAAGCATTTTTATAATTTATTCAAAACTTTTTTTTGGTATTATAATTGAGCCAAAGCTAAAACAAGTACTTTACACCATTATAGCTTAATTTATATTATACTTTGTAAGTAAGTATATATTTAATTAATGACACAACATTCCTATATTTTCCTTCCTGACATAGACGTCATATTAAGTGAACAAATTTGTGTCCTTGCGAACCAGTATGATTGTCCGGTCATCACATCACATAACTAACATTTTTAACTTAGCATCGCTTTTGTTTAAAAAGTAAAAAAAATCTAAAATTGAAAAAACAAAACAAAATCTTCAGAATTGGTGTACAAATGCATTTTCGAGTAATCGGGGAACATACTTACATTAAAAAAAAAACAAAAACACTTTCAATTGATAATCTCCTCCTTTATTGAAGGCTTTGGGCGGAATTAAACGAAGTACTAAGGTTATATTAGATTATAGACTAATAATTTATGTCACATAGCCAACAAACTGATGGGGCAAAATGGTTCTCGAATAACGACCACGTACTGGCAAACAAAGCTTAAGACACCCCACCCACAAGGTGGTCTGAAGACCTAACCAAGGTCGGTGAAAAGCACTGGATACAGGCAGCTCTAGATAGGTCATTGGAAATCCGAACAGACCTATGTCCAGCTGTGGACGTTATTCGGCTGAAATGATGATTATGAATTTATATCGAACGTGCATTTACGATTACGATGCTCTTTTCGGCGAATTCAAAATAGACTTCAATGTCCTACTTTTATCTCGGCCCGACCTCAAAACAATTACTTTTCCTACAACATATAAACGTCACAGTCGGTACTAACTTTGATTTCCAGCTGGCGCTTTATGTCCCAGCACTAAAGCTGTTTATGGTCACTGCTATAGGTACAATTCAAAGCTATGCCACGCAACGCAACCATTGAGTGTTAATTTGACCTTTTCCAGGCATGCGACATTTATACGTCCCGTCGTAAAAATATTTAGGCATGTACTAAGAATCTCACGAAATTCTACACACATATCTACAACTTTATATTACGGTACAGTTAATAAAGAAAATAGAACCGTATTGAGAAGGGTAAAAAGAAAAAAATTCCTTGTACGTCGTGTTGCGATAATACTTTTTTCTATCTGGGTGATGGATGTGTGATAGGGGAACATATGTGGAAGGGCTTAAAGAGGCGGGAAGGAGAAAAATCGCGACTTTTCGCGTCTCAGCTACTATTGGTGAATTTCTTTCACCTATATGGGAAATTGGGTGTTCGATTGTTGAATATCTTTATTGGAATTTCTTATTATAAAGGGTTGATACATACCTAGTAAGACATACTTATTTAGTACATACCTATGTGTTATCGGTGATATAGAGAAAGGAGGATTGTCATACTCCTAAAATCTGTTTGTTTCAAGGTAGGTTATATGTGTCAACTGTATGTAAGTACAGTACGTCTCATAAAAAATATTTTTCTCATTCTCGTATTAAGGTAAGATTAAAGCCTAACCTGTTAAAAACATTTGTGCACGTCACCGAATAATATTCATGTACAAATTATAACAATATTAGTAAAAGGTGTTTAAATAATAGACCTAAACAGTGCCAGTTATTTCGTAACTTAAGTTAGAATCTACGGTAGCAGACGCGAATGAACAACTAAAAAGGTGTGCCTTACTAAAAAGGAGAAAGAACAAAAAAATGGGGTAACAATTCTTTGGATAGTTTTTTATGAGTAAAAAAACTTTTATAAAAGTTATCAAAGGAAAGAGAGAGAAAAAAAATCTTTTCATGTCTGTTCATATCTATTGAAAAAAAAACTAGTGAATGAGCATATAAACAAACAAAACTCACGGAAATTGAACTTAGGAAATTTCGATGGTGGACGAGCGTGGTAGCCATGTAAGTATATCTTCTTAGATACGGAGGGCGTTAAGGAAGAAATAGGTACAATACCTTTTTAGGATCTTCGGCATACCTTCAGTTAACGTCAAGGAGCAATAAGACAAATCGAGAAAATGTTACATTAATTTTCACAAAACGACCCTTCAAAGAATTTAACAAAAAAACATATGCGAATAATCTCTACACATCCCATCCGAACGATATTAAAAACCTCTTAGTGATTTTATTTTCAATACTCCATATTTTCATACCACGGATGTCATATCATAACGAATCATATCTAAGTTTTATGTCATTCGATTCTGGATTTTATGAGGTGGTGTTAAGGTGTTGAAAAGGTTGGCAACGCTAACAATCCCTCTTTGCGATTCCGTACGATTTCACCCAGTAATGATTTGCCAGTAATGAGAGACGCGCGAGTAATATTCTGAGAGGAAAAGCGAAGATAAAAATAGTCTAGATGAGATAAAATGGAAGTAAATGGAGTGAACATTTGGAATGTCGCTTATTGAAGCAAAATCTATTTTTACATTTTGCAGATTTATTATTTCTTACAAGCAAGCCAGCGTTTGTTAGGGTTCCGTATCCAAACAAAGTCCAAAGGGTAGAAACGGGACCCTATTAATAAGACTCTGCTGTCCGTCTGTCTCTCCGTCCGTCCTTCTGTCCGTCTGTCTGTCACCAAGTTGTATTTCATGAACCGTGATAGCTAGACAGTTGACATTTTTACAAATGATGAATTACAGTAGCCGCAATACTAAAAACACAAAACAACAAATACTAAAAACACTATAAATATTTAAATGATGCTCCCGTACCACAAACGTGATTTTTTATAGATACCCTTCGTGCGCGAGTCCGACTCGCACTTGGCCGATTATTTACGTTACTTTAGCCCCAACGCCAAGTTAAGTAAAAAAAATTTAAATACAACTTAACAGTTAAAGAAAATTCGACATTCCCATACAAATTGCCCACGTGGCTTTTTTCGTTTTTGACTGTTTTATATTTTAATTTCTTTATGCTATAGTGATCTAGTACAGCTCGTGGTTCGATATATAACGGGTATGTCCCATTCACGTTATTTATGTAAGTTGGGTGACAATGCAACATTATACCTACAGTACCAATGGTCTTTGGACTCGATTAATTCGGCTTAAGGAGCACCGTGTGGTTTCCGGCAGAGTAGAATAGGACTACTCCAAGTCTTTCCGTATAGAGGTCGTAGAAGGCGACTTAAGGAAATACAAGCTGAACCAAGCTTATAAAAACCAATGAGTTTTTTTTTTAATGATTTTATTGGTCCATTACTTCTTGCTCTTGAGAAACAAAGTGAATAACGAGTCAGCACTTGAGCAGCTTGGGCTTTGTGTACCCCTGCGGTGGAATCGCAGGGAGGGCGCCGTAGTCGCACCTCGACGACGGCCGCGACTGTTCTCTCCATCAGCGGTTCGCACTAAAAATTATACTAAAAATGCTCCTACGACGAGAGCCTTGCGACTGCTTGGGGACATGCTCGTTAGACACTTTGAACTGGATGTATTTAGTGACTCAGTAAATGTATTTATGCAATATTTATTGACATATCTCAATTCAATTAATTATATAATTTGACTTATTGTTAGTATAGTACTCAATGACATTGTTTATCTGATTTTTTTAATGAATATTGATTGATGTGCATGTTCTTTATTTTCTGTTATTTTATCATATTGACTATTAATATTGTACCTATTTATTGACTACAGTGCACATGCTTTGGTGTATAACTGTCAATCTGTATGTGATTTATAAATAAATAATAAATAATAAATGAGACCTCTCCAACCCATCTGGCCAGCGTGGAGAGTGTAGGCCAAGTCCTCTGGCTGCTCTGGCCAAATATGGCGCTAGTACTACAGAGAGGGTCGTGCTCCTGCAGTAGAGACTTAAAAACCCTGATGATGATGATAATAAAGGAGCACTTTATATTTTTAAGTACATAGCTTGTTTTTTTAATAAATACTTGATAAAGAAAACAAACCTCATCCAGCATTTTACATCCTTGGAGGAAAACATCGTCCTTCCTGAGTTTATTATTGCTGTTATTGCTTCCATACGTCAAACAGACTTCTTTGCTTTATATATATATATTACTTTATATATGTTTATATACCTATATACAATGAAAATCTTCGTTTATATGCCGCTGAGAACTTGGATATGTTGATTACCAGCTTTGAGGCTCCCTTGCCGTATATATATTTTCAAATGAGAATATTATACTTCTAAGATTGTTTTGTCTTTGATGTGGAAGAAAATAAAAAGAATGGGAGCCATCCATAAATTACGTCACACGATTTCATGAATTTTTGTCTCAATTTTTGTAATAAGGAGGAGAGATCCTCCTTGTCACAGTTGGTCACAATTTTGAGACCCCACTCCTAGTGTGACGTCACAGCTACCGATTTCTCATTAAATTACAAAACAACAAGCGAGCGTACTTAATATTGCACTGATTAAGGTGGAAGGATTTTAAAGATTATTTATTATTCGTTAGAATTTTGTTTTATTGCTTAGATATAGATTTTTATTGTGACGTCACGAACCTTATGACTTCTCCCACCCCTTGTCACACAATGTCACACTATATCGACCCCCTTCCTCCCCCTTAATGTGTGACGTAATTTATGGATGGTCCCTTCTCTTTCCAAGCAGATCGTATTAAGTCACGTCTTTAACCCTAGTCTAACAGAGCATTTTAGATCTTGAGGGCCTTGGACCTCTTAGCGTAATTATGGTTAAAAAGATGAAAAATTGATTCAAAATAGTGATGGTTTGCTAGCCGCATAGTACCTACATGATTCATATTTTCGCTTATTCCCTCGATCAGATTCTATGATCTGCGCGGGAAGTAGACTTGTAGTACAATTTAGGTTTTTTTCTTTTCTCCCAGACCTACATGGAAGGACCACCAACTAAATGAAATCACGATATAGCTGCCCCGTGAGAAACCCAACTTAATGATTGCTCAGAAAAAAATGGATCGACAGTTCTTCATATTCAAATGGTGTATTTATTATTCATTCTTCTAAAATGTTAATATTATGACAGATAACACCTTTTTCTTAGAAAGCGGGCCCTCAAACTCGTCCCACCGAACTGGGACAATCCGGTAACGCGCATCACGTGGGCCGTCCCACAATCTGAGCCCACACAAGTTTCGTCACAACACCAGTGGCAACTTTCATCTCATTATTGTCGACAAGCGCATTGCTCAAAATGCTTCAAGCACTGTCACAAAGCTACATTTTTTATAGAATACTTGTCGAAATACCTCCCACGCGGCCCGCGGGCCACGGCGTAACGAGTAACCGTGTATGGAGACTCTTAGAACGAAAGCCACTCGAAAACCCCTCTCTTTCTACCCCGCAAAAAAAGAACGAGACGCGAACAGCACTCACATTTTTCCCTTTACCACCCTCGCCATCTCAAGCGTTCTTTTATATAAAAGAGCTTCTCGAGAAAATAATAACGGGACTGCTCAAAGGGCGTCCAAGTTTTGGGCTTTGATTTTCGCGTCCGTAAAGAAATTTCGCGGTCACAAAAGATCGGTTCAGTGTTTGATTCCGAAGTTGTGCCGAGGTAATACTCGTACGACTATAATGGAGATTTAACGGCCGATAAAACAGCTTGGGTTCTTTATAAGGTAAATTGGTTCGATTCGCCAACTGTTTACAAATTACGGTTACACGAGAACTCATTTGTACATTTTCAGTCGTAAATGTTAGCAATTGATTTCGAGAATGAGCGTTTGGTTGCGTTCGGATGAATGGTTTTGAAATAACCTCCAATCACTAGTTCTCGGAAAATGTAATGATGTTGTAAAATCCTTCATACGTGGCTGAGCGACGTAGCAATAACAAGTTAAAAAGCAACTCGCATCATTTGCCATACAGTTTTTAACATATTTCTCATAACATAACTGAAGTACGCGAAAACATTTCAGAGAGATGTTTTCTTTAGATGAGAGATTTTTATGACGACAAATGACAAAAATACTCAACGTTTCATTGTGAAACTTGGGAACGGCGCTGCGAGCATTTTTGTGCGCCCTTAGCGAGGCCCTATACATGTGTACAGTAGGGCGAACTTATTTGCCTTCGCTTCTCTTCCGTCCATTTGCCCCTCCACCCTCACCCCGCTTCCGGTTTCCATATTCCGCCTACCCCCCGACGCGCCTAAATATCGCAAACAAAACGCAACTCTAACAGAAACTAGTAAGTGTTGTATTCGAACGCGCGATTTTTCATTATTTTTCTTTTACCTCCGCGAGCAACGTGACATTTCTCGCTCGAGAAAGAATTCGAGCTTTGAATTCAAAGGGACACGTTTGAATTTGGAAGAGTTGAGTCTATGGTTGTTGGTACGTTCGGATACGCCGCTTAGTGTTTCTCCCCGAGCGAGCATGGTCTGTACGAAAAACATATTTTTCAGATAACGACAATGAGAAACGAAAATATTCAGATGAAAATTCTCCGATACGGCGCCGGGTGCGCCCGCGTGGAAGATATTAAGGGGGGGCGTGTGCTACTTAACGATATTTTTCGACATGCTTTACTTTTATTGCAAACTCACGGCTCTGATATCGGATACCCGTTTGTCGTATATCAAAAGGAAAGAAATTCCGGCATGCATTTAAAATGTATTACCGTTTTGCGCAGTATTTAATAATGTCGTATAATAATACAGGAGTAATATCTGACATCTTCAAGTTAAACAAAAGTCTTTGAAGAATGTTGAAGAACCAACAAAGCGCGGTAATAATATTCCCCAAATTATACGAACAATGTCCCAGTGGGATATTAAGTAACACGATATTAGCATCCCTCAATTGGAAAGGGACGGTGATATGGATTAAATACTTAATTAGAGAGAGACGGAGGCACAAGGGGGCGATCTTGTCTAAAGGACATTGGCCTCCGGGGCACGCGACCGTTGATTCGAACTCCTTTTTAATTCTTTTTTATTAATTATACCGCGACTATGTAATCTAGAGCACTTGACATGAAATATTATAAGCACGTTGTTACAAAAGCTTTTGAACTAATGTAATTTGTTAAATTAATGGCCTGTGCTTGAAGTTAAAAACAAGACAAACTGTTTAAAGCTTACCTATATAATAAATAAAGTTTTTATCGATCTTAGAATCAAACTAAAATGACTTGAAATTAACATTTAACAAAACAACATCCTGTAACACAGTAATTATGAGTTAACAAAACGAATAGCCCAAAGTAATTATTAACTAATCAGACTACTAAAAAACTGAAATTATCTGTGGAAGAAAAGACACAGTTTTTCGGAAGGATATTGTACTATATTTATTTTAATCAATTGTCGCAGATAGATATACTGCTCTTCAATTTAAAGTGTGGAGCATCCAACACAAACATAAAGGTACTTTTCTCTAAAGGGAACTGTTAATGTAAGATTTAACAAAGAAATTGCAAATCCGCTTTTATTTTCTTTCAGAGAAGGTGAGAAAACCTTGGGTTCTAACCTCTCGAATAAAAAAAACACAAAAGTGACAGGATAAAAGTGTGCAATCTAAAAATTGAAATAAACAAGTAATGTAGCCACTTTTACAGGAAATAAATATGTTATTATATTACTATTATTATTTATTCACTACCTACATCATATGGCAGTCGTCAATTAATCAACCTTTTGTTTGCGCATGACCCACGTCATGTAATTTAAATTAATTTTAAAGAAAATCAAGTCTAAGTATCAAAACCCACAGTCGTGCTACAAATCTTAAACGCCCCAGCCTCCTCAACTCATTAAAGACCTTTTTCTCAACTAAGCGACGCCGGTCCCATTAATGCCCGCTTTCTTTAAAGTAAACTTGGCAATGGGGAAGAAATAGGTCAGTCTTTGACTTAATTTTTTTTACCAAGGTCGGTATAATCGATACTCTAAATTTACGCCTTGTAATTATATTTGGGGAATCGATTTTGGGGTAGGTCGTGGCGCGATCGATTGAAGGACGGTGTAATTAAGGATTGAAGTTGATTTGACGTTTAGGTGTCTCGACTTTTCAGGAGGAGGTTAAATTTGTTTCGTATGTGTGTGTGTGTGAGGGTGTGTGTGTGTGTGTGTATGTTCGAGAATTTCGTTAAATTAGTCTCCTATAAGGGAGTTTCCAAGAAGTCAAATAACATATATTTTTTTCCGAACCTCCAAACAAACGTTTTCTATGGGATTAGTATGAAATAAAGACTAATAACGTTATAGTTTCTTGGAGTCAAATATAATTTATTTATTTTGATACAAATACTACACAATATCAACACATAGTTATGTTGTAGTATCAAGCAAGCCTCATTATGATGAAGAGCTGATAAAGCTTATTTTGATTAACCGTTGTAAACTTGTAACGCAACGTTTGAAAGAAAAGAAAAGAAAAGAACGCTCTTAGCGTTAAGTCCGCCAATTGTAAACAGTTTTCACTGTGGACCAATAAAGTTTTAATAAATAAACGTTCTAACGGACGAAAGTCGCGTTATGTTTCGGAGTAGAGCCCCTAATCACATTAAAACCGAACCGTAGTTGAATGGAGTGACCGTTGACACGTTGTGACGTCACACGGTCAATATTTCCCCATTTAATTTATTAAAACTACGATGTAGGTTAGTTCAAAACCTTTACTGAAATATGCGCAAATTCGGTGTGCCCACATGTGACTCCTTTTTGCCTGAAGAAGGGTTATGTTTTTCAAATGTATGTATGTAATGTAAGTAAGTATATACATTTCTTTGGGACGCTCTGCACCCTAAACAGCTCCATGGATTTTATCTTGAGATGTGTTGTTAGATTCGACTTGAACTACGAAGGACTGGTGACCTGGGGACCCAAGAACTATGATCTGATCAATCATACAACGCAGAAATACCGCCAGCTTCTTGGGGACCCTTCCTGTTGACAGTGGCGACTTGGGAACGATTTTTTATATAATTTGATGTTTTTATTTTTACTGGGTATAGTTTTAATTTATAATAAAGGCTTTTAGTTTAATCTAATTAAATTATTATTATGATAAAATTATTGTATATTCTGCAATAAATACTTATGAGTTGAAGTTTATAGTCATAACGCGAAGTTGTTGTTTTGCGTATCAGGTATGCCCCGCGTAAAACGTTTTTTATAAAGAAGAACCGAGGAGCACCGTGACGGGCGCAAAAAGAACAAAGCAGTCTGTTTTTCTCCGCTGTCCGTCTGTCCTTCTGACCATCCGCCTGTCCGCCTGTCCGTCTATCTGTCTGTCACTATGCTGTTAACTGCCTCCGTGGTGTAGTGGTTAGAGCGTTCGGCTCATACCCGGAGGTCGCGGGTTCGATTTCCGGCGAGGACAACGACTTTGTGTTGTTGTCCTAGTTTGGTTAGGACATTGTAGGCTGATCACCTAATTGTCTGATAAGTAAGGTGATCCGTGCTTCGGAGGGCACGTTAAGCCGTCGGTCCCGGTCACTGTCTTTGACATTGGTCGTTACCTGAAACCATGTCAGAGGTCTTTAAGGAGGTTTAAAAACTCTGGCACTAGTGTTAGTCACTAACAGACACGATAAGAAGAAGAAGACCGTGCTGTATCTCATGAACCATGATAGGTAGACAATTGAATTTCACAGATATTGTATGTCTGTTGCCACTATAAAAACAAATACTGAAAACCTTCGTACGCGAGTCCGACTCGCACTTGGCCGGTTATTTTCATTGAACAATGCCCGGTTACCCAGGTACTAAAGATAAAGGCGTAAGTACATTTTTCGTGTGAAGTTTCTATTACTACTAAGTCGAGTGAAGAGGCAATTCTACAATACATTTCAAAGAATTCGTCGTGTATTGACTTAAGTACTCATGTCGTTATCCACTTGTCCGCCAGGCGTGTAGGGTCAGCAAAAAAGCGTAAGCGCACTCACGTTGTTTGCTTGAGGCGGAATGCGGTAGCGCGCAAATACATAGGTCATACACCCAAGCGACGTGTTTTGATTGTACGGTTGGCAAAATAGACAGGTACTATTCTTTTATCCCTTTAAATGTCGGACGCCCGGAGCGGGCGTCTGATGTATTGTTTTACTATTGTGTCTGCTATGACGTCGTTTGAAGGGCTTGTATCTGGTAAACTATCGCCCCAGATACAGCTTTGTGGAAGGCAAAAGCTTTAGCCCAAAAAAGCGCTAATAAATATTTTTTCAAAACATAAACCCGCTTAACCCCCAAAACACACAATTGATTTTAAAAAAAAAACTATGGGACCATTTGACACGTATACCCTTTCAAATAAAAAAGAATTTTCCAAATCGGTCTAGGCGTCTTCGAAAAACAGATAAACATACATGTAAAAAAGACAGATTGCGAAGACTTGATAACATCCTCCTTTTTTGGAAGTCGGTTAAAGAAATCTGATTGTATCAAAATATATAGTTACTTCATTTAACGTAGGTAACAAAACTCAGCAATAAAAAAGCAGATAAACAGTTTTTGAATTACTTATGTATTCTATCCTAGTATTTTAATAATGTCTTTTATTAATTTTAGGCTTAATCACAGTCAGCCTTCCATTTGGAGTAACTACATGGTCTATCCTTTTTTAAACGCAAAACTCAAAACATCACACGAAAGTATTATCTGTATAGCCCCTACGTTTTTATATTTGTGGTATGTGGTATAAAATAATTACATTGTAATATCATAATATATATTAATCTTATACCTTTAAACGAGCAATTCTTGTATATTTATTTATATGTATATTTCTGTGATCTCTGAAACGGCTCTAACGATTTTGATGAAATTTGGTATATGGGAATTTTCGGGGGTAAACAATCGATCTAGATTAGTCTTATGTTTGGGAAAACGCGTGTTTTCGAGTTTTCATGCGTTTTTATTTTCACGCAGAATATGATATAACCGGTCGCCCAGGTACTAATAATTTAAGTTGGGTAGGTATTTGTTATATCTATTAGTAAGTACGATAAGGTATGATTGTGTTGTAGAATTAACATTGTACGTAGAATAACTTCTAAACATTTCACTACAAACCTCAGTGGTTTATGTGAATGTCTTATAATGTTCTGTTGTATCTATTTTTGTAATTTGTTAGTATAATAAATAAATAAAAAATAAAGACAAAGTTAGTGCCTGTATAGCTTTTCTTTTGCAGACCATCCACATTGCCTCAAATTTTCTGTAGAACAAACAGCGCACGAAATGTTTGCTATATACGAAATCAATCGGTAAGCCGCTAATGAGTCAGATCCACTTCAGTCAATCAGATATCGGTGAGAAACAACCTGTATTTGTCCAGTGTTTGATCAAATTTCCATATTTATACATACATACTATCACGTCTTTATCCCTAATGGGGCAGATCATTTTGGGTTTTGCGGTTCTATGCAGAGCCCAGGGCCGCATGACCCAAAAGCCACTTTTAGCGTCATGGTGGGCGAGAAGATGGAAAAGCAATATTTATATATGCCTACATTTTCTCTATATTCAGTTTATATGTTTAAAATATGTAGGTATATGTGTAAAAACAAATTCAATAAATGTCACAATATTATTCCTAATTATCCTGAAACTAGACTTACAAAAAATACATTTGAAAAAAAACCTTCATATTTTCAGTACCTATATTTCTTGGCTCGCTCTGCAGCCTTTGATGGATTCGTCTGCCACTGGCAATTACTATATCAAAGTGCCTCTGTGAGCTATAGACCTCGCGAGTCACGCCCATGCCGTTTAAGCCTATCGGATAAAAAAATTGTCCTAAAATATTTTATTTTTAAGTTATTAACTCCAATATTTCCGCCATTTTAAAATTTTTCGAAAAATTTAATCAAACAAATCTATATAACTTTTTACGAGAATCGGTTGAGAAATGCGACCTGTAGGCGAAAACAGACAAACATAATGACAAACTGATAGACTGACAAAATTATTTTAATCTAATATCGAAACAGAGAGGCTTTGCAAATTTTTGTATTTTATTTACGCAGTATGGTATTTGCTTCTTTTTTAATAGGTACTTATTGCTTGTGTCTTGACAATAATACAACATACATATGCGAGGCCAGTACAAGCCATTTTAATTTTTTTTTGCTAGTGTCCGATCTAGTATTAACAATATTTTATATCTATGACAAAGAGCAATTACGTAGATGGTCTTTGCGCCAGCAATTTCACATGTTTGCAGATATGAGAAGTGAAGCAGCTGTTACAATACCTCATCATCCTCATCTTCGTCAGCTATCAGGGACCCACTGCTGGGCATAAGCCTCCCTCTGTCTGCGCCATCTTTCAATATCTACTTCATTATTAATTTACTATCTTCGCTTCAAGTACTCGTCAGTTCTCACTATGCCAACATATAGGTACCCATATTTCTACTTAACCTGCTTCCAACTCAAACATAATTGTTATATGCACGGCTATATTATACACACAGCCAACATGAATATTGTTGCACAAACATATAATATGAACTACAAACATTATCTAGAAATCAAATATAATGCTAACATAGCTATCGTAATGGAATAGACATACAGACACCCGGCCCACGTGCTAGAATGTGGAATTTCTAATGCATATAATTGCTTTTGATATTATTACCATATGATATTTCCGTTTTCTTTATGCTCTTAGTTTTTATGATTTATGTATACAACGTGAAGAGTGGAAGGGACACACTCGAAATAAATCGAATTAAGGGCTATACTACTCGTAGATCACTATATTATAATGAAATTAAAATAACGGTTATCGAAAACAAAAACGACATTCCCATACAAACTGCCCGACCGGGGCTGCACACTTTTGTATGGAAGTAGCGTTTTGTTTGTGTTTTGACTGTTATTATAATTTTATTATTGTACTACAGTGATCTAGTACAGCCTATGGTTTGATTTATAAACGGTATGTCCCTTCCACGTTGTATAAATATTAGGGCTTAGCAATATTTTTTTTGTAGGTAATATTTTAACAACAACTAAAATCAACAAGAATTCTGCATTTCAGTCAGTCTGTCTGCGACCACGAATGATGTATCTTTTGAAACGTAGACTCAACGAAAAATATTTGTGCTTGTTTTGTTTTTCGTGTGTGTAAGTGGCCAACACTAGTGTCAGATTTTTCAGGCTGCCTAAAGGCATCTGACATAGCTAAGGTTTGTGCTAAGTCCCATTTATATATATCTCAATCATATCTTCAAAACGCGATAGTTTAAAAACCAATCTTGGTTTTTATGAAATACTACAGCATTAAATTTTTCAAAAGAGTTTAAAAGTTTTGTGCATCTTTGGTAACACGAATAATAGCCCCACATCTTTGGTGTTACAGACGCCTATGGGTCTAAATGATTTTCAGTTAATGTTAAGAAAACTTTGGTTTTGTTGGAAATCTGCCTTGTATAAATTTACGAAAACACAACATTATATTTATAACTTTGTTGGGAGTTGCAACCCATAATAAGCTTTTCTGTAGATATAATCCAAAGTTGTGATAGACAAAGCTTTTAGCATTAAGGTGGCTCATTATTTTTTCATGAAGAAAAACTGAATAAATAATAATAAAAACTAAATAAAGAAGTATATAAACATATCGTATTAATGAGCTGAACCAACCTCTCGAATATAATAATATTTCGTAACGTTTCTGTACTCACTCCAGTCTTGATTTTATGGACGATATAAAAATGTGTTGTTTATGACGTAGTCATATAACAGTTGTATAACAGGATACAGTCAGTATAACATATACAGCGCTATATAGCGCTTGATATCGACACTGAAAAGGGCTATCTACAACAATCGAATTAATTGTGATTGCTCAAATTAGCTTTTATAGAGCTATTGCGGTGGTCCAGAGATGCCAAGCCACAGCTGCCGACAAAATATAAATAGCCCTATGTGCTCAAAAAAATTATAATAAGTAGTATTAAAGAATAATTTAAAAATCGACAGATCTTTAATAAATTTGTGTTTACAAACATAAATACATACTATCACGTCTTTATCCCTAATGGGGCAGGCAGAGCATTTCGGGTCTTGCGGTTCTAAGCAGACAGAGCCCAGGGCCGCAAGATTAAAAGCGTGATGGTGGGCGAGAAGATGGAAAAGCAATCAATACAGTGATGGGTTGCTAGCCGCATCGCCTGTTAACATGATTCGCATTTTCGCAAATTCCCTCTATCGTCTTCGACGATCTGCGCGGGAAGAGAACCAGCTGGTACATTCTAAGTTTTTTTTTCTCCCAGACCAGCAAGTTAAACCGCTATAAAGTATTTAAAGTAGTTTTTTTTTATTACTTAGATATATTTTTGCGTATATACATTACAAAAAAAAATATGTCGCAATATTAGTGTGGTAATTTTTTTTTACCACACTAAGATTGCGACATAAAAAGTTAATGCAAATGAGTTAACCCCGGTAAATAGCACGGCGAAGATGAGAGCTAATAACGGTTTCAATACTTTGAATAGGTACTAGAAATACTATTGCTGAGTATTTATTATGGAATACGCAATATACGCAGGTCGGAAGTCAAATGAGTTTCAATAAATTTAACCGACTGCACAATTAATAGGCAATAACAGGGTTGCCAAGGGTTGGAAGCAAAAATAAGCCTTTTTATTTATTTACGTATACGTTAAGTTTCTTTTATAGATTCACCTGTCCCGTTGTCTGTCGTTCTGTCTGTAATCAAATATTGCAAGTTACATTTAACCCCCTTCCCGTTTTTCGATTGAGCTAACATTTTGCACGCATACGTATATCGCGTGACAATGCAATAATATGGAGCTGGCTGGATGGCCATAGGAACTCTGTAATGAAACGACGCAATTCCATCGAGTTTGGGCTTGTTTGATTCGTCTTGAAAATATTTTTAAAACAAGTTTTTATCTAAAGACTCTCCATCTTTGATAAAAGCTTGTTTCAATATTTTTTTAACAATTTCTTGTTTCTGCTCTATTAGACTATTACATATGACGTACTACCACATGTTAAGTTAGAGATTGAAAATGGCAAGGAATGCTCAGCTATAAATGAGATCACAACAACAGACCGAAATTACCTTGGCCGAATAACTGTTAAACACAAAACCGTTCTTCACTGCTCTGTCCAAGAGCTTTCGTGATCCAATTCTTAAGAAACTATAATTTGCAAAAAATATTTGATACATTAATAGACAATGATTTTTACCATTCCAAAAAGTAACTAGGGCCATTCGCACTGCTCCTACCCCTGTGGCGAAAATGATCCATTCAGAAACATTAATTAGGCGATTCGCATCGTTGTCCGAGATACGTAACCTGACGAATAGAAAAATATTTTTGGCCCATCGGTTAGATTATTAAAAAATATTGTACACATATTTTTTCTTTTCTCTGAGAAACGAACAATGACAAAGATACAGTGCATTGAAATTTCGCATGACGTCAAGGCTAGGTACGACTTTTACATAGCGGTGACGGCGTAACTTAGCGGTCACACCGAAACTTCGATGCTCCGTACTTCGTAAATTTTTGCTTTTTTAGTAAACTGAAAAGTATGGCTCCATTATTTTTGGATAATCTAAAAGGCGGACTAATAACAATCATATTTTTTGACCCTATCGTCACCCCTATTGTAAAGGGATGTCGAGATGAACTTTTTTTATATTATTTTTATGTGCAAATATTTACCAAGACGATAAAAAGAATAAGAAAAGTTAACAAACACTTAGTACCTAAGTTCGCCGTATGGAGAGTGTAGGCGAAGTCCTCTGGCTGCTCTGGCCAACTATGGCTTTGGTAGTACAGAAAGGGTCGTCCTCCTTCAGTGGAGAATAAAAAGACCTAATGATGATAATGACTAGTAAGTACCTACATAGCGATTTAAGACCATAAGATCTTTTTCAATTTATCATCTAGCCAACCCTAAACAGAAGACATGCTGTTACAAATGGCAGTTAATTATCTAACATTAGTCCTTTTAAAAGCTTAGTAAGGCTAATGAGGCGATATGTACGGGTATGGCATAGACAATATGCTTCTCAACTTAAGGCTAAGTGACTCCTGATTCGCTATTACTCAAGAGAAACTGTACAAAATGGTTAAGTCGGCAATGTTAGTTACCTCCAACGTTGCCAAGTTACAGAATTTAATTTTATTGCACAGTTAGAAATAAATGTGTTAAGATTGTCTTGTCGTTTTCTGCTTGCCTGGTAATAATAGATATAGAACAGATCAATGATATATGATATTTAAATGATTAGATCGGTCATTTTGGAAATCTTTGGGAGAGGCCTATGTCCAGCAGTGGACGTTGTGCGGCTGAAATGATGAGATCAATGATAGTGTTGCTATAAATATTTGAAAATTTAACCTGATGATGAATAAAGTTAATAATTAAAAAAACTTTAGTTATTAACTATTTAACGCTATACTTACGCGTTTCAAAATAATCATTGCTATGGTTCCGTACCCAAATGATAGAAATGGGATCCTATTATTAAGACTCCCTGTCTGTATGTTTATCTGCCACGAAGCTGTACCATTATCTATTTAAAAAAACACGTTTGTTTTATAAGAAACCCACTTGAATATTTATTCTTCGTACAAGTACTTGTTTATGATCTCAAATGTCAAGAAATAAATTTACTGTAAAAATTGTGCGTAAGAAATAAAATATACGTAGTATGTTTTCTATATTTCTGATAACTAAAAAATATAACACGTAAAATTCTGTAAGATTGTTAAGTATTCTTAAAATGATATCGACGAAACATACAACGAAGAACGACAAGTAACTAACAAAGTTAGTTTTTAATTTAGCGTCGTATTGGAGTATCTAAGGCAGTCTTATATCTGAAAGTTGGCGCCAGAATCAATTTGAGCACGCTCAAAGAAAGAATTTCTCATAAGTCAGCGCTGGGGGTTGCGAGACGTGGAAAACCCGTCTTGCTAAAGGTGACTTTATACTGTGTTAAAGTCAGTTTTATTATTATAAGACATATTATTTATGCCGTGTGGATTCGGCAGAGTAGAATAGGGCCACTCCAAGTCCTCCCGTGGATGTCGTAGAAATACAAGCTAAACAAAACTTTTTAACATCAATGAGACCTCTCCAACCCGTCTGGCCAGCGTGGAGAGTGTAGGCCAAGTCCTATGGCTACACTGGCCAAGTATGGTTCTGATTGTACAGAGAGCGTCGTGCTTCTGCAGTGAAGACTAAAAGACCTGATGATGATGATGTTATTGTTTAAGGGGACGCACCGTGAAAATGGGCATTATCTTTTTCTTATTTCTCAGCGAATATCAGAAATTTAGAACTGATACTTGCTAATAGCATACTAGAACGCTTTTTAAGCATAATTGTGGTTGTGGATACATGATTAGTTAATTTTTGTAACACAAACTTGCTCGTCAAAAACACCTCTACCAAAACATATATGGTCTAATTTCTCACAAACGAGAGGGACTTCAGCTTTGAAACTTTTTATGCAGATCAGTAATTATGTAATCTTCAAAATTGTGGTCCAAATTTTTTTTTTGCTGCTTTAGTTTTAATTTTAGAGCTATTTTTCTATAATTCATCAGTTTTGCGTGGCTTTAGATTTCAGTCATATAAGCCCTTTTACCTTCCTGAAAATTATTGTAATTGCCGTCTCGCTTTTTCGCGAGTGTATTTAAATAAACTGTTCTTGTTGCACAGATTTTTGACAGTTATACATCAAATTGTCAGATGGCCGATGGGCCTCACGGAGCAAGGACGCGTCGTTTTTCACAAAAAAAAATACATTTAATTTCGTAAAATCATTGTCACAGTGTAAAATAATATCACGAATATATATGGGTCGAACAGTCTGTAAACAAACGTGCGAGTAACTTTTTTAAACTGTGTCACTTGTCATAATGTCAAAGGAAGTGTCAAAGTATAGCGTGGCATAGATTGATTACCTAACAGACATGGTCGGCATAGATTTTTTTTCATACAAGTACCATACATACAATATCGATTTATAATATTTTAGTTTTATTTAATTTTGTGACAATAAATTAATTTTATAATAGCCAAAGAAACTTATCTATAGATACTCTTCGGATGTATTTACTTTTAGATTTCGAGAAATATACACGTACATACTGTACCACTGACTGACTGATTGGCCGTAAGGAGTGAAGCTCACTTGCTTGGTGGGGGAGCAGAGAGAGGGGGGCTTTCTGCTTATCCCTCTAAACAAGCAACCAAGTGAAGCTTGAGGCCTAAGGCAGAGGTCACCTACGAGGCCGTAGGCCGAGCCATTCCCACCACGTGCTTCGTCGTTCTTTTTTTTGCAAACCAGGATGGCCGCCAAACGCAATTTTTTGGAATGCAGGATGGCGTCTGGGCTTTAGAAAATTAAACTTTTTTCGTTAGTAACGTCTCACTGGGACTTTGTAGGAGTCTGATTTTTGCATGAGGGGGTAAAGCAGCGGAACTCGAAACTGGATTCAGATTTTGGATCCAAAATGGCCGCCCACACATTTTTCTTCTTTTCTTAAGTAACTGGAGATTTTATCCATTTTCTGAACAGGAAACATATCTTAGCCTACCTCAACAGCTGCACAAAAAACCGCGCAACGCCTAAAGAGCTAGTACATTTGTTAAAATTGATATAAAATATCGATAGTCTATATACTATATTTGTGGCCTTAAAAAACCATAACAATATCGATAGGACTATTGATAATATTGATTACTGATAGTTTACAATAATATCGATGACAAGTAAAACTATTTATAGTTTTTAGGGTTCCGTTTTAAACAAGAAACCCTTATAGTTTCATTATGTCTGTCTGTTTGTCTGTCATCCGACGTTTTATTTAGAGACTATAAGTACTAAAAAAAGCTATAATTTGGCATGGGTACCTATATTAATCATGCCAAAAAAAACAGTGAAGTAAAATAGGGAAAATATAATATTGTAGCTCCCATACAAGTTTTTTTTTACTAACCCATCGTGTAGGGTATCGTAAAATAGGTCTTTCAAAATATTTTGAGCTTGTTAACACCATTTTTGATTTAAGAATCCGTTTCTAGAATATTTGTATTTAATAAAAGTTAAAATAAAACTATCAAACCGAGTTAATGAATTTAAAAAAATCATAAAATGAAAATAAAATAAGTTTTTAGACGTTTTTGGTGGCGTAGACTTGGCTTGGCCGGACGATTTTACCATTTGGGTACGGAACCCTAAAAAGATAAAAGATCTAGTTTAACTTTCAAAAATTGGGTAAATATAAAGGACTGAATCACCCTTTCTTGGCACTTGTTTAAAATTTTGCTCATCGTTTACAGTAGCACAACTGTACTGTAGACAAATCTGAATAAATAAGATTGTTCTCCTAGAATTTACACTACATAGACGCTCCGCAAATTCGACGTCAGTTTAAAATAAATGTAGTGCCCACAGTAGTGCCAATATACATCGTGGAAGGAATATACCCGTAATAAATCGGACCACGGGCTACATTAGACCACTAACTATAATCAAATAAAAATAACAACCAAAAACTTAAAAAAATGGCATTTCCATACAAAAGTGTGCAGCCGCCTGGAAAATTTGTATGAGAATGTCAAGTTCGGTTTTTTTTACTGTTATTTTATAATTATAATATAGTGATCTAGTATAGCCTATGGTTCGATTAATACGGGTATGTCCCTTCCATGCTGTATATTAATTATTTTTTCAACACACTTGCTCGTAAAGTGGCTCTAATTTCATCGGTTTTAGATATATAAAGTAGTTCATAAAACACGCTTGCGTTATAAACGCAAATAGTGAAGTTATATTATGCAACGGCTAATATAAAATAATTAAATAGTTTCAATTTTTTTTTAATTCCGAACTACCACTCGCACTGCTTGGTGGCACCAGCTAATAAGTCCGCGTGCCGCGCTGATTTTAATAGGTATAACGGCGGAAAAGCAGCCCTGTACATCACAGTTTTATGGTTTAGTTTATTTAAGGCTGCTATCAACGCTAGTCCTCAAAAGTCATTGAAATACAATCCGCTGTTAACCGGCCGATCGGCCGGACGGAGGCGGTGCCTGGTGGTACTACTAATTGATCTCACGATTTTACTTTGTTTTTGAATTTTAATTTCGACTAGCTAATTAGTTTTACTAACGACCCTTATAAAGTGGCCCTTAGCTTCAAACACAATGAAAAATCACTGTGTATATTTTAAAATTTAAATAAACTATTTCTGTTTTTTCTAAAGGCTGACCGGTAGACAAAGCATTAGCATTAAGTCCTTGTACGGACATGACCTTATTCAATTCTTTACAAAAACATAATATGTTACAAAAATGTAAACATATTAGATTTATTTCATTACGTTAAGTATGTCTTTCATACTGTAACCTCTATATATTTTTAACTCTATCTGCATTGTGTTTAGACATTACTACAAACCTAGCGGAAAAGAACGGACAACTTTTGAATCAATTTTGACAGATTTTGAAAAATAAAAACGTAGAGCCAAGCCTTAAACATTTAAATCATATTTAAACTATATTTTTTTACAAAATGCGTCAGTCAGTATGTTACTAATCCAAAATGCCACTTCAAATTGTATCCAGCTCAAAGGTGCCCATTATACTGGCTGCGTTTCCTCTCTGGATAGCGATAAATATACTTTGAACCAAATACCATCCGGAGCGGTGGTCATATCCTCGGTCCTTCAAGCTCCTATCTCATGAATAAAGCTCTTTGCTTTATGCTTGAATCTCTTATTAACCGACGTTCAAAAAGAAGGTTATCGATTTTTTGCGATCTTTTTTTTTATGTATCATCATCATCATCACTTTAGTCGCATAACGTCCACTGCTGGACATAGGCCTCTCCCAAAGATTTTTTATGTATGTTCATCGATTATTCGAAGACCCCTGGACCGATTTGGAAAATTCTTTTTTTGTTTAAAAGGGTATACTTGTCAGGTCGTCCGAAATTTTATCATAAACGGTTGTGTAGTTTAGGGGCGAAGTCGGTTTTTAGTTTCGAATAATTATGATCCATTCATTTTGATGCAATAGGTCAGCCAATGTTGGCACAAGAGTTTTGGACGGAATCTCAGGGAGTTCAGTTGGGTTTTGTTTTAAATTATTATGCCGAATTGATTCTAGTGGACTTTGTAATATGATATTGGTGTAGTTTGGTTCTTTAAATGCTCATGCTCTTGAACAATATGTGAAATGTTTAAAATAGACTTTTGTGTGCCGACTAAGGTCATTGCCAAATAAGGACAGGTCTGTAGACGCCGTCCGCCACTAAATCGACTATGAAAACCAGTGGCGTTGACTGTATTCAACGTGGACATACCCGTAAACCACGGGCAATACTTTATAGGTGCGTACGGACAGCGGAGTCTTAGTAATAGTCCCGTTTTTATTCTTTGGGTACGGAACCCTTGAAAAGATACTAGAACAACCATTTAACTACAACTACCTGAAATTTCCCGGGTGTGAGAACGTAAAGCTTTTCTACGTACATTAGCCAAAAGTGGCCGTTTTTCGCAAATGTGCGTAGTAAAGCTTCACATTCTCACTTTTAACTACAAACAGTAGTTTACAAAATACTTTAAAGGGGTATCTAGAGCTCGGTCAAGACATAACTTTAAATGATATCGCATTTTATTTTCAAATGATTGTTTTCAAATTCGGCACTGGACCCCGGAAAATTCAGGAATGGCCTTAAATAAAGTTTTTGTGTAAACGCAGCTTGACTAATCTTCAAATTCAATTACATCGAAAACACATACGATCAAATTAAATCTTAGTCTCACAGACTCAATTAAAGGCATGCAGACAAGAATCTCGAATAGCAAGGCTCAAAGAAAGAATTCGCAATAAAGTTCGCCCCGCCCCCACACATGCGTACTATTGGCGTATAGGAAAAATGGGAAAATGGGGGAAATCGCATGTGAGGGAAAAGAGTTGGGCGGGTGGATGTTACATGATTGGATAAGGAGGTAGGAGGTAAGATTGTACGAAGGATGTGGATATGTTTCCCTGGTAGTTTACAATAAAATATGTACTAGTTTAGGTTACCAGTTATAGCTTTTTTAGGAATTGACTAAATATAATTTAAAAGAATTAATGTAATAAAAAAATGACTAGTATAAATAATAGAACTCAAATTTAGACTAATATCTTACTAGAATTTTAAGAATTAAAACTGCACACAATGTGAAAACTCGTAACTCGGTGCAGCCTCACTTATATTATGTCACGTTTTTGAAACTTATAATTATTTGCTATCATTTACATATTTCACTTTAATCCTTTTAATTCATATAGAATACGACTAAACATAAAATCAGAATCAACGTCAAAGTCAATAATATAAATTATAGAATTTTCAATTTTTTTCAATAAGCCTTACATAATAAGATACAAAAATGATAAAAATAGTATGAAAAAGTAATTCTTTATACAAAAGAATTACTTTTTTCTGTTAGTGCTTTCCTAAAATCCTGTTAACAAGGTATTCCTTGCCAAGGTTAGTATAAAATCGATATTGCAAAAGTATGCAATAAACATTGCATGTACTTTTGCCGTTAGGTAGTAAAAACTTTAATACCAAAGATACTTCGTGAAAGTCGTGTCCTGTATAAGTTCTATTTACTTATTTTACTCTAAAAATGTAAGCGATAGTCCTAAAAAGCTCAAAAAGGCTTCAAACTTAAAAGTCAGTGCATGCAACATTTTTAATATCGCGCGATCCTCGATTAAAAGTCGAGCGGAAAGATTCTCGCACTCTTTGATCTTAGGGGCGTCGTCCTGTAATTTTTGAAAACAATAATTATAACTGCCTGGTTTGTAGATTATTTGTGTTTTAGGCATGTAATCGATACACCTCGCGCACTAGACGGCTACTATCACGACACAGTCGTGGCCGTTGCTGCAGCCTTGATATACAAACTTTACGTAGCTTGATTGCAACGACTAGTCGTGCCGCAGTGTCAGCAAGTTTCCCGTTGCGACCAAGTATGCAACGTTCATATGGTTTTCTTAGTTAATTTGGTCATTGCGGCCACTGGTTGTTGTCGCAGCCGTTTAGTGCACTATTTGTCCTACACCATGACTGTATTTTGTACTTTTATCATACTTCAGAACACGATATCCCAAAACAGAACAAAGTTGGAGTAGAGACTCCAAAAGCTAAACGACATACGTGCGTAGCTGTGCCCGTGCTACAGTGTCAAGTAACACGGAGCTACAAAACTATGATATAGTCTATAGGTCGACACAATCGTAAGGCTTTCATGTCATTTTATGAAGTAATAATTCAGTTTACCTGCATTGAACTGTAATAAAATTTTCTATATTATCTCGAATTACAAACAGTCTAATAAAAAATATTTATAGTTACAATTTGGAGTAGTAACAAAGAGATCAAAAAGTTAGACGTCTTTCTAGATGGCTGTAGAGTAAAAGAAAGGCCAAGAAAGTCGTGTAGAGAATGTATGATGAAAGATATGAAGGAACAAGCGGTTAGTGCAAATATGGTTCATGGTAGAAAGAAATGGAGATAATCGACATATAGAACTGACCCCAAATAGGGAAAAGGTAAGGAAGATGATGATACTTACTATTAAACTAATATTTTTACAAAAATAAATAAGTAAATGATAATGTAAATCTACATTTTCTCCTTGATCTTGATAAAAAGATACCTACGTGCAAATTTTATCTACAGGAGAGGTTCATGAGTCAAAAGGGTGCGGAATCACAAAGAGGCAACAACTACACAGGAACACAGGTTCGAGGGAACTCTCATAAAATGCCAAGAAAAAAAAATGCCAAAGTAAAAAAGTTCGCGACTCCGTATGAATGAGGCTACAGCAATATTGCTAAAGTTGCACAACTTTTATTAATGGCCGGGTCTCCTTTGTTTCGTCACTCCTTGCTGAAACTGTTTGTGTGCGCTGAACTCGGAAACTACTTTATAGAGCTTTAGTTAAGTTTGTTGCTCAGAATTCTATTCCCTCCATTTTTTTGTGTTTTGCTGCTTGAAATCAAAATTAAAATTACATACACGTACCTATATTGTATAAGTATCACTTCACTATATCTAGCAGCTATAGCTGCTGAATCCACTTAGAGCAACTCAATACAGATACACTATTGCAACGACCTCTGTGGCCTAGTGGTCATCGCGCCAGACGGTCACACCGGAGGTCCCGGGTTCGATCCCGGTCAGGTCAAGATGAAAAATGTCACGTCAGATTAACGATACATGAATTTTCCGGGGTCCAGTAGCGCCCCCATTTGAAATACATCAATTGACAATTGAAAGGAAACTGAGATATCATTAAAAATTCTGTCTTGACTGAACCTTAGATAAACCTTTAAACAATTTCATGAACTACTTTTTACAGTTTAAAGTAAGAACTTGAAGTTTTTTACGCACATTTGCGGAAAATGGCCGCTTCTGGCTAATGTTACTCCAAAAACGGAACGCAAGACTGACGTTACTGCATATCCGTGCTTCAGTGTCAAGCAACATTCAGCCCTAACGAATGATGATAAAGTTTAATTTGGTTTGACATAGAAAAAAGACGTCACTGTCGTACGACTAACGTATTGTTTTATTTAGTAAGTAA
The DNA here is from genome assembly GCA_963555685.1 of Acrobasis consociella. Lineage (NCBI taxonomy): Eukaryota > Metazoa > Arthropoda > Insecta > Lepidoptera > Pyralidae > Acrobasis > Acrobasis consociella. The sequence goes on from OY743114.1 coordinate 5,114,384, forward strand.
GATTTTTAGAAAAAATTAATTATATTTTGTATCACCAAGAATCTCACTAGATAGCGTTGTATAAAGTTAAGACCATTCGATACTAATTCTCTTCCATGCTGGTCTGGGAGAAAAGAAAAAAATTAGAATGTACCAGCTGCTTCTCTTCCCGCGCAGATCGTAAAAGCCGATCGAGGGAATAGGCGAGATTTGAATCATGGTAAAAGGCGATGCCGCTAGCAACTCATCACTATTTTGATTCCTTTTCCATCTTAACGCCCACCATCACGCTAAGCGTGGCCTTTGGATCTTACGGCCCCGGGCTCTGTCTGCCCCGTCAGGGATACAGACGTGAAAATGTATCTGTATATCTGTATCATTCGATACTAACTCTTTTAAGTTAAATCGTGTTTTTTCACCAAAACCTTTGTACGTTCATTTATCGACTTCACCTGCAGCTATTTGCTGTGTCAGTAGTTCCAATCCACTCAGAGCACTGAGTGAAAATAAACAAGAGCCGACGTGCGCTGGACGCATTTGTATTCATACACAGGCGAGTTTATTTTCCCGGCCTTTGCCCATTTTCATCTCTTCTCGGATAAATCTTATCTGTGACTCAAATAAAAAAGGATATAGAAAGAAGATCTCATGAAACTCAAGGACTGCTATTGATCCGAATATAGTACTGGATCGATATGGACTTTTTAAATTTCATTTATAAATTATGTTTTGATCAATTTTACCAACTTTTAACTTTATGTGAATTTTTCTATCTTCGCTATTATTATTTTTTTGACTAATTTGACCGATTATTATAGAATTTTTTTACTTCAAGAACTAAATGGAAAATTCCTTTTTTTGGTATCAGATTAAATCAGGTTGAGCTAGCCATAAAGTAAGTTCGAGACTTGTATTATGTTATGAGATATCAACTCAACGATATTATGTTTTATAAAAAATAAATAAATAGTCACAAATAAACTTAACTGAGACTTAAATTAAAAATGGATATAGACAAAACACTGCATAAAAATATCCAGATAAACAAGAAAGATTTGTGTGTATCATCATCATCATCATCATCATCATCATCATCATCATCTCAGCCGCATAACGACCACTGCTTGACATAGGCCTCTACCAAAGATTTCCAAAATGACCGATCTAGAGCGGCCCGTATCCAGTGCTTAATCATCTGTATATAAGTAGCCTTAAATAATATCTGCTTCTATCATCATCATCATCATCAGGTCTTTTTAGTCTCCACTGCAGGAGCACGACCCTCTCTGTACTACTTGAGCCAGTGTATACTTGGCCAGAGCAGCAAGAGGACTTGGCCTACACTCTCCTCGCTGGCTAGACGGGTTGGAGAGGTCTCATTGATGTGTATAAGCTTTGTTTAGCTTGTTTTTCCTAAGTCGCCTTTTAGGACATCCACGGGGAGACTTGAAGTGGTCCTATTCTACTCTGCCGGAAACCACACGGCTTATCTGCTTCTATAGAATCACTATTTTGTGACTTATCTGTGGCTCACTTGTATTTAATGCTCAATCTATATACATAGCCAGTCGTTTATGTACATGCATTTCATTTACTCGGTCTCCTTTCTCCGTCTAGCACATTTGTGCTCTCTTTCTTTAGATTTCCAAGCGCCAAATCCTACTTATACCGTCTCTTGGCTCAGCTGAAATGGATTTTTTCTAATGTATGCTGCCCGACCAGTTTTGATCATTTTACTTGTTTATTGTTTAATTTTGTGCTGGTCCATTGATATTCCCCCGTGCTATCAGGGAAAAAAACTTAAAATGTATGAGTTGTTTCTTTTCTCGCGCAGATCGTAAAAGCCAATTAAATGAATGGGCTATATTACAAATCATGTTAAGGCCATACCTGAATTTTCCGGGGTCCAATGGCGCCCCCATTTGAAATAAATCATTTGAAAGGTAACGGTGATATCATTTAAAATGTTGTCTTGACCAAACCTTAGAAAAAACTTCAAAAAATTTTATGAACTACTGTTTACAGTTTAAAGTGAGAACGTGAAGCTTTTCTACGCACATTAGCTAAAAGTGGCCGTTTTTCGCAAATGTGCGTAGAAAAGCTTCACGTTCTTACTTTAAACTATAAACAGTAGTTCATAAAATAGTTGATAGGGTTATCTAGGGTTTAGTCAAGACAAAATTTTAAATGATATCACCGTTACCTTTCAAATGATTTATTTCAAATGGGGGCGCCACTGGACCTCGGAAAATTCAGGTATGGCCTAAATAGGCGATGCGGCTAACAACCTATCACTATTTTGATTCCTTTTTCCACCTTTTCACCCACCATCACGCTTTGAGTCTTGTGGCCCTGGGCTCTTAAAGCCACAAAATCCATACTGACCTGTCTGCCCCATTAGGGATAGCGACGTGATAATTTATATATACAATGTCCTTTTTAATTAAGTACAAATATTTTAAGAGGTGATTCAGTCCATCATATCGAACAACTTTTCCCAATGAATGTATATCGAAATACGAAATATATTTTTTCGGTTTTCATACAAATCGAAGTAGTCACGTGATATCATTACTATGGAAAATGAAAATTATTTTTTCGTATTTCGATAAAAATTTACTGGAAAAAGTTGTTCAAAATGATGGACTGAATCACCCCTTAAAATATTTGTACTTAATAAAAAAGGACAATGTATATTTTTAGTGTGAAGTTGAAATTTTGCTATCGTACGGTTTTCGTATTGTAGTTATATATAGCCTATTGCCCATTGTATATTTTAGATACCTCTATAATTCACACCTTTTGTAACGCCAATTCGCCAGCAACATTGTAGTATTGGAAAAGAGCAAATATTTTGTAATTGAAAACCTAACACATACACGTGTCGGCACAAAGCCAAACCATTGTGTTAATCCTGGTAATTATTTGTCTAACACTAGTAATAATCCACAAAGGAACGTTACTCTATTAAATAATACGACAGCGGTCTAATAGTACCGTCCTATTTAAATCCTATTTAAGTCCTATTTAAATTTCAAGCCAAATTAGACTATTTCAGGGGTCGTCAAAAGGCGGACCGCGGTCTGCATCCGACCCATTGCAAACCGCGCAAAACTTTTACTTTATTATATTTTTATTTTATTTCTTGCTTGATATATAATTGATATTTTGATTTATCAAGATAAACTTGCACTACAGAGTACTTAATTTATTAAAATGTTTCCCCTGCATTATCTTTGTTAACATCAATGAAACTTCAGACTGTACGAAAAATGTAATTTTTCTCATTCATATGTAAAATAAATACTATTGTTACTTCCGTAATTACAGATACAAATATTTATTTCTATTAACCTCTAAGCCGGCACTGGGAGGAATTCCTCCCAACTTCAATTGTTTAACTATTGTGTCTGGTATTGGCGAAGCTTGAAGAGTTAAATATTGTGCGAACCGCGATGGTCATTTCATTTCTTGAAATGGACTCCGAGTGAAACTACAGTAATTGGTAACCCCTGCACTATATTAACATTTTGTAGCGCTCAATATCGCTTGAAGTAAAGGTTTCTTTAGACATATATATACGTCGCATTCTCGTTTCAAATCCCAGCAATGGTCAATTTTAATAAAAACTTTAGAATTAAGTAAGTTTTAAGTCTTATGGACTACTTGATAAATTTATCATTCGTTGTAAAAAAACGCAATATAATAGCGCAGTAACTGCCATCTGTACAAAATACGACCTGTACTCAGCGTCGGAAAGAGTCATAAAACTGGCAACTCACTGATGGGACAAAATACAATGTCATTTGAGCCAATCGAAAGAAGTATATCAAGTTTTTAGTAAAAAATTGTAGTTAGCACCATGACACCAGCAAAAAAAATATCACTTTTGAGCGTTAATAGTAAAGGAGACTTAGGCCTCAGGTAAAATTTAACATAAACTATGTTCTTACTACCGCTTCCGTGACTTGTGGTGGCGTTCCATCTACAATGTATGTATCATTGCATGCCGGCATATAATTTGCGACTGGTTTCAACAAACCACATCCAATATTTAACTAGATTTGTCAGCTTGTAACATAAATTCCATCACCAAGCTGTTTATGATAGAGCATTCCTATGCGGGATGTACATAATTAAAACTGAAGACTTGTTAAACGTAAATAAGAAAACATCTATATCTTGTAAAGTATTGATGCTAACAACCGAACCTTTTTCGAAATATATACTATGTAGGGTCTAACAGAATACTGGAACTATTTTAAGGCTGAATTCAGTCTATGATACGAAACAACTTTCCCCAAGGAACATTTATAGCCTCCCATACTTGCTGACCGATCAACTGATCCGAGTTTCTATGGAAAGCAAAAATATGTTTTTATATTTCAAAATATGTTTATTGTGGAAAGTTGTTCAGTATCATGGACTGAAACTGAATATTTTCGGTATGTTTTGTTAGACGTTGTATATAGGTATACTGTGACGTTTTTATTCCTTACTAGCTGTGCTCACGGGCTTTGCTTCCCATGGGAATTTTGGGATAAACCTATCTTATGTCCTTCCTTGATTCTCAAACTATATCCATACCAAATTTCATCTAAATAGGTTCAGTGGTTGAAGTTTCAAGTGGGAACAAGCAAAGAAACAAACAAATATACAAACTCACTTTCGCATTTATAATATGAGTAGGATTGAACTAGAGCCCTATGGATCTTACGTCCCTGGCAGAAAGATCCCGGTGCCGCGAGACTGACAGTATTACGACATTATCCCCCAAAGTGTAAGACTCAAAGGCCACTATTTAGCGTTATAATGAGCGAGAAGGTGACAGAAAATAATCAAAATGTGTTGCTAGCCGCTTCACCTATTAACATTATTTGCATGTTCAAAGATTAAAGTTTAAACATTCTATCTACTAATGTCCTATACGTTCTCGTTCACATTTTTTTACAGCTTTGCATTAAGCAAAATGGGCTGACCACAATTTTCATAAACAACGTGCCGACATACATACTTAAACCATTTTATGAAAATGTATTCGACTTTTTCCTATAAAATATTCGCTAGGAATCTCCTGCTTGGCCGTTACCCTAAATGGAGATATTGCTATGTGTTTTAGTCTTTCGATTGCATTGACATAAATATACTAGACACGTAAACATAGAAGACTAAATGGGTGATTTTGGAAAATTGATAACATCATCTTTATAACCTTTACATCTTTTTAGTCTCCACTGCAGGAGCACGACCCTCTCTGTGCTACTATATAGCCATAGTTGACCATAGCAGCCAGAGGATTTGGCTTAAAGTTGACAACACGAAAGAAAAAATATTTAAGCCGAAAAAAGGACCTCGAAGCTAAAATACATTTTTTAAAGTCTTCAAAATTACAATTATTTTGTTCGGTCTAGTAACATGTGTACTTTAGGCCTGTGTTTGTATAGTGCTTATTCCATTTTAATGTCCAAAAAACTAGATACCGACATTTATAGAGTTAAATATGTTCACGCTTGTCTCGAATGTATTCTTGAATATCAACGGACGTGCCATTTAGCACTCACTTGTATAGTGTGAAAGTGATCGATCTTCTGCCATTTTGTGACTTAAAATAAGGGAATATTGGCATTCCTGCGGTAAGGATTCTTCGTAAAAGGGTGATGAATGAAACAATGTATTGCTTTTAGAAAGGTGTGTTTAAATTATTAAGACTGCTCGTGTGAAGAAATGAAACATTACATTAAAATAAACGACTTCAAATACGTATGCTGAAATTCAATTAATTAATTTGGATGATTCTTTATCGGTGGTTATTTAGAGTATAAATTACATCAAACGTATAAAGGATAAATGAACAGAAGTAAAACAAGTCTCGAAATCATATAGACACGGTATAGACTAGAATCACCCTAAAACAATAAGTTGAATGAAGTTCAAATCCGAAAGATACCTAAGTTATAATCGAACATACACACAAATTCCGGATTTTACTAGTAGCTCCCTCGTTCATCATCATCATCAGTTCTTTTTGTCTCCATTGCAGGAGCACGACCCTCTCTGTACTACCTAAGACAAACTTGGCCAGAGCAGCCAGAGGACTTGGCTTACACTCTCCTTGCTGGCCAGTCGGGTTGGAAAAGTCTCATTGAAGTTTATAAGCTTTGTTTAGCTTGTATTTCCTAAGTCACCTACTACGACGTCCACGGGAGGACTTGGAGTGGCCCTATTCTACTCTGCCAGAAACCACACGACACAGCTCACTCGTTCAGTAAATGTTCAATATAGATACCTGTCTTTATTCCGAACGGGAGGACAAAGCCCCAAAGGCCACGTTTAGCATGATATATGCGTAGGTGTGATCACTACTTTGATAAAAAGAGTATCAAAGTAGTGATGGGTTGCTAGCGTAGCCTAATATGTAAAATATTAAAATGAAGTATCAAAACGCGTCAACCGGCGTATCTAAGAAGAGCGAAACGCACTCTGAGAGATATTTCTTTATATTCCGCGACACAACCACTCTGGGGAAATATACGGCGCTCGCTAGCACAATAGCCCGGCTTCGCTCGCGGCACTTCCGGGGAAACTTGATAATTTCGCCACATTGAGGAAAATTTGAAATATTTTTACCCTTTTACTATATTTTATATTCTCATATGAAACAATTAGAAGTCGCGCTAATATATGTCAGGTCAGCTCAACAACTATAATAGCATATTATTATTACCTTTATATATTATTATTATTTTTATATAGATTGCTGACATCAAGTCGAAGGGCATGTATGAAGAGATTGATGTGTGTAGGTGAAGCAAAAGAGGTTAGTCAGGATCGTAGCAAGTAGAGGTCCATAGTCCCTGCCTACCTCTGTGGGAAACAGGCGTGATATTATGTATGTTTGTATGAAGTCAGTATTTCATGGGCCCTTATAGGCATGACCAGATGTTTGTTCTTTTGAAATTGCTGATTTTTAACAGTCTTCAAAAAAGGAAGATTATCAATTAGAATGTATTATGTTTTTTTATGTACAAAAAAAAAGAATTTGAATATTTTTTCCAAATAAGACCATAGACGCCTGGTCCAATTTAAAACTAGTGAGATTGTCCCATAGAAATTTTATCAAAATCGGTTGTATATAGTTTGGCAAAGAAATCTGTTTTTCGTTTTGAAAAAATATTGTTAAACCCTCTAACAGTATATGTACATCTCATATATCACCATACAATAAATGACGCACCGGGATACAAATTCCCACAATATTTTAACATAAACGACAAAATATTATTTGCATTACAATAAAAAACATGGCGCCGACATATTTCGGCAGGTCGTAAATTGTGTGAGCATGCAAAGCACACTGTTTGTAATGCAACTAATGTTTGCCAAACTATGCCCAGTTGCTTATGGAATCCTAATCTGTACATATCTATACATATAATAATATGTAATAAAACAGTAAAAAAGAGTGTCTGTACATTATATATATTTCCAAAAAAAATAAATATTGGGAGCGATGGGGACTTAGTAATAGAGTAAGAATTTAAAAAAAAGTCTGTTTGTTTTTCTTTTCGTATGTGTGTCTGTTTTTCTGTTTGTCTGTTTGTCTGTTTGTACTCGCTAATCTCCGGAAATACTGGATGGATTCGAATGAAACTTTTTTGTAATATAGCTGTTAGGTCTAGGCAACATATAGGGCATAAATTATTTTGGAAAATGGAACATAAAGGTCCAGTAAACTATAAGAAATATTTAAAAAACTTCTTAGCAAAAGTTGTTCAGCCTTATGAGCATTTTCCAATATAAAGTCCACGCGAACGAGATCGCGGGCTTCAGCTAGTCTTTTATAAAGGCAGATGATCGTCCTATCTGTCTGTTACTTACTTTACTAGATACCCATCAACGCTCTATAAGAATTTGGATTAAATCTGATTTCGATTGAGAATTTTGGATTAAACCTTAGTTGTGCGATTTCGATCAGCTAAGTTTTTCCTTTCTCTCAGACTAACATGGAAGATGGAATATCACAAAAATAGCACAGACAAAACCACAGAACACGTAGTAGACTAAGCATTGTATTCTATTGACGACCTCCATGGCGTAATGGTCACCATGCTATGCCGCTACCCAGAGGTCCCGAGTTCGATCCCCGAGAAAATTGCCTTTTTCAAACTGTCCTAGGTCTTGGATGTTTATTTTTCGTCATAAAATATAGTATCGTTGAGTTAGTATCCCATAAGACAAATCTTGAACTTACTTTGGAGCTAGCTAAGTCATCTCTCTCTTATAATCTCACCGAAGGGAATGTATGAAGAGATTTATGAGTTTAGAAGAAGTAAAAGAGGTTTGTCAGGATCGTAGCAAGTGGAGGTCCATAGTCTCTGCCTACCCCTGCGGGAAACAGGCGAGATATTATATATGTATGTATGTATGAAGCTCAATCAGTGTTATTTATCCCTATGTACTTATATTTATTGTACCTACATACTTAATCATTCAGGATACATACGGCCGATCACCATTTGCTAAACGGGACAAATTTTAATCGAAGGATGTACTGCAGCTTGCATCGCAAATGTTGCTATTGTATGCTAATGTACTTTGAGAATTTTAGGGGAAATAATGTACCTAAGGATAAGATGGATACAGTGTTGCTTGATATTGACGCACACTGATACGCCATTCATTTCAACGTACTTAATACATCCTTAGATATCCTCTTGCCTTCTTCCCAAACGGTTTATTACCGCCTCCTTAAAGTTATACGTTAAGCATACAATCATCATCATCATTTCAGCCGCACAACGTCCACTGCTGGACATAGGCCTCTCCCAAAGATTTCCAAAATGACCGATCTAGAGCGGCTTGCATTCAGCGCCTTCCAGCGACCTTGGTTAGGTCGTCAGACCACCTTGTGGGTGGGTGTCCTACGCTTCGCTTGCCTGTAGGTGGTCGCCATTCGAGAACCTTTTTGCCCCATCGACCATCGGTTCGTCGCGCTATGTGTCCCGCCCACTGCCATTTCAACGAGCTAATCCGCTGGGCTATCAGTGACTTTAGTTCTCCTACGAATTTCCTCATTTCTGATTCAATCACGTAGAGAAACACCGAGCCCTTTCCATAGCGCGTTGCACGACCTTGAGCCTTCTTATGAGACCCATAGTAAGAGACCAATCATACAATAGTGACGTCCTATATCCATATCAAACCAAATTAAGACTTTATTATCATAGTTAGTGCAATGTCGCTTGAAACGCAGATACGCAGTAACGTCCGTCTTGCGTACCGCTTTTGGAGTAAACCCCCTGAATTGCGCTAAACCTTTTATTACTACTATGCCTAAACTTGGATATTACGCACTACTAACCGAGACTATCGTCACATCAATAATGAAATGCCACTAAGATGCGCAAGACCCAAAATGCTCTGTCTGGCCCATTAGGGATAAAGACGTGATAAATGTAAGTATATAAGATGCGCTTAGGAATACTTATTTATGGTTTGCTGGTCTATTAAACTTGCAATAAAACACTATTTTTTTTCCGTAGACTGGCATTAAACGTCGTCCGAAGAGTTCCGCCCATTTCCTCATCCAGTTAAATCCATCCAATAACTCGCTTTAAAAAGTGCTCCTTAACTCGATTCGAGCTTTTTCTCGATTTTGTAGAACTTCTTCGATACTTCGATAAATCGGCGTACAGAAACGAGTCCTAATGAAATTTAATGAAAACGTTGTTAGCTGGGTACAGTCAACGCAAATATACTCTTTTAGGAAAAATGCAAACAACTTTCCGTATTAAATTAGCTGATTTCTTTTTATTTATTTATTATTTTTATATTATTTATATATGAATTATGTATTACTTTCTTTTTTTAAAGATAAATAAATAAAATTTCTGTAAATTAAAAAGCAGAAATACGTTGGTTTCACTAAAAAATAATATGTAAAATTTTAAATATTATTTTTTAGTGAAACCCCGACGCAAAAAAGGGGTGATGTAAGTTTGACGCAATTTCTGTCTGTTTGTCAGTCTCTGGCATCGCAGCTCTCGATGCAGTTTTTTACGTGAAAGAATATTTTCTTGTTGTCGTTCTTAGCTATATTTGATGAAAATCGGTTCAGTCGTTCAATAGTTAATAAGGGTGAACGCTTGAAAGTCGGGGTATTTTTTAATTTGCCATAAACTTTTATAAAGAGCAAGTTTTTAAAAGTACCTAGTTATCAAAATATGACAATCTTATCGAAGATACAAACATAAAATACCTCATAACATACAAAGTAGAGATAATTCTGCATTAACACCAATAAGAATTTTAGATTGTAGCCGCTGATACAAATTATATGCCATGTACTGTACAAATTGTATACTTTTTCGCGACAACTTATGTCCACGGTAGTTACTCACGCCATGGGGGTGCGTCGTGCGTCCATATAAATGAATTGTTATTTGTTCGTTTGTCTTCGTGAAACATTTAATTGATAGACTTCAAAAAGTAATAATTATGTACCTAGGGTTGAAAAGTACTAAATTCGAGATTGCAATCACGTTATATGCCAAATACAGTCGGTTAGTATAAATTGCATACTTTTTCGTGACACATTGACAACTCACGTCCACGAGATAGTAACTCACGCGGTGGGTGTTACGTTTATATAAATAAAGAAACTTTTTAACTTTGTAAGGATTCCTTAGATTGAATTTTAAAGGGCTCTTTTTAAATAATTTAGATGACCGGTTGGTTCTTCTTCTTCTTATCGTGTGTGTTAGTGACTAACAATAGTGTCAGAGTTTTCAAACCGCCGTAAAGGCCCCTGACATGGTTTTAGGTAACGACCAATGTCAAAGACAGTGACCGGGACTGACGGCTTAACGTGCCCTCCGAAGCACGGATCATCTTATTTATCAGACAATCAGGTGATTAGCCTACAATGTCCTAACCAAACTAGGACAACAACACGAAGTCGTTGCCCCCGCCGGGAATCGAACCCGCGACCTCTGAGTATGAGCCAAATCTCTAACCACTACACCACGGAGGCAGTTACACCACCACCGGTTGGTATTATTTTAAAAAAAGCGGATGGATACTTAAACAAAATATTATACATGAAATAAATAAATGATTTGCAAATCTTTTAGCTAACCTAGTAATATTGGAGCTAAATCTGAATGTAATTGTACCATACAGTATACCTATACACCAACTCTGTTGTATTCTTATAAATCTACCTTCTTATATCTACACTTCTACACTAATATTATAAAGAGGAAAGATTTGTTTGTTTGTTTGTTTGTTTGTTTGATTGTATTGAATAGGCTCCGAAACTACTAGATCGATTTTAAAAATTCTTTCACTGTTGGATAGGTATGTTATCCCTGAGTGACATAGGCTATGTATGTACCACGGGCGAAGCCGGGATGGACTGCTAGTGAGTCATATAGTAAGTAACAGATAACTTAAGGACTTAAGAAATTAATTTGACAGAATGCACTCCTAAAATCGGTAGCATTAGAATGCAGGCCTAAAATGAATTTGAAATACAAATCTGCGCTTCTAAAATCGGTAGCATTCTATAAACCACATTTAAGAGCCCGCTGTAATATTTTTGCACGCTGGCAGCGGGCGCACGCACACAACGACATGCCGCTCACACACACAGAGCTACGTAGGCGACGTAAAGCGCGGTGTAGCGCGCTCGGCGATCGTTGATGTTTTTTGGTTAAATATACTGGTGGTACATTATGTTTTGGTGCAATAAAGATTTTCTAACTTACTAACTGGTATAAACTAACAGATATTATTAAAATTTTGGTAAAAGTTTTATTACATAGTAAATGCCATCCTAATTTAAATGCGAGTAATAATATATGAATATTAAATCCTTGAGTGCTTTGGATTACGGGTAAGTAAAAAATATTATGATAAAATAATATGATAAATCGTGAAGGTGATAATAATAGAGACTTCTATTCTTTAACTTATACCTTTAAACGAGCAACTCTTGTAGGTATATTTATTTATTTATATATTTATAAATTTCGATGATCTCGAAAACGGCTCTAACGATTTTGCTGAAAATTGGTATATGGGGGTTTTCGGCGGTAAATAATCGATCTAGATTAGTCTTATATTTGGGAAAACGCGTGTTTTCGAGTTTTCATGCGTTTTTCTTTTCACGCAGAATATAGTCGCTAATTTCTCCGCACCGGCCGCCATCCGTTTGGCTCAGCGGTTAAGGATGCGGACCGTTAGAAAGAGTGTTACGAGTTCGAATCCCACTCGGTGACTGTTAATGAGTACTTTTGTTTTTTTATGTTCAAGTTTATATATAATTTTTTACTTTGTATTGTTTTTAGACAAGTTTGAAATGTAGTTAATGTTTGATATGTAACCGAGCAAAGCTCGGTCACCCAGGTACTTTAGCAGAGTTGAGCACGCACATTATTTAATTTGTATAGAAACTTAAATAAGGCAAGTTTTAGCAAATTAGGTAGTGCAAAGTATCACTTATCATTGATTGTAAGCCATATTACTCCGTATTACTCTCTACATGGTGATTTTTCAATGGTTTTAGTGCCGAAAGCCACTTCATAAGGATCGTTATTAATACCTAAATAGCTAGTTAAAATAAAAATTCAGAAACAAAAAATCGTGAGATCAATTAGTAGTACCACCACCTGGCCGGCCCGACAGAGTTCATCGAGCTCACGCGGCAGTTTTGGTCAGGCGTAACTACTATTAAGTATTACTTTTATTTAAAACTCTTAGATCTGTTGTAGCTAATAAGTATCACGATTTGTAAACAGTATTGGCAGTTGTCATAAGTGTTGCTAAATTAATAAAACCTAAGTGGAAGTCGATTGATACAGTTGGTACGTTCGTACGGTCGGGTATCTGTGGCAAGTTGTAACGAACAGATGGATATTTAAAAAATTGGCAGCACTAATTGACCGGTTGGTGAGAATTCATTCTGAATAAATAATGAAGGTAGAAATAAAATGTCTTTGGTGAAAAATTTTTTACAAGCTTTCTGGGGCATTGACGGTGGAGATAAACACGTGTCATGGAATCTATGCGAATCTTTTATTTAACACTACGTGGTCTCGATCAGAAGTCATTTTCGCAACATTTTTGTCTTGTCATACACAAATATGGATAGAAGAATTTTTTTACACGATGACATTTTTTTCCAAAACCAATGAAAAGTCAGCGTGTATATCGAATCAAAAGGAGTTTAGGGAGGTAGCACACGGTGAATTCTTTGGTAGCTATGCAGTCGCTGGTCATAAACCGATGGAGAATGTTGCGATGCAGTAGCGCGTTCATGAAACACACGACTGCATCGCTAGAGTAGAAGTTGCCTTCCTTATTATCGAATAAAATAAATAAAACTTTAGAATTAAGAAAATTGGTATAATTTGTCTGAGTATACATTTAAAAAGTACACATACAAATCTGCTTGACAGGAAACGCTACTTTTGCTTCTGATTTTCGATTAAAATTATCGCAGAAAAGCCTCATGTTAGCACGCAAATCTGACTACCGTTTTAAACCTTGCGTGCTCAAAACAATTATTTATAACATATAAACGGATTTCGATGAAATTTAGCACAATGATGAGAAATAGTGTCGCAAAGCTACTAGAAGTAGAGAATTCCAGAAGAATTAGCAAGTTCTAAAATAATGTGGAATGTTCTAGAAGTTTATAGAATAATCCAGAATGATGAAGAATTAAAAAGAAGGTTGTGGAATGTTTGAGAATAATCCCGAGTTCACATCAGTCAACCAATACTAACATTCTAAGTCGGGGTGACGGAGGGTCAAGCACATGAATTTTCTAGAAATATCTATTCTCGTACCTTGGCAGGCGTATATAAAAGTGGTGAGATAACTTCAAAGAGATTTAACAAATATTATCGGCGCGTAACCTATACGACTTCAGCGACGAATTTTGGACTATGACTGCATGAAGACTTGGACAATGGACGTTTCGAAGACCATATTAGTGTGTCAATCTTTGGTTGCATAGTGAATAAATTCCCTAAGAAGAGTGTTGGCATTTTTTTCCAAATCTCAAACCCCACTTTCGTAACAATAGCTAGGATACTTATTGAAGGTACAAGCACGTATTAATTATAATATAGCGCTAATAGCTGCAGGAGTTTCATTGAACGACATTTAGGCGGATCGATGATTTCCAGTAGTAATAATTTATGATAAAAATTTATCAACCGGTCTTACATTTTATTTTCCCAAATCTCATCGTCTCGCCTGATAATTTCAGTTTTAATTAACAAATCAGGTCCAGTCTAGAGACCAAACTGACAAACGTCTTGTATAGTGACTTACTTAAGCTTACTTTTTGCCTTGTGCAGAATTAGTGGCACCAATGTATTTATTTTTCCGATTCACATTATCAACGTTCTATTTTTAGCTCGTTTGCCCATTCTATTTTTTTTTTTAGTCTGCATCCTCCTACATAATCGGAGACTGTATTCTCCAAATTAAAGTTTTTACTAACAAGTTTTTGGAATAAAAATTAATTTAACTATTTTTTATTGATTTTTCAAAATTTGTTTCATCTTAAATTTGGGGTGTGGAGGACGGCATCCGGTGCCAGCACTCAGCTGCCGTGCTACACTCTTCAAATGAGTACGGCAAATTAAATATAAAAAATCTTTCAATAATTATGTTTGGTTACTTAGACGATATTAGTGAAATCGCATTTTCATGTAAACTGAATTTCTTAAAATGGCCGCTACATCGCGTCCCTTTCCACCGCGGAGCAGACAGTGCCTACGCATATGGCTTAAGCCACACCAGCGCTGAACACCACCGCCCAGCGATGGAATGGGAGCAACATCTTCATTTTAGAAATACGTGGCAATTAGGGAGAACTTGATAAATTTTCTATTTCTTTTCAAGTTTGAAAAATTTATCCGGTAGCCCATTATATTTACGACAGTACGTTCAACGACATAAATAAATTACTATAAGTAATCAAGTTTTCCAATGATCAAATCCTATCAGTCACTCTATGGTTTGCGCACGTCATCGCACAGTGACTACGAGGTCGGCGTTGGCGCAAAGAAATACGTCCTCTCGCTGTAAGCGCTGCGCGCGGACTGCCGTCGGAGAGTAAACCGCATCCTATTTAAATAAATTTTTATGCGATATGATTTTATTTTTTTACATTATTTAAAAAAATATAATTATAATGTGTTTGGCATATTTAAAAAGGGCATGAAATGGCGTTTGTAACGTTATTTTTATTTTTCTAAAATAGGAGCTCAAAACACAAATACAAGCGACTTTATTTACATCGATTTCGGCGAAAATTACGCGACTTGTTGATTTTTTTTCCTTGTGAATTTAAATAAAACAATGAAAAAAGCTTCACTCATATCATAAATTACTTATTCAGCTATATTTGTGTATTTTTTTTTACCGGGTGTTAATGATTAAATCATTTGAAATCTCGAAAGCCCCGCCACGCGTCTTGCGAAATTTGGCAAAACGCACGTTGGATTCCAGTGAATTATACTAAAACAAGCAATTTCATAGGCAAAATGGTTCACTCATGCTAAATAATATGATATTATCTTTCATAATATATAAATAAATTTAATGATAATCCTGTAGTTTTCTCAAAAACACGACGCAAAGTTGAGTGAAATTTGTCAAATTTAATAGACGGCCTCAGTATTTGGTGGCAAGTAGATACAGAACAAATTGCATATTTTTTGCAGTACATTGACGTAATGTCCACGGTAGTTACTCACGCGGTGGGGGTGCGTATACATAAATAAATTGTTGTTCGTCTGTTTGTGCACGAATGAATTGAATAGCTTGAAATGTCGTGGGACCGTAATGTGAGAATCCCAAATGAAACAATTTGTAAAACGATTTGTATTGAATAGTTGAAGAACTTTAATCTTTTTACGTTTGAAGAAAGCGTAATGAATTTTAAATTTAACAGCAGGGTTAATGAAATAACTGATTTAGAAGGTAATAAGTGTAGTTGTAAAAGGAAAAAAGCATACTTTTTCTTCTTTACAGATTTTTATTTGTTTTTTTTTGTAACTTAAATCCATGAATTTTGAGTGTACAAGTCTAACTTCGTGCTTACTTAAGTCTATGAAGTTTCATGTTTAAGTCAACATGTCTGTACGAATCGATTAGAAATATCGCTCCTTAAAAAAGGTTTAACGTATTAAAGGAATGATAACCAACCTTTTTGACAGAAGAAACCAGTCTTTGTTTTACACGGTTTTACTTTAAACCGCAAAAGCTAGGCTAGACGGGACTATTTAAAAACAAAAAAGTCTAGACTTTAGCTGACATTTTGAAGTGTGAATTTCGCCGACAGAAAGTATTGATTTGGGAAAAACTCGTCGCAGAAAAATATGCTTACATCACACTGCCTTTGTCTCCGTGACGGCTGTATGAAAGATAGGTAAGTGTGGAAGCCGAACCTTGGAAACTTAAATCCAAAACACAGAATTGATATAAGCATTACATACAGAAAGGAAACTCCTATGGAAACTCCTATACTCTTTTTGAAGTATCTTTTACAAAAATTACTGTTGAAAATTTTGTAACAAGGAAATCTCTTATTTTCCACAGAAATATACACACTTATATTTGTCTGTCACATGAACTATTTTTATTCTGTACTGTAAAAAAAAAACTAAAAATCAGTTGCTGTTTTATACATTAAACGCCAGTGCAAAAGTGCCATTTTTGAAACGCGAAATCATCTACATCTATCGTGTTTCCATACAAAAAAGCGTTCATTGAGTGCCTCCGCGTTTGAAAAATCGCACCACGGGACGTACTAAGACCACCTTACTTAAACCCCTGATTAGTAAATGAATATTTATTAATCCTAAGTACGATTATCATATGACATAACGACAAAACATTCCAACGATTTAGAGACGTGACTTGTTGGATTGGAATTACGTAGCATTAATTAAATTTACAGCCATTGCACCGTAAACTCTTAAATGCAAAGCAGATAGTAAAATATCAATGATAATAATTAACTGCAGTCGTTAAGGATGTATAAACTTCAACGAGAGTTGTAATAAAATTATTTTATTATTCGTTTTGTAGCTGGTAGGTCTTTCTTGATATGTATTCTTTAGTATCCATCTTAAAAGTCGATTTAATTGCTCGCTCCTAATAAACAAGCTAACATGTACCTACGACCTAAGGTGTAAATAAAATTAGCAAGTTAAGTATACTTAAAATTTAAATTATTTAAAAAAGTAATACTTTATTGTACACTAAAAAGATAACAATGATTCAAATATACAAACAGAAAAGACATTCAAATGTACAATGGGCGGTCTTATCGCTAAAAGCGAAATTTCTTCCAGACAACCGATGGATGAGAGAATATAATAAAACGTTAGCAGACGGAGTACATAACGAAAATGAAAAAAAATCAAATAATACATGTAAAAAAATTTTTAAAGGATACATACATAATAATATCTTACCTACGCAACATAGCACCTTCAATACACAATAAAATTTAGCTTCGAATAGAAGTAGAAGAAGTACATAATTAATGGTTTTATTTACAAATTGCGCTGCGTAACATGTGACTTCACAGATTATCGATGAAATAATGATTTTATCTTTTTCCGCATAATCCCTTCAAATGTGATATAAAAATTTGCTTTTATAAATATAAAGTAAAAAGTCCTACTCCACACCACCGCATCTCATTTTCATCGGATCGTGCAAACGAAAAAGCTCCCTACGCGAGAACGAGACACCGAACCATAATCCACTTATACGTCACGGTCGGGTTACTCTCATACATTTTTACTGAAGAAAATTCGGGACTGCCCTTAATGCATATTAAGCTGGGTCCGTACTCCGGAGCTATTTGCAAAGAGGTAGCTATCGGTATTGAAATGAAATTTTCCGCTGTGTGGATTTTGCGGATAACGAAGACCGTATTTATACTTTAGCAAAAATGTGACCCTTCCCAGTTTGAAGAGGATTATTGTTTTCGGTACTTTTTTAATAATGTCCTTTATCGACCTCGGGACTTTCGGGTCGAGACAATGTTGGGACGAAATGTTTCGTTTTTCCTTAAGTTTGGAGCTCTTGTATTGTATTTATTTTATTTTATTTATTTCTTTTTATTGTTACCTAACTTACTAAATGCTTATCAATGTATTTCTTTTATACTAAACACAAACTGTCTTATTACGAAAAATTAACTTTATTACCAGGCTTAAACCATATATTTATCTAAAGTTTAAAAAAGTAGATATATGGTTTAAATCATTTTCCGCCTAATATAAGTTGACATCTTCAAATACGTCAGTATCTATCTCACCCATCAGTGTCAACTTAATTTACGCGGATAATAGTTTCAAACCAAGTCCATGTTGTTTAATAATACGGATAAAGACTATACTATTTTTAATTTCATTTTTATCAACACATACAACTTCTCGAGACAAAAATAAGCTCAGCTTTCCATTATTGTGAGTGAGCGCCAAAAGTGGAGTCAGTTAAAAAATTACACAAAAATAAAATCAATGAACATTAAAAAAGGATGAATATTAAACACACTTCTGGCTTCTTTATATCTCTATTAACTGATCCGAATAATAAGCAAATTAATCAAAGAAACCAATATCCCACCAGAAACTTAAATGTGAATATGGGAGCCAAGTTCAATATCCGACAAAAAAATAGATCTAAATAGCTGCCAAGATATATAGAGAATCCTGAAATATATTTATAAAGATCTCAACTTTTGACTTGGATAGTTTAAGCATAGTATCTTATTTCATACTGTCTTAACGGCTTATTTCATGTATGTAGGTTAAATGGATTTCAAATTGTAAAGAGGTCAAAAAAGCTCGAAATGTTTCATGAAAATATATGCCGCTAGTTCCTTTTTATTTGAACTTGGCTGGACAAGTTCCAGTGCATTCCATTGCCCAATAAGAATATGTATGAGTCTAATACCCTTCACTATTTCTGTTAATAATTTTCCTTTAGGTTTTATACCTCTAGGCTCTGTATGCCCAGTTACAGATATAGACGTGATTTTGTGTGTAGCTAATTTCCAAACTGAATGAATTGTGGTTATTCAGTAAATATAATGTTTTCGAGTTGTTACCAGTACTGTATTGTGGTTCACCATATGCAAAAGCAGTTAATGTGTTATTATATTGTTGTGGTCAAAACCTAGTTGCCGTTTACAGTTTAGTGCTTTGGAAGTTAAGTAGTTACCTACTATGGTACATACAAGAACAAGAACTGCCTCCGTGGTGTAGTGGTTAGAGCGTTCGGCTCATACCCGGAGGTCGCGGGTTCGATTCCCGGCGGGGGTAACGACTTTGTGTTGTTGTCCTGGTTTGGTTAGGACATTGCAGGCTGATCACCTGATTGTCTGATAAGTAAGATGATCCGTGCTTCGGAGGGCACGTTAAGCCTTCGGTCCCGGTCACTGTCTTTGACATTGGTCGTTACCTAAAACCATGTCAGAGGCCTTTAAGGCGGTTTAAAAACTCTGACACTAGTGTTAGTCACTAACACACTCGATAAGAAGAAGACGGTACATACAAGGGTTTTTTCTCTGTGTAAAACTTATAAATTCTAAAAACAATTTCCAAAAAGCAAATAGCGAAATTTGAAAATCTTTTTGACCGTTATATATCGTGTAGAGATTTTCACCGAAAGATCGTCTCGTATGAAACGGGCTACTGCTGACAAAATACGACGACTATAAAACAACCAAGTTCATACATTTGTAGGCTTGTAACAAATATATTAAAAAGTTGTATTTGGTATTTTTTTGCTGTCTCATATCCTCAAATTTTTTTCAGTTTCAAGGACTTACTTGTATGTATGTTTCAAGAAAAAACTACATGTTAAATGAGTCAAAAAGCAAAAATAAAAGTTCGGAAACCTACCTCTTCCTTCATACATTCAAAGTCCCGATGTTTTTTAACCTTTCTCCTCGAAATTTTTGACACACTGGGTCTGGCATCACTAATTTTGGTATACGTTCGTGCTCTGCGACGTGAAACTGCAAGCTTCAGCTTCAGACAATTTTCCACAAAACACGTAAATTGCGTTCACTAACAAACATTAAGAACCGTAACACCATCATCCAAATACCAATTTCCACATTATCAAGGCACTTACACGATCCTTTTTAGTATCCAAGTCATGTATTTAGTTCACACTTTGACTTCACTTGTTGCACTGCACAGTACACACCCCTACGAAACATGGTTGTCACAACATGACTCGCTTGTATTCCACTTTACCTAATTTCCACTCACATTTCAGGTAATGTAATTAAATCGACTGCCTAGCTGTCTGTCCCCGGCAGCACCCCAGTCTGCACTGGTGGGCTAAATGAGAAAGATTTCTCCTATTTCTTCCCATTCGAGAGAGAATATAAAACTCTTTTTCGCCTTTTTTTACTTCCAACTTCGTCTTAATATGCCACCCGCTCGGACCTTGTGACAGTGGCATTAGAATTGCATAGAGGCGGCACAGGTTCGGTGCGGTGGCATAGTTATAATAAGGCTAGGGCGATTGTAAAAAGAGTGTGTCTGTACATTAAATACATTTCCAAAAAAAAATATCAGAGGCGATGAAGAAATAGTAATGGAGACAAAAAAAAATGTCTGTCTATTTGTCTGTTTGAACACGCTAATCTCCGGAAATACTGGACGAATTCAAATGAAACTTTTTTGTTAAATAGATGTTAAGCCTGGGCAACATATAGGGTATAAATAATTTTGGTAAATGGAACACCTGATGCAGAACTATAATGGTCTAGCTAAAGTATAAGAGATATAAAAATGGCGCCTTAGTAAAAGTAGTTCAGCCTGATGAGCATTTTCTACAGACATGAAAGTCTACGCGAACAAAGTCGTGGGTTCGGCACTTCTTAATAAGTCGGTCCAGAATTCAGATATATTGTTTTAAAAGCGGTAATGGCCAAGTGTTATTAAAATATAATGTTCCCAGAAAAAATCTCATCAAAGTCGATATGTAAGGCACAGCTTCTCATTTACGTGAAGAACAACCTCAGAAGTACTAAAAACTACTGTAACGAACTTTTCCACTGTTAAATAAGGAACTATAAGACGTGTTAGCTAAATATTTTTGACCATGCTATACTAAGCGCTATCAAGCTAGGTGTCTATACAAAAGTTAGTAGTAGTTTATCGTTCACCTAGAATTCGTTGATACGACGCCGCGCTTCGGCTAAGTCTTGAGACGCAAAACCTAACCAGACACCAGTCTGGGATTCAAACTAAGAATTTTCACGTGAATGACGATCGTAGAACCCAAAAGGCTATGAGGCGGTCAAAAGTTGGTGTTGTCTATAAAAAAATAAGAAAGTTCAGCTCTACTAGAGTCTTAACTCTTCGTCCAAGGGGTGGTTGTGTTAATCGCGGGGCCGCCCCGTTCTTCGTTAGTCTAGAATTAATTCGTTGATAAGACGCCGCGCCTCCCGGCTACGTCTTGAGACGACAGGGTTGGCACTTTCGGGAAATTCGTAGATTTTATATAAATTTTATTTGTTTCTTGCTACGTTACTTGATTGCTTTACACTTTTACTGTTACTAACCCCACGAAGTTTAGATCTAAGCAACTTGCAATATTTATTTTTTAAATGTAACTACACAGGTTTATGTGCCGTGTGGTTTCCCGCAGAGTAGAATAGAGCCACTCCCAGTCCTTCCGTGGATGTCGTAGAAGGCGACTTAGGAATACAAGCTAAACAAAACTTGAACATCAATGAGACCTCTCCAACTCATTTGGCTAGCGAGGAAAGTGTAGGCCAAAGTCCTCTGGCTGTTCTGGCCAAGTTTGACTCTGGTAGTGCAGAGAGGGTCGTGCTCCTGTAGTGGAGACAAAAAGACCTGATGATGATGACACAGGTTTATAGATTTATGGATTTAATTTGACAAATTTTATTTCAATAAGTATAGGTAGAGTCACTTGAAGACATAGCAAAGTATAATTGTACAATTTAAATTAAACAAGATGTTTTATCTTGTTCAATGAATGCTGATTTATTTCGATCAGGATTTACGAATTCGCATTTTTGAGATTTGCAAATCAAAAATGCCCGCTCATAAGTTCTAGCAATGGACCGAACACCCCTTTAAAGTACCTTTGTCATTCAATTTACCAGTCAAACCCTTGATAATCATATACCCACAGTTGCGATGTTGCAAATACTTATACAACCTGGAAGTGGATCGTAGAATTATAATAACAGTAAAGGAATAAAAAAAATTGACATTTCCATACTAGAGTGTGCAGCCGCCCGGGCAATTTGTACGGGAAAGTATATTTTTTTTGTTTCCTGACTTTTTTTTATTTTATTTTATATAATAATTCAAACCACGGACTGTACTAGATCACTATAGCATAAGTGATCTAGAACAGTCCGTGGTTTGAATTATTAGGGGTATGTCTCTTTCACGTTGTATAACACCACAAATACATTATTGCATTACTCTCGCTACGAGCTTATAATCTATCTAAAAAGCTCAACGCACACAGGAATACCATCCAGAAACAACCCGGCTAATTTCCTAAAAAATAAAATGTCCGACATGCAATTTAAAAATTCCGCTCAGCCCTGAAATCCAAGAGCAAATTAAAAAGACGACCACAGGATCGCCCGGGGTGCAGGGGGGACAGGGACACCCCCAGAAGCCTACGCTGACCCTCTCTAATGAACATTGCACTGTGGTGCTGTCTCGCTCGCACACACCCCGAGGACTCTTCGCCCTCTCTCGGATCCCAAATGATACCAATTGTCGTCTAGACTGCAATTTTTCCAATGAAAATGTTATTGATAGGTATTGAACCAGATATATATGCTTAAAAATGTATACCCGACTACAAAAAATTTGTACTGGAAAGTAAGAATTATCCAATTAATCCTAGCTCAGCAGATATTTAAGGCAACAATGTATATATTTTTGAAATGTGCTAATCAAGGCCATTTATTTGATACCCCACTCGATATGGAAACAAAATAACCGGCCAAGTGCGAATCGGATTCGAGCACTAAGGGTTCCGTACCATTATATATAAAAATCACGTTTGTTGTATGGGAGCCCCCTTAAATATTTATTTTTAGTATTTGTTGTTATAGCGGCAACAGAAATACATAATTTGTGAAAATTTCAACTATCTAGCTCTTGATATACAGCCGAGTCACAGACAGACGGACAGACGGCAACACAGACAGACGGACAGACAGCGAAATCTTTTTATATACAAATCATAGCCAATGCAAAAATGACGAATCGATTGACAGATGATTTGTGAAAATTGGACAAGCGATTCCGATGAACAGACATACATACCCACGCACATACGTACTTATATACCATTCTCTTGGCTTTGCCGTAGTTGGATAAAAATGTATGAAAATCCACGATACTGTCAATACTCGTACATCTAGTAAAACTTAATCGCTTCCCTATAGTAAGTACATTTAGATCTTTTAATACTTTTTCAACGGATTTTGATGCAGTATTCACCAATAGATAGAGTAATTAAATGGGAAAATTCAAATGTATATTACATACCTGCATGGTTACTTTTAACTTTTAGCCAAACAGGTCAAATGTTGAAATTCTTATAATTATCAGGATATCTCTACAGAACTTAGGTACGGTAAACCACACATCGTAGCCAAGTTCAGTATCACTTACAATTCAATTTAATTCATTTATTATTGCTTTTCACATTGTACACACTTTATTACACAGTCACTTCTTAAATTAGTATAGGTACAACATTACATTAGAACTTGGCCCCCATTTTCACATTTATATTTTTGGTGCGATATGTACTCACATATTTTATAAAAACTAGTTATTTGCTAAGTAATAACATACATACATACATACTATCACGTCTTTATCCCTAATGGGGCAGACAGAGCATTTTGGGTCTTGCGGCTCTATGCAGAGCCCAGGGCCGCAAGACTCAAAAGCCACTTTTAGCGTCATGGTGGGCGAGAAGATGGAAAAGCAATCAATACAGTGACGGGTTGCTAGCCGCATCGCCTGTTAAAATGATTCGCATTTTTGCCCATTCCCTCGATCGGCTTTTACGATCTGCGCGGGAAGAGAAGCAGCTGGTACATTCTAAGTATTTTCGTTTCTCCCAGACCAGCATGGGAAATTGCTAAGTAATAAAAGTAAATAATTTATATCTGTGCTACAAATTACAAAATGAAGGATTGAAAATTGATGACCGCTATAGAGCAGAGGTTACAACACTTTCGTGCCCAGCGCGAGGTCAAAGATTCTATTGCCGGTCAGGTCAGTGTAGATAACACGATTTATTGAGTACCGGCTAAGATTGTTTTAGTAACGATAAGTACTTCGAAGATAAAGTAAACACCAGTCAAGTGAGAGTTGGAGTAGCAAGATGTTTTATAATTTTATTTTTAACCCACTTTAAAAAAATACTGTTTAATTCGACTGGTTTTTTTATTTGTAATGTGATATCTCCGCGAGCAGTGAATTGATTTTTGTTTTCAATATGCAAATATATTTTTTGTTTTATTTAAATATTTATTAAAATTTGCTTTTATTCAAGATATATAAATGCTACCAATTTTTGAACTAAAAACTAAAAGTAGACACTAAATTAAAAATATTATATGATGTTTTTTTTTTAATTAACACATTGCAGGACACTTACGGCTGTGGGCGTAATTCAATTTTTATTTCTATTGTGTCTAGCCGAGTATCCTGTGCTATGTGCTAAAAGTCTACTATCTAGATGTTCTCATAAAAATTGGTTAACGATAAGATAAAGAAATTTTGGATAAGTATCTATGTATATGTCATCATCATCATCATCAACAGCCTTCCATATCCCACTGCTGGGAATAGGCCTCTCTCACTGTATGCCAACCACATCGGTTCTGCGCCTTACGAAACCAGTCTCGACCCGCGACTTTTCTTATGTTATCAACCCATCTAGCTCTCGGACAACCCACACTACGTTTACCATCTAGGGGCCACCACTCCGTCAGCACTCTACTCCATCTATTGTCACCTCGTCTTCCCAGGTGTCCTGCCCAACTCCACTTGAGATCTAATAACACGCTTTCCGAAATCCTGAATTTTAGTTCTTTGTGGGATCACGATGTTTGGGATTCGGTCTTGTAGTTTGATGCCGAGCATGGCTCTCTCCATGACTCTTTGTGCAACTCTGACTCGGTGCACCACCTCCTGGGTCAGTGTCCATGTTTCAGCACCATAAGTCATAGTAGGCAGGACACACTGATTATGATAAGAGATGGATCTTCAGGCATTGTGGAATTTGGCGTGACTTTAAAATGTCTTCTAATTTTCTGAATGCAGCCAACCCTAGTTGCATACGCCTTGAAATCTCCTCCTTCTGCTGGTCTTTACTGAAATAAAGAATATGACCAAGATAGAGGTTATGATCCACTATTTCCAACTGCTCGTTTTCCACTGAAATTGAGGGATTCGAGTCGAAAGGCACGTTAGACATCACCTTAGTTTTGGTCATATTCACCTTCAGTCCTACTTTTAACGAAGTGTCATACAAGTCTGTTAGCATGGCTTGAATTGGCTATGTATATGTACATGAAAGAAACTTCTCAGCATCCTTAGCATTCCGATGATTGTTCAGTGATATCCACCAAATGTAAACGAAATCTGATTCTTTACAATCCGTTTGGGCAAGGATTCAAAAACTCAAATGTTTATTCGGTAATTAGAACTTTACGGGCACTTTTACACGTCAATTAGTATAATGTACATTACCTACGTGTAGTGTATATTGAAAATAATATTTTTTTTAAAGCTACCGATACCAGCGCTTCACAACGACCACTGCTGAGAAGAAAACCTCATGCATGATGCAGGTGAAGTCTTTTTTATTTATTTTTTAAATATTTAGTTAGTTAGTTAAAATCTTTATTGCACCGAAACATAATGTTAGAGTACACAATAGATACATAAAACAGATGTCAAAAGGCATTCTTATAGCAACTGCAATCTCTTCCAGGCAACCGAGGTACTTGGAGATGTTTGACGAAAACAGGTAAGTATCACAATTTGACAACAACAAAGTATCAAAAAATCTTGCATGCGTAACCTCGGATACGGATCTCAAACCTTTTTAGTTTATTAGTCCTTAGTATTGTTTACAACCCCATTATTCGAAAAAACGGTGCCTGCTGTTCAAAATAGGTTCACTACCTAATTTATTCCGGAAATTCCTCAAAACAATGTTGCGTTACGTTATTACCAATTTGCTTTTATTTATCACGTTTCCAAAAACGTATTGTAAACCCAAACCCATGAAAATTAATGAACCAATCGCACCCAATTTGTGAAATACATACAAATATGTGTAACACGTCATGTCGTTAAATAAAAGGTTATGATAATTTAATTCTAAAGTGCTAATTAATGGACAAATGGGGCGTAGTGGTAATAACTCTGTGGGTTTATGTGCTCGAAAAGTATTTTAATTCGGTTTAATGCTTGAAGCTGATCAGCGGCTCTAAAACTATGCACTAATTGCAAAGGTTCTTGTACAACGCGGAAGGGACATACCCGTAATAAGTGAAACCAGTTATGTAAGTGAACGTTCAACGTGAAATTCGAAACTATTATTATAATTTTACAAAAATATATGCATGTATCTACTATCTATCTATTATTGTCGCTGTCTGAATAAAAAACCTAAGGTTTTTCGAGTGACGAATTATTTAAAAAAAAAACAACTTCAGTGAGTGACGAATTTAGAAAAAGTGGGCGACAAATTAATAACGGTTACAAATGTACTATAACCCCATTATACTATAGTGCTTCTTCAAAAGATTTCCAAAATGACTAGGACTTTAATGAACTGTATCTTTGTAATTTTTTTTCTTATTTGATTATCTGAAAAATAGAATACTTTTCTAAACCAGTCCACATCCCTATTATGGCTTCAATTCGCCCCAGTTTCTCTTCAATCGAAACGCTACCTTGGTCCAGTTTGAGCACGTCTGACCATTGGGAATAGATAAGAGTGGTCGTAGATTAAAAGTAACGAACGCATAATAACAGACCCCAGCTTGACATGCAAGCTGCCAAACATTACGCAATTTGTGAAATAAATTACCCGACAAGTGCGTGTCCAACTGCAGTCGAAAGGAGTTCCGTACTTTTTTTTCAAATTCATTTATTCAGATATTCCAGGCAATTGTAGTCCATCATTTAGTTAGTAATAAAATCATTAAAATCACTTAAACACTAACCGTCTTCTTATAAAAAGCAGACTAACTTCGTTACTAGATTTAAACCAATATCCGACCAAATCACGTTGACATTTTCAGATGAGACCGAAGCATATTACTAGATGTCAACTTGATTTGGTCGGATGATGGTTTAAACCTAGTAACAAAGTTAGTCTGCGGTAAATGTTAAAATCATAGAAATACGGATGGTTCAGTGTCATGGTCTGAACTTAACAATTTAGATGGTGGATGATAAAAATCAACCTATACATGTATGCCAAATTACAACTTCATTCATTTTTCTTGAATTATGTTATTAGGCAATGCGGCTAACAACATCACTAGTTTCATTCCCTATTCCATCTTAAGGGGATACATGAATTTTCCGGGGTCCAGTGGCACCCCCATTTAAAATACATAATTCGAAAGGAAATTGAGATATTATTAAAAATTTTGTCTTGACCAAACCTTAGATAGCCCTTTAAACTATTTTATGAATTGCTGTTTATAGTTTAAAGTGATAACCGAAGCTTTTCTACGCACATTAGCCAAAAGTGGTAATTTTTTTTTTTATCAGTTCTTACTTTAAACTGTTAACAGTAGTTCATAAAATAGTTTGAAGGTTTATTTGTAAGGCTTGGTCAAGACAAAATTTTCTTTAAAATGATTTATTTCAAATGGGGATGCCACTGGACCCCGGAAAATTCAGGTAGCCTCTTAACTCCCACCATCACGCTAAGCTTCGCTTTTGGTACTCACAGCTCTGATGGTGATGGTTCTGCCTACCCCGTGAAAATGTATTTCTATCTGTAACTTCTTCCATTTATCACATTTGGAGAAACAAGCTACGGTATCAAGCCTCATGAGCGCTCTCACAAGGGTTCCATTGGTCTTTGAATGCTTCAGAACCCCAAAAAACCTAATTTGCGGCGAATAAGCCGTTCCGAAATAAACTGCAATAGCTCATTATTACAAATTTTGCACCTTGCGGCGAATAAAGTCTCCCGAGAAGTATTTAATGATAATACTGCCGTAAAATAAATCGTTTTTGTTACCTCTCAGCTCATCATCAGGTCTTTTAGTCTCCACTGCAGGAGCACCCTCTTTGTACTAGTAGAGCCGATTTGGCCTACACTCTCCACGCTGGCCAGACGGGTTGGAGAGGTCTTATTGATGTTTATAAGTTTTGTTCAATTTTTTTCTAGCGCATATAGTTATTATTTCCTCAGCGCCTTCTACGACATCCACGGGAAGACTTGGAGTGGTCCTATTCTATTCTGCCAAACCACTGTGTTCACGACGAAATGAATAACTAGAGCCTAATGTACATAGTTTCCCTTTTTATTGTTCATCTGTAAGAATAAATATATATTTGAATAAATAGAATAGGTAGGACTAGGATAAGATGTGAAATGTATATAAGTTATGTTATGGAGAAATAAAGAATTTTTGTTTTTGTCTTTTACTGTTAGGTACCTTAGACCTAAGATAGGATAGCTAGCTTTGTTTGCAAAAAAAAAAGTAACGAAAGACAGGTGCACATTAGAAGTGAGTACTTCATACTCACTTATGCAGACAAATAGGTACACTGTCTTGTATGTAAGTAAATAACACTTGATTTAGAATACATAAAGCTTACATGGGTCTAAGGAAATAGGATGATATGATTGCCAAGACGCTCGCACGCATAATATACGCCTGTAGACGATGACGATGTGACGCATATAGCATATATAATTACAACTTCAGTCCTGAAACTTTTGAATATGGATAATGTCCTACATAGAACAAAAGATATAGATGATCTAAATGTGACAAGGTCCTTACAATGTGATATAACTTCACTAGAAGATTATTACACTAATAATAAATCAGACCTCACCATAATATCTCAAAATATTAGGAGCATCTATCACAATTTCGATGATTTTATGATAAATATATCTAACTTACCATTTATAGCAGACATTTTAGTTTTAACGGAGTGTCGACTCAATCCTAACAAACCAATACCCACCCTACAAAATTACACAAACTATAGTACAACCTCACATTTAAATCAAAATGACGGAGTGGTAGTTTATATTAAAGACACATTAAATAGTCATGTATCTGAAGTTAATTTAGTCGAAGCATCTTGCTTACAAATAAAAGTTCTAAATAACGTTGTCCTATGCATCTATCGCTCCCCATCTAACAAAAATTCTGAAAATTTTACTGACTCACTCGGTGCTCACCTTGAAACTATAAAGTCAGAAAATAGCATTATAATAACTGGAGATATTAATATAAATTTAAACCCTAAAGATAACGAGAAACCACATGAGTATAGAAATAGAATACACTACTTAGATATGTTATCAGTATTTGGCATTCTTCCAGGACACACGCTTCCTACAAGGGAAGAAAGTTGTCTTGATCATTTTATGCTCAAAATAAATCACTCAAACCGATCGGCTCTAATAGCCATACTGCAAACTACTATAACAGACCATTGCACTACTTTTCTATCAATATCCAAGACAAAAAACCCTAAATCTACAAACAATGCCACAAAATTCTTAGATTTTGACAAAGCACTTAAATACCTACAAGAACAAAAATTGAAAGATTTATTATTTTGTGAAGACCCTAATATATTAGTAGACGACCTCATCAGAAAAATCTCTGACGCAATGACATTACACACAAGTATAAGACATATCCCTAGAAGTAAACGCACCATAAAACCCTGGATCACTCCTGGAATACTAAAGTGTATAAAAAATAGAAACAAGCTCCAAAAACAGTTACGACAAGATCCCTATAATGATATTAAAAAAATAACCTACACGCGATACAGAAATTATTGTAATAATTTAATCAAAAAACTTAAAAGAACATATGAACAGAATCTGATTACTAGCTCACTTAAGAACAATAAACTTCACTGGAAAAATATAAAAACTATAACTCACACAAATAAATCTAAAAGTCAAAATCCTGAACTCTTAAATGTATCCGCATCTTCTAGTGAATCTGCTAACTATATAAATAAATATTTTTCAAACATTGGCAAACAACTCGCTGACAACATTAAAAATACACTAACACAGGACAAACTAAAAGAGTATATTTTAAATCTCCCAAGCTTAACTCATTCCTTCGTACTGCTCGACGCCGATTTAGATGAAATAAATGCTATAATTATGAACTTAAAAAGTGATAGTGCCCCTGGCTGGGACAATATTACAACAAAATTTATCAAATCTATAAAAAATGAAATAGTTCCAATAATTACCCATTTAGTCAACTTATGCTTCAAAACTGGCACTTTTCCTACAGCTTTAAAAAAATCTATTATCACTCCAGTCTACAAAGGTGGAGAAAAAAGTGATGTTGGAAATTATAGGCCAATATCTGTGCTACCTGTCATATCAAAAATTTTAGAAAAAACTTTAAACTCAAGACTAGTAAATTACTTAAACACTTACAACATCATATCAAAATCACAATTTGGATTCAGGCAAGGTATATCCACTGAAGATGCTATAAAAACCCTTACATCACAAATTACGGAACATTTAGATAGTGGGGAAAAGTGCCTCTCTATTTTTATCGATTTAAAGAAGGCTTTCGACACTGTTTTTCTTCCTATTCTTTTACAAAAGCTGGAAAAAATTGGAATTAGAGGCACTCAACTCTCTATATTCAAAGATTACTTGATAGATAGAAAGCAAAAAGTTAAAATAGAGAATCTAATTAGCGACGATATTGAAGTAACTTGTGGAGTGCCACAAGGAAGTATCCTCGGGCCAACACTATTTCTCATTTATATTAATGACTTATGCAATATGAATATCAAAAACGGAAAAATTGTCTCATATGCCGATGACACAGCAATTATTTTCTCGGGCCATACATGGGAAGAGGTCAGAATAAATGCTGAACAGGGCATGTACGAGGTAGCTTACTGGCTTGAAAATAATCTTCTAACTCTAAACGTCAATAAAACAAATTACACCTGTTTCAGTATATATAACAACTCACAACCTGACACAACATTTAATCTAAAAATACATAACTGTAAAAACCTTAACGATGATTGCAACTGTCCCACAATATCCAAAGTTAACCAAACAAAATACCTAGGGATTCTTGTAGACCAAAACCTGTCGTGGTATCCTCATATTGAGCTTATGTGCACAAGAATAAGGAAATTCATTTGGTTGTTTAAGTCGTTACGACACATTGCTCCCTCTCCATGTGTGACTTATCCCAATAAATCTCTTTTAAATAACATTTATATATCCTTAGTACAATCCGTAATAACATATTGTATAACTATATGGGGGGGTGCCCTTAAAACCCGCTTTCTGGATGTGGAACGGGCACAGAGATATTTACTAAAAATAATGTATTTCAAAAGTAAACTTTTCTCAACTGATGAATTATATAAATTATGTAACCTTTTATCTGTACGTAAATTATACATATTACAAAGCACCTTAAAGACACATAAAACACTAATTTTCGATCCCAATCAAATGAAAAAAAGGAGAAATCGAACCGTCGTGATAGTTCCCGTAACTAAAACAAAATTTGCTAAGACACAATTTAACTACCGAGCTGCTACATTATACAATATAATCAACGAAAAAATACACATTTATCCTAAAACTTTACATGAATGCAAAGATTCAATAATAAAATGGGTAAAAACTTTAACATATGAGGAAACTGAGGCACAGTTAGAATTGTAAACATACTCTATTGTATTATAAAAATAACATAAACCATAAATAAACTTATGTTTATATACATACACACTCACACACATACATACATACACACATACACACACACACACACACACACACGCACACACATCTACATACATAAATACATACATACATACATACATACATACATTCATACACACACACACACACACACAAACAAACAAACAAACAAACAAACAAACAAACAAACAAACCAGATAAATATTCTGGTCTAATATAGATTAAAATTTTAATTATAGAAGTCTAGTAAGTAAATAGTTTAAGTAATTATTAACAAAAAAAAAAATGTTTTATAATTACCATTTATGTGCCTTTTGTTACTAATGTTGCCTACTATTAAGATCTCATCACGGATGAAAGAGTGGAGTAACCTAGCACAGGCTCACGCCTAAAAGGTTTCTCCGACACCATGTACAAAAACAACTTAATAGTATGTACAATAAAGCATTTTTCATTTTCATTTTCATTTTCATTTTCATAATAGCGGCATACGTGGCCAACTCACGAGTATATAAAGGGCCCCCCGCTCGCGGGGTAGGGGGGTGTCACGAGGGAACATCACCTACTTATAGTTGCAATTTTCCGCGGCTTTTCCTCGGAAAATGGAGGCCTTGGCAGTCATACGACTATAGAAACCGAATATATAAACACATAAGCTATACGATAGTAAAAGTTTCATGACTGTATGTTATGTAATATTTGAGATATAACAAAAATTAAAGATTGCAAGCTCGCAGGGGGGCGAGAGGCAGGGTATACGCCCGCGCGACTATAAATATAGCGAGGCTAACCCGCAAAAATCAGTCTGAATTTCGACACGCGTGCGCGGAGCTCTAAAAGAAGAAAGAAGAAACCCTGGAAGAAACTCTGGCCTCCCTCTCCCCAAGGCGTGCTGCGTTTGAACTGCCATACGGTGTTTTACTGCCTTCGGCTTCCTACGTCACGAACACTCCAGCTACAGTCCACTCCTCGACCCAAGACGATAGACCTACTTGAGCAAAGCGGTTTGTCGTATTATCGAAGGGCTGTCCCGCACACACTGTAAAGCACACGGCTTCACCTTTCAGCTCAATCAGCAAGTAAATATTTATTTATATCTTAGCATTGTTGCAACTTCCACGGTTCTTTCTTATAACTCCCTCTCTCACCTACTTGCATTACTTTACCTTACTTGCACCACGCAACGGGGTGAGATGCAGTGTGTTAATCGCCTTAGCCCTCTGTCACAGAAAAACCTTTCATACATACAAACAAAGACAGGTAATTACTTTAATTAGCTATACAAAGTTGAGTTTCCATGCAAAAACACGTATTCTCTCTATTGGTAATGATATCATTATTTTAAAACTTCACGAAATGTCTTGACCTTCTACGAAGCAGACAGTAATTTCATAATAAATTTTGTTTAGGGATAATTTAAACCGACTTCCAAAAAGGGGAAGGGGCTATCAATTCGTCGCGATCTTTTATTTTTCTTTATGTATGTTCACCGATTATTCGAAGACGCTTGGACCGATTTGGAAAATTCTTTTTAGTTGGAAAGCATACCGGTCGGATGGTCCCATATAATTTTATCAAAACCGGTTAAGTAGCTTGGGTGTGAAGTCTTTAGTTTTTAAAGATTATTAATATACAAGTCATCTTGATACTAATTTATTTATACCTTGTTTGATGGATCCCTTAAAAAATCATATCAAAATAGCTACTAGGGTTTTCGGCACCTATATTTTTTGGAGCCACTTGACAGAATCAGTGACACATCTCGATCTGGGCTTAGCTATTAGAACTTAAACTGCGTTACCGCTGTCGTGCACATTCGACAACAATAATTATAAAATCATTCGTTCACAGCACTCTGGCGCGACACGGATACTCTCTTGAAGTCACCGAACCATCCTACAGAGAACCGAGCAAAGTAGCACTTAACCTGTGATATCGACGTCGTCAACAGTCTGCGCCAATGAGGTCGTTAGTTCACACCGACGCGAAATTGATGTTCGCTTGATTTCAACTACCCACCCTACCGTGATCCAAACTACGCAGCACTTAACCCGCGTTATCGCTGTCGTGTACAGTGTGCACCAATGTGAGGACGTTAGTTCACACCGACGCGACATTGATGTTCGCTTGATTTCGACTACCCATCCTACCGTGATCCAAACTACGCAGCACTTAACCCGCGTTATCGCTGTCGTGTACAGTGTGCACCAATGAGGTCGTTAGTTCACACCGACGCGACATTGATGTTCGCTTGATTTCAACTACCCATCCTACCGTGATCCAAACTACGCAGCACTTAACCCGCGTTATCGCTGTCGTGTACAGTGTGCACCAATGAGGTCGTTAGTTCACACCGACGCGACACGGAGGCTCGCTTGATGGATGGCCCGTAATGACCGACACGGTATAGTCGTGTACTCAAATGTTACAATTTAAATGCAAATTCCATTGGCTATGATGAACGGTAGTACTTGAAGACTTTAAAAGGGTGTGTGCGTTAAGAGTAATTTATGTCGTGTGGCTGAATTTGTCAGCTGGTAAAGACGTAGAAGTAAATGTAAGTAGGTATTAGAATTACGATTCTAGTTTTATGGTTCCGTACCAAAACGGTAAAAACGGGAACCTAGTACTAAGACTCCGCTGCTGTCCGTCTGTCTGTCACCAGGCCGTATCTCATGATCGCTAGACAGTTGGAATTTTCACAGATGATGTATTTCTGTTGCCGCTATAACAACAAATAGAGACAGTTTAAGTCCTGAAAAATGCTTTAACCTGACTTGTAAAGAGTAATATACTACCTCAAACGCTACGCTCATGAGGCATGCAATACTAGGAACAGAATAAAATAAATAGGTATTTAAGTGAGGCTCCTATACAACAAACGTGATTTTTTATTATATAGCTGTGCCAGTTTTTCGCAGATCCACAATTTTTGCGTTATAAACTACAAACATCCTAACTTTCAAATTGATGTAAGTCCTAGATTGTTTAACGACTTCAAACTTTTATCAGTGAGTGTACATCACAGATAATGACAATACAGCCGATTAAAACACCTTTAGCACACCTGAAATGCTGTACAAAGTGTTGTATAAAAAAATTATCTTTTTTTACATCGCTAATAGCAAACAAAGGTAAATTAATGGCTTTGAGGCATGTCATTTTAAAGGTATTTTATTTTTAACTTTCATTTATGGATGTAATGATTACGTTAAATGCTGGCTTTTAATAACAAATTATAATATTTTGTTTTGCTAAAATGCCAACATAACATTTTTCGCTTTGATTCTATATTTTCATCAAAAAGTGAATGAAGCGAATCAAAAAGTGAATATTTATGAAAAAACATCATTTTACAATTGATTTTATATTTTCATCAAAAAGCGAATAAAGCGCTACTATTCAGGGACAAACATCATCGTTTTACGAATAGATGAGATGAAAAGGTGTAGAAATAATCATCAAATGATTATAATTGGTTTATAAACTACCGCACTTACTTTGACTTATTGTCATTTGTGTTGTTTGTGATATTGCTTGACTTATTATAAAATGATGGAAACTACGAGTCACGTTCAAGGAGATGTGTTTAGCAACCCATCTCTATTTTGATTCCTTGTTCGACCTTCTCGCCACCACGATACGAGAGCCTTTGATTCTCAAGGCTCTAGACAAAGTCAAAGTCAAAGTCAAAGTCAAATTTTTTTATTCAATGTAGGATAAATTTATCTCTTATTGAAGGTCATTTTTTTAAATAAATATTATTTTCGTTCAAAAGCTAAAAACTACTACGAGTAGCGTTTCGGAACGACCACTGCTGGGAAGATTACGCCGAAAGAAACCCAGTTCAGTATTGGTCCCTACCCAGCCTGATGGGCTCTTTCTGAGTAAAGCAACCCTATATGATTATCTGCCCTTTTAGAGATAAAGTCATCATTGGGTATTTATAATGTACTAGCTGTACCCGCGGACTTCGCTCCCCGTGGGAATTTCGGGATAAAGAGTATCCTATGTCCTTGCCTGGGTCTCAAACTATATCCATACCAAATTTCATCCAAATCAGTTCAGTAGTTTAAGCGTGAAAAGATAACAAACAAACAAACAAATATACAAACTCACTTTCGCATTTATAATATTAGTAGGATTAAGGAGGTCAATTTTAGTGCCAGAATATTACCATAGGTGACGTCTTCTAATTGTCCACTTTTATTTGTCTTTGAAATACGCCGATCTCATCTGTATCTCATTACCAGCCACAGCAACATTATAAAGCATCTACTCAAGTAAATTGAGTATGCAAATACCGTAGAAACATGGTATTTCTAATGATTTTTTAATTTATTGCGCACTAGTATAGCCCGCGGGTTCGCTCGCGTGGCTAATGGTAAACAACATTTATCAACCCAGGCGCAAAACTTCAGTTCTGTTCCAATAATGATTACAGATACATTATTACGTCTTTGTCTTATACATGGTAGATAGAGTCATTGTCATTAGTTTTGCTGCTTAGATCGCTGTCTGAATTGCATGATTGTTCTCCAGTTTCATAATTATCATCACCCGGTCAGGGCAAGTTGTAAAATGGCCTTTTTCAAATTGTTCTGGGTCTTGGATGTTTATCTATATATGTATTAGTTATAAAATATAGTATCGTTGAGTTAGTATCCCATAACACAAGTCTCGAGCTTACTTTGGGGCTAGCTCAATCAGTGTAATTTGTCCCTATATATTTATTTTTTTATTTTATTTCAGCCGCATAACGTACACTACTTCGCCGAGTGGTTTCCGTCAGAGAAGAATAGAACCACTCCAAATCTTCCCGTGTAAATAAAGCTTGTAAACATCAATAAGACCTCTCCAACCCGACTGGCTAGCGAGGAGAGTATAGGCCGAGTCCTCCGGCTGCTCTGGCCAAGTATGGCTCTGGTAGACAGTCATGTTCTTGCAGTGGAAACAAAAAGACCTGATGAAGATGAACGTTCAGTGCTGGAAATAGGCTCCTCCAAAGATTTATAAAATGACTAATCAAGAGCGGCCTGCGTTCAGTTTTTCAGCGACCTTGGTAAGGTCGTCTGACCACCTTGTGGGTCGTAGTCCTACGCGGTCGCCATTCGAAAACCTTCTTGCCCCATTTGCTGTCGGTTTGTCGGGCTGTGTCCTGCCCACTCTCTGGATATATTGAGTTTTGATACATCTTCATTTAAAGAAGTATCGAAACTCAATCCTTTACTTACGATATCCAGGATATCAGATTTATCTTAATTGGTCCAACCGTAAATAATTGTGCTATTTAAGTACAGCGGTACACTTTCAGGTATTTTTTCTCCAAAAATGCAGAACCGGAGTTCTTCTTAAACTTTTTAAAACCTTTTCTATGTTAACGAGATTTATTTAACGCACTCACTGCTAGTTCAAAAAAGTTTAACCGTTTTTTGAAAGGAGACCGATAAATAAATCACACTAATCTAATAAAGGCGCAAGTTTGTGAGTGTGTGTGTGTTCTGTGACTTCTTTAAGCGCAAACGGCTGAACCAATTTTGTTAAAATTTGGTATAAAAAAAGCTGACAGTATGAATTAACACATAGGCTACTTTTTCCGCGGGAAACACCGCGGGGCGAAGCTAGTAAAATATAATCCACACACACATGCTTAGTATACAGGCAGGAAATAAAATTGCTAGGCCTGCCGTTAGTCCGGTGGATGAACACCGCTTTAACAGGGGAGCTCAGATCACAGGACATATCAAACTCAAAGGTCACAAAGTTATAAACTATCGATGTAAAATGATATAAAATGTGTAGGACATGCAGTGCAGAACGACTCTTCGCATTTACTTTACTTACGCATTTACTAGATATGCTTAATAAAAATGGCATGACATACTTAGGACTTTTCAATATAAACTACAACGCTTGGGATGGTCCTTGTTTTAAATGATGTCCATTGCTGTTCAGAGGCAACGCAGGCAGCTAATGTAAATATTATTATTCAGTTTTCAATTAGGCTACTTAGGAAATACAAGCTAAACAGCATATTAAAATCAATGAGACCTCTCCAACCCGTCTGGCCAGCGAGGAGAGGGTAGGCCAAAGTCCTCTGGCTGCTCAGGTCAAGTATGGCTCTGGTAGTACAGAGAGGATCGTGCTCCTGCAGTGGAGACTAACCTGATAATGATGATGAGGATTCACTTTTCAATTAGTAAATTAATCCTTGTAAGAGTTAATTACTTCGAATCAGTACTAAAATAATTTTTGAAAACTAAAAACAGACTTCACCCCCAAACTACACTAGCTCGTGGCCGCAAGAGCCAAAGGCCATATATTACGTGGTGGCTTGGATAACTTTTATTCTGGGAAAAAGCAAGGTTCCCCTGAGATTGACCAAAATTTTACCATGCAGGCAAAATGACCAATCTATGTAGACAGTCCTGCATCCAACGCTTTCACAGCAACCTCGGTCAGGTCGTCTGACCCTGGTGGGTGCCCTACGCTTCGCTTTATATAATACTAGCTGTACCCGCGGGCTTCGCTCCCCGTGGGAATTTCGGGATAAATAGTACCCTATATCCTTCCCCGAGTCTTAAACTATATCCATACCAAATTTCATCCAAATCGGTTCAGTAGTTTAAGCGTGAAGAGGTAGCAAACAAACAAATATACAAACTCACTTTCGCATGTATAATATTAGTAGAAATAGTATAAATAGTAGGATAAGGTCTAACAAACTATACTGCATCGATTTTAAGGGTGAATTCAGTGCACGATACTAAACAACTTTCCCCAAGAAACATGTATGAAAAGTAATTTTTGGCCTCCTATACAAGTTAACCGATCAGCTAATCCGAGTTTATCCATGGAAAGCCAAAAAATATTTCTCATATTTCGACATACGTTTCTTGGCTAAAGTTGTTCACTATCACGGACTGAATTCACCCTTAAAATAGTTTCAGTATATTTTGCTAGACCATATGTCGCAGTAAGATAGATAGATAAAGCTTTAATATAGTTATTTAGATTTCATTTAATAATTTTACATACAGATTTAGGACAGTTTAAACCTATGTATTTAGTCCCTAGTAGTATTTATGTCCCTAGGGTTATAACTATGTACCGAAACATAGTTATACGAAGCGGTTAAGTACAGCGTTAAGTTCCAATCTCTCAATCGCACCGATAGCAAATAAATCATATACAATGGGTCCGGGAGCGTTTTAACGCACGTACTACATCATGTACGGTTTGTTTGGACCTTTTGCAGTGCTACATTGTTCCAACTATTATTAATGCTCGTATTAACGATGGTCAGGATCTCGGGAGGAGGTGCGGACCTCCCCGGAGCGGACACGATGCTCTCTACACGCGCACAGGGGAGGATTCGGGAAGATTAACCTTTTAACCGCGAGCGTCACATATATGTGACAAACATTGTCGGGCCCATTCCGCGAAGGTCGCATATTTGTGACAAAAAAAAATGCTCGTATGGCACATAACTTACGTATCCATATCCGTTTTTGGTTGTAGTTATTTATTTTAGATTTACCATGCCTCGCGCTGGGGCACGACAAATGATATAAAGTCTCGCGGTGAAAGGGTTAAAAAAAATAATTGAAAAATGAAAAATAAAAATTTTGTTTACTTGTCTTTCCATTTCCTTCTATTTATAGATAAATGTATTTGTACGGACAACCCACTGTTGTTGTTATAGTTTTCAACGTACAAGATAATTGATAACACTTAATTATTATTTACATTTAATAACTTCGTTTCGTTAGACAAATAAATCACGAGACTGATATAACCAGTCTTATTTGCATTCAACGTGCATGCTAAATAATGTTGAAACGTATCGGATAGCATAAACTTACAAAGAATTAAAGGTAAAAGCAACAAAAGGATTTTGAGATCATTAGACAGACACTCTAGAAAAAATGAACAAATATGTTCATGACGCCAGAACCTAAATACTTAAACAATAATTTCTAAATTGCCGTCATCAATCATTCTTGCTGTCATAAATATGGAATATTTAAATAAAAACTCTGCAGCCGACCCTGTCCGATCTTTATCAGTGCAGCGAAAATCAAAAGCACAGGCTGGAAAATAATTTGCAAGGTATTATAATAATTTATAGCTTCATTTTCTTCTTCGTATGCACGGCAAATATTATTTCTGACATTAAGGTTGTAATGCGATCACGTATCGAGTCCAATAAGTATTTTAACCCTTCGTTAACCATTACGGTCATCAACGTGATAAAAATACACCTTAGGTCAATCAGGTATGGTTTAGTTTGTAATTAAAGTTGCACATTTTATGCGTAAATTACGTACCTACGTACTTTTTTTATTTATTAAACTTGATTACAAAAATGTAACAGGCGGACTTAAGGCCCAGGGCCTTGTCTACCAATCAACCAATCAAATAGGTCGTGCTAAAAATAACTACTTGTTTAAAACTATTTTGATGATTTATTAAAAAAAATATTTAAAACTAAAAACCGACTTTCCCCCGAACTAGACAATCGATTTTGATAAAATTTCTATGGACCTACATCGCAAGTTACACTCTTTTAAACAAAAAATAATTTTTGACAAAGATAAAGCGCGATCAATTTTCGCATAACGTCACGGTACCGTACGATTTTTTTTTTATTAAAAAGGAAAAATATTTGTATGATAGTTTTTGATATTCTACCTGATATGCCAATTTTGTTTTTCAATGCGAGTAAAATACGTGTAAATACAATATTAATTTAAAAATCTGCCTAATGAGCCAAAATCCTTTTGAAATCCACATTTCTTTGCTGGTAGTTAGTTTCATTACTGGGGTCTTTCAAACCCCACATGGTACATGTAAGGTTAACTTTATCACAGGATAATTGTACGCTTTATTAATTTACTCCACGCTAAGTTATTGAACAGCCATTAAGGTAAGTATATAGCTAAGGAAGATCTGCACAAGATTAATCCAAGAAATATGGCGAATTGAGATCATGGCACTCTTATTAAATGAGGATAAAGTATTGTTTGCCAACGATGTATTAAAAGTTTCTTTTTAATTATAGTTTGACAGAGTTAAACGTGTATTTTCTTTTTTAAATGTGTATGTGTACGTGTAAACAAGTAATATGGCGGCCGGAATTTTTTTTTAATTAAAAAATCTGAAACTGTTATCTTGCTGAATGTTTGGTCAAACCCTGGTGCGAATTGCCCATGAACTCTTTTTGAATGGATTATTTTGCACTACGGTTCGAATCGACCAAGCACTTTTGTATCTGCGCGGGAACAGAAGGAGGAGACCATAAATTACGTGAGGCGTTTTTGGAAAAATTCTCAAATTCTTGTGATAAAAAGAACGGTGAGAAAGGAAGCATGAAAGCCTTGCAGCCCAAACAAATCTACCACATAATTCGATTTAATGCAAACGAAGCTCGATGCCATAAATCAAGGCTCGCTTCAGGCTCCCTAACTCCAAAATCTGCGCGGAAAGAGAAGCACCAGCAGTGAAATTCTGGATATATTTTAGGTTTTTTTTTTTTGTTAGAGCAGTCTGAAAAGAAGCATGGAAGACTAAGATAAGTCCGCCTTTGGCTATTTCGATTTTTTTGTACTTTATTTGGTTTTTTGGTACACTAAAGTTATTATAAACAAACAAACAGACTTTTGCAGCCTAAACAAAACCACCTCAGAAACTCGATTCAGTGCAAACGAAGCTCGCTGCCATAAATCAAGGCCCGCTTCAGGCGCCCTAACCGATTAGTAGGCGCGCCGGTCATCCACCGCGAGAAACAATTTCCAAAGCATTATATAATTTATGACTTCATCGGCCAATCGGGAGGTCACGATTCAGTCGAGCGGGAACTGAGAATTGCAACTTAAATATGGTACAAATGGTTCACCTCAGGTTTATCTTAGGGTTGGACTACACCAAGCACGGAAAAGCAATTTCGCATTCTGCTATCCTTTTCTGTAGCTCAAAACCATAATTAACTAGAGAAAGAGAGAGAGAGAGAGCTACTGCGGCAAGTGCTGTTCCGTGTTGACAGGTGTAGCCCAACCCTTAGAAATACTATAAGTGAGATTCTACTTCTACTCTACTCCGATGCTTCTTTGACACACACATTAAAGATGATGGTGGAAAATGTATGATAATGATTAGGTAATATGTACATGGCTTCTTCATCAGAGCTTTGTTAATTACGCACGATACATACATATATAGATATATACATACGAGGCTGATATATCTAAATGGACAATTATGCCACAGCTTATAAAGTTAAAATAATGGGTGTTAATTTTTATAAGCCGTACGGCTTTAATAATTTTTCAATACTATAAACCAATTTCTCTTTCAAAATACAAAACGGATACCTACAAGAATTTTCCAAATCGGTCCAGGCGTCTTTGAAACATACATACATAAAAAAAGATAGTTAGTGACGAATTGATAATCTTCCTTTTTTGGAAACTTTTATGTAAGTCGATTAAAAATTATGCAGACTACAAACAAAATCTTCATAATATTCTAGCAATAATAGCGGCGGACAAAGAATAGTCCTCAATTCTAATTTTGGATGCAAAAAAAATGTTTGAAATGAACTTTTAAATAAATACTTGTTTCTCCTAAAAAAATCTCCTAAAAAAATAAGTTACTGTAAGTTTAATATAGTATTTCAGTAAACTTGTAGATTGTAGAGTATCCTTCCATACTCTCTTCATTTTACGAGGAGCGTGAACCGCGAATCGATAGTAAGGGTTGAGGTGAGCGAACTGCTTGTTTGTTGTGGACAACGTGATAGTAGTTACTTTGCAGCAATATCTAGATATTGTAATGTAATTATTTTTATATTATTAAAAGTTACATTAGATGACATATGTAACTAGGTATTTAACATAGTTTTACTTGTGTAGAGTAGTCGAAATAGGCTTACTACTTTCGATCGGATTAGACGATCATCCTCAGAGCGACTGTTAGGAGGAGTGGGGACCCGACTTTTTTTATTCCAACTATATAATGCCTTTTATGATATATATATAATGATATGGGAAAAACGACTCAACGTTTTTCCCATATCCGCCTTTTACGAAGGAAGGATTTTCAAATTCTAATTTTTCACCTCAGATCAAAATCATATTAAAAAATATCAGTAGGTAGGTCCATTTTTTTTACAAATAAAG
This sequence comes from Acrobasis consociella, assembly GCA_963555685.1. NCBI lineage: Eukaryota > Metazoa > Arthropoda > Insecta > Lepidoptera > Pyralidae > Acrobasis > Acrobasis consociella. Next base: position 5,157,622 of record OY743114.1, read on the forward strand.
AGAAAAAGAGCTACAAAATTAGTCTTAAAAAATCGAGCCCATAATTCATAGTTCCAAGAACGCTGGCCGCATTTCCGCGTTGGATCGCAATACTGATTTGTTGTGCAAAAAAACAGCCAGATAGGTACACTTGATTTCTACAAACTTAATGCTTGTAAACATGATATAACAAGGCTACATGACATTTTACTAATTTCAAATGGCAGCGTTACTAATTTCAAATTGTTAATTAAAAAGAATCCAAACCCATTTACCAGGATTCTCCAGTAATAGCCGTGGTGGGTAATGGCCCGTCCAAAGACGAGGGACGGGAAACCGGCCGTATTTTTGTCCACCGATGGTGATGGATCGCATCCTCCTAGCCTAACAGATTTATAGGCTTTATAGCCGTAACAAAGCTGTTTTGTGCACATGTTTGGAATAGTTTTTATTATGTGACTTAAAGGAGTAGTTAAAGATCTAAATAGCTGGAAAGAACATAGGGAGGCCTTCGCAAAACGATGGGAACTAACCGGTTACAAAGAAAATTACTTATCACATACTAGGGTGCACTGGGTTCGAAAAACATTATTTTATTCATAAGTTTTTTTTTTAATTTTCTTAAAATATTAAGTTTATAATTTTTCTGTTCAAACTTGTTTGCAACAGAATCTATATGGAAGAGCGAAATCTCCTATTTTGCTTAAAAGGAGGTTTCAAAATCTAAAAAAAATGTTATTCTTTGTTGAGCAACATTTAATTTTAGCAACAGTAACATTATATTTTTTTAATTCCTAAATCAAAGTAAAAAAAATATAAACAATAATAATAAATTAAAATTTCATTACAAAATAAAACGAAATGCTAATAGTTGAAAAAAACATTTATTTTTTTATTATTTACTTAGTTCAAGAGTTAGATTAATCCAACGCGCGCTGTCACTCTTTTGTCTGAGCCATTTACCAAGGCTGGTAAAGAAACATTAATAATGCAAATGCATAATTACAGACATTTAGGTAAGGTACGCCTAGTTTACCTTGCCCACATATCTCGGAATGTCCCAATAATATGAAATGCAAGCGAATACTCCTGAATACCAAGTAATTAATATTAATGAAGCAACTATTGACTCCGCTGAATTGCGACATGCAACTTGATTTATCTAAGTGCGATGATAACTCATGATTAGCTTTTTAATTTTAAACTTCAACTTCTAATACTAAGTAAGATCAGTTTGATTTATCAATAGGAATATTGTCTGATAAAATTTGTTTAGAGTACTAAATGAATAGATTTAGTTCTTGATTGAACATTCAACAAAGAAACAAATAGAAAAAGAAATGTCTTTTGATAGTTGTTCGTTATCGATCAATAAATTGAATAGCTGATCAGTCGCTTTTTGCATTTGTATATCTATCTTATTATGAACTGTTTTCTAAAATAAAGCGAATTTCTTCATAATCTTCACCTAAAGATTTTATAAGAAATACGTTGTCAATTCTCAAAAACGTTTCATTTTTAGGGTTGCGTACTCAAAGTGTAAAAACGGGACACTATTACGACTCGCCGTCCGTCTGCATATGTCTGTCCGTTCGTCTATCCGTCTATCTGTCACCAAGCTGTTATCTCATGAACCGTGTTGAAATTGAATTTTTTCACAGATTATGTATTTCTGAAGCCGCAACAACATACAATAAACAGAACAAAATAAATATAAATTTGAGTGGGGCTTCCGTACAACAAACGTGATTTTTTATAGATAGTACGGAATCTTTCGTGTGTGAGTCCGACTCGCATTTAGCTGGTATTTTTTAAAGCAGCCTCTTGAAGCCACAATTCACGTGATCATACTTTGTCTTCACCGTGAAACAAAAACTGAGTTAAAAGAATATCAGCACAATACGTCACGCTGTTGCACAATTAGCAACTACATCACCTCCGTCCATTCCGAGCCACCATTGAGTTTTATCGCGCAATTAAAGTCTATAAAATCAGAGGGCTCTGCAGCGCTGTACATTTTCGACATTGCTGTCGGCGTTCGCATCGCAACGCCTAGAATGCACTGCCATTACGATACTTTGACTTTACGCGGCGCCGACGCACTTTTTGTCCTGTTAGGACGATCATATTTATTCTTGCTTCTGTTCACAGAGTAAGTAATAGTTTTGTATTTGTTTAATGCCAGTATTCGCTGGGATAGGTAACTAATGAACCACCATAACCTAAGCTGTGGTTTTCAGCAAAGTAGAATAGGGCTACTCCAAGTCCTCCCGTGGATGTCGTAGAAGGCGACTTAAAAATACAAGCTAAACAAAGCTTATAAACATCAATGAGACCTCTCCAACACGTCTGGCTAGCGAAGAGAGTGTAGGTTAAGTCCTCTGGCTGCTCTGGCCAAATATGGCTCTGGTGGTACAGAGAGGGTCGTGTTCCTGCAGTGGAGGCAAAAAGATCTGATGATGATGATGAACCACCGTAGATGTACGTACATCAGTCTATACCTATATCACTTGCATCATTGCGATAAGGCGTCAGGCATCCATGTTTCACTTCCCAAAATGTGGTGGAGCATCTACAATATGTCGTCCGAAGCAAAGTTATATCTACCAATCCCATGAAAAAAGTTTTCCACCAACTATTTTATATCCTACTACATTTTGTCGGTTCGGACGTAATACCACATGTGTGTGACGTCCTGGGAACTTTATGAAAGTAAGTATACGTCACAAAGTCATACCTTAAAACTTGGACCAGCCTGGCTTTGAGCTTGCAGGTATATTTGAAGAAATATTCGGATTGGGAAAGGGTGGGTCGCGTTAGCAGAATGTTCAAGTATCCAAGAATCGGGGGTGGCAGGTTTTCCAGCGTGATTGATCAGAAACAGGCATGGATATAGGGACAAATAAACAGAAATAGGGGAGTTGCAACGAAAACAACACATCATCATTATTTCATTAATAAAATAATCTTAAATTTCGTCAAAGATTTTGGTTGTTCAAAATATATTTTTTAAAATAGGCACAAACATTTTCAAGTTCTACATCTCCGAGTTCATTTTTAAGTCTTCATCTATGACACTTACTACTCTTTGCAACAAATCAAACTGATCTATAAATGTCTGACAGAAATTGCTATTTCACTATTTCATTGCCGCAATTTAGTATTATTATGGCCGCATATTTTTTTTAATTGAGCGCCATGTTGCCTCGGCCTTTTCTTTATAAATTATACATCTTTTACAATTTACAGAAACACTTGGTAACGTCACAAAATGTTGATGCTGACAGAACGATAACTCATGTAAACAGAGTAATAAATCTTGAAACGAAACTAAATTTTGTAATGGAACTTGTGGTCTCGATAGGTAAAAGAAACTTTAAAATCGGGGCTACCTTCGTTTTAGGGGGTCTAGTGCTGGGGACTAGACTAGGAAAAAATCCCTTTAAAATGGCTCACCTCACTGCAAGTGTTACTTCACGGGAATAATGAATGCTGTAATTACTGTCAAGTAAAGCAGCATTCCTTATTTTCGGGGTCAAGTGCTGCCCCCTTTTGAAATAACTTATTTGAAAGGAAACGGTGATTTTGTCTTGATCGAGCCGTAGGATAACTCTTCAAAGAGTTTATGAACTACTGTTTACTGTAAGAATTTTCTACGCACATTGCGAAGAAAAGCTACACGTTCTCAGTCTCACTTTATTTAATCGACTAGCGGTGCCCGCGGGCTTCGGTCTCCGTGGTAAATTCGGTAAAAATTATCCTATATCTTTCCCCGGGTATTCCCCGAAATTTCATTTAAATCGGTGCAGCCGTTCATGCGTGATGGCATGACTAAGGAAAATTCATTTATATATATATATGGATAACCTCTTACTTTTGGAAGTAAGTTAAAAAGCAAAATTATTTTCTCCATTCAAAATCTGCATATATGTCGATGTAAAATCCTCACAATCGTGACATTTCACACTCGTTAAGGCGCAGAGTCACGGTCGTGGCACTCCGTCGGCACCTTTGAAGCTAAACAATTATCTCGCGAACAGCGCACCGAATGCAATCAATTTGTAACGCGATTTGTTGATTGGACGAATAACACTGTTCGAAAGTTTTGCAACGTTTGTTGGAGTCAATCGGACTGCAGTGATATGTAAGTACCAAGCTCTGAACATGACCTATATAGAAACTATATACCACAAGGGACATATACCGAAATATGAAAAATACTTTTGCTTTCTACAGAAAATTGGACCAGCTGATCGGTCAACTTGTATGGGAGGCCAAATATCATTTTTTACATTTCGATATGTTCCATGTCCTTGGGGAAAGTATTCAATGTGTGTCTGTTTGTCTGTTTTCTGTTCGTCTGTTTGTACACGCTAATCTCCGAAAACACTGGACGTATTCGAATAAAACTTTTTTCTTATACAGCTGTTAATCCTGGGCAACATATAGGGTACAATAAATTTTTAGCAAATGGAGTACCTGATGCAGGACCATAATGGTCTAGCTTAACTATAAGAAATATAAAAATGACGCCTTAGCAAAAGCGGTTCGCCTAATAAGCATTTTCAAAATCCATGCGATCGAAGACGCGGGCTCCAGCTAGTATGTCAATAAGCTAAAATAGGGTCACAATTGCTCACAGCAAGCCCTAGGCTATATTCTTCTCTGTCTTTGGCCATAACGACCCATGCCGTGTCGAGCTCAGTTCGGAGCGACGACAGATTGTCACAGCACTTGACCCTTGATCGCCGCTTGAGGGTTAAAAGGTCAATTAGACTGCCATTAACCTGTAAACTTTATATAGGTACAGATTGAAAAATAACTAAGCGTATTTTTACCACGCTTTTATGTTATTTGCATTGTTAAGTAAGTAATACTTTATTGTACACCAAAAAAATAACAATAATTGTGTTGTTGTTACATCTTGGACCATCAAAGAAGATCTAAAAGGCTTTATATAGCATTTGAGATACAAAACATGTACAAAAATTAAATTTTTCATAGTATTTATGACAATTTTAAAGCAGTTATGATATTTCTGGCTTTTCTATCATTTTTTTTTTTCCTAAACGTTGACAAGGAGAAAACGCTTAAGCATTAAGTCCCCCTATTGTAGCTTTTGAGCTTAATAAAGATTTTAAAAGCCTACTTAAATCAACAACGCCATTGATCGAAATCCCATCCCCCGCTCTTTTCTCATCTGTTTTACAATTTCTTTTTGGTTACTTTTGAGTATTCCAAATGCACATAATTAACTCTGTTCCCGCGATCTCCAAAAGCAAACACAATAAATCTCCTTGCCTCATATTGTCCGTCTATTCGTGTAACACTAATATGGACATAACTCGTCTTCCGTGACTAAACTAAAACTAAACATAATAGTTGTGACGACGACCGCTGCGACCACCCATCCAGCGCTAATTAAAGACGCAATATGGCGCTTACCCGGCGATATCGCTGTCCTTTGACAATAAAGTCATTTTGTGATTCTTTCGTCAACTTTTACCATACCAGTTGTATTCTTTTTAAGTTAATTTGTTTGGTTTTTCGTGTAGCTAGTGTCAGGTGTGTCAAGTGACTAACACAGAGATCGATTTTTTCTGCATCAAGACATTGCTTGACGACTGCCGGATAATGATGAAAGCACGGCTTAACGTGCATTCCGAAAGCGCCTCAATCTCCTGAAACATAGTAAGAATTTATAGTAAGTATACGAACGCAATAATAATGATTTATCCAAAAACAAGTACTTACAGACCTACTTAATCAATTAACCTCAACTACGAAGAACCTGAAAAGATTCTTGAGTTAAATTACCATCACATTGCATTGCCTCACAACACAAAGGTGTCCAAATATTGTATAGATATTGGATTAAAAATAAAATTCTCCAGGCGACAAGAATGTCGTCTACCAATTTTGTAAATCGAAGCCCACCAACAAACATTCCAATTTCGAATTCCAAAATGCAGAATATTTTAGTTGAAACGACTTCAATCTGTGTCTGTGGTTCCCTTTATCTTTATTGTTTGTGGCCGATTTGCATAGTCTGATTGCGGGCGAGGTGGGCAGTGTATCGACAAATATCAATTTCAATTCATTTCGATGTGTGGGATGCTATTTGACAGAATCAGAATTACTTTAATGAGGTAGATGTTGCGATCGTAAATTAATGGCAACGAAATCATTTTAATGACTTTGGGCAAATTGTAATGTGCTTGATGACTGGAAAAAATTTGGCCCATCGGTCAGTTTAATTAAAATATTGTACATACACGTTTTTTTCTTTTCTTTGATAAACAAAAAATGACGAAGATACAGCGTATTTAAATAACGTATTACGTCACGCTTAGTCCTAGTCCTAGATTTTTACATAGTGGTGACGTCACAAGCCCCCACTCTCGATCTTAGATCTCTAGAAGACTCTTGCTTCTTCAAATAGATATGCATGTCAATTTAGTCATCCAAATTTTACGAAAGACATACATGCTTGCCCGATGCGAACCCTTTTTAGGAACCCTCTTTGCGTTTGTGCACAGCATATTTGTGCTTAGACTTTCGCCTCTTCTGACATCTACGGGAAGAAATCAAATGCTACTGTGGCGACCTCTATGCCACTACGAGGAACTGCAACACGAACGTTCACAAGAAGCATACGAGATCGCGCCAGCAGTATCCTACATCTCGATCTCAGAGTTCTGGTTGCACTGAATATATACACAACCTTCGACGATACGTCAGAGGCGTGGTTCCCCAGGCGCAACACCAAAATTTGGCGGGAAGAACTTCCCTTTGTGGCGGTCGAGCATATCACCTCGCTTACTTTACAGTCCAATTCTAATCCTATAACCACATGACAAAAACTACGTATCTACATGTGCACCTCCGTTAACTCTTAACGATTTAACACCCATACAATACAGTATGTTACTTGTCGAGTTTACGCCCGCACCGCATTCGATGCGCTCAATTTATTGCCTAAGCAAATCTGTCAAACCCCATAAACATAGCGCGAGTTAAGTGTTTACAAGGGCCGTCGAACTCTTCAGTCGATACTACACAATTTTCCCCAAAGGCACATATAACGAAAATCTAATAATTATGGCCATCCATAATGTGATAGAAACTCACTATAGTCCATTTGGTTAGGTTTTTAAATAAATGTAATAATTTTGCTAATTACAAAGTAATTATTTTATAAATTATAAATTACGTAATATCTTTGTAATTTGCAAAGGTATTGATTTATAAAGTGTATATTTCAATAAATTTATACCATCTTCTCGCCCACCATGACGCTAAAAGTGGCTTTTGGGTCTTGCGGCCCTGGGCTCTGCATAGAACCGCAAGACCCAAAATGCTCTGTCTGCCCCATTAGGGATAAAGACGTGATAGTATGTATGTATGTATATTTCAATAAAAAGACATTCAAGATTGTTTACATTTATTTAAATACCTAACCAAATGGAATGAATAGATAGAAAAAGCTGGCACATTCTACGCTTGCGCTCTTTCCACCAAGCCAGACTGGAAAAATACTCCTCGAAACCATATTTTTCAATTTCGCAACCAACAAAGTGTAGTCGTGTGCAATTTGGGAAATTAACAACGTTTAGACCTCCTTACCGCCTCTTGTACAACGCACAACACGTCTATACAGCCGCCAAATAGCTACTATTACATTATTACAATAAGTTGTCAAGTAGGGCTACCACTACTAATCTTGTACAGGATACTTTTTTACCATTTTTTTATGATTACGAAGTAGGTCTATGATGGCGAGATGACATCGACAGATTCATAAAAGAACTGCAGCAGGCTGCAACGGACAGGGATAAGTAGAAAAAGAAAGATGAGGTCTCAGCCCGACAGTCGAACATAAATAAAGGCTAATATGACAATTCCATGTTCGGTAAGAACCTACACCAACCTTTGATGGTATAGTTCTATAGGGTTAGAGTTAGGTAGGGATAAAGAAGTGAAAAAATATAAATGGGCTCTGAAGGACCAGTATCCGAGCCGTAAAATCATTTAAAATAAAAAAAAATATTCATTATTTTTCTCCAAATTTAAAAGAAAATACATTAATCGCCAAACGATGCCGCAGATGACCAAACGTCTCGTAACGTTTAGCCGTTATGTTACATTGTCTTTATTACCTAGCTCCGTTCCCAGAAAATCCAATTTCCATTTTTTTACTGTTTGTTACCTCTGAAATCTGTCATAATTAAATCAGATTTGAATTATTATTTTTTACTTTGTTTAAATTTAAATAATTCCAGATTTCGGTTTTGTTTTGAAAATATCATCTTCATCTAATTTTGTTTATTTCATACAACTTTTAATAATTGAGTTCAATTAACAATGTGCCAGCCCTATCATCAGAATTTTGACATGACACGACAGACCAGACAGAGCGAAGGGCTTAGAGAATGCGAAGGGCTCATAAAATTATCATTGCGTGAGCGGCTTTAGGTACTTCTGTCTGAGTTTACTTATATCAACTAATATTTCATACACCAAATGCTGTGAAATGAAAATGTCTTATGTAATCGGAGGATTATCCAAGTACCTAGGACAATTTTATTTACTTTTCTCACTCATTCAGTTTGTTTTGGTCGATATGCGAAATATGAAAAACATTAGGTATTTTTGTTTTTCATTGAAACTTCGAAGCATTCCAAAACTGATTTTTCCCTATTTCAATGTATGTTCTGAGAAATTTGTTCACTATGACGGAATAACATAACTTACTGTCCCGTCTTCATCTCTCGTGGGTAAGACAGAGTATTCTGGATCTTGCGGCTCAAAGCAGACAGAGCCCAGGAGCCAGGGCCAAACTCGAAGGCCACTTTAAGCGTGATATTAGATGAAATGAATGAAGCAATCAAAATAGTGATTAACTAAATTTGCTCTTAGTCATTATACCATTGTAACCAGACACAATAGACGATGCATTTTTTTAAATCTTCAATTTAAGGATTCGGTCGATATGGTTTTTGCTTCAATAAAATGGTATGGCAGGCAAGAAACTTACACCGTCGTTAAAAGGCCCTTATAACATACTGTTCTATTGATACGCTAAAAACAATGCATTCGCAGATAATGAATATAATAATAATAAAGCCTTTTATTTTCGAGCTTTTTCAATCGTTTTGATATCTGTTGTGTGGTGTTTCATATAATGTCCCGCAGCTCGGTCTGCCTTTTGGCGTAGGCCTCCTCTAGCTCTCTCCACTGTGCTCTCTCCACTGTGGTCTATCCTCAGCCACTCTAGTCCAGTATGGTCCTAATGTTATGCAGATGTCGTCCTTCCAACACGTGATTGGGTGGCCCGTTATCTGGTCCCATTCCTGGGATACCAGAGTATCACTTGTTTTGACCATTTGTTTTTTCTGCATCTTAACATGTGGCCCAGCTCCATTTCAGGTGGTCAATAACCTCATTATGTCTGTGACTTTGGTAGTCCGTCTTATTGTTGAGTGTCTGATTTTGTCCTTCATTTCAGCCGCATAACGTCCACTGCTGGACACAGGCCTCTCCCAAAGATTTCCAAAATGACCGATCTAGAGCGGCTTGCATCCAGCACCTTCAAGCGACTTTGGTTAGGTCGTCAGACCACCTTGTGGGTGGGTGTCCTACGCTTCGCTTGCCTGTACGTGGTTGCCATTCGAGAACCTTTTTGCCACATCGGCCATCGGTTCGTCGCCATCGTTGATTTTGTCTTTACTGTTATTAGTATTACGGGACTTAACGCGATTAATAAAATTTTTTGCCAGATATTTCGACGGCCCTTCTGCCATCATGGTCGCTGGCCGACTATCGACTATATTAATCGCGGTAAGTCCCGTAATACTAATAACAGTAGGTCATTGTGACCGCGAAACTCTAAAATCATAGATTTTGTCCTTACTTTTTATGAAACTTACTTATAGATGAATATCTAGATAGGGAATATGAAATGTGTTTACGAACGCATCACAACTTGCCGGTCCTGGACGGTTCCTGCAGACAATCCCAGCTTTAAAGGTAATTACACACCACGCGAGATAAGTGTTCCGATAACACTCTATAGCTCCGTATGGGTACTGATCGCAAAACAGTTGAATTCAATATTTTATATGGTATAGTTATTGAATAATTTTTCAAAACTAAAACCCAACTTTACCCCTAAACTACACAATTTTAATAAAACAGACCTACTAGTAGAATAACTGGGAATTTAATTCCCAGTATTACTACTGTTAGGTCTACTGGGATTGGGACAAAAATTCCCATCAGTCCTACTGGTAGAACAAACTTGGTAGGACTATTAGGACTAGCTCAAATTATTACGGGACCACCTGACAAGTATACCCTTTCAAACGAAATAAAAGATTTTTCCAAAAAAAAACGATCGCGACGAATTGATAACCTCCTCCTTTTTTGGAAGTCGGTTAAAAACAGTGCAATTTCTTAAAAACTACCGCAAATTTATCTATTATTAAACGCTACCTATGGCATTGTATTAATTTTTAATTTATATGTATTAATTATGGATATAAATAATAGTTGTGAAATAAATGTAGTTTGACATCTTTTTGAATGGCCAAGTTTTTTACTATTTTAACATTAAAGATAGATTAAATAAGATACATTATCTGTCTATTCATTAGACGAACAATTACTAAGGCACATAATATGATACATAGTATCTTAGCTATTATGAAAAAAATAGTCTGTGTAAAAAAAAGTTTATCTATTTTAATCTAGAATGTTAATAATGTTATTTTAGCCAAAAATAAACATTTCGTAAAATGAAACCAACTATACTGAATGGAACATGAAACTGAAACAACAGGAGCAAAAGTTAATAACCGGCCGTCCCCAAAAAGAATCAAAATGCGGGACATCAAACAAAACACGAGCAAACCAAATAATAACGTCCAATTACCAACCCTACTCAAACGTACAGTCTGACGGCACAGCTGTGAAGCTTTACACATTTTCAGCAAAATTATCTAATAACAAAGAAACAAGCCGTGTGGTTTCCGGCAGAGTAGAATAGAACCACTCCAAGTCCCGTGGATGTCGTAGAAGGCGACTTAGGAAATACAAGCTGAACAAAGCTTATAAACATCAATGAGACCTCTCCAACCCGTCTGGCCAGCATGGAGAGTGTAGGCCAAGCCTTCTAGCTGCTCTGGTTGTACAGAAAGGGTCGTGCTCCTGCAGTAGAGACTAAAAGACCTGATGATAATGATGATGAAAGAAACAATGTTGATACACACGGGTCCGTGTGTGAGTAAAACGTAGGGCTATCGTAAATAAACTCATTTTATGTAATTATTGTATAGAAATTATCAAACTGTTCGCAGGAACAAACCTCTCTCTTTCTCTCTTTCTTTCTCTCTCTCTCTCTCTGTCTCTCTCTCTCCATTATTATACAAACGTCATCGCGCGGGAGGGGGTGATCTAACGTTCTGTACGTAAGTTCTTAAAATATATTAATTCTGTGCTGACGGTACAAAAATATACCGAAACATTAGCGGATCCGACGCTAGATATTAAAAACATAGGCGGGGCTTAATTAGAAATTTAACCTGCTAATAAATTACAGATAGCCACCCAAGGTGTGGCGACTGGCAACACTCGACTTATTTCCCCTGAGAGTTGCCAGCGTAAACCACTCATTTCGGATATTTTTGGAACGCATTCGTGTTGTTTATTGTGTCATTTGCCATCCAAAACGAATTGTTATCCATTAGGGTTATTTATTTTAGTTTTAGTCTGGTAATGTGACGTTTTGAGCCGTATTTGTATTAGGATAAGGGCCGTGAATTATATAAAAACTGTTTTAAAGATCAGGTCACACAACAGTGAAAACTTAACTTAATAAGACGCTTATAAATGTTTCCGAATGAGAAATTGATGTGTTAGAGACCGTATAATATGTTCATATCTGTGTAAATTTATAAAGGTTTATTATGAGCTCTTACTGGTATAATTTTTACATATTTACAAAGTTACTTTTAAAACGCTAGCAACATTTTTGGAGCAAGTTTTGTCCATGATAATAAAACTACTTTCCATAAACCCAATTATCGAAAAACAAAAAATAAATTCGCCTTCCCATGCAAATCAGCCAAAGAATTTTTATGGAAGAAAGAATTTTTTTTATTCATTTTTAATAATTTATTTTTGACTGAACTAGCTCTAAAAATGTCGCTTGTGTTTAACAAAGTAGTAAGAATAATGAAAAATACTAAGATAATGAAATAAAAAAAAACAATTTCCCGCTATTGGTCATTTCGTCTTTTACGAGTATGTGTCTAAAAAAAACGACGGGTTGCACTCTGGGAGTGCCGGCAGAAGTGAAAACTTGAATATTAACGTTGTGCATTTTTGATATTTTGGAATGGTTAGGGAATAATTTTGCACGAATTGCTTTAATTATCAGTATAAAATATTTCAAATCTTTTCTGAACCACAATCTGTCACAAATGTCACAAGCATGACCAAATTCATTTTCAACAAAATCATTTTCAAATACACAGCAGTATGGCCACTACAAAGACGGTCGAGCCATCAGCTGTCACCATCCATGGATGCGCGTAGCACGCTGTAACATAAACACACACGAACATTCGCGCAAGCGCCCTGCGCCGTCTTACGAATTTTCGATCAGGCCACGTGTCCTGACGCGAGTTTAAAATTTTTTACCCATTCCAAAAAAAGTGCACAACGCCGCTAAAGAAGTTTTCACTTCAAAAACAAGACAATTTCGACTTGTCAGACTTATCTTTATAGTCCTATCAGTTCCAACTTCCATCACATGTTTACTTTGCAGTTCTATAAAATCTTTATTACAGAATTTATGAGCGCCTAACTATCCATAAGCACATAAAAATCTAATCAATTTCTGCAAGGAAAGTAAATAAGCATTTAATTGACATGAAATAGACAAAAGCAATATCAATGCTCAGTTATAACGTAGTCAATAAAAGAAATTATAGGATCCCGTTATAGTGAATTTATAGATTTTCCTTTAATCCTACCTTTAAGCTATATATTTACTGAGAAACAATGTTTATAAACACTGTTTCTGTGTATTTGACGACCTCCATGGCGTAGCGATCACCATGCTGTCCGCCACCAAGAGGTTTCGGGTTCGATCCCCGGTCAAGGCACGTTAGAAAATGGCCTTTTTCAAATTATCCAGGGTCTTGGATGTTTATCTATATAATAATATGTCTCGAACTTACTTTGGGGCTAGCTCAATCGGTGTAATTTGTCCCTATATATTTATTTATATGTTTCTAAAACATGTGAAACTGTTGCGGTACTTGTTTGGATATTACTGTGCTCCCCGACAGGAGTGGCGAGCACAGAAACTAGTTATCAACAGCTACTCGTATTTACAAGGTATACGTGTGTTTCAGTTTTTTGTAAACATGGCGGAAGTGTGGGACGACTACATGCTTCTCAAATTAATAGAATTAGTACCTGGGCGACTGAGCTTTGCTCGGTTACATCTCAAACATTAACTTTTTTTTTTAAACTTGTCTAAAAACAATGCAAAATAAAAAAATATATATAAACTTAAACATAAAAAAAAACAAAAGTAAGTCACCGAGTGGGATTTGAACCCGTAACACTCTTTCTAGCGGTCGTTATCCTTAACCACTGAGCTAAATCAAGGCGGTCGCGACGCGACGAAATTAGCGACCATATTCTGCGTGAAAAGAAAAACGCATGAAAACTCGAAAACACGCGTTTTCCCAAACATAAAACTAATCTAGATCGATTGTTTACCCCCGAAAACCCCCATATACAAATTTTCAGCGAAATCGTTAGAGCCGTTTTCGAGATCACAGAAATTTATAAATAAATATATATATATACATACATACATACAAGAATTGCTCGTTTAAAGGTATAAGATTTGAAACAAATCCGATATAATTGGATTGCTCGACTACAAATTACAAAAACAAAATCAAGAAAAACGACGCTTGTGTCGACGAAGTTTCGAAAGCTTTGGAAAATAAACATGATAGTGTATAAAATACAAATACAAAGATATTATATTATAGTGATGTGCCAGCAGATACAAGAGCAAAGTGCCTTTTCCTTAATAGAGACGTAAGAAAAGTGCCAATGGACACATTCTTAGACAATAACGTATAAAACTAAGTCAATGTTAAATTACTTATTAGTCTAAGTTTAGGCTAGATTGTAATATTAATAGCGTACTTAATTATTTTAGTTTAGAAGGAAAAAAATAAAAAACGCCATTGCCAAATAAAAATGTCGCTTGAGGCGGTAGTGTTGTTGGGTACAACAACACTACCGCCTCAAGCGACATATTTGAAAGAACTGGGATGTGGATGATCAAGTTAAAACATTGTTTCTGTAAACATTTACGTGTTTGTTATTTTTATATAAGTAAATATAACTTATGCATATTTTATGTATTATATTATTGAAGTTTGTTATTGTGTAAAATATGTTTATGTTAAATATGTGTTATGTTTTGTTAGTTTTGATAATATTTTCCTACTTGGTCAGTTGCACCACCGTCTTTATCTTTCTCACATTCCTCTCCATCCACTGGTTGTCTGGAAAGGATCGCTTTAAGCGAGAATACCGCCCATTGTACTCATTTAATGTAAAATTTATTTCTTTGTTATTCTTTTGGTGTACAATAAAGAGTTATTTATCTATCTTTGTTTCAGAAACATGTTTCACATTGAATACCTATATGGTTTCTACTCGCCGCGCTGTCTTTACGACTGCGGATATTGAATCCTATAAAGTACGAGATGTATCTTCGAGATAAGAATCACTTTTTGTCTTCTGATTGATTAGGTACCAATACCTTACAAGAAGTAAATAAATAAATAGATAAGGGCAAATCACACTAATTAAGTTAGCCATTAAGTAAGTTTAAACCTGCTTGTACGGCTTGTACCTAAGCATCACAATGCACAACATTAGGAGAGTTTTTACAGTGTGCAATTTTGCAGACTTTTTTCGTGTTTTGTCATATTTATGTTTATCACATATTTTGATGATTTCTTATTTGAACACGCTTTAATAATATGCGCACTTTGGATGAGACACGTGTCGCTAAAATACGGTATTTTATTCTGAAATCGAAAACAAACGATTTCGCACGCCTCATAGGCAGAGCGTTTGAAGTACTGCTCCACCTTCAACATGTCAGGGTCATGCCTACCCATCGTCATATAAACATTATTATTTCTTTTCCTTGTAACTAGATGGCGCTTTAAGGTGAAAATTAAAACATAAAAATCTTTTATAACTATTATTTAAATAAAGAAGTACTCTAATTAGTTAAATAAGACTTATATGAAGTGCAATATATTTTTAAAAAGTAAATTCAACACTTTCTTCGTGATCTTTTTGGCTAGGCGTGTGTGCTGCCATCTCTGAGAGGCCACCCTGCAACTCCCGTTTTGCGTGCTTACGGGCTCTCCAATCGTTTCTATGCCGTTGGGTATCTGTTACGTTAGTAATTATATTATCTTTGTCAGGGTCAAGCATTTTTCTGTACTTAAACTTTTTCATTTTTTGAATCAGCCCAAAAATAAGTAAGCTATAAGCTTTTAAAATCTGATGGAAAGGAAAACTGTCAAGTAACAGAAAAGGATGCACGTACAGCGTTCTTGACGTCACTGCTACTAAGTCTTGCGCGTACGAAAGAGATAGCAAAATTTGCCCACTAAACTCCCACTCTCATATTTAAAATGCTAATTGTTTCTTCATTAATTAACCAATGTTTTCAAAAAAATATATCTTTTCAATGACATTTTTTGTTTTATAAGTAATATTAACCAAAAACATACAGTAAAATAGCCTATTCTAAATCGTGATGTTACAACTATGAAGTACATTACAATAGGTGTTCTTACGGCAAAGAGCAATAACAAATAATGACTATTATATTTACCTCCGTAGGTAATATTAGTATAATAATACAAATTGATCTAGCATGAACAATGATAGGTTTTCCAAGGTAATAACTTGATATTTGCGAAAGACCGGCAAAGTGAGTGATGTGTACACGCCCTGCGCAGCCTGTGACAGACACAATCAAGGAGTACCTTAAGGCTGGTTTACACTTCTTCTTCTTTGCGTGTCGATGGTTTATTCGTTTTTTTTTTTTTTTAATATTCTTTCATTCCCATGTTGAGCTACTCTGACGGCGTCATCAGTAGCCAAGTCGCTAACCCTTTAACCGCGGACGTCGGATTTATCAGACTAACATTGTCGGGCATATTCCGCGAACGTCGGATATTTCCGACAAAAAATTGCTCGTTTCTCACTTATCTTAAGTATCCATATTCGTTTTTGGTTGTAGGTGTTTATGGGGGGCTAGCTTAATCTGTGTGAGTTGTCCGTATATATATTTTTTATTATTTATTTATAGTTTATGGGGAGAAGCCACACTCGCACGTTTAGAGAGCTGTCAATCATCTTCCACCCAGGCAAAAGCTCTCAACAGCGACGTACTTGGTTACGTAGCCTATTCGGCAGAGTAGAATAGAAATACTCCAAGTCTTCCCGTGAATATCGTAGAAGGCGACTTAAGAAATAAATAAATAAATATATATATACTTAGGGACAAATTACACTGATTGAGCTAGCCCCAAAGTAAGTTCGAGACTTGTGTTATGGGATACTAACTCAACGATACTATATTTTATAACAAATACATATATAGATAGACATCCAAGACCCAGGACAATTTGAAAAAGGACATTTTCCAACTTGCCCTGACCGGGAATCGAACCCGGGACCTCTGGGTGGCGGACTAGCATGGTGACCACTACGCCACGGAGGTCGTCAAATACAAGCTAAACAAAGGTTATAGACATCATGAGACCTCTCCAACCCATCTGGCCAGCGTGGAGAGTGTAGGCCAAATCCTCTGGCGGCTCTGACCGAATATGACTCTAGTGAGGGTCGTGCTCCTGCAATGGAGTCTCCATTGCAGGAGCACGACCCTCACTGTCCTGTTAATGTCCAAAAGACCTGTTAATGAAATGAATGAATGAAAAACTTGATTAGTTTACTCAGCGAGCGAGAGCAAAGCTCTGTTCAAACTAGGACAAGTTTTTAATTTTCTAGGCAAATTAAAAATACCGACTTTCAAACGTTCATCTCCCATAACTTTTAAAACAGAACAAACTATATTGTCTCATAGAACCATGTAGCTATATTAGGATACAATAAAGTCTCAAACACTTCTGATGAATTCTTAAATTTCTCGTTTACTTACTAAACTTGTATTGTATGCACCAGCCCTTACCCGTGAGATAGAAACAAGAATACTTACGTAGTGATATTTTAATGCACCTGTAATACCTTCATTAACCAGCAATTAAGTAAATAAAATATCCCATCTGATAGCTTAACGTAGTTTAATTAGAGTCACTCTGATAGCCAAAAAAGGAAACGACCAAAAAGCCATACACATAATTTTCGAACCTATCTCTTTACAAAATTTTACGAGAATTGTTTGAGGCAAGTTTATTTCCTAGGCAAATATAAAAAAGCTCCAGCTGTCAAGAGCGCCACCTAGTAATAAGTAGCGGAACTACGCGTTCCGATATTAGCGCCATCTATTTTTAAAATCGGTCTATCTGTTCGAGCGCTACGATGCTACAGACAGACAGACATTGGCTTCAAACTTACAACACTCCTTTTTTTGTCGGGCGTTAAAATAGGAAAAGTCGGACAGCCGGAGAAAAGTTATAAATATCTATGAGTCATCCATACTCATAATTTCTCCTTTTGTGAGAGAAACTATAAAATGCCAATTTTCCGGTCGTAAAACTAAAATAAATCTGGGAAAAATGATTTCTTTATCAACGTTATAAAAGGCAGTGTGTATCTAATCACAATTTTATGTAGCTTTCGGCAATAATTGCGTACACAATGAAGTTTCTACATGTTTCTACATGAACAGGTACTAAATACACGAACACGAATTTCCACGGTTTACGATCTTATAATAAAGCACATTAGATAAGCTTTAAGTAGGTTTAAAGTTTTCAAATCGGTAGATAGCAGTAAACGTCAGGGAACTAACCAATAGTCCTTAAAACGTGGAATTAACTGCAACAAAATTCTCTCTTGTGCAAACAGTTCCCTAATACACCATTACAGCTGACCCGTTGGTCAATGATAGGTTAAAATAAATGGGAAATCAGATAATTCTGCGCTGTGTACCTTTTGACACCGCTGACTTGACCCACGATTTTCCACAATAAAGTAATACTAGCTTAACTATGAAATATAAAAACTGGCCAAGTGCGAGTCAGACTCGCGTACGAAGGGATCCGTACCATTATGTTTGTTGTATGGATATTTTTTTATTTTTTTTTTATTTTAGTCTTAGTAATAGGGGTCCCGTTTTTACCCTTTGGGTACGGAACCCTAAAAATGGCGCCTTAGCACAAATTGTTTAGCCTGATGAGCATTTTTCGGAGTCATAAAGTCCATGCGTACGAAATGGCGGGCTTCAGCTAGTAAAGTAATATAATCTAGCGTGATAGTAGAGAGTTGGAAAAAGTAAATCAAAGTAGTTACTTATGTTATAATATACTTGAAATCCTACGTTTTTATTCCCTTCGTCAAAGATAATATTTATAAGTATTATAACTAACGTAACCCAACGTCATAGAAACTATTGGAGGGACCCGTAAGTAGGCAATACTGGAGTTACGGAGTAGGCACACAGAGATGGCAGCTCTCACGACTAGCAAAAAAGTAAATACTCAACACTTCTTGTGTTGAATATGCTTTAAAAATATTTATTGCATTTCATATAAGTCATATTTAATTAATTAGAGTACTACTTTATTTCAATAAGAGGAATAAAAGATTTAAATGTTTTAATTATTACCTTAAAGCGCCATCTAGTGACAAGGAAGATAAATATAAGTAATTATGTTTAATGGCGATGGGTAGGCATGCCTTCGGTTATGGAGTGCGAAGGCCAAGGGGTCGTGCGGAGGCCAACGGCTCGTGCGTTAGCTGGTTAAGGGTCGAGCTACTCCTGTCAGCACGAAACAGCACTTTCGCATGATGCTATCCTTTTCTGTCACTCATAACCGTCATTAGATAGGGCGAGAGAGAGCGACGGAACACTAGAGCACGGCCGGTGCTATATCGTTCCATCCATAGCTGGTAAATGACGTCGCTGGGATATGTGAAGCTAAATTTTAAAAAACCAGCCTTTTCCTTTAAGTATGGGATTTGGAAAAGTTTCTTGACTTGCTAATCGTAAAATTTGCAGATGAATATCAAATTTTTCGTTCAAGTCTTGGATACATACATACATACTATCACGTCTTTATCCCTAATGGGGCAGACAGAGCATTTTGGGTCTTGCGGTTCTATGCAGACCCTAGGGCCGCAAGACCCAAAAGCCACTTTTAGCGTCATGGTGGGCGAGAAGATAGAAAAGCAATCAATACAGTGATGGGTTGCTAGCCGCATCGCCTGTTAACATGATTTGCATTTTTGCCCATTCCCTCGATCGGCTTTTACGATCTGCGTGGGAAGAGAAGCAGCTGGTACATTCTAAGTTTTTTTATTTCTCCCAGACCAGCATGGGATAAAGTCTTGGATTGTTGCTGAAATTTTGGATCTAAAGGGAACCCATCCTCTGGTGTCTCTCACTATCACTGGGGGCAAAGGCCGTGGCTCTCAACACTTCAATTTTTGCTTTCACTCGGAACCGGGTATCAATAGAATGGAGGGTTTGCGGCGTCTGATGACGTGTTATTAGGAAATTGAAAAGCCCTAGGTGTCCTATGATTTGATCGTAGTGTTCCTGATAATTGAGGGCTCTTTGAGATGACATGTTAAAGGACTTTTCTGTTTAAGGGAATAAATTAATTTTTCAGTTTCCACTGCTGCACATTTTTAATAAATTATTTGAAAGGAAACAGAGATATCATTTCATTTTTTGTCTTCAGTACGACCTAGATAATTTATCCCTTCAAACTATTTTATGAAATACAGTTTAAAGTGAGAACGTGCTTTTTTCACACATTCGCAAAAAGAGGCAGTTTTTCGCAAATGTGCGAACAAAACCTTCACGTTCTCACCTAATGCATGCTTGATTTTGCAGCAACCGTCTAGGTAGGAAAAGGTTTTTAGGTGGCAACCCTCAGGAATGCATTTGTGTTTTTTTTACAACCATCGCTATCGTACCACCAACCATCTTTAAGCTTTAGAGTTTTGCACACGTCTTGTAATTACTAGAAGTAAAATTCATAGTATCTAATGAAATGATATACTATAAATAATAACGTAATCCAGTTCATATTATATTTGTGTGGTATGTAGTGTACCTACGTAGCTATAATAAGAAATATACTTAGATACCAAATTGTGGCATCTATATAGGTCTCATTGTTTTATCGGTTTTATCAATATTTTTTTGAATATTGCAACACATCTTTTTATCATTTATAAGCAACTAACTGCGCCCCGCGGAGTTAACCGCGGAAAAAGCCTATATGTTAATCCAGGATGTCAGCTTCCTGCATACCAAATTAATAAAATTGTTTCAGCCGTTTGCGCTTAGAAGAAGTAACAAAGATACACACACAAACACACAAACTTTTGCCTTTATAATATTACTATGATTTCAATTAACACAGATTCATCCTGCAGCTATTAGAGCATATCAGGTACACATTTGTGAGTTCTCAGTAGCCCGTAACTACACATCGACTGAACTCAATGGAGCGTACAGTCCAAACGGCATTATTTGGCGTGCTCCTGCATACTGCTCACGGCTCACGGATCATGGAACTCACGGATCATCTGGCAAGCTAAACATCAGTCATTTATGTCGAACAACGTTCAGATGGATCTTCTATACTAAATATCGATCATCAAGACTTCCAATTACTGATACAACACGCTAATAGGCGACGCGGCTAGCAACTCTGGGCTCTGTCTGCTTAGAGCCACTAGACACATAGACACAAGATACAGACGTGATACTATGTATGTATGTATGTATGTATAGATTTGAATGTCGTTCTTACATCATCCCAAATAACATAAGCTACAATGGGAAACAGGAGCTCGTGTAGTTGATCTTGATGTCATCATGTTCTATATGCATCAGGTGCACCAATCTACAGACAATGCAACGCAACTATAAACAACGCAATAAACAATAGGCGTCCGTTCGAACACTTCGAACGATACCGACGCTAATGATAGTAAAATGGAACGTGAAATGGAGTGGTGTGAGCGAAATTATTGGTTCCGCCAGCAGCTCGTGCTCGCTCAGAAGGTAAGCTTCCTACTGCAGATGTAGGATACTAGCTCTATTACTCTATTCGGCACCTTCAAATTACACTGCGGGTCCGTTCAATTATTACTTAATCACGAAAGGAGCTTGGGAGTTTGTTCGTTTGTAATTACTAAAAGCATATTGACTTACATGAGTTAGAGTAACTTGACTATCGCGAAGTCTTTGATTTGTTTTTTTTCTTTTTGTAACAAGAGAAGTGAGGGTCAATTCATGTGAACAATCTTTACAGTGGTGTGAGCGAAATAATTGGTCGCTCAGAAGGTTGGCTCGGCTTCCTACTGCAGATGTAGGATACTAGCTCTATGACTCCATTCGGCGCCTTCAAATTACACTGCGGGTCCGTTCAGGTATTACTTAATCACGAAAGGAGCGTGGGAGTTTATTTGTTTGTTATTACTAAAAGCATATAAGATATAACAGCGGTACGTAAGAGTAAATTGACAATAGCGAAGTCTTTGATTTGCTTATTTTTTGTAACAAGAGAAGTGAGAGTGAACAATCTTTGTGTGTGTAATGATTGTCAAAATTATGATTTTAAGTATTTTAACCCATAATAACTGCTAATATTAAAACTATTTAAGATATGCTTAACCAAATTAAAACATGTGATAAAAAAATTCGAATTTTGAACTTCGCCACGATTTAGAAAAATTTTCATCACACATGTTTTAATTTGGATAATAATCCAAAATTTGTAATGCTGTTTAAAATCAATAAATATACTGAACATAAATAACTTAGCATATTCTGTAAAAAATTTGCTAAGTAATACTTATAAGGTTATAAGCTTAAGACTGTAAAACATAAAATTTTCTTACTTTTGCTGACAAGGGAGCCAAGGAGCCTCATTGCTCCTTGGCCCCCTTGTCAGCAAAAGTAAGCAAAATTTATGTTTTAATGTCCTCTCATGCTTAAAACCTTATAAGTACTTATCTAAAATTCTGCTAACGTAATACTTGAACTACCTCTAAGAGCAGTGGCCAATATTTTCGACATTCGACACCACGAAATTTACATTCGATAAACGTGCGGACGCTAAATCGAATTTACGTTTCGTGTTCATATGATTTGCGGCGCTGGCAACTATATTTCTCGCAGATCTAACCATAAATTTCAAACATTAGCGCAGCGGGCGCGGTGCTATAATTTAAATGTATAATAAGGCGTCAAAATAAAACACGTTTTTGTTAGGCCGCGGTGCCGTTAGGTTGCAGGTGATAAAGTGAATTATGCGTTTGTTCCCGATGAGTAACATCACTAACACCCTGATGAGTAAAACTGGTATATTCCTTGCGATGAGTACCAGTGCGTCTTAACGGCGCTTTATCAACGCGCGGTATTCCCGTCAACATAAGTGTTACTTCACGGGAATTCGGAATGCTGTATTACTACCAAGTGACACTTAACGGCTACCTGAATTTTTCGAGGTCCAGTGCCATCTGAAATAAATTATTTGAAAATTCAACAATCGGAGATATTATTTTTAACTTTTGTCTTGATTAGGACCCTTAATGACTATTTAAACTATTTTATGAACTACTGTTTACAGATTAAATAAAATAAAGTGAAAACGTGAAGCTTTTCTACGCACATTTGCAAAAAACACTTAAATGACATCTCCGTTTCAAATGGGGGCAGCACCTCTCAAGTATCCCCTTAAGACACAGTGTTACTTGACGGGGATATGGAGTTAAAGTGGCGTTAAGATACACATCAGGAAGAATGTTAGTTACAATGAGTTAACACTGGAACTCATCAAGAAGTTTTTCCCCTTGAGTAACAGTTGTACTTATAGGGATGTTGGAAATGGAGCCAGACACTCTCATTACTGACAATATGTACTGACGATTGGTGACTTTTACCTCTCTACACCATGAACCCGTCAAGACTCGCATGGCATTAGGTATCATCATCAGGTCTTTTTAGTCTCCACTGCAGGAGCACGACCCTCTCTTTACTACTAGTCTGTACTACTAGAGTCATAAGGTATGTAAGGTCAAACAAAATATACTGACACTGTTTATTTATTTACAAAATTCATGTACACAAAATACAAATACAGAAACAAACAAAGTAAGAACATTGAGTACATAGGTACTGCTTATTTCGTAAGAAATCTCTTACAGCAGACCCAGGAGAGGAAAAGAGAAGAAAAAAGGTAGAAGTAGGCGTGTACAAAATAAACTAAAGTTAAATACAAATACATGTAGGTACTTATTTAAAAAAAATTAACATATACACTCATACATTATTATACAATACATAATGTATATACTGTCACTATTTAAAGAGTGAATTCAGTTCATGATACTAAACAACTTTCCCCAAAGAATACGTATCGAAATATGAAAAGTAATCTTTGGCCTTCCATACAAGTTGCCCTGATCTGTAGATATCGCTCTTGTCCTATCTAATTGCATGCTCCAAATTCATTCGTAATGCTACCTAACATTAGGATTTATATTATGTTAATTTTAATATTCTTTCGTTAATTATTATTGCGGTCTATTATTTGTTTTTGTTAACTTCAGTAGTCAGTACTTATTTCCGTGACGTCAACAAGGGTCCAACGGAAGACCAGCGCTGGCAGTCCCTACAGCCAGCACATGCTGAGTTGGATCCTCTTTGAGGTACAACACAATTGGTTAATTTTTAATTTTCTTTTTGTGTTATATATTTTTGTGTCATATATTTGTTGTGTTTGTATCTCTAATAAATCATTTTATTATTATTATTATATTATTACATTTAAATTGACCGTTCAGCTGATCCGAGTTTGAATAAAAACCCAAAAATTATTTTTCATATTTCGATAGGTATATGTTTCTTGCGAAAAGTTTTTCACCATCACGGACTAAATTCACCCCTAAAATTACTTTAGTAGGTATATTTTGTTACACCTAATACAATGCGGCTTCCATTGTTTTACTATTGTGTATTGTGTCTGATATTGGCAGATCTCAAAAGGTTACTGTGATAAACGCACAATTTAATACAGAGTCGAGATTAGATAAAGGAGTTATTTTATCTCGCGTTAAGTAGTAAATAAAAGACGCACCCACACGAGCTGTTTATTTCAAACGCAAGTAATGGTCGGCCGTGCTCTTTACGACGTGGAGATCCATTTTTGAGTTTGCGACTCTACTTTTACATTTAAACCGTAAGCGTGATTGAAATGTAATTTTCTTGCATTTTTACGTACCAGTGTACCACTTACTACAAAAATGAATTTCAATGTTATTATTTTAGGAAAAAAAACAACACAATTGGTAAGGAATTTAATATTTAATGGAATGAACGACAAATAGGGCCAATAAAAAAAGAAAAAATCTATACCTGCTAATTAAATTACCTTTTATATATCTGAGTATAATTTCTAATACATACTAAAACCAATACAAAATCAATTGATTTTAAAAATATGTATAAAGCAAAATTAATTAGCACTTATGTGTCGCACGATGCACGATTTCGCATCAAAAAAGTTCAAAAATTGCACTCCTGACCGCTAGATGTCGCCATAACGACTGTCATCGCGCATGACATTTAATTTTAGCCACAGCCCTTCCTTATTTCTTAGGAAACACAGTAACTTTCCGCGACCTCGATTCTTTACAGCCTAGGTCTTAAGATTCAAATTTAATGTTGGGTAAATCCGACTAGAGGCGACCTAACCACCGTACAAGGGAACGCTACACGAAACTTGTAGTAAAATACCAATTTACTTTAACAATATACCGATTTACTCATGGCTTTTCCTTTTAAGGCTGTGCTTTTAGACTTAAACCAGCGTCTCCGGTAATGCCCTAGTCCTGATAGAAACTATCTCCGGGGTCGCTTTGGGGTTATTTGGCCGATAACTGGTTATTTACTATGACGGAGCAGGAGATTACCTACGCCGAACTCACTAAAAGTGTGACGATAAATACAGCGCTCCGCCTCGCGCTGTATCATGGATTCCAACCATATGTGTCTGAATACCCCTGGCCCACACAGTTATTGAATCTGTGTCCACCTGGGCTTATCGTCTAGCTGAAACAACTATCATTGTAATAAATCGGTTTACCAAATCCTCATCAATTACAACAATCACAATTAAAGAAGTTATGGCCAAGCCCACAGCACACTACACAAAGGAGATGTTCACAGTACGGCGGTCCGCACAAGACTGAGCCGCTCGTCGCTAGGGCGTCCGCTTTTATACTTGTTGCAACATTTGAAAATGTAGCAGTTATGTTTTGTAGTAAACAACTTTCTGTTTGCACATCGAAAACAATAATAAATGGAATTATCTTGAACTCGCCGACACGGCCAACCTGACATGCGTACGCCCTCGTACGCGCTCTCAATAGTAATTTAAACTAGTAAGTAGCATCAGGCCTTTCTCACTCCACGGCAGGTACCAAAAACGCAAGTACGTACGGCGGCCATGCCAGCGTAGCTAATCAGTGCGCCAGAAAAGGCAAGCGTTACGCGATAGAAAGAGATGGATTGTCCAAGTGAATATAACTGTAAGCTATTAGCGTTGTGCGATCTGAATTGAACCCAACTGTATCGCAGCGAGAGTCTCTATTCCCTTAATTGATTTTTCAGAGCGAATCCTCCGTACCTGTACCATTATGTATTCTATGGTAGCATGGTTAGAAATAACCATAAAATAATTCTGATCTAGCTCGGCAATAAGCGTTCCACACAACTATAACAAAATTTCATCTCGCAAAAATTCTACTCCAGAAGAGTGCCTTGCAAAACTACTTTTCCGAACCGGTCTTTTATTTGTCCTTCAGCCAAGATCTATACCCCTTTAAACGTCGTCATAGCAGACACAATAGTAAAACAATACATCAGACGCCCGGTCCGGGCGTCCGAAATTTAAAGAGATACAGGAATAATTATAAAAAAATCATAACTAAGGGATTTTTCGCACAATGCTAACGTATTCAATCATTCGAATCAACAAAATTCATGGATCAATTTAAAGGAATCAATTTTTAACTCGCCGACACTGCCATCTTGACAGTAACACCCGTCCTCGGGTTTCATATTTAAGATCAACACAAAGCACAAACGGTACACCGTTCGGCCAAACCTGATCAAAACAAAGCTTTAGTAATTTTTTTTTAGAAGTCTTGCTGTACGACGAGGCAATGCCGCCAGTCTCTTAGGTATATGTTTTATTTTTATATTTTTTAGTTAGTTATATTTTAGTTCATACTTTTAACATTTTAATTTAGGTAGGTTATTTAGTTTTTAGTTAAATTAATTATTGTGTAGTTTTTTTTTTTTTTTTGCTATAAATAACCATCTTTATTAGATGACTTAATCGGATTAAACGATCTAAAATATAATAAACTCAAAACAAAAAAGCGGCCAAGTGCAAGTCGGACTCGCCCATGAAGGGTTCCGTAGTAGCAAATAACATAATATGAAAGTCTTGTAGTATGTTTTTTTTAATTTTTATATTTGAGTTGATTATTTGAAAGGTAAATTGCCGTTTATGATGATGACGTATTAAAAAAAAACTACTTACTAGATCTCGTTCAAACCAATTTTCGCTGGGAGTTTTCATGGTAGTGAACATCATATATTTTTTTTAGTTTTATCATTCTCTTATTTTAGAAGTTACGGGGGGGGGGACACACTTTTTTCCACTTTGGAAGTGTCTCTCGCGCAAAGTATTCGGTTTAGAAAAAAATGCTATTAGAAACCTCAATATCATTTTTGAAGACCTATCCATAGATACCCCACACGTATGGGTTTGATGAAAAATAAATTTTTGAGTTTTAGTTCTAAGTATGAGAACCCCCAAAATTTATTGTTTTTTTTTTCTATTTTTGTGTCAAAACCTTAATGCGGTTCACACAATACATCTACTTACCAAGTTTCAACAGTATAGGTCTTATAGTTTCGGAAAAAAGTGGCTGTGACATACGGACGGACAGACAGACAGACATGACGAATCTATAAGGGTTCCGTTTTTGCCATTTGGCTACGGAACCCTAAAAATGAACATCGATAAATCTTTAAAATTAAATTGGATACTAATAACTTCATGTCTATGTGCAGCGATCACATGTTAAGGAACGCAGCCAGACTTCCTGCTAGTTAAAGTTGTTATTAATCATATGTTCTCTTTACCAGTCATGAAAGTTAAATTGAATCAAAACGAATAGAACCTCTAAATTTTAACGATGTTTAAAAAAAAAGATACAGTAATTATAAATTCAGTTAGGAGAGATCACCAAGACATATCAATAACAAAATTGCCATCGTTAGCCTCACACTAATACGTGTATTACCACCTGTGATCACCAGGTCCACTTGACCTTATGATTTCCTCCAGAAACTCGACCTCCACAAGAGCAGGCCGCATACTGCACACTCACGGACTACGGGTCTCTAGTACGGTACAACTCTAGTACGGTCACAACAAAACAAACAATGCAATTCATCACTCTACCTATGGCAATAAAGCCTTCGGCTATGCTATCGGTCTTCCTAATGAGCTTCTCTGGCTCCCGCATCCTTCTCAACCTATCATGAAAACACTTGTGTATTTGCTTTGAGTTTCATGCCCGGAAAGCATCTCGATTTTTCAAATAATTAAATAGGTGAAAAATCGTCATAATGATTCAAGTAGTTATACGTAAGAACAACCGGAATCATCTAGGTTTAGAATGTGGTGCGAACACTATGCTCTACCCCCCGATTATATCCAATCAGAGGCGCTACCGCCAGGTCATAAACTGCCATGGGCTACTTGGAGGTGCTTGAATTGCCTCCGAACTGAAGTAGGCCGATGTAAACATAATCTGGCGCGCTAGTGTCATATAGACCAAGCAGAAGCACAGGGCGATTGTGGTCATGACGATATGAGCATTAGATCACCTCTATGCCCTACCAGCTGTACCGTGCTTGACCTATACTATGCCTCGGAGGAAAACGTAAAAGTACTATGCCTCAGAGGCAACGTTCTCGAAGAACAAAATTTAAAATTCAAGCCAACGACACGATAAGAAGAAGAAGTGAAAATAAATGTCAACTGGGTAGATAATATACGCTATTTTCCAACAAGTCAAATCAGACACCTTCCTCCAAACGTCAAAACAAACAGTTTCCACTGTTTGCACTTAGACTGCACTGAAACTTTGTATGAAATACAGGCAGATGACGACACAGATCCTCGGAGCCAAACAACGCTTTCACCATCAGCCCTTCCGCAATAATAAATCCAAAACTACGCTAAAATGGATAAGTTCAAAAATAAATGACACCACTTTGCGACGCTTAACCCCGCCAACAGCTCAAAATAATTCATCCCTAGCTCAGGAAAACACCCAACTGTCAACAAAAACAAACATTTACAGTACTTTTGTTTCATTAAAGCGTGGCTAGAAAATAGTTAAAGCTTAATCTTTTTTCTACGGACTTCATAACAATAAAAATAACATTGCTTATCAGTACGATATTCTTGAACTTGGCTATAATATCACAATATTTACTCGACTTTAATTATCCAGATTAAAATTTACTCAAGTAACGGGACTTTACTTCAGTTAACCTAAAACACAGAAAATAACAAAATTAATGGTAAAATATTATTACTCACATAGTAAACGGTGAAGGGTCCTTTTAAATAAAGTCATCACCATGATCATCATCATGGTAGGCTCGCCGTCCTATTAATCACCTCTTCATCAATAATATCTTCAACGTCAGCACTGTCTCTTCATTATCAATATCATCATCATCACCCTAGTCATTATCTCATTATAATCTTCATAAAAGTCATCATCATATTTAGCTACCTTAAGTCCAATATGAGGCAAAGGCTTGGAGAACTTATCTCTCCAACTTTACGAATAATGAAGTACGTAACGTACCTAATAACTATCATTTTACACCAATATTCACACGTTAGCTTATAAGACGCTAAAAATTATAATTTAAAATACTCAAACAAGACTATTTGCTAGGATACTAACTGGCGCCTCTGCCAGCTCCGACTAACAGTGACTTATGCCACCTCTAGTGATGTTAAGCTCATCTATCAACTCATGACGATAAGATTAATTTACTAAGCTTAGCAGATAATACACGTTCTTATTAAAAATAGCGAAATCATAATTTTTTTCTGCTTGCATAGTGGTCAAAAGACTAGACATTATTTTACTTTATGTTTTAAAACTAAAGGTTTGAAACAAATTGCTTTCTGCTCTACTCTTAAATCGAAAAAAATATAAAAACTCACCAGGTTATCTTTCCGATTCAGCAGATAAGGTTACGACACACAAATTCACTTCACCTCACTTCACCAGTAATCTCCAGCGCCTGCGGCACTGCCGCTGACTCCAACTCGGCCGCAATACGTGGCCAGCAGTTATGGTTCACTTGTTAGCACTTTAGCACCTTTGCAGAAGTAGCTGAAACTAAACACACGTTAAGTATCTTTGCACTGATCGCTTCACTCTCGTTAGCACCATTACTGGCGCTAAAAGTTGTCACACAGGCCGACTGTCATTCAGACAGACTTGTCACACAGACGGTTGACAGACAGACGCTTGTCACACAGACGTTTGTCACACAGACGCTTTGTCACACAGACGCTTTGTCACACAGACGCTTTGTCACACAGACGCTTTGTCACACAGACGCTTTGTCACACAGACGTTTGTCACACAGACGTTTGTCACACAGACGTTTGTCACACAGACGCTTGTCACACAGACGCTTGTCACACAGACGCTTGTCACACAGACGCTTGTCACACAGACGCTTGTCACACAGACGCTTTGTCACACAGACGCTTTGTCACACAGACGCTTGTCACACAGACGCTTGTCACACAGACGCTTGTCGAACAGACGGTTGTCACACAGACGGTGGTCACACAGACCATATGCAACACAGGATGGGTTGCGATACTAAAACCAGAGCCTGTCAATGATCCCAAAAGTTATCGACACATTGCACTGTTAAACTCCATCCACAAACTATTAAAAAGGCTAAGACTGAAGTCACGACACCAACTCTATAAGATTGACTGTTGAAAAACCACTTTACCATCAAAAATAATAGAATTTGAATCCACCTATGTGGATACAACCAATAACCCCACTGAAAAACTATCAGGGTTCTCTCTCCTACGCAGAGAATTGTGCCAGCTCCACAGACTGAGAACTGTATGGGGACGAACTAGATCGTTTGAATTCCGGTGTGACTGGATTGACTCCCCAGCTTGCGGATGTGGCGCTCCTGAATAGGACATGGACCACATTATTCGAGACTGCCGGAAGACTGGTTCACCTTAAGTATGACTCCGCAAGCCCCCACTCCGGAGCCTTGACGCTCCGTATCCCTGTGAATTTTTACCCCTCTGGCAAACTGAAAATACGGGTCCATCATCTCTGGACAATTCAAAAGACGGACCAATTATAATCACACTCTTCGGACCCTGTCGGTCTCTTCACCCCTATTCTCCCAAAGATTCACTAAAGTGGGCAAAAGATTCAGGTCCAACTTCTGATGACGGAGCAGGAGATTACCTACGCCGAACTCACTAAAAGTGTGACGATAAATACAGCGCTCCGCCTCGCGCTGTATCATGGATTCCAACCATATGTGTCTGAATACCCCTGGCCCACACAGTTATTGAATCTGTGTCCACCTGGGCTTATCGTCTAGCTGAAACAACTATCATTGTAATAAATCGGTTTACCAAATCCTCATCAATTACAACAATCACAATTAAAGAAGTTATGGCCAAGCCCACAGCACACTACACAAAGGAGATGTTCACAGTACGGCGGTCCGCACAAGACTGAGCCGCTCGTCGCTAGGGTGTCCGCTTTTATACTTGTTGCAACATTTGAAAATGTAGCAGTTATGTTTTGTAGTAAACAACTTTCTGTTTGCACATCGAAAACAATAATAAATGGAATTATCTTGAACTCGCCGACAACTATAATATTTAGTACCTGGGTGACCGAGCTTAGCTCGGTTACATCTCAAACATCGAAAATACGCGTTTTCCCAAACATAAGACTAATCTAGATCGTTTGTTTACCCCCGAAAACCCATATACCAATTTTCAGCGAAATCGTTAGAGCCATTTTCGAGATCACAGAAATATATAAATAAAAGAATTGCTCGTTTAAAGGTATAAGATAATAATATATTTCATCTACTCTGAAGTTTTAAAAGATATTTCAAAGTAAACCTATCTAATACATTTCCGATTTCAAACCTGATGTTGAATTGAATTTTATGGGAAAAACTTAGAGCGCATTTTGCAGAAACGATTTTATATTTGGTAATGATAATGACTGACTAGTCATTTAACTTTTTTTAACTTTTCTAGTATCCATTTCATAGCTCATGTAAAGGATTACCTTACGCTCAGTTAGAACATTTTTAATTTTTAAGTCGTTCTTCTACTTAACCTTATCGTCAATTCAAACTCTGCTGGCAAAGTGCGTTTTTTTATCAACTCAACATTTACTCTTTAACTTCATACTCTTTACTATAACACTTTTTTCAAAACGTTAAAACAAACATTCTCTATGGCGTGACGTCATGCATTTTTTGAAGGCGAAAAGCGATCTTTATGTCAGTTTTTCTTTGTTAATAAATCTAAAATCATGTTGAAAATGGATATGATCACACTATTTTGTGACTTTATAGGGGCTTCACACACACATCTTATCCAAAGAAATCGTCAGATGTAAAAAATATGCATTATAGCTTTCGTGTGTGGTCTCCCGATGATTTCTATAAAAAGATGAAATGAGATATATCTTGCTATAATGTACATCTTTACATTATAGCTGCCGTGTGTAAAACCCTTTATTTTATGAACTATACCAAATAACTTATTTTTGTCCCAGTCATCTACCCAATTGAGTATCTAGTGATGTGCCCTGTGTCAATTTAGACAAACAATGTATATTTGTTGACTGTACCCCGTCTCCATGACGAACAAATTCCGATTATTGGAATCGGAATCTGTTTGTCATCGGCGCAGGCGCCGCCGCAAATGCATTCGTTGCAGGTTTTATTGGAAGTGACAACTCGAATCTGTGTATCGTACGGTACATGTTGACTGCATGTTCTGTTATCGAGTTTATTCCGAGTGTCCTCGTGAATATTACGAACTATAACTTTATCTTTTATATGCAAGTATATATATCCAAGTTTACTGGGTCAAACCAAATTCATCGAGAGTAATACGCACAAAATACGGATGATAGCTTGGTAAGAAAAACGTAATTCTATTTAGTCGTTAGATTATCTTAAATTATATAACGACTCATCTTATTAGTCACCTCTCCCTCTCAGTGAAAATTTACTAAGGGCATCATGGCGCGAACTTGAACAGCGCTAAAAAGAATTGTGCGTTTAGCCAGTTTTTTTTTTTTACTTATTTCATTAATCCATCAAAAAAATACTAAAAAATACTGGCTTTTATAAAATTGACATTACCTATCTAAGAAACTACCAGACAAATCGAATCGTAACCGACACTGACACCTACAACATATAGGGTATAAATGATTTTGGAAAACGGAACACCTGATGCAGAACTAGAATGGTCCAGCTAAACTATAAGAAATATAAAAATGGCGCCTTAGTAAAGCTGTTTAGCCTGATGAGCATTTCTGATGCAATGCCCTGTCAAGGTTGGACTTGGACTCGGACTGGGACTCGGACTCGGATTCTGATTCTGATTCGGATTCGGATTCGGAGTCGGATTCGGATTCGGATTCGGATTCGGATTCGGATTCGGATTCGGATTCGGATTCGGATTCGGATTCGGATTCGGATTCGGATTCGGATTCGGATTCGGATTCGGATTCGGATTCGGATTCGGATTCGGATTCGGATTCGGATTCGGATTCGGATTCGGATTTGGATTTTATTTGATTTGATTGATATACAGCCAGCCAATGAGCTGCACTCGTAGAATTTGGGAACGCCTGTTATTCTTTGCATCTAATAGTTGAAGTGTTTTAGTTGGCGCGGCTCCAGGTTGCATATTGTTGATGACGCATCCTTCCGAGGTGTGATTTACCACCCTGAGCAGTTGTGTTCAGACGAGCTTGTAAAACACGGCATAAACATTACATTGTCAAGAGCTATGTGCAAAGGTAAACAAGTAATAACCGGTCAAGTGCCAATCGGATTCGCGGACTAAGGGGTTCTGGCTTGGTGACAAACAGACGGACAGACAAACGGACGGACGGACAGCAAAGTCTTAGTAATAGGGTCCTGTTTTTACCCTTTAGGTACGGAACCCTAAAAACATACGGTCCTCAACTCCTCACTCGACTTTCGCATAATGTTCTGACCGATGTTATTAAAATCGCAAAAAGTTTGAAATTCCTATACTAATTGTCCGATAAGCTGAACACCTTTTAATGAGAAGGTCAAAGCTTTTGACTCTTTTTGCAGCAGCAGTTTTTTGTACCAGTCATCCCATAGGTATCTAGGGAAGACTGGTACAAAAAAAATGTACCTAATTAATGAAAACATGCATTTATATGAGCGCGTACGTTAACTATGACCTTATTCTGTAATAATATTTTTTTAATGAAATACGAGGAAGTAAGGTTTCTAATTAAAATTACTCATCATCATCAGGTAATATTTTAGTACTCATCAACTTCTTTTTTCTTGGTCTTGGACTCTTCTTGGTCTTTTGGTCTCCACTGCAGGAACACGACCCTCTCTGTACTCCAGAGCCATGCTTGGGAGAGCAGCCAGAGGACTTTGGCCTACACTTTCCACGCTGGCCAAACGGGTTGGAGTGGTCTTATTGATGTTTATAAGCTTTGTTTAGCTTGTATTCCTGAGTCGCCTTCTACGACATCCACGGGAGGACTTGGAATGGCCCTATTTTACTCTGCCGGAAACCACACGGCAAATACGAGTATACTACCAGAGTCTCAATTTATGCTTGACTCTCCACGCTGGCCTTTTTTCTGGCCTCCGGTTTGTTAGGTATCACTGATTTGAGTTTATTTACACGCATTATTAAGCTTGTTATTTTCTGAGTGTCCTTCTACGACATCCACGGGAAAACTTAAATAAAAATAAAAAATAAAAAAGCCTTTTATTTCTAAGTTAGATCATGCTAGTTACATGCTCAAGTTATTTTACATTAAATAATAAAAGTAAACCAATATTTCAAAGTAAAAAATTTAACAATTTGTTTTTTATACAACTACTTTACTTATTTGTTTTCAAAAAATATTTTTTTTTTGTGTTTAACTTAGAACCCCTCTGTGGGTATAGGCCTCCTCCATAGAGTGCCATCTCTCGATATCTTGGGCTATTTTTATCCAGTCCTTTCCTGCTACTTGAACGATGTCGTCCTCCCACCTTTGTCTTGGATGGCCCTGTTTTCTTTTTCCTTGCGGCCCTTTCCAAGCGGTCGCAGTTTTCGTCCATCGTCGTCACGGGAAAACTTGGAGTGGTCCTATTCTTCTCTATTCTTAAATTTAACAGGCATATATTATTCTAACAAGTTACAAACCTTGTTACGTAGACCTCTCCATTGCGTGCGTCCGTTCACACTATCTCCCCGGCCAGTCTAGCTGATCGTTTAGATATTCGATACGTCTAACAAAATTACTTCACAGACATCATTAATGTAGAATTCAACTTATTTACAACCCTAATTCACAGTAATAGAGGTGGATATTCAGGTAGAGAGCTGTAAAATAAGGTTGTAAAATGTAACGCGCATGTTGACGCACGCCTATCATTGGTCGGATCTCCCGAATACCGAGGCGTATTTTTCGCAATTTGCATCAAATCTCAAATAGCATCGAATGATCGCTACGTGTAAGGGTCTTGCCACACCTTAACAAGTTTATTTGCCAGGCAAAATAAAAAAAAAAACGTTTTTCGGTTTGTAACCTTTAAACCGCTGAAGCCCAATTTTCATCAAATATAGCTAGCTATAAGAACCATCTCGATCAAGTCAGCTTTTAAACCAAAAAAATAACCGCATCAAAATCGACCCACATATTCATGCGATGCGATACTACAGACAGACGAACACACAGATACATAGACACATAGAAACACAGACACGTCCAACTTGCCCCTCTTTTTCATCGCGGGCAATATATTCTGTCGAAGAATTTTTTTAATTAATAAATTTAGTACTAAATGGATACTAAATCGTTAAAGATAACTACCCTCTGATACAAAATATTGTGCGCACTTAACTCATCTATTAATTTCTTTCCATATTGCCATCTATCATCTCTTCTGCTGCGTCCCAAAGGTGAACTGTTAGACAATGCTTAGCATTAAATAGTACCTTTTGTACTATAATCTTAAGGTTTTAAGTGCAATAAATTTAATTAATATCAATTAAAGTTTTTATTTATTGAAGTGAAGTCAGGTCCAATAGGCTGCTGTTATTAGATACACCTAACTTAGCAAAATAACCTATTAACTGATACTCCAAGTCCTACCGTGGATGTCGTAGAAGGCGACTTAGGAATACAAGCTAATACAAAGCTTACAAACATCAGTGAGACCTCTCCAACCCGTCTGGCCAGCGTGGAGAGTGTAGGCCAAGTCCTCTGGCTGCTCTGGGAAAATATGGCTCTAGTAGTACAGAGAGGGTCGTGCTCCTGTAGTGAAGACAAAAAGTCCTGATGATGATGAACTGATAGTCCAATGACAGTCGATTGCACCTAAAATCACTGTGCTGCCGTCTAGAGTGATAGATCTACATAATATTTTACATATTTTGAAAACCCTCATTTTAAGTCAAATGAATTTAGTAATTATTGACCTCCAGTTCAATTAGACTGTTGGTATATGTGGATAGATCCTAACTTATATCCGTAGATACCACAGTAACCAGGTAGATATTTTTAAATTTATCGATTATTTATGCTAACCGATTAAATGAATCGATAGTTTAGTGTCTCCGAGTAAACCGATACTTCTGGCACATTAGGTTGCTATTTCATGTTCAGATCTGGTAGATAATGTAAATAGTTACAATTTTTATGTAAATCGTTTTCTGTCAACGTGTTAAAACAGTAGTTTTGTGTGAACAAGTCTATAAATTAAACATGTTATGAAGATACTAATATTGTAAGTGTGCATATTTTTTGCAGCAAATATTTTATTGCTACATGCCTCTTGGTGACATTCGTAAAACAGCTGAAGATAAAAGTAATTGGAAACAAAAAGGAGAGGCTTTGGCTCAACTATGGGACCTAACTGGCTAAAAAATGCTTATTTTTAGCTGCAAAATATTTTGATTGCCACATGCCTCCTGATGACATGCGTACAACACTTCTGATGGTCTATGTACGCTATGGTAACTGCCTCTAGGGTTCAAATTCTTTGATGGTAACTATTTACTAAATAGCGACATAGATCCTGTGACACGACACAACACAAGAAGTGCTATCGCGCTTTGCCGAAAAACGATGGCAAACGGGAATAAAAAATCTGCACATATAATAACAGGCCAAGTGCGAATCGGATTCGCGCAGTAAGGGTTCCGTACCATTATTTATAAGAAATCGCGTTTGTTGTATGGGAGCCCCCCTTAAATATTTATTTTATTTTGTTTTTAGTATTTGTTGTTATAGTGGCAACAGAAATACATAATTTGTGAAAATTTCAACTGTCTAGCTATCGCGGTTCTTGAGATACAGCCTGGTGACAGACAGACGGACAGACAGCGAAGTCTTAGTTATAGGGTCCCGTTTTTACCCTTTGGGTACGGAACCCTAATAAAAGAGTAAAAAAAGAGGCAGGATTTTTTTCACGTTTTTTCTTTATTTCTGGAAGTCTTACATGGATATGAAGATTGAAGTTCTCGCTATGTTAAAAGTTAGGATCATTCCATGCATTTTGTAACCAAGTCAGCATAGTTAGATGAGTTTTTTTTTTATCTTTTAAAATCTGTTGCTTGTAATCTAGTTGACAAACACAAGTCAAATCAGTCACTTTTTTCTAAAATTAAATGTCAATACAAACATTTTATATGGAATTTGTATGAAATTCGAAAGAGTGACGTCATGCATGTTGAAATCAAAAAGTGGTCTTAATATAAGATTTTCTGC
Organism: Acrobasis consociella; assembly: GCA_963555685.1. Classification (NCBI taxonomy): domain Eukaryota; kingdom Metazoa; phylum Arthropoda; class Insecta; order Lepidoptera; family Pyralidae; genus Acrobasis; species Acrobasis consociella. The sequence continues at coordinate 5,195,056 of OY743114.1, forward strand.
ATTAATAAATACGATTAATAAAAAATTACGACCTCTGTGGCATAGTGATCACCAAGCTAGTCCACCACCCAGAGGTTCCGGGTTCGATCCCCGGTGAGGGTAAGTTGGAAGAAGGCCTTTTTCAAATTGACCTGGGTCTTGGATGTTTATCTATATATGTATTTGTTATAAATATAGTATCGTTGAGTTAGTATCCCATAACACAAGTCTCGAACTTACTTTGGGGCTAGCTCAATCAGTGTAATTTGTCCCTATATATTTATTTAAATTTTATGAACTGAACCGAATAATTTATTTTTGACCCAGTCATCTTCTCAATTGTTAAAAGTAAAAATCGAATCAATGAATCTATAGGTATTATAGCAATAAAAATGCAAATAGTGAGACAGTCTCATAAAGTACAGTCACGCGCGGAATCATGACTGCAATGCAGTCGATCTCGTTAACATCTGTATGCGTCACCGATGCTTGTCAGTTATTGATATTCAAAATCCGAATAAACCATAGACACAGCTGTGAAGCTTAATTTATTTTGTGCATAATTTTCTGTAAGAGCCGAGTGGGAGATGACCGAGTTAATAATAAATTATTCGGTACAACTGGCGTACAAGTAATAAAAACAACCTGACCTGAAGGTCGCTGGAAGGCGCTGGATGCAAGCCGCTCTAGATCGGTCAGTTTGGAAATCTTTGGAAGAGGCCTATGTCCAGCAGTGGACGTTATGCAGCTGAAATGATGATGATCATGATGAATGAAATAAAGTCACAAAATAGTGTCACTTTTCATTGATCACATCTATTTTCTACATGATTTTAAATTTATTAATGCAGAAAAACTTATATTAAGAGCTCTATTTGACTCCAAAAAAGAATGACGACACATTTTTGTGTTTCATACAAATCCCGTAGAAAATGTTTGTACGGCGCAGGCTTCGGTTGTTACTTAGGTCCGCGCCATACATGAAGAGATGTTAAGGCCATACCCAAATTTTCCGGGGTCCAGTGGCGCCGCCATTTAAAATAAATCATTTAAAAGGAAACGGAGATATCATTTAAAATTGTGTCTTGGTCAAGTTCTAGATACCCATTCAAAGTATTTTTTAAACTACTTTTTGTAGTTCAAAGTGAGAACGTGAAGCTTTTCTACGCACATTTGCGAAAAACGGCCACTTTTAGCTAATGTGCGTAGAAAAGCTTCACGTTCGCACTTTAAATTATAAACAGTAGTTCATAAAATAGTTTTAAGGGTTATCTAGGGCTTGACCAAGACACAATTTTGAATGATATCTCCGTTTCCTTTTAAATGATTTATTTCAAATGGCGGCGCCACTGGACCCCCGAAAATTTGGGTATGGCCTTAATGTTGGGGTTGTAAGATGTTGGTGTGGAGACACAAGACGACGAAGGAACCGTTTTATTGTTGTATATTACATGTTGAAGTTGGGTGTGACGGGTCCTTTCTCGATCGCTGTTCGATAGTATCTCAAATGTAGTGTTTAATAGATGTTAAATTTAAAGGTAAAACAGCTGACACGCGACCTACATAGTATGTGGCCGCGTGCAGCTGAAATGTGTGAGCATTGCTCGAACAATGTTTGTTTGACGTTCAGAAAAAGGGTCTGATTTGACTTGTCACCTAACGGATTTCCCAACACATGAGCGATTACTTATAGTCATGCCATGCGGCTGTCACTATACCTACATACATATACGGCTTTTCTAGATCTTTAGAACAAACAATAGTATCGGCATTCGACATAGCTTACAATTCACTATTCAGTGCACATGCAATCGAACCGAATCCGCTACACAATCGATAATCGCCAGCTCTGATACAAAGACTTGAGATATCGATCTCGATCGTCCGTTCGATGCATCGGTACGCATTGCAATCTGACATTGACAAATTGCATCTTTAAGCATTTTATGGCTGACAAATTGTAGCTACCAGTCTTCCAGTATTTATGGAATAAAACGAACGAATTCTGCAGATATGGCAACACTTTATCGATTACGATTTCAAAGTGTTGCGTAATCGATTATTAACTTTATGGAGTTAAATGAAGGGTCGTTAAGATGTGTGAAAAGCAGTTAACGCTAATTAGGCTAAATCAACACTCGCAGAGCTAATTCCAGAGTTTCACTGTACAAATAAAGTATTCGAGAGACAGGTTCTCGTTTTAAGTATCTTTAGATGGATCTTAGATAGTAAAAAGTTTACGGTTTTCGCTCGGAATGAGAAAGAAATTAAAGTTATTTTAATACAGTTTCGACTCTTCGGGTTGTACAACATATTTAGTCCGCAATTTATGTTAATAGTGTATTTTTATCCGGATCCGATCTTAGTAGGTACATTTATTTTGAGGATACCAGTTAATTTCAAAAAGAAGAATTCATTTATATAAGGCTTAAAGTGACTCGGTAGAAAATGATAAATACAGCAAAGAAAAATCTTACATTGCACCAGCTGGTTCTTCTCCCGCAGAATGTAGAAGTCTAACAGTAAATGGGCAACCTGTAACTACCTAGCAGAGTAACAATCCTTACTTCCTTACTACTTGATATTATAAATGCGAAAGTGAGTTTGTTTATTTTTTTGTTTGTTTGTTACCATTTCAAGCTTCAACCACTAAACCTATTAACATAAAATTTGATATGGGTATAGTTTCATACCCAGGGAAGGACATAGGATAGTTCGGGATAAAAACTATCCTATGACCTTCTATCTATCTATCCGGTGCCCACAGGCACAGATAAATTTAAATGAGTCTGAGTCCCAGTCAGTCATCTTCAAAGGGCTGACTTTCAATACACCATGTTATATGATTTTAGAGTTTTACGGTCACAATTACTGTTATTAGTATTACGGGACTTACCGCGATTAATATCGTTTTTTGCCAGATATTTCGACGGCCCTTCTGCCATCATGGTCGCTGATCGAAAAAACGATGTTAATCGCGGTAAGTCCCGTAATACTAATAACAATACACCATGTTGTTAGCTGACTAATTTTAGTAGATGTTTGCGACATATATAATATAGGCAGAAAATTATTAACACCTACACAGGCTACAGTAAAATTTTTAGTTCAATTCAAAACTGCAAGTCATTAAAAATTACGACATGTAATACTACAGTTAGTGATATGCTATCAACAGTACAAAAAACATAGACATAGTTTTATTTACTGCGTTTTGAGAATATCATTGTGGACGTCGGCCATACATCTCAATATCGCACTATAGAGCCTATTTTGCTACTAAACTGTTATGTTTTAGTCTATGGCGCTGTACTTTGTTGACACTGGCCAAATGGATTTAGTCGACAAAAAAAGAAAATTTAAAAGAGGTTGGACTAGTGTCAACGTACCATATAGGTCCGTTATACTCAACGTTTTGGCAGTATGTAGGTACATTATCACACACTGGCTGGTAAATAAAGTTCTACACACCAGGTTAGGCGAAGCGTGTGGACGGAGTACAGAGAGCCGCTATCTCAGATCAAAGATGCCGCACCTCTTTTGGATTGCCGCCAGAGATTTAGTATTTTCTCAAGATACTGTGTGCGGTCGCTCTGCGGCACATGTTCGAAATCAACGGAAATTATAGTATTTCTCACATCACATAATAACATATTAAAAAATATTTTGAAACTATTTTGAAGGTAGATCCAATCCATAATAATGATCTTAGAACTTTAACCAAGGAATATAAACCAAAGTTTTTTTTGCTTTTCGTTCCTACTCGTATCAACTGATTATTTACTTTATTACTAGATTTAAAAGGCCAATAAAATAGTTTAAGTATAATTTGTTCGCACAAACTGGTTAAATGGTATAGTGATCTTACATGATAGCTTAGAAACTCAGAACCATCGCTAAACCTTCGTGTAGTTTTGATTTAAAAAACTCCAGTTATCGTCAACTTACCTTTTAAAAATAAATAAAAATATAAAACTGTCCCGGCTATCAGCATTATGAAATCGTCAAGCTAAGTCAGATGCCTTTTAGCAGCTTTAAAAAATCTGTCAGCAGCAAATCTGACTTACTTACACACAAATCTTGGTTGTCTGGAAGGGATCTAAGAGGCTAAGTCCGCCAATATATATTTGCTCTTTAAGATTTTATGTAAGTATTTTATTTTGTTTTTGATACAATAACGTTATTACAAACAAACTTAAATAAATAATACTTTCATTGTCTGTTGTCTGTGTTCAGTTCGCTGGAAGATCTATAGATTTCTGAATCAATGTTGGCTGCTGTTGAAGTTGAAGCTAAAAGTGCAGTGACACTATTTTATTGGCGATGTAACTTAATCGTGCTGAAATGTTGATTTGAAGATATAATAAGTTAGGCCGGTTGTCTCGCTGCTCCTAGACAGCACGAGTATCAAATTATAACCGTTGTATTTAGTTTTGTAAAATATATAAAAAACAGTACCTGGGCGAACGAGCTTTGCTCGGTCATATCTCAAGCATTAACTTCATTTTTTAAACTTGTCTAAAAACAAAGAAATTAAAAAATTATATAAACTTGAACATATAAAAAAAACAAAAGTAAGTCACCGAGCGGGATTCGAACCCGTAACACTCGTCTCTTGTCGTCCGCGTTTAGCGACCATATTCTGCGTCGAAAGAAAAACGCATGAAAACTCGAAAACACGCGTTTTCCCAAACATAAAACTAATCTAGATCGATTGTTTACCCCCGAAAACCCCCATATACAAATTTTCTGCGAAATCGTTAAGAGCCGTTTTCGAGATCACAGAAATTTATAAATATATATATATATATATATATATATACAAGAATTGCCCGTTTAAAGGTATAAGATATACAAGAATTGCTCGTTTAAAGGTATAAGATATAAGATAGATCATAGTTCAAATGAAAATAAATACGAAGCTCAACATCTGGGACATGGTTGCCCTCGCCAAGTGTGGTAGTAGTGGAGAAGAGGTCGCCACACGCGTATTTAAAAGTGGACTGGAGTAGAAGGAAGAGGTGCAATTTCCATGTATAGCATGCTAAGTCCGATAATTGATACATACAGCAAAATAGTATAATCTAAAAGTAACTACGTATAATTTTTTAAAACTAAAAACCGACTTCACCGCCTTACTACATAACCGATTTTGATAAAATTTCTATGGAACTACATGACAACAATTAGACAACCATTCAAAAATCCAAATCGGTCCAGGCGTCTGCGAATAATCGGTGAACATACATAAAAAAAGACCGCGACGTATTAATAACCTCCTTCTTTTTGGAACTCAAGTTAAAAATAGAAATCAGTACAGAATAATTCCAGTCTGAGTGACAGAAGCACTTGGATCCTCATATCGCTGTCTTGACATATTTACCGAGCGCTATTAGTAATCCAAAGGTAGCAAATGCTCGAACTTTAATGGCTACATTACAATATTGATACAATTAGTGCAGTCGCTGCAGACATGCGCCTTCCGGGACCAATAAAGCATGAACCCTACTTTGTGCTGTAAAGGTGATAGTGGGTAATAGGGGTGACGACATGGTCCGAAAAGTATGATTGTAATTAGTCCGTCTTTTAGATTATCCAAAAATAAAGGACCCAAATTTTTTCGTTTAGCAAAGTAGTCAAATTTCACGAAGATACAGCGCTTTGAAGTTTCAGAGTGGGGGTGATTTACGTCACCGTTGGTTAAAAATCTTAGCCAATCGTGACGTCACGCGAAGTTTAACTGCGCTGTATCTTTGTCATTATTTATTAATGAGAGAAAAGAACAAGAAGTATACCATACTTTTTAATAATCTGTCCAATGACAGGCCTGTCTCACTCCGCGGTAGGTATTAAAAACGCAAGTACAAAAAAAGTACGTAGGGCGGCCACGCCAGCGTGGCTAATCAGTGCGGCAGAAAAGGTAAGCGTTACGCGATAGAAAGAGATGGAACGTCTAGGTGAATATAACTGTAGGTTATTAGCGATGTGCAACCTGAATTGAACTTAATTGTATCGTAGCGAGAGTTGCTATTCCTTTAATTGATTTTTCGGAGTGAATCTTCTGTACTTGTATTATTATGTATTCTGTGCCAATGAGACAATAATTTTTTTTTAGTCCACATTCATAATGGCTACATTACAATATTGATACAATTAGTGCAGCCGCTGTAGACATGCTCTTTCCGGGACCAATAAAGTGTGAACCCTACTTTATGCTTTAAAGGTGATAGTGGGTACCCTTGACTGGTGGTAAAGTCTTCTTAGCGAGTCGGAATGGCGAATTATATCTCGTATTGTTTGGCTCTGAAAGGTGCCGTTTTCGTTGGTTTCGCCCTGAAGAGGGCCGTTTCTTTTTTATTGCTATGCCGTGGCGAAAAGATCAGCCAATCTGCTTTACCGACTGGCTGTCCACGCAGATTCCCCAGGGTGCGACGGACGTACAGGCTCAGTACGTCACTCGGGGAGGCTCCTTTCTTACACCCAAGTGGTAAAGTGAATAACCATAACGTGATAACACTCTATTCCGTGTTTCGGAAGGCATGTTTAACTGTGGCCATAGCTGGCTATGTTTAAACACTGTGGGTCCCGAACGCCATCTAGCGTTTGCTCAAACTTATCCCAGGATTGGTTCTGATCTACCCTTTGGGTAGTGAAGGTCCGACGGCAGTCGCTCTGTATCATCATCATCATCATCAGGTCCAGCCATAGGTCTTGGCCTACACTCCCCACGCTGGCCAGACGGGTTGAAGAGGTGTCATTAATATTTATAAGCTTTGTTTAGCTTGTATTTCCTAAGTAAGTTCGAGACTTGACGTGTTATGGGATACGAACGCAATGATACTATATTTTATAACAACAAATACATACTTATATAGATAAAAATCATACATAACAAATCAGAAAGAAACTTCGACCACCCTATAAGTAGGTTGTGTTGTCAATGAAATGAAAACATACAATTCGTGACTCACGAATATGAAGGTAAAAATAAAAACTGTTTTAAACAGCTTTGTCGCGTAATCTTCAAATTCGTTGCACTCAAATTAGTGCACAAATTAAAAATCCCGCCTTTTATCAAAGGCATTTTTATTTTTCATTTATACATACTAATACCGACCAAATTGCCCGTTTAAAAAGTTAAACATCACCCTCACTGATACAAACTAAAAATGAATAACTAATTAACAGGCGTATAAATAATTCAAGAGGCGATCGTAATTCGTAACAATATCGAGTTAAAATTAAGGGTACAATGTCTTGGACCGGTTGCCACACATGTAATCTTGGTAGCGGGGTTTTAACAAAACAATTTGGCGTTTGAGCGTCATTATCTCAGGCCGTAAATCTTGGGCGAGTCAAATCGTTCTCATTTCACACCAAATAAGTTACGGGGAAGAGCTGCGCCGGCGCACGAGGCACCTGCAATTACGCATGGAAATGGCCGGCTGGCGCGCACGCATCCGATCAGGGCCAGACTCAGGAACGTAAGCGAGGGAGTTGGACTAAAAATAAATAATAATTAAATTTTTAACAAAAAAAACAACCGACTTCAATTTATTTCAGGAGTTTTCTCCATATCTCCGAAGTTCTTCATCACATCTTCACCAAATTAATATGGGACCAACTTGGGAGTAGGGGTTTCAAATAAAAAAAGAATCATCTAAATCGGTCCACGGTTGACGAAAATATCGCGTAACATACATACAAAAAAAAAACATACAATCAAATTGATAACCTCCTCCTTTTTTGAAGTCGGTTAAAAATGATGAGTTACAAAATTGAGTAAACTACTTTACCTATATACAACGTGGAAGGGACATACCCGTAATAAATCGAACCACGGGCTATACTAGATCACTATATCACTATAGTATAATGCTAATAAAATAACAGTCGAAAAGCAACAAAAATCGACTTTCCATACAAATTTCCAGGGTGGCTGCTGCACACTTTTGTATGGAACTGCCATGCCTTTTTTATTGTTAATATAGCCCGTGGTTCGAGTTACTTTGGGTATGTCTACTTTCACGTTGTATAGTTAGTCAATAGAATAGAATGGAATAAATAAATGTAATCACACATATTGGGCTAGCCCCAAAGTAAGTACCTAACCTACCAATATGATACGAAACAACTTTTCCGAAAGACCATTTTAACGAAATAATGAAAAAAGCAGTCCATTGAAACTCGAGTAGTTTCAATGAACATAACTATTTAGGTAAGTAACGTATTTTTCTAAGTCCACGCCTGTACTTAAATGTTCGTACAAAGGAAGGTAAAACAATAATAATTTTAATTGTATTGATGTCTGTATTCTCTTCATTTGCGTAGTAGTAAAACAAATGATATATTCATGTCCACTGCTATCCGATGACATATCCTACCTACTATATATTCGCAGTGTGGTTTCCGGCAGAGTAAAATAGGACCACTAAGTCTTTCCGTGGATGCCGTAAAAGGCGACTTAGGAAATACCAGCCAAACAGCTTATAAACATCAATGAGACTTCTCCAACCCGTCTGGCCAGCGTGAAGAGTGTAGACCAAATCCTCTGGCTGCTCTGGCCAAGTATGACTGTAGTAGCACAGAGAGGGTCGTGCTCCTGCAGTGGAAACGAAAAAAGACCTAAAGATGAATGATGATAAATTGCTAAAAAGTGCAGTTTTTTTAAATATAATTATTTACATAAGTTCAGGGAAACTTGTGCAATCTAGGGCTCAAGGACTCAGTATATTAGCTGTCATATTTTAAATTCAAATGCTTCCATGTTGGTCTAGGTGATAAGAAAAAATCTAAAATGAACTGGCTCTTCTCTCGCAGATCGTAAAAGCCGATCGAGGGAATGGGAGAAAATGCCAATCATATTTATATTCGATTCGGCCAGCAATCCTTCCTTTTTAACCGACTTCTTAAGGAGGTTATCAATTCTAAGCGATAAATGTTTACCGATCATTCGAAGACGCCTGGTCCAATTTGGAAATTCTTTTTTTTTTCGTTATAAAAGTGTACCTACTTGCGAGGTGGTCCCGTAGAAATTTTATCAAAATCAATTGTGTAGTATGGGGCGAAGTCGAATTCATTTTTTTTAAATATAGCTTGACTTTACCCCCTTCACTCGATCGGCTTCTATGGTTTGCTGCCCGAAAAGGCAGCAATCTGTTTTTTCACGATGGTTAGGGAAAAAAGGTACTTTTTAAAGCCAGTTAAAATATTTACTACCACTGTTGAACGCAATATGGATGACGTGGATACTGTATAACTATCGGAACTTACGCAACTGCGGCGGCTCAAAACTCGTTGGAATGCCCGTTTCTCCTACTCAATTGTTCCGCATTTCTGGCATTCTCACATAATTGTGTAGATATACACTGCGCTCATTTACTACTGCATTGAATACTGGAAGTAGTCTTAGGAAATAGTAGTACAGTTGGCCAACGAGATACCTGGTCCGGCTCTCTACCTATATCTTAAATTTTCCCTTATTATATGAACATGAAAATGTATATTCAGAAATTATAACAGAGACGCAAATTGCACGGGCCTAAGAGTTTCCGTTCTGTGTGTAATATATGTCTTTAATATAATATGTCTTCTTGTAATTTCAATTAGTTAGGAAATTCATTGTCGTATAAATCCGACATTACGATAAGATAAAAATTCTTTATTGCACCAACTAAGTATGACATTCCTGGTGACTGGTGAAATGTTTAATAAGACTTGTTATTATCTATAATAGTGACAGTTTATTGTTAAGGGTAACTTTAGACTCCGCTTTTAGTTTCAAGCAGTTGTAGTCCAGAGTTTCCTTTATTACTTATACCTATGTATCAGAGAGTTTCGATAACTTTAGAAGATCTAAGCAATGTTATAAGCATAGATCCGAGAAATAAATATAGTTCCGGTGGGGGTGATAAATTGAGACCTTTATTATTTCACCGCTCTCGATGCCTGATACTAACATTATTTTCCTTAGTATTTAAAAACCCAGAAGCCACAGCAACTCACGCGACTTCTTACAATTTAACGCGAAGTAGGTAATAATGTCAGATGGCCCCAGGCTTTCGGCAGGCCTGCGTCCAGCTGAGCATTATAAATTGGTTTGAACAGGAGTCCAGTACCAGCTGTTGCCCCTGGGTACGTACCCTTTTGTTTTGTAGTAACATTAGTAACATGTATTCTCATTTCACACTATACAGTTCTAATAAAAATGTAACGAGTAAAATTTTGTACTATCTGATATAATAAATTCAGTTACGTCGCAAACAAAGAAAAACATGTTATCTTTGTAGCTATATTTTAATTAAATACTTTTGGCACAACTGGATTACCACATACCTACAATAACATACAAATTGAGTCTGTTATTGTAGGACCCGAAGTGCAAACTTACTCTCGTACATGTAGTGTAATCGAAAAATCTGTTCACTAATATTATAGAACGAGTGAGTGATATTCTCTAAGTTTACTTGTACAACCCGTGGGCACTATAATATAATTACTAGCGTTACAGAACGCCATAGAATCTATTGAAGGGCCCGTTAGTAGGGTATAACTGGTAGGTCCGGATATAGGCACACAGAGATAGCAGCAGACACGACTAGCAAAAACCGTGGGCAAGGAACTCCCCTCTAGTACACCACTGATACCCAATTGCGCTAGTTGATCACACCGTTGTCCAGTGGCAAGCTCTCTTGCAACGACAGCCTACCGGCACTCTACAGACTACTCAACTAAGTGGTCTGTACGGTGTGCGGCACCCATTCTGTAGCAATCTTGTCCCACTGGGTGCATCGTACACACATGCCCAATTGCCCAGCTCAGCCCCATTGGAGGGTTAGCTGCTTTCCTGTCCACGTCTACCATCTTAGTTTTGGAACGAATGCTATTGTTATATGTACAGATACAAAAAAAATATTCCTCAACACTAAGCAAAAAATTTACACACAATAAAGTCTTAAAACTCTCAAAAGTCAAGACACGCCGGCAGCAAAACTAAGCGTTTACTCCCTGCAATTACTTAAAAAAGCACGATAATGTAATACATAGTTACTGACAACCGCGCATTAAGCGGAGTTACAAATTAATAATGAGTATCCATGCAGAAAAGAACAAGAAACTTTCTTTGTCGTGGCCTGCAAGGTGCGTCGTAATGCGTCGCCTAATAGGGCTGTGCAAGAAAAAGAAGGGCGGGATTGATCTGCAACTAGCTTAGAATTTTTAATCAATCAATATCCATTTTTAATATTAGTTTAATTTACCCCTTTTAGTTTAATTTAGATTTAATCATTTTATTGTTTAAATACAACGTGACAGGGACATACCCGTAATAAAACAAACCACTGGCTATACTAGATTACTATAGGTAGTATCATAAAATTGTAATAACAGGAAAATACCAAAGAAAATTTTTGTTCTTTTAGTGTTATTTTAATTCCATTATACTATAGTGATCTAGTGTAGCTCATGGTTCGATTTATTACGTATATGTTCCTTCCACGTTGTATATACTTATAGCTTTATTAAATAAATATATTTTTACTTTGCTCTTTTGCGATCCGTACTTTTTGTGTGACAAAAACAGTTATTAGTATTACGGGAATTACCGCGATTAATATCGTTTTTTGCCAGCTACTTCGACGACCCTTCTGCCTACTAATAACAGTCAAAACTTTAAAATAATAATATTGTGTGACAAAAGTACTATAAGCTAAAAACAATCATTTACTACCGTCATATAGATATAATTTTACCCAGCAATTCACATATGTTCATAACAGTATTATTTTACTATCGAACGCCATTTTGCCATTTTTGTATAGTAATTATATCTTTTTTCTTTTCTGCTAGCCCGACTGGTTTTGTTCCAACTGGACAAAGGCCTTTCCCTTATTCTTTGACTCGTCTCTGTCTGTCACTCTATAAAAATCTATAAACCATACCTATTCAAAACTGAATTAAATAAATAAAGCTAAAAGATTTTATGACCCTGTTCTGCACTGCAACCATTGTTTCACCGCGTCAATTTCATAAATACCAAAATGGTGGCAATAAAGAATAGTACCGTCCATTGCAAGTCACACGTCCATGCTATCAGTCAACCAACGCAGCTGCAAACGCACTGAACACTGCACCCGTTTGTGACAACCCTATGTAACTTAACTCTGCGATAACCGTCACAGGATTTTCGACCTTATTTTTAAGTACATAACATTTAAATTCTTTTGAGTTGATGTTGCTTTTTAGGTTATTTTCTGCGGAATATCGGTGATATTTTATAGCTGTATAGACTCAGCAATTGCGGTAGCCACTACCGAGGCTTTATGCGTAAAGAATACAAAACCGGTGAGTATTTTATATAATTAACCGCTAAACAGAGGCTAACTATGACAGTGGCATCCTGCGCATATTCAATATACGGCTTTGATGCTTATCGATGCAAATCACTCTTTTGTATAAAGCTGTTATTTTTTGTTTTGAATGTGTTTTTAGAAATAGGAGGCATAATTATGTTATTAAATATAAGGCGAGCAATAAAATCATAAGCGTAAATTAACGTAATTTGAACATTTGCCGATTGTATACCCAAACATATTTAATGAAATATTATTATTGAAGTAAAAAACGTCTTTACTGTCGTGTTCGCTGGGCATGCACGGAAAGCATTTTTTGAGATGAGAAAAAACCACTGAACTCATGACACGTTACCGTCTTACCAACACCATGTTTTCACTTCTGTCGGCATTCCCGGAGTGCCACTTTTTTATATTTTACAGGTACCAATTTCAGATATAATCGTAATTGTTTTTTTTAATCAATGAATTGCATTGCGAGAAATTATTCCGCACTGGTTTGAGAGAAGTCTTAGTAACTTTACTTTTTTTTTATAAGCCTGCAGTGTCCCGTTGTGGGGCAAAGGCCTCCCCTTTAGTAAAACTAAACTAAACTTTATTACTTACCTTCAAAAATATTCATGAGGTTGGTTTGTTGTATACAGAATGTACTGAAACTATTTTTTTTTTTAAGATTTCAGTCTATGATTCTCAACCACTTTCCCCAAGAAACTCATATCGAAATTTAAAAGATAAGTCAACTGATCCGAGTTAATACAAAAGCAAAAAAATATTTTTTATATATTTCAAAATGTGTTTCTTTCGGAAAGTTATACAGTATTATGGATCGAACCCTCCCTTAAAATACTTTCAGTATATTTTGTAAGACGTTATATAAAAACTATCCGCTCCCACAGTCATCGTGTAGACAAAATACAAAATGGTAGAAAAAAACACCATTTCTTATTTTATTATTTAGTTTGAGTATTTTAGTACTGCATCTTCAATGCATAAAAACCCTATAAAAATATTTTGCAGACAGTCAATTAGAAAACCTAATATTTCAAAGTCGCGCCTTACTTTACCTCGGGGAAAACAGGGCGTGCATAATTGTTGTCATAATGGTGGCATTTTAACGAAGCCAATAAGTAAGTAAGTATACAACTTTTTCTACTCCTGTACTGTTATCTGTCTTTTATATACTCACGAACACTAATATAAGAACATTGATAATGTATGATGTCGGGAAAGTCTAGAGTCGATTCCCTATAACAGCACGTGTCGTTTTTTCGCCAAAAAGATACGCCTAGTCATAGACCTAGAAATCTTTTTTCTACAGATCCACCATACTGCCAACATTTTTTTTTAACATATTCACTAAGGAGACGTCAATTTAAAATATTAGTTACATATTATTTTTAGTACTTATCTACCAAACAAATGTATGTCAAAGATTTTCATATTTTTGTTTGTTTATTTTTGTAAAGTATTGTATGCAACCTTGTATAAGTACGTCAAAAAATGATCGAAGGAGTCTTCAAGTGATTATATTCTCTTTGGTAGTCTTCTCGCCATGGCTCGCATCGTAACCTGCACCACTCGCACCACTTGCATTTTTAACCTTCGTTATACAACTGTTACATAAAATACTATTATGTATCCGACTAAACTAAGTATACAATATTCAAAATAGCATCATGACTATAATATCATCGACATAAGTCAAATGTAATAACGCTCGTTATGCATGATAATGAGATGTCATATTTTACTATAGCGTCATTAACACCTACTCGTAATTAATATACTTATGAATATCCATTATACATTATAATAAGATGATATATAGATACAAAACTTGCCTATTGGTATTATAATTTTATTGGTATTTATTTTACACAAAAAATAATACATTGACTTATTGACACATTTCTTGAATAACATGATAATAAATAACACAAAACAAAATTCAAATGTTTATTTAGCAATTAGACCTTCACAGGCACTTTTACACGTCAATAAGTATATATATATATTACATTACGTTTAGTGTTTATTAAAATTTATTTTTCTTACAACTATAATACGCTGCAATTTTATAAAACTGCACTACATATCCAGCACAAAGAACTTTGCTGCTCGAAAGCAGAAAAAATGTATGGAAATCCTTTATGTACTGCACTGCTTTTTTTAATCGAGCGCAATGTTCAGTTCATAATTCTCTGTCTATGGTTCAGTTGGTCAACCTGAGGGCCGTGGTAACTTGATGGGAGTTACACAGTTTGGATGTGAAGCATGAATTTAGAGGGTAAAACTTGATGGTGTTGTAAAGTGATGTGTATATGGTGTGTATGCTTGGTAAAAACAAAAATACTGGCCATTAAGAATAAAAACCGGGAAAGTTAATTTTCACTCAAAAAATATACGCGAGCAGTTGTTTACCCAACAATTGTAACTAATTCATATACCTACTTAGGTAATTTTATCATAAAAATGGAATCTTCAAGTGATACGGGAATTTCTTCAAATCTGATAGCAATTCAAACCGAAACTAAAAACGCTTTAACTTTACTATTAATAATTGTAATAATGTTTCTTTGAATTTTAATGATTAATCTATTGTTATTTATTTCTCACCTAATTTACACTTGCCGTAGTTGAAAGAAAATCAAATTATGCACCTCGCATTAAGTAAGTTATATTGCACTCGTGCTTTTTAGAGCCCTCACTAGCGCTCGGGCTCCAAATAAATGCTCGTGCAATAATAACTTACTTTCTGCTCAGTGCAACAATCTACTACATATTATTTTTAAATAAAAGCTATCGATACCAGCGCTTCGCAACGACCACTGCTGACAAGAAACATACAGACATACATACATAATATCACGCCTGTTTCCCGCAGGGGTAGGCAGAGACTATGGACCTTTACTTGCTACGATCCTGACAAACCTCTTTTGCTTCATCTAAACTCATCAATCTCTTCATACATGCCCTTCGGTTCGTCGCCTTCGGCCCTGACAAGAAACGCCGAAAGATAATAAATAATATCTGTATTTTGGTTGGACTCACCGGAAGGGCTTTGTCATATAATTCTAATTTAATTCAATTCAAATTTATCATTTATATAAATATATATATTTAGGATATTTATAATATCTCTTAACAATTGTCATTGTTTTGTCGTCAAATGGTTACTTACAGCTAAGTTTACTAACTATATAACAAACAACACTACAGAGTATTTTTGATTTTTTTTACAAAATAAACGCTCATCCTTTTTTCTCTTTCCAAAGTTATTGAATCGACTGGACGTCAGATTCGGTCCATTCATTGAAAGTGAGCGTATTTCCCCTGAAAAAAGCGAGTATCTAAAAAACTGGTCCAGATTTTCGATTTCGTTCGCATTCGCGGAATGGACGGCCGTATCAAAATTTCACTCGAGTTCTGGTTTTGGACATTTCAAATTATCGAAAGTGGTTCTTTAAAGGTAAGCAATCTTTTTAGGGTTCCGTAAATTATATAAAGATTTTTGGAGTAAGTAGGTAGTAGTAATTACCATTGTTTTTAGAAAAAAAGTTTCGCGTTTATAACACTCCTTTTGAAAAAGTCTAACGCATACTTTGGAGTACTTAATTTAGACTAGCCGAAGCCCGCGACTTCGTTCGCGTGAAGTGAGGCTGAACAACTTTGCCCAAGGCGTCATTTTTATATTTCTTATAGTTTAGCTGAACTATTATGGTTCATTTTCCAAACTCAATTATACCCTATATGTTGTCCAGGCTTAACAGCTATATAACAAAAAAGTTTCATTTGAATCCGTCCAGTATTTCCGAAAATTAGTGTGTCTCCTTCGCCCAAAATTTTTTTTTGTAAATATATTTAATATGCAGTGTGTGTGTTTTATTATATGTATAGATATTTAATGTAACACTTTACAAATTTATTAAACTTGTTTTATTCAATACGCCTACCATGAATCAATCTATAAAATACATAAAACCAGTACAAAAATGGACGCGTAATAACACACCACGGTGGATTGAAGCTAAATTACGGCCCGATCGTTACAGAGTCATTTTAGGAGTAACTAGTAGCTGTGGGACTGCAAAATGACCCGTAATACGGTCCTAGGTGTTAATATTAGACGTTATAAAGGGAATTAATTTCTTGGTACGGAACCGTGGCCAATTGATAAATCTATGGCAGGGCAACCCTAGGACATTCTTTGTTTATGATCTTGACTGTAGTATTAGGGGTATTTGATAAAGTTGTGTTGGGACGCTGTGACAAAAATAGAAAGTATGTGAAGATGATTTGGGCATGTAGAAATCGATGGATAAAAAGAAGTTAACAAATAATATTTCTAAGTTTAATGTGAAAGGAAAAGGGAAAGGCGACGAAAATTCTGCGACCAGATTGCAGACGTTCTAAAAAAGGACAAGTAAGAAGTATCCGTAACCGAAGGGCATGAATGAAAAGATTGATGAGTGTAGATGAAGCAAAAGAGGTTTGTCAGGATCGTAGCAAGTGGAGGTCCATAGTCTCTGCCTACCACTGTGGGATACAGGTGTGATCTTATGTGGACTAAATTAGAATTTTGTGTCAATTTCACTCTTAGTTAAATAGTTTTATTAATTAATATTGTAATTATTGAAAAAAAAAATATTCTTTTACATTTGTCTTCATAGCATCAAAGAAAATCGTAAGATGGAGAAAGCTGAAGCATTTCGTTGAGGTGATAAATACACATGAGATTTTTTAGATTATTCATAATTTAATTCGACATCTTTACATCCTAACATATTATTGAAATGATTGGATTTACATATACTTCTCATATATCTGTTTTTTCAATCACTAACAGGCTTGTAGATGATAGCGATCATAGTGTATATGACTTACACGTGCGGCTATCTAACAAGACATATTACATTGATAAAAGTAAACATCGCTTCTTATCATATCCACTCAAATTACAATCAGACAACCATATTTTGAATTCATAATATAGTATCTTTGTCGTGACTTCATCTACGTACTTATATTGTTCTCTCAATTTTTTTTAAATGGTTTCTTATTCTTTTAGGCCCATTTTAGCACTGATAAATTATTTAGGTATATTATTCACTCTTTTCAACCGACTTCAAAAAAAGGAGGAGGTTATCAATTCGACGTGTATATATGTTTTGTGTATGTTACCTCATAACTCCGTCAAATATGAACCGATTTAAAAAATATATGTTTTATTTTAAAGAATGCATTGCAAGGTTGGTCCCATGTAATTTTTTTTAAGATCGGAGAAAATGTCTTGGAGCTGGAGACCGAAATACCTCAAAAAAGACAACTGCTGCTCAAATATTTGTGTATGTTACCTCATCACTACGTCAAATACGAACAGGTTTAAAAAATATATGTGTCCTTTTAAAGAATGCATTGCAAGGTTGGTCCTATGTAATTTTTTTAAGATCGGAGAAAAGATCTTTGAGCTGGAGACAGAAGTTCCTTAACAGACAACTACAGCTCAAATATTAATAATACTTTCATTTGTATGCTCATCATATCACTTTCGGTCTAATGATTTCATGTAGTATAATTTGAATGAAGATCTGATGAAGGGTTTTGGATCTGGAGAATAAAACTCCGGAAAGAAAAACAACAAGCACTTGTAAAAAGTGCAAAGTTTATGATTTGTGTTTTTTTTAATATATACCTACTGCAGATATATTTGTAGCATCTTGTGACAAGGTAACACACGATGCCAAGAGGGAAACAAGCATACGGCCCACTAGAGCAATATGTTATGTCATAAATCAGTTGGTTCAAGCGCATCGAACAGAGAAATCATCAGATCACACAATACGTAGTCATGTTATTTTTCTGTCTGTGAAAATAAAACAATAACAAGAAAGACAACAACATAAGCCCGAAGGCGTATACTTTTTTGTATGGGAGTTTTAGCCAGTTAACAAGTGAAACTGTTACCACCTTCACCGCTTGGAGGTACTCCCAGCTTATGTTATTGCCTATTTATTTATTAAATAACTACTTAATTGAAGTAACCCTAAAGTCAATTAAATTTTGAAAAGTGATTTTTGGTAACCTCGCAGACCAAGGTCAATGACCCAGTCCGCTTAAATGAACTCTGCTTAAATGTAAATATAATAAGGTTGAAATTTGTCGAGCGATCCGATCGGGCCATTTGGGCTAGTTTGATAACTATTTATTTATTATTTCCAGAAAAAAACATTCAGTATACAATAAATAAATGCAATGAGCTTAGTTCTCTGCCTGCTAAAAGATGTGAAATAAAAACTTTAAAAAAATAATAATAACCGACTTCAAATCGAAATGCACTAAAAAGCAAAAAATAATAATTATATATCAGATGACCCTGAAGTTCTGGGTAAAAAATCTCTATAATACTCATTATTTATTTGGAGTCGGTGCCAATCTAAGTACCTATTTAACATTGAAATCATTCTTGAAGTACTTTAGAATACGCCACGGGAATCGAAATAATGTAAAAAAACACATTTTATCTGCAAATAATATTACATTAGTAATTATTAATTTAAAATTGCCTAACCCTCAACAACTCAAAAAGGAGCTCTATAGCAAAGAACACTCTCGATTGAATTACTTTTGTAACAAGAAAAAATCAAATTCGGTTCATCGATTTGGGAGCTACAGAGCTACGACGTGGTATTACTCGTACATGAACTGGACTCTGAGGCAGGAAGATTGGCATCGACTCCAAATAAATAATGAGTATTATAGAGATTTTTTACCCAGAACTTCAGGGTCATCTGATATAAATAATTATTATTTTTTGCTTTTTAGTGCATTTCGATTTGAAGCCAGTTATTTTTTTTTTAAGTTTTTATATATGGTAAGTCCATTAATGGTCGTATTACATAACATGTTTGTTAGGGAATGCAATCTATCCTAATCTTAAAATACTTGCTCCACTGAATTAATATACAATGTCCTTTTTAATTAAGTACAAATATTTTAAGAGGCAATTCAGCCTTACAACTATTCAGTCCATCATTCCTAACAACTATTCTCAATAAATGTATATCGAAATGCGAAATTATTTTTTTCATTTTTCATAGTAATGATATCACGTGACTAGCTAGTTACTTCGATTCGTATGAGAACCTAAAATTATTTTTTTTGTATTTCGATATACAGTCATTGGGAAAAAAAAATCAAAATGATGGATTGAACCACCCCTTAAAATATTAAATAACTTGCTCTACAAACCTGCCTACACGAAAAATATATTATAAGTAACATCTAACAAAATATAGTAAAACTATTGTAAAGGTGAATTCAATCCATGATGCTGAACCACTTTCACTAAGAAACATAATGTCGATTTTTTTTCCTTTCCATACAATCTCGGATCAGCGGATTAGTTAATTTGTATGGGAGGCCAAATTTTATTTTAAATATTTCGATTTATATTCCTAGGGAAAAGTTGTTCAGTATCATGGACTGAATTCACCCTTAAAATAGTTTTAGGATATTTATTAGACCCTTTATATTAATAAAAATAAAACTTCAACAAAATCAAAAACTTCAGGTATTTATATATAGAAAGAAAGTATAAGAAACTTACAATATCTTTATTTAAAGAGAAAAAGCCCACACATAAAAGTTATCTTAAAAATAACTAATGAAAACAAAACCGAATATGACAATGTAATATTTCTCACGATAGACGTTAGATACGAAGCGGACGAACAGCCAGAGATATTCGTAAATAATGAATGCAAAAGCTAGTATTCTTAATGATGTAGCAAGTTCATTTGTAACTATGTTTTATGTGACAGGAATCGAACCTGGAACCTTGCGGTCAGAGGTTGGAACTTTATGAGTGGACCGGAGAATGAGTTATGCCGAGTGAAAAGGTGTTCTTGTTCATTAAAGGTCATCGCTTGTTACTTCGACCTGCGCCTGCGCTGCCATTTTTCAAACGCAGAGTCACTAAACGAACGGTTTTTTGTATGGAAGAAACCATTCGGTTAGTTAGTCCGTGTTTCAAAAATGGCACTACTGAATGGGTTGGGAGGAAATATTAGCCAATTAGGTATATGGTACAAGCCGATGATAAGCTTTATTGGATAACGGTTGAAGTAACGAACTGCGAAATCTTAATTATTGGGCAATAAACGTACGCTTCTATTTCTTCGTCGTTCTCGACTTTAGTTTGAGTCTGGTTTATAGGCTATAAATTTAAAATGTCCAAACACTACGAGCCCCAAATAAGAAAACGAATCCGCCGCTTACGTTTTTCAGTTTGTTTTAAAAAAAACAAATAAATAGATTAAAACCTTCATAAATGGACAGACGGTTATTTCGTCAAACCGTCGTCAAAGTACCGAAAACTTGTTGTTGTACTCTTATTTAAAAAAAAAAACGACGGGTTGCACTCTGGGAGTGCCGGCAGAAGTGAAAACTTGAATATTAACGTTGGTGCATTTTTGATATTTTGGAATAGTTAGGGAATAATTTTGCACGAATTGCTTTAATTATCAGTATAAAAGTACTCTCATTTATGTGGTAAAATACAATATTTATTTATTGGGCTATCGTACACAAACATGACATTTTATTAGCACGCTGTAACATAAACACACACGAACATTCGCGCAAGCGCCCTGCGCCGTCTTACGAATTTTCGATCAGGGTTACGTGTCCTGACGCGAGTTTTAGATTTTTTACCCATTCCAAAAAAAGTGCACAACGCCGCTAAAGAAGTTTTTACTTCAAAAACTAATCGCCTTAAAAACAATACGTGTATAGGAATGCCAGTCTCCCGAAAATCACAACGCAATTTTCCACGGAAAACATTTTGAGATCACAATACATATTGAAAAGTTTTTCTGATTAATGAAACTAATCTTCCATGCTGGTTTGGGAGAAAAGAAAAACTAAAAATGTACTAGCTACTTTTGTTCCCGCGCAGATCGTAAAAGCCGAGGAACTGGGCGAAAATGCGATTTATTTTAATAGACGATGCGGCTTGCAACCCATCTCTATTTTGATACATTTTTCCCATCTTCTCGCCCACCATCATTCTAAAAGCGCCTTAATTTGAGTCTTGCGGCCCTGGGCTCTGTCTCCTTAGAGCCGCAAGATACAAAGTGCTCTGCCTACCCTGTTAGGGATAAAGACATGATAGTACATGTATGTATATGTATGAATGTATGAACTAAGTCACCTCTCCAGTATGTCGACGGCACATTTGCACCATCATCGTTCAAATACCAGTCTATATAGACTGCAGGTTTCTAATTGCAAAGTCAATCAAACTGATGCTCTATTAACTTCAGCATTATCCCGTCAGTATGTCTATGGTGTGTCTAGTACTTCTTGTCTGTCTTTGTATAGCTCATACATTTTGCTGCGTCAGATAATTAGTAGGTACGTGCGAAAGGGTATAGAAAATTGAGACGTTTTAATTTCAAACTCAAAATAAAGAAAAATTTCTGCTAGCTAATTACGTTTAAAGTTTTCGTTCCTTGTACTTACTCGTACATAAGTGTTTTTTTTTCATTTGGTCTATATATATAATTTATTTGAGTTATATTTCTGTTAGTCAGACGATATTATAAGGTTGACGGGTAAGCAGTGGGTGAGGGGGTCAAAAAGGGAAGCAGTGGGTTGATGTAGGCTGAATGAAAATTCCCCCCCAATGGGTTCCCGGTTTGTCGTACCGGGGGGGCTCAGTACCCGTGGTACCGTGGAGCCACGGGAAAGCCAAGAGGAACCCGCGAGGGGGCGCTCCTGCGGTTAGCGCCAACAGTGAGCGCCCACATTGGGGCGGCGGGGGAGTGGGAAGTTCTCCCCCCACCCGGGGAGGGGCGCTTCCGCGGGCTCAGCTTCGGCCTTGAGCCTGCTGAGATGCGCCCAATGGGGCGGCGGGGGAGTAGGAAGTTCTCCCCCCACCCGGGGTGGGGCTGCCGGGAGGGGAATGTTTCATTGCTCTCCCGGTGCTTCAGGCGGGGCCACACCGCCGTGGCTGTGGTTGATGATCGGTCGCGGAGGTCAGGGAGTGTCGGTGCTACGTTGCCGCTCTCCCTGTCCTCCGCGGCCGAGCGGTGCCGCACCGCGTTTGCGGCGAGAGATAAGCGGCGGAGCCTCACATCTTCTCCGCCGCTGGGAGCCGGTTTATCTGGCTCCCATGGGCCCACAGGCGGTGGACTGCGTGGGAGTTCGCCGCCTCTCAATTGGCCCGAGGAGGTACGGCGCGTCCGTGAGTTCCGGATGGGTGAGTGGTGAGTGGGGGGGCGCTCAGACGCCCCCGAGGAGGGGCTGCTTCGGCGGCTAGCCGCGCCGGGGTTCGCGGTTGTATTTCCTTTCCCGTGTCCCCGGCAAAGGCGGTTGAGGTGGAACTTCGGAGGTTTTTTAGTGGGTAGGCACGTTATTCTGGCGTGGAGTCCCACATAACCCGACAGCCTCCCCCGCAGGCTGATGGGTATCCGTATGGGCGCTTTTAGTGTCACGCGGATTTGCTCACGCACGCGGGATTGGTCCGCATGCGTAGCATCCGCAAAGAACAATTTCATATAGGTATCTATTGTAAAGCGTGATAAACGCACGCGGGACGCGGGGCGCTGTGCGGGGCGTCACCCCGGTGCGGGGTATCCGCATGCGTAAGCGCTGCCTACAACTTCAGTGCCCATTTTAGAGTCGAGCGGGGCGCACGCGCCGTATTGTACTACCGAAATGAAAATCTTATTCTTGTTTCGTCGTTTGTAAAGTATGTAAGCGACAGATATTCTTCTGACATTGATCATTTTTGAACACGTCTATACCGTTACGCAGCCCGTAGAAAACTGAAACTCATGCTGCGTATGATCCGCAGCGTGAAATTTTACGCATGCGGGCCAATCCCGCGTGCGTGAGCAAATCCGCGTGACACTAAAAGCGCCCTAACAGGGATCTTTCCTCCGTATAAAAAAAAAAAACGGCTGAATGAAAATTATGATGATAATGTTTCAGTAATAAATAATGGCGAATATATTAAATACTTAGTTTAAATATTCGTGACTTTGTTTAGAACTAGCACACAGTCATATCTTTTAGGCAAAATAGCCGATTCACACAAAATGATTTTTTTAACTTTAACTTTCATCTAGGGACACTTCAATTGCTCTCCCAAGCCCTAATTCGTGCAAAAAAAGGGCACAGCACATACTTTTCTCGAAGCCATCTGAGAGAGACAGCCTTCTGTTTCTTCGGCATTCTATCAAAAGGTCATGGAGCCAGCCAGGCTTCCTTCCCGTTACGTCATAACTTACGAATGATTGCTCATACACTGTATGGACTGTCATACACCGGTGTATAAAGGCGTGAGTCTTGTTATGAACAACGGAAGTCACGCGTTGATTATGGTGCTTCTATTTATACTTAGATCAAAGACTCAGCTATTGTTAGATAGGATTTTAATTGCGTAGAGCTCGAGTAAGTATTTACTCGTTACTAGGTAGGTTTGAAGCGATAGCACCTATGTCGCAGAAGAAACGAAATTTCCTAAAGTCCCCCGCGCAATATGTGTCCCCGGTCCCCGATATCCCCGCCCTCGCACCTGTCCCCCGTTCTCTCCTTGTAGAGACGGCTGCAGCCGCCCGCTCATCACCCTCTACAAGGCGAGAACGGGGGAGAGGTGCGGGGACGGGGGGACGCATATTACAGAACCGTAGGAGATTCCATTCTGTACGTAATATTATTTATATTAACTGTGGCCATGTGGTTCAATTAGCCAGCTTATTTGACGCCTAGCCCGTTCATTAAACGCCGTCCTTCATCAGACATCTAGCCAAGTCATTGAGCGCAATGTTTAACCAAGTAAACGTTGTGTAGATAGTCATTTAGTCAAATTGGATGTTGAATACCTACGCAAAAGCAACTTTGCCATACAGTCAACTGTACTATAGCTACTTAAATTCCCATAGATGCTTACATTGTGGAAATACATTGTAGTTGATATAAACTGCCGCGTCAAGCCGCAATCTTTTCAATAGACGCAGCTTGCATTTTCAATAAAGAAAACCAGTAATTCGCTATTTTGCATCTACATTGCGTACGACGGTGACCACGCATCGGATTTAGAAAACTTAATCCAAAGTTTTCCAGGTTGGCCTTGGAGCAAATGAAAACAACAAAATGTATTAAGTGCTTTTCCTCTCACGTTGGTGGAAGAAGTTGACAAAGGAAATGAAAATCTAGGCTAGCAACCTGTCACTATTCTGATTTCTTTTCTCTATCTATTAACCTATTCTCTAAACGTACTAAACTACCTAACTTAATTTTAATATAAAAGAGTAGAATGTACAAATATAATGTCAAAGTATAACTAAAATCTTATAACTATTTTAAAAAAATATGAAATAGTATTAATCTTTTTTTTTACTTCGAGTGCGACCTTCTCTTTAACCAATTGCTGTAGCCAATTTGTGTCCAAAAATGATCTTATATTGCATTATTAACATTTTATATACTTAATGATTTGCAATATAATATTGAGTATTAGTACCCAATTCCATAAGGGATCAAACATAAAGGTCTACTACGACGGAATAGTGGCACCTTAAATATCAGTATCGTGGTATCGATTAGGCTGGCTTTTAAACCGTGTAATATACGAACCGCCGAAAGATACCGCCAAACGCAATTTGCTTTATCATAATACATAATTTTCTATCAGCGAGTGGTTCTTAACTCCTAACCTCGGGCGGCGATACCATCCGCTCATTACGAGAGATGTGGTCATAGTCGTACCTCCAGATCGCAGATAACGCGGTATTACGACCCGTTAGCGAATAATGCCCATTTAGGTACAACCCTAATGTATTCATTGAGGAATTTGAGGTGGACTCCCCTTGTGCTTACTGCGTTGACCAAGCATTTTTATGGATGTATGGGGTTTTGTTCCGCTTTCACGCAAAAACGGCTGAATTGATTGGAGTGAAATTTAGCATAATACATAGCTTATTATATGAACACCTCGTGCTAAGAAGAGAGTAAAATTAAATAAATATGAATCACACAGACTGAGCTAGCCCCAAAGTTAGTTCGAGATTTGTAATATGGGATAATAGCTCAACGATACTATATTTTGTAACAAATATAAACATAGGTAAACATCCAAGACCCAGGTCAGTCTGAAAAAGATCATTTTTCATCTTGACCTGACCGGAAATCGAACCTAGGACCTCGTACCAGCTATTTCTTCTCATTTCGCGTGGTCTTCGGAAACTTTGACTATTGAAATGCATATAATATTTGAATAAGAAAAAGCGACAAAACGAACCGGCAGTACAACAAAGAATAGGAACGCGCTAATAATTATAAAGAAGATACATGTATCGGTAGACCCTATTGCTGGTAACAAGAGGAGCCCACCGCATTCGTGTGAGATGGCTGCTTAATGAGCACAGGACAATGTGTGTTATCAATCATCGCGAATATTTTCACGTCAAGCCGTATTGTTTATGCAACGGTATTCTTTAATAGTTAATTAAAATGCAACAGTGACATCGTGGTTGTGCATAAAGTAAAGTCAAAAGACGCATTTTTGAAATCGACAGTCACATTATTGCGCATAGGTATATGATTTGCGTGAGCGTAACCAAAATGGCGCATTATTTTATTCATCGTATATGAAGGATTTGCACTAGTGGTCTTGAACACTCGTATTTTTGACATTTGTAGCGTCAAATGTCAAAGAACCTATCAACGAGAATCCGTTAAGATTCACGATACTTTCTTAGGGTTCCATATCCAAAGGGTAAAACGGGACCTTATTACTAAGCCTCCGCTGTTTGTCTGTCGGTCACCTTGCTGTATGTCATGAACCGTGACAGCTAGACAGTTGAAATTTTCACAGATGATATATTTTTGCCGCTATAACAACAAAACTAAAAACAGAATAAAATAAATATTTAAGTGGGGCCCCCATATAACTAACTTTTTCAAAACGCAAAATCCATCGTGCGCGAGTCCGACTCGCACTTAGGCGGTTATTTATATTACTCATCACTGACGCAACGGTTTCAAAAATATGTACACTGCAATGATATGTCACTCAAGCCACAAGTATGGCACTTCATAGAAGCGGAGTATCATTTATGCCTACTACTACTACAAACGTAACTATACTTCCTTGCACACGGCAATGTGTGTGTCTTCTTCCCCCAACACACTCGAGATGTATGTAATAATTAAATACTTATATTAATTTTTTGCCCAAACGATGACTTCAAAAACTGCACGTTTTATAATATGTTTTGCTGACTCCCTCATTGAAAAATCGCACCCCAGGTCGGCCCATTCGGTGTTCGATCAATTTTGTTCGCAGCTTTTTTAAAACAGGTGCTGTTTCTTAATTACCTATGTTATTTTTATTTACAAATTATTTCATAGCAGACAGTTTAAAAATTAAAACGTGCCAATTTTGCCCGCGCCTTGTTGCCAATTTTCCCACTTTGAACATCTTTCGATTCAACAGTGGTGGAGGATTCATTCATGATAAAATAAAAAAAAACCTAATACCTATGCCATTGACACAAAGAACAATAAACTTTATGAGATACTAGTAGTTAGTTATGTTAAATTTTTCGAATATAGACGAAATTAACATAACAAAAATAGAAACCTGAAAGATTTGCGCATTCAAACCGACTTTACCCAAAAACTACACAACCTATTTTGATATTGTTTTATGGGATGACCTGACAAGTATGTTCTTTCAAACAGAAAAAGAATTTTCTAGATTGGCAGGGGTCTTCGAATAATCGGTGGATATACAACATTTTTGTAGTGTATTAAAAATAAAGTCATCAAAACGCTACAAAACCAAAACATTCCTATCCGAAGCCTTATTAGCGCTTTCTTCTGTACACCAACCACGCCAAAACAGAAAGTAATGATATGATAATACAGCCACTTGACAATGGCTAGCTTTTTGCAATTACCTACTTGTTTGTCCATTTAAGGGTCGTTTTTCAAGCCACCGGATTATTAACCGCAATGCTCTCCACTTAATTTGACATAAACTGACGAATGGCTGTCATATAAGTTGCTTGACCGTTTTGTCATGTTGTTATAATAACTCGTTACATAAGTTTGTTTTATATGGTAACAAATTAGTAGTAAGTTAGTTAAAATCTTTATTATAAGAGGTTTTAAGTTTTTTTTTAATTAATTTTTTTGTAGAAGCTTTTATTAAGAGGCCAAAGACAAATGAAATAAGCCCAAACTCGATGGTGTTGTGTTGTTTTATTACTGAGATCCATCGACCACCATCCATCTCCGTGTTCAGACCCTAGCATCTAAAGTGCTCGTCGAAACAAATAAAACGAGTCCTACTTTATGTTGTTTTATAACTGAGTTCCGTCGAATATCTCCCGGCTCTTCCATCAAAATAGCTCATTGACTTCATAATATTGTATTGTCACTCGACTTACACAAGTATGCTAAATTACAGCTAAATCGGCTCAGGATATCTGGTTGAAAATTGAGTTGCAAGATTTGACCTAAACAAACATTTATACATAAATACATACATACATCCAAACATACAAGATACATTGAAAGTTAAATAAATGCTTGTAAAATAAAAACAAATGAAAAATTCTGTAGACGTGGGAACTTGTGGAGATGTAAAACTAGAATTCAAAAACTATTGAAGAGTACCTAATGTTCTGTAATGAAAATCTGTAGAATTGGGAATATTTCCTTATTGAGTGCGATTGAGGTATTCACTAACATTTTCTAACGTAAAAAAGTTATCAAAACACGAATGATAGTAGCTAGTTTTATTGTTGAAAAAACACAAAAAACAGCGCATTATACAAACATATGTGGGCTAGCTATAACGCACTATTAAAAACACATTTCATAAACGTAATAAATGTTATTATTCTCCTCCTAATCGTTCAACAAAAATTAAGTTGTGAAAACAAACGAGAACACATATCAGTATAATAAAAGCTGAAACAATGGAAAAATCTCGTGTTATTCCACCCGGCGGGCAATTATCATAACAGTATTATAGCCGGTGGCGTAATTACTGAAATGGCCAAACAAATATTGCTAATTGAACAAAAAGTCTACCGAGCATTGCAATCAGCCGGCAAACGCGGGACAAAAACCGTCAAACCTCCGTCAAGTGACCAATTAGACGGGCACAGGTTCACCTGAGTGCTGTGTACAACGTATCAGCCTGTATACTGTTACTGTCGACGAACCTGAGGTACAGAATTAATAATAAATTCCTGATCTATATCAATGATTTACCATATTATGTAAAAGATTGTAAGGCTGTACTTTTTACTGATGATACTTCACTTGTTTTCAGCGTAGATAGGAAAACTGACACCTCTGATGAAATTAATAATACATTGTCGCCAGTGTTGGATTGGTTTACGGCAAATAATTTAGTATTAAATGCAAAAAAAAAACGAAATGTGTAAAGTTCTGCTTACCGACTGTTTATTTATTGATAAGGAAGCAGTAGATATGGGTGATAACACAACATTTCTGGGAATAACGCTTGATTAAGGGTTCCAATGGGGTGCCCATATTAAAAAATTGCTGGAAAACTTAGCTCTGCGGCCTACGCGGTTAGAAGAATAAGGCAAATGACTGACGTTGATACAGCGCGTTTGGTATATTTTGGGTAAGTCTTCTACAGTGTTATGTCCTATGGAATATTGCTATGGGGTAACGCTGCAGATATAAATATCATATTTGTTTTACAAAAACGCGCTATCAGATTTAGTACCTGGGTGACCGAACTTTGCTCGGTCGGTTACATCTTTAAACTTGTCTAAAAACAGTATAAAATAAAAAATTATACATATATAAACTTGAACATAAAAAAAACAAAAGTAAGTCATCGAGTGGGATTCGAACCCGTAACACTCTTTCTAGCGGTCAGCATCCTTAAGGGGACGCACCGTGAAAATGGGCATTTTCTATTTCTTATTTCTCAGCGAATATCAGAAATTTAGAACTGATACTTGCTAAAAGCATACTAGAACGCTTTTCTAGCATAATTGTGGTTGTGGATACATGATTAGTTAATTTTTGTAACACAAACTTGCTCGTCAAAAACACCTCTACCAAAACGTATATGGTCTAATTTCTCACAAACGAGAGGGACTTCAACTTTGAAACTTTTTATGCAGATCAGTAATTATGTAATCTTCAAAATTGTGGTTCAAATTTTTTTTTGTTGCTTTAGTTTTAATTTTAGAGCTATTTTTCTATAATTGATCAGTTTTGCGTGGCTTTAGATTTCAGTCATATAAGCCCTTTTACCTTCCAGAAAATTATTGTAATTGCCGTCTTGCTTTTTCGCGAGTGTATTTAAATAAACTGTTCTTGTTGCACAGATTTTTGACAGTTATACATCAAATTGTCAGATGGCCGATGGGCCTCGCAGAGCAAGGACGCGTCGCTCTTCACAAAAAAAATGACATTTATGTTCGTAAAATTATTTTCACAGTGTAAAATAATATCACGAATATATATGGGTCGAACAGTCTGTAAACAAACGTGCGAGTAACTTTCATACACTGTGTCACTTGTCATAATGTCAAAGGAAGTGTCAAAGTATAGCGTGCCATAGATTGATTACCTGACAGACATGGTCGGCATAGATTTTTTTTCATACAAGTACCGTACATACAATATCGATTTATATTTTTTGAGTTTTATTTAATTACCAGTTTTGTGGCAATAAATTAATTTTATAATAGCCAAAGAAACTTATCTATAGTTACTCTTCGGATTTATTTACTTTTAGATTTCGAGAAATATACAAGTACATACTGTACCACTGACTGACTGGCTGACTGATTGATATGTTTGTTTGACCTGCGCCGTGCTGATAGCCGTAAGGAGTGAAGCTCACTTGCTTGGTAGGGGAGCAGAGAGGGGGGGGGGGGGGGCTTTCTGCTTATCCCTCTAAACGAGCAACCAAGTGAAGCTTGAGGCCTAAGGCAGAGGTCACCGAGGCCGTAGGTCGAGCCACTCCCACCACGTGCTTCGTCGTTCTTTTTTTTGCAAACCAAGATGGCCGCCGAAAGCATTTTTTTGGAATCCAGGATGGCGTCTTTAGAAAATTAAACTTTTTTCGTTAGTAACGTCTCACTGGGACTTTGTAGTAGTCTGATTTTTGCATGAGGGGGTAACACCCTGCGGAACTCGAAACTGGATTCAGATTTTTCTTGTTTTCTTAAGTAACTGGAGCTTTTATCCATTTTATGAACTGGAAAAATATCTTAGCCTACCTCAACAGCTGCACAAAAAACCGGGCTGCTTGCAGCTTGCGCAACGCCTAAAGAGCTAGTACATTTGTTAAAATTGATATAAAATATCGATGAATAAGTATAAAATATCGTTAGTCTATATACTATATTTGTGGCCTTAAAAAACCATAACAATATCGATAGGACTATTGATTATATTGATTACTGATAGTTTACAATAATATCGATGACAAGTAAAACTATCGACAGTTTTTAGGGTTCCGTTTTAAACAAGGAAACCTTATAGTTTCATCATATCTGTCTGTTTGTCTGTCATCCGAAGTTTTATTTAGAGACTATAAGTACTAAAAAAGCTATAATTTGGCATGGGTATATTAATCATGCCAAAAAACAGTAAAGTAAAATAGGGAAAATCTTATACCTTTATACGAGCAATTCTTGTATATGTATTTATTTATAAAATATCTATGATCTCGAAAACGGCTCTATCGATTTCGCTGAAAATTGGTATATGGGGGTTTTTGGGGACAAACAATCGATCTAGATTAGTCTTATGTTTGGGAAAACGCGTGTTTTCGAGTTTCTTTCTACGCAGAATATGGTCGCTAATTTCGTCGCGCCGGCCGCCATCCGCTTAGCTCAGCGGTTAAGGATACTGACTGCTAGAAAGAGTGTTACGGGTTCGAATCCCACTCGGTGACTTACTTTAGTTTTTTTTTATGTTCAAGTTTATATATAATTTTTTTTTTCGTACTGTTTTTAGACAAGTTTTAAATATAACATCGGTCGGTTTCATCTCAAACATTAACTATATAAAAATATAGTTAATGTTTGAGATGAAACCGACCGAGCCAAACTCGGTCACCCAGGTACTATAATATTGTCTCTCTCTCTCTCTCTCTCTCATCCGAGCGTTTTCCCAGTTGCATCCTCAGTTGCAATGCTGAGAAGCCCGGGGTCCGCTTTCCGACTTTTTACTACTTTTGACTAGGTACTATAATATTGTAGCTCCCATGAAAGTTTTTTTTTTCGACTAAACCATTGTGTAGGGTATCGTTAAATAGGTCTTTCAAAATATTTTGAGCTTGTTAACACCATTTTTTATTTAAGAATCCGTTTCTAGAATATTTGTATTTAATAAAAGTTAAAATAAAACTATCAAACCTAATCTAACTCTAACAAAATCTAAATCTAACTTAAATCATAAAATGAAAATAAAATAAGTTTTTAGACGTTTTTGGTGGCGTAGACTTGGCTTGGCCGAACGATTTTACCATTTGGGTACGGAACCCTAAAAAGATAAAAGATCTAGTTTAACTTTAAAAAATTGGGTAAAAATAAAGGACTGCTTCACCCTTTCTTGGCACTTGTTTAAAATTTTGCCCATCGTTTACAGTAGCACAACTGTACTATAGACAAATCTGAATACATAAGATTGTTCTCCTAGCATTTACACTACATAGACACTCCGCAAATTCGACGTCAGTTTAAAATAAATGTAGTGCCCACAGTAGTGTAAATATACAACGTGGAAGGGATATACCCGTAATAAATCGAACCACGGGCTACACTAGACCACTAACTATAATCAAATAAAAATCACAACCAAAAATTAAAAAAAATTGGCATTTCCATACAAAAGTGTGCAGCCGCCTGGTAAATTTGTATGAGAATGTCAAATTCGGTTCTTTTTTACTGTTATTTTATGATTATAATAAAGTGATCTAGTATAGCCTGTGGTTCGATTTATTACGGGTATGTCCCTTCCATGCTGTATATTATCTAATTATTTTTTCAACACACTTGCTCGTAAAGTGGCTCTAATTTCATCGGTTTTAGATATAAAAAGTAGGTCATAAAACACGCTTGCGTTATAAACATATTAAAAATTACTAAAAACGGCCACTTTTCACACTTTTTGTAAAGGTTTCTAAAGCTGTTAGTATTTCAATGACTTTCGAGGTTCTAATGAAACTTAAGGATACTAGCTTAAAAGTTGTGCGAGGATTTCTGATAATCTCACTTACAGAAAGATAAATTATTTTTTCTGTGTTTTCAAGGTCGTTAGCGCTGGTAGCAGCCTTAAAATAAAAATCAGTTTAGATATAAGTGTATTGAAAAACGTCATGCAATATATGTGTGTATATTAGTTAAAACACTTTCGGCTCTATTAAGCCCTCGCATTCGGCTCGGGCTGGAAAATCATCACACACAAAACTTATATCATAACGTACAACTATTTTGCAATTTTAAAAATATAACTTACTTTAAATATAAATAATTGAATAATGCAGCTCTTTTTATATAGTTACTTATTTACCCCTTAGTAATTTAGTACACATACATGCTGACTTTTCATTGGTTTTGGAAAAAAATCTATTGTAAATAAATTCCTCTATCCATATACTTAATTCAAATTTGTGTATGACATAAGATAAAAAAACCGAGACCACGTAGTTACGCCCGATCAAAAACTACCGCATGACCTCGATGATCTCCGGCCGGCCGGACGGAGGCGGTGCCTGGTGGTACTACTTCTTGATCTCACGATTTTACTTTGTTTTTGAATTTTTATTTCGACTAGCTAATTAGTTTTACTAACGACCCCTATAAAGTGGCCCTTACCTTCAAAAACAATGAAAAATCACTGTGTATATTTTAAAATTTAAATAAACTATTTTTGTTTTTTCTAAAGGCTGACCGGTAGACAAAGCATCAGCATTAGGTCCTTGTACGGACATGACCTTATTCAATTCTTTACAAAAACATAATATGTTACAAAAATGTAAACATATTAGATTTATTTCATTACGTCATGTCTTCCATACTGTAACCTCTATATATTTTTAACTCTATCTGCATTGCGTTTAGACATTACTACAAACCTAGCGGAAAAGAACGGACAACTTTTGAATCAATTTTGACAGATTTTGAAAAATAAAAACGTAGAGCCAAGCCTTAACCACTGAGCTAAGCCGATGGCGGCCAGCGCCGCCGAAATTAGCGACCATATTCTGCGTGGAAAGAAAAACGAATGAAAACTCGAAAACACGCGTTTTCCCAAACATAAGACTAATCTAGATCGCTTGTTTATCCCCAAAAACCCCCATTTACAAATTTTCAGCGAAATCGTTAGAGCCGTTTTCGAGATCACAGAAATCTATATCTATACATATAATAAAACAGTAAAAAAAGTGTGTCTGTACATTAAATATATTTCCAAAAAAAATATTGGGGGCGATGGAGACATAGTAATAGAGTATGAATTTAAAATAAAATGTCTGTCTGTTTGTCTGTTTGTCTGTTTGTACACGCTAATCTCGGGAAATACTGGACGGATTCGAATGAAACTTTTTTTGTTATATAGCTATTAAGCCTGGGCAACATATAGGGTATAAATGATTTTGGAAAATGGAACGCCTGATGCAGAACCATAATGGTCCAGCTAAACTATAAGAGATATAAAAATGCCGCCTTAGTAAAAGTTGTTCAGTCTGATGAGCATTTTCCAGAGACATAAAGTTCACGCGAACGAAGTCGCGGGCTTCAGCTATCTATACATATAATAAAACAGTAAAAAAAGTGTGTCTGTACATTAAATATATTTCCAAAAAAAATATTGGTGGCGATGGAGACATAGTAATAGAGTATGAATTTAAAATAAAATGTCTGTCTGTTAGTCTGTTTGTCTGTTTGTACACGCTAATCTCGGGAAATACTGGACGGATTCGAATGAAACTTTTTTTGTTATATAGCTATTAAGCCTGGGCAACATATAGGGTATAAATGATTTTGGAAAATGGAACGCCTGATGCAGAACCATAATGGTCCAGCTAAACTATAAGAGATATAAAAATGCCGCCTTAGTAAAAGTTGTTCAGTCTGATGAGCATTTTCCAGAGACATAAAGTTCACGCGAACGAAGTCGCGGGCTTCAGCTATCTATACATTTAATAAAACAGTAAAAAAAGTGTGTCTGTACATTAAATATATTTCCAAAAAAAATATTGGTGGCGATGGAGACATAGTAATAGAGTATGAATTTAAAATAAAATGTCTGTCTGTTAGTCTGTTTGTCTGTTTGTACACGCTAATCTCGGGAAATACTGGACGGATTCGAATGAAACTTTTTTTGTTATATAGCTATTAAGCCTGGGCAACATATAGGGTATAAATGATTTTGGAAAATGGAACGCCTGATGCAGAACCATAATGGTCCAGCTAAACTATAAGAGATATAAAAATGCCGCCTTAGTAAAAGTTGTTCAGTCTGATGAGCATTTTCCAGAGACATAAAGTTCACGCGAACGAAGTCGCGGGCTTCAGCTAGTTTATAAATAAATATATAAATAAATATACAAGAATTGCTCGATTTATTTATAAATAAATAAATATACAAGAATTGCTCGTTTAAAGGTATAAGATTACATACAGAACGGAAACTCGCACCGTCCCCCGCAATCTGGCATCCCCGCAACCCCTCCCCCGTTTTTCGGCCTTGTAAGCGCCTGTAAAACAGAGTTGTTGCTAGTCGTACGTTGATGTAACGCTAGTCACTTAGATTATGGTGAGAAACTGCGCACATTATCATTGTTTATCCACGGAAAACAATAAAGAACGAAAATGTTATAGATTTCCGAGTGATGAAAACAGGTAAGCAAAGCAACAAATTCTGTGGTAGCGACCCTGATTGTTTAACTCACACATTTGACGTGTGCACGGATGTATTGTTTCGTTTGTAGTAGTACTAGGTATATATGTTAGTATGTTACTCCGTTTCTATGAAGTGCCATACCTGTGGCGGGGGTGAGACAATTAGATAAGCATCATCATTTTTTAACGGGTGACTCACGTTAACAGTTTGGCAGGGGTAGGCTTGAACATAATGATAATCTAACAATATACCAGTAGCGTGCATTTCATACAGACACATAGTATTTGTCTACCCTGTGCCACCCTAATATGATATCGGATACTAGCGAAATTTGTGTTTTGCTTGATATGTAGCCGTTCTCGTAATTTAAGTAATATTAGTGGCTACCCTGTCAAAAATATTTGGGCACGTCACTGCAATACGTATTGTTGTTAAAGAAATTTGTATATTTCAACTAATGAGTCTGCTTGACATTCATTATGAATTTTATTTTATATGAGGAATGATTTTGTCTGTGCTTTAAAGAAAGAAGAACAATTAAAGAATATAAAAACTATATCGAATAAAAGTAAAAGATAAAATGATAAAACTAAGCTTTACTTAACTTTTATTTGAAGAAATCATTAATTTTAACTTTAAGATCATCGTCTAATTAATTTTAAGATTCCCTTCATTAACATCTATTGGTTTCTTCAATTCTGCCTTTATGCCTAAAGGCATCCAACAAGCTCCCGCTTGACAAATCTAAACACCATGAGTGTTGGCCACAACACACGAAAAAAAACGACTATCTTAAAAATTACTTGTTTATATAATTTTTCAAAACTATAAACCGACTTCATCCCCAAACTACACAACACAAAACTAATTTTAATAAAATTTCTATGGGACCTCCTGACAAATATATCCTTTCAAACAAGAAAATGAGTTTTCAAATCGGCCCAGGCGTCTTCGAATAATCGGTGGACATACATAAAAAAAATGATCGCGACAAATTGATAACCTCCTCCTTTAAGGAAGTCAGTTAATAAAATGGATCCAAAAACGGATATTTCAAGATCAATGAGCTGACTACGACCTATATGTCGTAGCAGATTATATGCATATTTACGACCTTACCGGGCCGGCAAAACAACAGTTAACATTTCAAGAAACCATAATAACTCTAATTGCTAGCTATTATTGCGGCCATCCGTGGAAATCCTTGAGCCTTCAATGAGTATCCACTCAGATCCGTCAACACGGCATGTATCGTGCATATTTTAGGGTTGTAACCCTTTAGTTCATCATTAAGTTACTATTCAATAATCTGATACCAATTCCTAAGAAATCCGTTTGCCGGGTTTACCTACGTCAAGTCGGCGTGTATTGTTTTTTTATAATTGTTTTACGGCTCTGGATACTAGTCCTTTAGAGTTCATCTTTATTTTTTACTTTTTTTATTCCTAACTCTTGTAGTAGGTCCTTTAGTTGGTTTAAGGGGGATTCGGCGAGAAATCTGTAAGAGTCCACTGGTTTTCATAGCCGATTGAGTGATGAACGGTGCCTAAAGACCACGGTATGACTGTCCACTTTAAAAATTTCACATATTGTCCATGATAATGAGCATTTATAACACCAAACTGCACCAACCTGCTACATATTATAAAGTCCACTAGAAGCAATTTGAAAAACAATTTAAAGCAAACTTAAACTGAACCCCTTGGCTTCCGGTCAAAAACCGGCTTGTATTGTGCATAGTTAGGGAAGTAACCATTTAGTGCATTTGTAAGTATCCGATAAACTTACACCAACAACAGCAGCCCATTTCTTTCCTCTTTGTTTGGCTTTCAAATGTAACATTTCTAATTTG
Organism: Acrobasis consociella; assembly: GCA_963555685.1. NCBI lineage: Eukaryota > Metazoa > Arthropoda > Insecta > Lepidoptera > Pyralidae > Acrobasis > Acrobasis consociella. The sequence goes on from OY743114.1 coordinate 5,232,163, forward strand.
TTCGCAATTTTCTTTTTACCAAATCCAAAGATATGAGCTACTGTTGTATTTGTTTCTTTGATTTTGTATCTAAGTATTTGTACTTGTACTCTTAGGCCAAAGTTGCCAAATCTTCCAAATCCTAACCACACGGTTTTAAATCATATGTTTCCCCTTTTAGCGTTTACAATGGTCGTTTTAAGAAACGTATCTTAAATTATAACTTTAAACCAAAACGACCAAAACCCCAAGCGCCCTAGCCCCACGTTTCTGAATCATATCGCACTATTAGGTTACGTGTAAGCGTTCACGGCGACGGTTACAACACATTCGAAGGGCTCGAGATCATGCGCAAAGGTCGCGCCCACGTCTCTAGTGTTGTAGTTGTAGCCTTTTTGAAAATAGGAAGGCTTCGGCTTCTAAAGCCGAGCTGGGCCGTATGCTGTGTTTTACAAGGCACCTAACAAACGCAGGAGAATTGAGGATTCGCAGTATCAATCATTCGAAGTATCGTGTACCGATGAATATCGGTACCGTAATATATCACAGAAAGATTTTTCGAAACCAATAGTATCCGCTAATTGCTAACAAGTTATTTTTTACGTCGAAACAAAAGTTTTTTTTGCGATTTGTATGAAATACAACGTCATTGTTTCTCGGGGTCAAATATCTCGTTTTATATGATCAATGACAAGTGACATCATTTTGTGGCGTTTTATTCTCATAACAGTACAAAATAATTTATTTTAGAGGATATTACCCTATTTCATTACACGTCGATACACATCGAAAGAGATAGGGATTATAAGTACAGTACAGGGTGATTTTGGACCCCCTGCCTGTATTTATGGAAAGTACTGTATACATTAAATAAAAAAATACTTACATATTCTGTTATCGTTATAAACGCGAAAGACAATCGGATAAAATGTGTCGATCTATGGTAGCCCTAAGTTTTACTCACACACAGACGCGTATGTACGAACGAGGTATCTATTGACTGTGTGACGATTTTGCTCAGAATGTATAAAGCTTCAAAGCCCGAGCTGTGGTCATGATTGACTGAAAGTGTAACAAGAGTCTCATAAAAGTATTACGAGTACGAGATATTGTCGCACATCCAAACCATAGACTTAATTATTTTTTACAAAACTGCCGAAAACGTGCCACAACACTAGTCATAACCTTTCTATTTGATCAGTCAATTGACTCGAAACTTGGATAGCAAACAAACACATCATATTCTATTACCATGGCCCAATCCAACCCGTTACTACTTTTTCAACTCTTTTGCATACAACATAGAGTTGAATTTCAATTAGTTTTGTGAAAAGGTATAAGAGTTAATGTCCCGTGTCGTGAGAGGCTCTTTCATTAAGCGCACAAACGGACAGACAAATATTCTTGTAGTAACACTGCATGTTTGCTGGACTTTTATATTGTTGGAAGAAAGCTATTCGCTTCTCCATTGTCTAGCAAAATGCAAATACTTTTATATTTATTAGGCAAACACTGAATAAACGCAGTTGCTACTAAAATATAGACATACCTCTAGTATTTGCGTACCATTTTAGATGATTTAGGTATAATAAACTTTTATATTGTTGGAAAAAAGCTATTCGCTTACTAAAAAAAGTTTTTTTTAAGTATTTTAGATAATTATCAATTCTTATATAAGCCTTCTTCTTATTATTAAAGAACTAAGCTCTTATATGTGCAGCAAGCAATGCCTTTCATAAAATTCGCCTAAGCAACATAATATAATAACACTGGAATCTACATGCTAACCGGTATTTTTTATCGGAACCGATAAAAGTTACCAAGAGTTTGTATCGGTACACCTCAACACTACGAAAGGAGCTCGCTGGCACACTGGGAGTACGCTTTCAAGCTTTCCCAGGCGTGGATCGCATTCGGATCGGTGTCCGCGAGAGGTATAAAAAAATCTTGATCTCCTCCGTGCTTCGGAAGGCACGAAAAGCCGTTGATCCCAGCAATCCCTGCTGTGTTCATTGAATGGAAGTTCTCAGGCTATATATCAGATGCCTTTCGGCAACTTAGAGAGTCTGACACCAGTGTTGGCGAAAAAGAAAAAAAAATTAACCTCTTAAAAAAAATTGCTTACTTTTCATCGAATAGAGTTGAACTTGACTGAGATCAATTAGTTCCTAGAGATGAGCCTGCCACGGCTCGCCTCAATCTCGCGAAATGAAGAGAAAACAGGTTAATTCATATGGACACTACAGATTACAAGCTCTTAAAATGTCCATCACACGAGAGTAATTATTGGTTTAATTACTCTACTGCACCTGACTGACTGGTGCATAAATTAAAAAGAGATATAAGTATATACCACACCCATTCACACACAAGTAAGAACTCCGGCAACTAAAAAATATGCAAGTGGATGAAAACTGTTTTATAGTCTACCATATATTTTTTTATAGTGTAAATATGTAGTTTAATATTTATATTAGAATAAGGTCTATAGAAAAACAACACTGTATCCGTAATTTTTAATCGAATTCCAAAAAAGGAGATCTCTTATTTTTTAATGTAAGTTTACGATGTACAAGCTGCTTCTCTTCCCACAGATCGTAAAAGTCGATCAAGATAAAGTAAAGCACATGTAAATTATGTTAATTGCAGCTAGTAACCCATCACTATTTTCTATCTTTTGCCCACCATCACGCTAAGTGTCCTTTGGGTTTTGCGGACCTGGGTCAACTCTGCCTGCTTTGAGCCGGAAAACCAAAAATGCACTTTGTGGCATTTGTGAACCATTAGAGATAATAATTGCCCAAGTGCGGGTCGGGCCACACGCCGTGTAGGGTTCTTAGTTGTTCCTTAGGGGTTCCTTAGTTGCGAATGCCAACATTGAGCTCATGCCACTAAAAACTTTAAAACCAAAATTTCAGAAACGGATCCCTAAATCGAAAAATGGCATTCACAAACTCACAATATTTTTGAAAGACCTATTCAACGTTACCTCACAAGATGGGTTAGTCAAGAAAAAGAAAATTGACTCCCACTTTAACTGTATGGGAGCAACACAAAAAAAAAATCATGATTTTATTTTACCACTTTTTCTGCATAATTAATATAAATACCTATACCAAATTACAAGTAGTTTCTAGTACTTAGTTTCTGAGTAAAACCGCGGACAGACAGATAGACATGGCGAAACTGTGAGGGGTCCTTGTTTACTATGGAACCCTAAAACTGAACTGTCACTGACCACTGTCCGGGAATGTCCGCAGTGTCCGCTACACGCAATAAAAAGCCTCTATTCGCATCGATTTCCTCCGCAAACACAGCGTGTGATGTTCACATCAATTACGGTGAAAAGCTAATGGCGTGTTTTTGTCGGGAAATCACGCAATTATGTCCAGTGTGAACGCGCCACGATTGAATTCAGTGCTTGGGAACTAGGCTCAGATATTATTATATGGCTTTAGGCTGCTTGAAAATCAATGACATCTTTAAAAGAACAAAAACTCCTTATAAAAACGCGACTGCCTTCAAAATTAACATAAATAAAAATGTAAGTGCCCAGGATATTACTTTCCGTAATATTACTTTTACTACATGTCCGTGATTTCAATAAAATTTCACTAAAATATCTGACGAATGTTTAAACTATTCGTTCTATATTGTTTTGATTCAGAAAGTAGTTTTTTTCGTATTTCTCCATATTTACTAAACAAAAATTAAGGACACTAAAAAATTTACTTTTGATTTGTCCATGGGATTTGTCATTCTTTCATCTAGAACAGTGGTTCCCAAAGTGGGCGATAACGCCCCCTTGTGGGCGCTGCAGGTCTCAAGGGGGGCGGTAAGAGACCCAGAAAGAAAATGTTTTTTTTTGCTAGGAGCTTTATTTAGCTAGGAGGCCTCTTAAACAACGACTGCAAGAGCTCTCGACTCTCAACAACAACTTGTGAACATCAACTAATATGAATTAAAAGATTGCTCAAACTCGGTTCTATATTTCTCTCCGCGTAGTTCATATATCTTTCCTATTTTATTGAATATAGAAAAAATGAAAATCATGTCAATCGATCGCTCCGTTTCGTAATGAAAGTAGACACAAACAAACAAATAAAAAGGCAACAGACACACTTTCGCATTTTAATAGTTATTAGTACTCGTAGATATCTATCATGTTTTAACAAGTTTTTGTTAAATAACCCGAATTGTGCATTCCTGTAACAGTTGGCTGGTTTTTAAATAGGTGAAAAAATGGGGGCGCTAAAAAAATATTTATTCTCAAAGTGGGCAGTAGACAAAATAAGTTTGGGAACCACTGATCTAGAACGACAATTTGACTGACTTTATCAGTGTTATATTATAAAACGCAGACTAATTTTGTTTTAAACCATTATTCGACCCAAACACGCTGACATTACTAGATGAGACGGACGCATATTACTAAATGTCAACTTAATTTGGTGGGATGGTTTAAACCTAGTAACAAAGTTAGTCTGTGTTTTATAATAAGACGGTATAAGTTTATTGTATACTAGCTGTTTCCCCCGGCATTACCTGCGTTTCGTAAGATAAAAAAATAAGGCATAAGTTATTTGCTGATATAATGTAGCTTTCTATTTTAGAATTTTTAAAATCTGACCGGATAAGTGGATTGCTAGATAAGAGTGGTTGTCTGAAAGAGATCGCTCTAAGCGATAAGACCGCCCACGCCCTTTATACTATAAGTATTTTTAACTAGCTGCGCGCCGCGGTGTGACCCGCGCCTAAAGTAGCCTATGTGTTAATCCAGGATGTCAGCTTTCTGCATACCAAATTTTATCAAATTTAATCCAGCCATTTGCGCGTGAAGAAGTAACAAACATACACACTTTCGCTTTTATAATATTAATGTGACTACAATTTTTTATTAATGTATTGGTGCAATAAATAGTTTTTCTTTTATTCCATTCATAGGTCATTAATAGTTTTAGAGTTTTTTAAAAATCAATCAAATCTTTTCCTTTTATATTATACTTACCGAAGTCCGCGACATCGTTCGCGTGGACTTTATGACTCCAGAAAATGCTCATCAGGCTGAACAACTTTTGCTAAGGCGTCATTTTTATTTTTCTTGTAGTTTAGCTGGACCATTATGGTCCTGCATCAGGTGTTCCATTTTCCAAAATCAAGCCCTACTTATATGTTGCCCAGGCTTAACAGCTATATAACAAAAAAAGTTTAATTTCATTCCGTCCAGTATTTCCGGAGATTAGCGTCAACAAACAGACCGATTTTTTTTTCTATATTTTTTTGGAAATATATTCAATGTACAGACACATTTTTTTTACTGTTTTATTATATGTAGAGATATAGAAGTTAAGAATAAAAGTAAAGACTACTCATTTATTCCAAGCTTGATTCGTGTGCCTTGAGATGTCTGATATATCCTATCTTCGCAGTAAAGATGCGTAAATACTGAACAATGTACACAACAGATCAAAATATAACCTGTTCATATCTCCACTGCAACCTGCTACGGTAGTTAGACCTTTAGCCCAGCCCCACAATCAGATATTAAATAAGATATACCTGAGTTATAATATTACACTGGAGATGTATAAATACTTAGATACACTGTAGATATGAAATAATGGGTATTAGATTTAAATGGGTAAAGCTTGTATACGGATATATAATTTCCATTTAAATCTTTACCTGTAGCGGGAGCAAGGTAATATGCTCGACCTGGCCTCGAAGGGAAGATCTTCCCGCCAGGGATGGTGTTGCGCCTGGGGAACCTCGGCTCCGATGGTGTATCGTCGTAGATTGTATAATATAGTCAGTTGCAACAAGAACTCTAAGATCGAGATGTAGAATACTGCTGGCGCCATCTAGTATCCTTCTTAAGAATTATTTTGCCGGTTGTCGCTTTATTATTTGTGGTTGTAGTTCCTCGTAGTGACGAAAAAGTCGCCACATACCCATTATTTCAGATTATCATGTCTCCCTCTCAATCGGATAAACAGAACTCAGTACCGACTCTTCTAATTTATATTGTTCCGTACCCAAAGGGTAAAAACGGGACCCTATTACTACAACTCCTTTATCCGTCTGTCTGTCCGTCCGTGTGCCTGTCACCAGGGTGTACCTCATGAACCGTGATAGCTAGGCAGTTGAAATTTTCATAAAATATGTATTTCTGTTGCCGCTATAACAACAAACAGAATAAAATAAATATTTATGTGGGGCTCTCATACAACAAACGTGATTTCACATACACACAGACACACACACACACACGGCAATTAGGGATCACCACTGCTGAGAATAAACGCCGAAAGGAACTTCGGAAACCCAAGCCACCGAGTTCTACATTCAACACTTTATCAACCATTATCTTTTTTTATCTTTATGCAAATAAAATTAAATATGATTTTACTTTAGCAAAACATAACTTTAAATACCAAGTTGAAATCAAGTTGCATCCTTTCCACCACCCATGGAGTCGGATGCTACTAAGAAGTTAATTATCATGGAAATGGATACAGATTGCTATCCCTGGCTTTATGGAGAATAAACCTTAGACTTTATTCACGCAAAGCCGGCGTCTCCGCGGAAGCACATATATTTATGTTCTAACAAAATAGGCATGCATTTAAACTGCATATAGCAATATGAAACAAGTTCTTTTGCTAGGCAAATTAAAAACCCCGACTTACATGCGTTTACCCCCAATAATGTTTGACCAGCTGACCGATTTTTATCAAACATAGCTATGAACCACTGCAAGGAAGTTTGCTTGACGTAAAAAACCCGCAGCGAAATCTGTCCTTCCGTTGAAGATCTACACTGGCACAGACAGACATACACACACCGATAGACAGACGGACATTGGCGTCAAAATAAAACCCTCTTTTTTGTCGAGGCTTTACTGGTCACGAACCGCACGACATTAATAAATGTCTACGTTCATTGTCTAACTATTGTGTCTGGTATTGGCGGTGAGGAACGGTTAAAAAATAGCTATCTCCAAGGGTTTATCGTTAAAAGTGATGGTGCGATGATTTCGACGCTTTTGTGAGTGGTTGGTCATCGAAGTCTTGTTGTGAAATGAGAACTAACTATACTTGGTTTAAGGCCATACCCGAATTTTCCGGGGTCCAGTGGCGCCCCCATTTGAAATAAATCATGTGAAAGGAAACGGTGATATCATTTAAAATTTTGTCTTGACCAAACCCTAGATAACCCTTTTAACTATTTTATGAACTACCGCTTATAGTTTAAAGTAAGAACGTGAAGCTTTTCTACGCACATTTGCGAAAAACGGCCACTTTTAGCTAATGTGCGTAGAAAAGCTTCACGTTCGCACTTTAAATTATAAACAGTAGTTCATAAAATAGTTAAAAGGGTTATCTAGGGTTTGGTCAAGACGAAATTTTAAATGATATCACCGTTTCCTTTCTAATGATTTATTCCAAATGGGGGAGCCACTGGACCCCGGAAAATTTGGGTATGGCCTTAAAACATTATCCGCTCAAAACAAGAAGACTTTCCGCAATATGTCACCTTTTCGTCACTGTCAACTTAATTTGGATGAATAAAGGTTTAAATAGATATTCAACATTATTGATTGATAGTCTAGCATTCCATGCACGTAAACTTGACGTAAAGTAAGCTTATAGTATCATAGGTCAAAAAGAAATTATTTGTAAAGGAATTTAAAAAAAAATTAAAGGTCATTAAATAGAATCACTTGTCACTGATCATACCCATTTTCAAACTTATTTTAGATTCATTGAAGCAGAAACACCTATATGCGCAATTTGATTCTAAAAAACTTTGACTTCATTGTTGAGTATTTCATACAAATCCCATGTACAAAATGTTTGTATTAACGTTTCGTACAAAGTATCTGATTATTGTTGGAATCTAGCAAATTCTAATTAACGCTAGTTCTTCTAAGTACTTTCTAAAAAATTAACTCCATGGAGAAGCCACAAATCACAGCTAACGTAATCTACCTACAATAAATAATATGCTGAAAAATGACGTCCTGCCCAGTCATTACGTCCAATTAAATAATAATAAAGCTATGTATCAAGCAAACGCGGCATCAGTCACATCAATTTCTCCAGCTCGTGTAATCCCTCTTATGTTTTCTCCGGCTATAATCACTTGAATTAATATTTACAGAGAAGGCCGTCTAGCAAGTGACTAAGTCTCATCTTGACTGCAAATCTAAACGGGAACAATACTCAAAACGACACATATCTAGAAACTGGCCAATACTAATCTATATTCATTGATTTACAGTTCTAGAAATCTAGGTATTAGGACAAATAGTCCTAATTGACCTGTGAATTCTAATTCGAAAATTTTTACGTTGTCCGGGATACGTCATTTTGAGTAGAATCAGTTCTGAGCTCAATCAGTTATATTTTATTGAACGGGTCCGGCGTACTATAATCAACGATTTCAACCACATCAGCATTGTGTCATGAATTTAAGAATTGGTCCTTCGGCAATAGATCTTTATATTACTTGGAATTATTATTGACCCGGCACGCACTGACGCCGTCCCATGCCCGGTAATTAAGCCTTGTAAATATTATTTATTTATCGCACAGCCTCTATTATTTATTATATGAAGTTAAATGAAAAAGTAATGTACTTTACAAAAATTCGATATTCCACGACCGGGAATTTTACCTTTTTTTTTGCATATTTTTTTTGTCCTAATATGCTTTGGCATACTGGGTTTGGCATAAAATATTTTGTCATAATAGTTTTTAGGCATAAGTTGTTTTTTGGCGTACTGGTGTTGGGCATAATTATATTTTAGGCTAATTTGTTACGGCATAATGTTAATTCGCATAATCTCTTTAGGCGTAATAACTATAAGACTAATAGTATTTAGGCATAATATTTTTAAAAATAACAGAAACAAAATAAATTTATTTAAGTGTTTATTTTTAATTATCATGCAAAAAAAAATATGACCACCCAGAACAAATGTGAGGGCAAAAGGGAAGTTAGGTTTAAGTTTTTTTATTTTTTATGATCACCTGGAACAACTGTGAGACTAAAAAGGAAGTTAGATTCAACTTATAAGCAATTAATAAACAATTAATATACAATGAAAAAAATGTTATGCTTAATCATTTTTATGCTTAAGGCCATACCCAAATTTTCCGGGGTCCAGTGGCGCCCCCATTTAAAATAAATCATTTTGAAGAAAACGGAGAGATAATTCAAAATTGTGTTTTGACCAAGTTCTAGATACCCATTTAAAGTATTTTTTAAGCTACTTTTTATAGTTTAAAGTGAGACCGTGAAGCTTTTCGACGCACATTTGCTAAAAACGGCCACTTTTGGCTAATGTGCGTAGAAAAGCTTCACGTTCTCACTTTAAACTATAAACAGTAGTTCATAAAATTGTTTTAAGGGTTATCTAGGGCTTGATCAAGACACAATTTTAAATGATATCTCCGTTTCCTTTCAAATGATTTATTTCAAATGGCGGCGCCACTGGACCCCGGAAAATTTGGGTATGGCCTTAAAGTAATGTTATGTCTTGATAAATTATGGTTTGATGACATTATGCTTACATCCTTTTATGCTTTAAAATGTTAGGGCTAAATAATGATTATGCTTAGGTACATTATGCTTAAAATTATTATGCATACTCCATTATGCGAAAAGACGTCATGCTTAAAAACGATCGTGCATTAAACCAGTATGCTATGTGATATTATAGCTTAAATTTGTATGCATATAGATAGTGATCCTCCACGACCAAATCAAGCGTTTTGTCATTTTAAGACTCTTCCCTTCTGTGATAAGACCTTTATAATCACTCGGAATTAATATTGACCAGGCACGCCGTCCCATAAATACCGGTTGCTTAGCCGTGTAAATAATTATTTATTTGTCCCGCAACATCTACTTGCACACTCACTTGCACATTTACTTTGAAACCCTGCGCATTACTAACCATTTCAAAGTTGCGTGTTAAGTATCAGCAATGCGTATTCTGCTCAGTAACATATTATATAACTCTACTATGTAACAGTTGCATTTACTACCAATCCATAGATAATTATTATTATATATGTCATTGTATGTACCTTAAATGAAATAACGTAAGCAGTTATGGTTTTATTCCATTATGCGGAAAACATCACACGCGCTTTTTTAGTCAATAAGAACGTGAAAAAAATGTTTTTGTGGTCATTAGATAGATTATTAATAATTGGCCAAGTGCGTGTCGGGCCACGCGCAGTATAGGGTTCCGTAGTGTTAAATGCCAACTTGCAGTCTAAAACGGCTAAATATTGAATTTCTATGAAATGTTCCTTTTCGAGTACATTTTATAAGTTGATCACCTATAACTTTTTAATTTATTAACCCTAATTAGCTCTGATAGTTTTCCTTTAAACTACATTATATATGCTATAGCTGTGATTTTTTTCACGTGTCCATATATAACTGTTTAGCAGATATATGGGGGGACATTTGACTGTAACAAAAAAAAATACTTAAAACCTAAATATTTCAGACACGGATCCCTAAATCGAAAAATGGTGGTTCCAAGCTCATAATATTTTTGAAAAACCTATTCAACGATACCCCACACAATATGTTTGTATGAAAGAAAAATATTGACTTCCTCTTTAAATGTATGGCAGACACCCTAAAAAAAATTTTTTTTCCATATTTTATTTTACGACTTTTTTGCTATGATTGATATACATTTCCATGCCAAATTACCGCTTTCTAGTACTTATAGTTTATGAGTAGGACCGTAGACAGACAGACATGGCGAAACTATAAGGGTTCCTTGTTTACTACGGAACCCTAAAAAGTATGGTATACTTACGTATTTTTCTCTAGTTAACTAATAATGACGAAGATACAGCGCATTTTAATTTCGCGTAACGTCACGATCAGCTACGATTTTTAACCAAAGGACGTCACTCCCACTCCGAAACTTCGAAAGGCATCTTTGTAAATTTTTACTTCATTTCTAAACAAAAAAATATGGGTCCTTTATTTTCAGATAATCTAGTTTTCGTACTAATTAAAATATTTTTTACCCATTCCACATGCCTATTAGGTACTTTACTCACATAGGATTATTGAAGAAAGGCATTTCAATGAAGCATAAATGAAAACACTATTCAATATTACATCATAACTTAATATTAATGTTAAAATAAAAACAGTATGGAATAAGATAATTCCCTCATGGTCTGTACATCCTTGGTAGTGTAAGACCATTAGCACGAAAATCAGACGTGAAGACGTATAACTCATCTTATCTCCTATTCATAAAAAATCTGCCATCCTAAATCAGTCATGTACCTAGTAAGTAGGCATGCAAAAAAAATTGAGCCAGCGCCTACTTCGAGCGATAATTTTTTCCGTATTTTTATACAAATACAGAGTCATATGAATATTAGGCCAATGGTGAAAAGCCCACGGCAGCGACGTCATATTTCAATTTTCTATAAATCATCCTTCTGTACTCTCATCATTTTGTTGCATAAGGCTCAAATCGCATCTCATTAGCATGCGATTTATCGACTAATGTCAATAATTCAATGCGATTAGTCTTGGCATATAAATACAGTTGGACGATCTACGCGCTTGTATAGGGTTACCAATAGAGGTGATGATAACATGAAAAATCTGTTTATTTCAATAGGAAACTGGAAAAGAACTCTAATCAATTTATAGTGGTTTTAATTCGGCAGCCCCTAATATCCGTGACATACATGCAGATAACTGCAACAGAATCGCCTACGCTGGTGTTTTTGTTTCTCGTATGTAGGTGGCAATGGGTTGACGACATCAAAGGCGCTGGTCACACCTGGACGAGAGCAGCACAGGACCGAGATGGGTACAACTAAGAAAAGCCTGTGCTCAGCAGTGGGAGGAAGGACTGGGATGATGATGATGATGTAAGTGGCCAAAGCTGGTACGGCCATGTATCGTGAAAACCGACAAGTTACATGGGAAATAAATGTTTAGTCATTTCGTCTCCACCGGCCTCCGACAAACGTGGCGTAGTAAACCCAACAAATGCTAAGTTGACGTCGACAAGGATGATACATTTGGATGATGTTCCAGAAATTTTATCAAAATCGGTTGAGTAGATAAAGTTTAGTGATGAAGTCGGTATTTAGTTTTAAAAAAATTATACCTTGTATTTTTCCTGAAGCATCCAATGAGATACCGGGACAAGTGTCAGACACTGAAAACTGAAAATTCCCTTCCAAAACATGACGTCTACTCATACGAATAAACCTCACCTTCGAATTTCCTATATATAAAATCCAAATCAAGATTTCCTTTCGAATCGCGTTTCAAAGTACAATGCCTTGTTCAATTCTCAAAACAACTATGTCCAAAATTCCTCCCACCCACGTCCAAGAAGTCGAGGTCGGCGGGTCACAGCCTCCAAAGGTTCCTGAGAAAGGGCCGGCCGATATGCCCAAATATAACGTAAAGGTCGGACCAGTATATCATATGGTTTCCTAATGCGATGCGGTTTGAGAAGGTAGATATAGTTTGCTAGTGTTGTAGTGTTAAGTTTTACAATACTATTTTAAGGACATAGATGCGATTGCTTATATTTTATTAGTAGTGTTTTTATTAAATTAGTAATGGGCTACCTTTCAAATTGGATTTTGGTTAAGTATCGCCATTATAAAAAAAAACAGTTCCCATTCGATAAACTCGGTTCGTCGTCCACTGACAAAATTAAGAGATTTAATTTTTTTTCATACTTATTACTTTATCAATGGGATAAATTTATTGCAACTTAGACTTTGGATAAAAACTTACTTATGGAAGTATATTCCGGAAATTCTAAAAAAAAACATTCACTTATTCTTGAATATTATCATGTATAACTTGATAATTGCATATTCTGCATATGTTCCATATGATTAATCATATATTACTGCATATGGAGACGATGATAATGAAAAATTAATGACTATTCCTCTCCGACACCCAACTCAAACGCTAGTAAAATATCAAGATTAAATACCTACGTTCCATTTCCCGTAGGTTCTCAAAGTGTCTGCAACGAAAGGCGGTTAAAAACATGAACCCGTCACCTATGGCTGTGACATAAGTATACGGTGTTCCGATTAACCTTTCGCCTCGCCGCGGGCGCAACCTTATTCCGCCGTTTGAGATAATAAATTCAATATCTAACAGCTTCAGGCTGTGGCGTATCTAAGGAAAATGATATTAAGGATAGGGCATCCATTTTATGCCGTATAGTTTGAAATAAAATGTTATTTATAAATAAAGCCTATCCCTGAGCCTATTCCTCATATTCTTAATCTGACGTCAACATTTACCTTATAAGAAATCGAAAGGAAAAAAAGTGACAATTATCAAGTGATACAAATATCCAAAGATAAATAAATGATTTTTGACTTTGACTTTTGACTTTGAATCAATCTGCCCTAGTGAATGCCCTATATAGTGAGTACCTATGCTTCTAATAACCAACATTTTTATGAGTGTTCGATACACGTTTTTTGAAAAGTATAGATTGTTTTTAGTCTCTAATTTTGACCTGTTTGTGGAAGTCCGAATATAATCAACAAGGGACATACCCGTAATAAATCGAACCAAGGGATATACTTGACCACTATAATATAATGGAATTATAATAATAGACAGAAGCTAAAAAAAAATTGGCATTTTTACAGCAGCCGCCCGGGCAATTTGTATGGGAATGTCGAAATATTTGTTGTTTTTGGACTGTTATATTATTATAATTATAATATAGTTATCTAGTATAGCCTGTGGTTTGATTTATAATTTATTACGGGTATGTCATTACTAGTATACTCATTATTAGTCTGTATTGGATATATTTACACACACAATACGTAATTTTCATTCTGTAAAAAATATTCTGTTATTATGACGTATACCTGCTATGACGTCGCAACAATTTCATAAAAACCCCTAGGTATAATGATCGTAGGATATCTGTTTTGTCTTTCTGGAAAGTAGCGGATTGTGATATAATTAAGTAATTTCTTCTCTTTTTGTAGATTCATCTATAATTGTCTTTCTGGAAAGTAGCGGATTGTGATATAATTAAGTATTTTCTTCTCCTTTTGTAAATTCATCATTTTTTGTATGTCATTTTGCATATTTTATATTCTGAAGTCTGAACCGATGTTATGTATTAAGTAAAAGAATTTGTTAACGGAAACATAATGGATCTCTGCGATACAAGCTACGCTTAGTGCAGGGTCCAAAAGAAATTATACCTGTTTTTAAGTTTAATTAGCTATAAGTTATAACGAATTGTAATACTATAATTCTAATTTTGGCAAATAAATTTTATTATTATTATTATTATTTATGTTCAAGAGATGTTTCTTCTCTCTTTCACCGGAAAGAGGTTAAAATGGCACGGGCCGAAGCCAAGTGCAAAGTATTTTAAATAATTAAAGTTCAGTCTCATGAACAGAGGTTGAGTGTCAAATTGAAAAGAAGGAGGAACTGTTTATCCTAGAAACTTTCTAGTAATGCGACATGTATTTAATATAACTGCCTTTTGTAATGTGTGAATAATATTTGTAGGGATATTTAAAGTATCTAGGCTCATGTGAAGTGTCTGGGGTATAACAGCTGTTGTAGATATAACTATTGGTACTATCTTAACACACTCAACACGCCACTGGGTCTGCATTTCAATGGCTAAGTCCCTGTATTTTGTCAGTTTTTCAGTATTTGTGTTTTGGAGGTTGTGGGTATTCGGTACAGCGATGTCTATGAGGTAAACTGTGTTATTGGTTTTGTCAAGTATCGTAATGTCAGGTCTATTGTAGTGAATCGTTTTGTCAGTGATAATGGTTCTGTCCCAATATATTTTTATATTTTGATTTTCCAAAATCCTTTCTGGTACATATTTGTAGTATGGTTGTGTGCTGTCAATAAGTTTATGTTTAAAAGCTAAGTACTGATGAATTATAGCAGCTATTTGATCATGTCTATGTTTATAGTCATTCTGTACCAAAGTCTTACATGCTCCAGTGACGTGTTGAATAGTTTCGCTTGCGCTACTACAATGTCTGCACAGATCCGTCGGCAAGTTTATGTCTTTGATGATATACTTTTTATAATTCCTGGTGTTAATCACCTGATCTTGGATCGCGAGCATAAATGCTTCGGTCTCAGGAAAAAGTTCTCCTCGTCCGAGCCACGCATTGGACCATCTCTTATCGACATGCATCTGTTCCAGATCATTGTAGTGCCTGCCATGTAGAGATTTTTGTTTCCAAGTGTTTTTTTTCTGAGCTACTGATATTTGTTTCTCATTTGGTTGTGGGTGTCTATTATTTAAATTGAGAGGTGTGAATTTTGTGTCTATGTTTGCAACAAATCTGTGTAATACTGAGTTTTCTGATTTGGAATGAAAATATTGTCTTAATGTGGATATTTGTCTATTGTGTAAGTTGTATATGTCTATGATACCCCTTCCACCATCTGATCTTGGTAGTGTAAGTCTCTGTATACACGACTTGGGGTGATGTTTTCTGTGTTGAGTAAAAAGTACATTTATAGATGTCTGCAGTTTTTGGAGATCAGTGTTGGACCAGCTAATTATACCGAAAGAGTACGTCAGGATCGGGATAGCAAATGTGTTGATGGCTTTTACTATATTGCGAGAGTTTAATTGGCTTTTTAATATTTGCGTGATTCGGCGTTTAAAAGTTTTGTTTAGGTGAATTTTTGTATGTTTATTTTCAATGAGGTTTGATTGTTGAAATCCCAGATATTTATAAGTAGATGTTTCGTCCATGGCTTGTATAGTTTCTCCTGTTGCTAGTGTATATGAGCTGTTTTCAATTTGTCCTTTATTAATAGAGTTAATTTTACATTTATCTACGCCAAACGCCATATGGATATCAGAAGAAAATTTCTCTGTGATTTGTGCAAGTGTAAATAGATCTTCTTTTTTAGATGAGTACAACTTAATGTCGTCCATGTACATCAAATGGCTCAGTGTTGTATGTTCTCTATTATATGTGAGTTTGAAGCCTACATTGCTATCTTCAAGTAGTGTTGATAAAGGATTGAGAGCTAAGCAGAACCATAATGGGCTTAATGCGTCCCCTTGAAATATACCCCTCTTAATGTCAATCGGTTCAGTAGTGATGTCGCTGTTATTATTGCGTATTCTAAGCATTGTTTGCCAGTTATTCATAATTTTTTGTAAGAAATCTATTAATGTTTTGTTTATTTTATAAATTTTAAGGACGTCTACAAGCCAACTATGTGGCACAGAGTCATATGCTTTGCGATAATCAACAAACATACTATACATACTACGCTTTCGTGTGTGTGCCTGTTTCATGGCAACCGCATCGACAATAAGCTGCTCCTTACATCCCTGGCTTTGTTTTCGGCATCCTTTTTGCTGTTCAGCTAGAATTTTATGTTCTTCGAGATGTTTATAAATTGTTTTACTTATACATGCTGTTAGAATTTTGTAGAAAGTTTGAAGGCAGGTTATGGGTCTGTACTTAGAAGGGTCTGCAGCATCTCCATCTTTTGGGATCATAACTGTTATTCCTTGAGTGACAAAATGGGGAAGAGAGTCTGGAGATCTAATAAACTCATTAATGTGTCTGTGAATATGTACGTGAATACAGGTAAGGTATTTGTACCAATAATTGTGTACATTATCAGACCCCGTGGCCTTCCAATTGTGTGTCTTAGCTATTACCTGTTCTACTGTGAAGATGGAGATAGATTCAAACGTCATTTCAGGTATATTTGTTGTTTTATTATCAATAGTACTTATCCATGGTGCATTACTATTGTGTTTAACGGGTTTTGCCCAAATGTCAGCCCAGAACCTATGGAAAGAATCTGCTGAGGGTATATCATGTGTGTGGTTGTTTTGACTAGGATTTGTTAGAGATCTGTAGAACTGTTTCTCATTGTTATGAAATTGATTGTTTTGAATTTTCCTTAATGTGCATAACTTGTACCGTTTCAATCTGCTGGATGTTGCTGCTAATCTTTGTTTTATTGTGTCTAAAAACTCTTGGGGTGTTGTATTGACGTTTTCATACTCTGCGTGTTTCGTATATCGTTTTCTAATATCTTCTACACTTTGAAGGATATTGTAGCTTCTATTACCGTTAATGTATTGTGTCATTCTCGCTATGTCTTTTCTAAATTGGCTTACTTTCTTATCTAATCTTATTTCCCAAGCAGGTTTTTTCTTGTTTGCATCTACACCTATTTTCCTACTATTGTGTATTTTAAAACCGTTACATAGGGTGGCTGTATAAGCAGAGCAATATATTAAAGAATGAAGGGTGTTAAAATCTATATCTGTTTTTAAGTGTTGTGGTAAAATGTTATTATTGATGTATTCTGTAATGAGGGCTAGTTTTCTCGTCGACTTCTGCTTCGGTATGTAAGGTCTGTCTGTAGGACTTGTAAGCATAAATTTATTTAGTGTATCGTTAAAAGTTTGTTCTATTTTGGTTTGCAATTCTACAGCAATAGTAGTAGATCTATCATTATGTGATGTTTGAGATTGAGTGGCTGAAATTTCTTGGGTGATAGTTGTATTTTGTGTGTGTGATCTTTGAAGTGTTTGACTCATGTATGGATTTGTGTTTTGTGAGTTATCTATGAGTAAATCTGAATTATTAGTATCCTCTTGTATTATTTGTAAGCTTGTAGTTGGTTGATTTATATAACTGTCATTTTCTTCTTCTAATTCTTTTTGTACATCCGCTTTTATTTCTCTTAATCTGTCTTCATTTATATATTTATTTTGTATAATTGCTCGTCTTTGGTCTGCAATTCTCTGTTCAGACAAATTTGCAAGTTCTGGGTAATGTGTGATAAACTGAGAATACAACTGTGAACGGTAAGCTGTAGTATTTCTTTCTAAATTTGTGATTCTATAGTAAAATCTCATGATGTTTTCGTTTATGTCATTAGACCAGCGCATTCTAGAAGATTGTTGTGTGGGTAAATTGCGTACGTGGGTTGTTTGGTTATTGTGTGATTCTGTGGAAAATGTGTTTTGAGTATGTGAGTAAAGTCTATCTTGAACCTCTTTTTTTATTTGTTCCATTGTGTTCTTCGGTATTAATTGGCGTCGGAGTATTGCTCTCCTTTGATCTCCCAACCTCTGTCGTGAGACATTAACTGTCGGAAATGCTGTCATGAATTGTTCGTGAAGTTTTTGTAAGTATCGTCCTGAGTCGGTCTCAAGTTTTGTGATTTCGAGATATGCACGCCAGATGAAAGTGTTCATTTGATCCGTCCATTTCCTTCTCGTGCGATTTATGGCTTCAGTGGGTACGGTATTGTCGGCATTTGCCTCCCGTACAACATCTGTTGCCAAATTATTACCTAATGAATTAGTTGGTGACGCTAGGTTTGAGGAAATCACTGATGTTGTAGATGATATAGAAGACACAGGTGTCGTTTGAGGAGAGAAGCTATGTCTGGAAGAGATAGGGGATGGGAAGAGACTACTGTTGGTTGATGGTGAGTTAACTCCGTCACTTTTTGGTGACATAGGCCTTTCATCTTTTACTCCTCTGGAGTTGTCAGCATTAATGCTGGGTATTTCCCGAGACCTTTGAGGGCGGGATCTTAAATTGTATCTTTGACTGTTTTCTTCCATGGACGTCCCACGAGTAGCTAGGGAACTGAAGGTCGGCACTCCACAGAGCCCCGCATGTGGAGGCAAGGCAAGTTTTTACATCCCGAGGTTGCCTGGCCTCAGGAGTCCTCCGTTCGCGATTAAGCTCCCCCTTAATCACGCATCTCTCGGCACGGCTGGTCACACCTTAGATTGGGTTGGCTTTGGGACCGTTGGTTAGGGGAAAAAAGGTACCATGGCGACCAGGTAAGTATTCTCTCCCCGTAAGCCCCCCCACCACGTCAAGGTGGCCCCTTGGAGGGGTTATTATTATTATTATTATTAATACATAGATATAAATTAGAAAAATCTTTTTTTTTAATAGGAAGTTAAGTATATGTAGTCCTTTCCTTCATGTGGGATTTGTTTTATATTTTCGAACCGATAGTTTAAACTTAAAGCTACTGGCTAGATACGCCACTGTCCCGAGGCAACAGTCACGCGGAGTCACGCCTGATTTTACGAGGCAGATTGTTTCTAATGCGATTAAATAATCACTTTGGCATTTGCAAGCCCCCAATCCATGCGAGATCCTAACTAGCGCTCTCTAAGCCAGGGCGATATTTGACAGCTGTTTCCTCAAGTACATAAAGAAAAAAGTAATATGAAAAAAAAATTTTTTTGTACAAGCTTTTATTGTAAGGCCAAAGTACTTACTAAGGCAAATGAAATTAGCCCAAACTCGCTGGAGTTGCGACGTTTTATTACTGAGATCCATCGACCGCCTTCCGTCTCGGTGATCAGACCCTAGGCATCGTCTGCCATAAAGTTCTCGTCAAAACAAATCAAACAAGCCCTACTTAATGAGGTTATGTTGTTTTAGAACTAGTTCCGTCGAATATCTCCCAGCTCCATCACAACAGCTCTGCATTGACTTCCGTTTTTGTATTGTCATCCGACTTACACAAGTGTACAAAATTTCAGCTAAATCGGTTGAGGATAAATGGTTCAAAATTTAATAACCAGATTTGACCTAAACAAACATTCATACATACATACAAGATACATTGCAAGTTAAATAAAAGCTTGTAAAATTAGATACATTCCAACCGTCATGTAGATCAACTGTGTTTATTACGCTATTTTATTCATATGACAAAATATCTAAAAATATATTCTTGAGATAGCTTAGCTTAAAAACAGTCGCTGTTAGTTTAAGTTCATAAAATACCAAAATAAATATTAAAAATCAATTCAACGTTTTCGGCTTTTATAATCTGTTTTAAACACAAAACAGTAGCCGCCATGTTATTACGTCATACGTCTGTGTAAACTAAAAAGTGTCAACTGTCAAAATGCATACATTGGCGCATTTGTTTACATACATATCTGACATCAGGACCATAGAGCAATACGCGATTTTCCAATAAGTCAAATCAGATACTTTTTTCTAATCGTCAAAACAAACAGTTTCTATGGCATTTTGTATAAAATACAGGCAGATGATCACAGTTTTTTGGAGTCAAATAGCGCTCTTATTATCAGTTATTCTGCATAATAAATTTAAAATCACGTTAAAATGAACATTTTCAAAGGCAAGTGACATTATTTTGCGATGTTTTATTTTGTTATCAATACAAAATAGTTTATTTTTGACTTAGGAAAATACCCAATTTGCCGTCCACTGCTCCAACTTTTTCGGCAATGTACTTATGGCACATAATGTTAATAAAGTTACTCGTAGGTAGAGCATCTCTTCGTTTTAGTTAAATCATGTAGATTATAAATGTATTATATGACGCAGACCTGTGTTACATAACCGCTAGCTATTATTTATTTCCAATGCGCATGTAGAATAGGTACATTTATGTGAATAGGGACACAATTTCGGCTAGTGAAATAACAATCATCATCATCTTCCTTAGGTCTTTTTGTCTCAACTGCAGGAGGAGCACGACCCTCTCTGTACTTCTAGAGCCATACTTGGTCAGACTTTGGCCTAACCTCTCCTCGCTGGCCAGACGGGTTGGAGAGGTCTCATTTATGTTAATAAGCTTTGTTTAGCTTGTTGACCGAGCGAGCGAAGCGAGTGAGGTCTCTAAATCGAGTTGGGGGCGAAAACACATTGTATGTATGTATGTATGTATGTTTGTACCGCGATAGCAGCCGAACCGATGATTTGATTTTGATAAAACTTGGTAGGCATGTAGGAAACATCAATAGAATTTTCAAGTTCGTTGGGCATCAAAATCGGTTCAGTAGTTTTTGAAATATTAATAAAAATGTCCGCGATTATGTAGCAAACGAAACCATAGCGCGTTCTAACTTTAGATACCGCCATCTAGGGGTTATTTAGGAAACTGAATTGCGAAAAATAATCGCGAGGTCTAAGTTCGCGGCGAACTACTAGTATTTCCTAAGTCACCTTCTACGACATCTACGGGAGGAATTGAAGTTGCCTTGTTCTACTCTGCCGAAAACCACAAGGCACAATAGTAAATTAATACATGAACGTAATAAATTTTGCTACTACACAGTATATCATGTAGTAGGTATATAGGTTATGGTAGGTACCTAACCATAATAAAGTTCACACAGGTCAAAGTATCGGCATCAAATCAGTCACTGACTGCCTATACTTATGCAGTTCCAACCCACTATACCGCAGTCACGTAGGTCGATAATGAAATACAGTTTACGAAACGACAAAAACATGTAGTAAACAAAAGGTCAATCGAACCGATTAATAACGGTGTTTAGTTCTAATGGAGATAATATTACGATAACATCTTTGATTCTGCGATACGAGACTTGAATTTAATTCTACAATTGCTTTTTCTGCAAATTCCGAGTTATCTAGGTTGAGAAATACTGTGGAATGTTCTGTAGAGAGGTAAAAACGGTGAATTCTGAAACTAGGTATATCACACTTGTATCACACGAATACAGTTAGGTATATCACCACTAAGTTCTTATGATATTTTATCGGAAACTACATAGATAGACTGCAAGCAAAATTATTTTCTGAAATCTATATCTATATATCTATATACATATAATAAAACAGTAAAAAAAGTGTGTCTGTACATTAAATATATTTCCAAAAAAAATATTGGATGCGATGGAGACGTAGTAATAGAGTAAGAATTTTAAAAAAAATGTCTGTCTGTTTGTCTGTTTGTCTGTATGTCTGTTTGTCTGTTTGTCTGTTTGTACACGCTAATCTCCGGAAATACTGGACGGATTCGAATAAATCTTTTTTTGATATATAGCTATTAAGCCTGGGCAACATATAGGGTATAAGTGATTTTGGAAAATGGAACTCCTGATGCAGAACCATAATGGTGCACCTAAACTATAAGAGATATAAAAATTCCGCCTTAGTAAAAATTGTTCAGCCTGATGAGCGTTTTCCAGAGACATAAAGTCCACGCGAGCGAAGTCGCGGGCTTCGGCTAGTCAACCATAAAAGAAGCAGATAATTTTTCAAAAATAAAAACCGACTTCCCCCCCAAACTACACAACCGATTTTGATAAAATTTCTATGGAATCACTTTGCAAGTATACCCTTTCAAACAACAAAGAATTTTCCAAATCGGTCCAGGTGTCTTCGAAAACTGTGAACATACATAAATAAAAAAAAGATTGCGATTATTGATAACCTCCAGCTTTTTGGAAGTCGATTAATAAAAAGAAATACTGGGTTATTTCAACGCCTACTATTAGTGTAAAAATAACATACTTGAGGTCAAAAAGCACTTATTTATACTTATGTATAAGGCCCACCATCCCTAACCTAAATCATCAACGCTCAGGACAAATTTAAGATGTGATGTGTGTATTCTTTCTGCAATCAGCTACATGACAACAAGTCCGATCAGACACATCTTGTTTATGAAATACGAAAGCATGTCGTCACGCATTTTTTTAAGTCAATTAACTCTCTTAACATCTGTTTATCTGCATTAATAATTCCAAAATAACACGGAAAAACGGATATGGTCAATGAAAAGTGACTCTAACTTATTTTGTGACGTTTTATTTTATGAACTACAGTTCATAAAATAAAATCGAATAATTTATTTTTGACTCGGCACTGCGAGCAAGCAGTAGGCAAAGACGAAGGCATTTTTCTGAGGAAGAAACTGACACGCGGCCTAACATAATCGTGTCTTATTTGTTTCCGGAGCATACGGGATTGTGATCATGTGACTGATAGTCGAAGTGAATTAGATTTCAGAATAAGTCAGATATCAATCAACATCTGAAATCAATTTGGAAATCGAATAATTTGTCTTGTGTTGAAAGTTAACAATCGATTTAATGTAAGTTGCAACATGAGCTAGCCGTCTAACTCCAGTCGACATCAATCATTATGATTTAGCACGCCTATCGACTTCGTGAGATACCTATCTAGGTACATAGAACCTGCAGTAATCCCTATGTTGTGGA
This sequence comes from Acrobasis consociella, assembly GCA_963555685.1. NCBI lineage: Eukaryota > Metazoa > Arthropoda > Insecta > Lepidoptera > Pyralidae > Acrobasis > Acrobasis consociella. The sequence goes on from OY743114.1 coordinate 5,255,225, forward strand.
AGTAAAGCATGAAGTATTGCTTAGTTCTTATTTGTCTCAAGACAATTCGTCTTATTATAAAACGCAGACTAACTTTGTTACTAGGTTTAAACCATTATCCGACCAAATCAAGTTGATATCTAGTAATATACCACTGCCTCATCTGAAAATGTCAACTTGAATTGCTCGGATAATGGTTTAAACCTAGTAACAAAGTTAGTCTGCGTTTTATCCTTAATAAGACTGAATGTATTTTGGGAATAAATAAAAAACTTGAAAGGTGTCAAGGGTCACCCGGATGGAACGAAGTTCGAGAGAGAAAGAGACAGACAGAGAAACACGCGCACGCCGCACGGCTTACAATTATAGCAAAAAGTGTCGTTACAACACTTACAACTTTTGGTCTTAATTTTTTCCATCTAGCCCCCTTTCGCAACGCGCGATAAGGAATTTTATTCCTTAACCTGTCATCTGTGAGCAGACCGGAATCCGGCCGACATCATTGTTTTACTATTGTATCTGGTGTTTTGCACAGACGACAGGTTAATTAAGCTAGCCCTAAAGTAAGTTTTAAACTTGTGTAAGTACTAATAATTACCAAAAAAAATCTAGGTATTTGCTGGTAGTACCTATGTGACACTAAAAGTCGACAACTAAATAGTAGACCTGAAATGATACCTTTTAATTTTTATTATTTGTCATTACTTTTTACCACAATATGGCGACATCTACTTAGTTGTTAAATATACTTACCAAGTGTATAGGTACCTTACGCAGTAAAAACAATAAAAATAAAAGGTACTATGCTGTAAGTATTGCAAACATGAAATTGTATGTATGTATTGCAAATAATCCGCTATTTTATAACAACTCAAATCAGAGACAAAACAAACTTTTTTTTATGGGATTTGTATGAAATATAGGCAGCTGATGTCGAACGTCATAATTTTTTGGAGTCAAAATAGCACTTTTTTTTCTGTTTTTCTGTAATAAATAATACATTTAAAATCACGTTGAAACTGGACATGATATTGTTTTGTGACGTTTTATTTTCTTAACAGATCTAACTAATTTATTTTTGACTTAGGACAATACTCAATTAGAAGTTTTATTGTAACGAGCCATTGCAAACCTTGCAATCAAATTACTTTTGATTTGATCCAGCACGATAATGTTAAGTCGCCTACACCTGATCCAACTGAAGAACAGTGGTGCCATTTTTCAAACGCGGAGACGCTAAACGAACTGTTTTTTGTATGGAAAAACTATTCGTTTAGGGGTCTCCGCGTTTTGAAAGTAGAACTTTAGATCGCGCCGCCAACTTAATAACACCTAGTTTACTGATACATGCAAATTAAGATTTTCAGTAGATTTACCAACTGCTCATCATAGTTAGTTATTAGCCTATCACCTCGAACATATATATTCCTATTTATGGTGGACGAAGTAAATAAAACTCTTTACTTTATTTATTTAAACAGAAGTTGCAATTTCTTAGCGGCGAACGAAGTAGTTGGAAATAAATTTTACAAACCAGCCGCATCTATCAGCACACAAAGCTGTGAGTAAGGCACATATCAGACAAGACATAACAAGAGCTAAGGATCTTGAAGATGATCTTTTCTTTGTAAGTACCTCAAAAAATTATATCAGGACTTATTTGAGGCGAGGCGATTGAGGACTCTTTTTTGGCTGAGTAATTAAAATAACAATAAATTGCAAGTAAATATGAATAAAACAACCAGTATAAAGACGAGACAAAAGACGAGAAGGCTAGACTATTTTAAAAAAGACACCATTTCATTTGATGCCACGATAAAATAATATCTACTTAGTTAGCTACCTTAGCTACCTACTACTCCTACTAGATACGTTTTGTCAGATTGAAGGTAGCTGGGTTATGAGATCCAATGGATCAATTTCTTTTCAGTAGAAAGTTGGTTTGGTCGAGGCTTACGCACTTATGATTAGTGTTAATGGATCCTATTGATACTTATCATATCAAATATAATTAGCTGATCTAGATCATCAAGCATTGCTTTAAGTGTGGATTATTTTACAAAGAGTATTTACTATTATTTTACTTTAGAAATTTCTAATTAAACCTTCGTTGCTCCATTTTCTTCGCTACACAAAACGATATGAAGCTATGTATGATGCTTAGAAAAATAAAATGACAAACGAGTTAAGGAAACGATTTTACAAATAAACGGTTAATTATATTTTTCCGAGAACCTCCGAAACACTACTACACGGTTGTCATAAAAAAAATTACTAACAAGAGTGCCGCAAACGGAAAGTGATGGGCTGTGTATGTACCTATTATTTTTATACCTATGTATCCAAAAAAAAACTGAAATAGGTACTTATTTAATCCAATTGAAGCCTCGTCTTGCCGTTTTATCTCCCGTCTGATATATGCCTTAGGCTACCGGTAGCGAATTGCCAGCGCATTCGAGCATACTTTTTCAAAGACAATGAGCAATTTGTCCTTTGCTGCACTCGGCTTGCAGCTAAATAACGTCTTTAAGTGTGAGGCTGTCTCTCAGATGCTCAAAGGTGGTACAGATAGCCACGGAGGAATTTTCTCGAAATGTTAAGTAACTTCTCTTTTTACTTTCTTCTATTATGGTTTCGGAAGAAGCAATGAACAAACAGACATACCTGTTTTTAATAAGAATATTGTTAAGGAATTCCCGTTTCGCTTAAATGAAATGTTTTTCACCGTAAAAAAGTTTAGTCGTAACGTAGTAGTTAGTCCATTAAAAAAAAAATTTACAAGCCTTTAGTATTATAACTTACGGTTCCTATCCTATATCTTTCCTATACAACGTGGGACATCCCCGTAATACATCAAACCACGGGCTACACTAGATTACCTAATAGAATTAGAATAGAATAGAAACAGTCAAAAAACAAAACAAAATCGCCACTTTCGTACAAAAGTGTGCAGCCGCCTGGGCATTTTCTATGGGAACGTCGATTTCTTTTTTTTTTTTTGTATTTCGGCCTTTATTTTAAATTGCCCGGGGTTTGATTTATTACGGGTATGGCCCTTTCACGTTGCATGCCTAATGCCTTATTAAATATTTCTAAATTTTCTCTGGATATGTTTCTCTATGAATGACACCCATTTTTAAGTGTCGGGAAATAAAAATACTAAAGGAATCTTTGAATAATTTACTGATAATCAGGCTCGATAGCAAGCATACCTTCCATCCAGCTGGTGGCCGGTAGCATTGCATAATTAGCCCATTAGTATACTTAGATTAATTAATCAAATGTAAAACTCCCGCTGGCTGTACCGATGCGCAAGCGCACTGCTCGTCGGCATGCCAGGAGCATAAGCACGTACATTATTCACCACACTCACGGTTACATTTATGCCACAGACATAAAAGATAATAGACCAGACTATAATGACCCAAAGTGTGATCTTCATCTTGTGGCAATGGAACCACCCATGGATCATTTTAAGGGTTCCGTAGTAAACAAGGAACCCTTATAGTTTCGCCATGTCTGTCTATCTGTTTGTCCGCGGTTTTACTCGGAGACTATATGTACTAGAAAGCTGTAATTTGGCATACCCATGTATATATCTAAATCATGCCAAGAAAGTAGTAAAATAAAATGGCAGGTGCCGTTTCTATTGCAATATCCCAGCATCAGTCTATCCCAACTTCATTCCATAACCAATAAACCTATCCCTTTTTCTTGCAATAGATTTTTCTTCTGCCAAAACCAAAACCTATGCAAGGGTACACCTTTCATCGAGGAATGTGTTTTGGTGCGAGCGCCACGTAACAACAATTTCTCCAAAGGACCTCTACGTGTTGGATCTGTATGCCCACGTAAGCATCTCAAAGGACCGGGTGAAAAGACCTGTGATTCCCGAAAGAGATACATAATATAATAATAATTGTATATGCTATGTTAAGACTTATGTATATTTTACCTGTTTTCCACAATAAACTCAATTTGTATTTGTATATATACTAGATTATTATACCTCAAACCATAAAATCTAAAAGGTAGAAGAAGTACCTACGTAATTGCGTACTTTCGACGTCTATGCACATAATTGATCAGTGAGTTGTCGTCAAGCAAAACGCTTTATTCCGTACGAGCCCTCACGCTGCCTCCGCATTAGGAATACCGGAAAAACTATCATTGTCGTACCCATTACATGACAAATTGCAGATATTCAACAAGTTACCACATTTGGACTCTGTGGCGAACCTTCATAATTATAGCGGGTTATTTGCTTTGCTTCTAAGAAAAGCTTTTTGCAAGTAAAGGTTAAAATCCAAGGGAATGTCGCAGCGACTCGCGTTGGTCGCCATAAATCACTAAACGTATAGAAATGTCGCTCCACATAATTACCCAGTTATGACTAAAATGAAGACTGAGAAATGTCTGCTCTAGGTTTTTCTTCTTGGGTCGAAGGATATAAATATATTTAATTAAAATAAATTTGCCTAGTGTTTGGCCACGGCGACTCCCCGGTCATTTGCCTCATTAAGGTCCTGTCTAAGCATTTTTACTTTGCCTTATCAATGTGCGGAAAGTGTGGCTGTTTGCTAAAGTCACTAGATCTAGAGTAGAGCTATAGAGCCATTAATTTCCGAATTCATCGTCTGATATTGCCCGCTGAGAAACTTCCACCGAGTGCCGACCTCCCTGGGCAGTCTGAAAGTCGTTAAATAGACTCTGGATTATTGTTGGGAGATGTCAAGAGAACCGGGTTAGGTGGCGTTTCTCACAAAAACGATAAATGTGATTCCGGTGATGTCCAATCAATGACCCACTTATTGTCCTGCCCAAACAACCCCACTTCCTGCTCTAGGTAGACACAACACCCAAATTTCGTTACATCATAGTAATCTAATCGAGTTATCTAACACTGTTTTCTGATTTTCGAACAGCCTATGCGCATCTGACGTAACTCATTGAATGGCATCCAGTGACTTAGTCATTTTTACAAGTAGGCAAATTTCGTTACGATGGTTTTGCACATAGAAGAAGATTTTTTACTGGTTTTGCAAATGGTGGTAGTTGAAAATTAACATGAGAACACTTATACAGTCGCGCCTACTGAGAATCGAACATGAGGCTACATCATAATGAGTTGCTTAGATTCACTTCGTATCCATGAACAGAAAAGTTAGGAAGCCATACTCGGCTCGAAAAGACAATACAGGGCAAGCATGGATTGGTGTATAAAGGAGGTGAGGACAAAGGTTTAAAGTTAACATTAAAGTGTTTTATTACTTAGGGAGCAAAGAAAAGACTATAATAGGTACTTAGAAATCGATTAATTGAAACTGCTCTGTACAGTTCATTTAATAATCCTGCCATATTTGGCAACGTGGCTATCGCAAAGGTACCATGACTATCATATCCAATGATAAACAATACTAGGTATGGGTAATTTCCTAAGCCAAACATAAATTATTTTGTACTAATAACGAGATAAAACTTCGCAAAATAATGTCACTTGTCTTTGTAAATATCCATTTTAACGTGATTTTAATTTATTATTGCAGATAAACTGATAATAAGAGCACTATTCGACTACAAAAAACTGTGACGTCATCTGCCTGTATTTCATACAAAATCCCTAAGAAACTGTTTGTTTCGACGTTTAGAAAAAAGTATCTGATTTGACTTGTTGGAAAATAGCGTAATAGTATCCAGTATTAGTACCAGATCCGCTATCACTTGTAAGAAAGAAAGAAAAGCTTTATTCGGCAAACTAAACCATTACAGCTTGTATCTATCTGTACATGTTGAGTTTGTGCTTCTGCGGCCGCTTGAAAGTATAATTGGCTGGTTAGATTAACGCTGGTCTAGGCTATTTTATCACCGTCTTGTTAGCTATCAACAAGGCTAAACGACTGTCGCTCAATCAATCTCCAACCTGTCTTGTGCTAAAAATACAGCGATACAGACATAAAAATCACTATATAATTATTTCGACGTAGTGGACATTACACGACTGACATACGTACCTATATTACCTATATCTATACATATACATATATAAAACAGTAAAAAAATGTGCCTGTACACTGAATATATTTCCAAAAAAATATTTGGGGCGATGGAGACATAGTAATAAGAGTAAGAATTAAAAAAAATGTCTGTCTGTTTGTACCCGCTAATCTCCGGAAATACAGGACGGATTCAAATGAAACTTTTTTATTATAGTTAGGGAGACGAGGTAGCTAAATGGCGTAATTCAACGGCGCCGTCGAGACCTATCAAAATCGAAAGATAAAATAATTTTGAAAAGAAAAGCTCGTATGGTAAAAACCATTTTAACGGTGGGTTTGGCGTGTACGGTTTTTCAAAAATGTTAAAAAAAAACAGTTACTTGGGCATTCTCGAGCGCGTCAGATATTCATACTACGTATGCCCCAAGTGCCTCTGATAACAACGGTATACTAATCTGCCGGTTTGCGTGGTGGGGGTAGGCGTATAAAGTAGTCAAAAATGCAAAAAAAAAAAATTTACTCGAGCGCGTCAGATTTTCGGAAGGGGTGTTAAGTAGGTCCCAAGGAAGCTCCCTTTAAAAAAACTGACGATTTTGGCGTGACGATAAGTTACGATGAAATTTTGAAAATGCAAAAAAAAAAGGTTTTTTGAAATACTCGAGCGCGTCAGATTTTCATAGGGGAGGTTTATCTCGGTATCCTGAAAGCATATTTTTTTAATCTGACAAAAAAGTTGGTGGGTTCTCTTAATCTGACCGAAAAAGGTTTTTTGGTTTCTTTTTTTTCCTTTCTTTCTCCTTGATAAAACGGGGAATTTAAGAATGACAATAAAGCGATAGATACAACCAACGTAAATGTTTATTTAAACTTTTTTTTTGTAAAATGTATCGTTCGTGACTTATATGCCGCAACGCGTTCTTTGGAAGACGAAATAGCTCCTCCACACTTCCGGTCATGCGGAAACCGGCAGATTTTGTATTTTTAGTAAGTTTGAGATTATATTCTTCAAAATAAATAATAAAAAAATCGCGCTCGAGAATGCCGGATTAACGTTTTTTTTTTACAAGTTCGCGACCCTATAACTCGGCCGCGTCAAGGACTTATCGTCAGATTAGTTAAATTTAGTCTTTAAACACTAAAATCAACCCCCAATATCTTAATCTGATGCGCTCGAGTATTTCAGACTATCGATTTTTTTTTACTAATCTGATCGTCGATCCTAGGCGCGCGTCACTACATATAGAGCTAAATACTTTACAAGGTTGTTCTATTAGGTCTAAGGTATCTCTCATATCTTAAACTGCCACGCTCGAGTATTGCAGAAAATTCCCCTATTCGCCTCCCTAACTATTATGTTATGTAGCTGTAAAGCCTGGGCAACATATAGGGTATAATTGATTTTTGAAAATAGAAAGATGCCGAACCATAATGGTCCAGCTAAACTATAAGAAATATAAAAATGACGCCTTAGAAAAAGTTGTTCAGCCTAATGAGCATTTTCCGGAGACATAAAGCCCACGCGAACGAAGTCGCGGGCTTCGGCTAGTTTTAAAGGAGGCTATTTTTTTATGAAGGTTACACCTACTTTACCTATCCATAGTTTTATATAAAATAATTTATTCTTGCCACTTGAATAGAATATAATATGTTGCCGATTTTAAGGAATTTCGGTAAGATTCTTAAAAACTAGCCATCAATCACCAATAAATTTAAGAACTAAATTCTTGTCGGTGGAGTATTTTCCATGTTTTCACATTTTCCGCTAAATGCTTGACCCCCCTATACGACATAACTTTTAACTCTAAAACTAGCCAAAGCAAAATAAATCATACACTGGTTGGTCCTCATAATCTATACATAAAATAGGTAGTATATAACTGAGTATAAACCTATCGAACCCAACAATACTTAATTGTTATTTTGCAGTGACACTGGCATTCCTATATTTAGCAGCCAACCCAAAGCCAACCTGTACCTATTTACCCCGCTGTTTATTTATTTATAGAAACGTTATTGATCCACAAAATACAAACGTTCTCTCCCAGTCATTCCTAAGGATAAACAGAGATTTTGTTGCGACGCAAAATAATTACCTAATACAGGTACCTACCCAGTAGGTTTTTCAATGATGCAAAATATAAAATCAATTTCATTCGAGCAAATGTAACATTGATTCCCAGAAACGTCATTTCCAAGAGCATAAGTTGTCAACCGGGGCAAAAACATGGCTTCATCTAGAGTTGTGACGAGCTAGATTTATACTAGCCAGCCCTTAGGGCCTAGCCACACTGACGACTTTGGAGTGCTTCGAACTACCTAGGTGATTTGTTTTGGTCTGGATACCATGGGGCATACACATAAGAGTTATGAAGTTGGCACGATTAGAGATTGCTACCTAATTAAGAATTCCCTTACCCTAGCTAGACGTTTTCATACAAACGTAGTCTACGTTTTATTTAGAAACCACAAGTCATATTTGGGTAAAAAATAATAATTTCCAAGAAATTGCAATTATCTAGGTGTTGTAAATGATAGTTCTTATTTTTATTAATATTGTTGTGGGTACCTACGTACACATCTGTTTGGGATTTGACGGCTGGCTGCGACCAGTCGAATAAACGTTGTTCATAGCACCGGTTGTTTATCTCGATTTCTCCTCGCCGTTATAATACTAGGGTAATAATTGGTTTCCTACAGTAAAATTATGTAACTTGCCTTACCCTGTGTAAGCTTACAATAATAAAGCAATGTGCTACTAGCAGTCCGTGGTTTAACTTGTCTCAATATATAAGAACCTAACAGGGGTGAAGCCTGTTTTTAGTTTTGTAAAAATATTCAAGCTACCTATATTCAAAATAGGTACAGCACACAGCGTTTAGCATTTTTTTAATTTTAAAACTTACAGGCACGTTTGCATTTAATGAAGATTAATCTTCTACATCTAAGATCTTAATGTTTGATCAAATTTTTTTCAATTTTTTTTTTGCATACTGTTAATATGCACGAACTCTTTGCGTCACACGGCAAACAGACTAACATAAACCAAATATTATTTTTACTTTTTGTTAGCAAAAATGGTTTTAAACCATATTTGTGAATTGTTACGTGAAATCTAGAGGGGGAGAGGGTCTTGGCATATGGCTACGGATGGTCACCGAAGGGGATGGGGTAAAAAACTGTAAAAAAATGTCACGTAGAATGAGTACGTTCCTAAACAAATAAGTACGCAGGTACCTAACCTTCTCTGTGTGATAAGACTTTATTGAGTAGATCTAAACATTTCCATCAACCCACAAAGGGCAGGCCCGACCTAATAGACCATTACACGTGGATTTATGCCAGAAACAAGCCAGATTGAGGCAGACTCGACACAATTTACATACGCAGCCATTCTATGGAAATAAACGTTAGATACGTGAGTACTTTATCTAAACGGCCAGCATCGCAGATGGAAGATTGATGGGATATAATTATACTTACAAACTTTTTATATTTCTTTTTATTGCTTATGTAGATATCTACGTGGGCATTAACTTAAAGATTTTCTACTTTGCCGTGGCGGTTTTCGCCTTAGGCCCGGTAGGCTCGGGCCCAGGGCGGCCAGATATTAGGAGCGGCCAATTGATCAACTCTTGGTAGGATAAAGAATTTTGTATTAATTTTTTTTTTAATTCATTTCATGTCATGCTCTGCACGTACTCCTAATTTTTTACGTTTCATTATTTTTTTCTTGGACCATACTCGTAGGTAGAAGGTCCTCGATCAATTTACAATAGGTAAAACGTACTGAATGTACTAAATATCTTGTAAGTGTAACACATGTTTGGCAAATAAAAAATTTCTTTAACGTTTGGGATTATCAACGTATGAGACCAGGGATAAAACGATTTGGCTGACGCAAAGGCAATTTTAGTGTTATTTCCATCGACATGATGAAATACGTATGGCATACGTAAGTATGGCGTAGCGTAGGTACCTACCTACCTCTATGCATAAAGTGGATTCGACGATTTCGACGTATTCCTCCAGGCTGCTAAATAAATAAAATTAACTGTTACCCACGTACAAGCAGGTGAGATAAAATGTTAGAAGTAACAGCTAGACATAAGAACTACGGCAATCCATCAGCCGTGTAAGGGCTGTTGCATACTGAGCTATGACTACTAAACGTGTCTTCCGGATGCTCGCAGTGCGATAGAGATTAAAGCGTAAAACAGTCGAGATCGAGAACTACTAGTTGTATACCTTAGATTAGATAGACGTATGTACCTATGTAATTTGGCATTCGATTCTCATATTTGTAAAGATGATCTAAAATGAAATTCAAAATTCAAATGTTTAAGATTAGACCTTTACAGCCAATTTTACACGTATAAGTATAATTTACATCACGTGTACTGTATATTACAATTTTATTTAAAAAGCTACAGATACCAGCGCTTCGCAATCACTAGTGCTAAGAAGAATCGCCGAAAGAAACTCATTTACAGTATGCAGAATTGCAGACCCAGCTAGGCGCTCCAGTCGAGTATGCCAGAGAATCTGAAAATCGTGTGATGCTCTTTTATTTAGTAGTCATTTAAGTTCTTCTCTTAAACCTTTTTTACAAGTTTTTTTTATTTAACTTGCAATGCATCTTATAAAACAATAAACCTCATTGAGTAGGATTCGTTTGTTTTGTCCTGACGAAGACTTATTGGCAGATGTCCATGGTCTGATCACGGAGACGGAAAGTGGTCGATGTAACTCAGTAATAAAACGTACAACTCCATAGAATTTGGCTTTTTTTGTCTTAAGTACTTTGGTCTCACAATAAAAGATTGTACAATTATTATTTTTTTACTTATTTACCGCTGATTTCACTAGAGCAGAATCTAACAAAGCGTCGTGAGGTGACAGACTTATTTTCCCGTGTAAATTTTGTCTATCATTTGTGTTCAGAACGATACCAGAATCCTACCTACCGCAAGCCACTAAAAAGCACTAATGCGCCTTTGTAATTCCCGAGCCGTACATCTGTTTTTGCGGCTGCGTTCACGCTACTCATTACCACTAACCTCGGCTAATTAATTATTTATGGCTTATCAGAAAATCACCGAGCCCAGCTATTGGTGCGGGCTTGTTTTTACTTGCTGATGTTGGTACCAACAGTAGAGATGTGGCTGGATGTTACCTGACACTCTCAGGATTTTTGTTAGAAGAATACTGTTGTGCTTCGATCTTTATTTAAAGGACCATCATCGGTATGCAAAGTCGTATAGTATATTTTTAAGATATTACATTAGATGACATTAAAGGAAAGATCCTATACCAACGATATTATTTTACAAAGTCTTGAAAGTACGCTGGTACGCTGTTATACCTATAGGCTATGTGACATAACAACAAATTCAATATGGCCCTCTATACAGGGCACCATATTCGATATTTTTTAGTTCAAAAACAAACAAACTATTCTATCGAATAAATAAAAACACCTGCATTTACAAATACATTTATTGAAAAATATGAATTCATAATTTTCGAAGGTAATTATGACAAAAATGTCATAGTAAATAAATTATTCTTCGAGAACCAAATTGACGTCAACACTGAACTGTCCCCTGACGAGGTCGCACGCCAGCTGGTAGCTCCACTTGTCCGTGTTGCTCACCAGGTATGCTCGTTTCTGAAGAAAGAACTTGTTATACTATGTACCTACTTAAGCAAATATAGTTTATAAATGGTCATTATTGCATGCCTGAAAGGGCACAGGGGGGTTACTCCATAAAATAATAAATTAGTCGTACGATAGTGACGTCCTATTTCTATGACAAACCAAATTAGTCTTTATCATTAAACGCTAGTGCTCAATATTGCTTGACACTGAAACGCGGATAAGCAGAAACGTCCGTCTTGCGTACCGATTTTGGAGTAACCTCCCAGTTTCGCAAAAGATAATTTTGAGTTTGAGTTAATGATTTCATGGTTTATATAATAGCTGTGCTCGCCGCACAGAATATAAGTATTTCATACAGAACGGAATCTCCTAAGGTCCCGCGCAAAATGCATCCCCGTCCCGCGTCCCCGCACCCTGTACTCGCCTTGTGGAGGGTGTTGAGCGGACGGCTGCAGGCGCCTGCAGCCGCCTAGATATGGTGAGAACGGGGGAGAGGTGCAAGGACGGGGAACACCTGTTCCATGTTCCCTGTTTAAAGATATGTAGAGTTCTTGCGATATGCGTCCCTACGCATATTGCAAGAACTCTACATGTCTTTGAATTTCTTTGCTAAGTAAGACTTCTGTACGTGAGTACTAGTACTTATTGTGGTATTAGACAATTCGCGCACTAGACGGCAACGACCAATTTAACTGAGATGGCCGTTTCGGCCAAGTGCGCGACGTTTATAGTTTTTATACTTAATCTGGTCGTTGCGGTTACTGATCGTGGTCGTGGCCGTTTAGCGCGCGAGGTGCCGCACCTCTCCCCTGCTCTCGCCTTGTGGAGGGTATTGAGCGGACGGCTGCAGACGCCTGCAACCACCTCGACAAGGCGAGAACGGGGGAGAGGTGCGAGGACGATGAACGGAGACTCCATAACCTCCTAGTAGTTTCCTCTCTGTATGTACCTCAAGGCGAGGACGGGGGAGAGGTGCGAGGATAGGGGATAGGTGCAACGACGGGGGAGAGGTGCAAGGACGGGGGAGAGGTGCGAGGATGGGGAAGAGGTCCGAGGACGAGGGAGAGCTACGAGGACGGGAAACGAAAGCGAGGACGGTAAACGGAAACGCATATTGCGCTGGAATGGACCCTAGAAGTTTCCGCTCTGTATGTAATATAATAATTCTGTGCCTTCAGATCCACATATACACCAAACGTACCAGTATCTTGACAGCCTGCCTGGTGTGCATGTCCCACTGCACCCATTCCCCCACCGCGGGCCACTCGCTGGGGCCCGCGCTCACAGACTTGCCGCCCACCTGCCAAACTGCCCATATGGTGAACCCGTTCACAGTCTGCTTCTCCTCACTTTCTGTGTCTCTGGAAGAAATATTCTACTCTACAGGGTCTTTCACTCACAATATATACGTACTGAAACTATTTTAAGGGTGAATTCAATCCATAATGGCGACCTCCGTGGCGTAGTGGTCACCATGCCAGTCCGCCACCCAGGTTCTATTCCCGGTTCCGGGTTCGATTCCCGGTCAGGGCAAGTTGGAAAATGGCCTTTTTCAAATTGTCCTGGTTCTTGGATGTTTATCTGTATATGTATTTGTTATAAAATATAGTATCGTTAAGTTAGTATCCCATAACACAAGTCTCGAACTTACTTTGGGGCTAGCTCAATCAGTGTAATTTGTCCCTATATATTTATAATATTGAACAACTTCTCCCAAGCAACATATACTGGAATAGGAAATATGTAAGTTTTTGAGCTTTCATCCCAGACGGCTGATTAGAGTTTATATGGCAAGCAATTTTTTTTATATATTTCCACATATGTTCATTAGCGCAAGTTTTTTCCGTATCATCTAGTACTCGAAATACTTCCTGTATGAAATCACAATAGATAAAAAGTACAAAAGTTCGCCATGTCTTTTTTACTTACTTACTTACTATCCTGGCTCCGCGACCCAAATAAGCACATACAAATTCGGATAAGCTAATTGGTAAAAAAATATTTTTCATATTTTAATATATATACGTTCCTTTTAGAGTTTTTTAGTATCATTGACCGAATTCACCTTTAAATTTGTTTCAAGACATTTTGTTAGACCATGAATAGATATCTAGAAGCGGTTAGCTCACGTACAGCAGCATAGCAGTCACAAGAAAGCAGTGAAAGCAAGCAAGAGGCTTCGGTATGTATATCATGCATAAAAACATACGAGTAGTCTATGTGCCAAGTTTTATCTAACACCGATTTGCAAACAGACAAACAAAAAATGACGAAGATACAGCGCATGTAACCTTTTGCACGCCAGCGCTTATTTGCGTTACTTTGGCCCCGACGCCAAATCATAAAAATCACAAATATCTAACCTTCGAAGTTTTATTAGCTGAAGAAGTTATTTAAATTGCGAAATTTAAATGCGCTATATCTTTGTCGTTATTTGCTAATCAGAAAATAGAAAAAATACGTATACCATACTTTTTAATAAGCTATCAAACACCTGCGCTTGGGACGACTTGATGGCCGCAAATAACAAAGCTATCGCTGTGGTGTGTGAATACTGGAGTGACAAAATATAATACACCGAAACGAAAAGAAGAAGCCAAAAAATTACCCTAAAATAAAAGCGTGGTTTGCCTATTCAATTTATACACAAGTAAACTTACTAAGCACAAAGCAATCCAAAAATAAGCAAAAAGCGCAAAAAAAATATTATGAAGAGGAGCAAATTTAATAATGTCAACTCACGTCATGGAATGTGCTTCATTGGTCGCGTAAGTGGCTTGAAGCTGCCCGAACTTTACCTCGAGCAGTTTCCGCGGCAGCCCGCGACATCTGCACGGGTACTCCCACAGCGGCTGGGGCTCCACTTCTGCGTCACTTATCACCCTCGAATTCTGAAATCAGGACGGATTCTCCATTAAAGATTTCTTTTACATATCTACGCTACAAATGTCAAAATTACGAGTGGTCAAGACCACTCATTGCAAATCCTTCGCATACGCAAACCATTCCTAATGTGACAAGTGATTTCAAACGTACGTCCCCAGGCATTTTGTTTCCACTGCAGGAGCACGACCCTCTCTGTACTACCAAAGCCATACTTAGAGCAGCAAGAAGACTTGGCCTACACTCTCCTCGCTGGCCAGACGGGTTGGAGAGGTCTCATTGATGTTTATAAGCTTTGTTTAGCTTGTATTCCCTAAGACGCCTTCTACGACATCCACGAGAGGACTTGGAGTGGCCCTATTCTACTCTGGCGGAAACCACACGGCATTCATTCTGGAATAACCAGCGTCAAATTAATTTTCAGACATTTGAATTGTATTTTATTTATTCTGAAGGTAAATTTCTGAACTTTCAAAATATTTCAAAATGCTCAGATTGCTTTTTATTGATAGAAATGACCATTATTGTCGAAATTAAATATTTAATATATGATTCAAAACTTATTCTGCTCGATTCCAACCAGTGTAAGCAGATATTTTTTTTCTTGTCATTTAAAAATAATTTTTATACAGGATTTGTATGAAATACCAAACCGTGACGTCAAATAGCTCTTTTAATATCAGTTTTTCATTGATCAAGGACAATTGACATTATTTTGTAAAGTTTTATTCTCATAACAATACCAGGATACTACCATATTTCGAGTTTATATTGTTACTACTAAAAAGAAGCCTATGTTTTCTAGCTTGGCTTCCTGCATACCAAATTTTATCAAAATTGATCGAGCCGTTTGCGCGTGAATAAGTAACATACAGACACACTCACAAACTTTCGCCTTTATTAGTGTGATGTAGGAACATTATTTCTATGAACGTGGCCTTGTGGCCCTTGAGATATTTAAATTAATTAGAGAGAAGACGCATGTAAACTTTTTTCTTGAACAGATATCTGTTTGAAATTGTTTTAAGGTCCTCAGGCAGGGCATTCCAGAGTCGTATAACTTGAAGAGTAAAAGACGAGGACATGAAGTTAGAACGAAACAAAGGAATTTCTAAACGAAGAGTATGACTAGAGCGAAGCTCTCGGCTGTGGGACTCAGACTGATACTGGAATTTACTCTTTAAGTATTCGGGAGAAAAGGGATTTTTTAGAATAGAAAAAAGGGTGCAGAGCATTCTCTGCTGTCTACGTTGACGAATAGGAAAATATTTACCCTGTTAGGAAATTGCTACCTAAAGTAAATACTTAGTAGAGAAATCTTACCTCAACAAGTGTATCAAATATCGTCATGTCAACACCCTCACACCTTCCCAAAGGTATCCGGATCTTCTGCAAATCCAGAAACTGCACCGGCATAGCCCAGAACTCACAGCCCTCTGGCAGTATTGACACATGAGCACATAACTGACTACGATGCTTATACAACATGTATGCTATTTTCAAATTCTCCCACGGCAGTATTGCGTTGCTGAAATTAGGATCAGCCACCACATTTGTCACTTCATGTAAAATCTCGTCATTAATATCCGGCACTATATCCACGTTTTCTATTTCATTCTCTTTGATATAATCATTTAAAAAGGAGACATTTAAATTCTGATTCTCGAGAATGTAAACTTTTTTTGCGCCCATCTTAGCCGCGGCTAAGCCAAGGAAACTGCTGCCATTCAGGTCTAAAACCACTGCATCCCTGACTAAATCTTCTTTTATTTGGCTGAGGAACTTTTTACTTCGTCTCCCGTCATTTAAGTAAGATACGTGAGTCCTTGATAGCGCCATATGTACCCCGCACTCGCAAATAGGTCTTTTATAATGTTTCTGTTTATTATTTTCATCTTCTAAATAGAACCATAGAGAATATTCATCCTGACAAGATACAAGCGTGGCTTCTTTGTCTTTTTGGAGCGTAATTTCTTGCGGGAGGTAGTAGACAGCTTGCATCCAGTGGTCGCGCCAGGGTATCGAATCTTGTGGCCTATCGGCCGCTAAATTTGCATCAGGATGGCTCCACCAGGGTGCACAACTAAGAACTATTCTACCTGTAATTGAGAAAATATTGTTACACATTGTATCAAAAACATTCACACCCGCCGCCCACACTTCACTTTATCCTTTATGGGACAGACATAGCATTCGGGGTCTTGCGGCTCTGAGCAGTGTCCAGCACCGCAAGACTCAAAGGCGACTTTTCTAAGCTTTTTCTTTTCTCCCAGACCAGCATAGAAGTGATTCAAGTTCAGATTAAAGATTTTATCCTATACTTTAAACAAACAATTTTTGTATATAGGTATGTATAATGTAGATCTCGGGAACGGCTCCAACGATTTTAATGAAACTCAGTATTTAGGTAGTGATGAGGCTGGAAAATCGATCTAACTTGGTTTCATTTTAATAGAACCTCGGCTTTCCGGGCAAAGCTCGGTCACCCAGCTTGCTATGTGTATACAAGCAATGTTAACATTCATGATATACCTTCAGGGTAAATAAAAAAAAGAATATTAAGTTACAGTGGATACCGTCTCATGTAGGAGTCTATGGTAATGAAGTGGCAGACTCTTTAGCAAGGGAGGCAGTGAATAGAGGGGAGGAGGTTTTGTGCCTGCCTTATGCCTCTGAACACATACCTACCATCAGGCAGTATTGTATGGATATATGGAAAAAACATTTTGAGAAGTGTTCAGAGACAAAAGGTATTTGGTACAAAACCATTCAAAGTTTACCAAATTCGGTTCCTTGGTTTGACTGTGCTAGACTCTCAAGGGAATATCTTGTGTGTGCATTTAGGGTGAGGGCTGGTCACGTTCCACTGGACAAGTTTCTCTTATTGATGAGAGTAACCCACTCAGACTTATGCAATTACTGTGGTAATTTAGAGGACTTGATTAATGTATTGCTGGAATGTGACCAGTATACCGCCCTACGTGACCGGTTTTTAGCTGGACTACCAATGTACAATGGTAAGCTTAACATAATATTAAGCAATCCACTGTCGCACATGGCAAAAGCCATCTACTTTTTTCTACGAGCTGTGATGGTGCACAGAAGTTAGATAATACTTGATTGTAGTTCCCCATGAGGCTGGCATAGTCACACCAAGTGAACTGAAGCCTCGGTAAAATAATAGATTTAAAAAAAACCTTCAGGGTCCATATTGAGATCCCACCACATAAACACCATCTGGGCTCGGCCTGTGTTACATGCAATGAACTCTTGTCTGACTGTCCTCTTCATATCGATAGGGCTCCGGCCTGACCAGTCGTAGTAGAACACCGGAATGGGTTCGGAGAGCTCTCGGAACGATAGCCGGGGTAGCTGTGATAGTTGGATGTCGTGTACTGCCGCGGAGCCGCCACAAGCTTTCATCTGGAAATAATGATTGTACATGTTTTATCACGTCTTTATGCCTGACGGGGCAGACAGAGCACTTTGGGTCTTGCGGGTTACATGTTTTTTTTAAATCTGATATTTTCGTATGGTCATGAGGAATATTATTTTTAACAGCAGAAAAATATACAGGGTGCAATTGAAATCATTAGCATTGATGTAACTTATCATCATACTCACATAAAGGATATTTTTTATGGTAACAACACTGCAATTAATGCAGTAATTATAAAAGTATAAAAAAGTAAGAAAAATGAATAAAGTATCAAAACACTTCCGAGTCCTGCGCGCGTACTGATACCTACGACCCGCAAGTTCAAAGACCTCGGACGGATACAGCCGAGCGGCGCGACCGGCCGGCATACAAAAGTAGACTTTAATTTACGTGAATAAGGTTTAAAGTCGAGTGGGGACAGGTCGTGTCACACAAACGCTTGAGGATAGTAGGTACGTTTGAAGTAGGAACGAATGTTAGGTTACCACGACGGGCGAAATTGATACTATTATAATTAATTTATTTTTCGTGAGTTTAATGACGATTCGTTTTTTTATTTATAATTGCAGTAATCTATCAAAGAGTCTAACGCATGTTTAGAGGTTTTCTTGAATATGAAAATGATGACTTTTGATTGAAGTTTTATTAGTCTTAAATTACTTTGTATCATCGGTATAGTCGATACTTAGAAGGATGCCAACGAATTCAATTCCACCCTGTATATTTTCAAAATGTCTTTTAACCATTTACAAGGAGATTTTAATCTAGGTTAGTAGTATTTATAAAGTTTTTTGTATTTAAAACTAAAGAAAATTCACCTGCAAACAATATAACAAAGAAAGAAATGTGTATTGAAAAATCTGAAGCGCAAATGTACCTTCTGTGGAGTCCGGAGTATAACTTGCAAGTCTGCATCAACCAAATCATTGAGTTTGTTCCACTTCTGCATAGTTGGGCACTCAACTAACTGTACGTAGATCACTGCAGAGTCGGGGACAACTATGCAGTCCTCCTCAAGAAGATGCTTGTGGGCGTGAGAAAAGGTTGACAAAGCTCCTGTAAAATTAATGACAAAATGTATTTATGTCGTTGATTTTTAATTTTATAATCCCCGCCCGTCTGTATAACACAAATTGATCCACCCTAAACAAGTTGATATTTAGTAAAATTACACCACCTAATGTTGTAAATGTCAACTTGATTTGGGCAGATAATTGTTTAAACCTAGTTAGGTCCTATATCTTTTATATAAATCCTCCTATTCATAAAAATTAACAACATTACCTGTTTTAGTTTTGTATGTTCACATACAAGTTACAAGCCTAAACCGATTTAAAAATAAATTTTTGTTTGAAAGAATATACTTGACTTTTAACTAACTACCTAAACTTTTAAAAATTATTTCAAAATTAAAAACCGACTTCACCCCCAATGATACAATTTCTATGGACAAAGGCCTCCCAAGGATTTCCAAAATGACCCATCTAGAGCAGTCTATATTTGACATAGTATAATTAGCAAAGGTTTGATTTGTTCTATGAATATGGGGTAACCAATTTATGTTCAACCCCATATGAGATGACAAAACAAGCTTAAAAACATGTAAAATAATATGGCACTTCCATTTAAGGTACCATCTACATAATACTAATTGTGACAGTATATATTTAAGGGAGTGTAACATGTAAAAAAGTGTAACATGGGGAGGGTTTAGAAACTTTGCATTATAATATATGTAGATGACTTCAGAGTGTCCCGGAAACCATTACAGTTAAAAATAAACATCAACATGTCATACCTTCTCCTATCAGCTCAGTGTCGAACACCTCAGTGACCAGAATATTGGCCTTCTGCTTCATATCCCCATCAACGCCCACCGTCAACTCAGTAGATCTCTTTGGGATGAGAGTAATCTTATCTGCAACTCCATTCCGCTCGAGGATCTTAGCACAGCATTCTGCCATGGGTTTGAACGCTTCACAAGCTACAATGGAATCAGCTCCACATCGCGCAGCCATGATGGAAAGGAGGCCAGTGCCAGTCCCTGCAAAGAAAAATTAAATAACACAGTGTTATCAAAATTTGTATGGAAAAGGCCCAAGTTGTCATATTTTTCTAGCTGCCTAAAGGCATCTGACAAAGCTTAAAGATTACCATACAATGATGACAACCGGAAATTATGTCTTTACATGCTTTCCGAAGCATTTCTTCATTCCATTTATGGTCACCCATCCAAGCGTGTACCACTCCTACCATTATATGCCTAAAGACTTGAGTTTGGGTAATATTTTGATTAACACTGATGTGCGAAAGTTATTTTAAATAAGTGAATATTCTAAAGGATGATAGGATATATAACAATTGACTATAACCAATAAGTATATATTGGATATAGGAAATTAGTAATAGTTATTAGGTTAGTTTATCGTTTTATTACTACAATGCCTACATTATTTAAAGGCAAAGAGTGATACACTTACATACCAATATCTAGAACGTTGGCTTGCTTGCCTTCTCCCTTCATCTTCTCGATGGCAATTTGCAGAGCCCTGTAGTACTTCTTATTCCTCTCAGTATCATGTAGCATGTCTGCGAAAGCGCTCCTCGCTATCTCTTGATGGTAGTCATAGTCCTCATGCTGCACATCCCATTCCGTGCTGCCCGTTATAGGGTTCCTTTTCTGAGTAAATACTTGCATCTTGGCCGTTGTGGATGCAAATGATCTAAACCTGGAATAATTATTCCATGACCAAACTCCACCGGTAGCTTTACTCACAGATCACCTACCTAGAAAACTACGTTTTTACAGACCTTTTTATAGTGGGAACTACAAAGAAACTACGAAATTTTAAATATATGGGAAGTCTCATTAATATTATGTTATATTATTACTTAAATCGAAACAAAAAGAAAAAGAATAACTAACCACTGAGTGAGACTAACCTCAATAATACCTAATACCAATCCAAAATAAACGTCAAAGTCAAACAAATACTGTCAAAAATGACAAAATCAAATGACAAACTACCACAAACAAACCGTTGAATGTTGCTCGAACTTCTTTTTTCTGGCGTGCGTTTTTTAACCGACTGCCGTGCCAACCAGAGTTATGCTTTTTAGGTGGTTTGGGTTTTGGTGTCTGTTTGCTGGTGGCGACCTGTGATGCGTCGTCGGTGGTTTGCCAGTAGGCCTTTACGTTATCATTGCAATTATGTCTACGCTTTTGTTGTTTATTCATTTGTCGTGTCATCGTGTGTGTAAGTGGCCAACACTTTTGCTGTCAGATTTTTCATACTGCATGTAGTTCGGCAACTACTTATACCTACGTGCTTACTTTGCGAAGCTCGGAGGAACTCAATAAAGTTTATGGTCACCCATCTAAATACGAACTACGCCTGGTGTGTGTGACCTTTGGGCAAAGGTATATTATTATTATACCATGATTGCTTGTTTGCGTGACGTGACGTGAATTTGACGTAATGCACGTCATCACGTCAAATCTAGTCATAGAATAGAAAAATCCTAATTCAGTTATCTATCACTGAATAAAGATTACACTGAAGTACACTTTACAAACATTTTGTTTATCATTGCTAAAAATACGAACTTATACTTTAACTAAAACTAAGTATAAAAAACATTTTATCACTGAAAGTGATACGCGATAGGTTTCAGAAATTTATTCAGTGAATCACTAGATGATAATACCAATATATATTGATTTTTTGGAGAATTTGGAATAAATGGCGTAGCTGCTGGCGCTGGTAACAGGCCTTATCGCGTGCGTGATCATCATCTTGCAACTCCTTGCATATCACTCATGCTGATACAGGTCATACAGGTGCTGGCGTGATCGAGATGGTTATTTGCATTCTCACAGTTGTGTACTTTATTATGTCAAAGATTATGTCGGGTAGTCGGGTTGAAAAGTGAAGCCTGGTTTACGTATTGACAAGTGGCAAGTGAATAGAAGCCTGTTGTATTCCAACAAGTATTTCACTTTCCCCGTACTCGCCCACTGCCTCTGCACGTCATGGCTCATGACGTCATACACGATAGAGGAGCTGTAATGAGCTGTAATAAAGATTTTTCTATTCTATTCTATTCTAATGAGCTTACTGCATAACCACTTGTCATTGACCTTATCACCTACTTGTCACTTGTCAGCTTTTGCTTGCCACTTGTCACTCGAACTTGTCACTTGTCAAAATAGTAAACCGCGCTTTATGTACTTAAAAAAAATATTTTATTTTTTGTTTACTATTAAAGTATCAATCTCTGATCAAACCGTGGTCCACAGTCCATAGTTTAGCCAGCCAGCTGTTAATTTTATGTGTGTAAAGCGGTTGGTTTATAATATTGCTTTTTCTGATAAAATCAAAAAAACTTATCGAGTCACATTTTTGACACAACGCTATGGTGTCAAATAAGTGACTTTGTCAAACATTTACGATAAATCAAGATCTTTATTGGAAATTTGTGATTTTTCGTGGAAATTATTAAATATAAATCGAGTTTATTTCAGGGTATAACATAATGAAGGAATTTTTTGTAATGGCAGTTATTTTGTAGATGTCATCCATTTCGTCTTTCGTTACGACGTTTTACTATCATGGCGGCCGCGGTCGGTAGGATTTGTGGGGCACGGCTTTTGAAAAATTACAGCCAAGTAGCTCCCCAGGTACTATAATCAGTTATCTAAAATCAATTAATGAATTCCCTTTGAATTAAAAGTAATCGGAGTGACCCACATGTCAATCAACGTGTCAAATAACCAGTCCCAATGTTCTGGAGGAACAAGTGTATTTTATCAATTTAGGAATGTTTTCAAGGGTTTATATTGGGATTTAGCATAGGAAGTGGGCGTGAAAAACTGCAGTTATCAATATGTTATATCAGTGTTTATTAAAAAATTTCACGGGCAAGTGATAACCTATTGTGCATTATGTAACAAGTACATAAGAATTCTAATGGAAAACCTACATTCCAGGTGTGTCAGCTTTCCACCAGTACTCAAGGATGGACAAGAAATAGAAAATTGGTGAGTCAACCTTAAAACTTCCTTTATACATAAATTTTATAACATGTAGTTCAAGTGGTAAAGTTGGACAAAATCATATGTCATAATATGCAATCCTGTTTTGATGGTAGGTCAAGATCAATTTGAAATACCTACGTACATAATTTATATATTAGTTCTGTATCAATTAGTTCAAAATATTTATTATTACTGTTACAAAATAACATGTGATAAAAAGTTTCTTTGTTTTAATTGTTTGTAATGTTGTGTAATTCTGAAAATTATGATAGGCCCTTATTAAAATTGCTCTATGAATTAATGATTTGTACCATAACTTAGTCATGTCTGATATCTAAATACCGATCGAAGACTATACACATACTTCTTCAGTATTTTTTCAGTAATTAAATCCTCAAGTTGAATATGATCACTAATGGCCAATTCTCACCAAAACTGCAATGGCTGGCAGCTCACTTAAATTGTCAAACCATATTCATCTTTATTTCTGTGTGCACAATGTAGATTATAGCTTGAACAAAACAAAATCCTAGCAGGTTGGAGAGTAGCAAAGTCCAGGGACTTCTACAATTGAGGTAACTAGCCTCATTTTATTTATTTGTCTGGCCTAACAGTATTTTAGGGTGGTCATAAAAAAAATAACCTTAACCTACCTATTTTTCTGCCCTAATAGTTTTTCTGGGTCATAAAACCGTTTGTGAGAAGTGATTTACAAGCAAATGGAAAACGTTTTATATAATAAAAGAAGCTTATATTGACATCTACTATAGATATACAAAATAAAAAACAGGTCTTATATAGACGCCACATTTTTCATTAAAAATTTTCTAAGTCCCTGGACTTCAACCACCTCGGGACTTTCAAGCTATTCCATGCATTTTATTTATATATAGACATATCAAGGTGACTATGGTTTGACAGTAAAGTAGGCTGTCCGCCGCTACCATTTTGGTCTGAGAGCCCCACATTCTCTAACAGGCCCCATGGGTAGAGTCGAAGCAGACAAACATCAACCTTATTGCATTGACATAAAGTTTCAGTTCACTAGGCAATTTTTGACCGTTAGATTGAAAGGCCTAAATGTATATACTTTGGTTTGACAGTTATTATCAACACTGGGAGTGGTGGGAGGTGGTGTGGGAGCACTTTTGTTTGCTCTTGAACGGTCAGTGCAGGCATCAAGTGGAGAAGCACATGCACCTCATCAGCCTTGGAGTCATGATGGAATATTTAGTTCCCTTGATCATGCCAGGTAAACCCTCAATAGCTTGTAGACTTTTCAGTGGCAGATTTACACTGTGTTGCCAGAACATACCAAATATTAAGGTTTTCCATACTATTTATCACACAACCATACTCAGTATATACTCAGTGTAGACCGTACCCTTTTCATACCTTTTATTTCTATATTAGAGGATGTCCATTAATTACGTAAGGTGATCAGGTAGGAAGGGGTCGAACAAAATCTCACCCAATCTCACCTGGAAGAGAAGGGGGGGCTCGACTCTCGCTTAACAAATATTACGTAATATTATTCTTCCAAACAATTTTGAAAACATAAGAGAAAATTAGATTAAATAAATTTAGAATATGGTAAAATCTGACACATTACTTTATACATACATATATTAAAATCCATGAGTAGGTGTGATTTTAAGTTGCTCAGTAACCCAATTTGATATATCGAAAACATAGTCCCTGATTTCCTAATAGTTTTACTAAGAGCGAGTAAAAGCTATACATGGACTAGTTTCAACTTGCTATGTTAACACCCGTAAATATTTCATCGCACAAAGACTTGGGTAATGTTATCACTTATCTCCAAAAATAGTGTGTTC
Source organism: Acrobasis consociella (assembly GCA_963555685.1). Taxonomy (NCBI): domain Eukaryota; kingdom Metazoa; phylum Arthropoda; class Insecta; order Lepidoptera; family Pyralidae; genus Acrobasis; species Acrobasis consociella. Next base: position 5,280,057 of record OY743114.1, read on the forward strand.
CTCTCCTTAAGTGATTTCTTTTTCACTACAAACTATTAAGGGCAAAAAACAAAAAGACCATCCTTTGCCTTCTGTTTCTCTCAATACTGAGATTTAAAAAAAAAACCAATCAAATAGGACTTGGCTTGGCTATGTATGTATCCTTAGAAAGTTAACCCAGTTAGGACCTCTTCAGTAAGCCAACCATCCTTCTTTGGGAAATCATACTGACAACACTGTTTACACATTTTCCACCAGTAGGCTATTCATATTTTTCTGAATATTTTTAACCTGCTTTGTCTGAAATAATGATTAATTCCTGTGTACTTTAGCACGTAAGGGTAAAGGAACACTCTTTTGTAGCTCCAATGGAAGAGAAAAAAGATGGAAATGGCAAAGGTCGTTGAGCGCTTGTCACAATTAAGCACTACTGCACTCAATCAGTATATTTGGATGCAAATAGAGACCTTATGTTAATCATACCTACTTCTTGGGTCGCTCGAAGCTTCGAATAGGCGTGCGGAGATATCTTGAAACGAATCAATTATTTTGTTCTTTTTTGCAGTATTCGTCGCGGGTACGAGGTCTACAAACAGGTGTGCAAGGCCTGCCACTCCTTGCAGTACATCGCCTTCCGAAACTTGGTCGGAGTCTCGCACACCGAGGAACAGGCTAAGGCAGAGGCAGAGGAGGTAAGCTGTAACTCCAAGGAATTCAGTCCATGATAATGAACAACTCTTCCCATGGGGCCGGTGCCCTGTGGTTTCCGGCAGAGTAGAATAAGGCCACTCCAAGTCCTCCCGTGAATGTCATAGAAGGCGACATAGGGAATCAAGCTAAACAAAGCTTATAAACATCTATAGAGACCTGTACAACCCATCTGGCCAGCAAGGACAATGTAGGCCAAATCCTCTGGCTGCTCTGGCCAAGTATGGCTCTGGTAGCAGTGGAGACTAAAAGCCCTGATGACGACGACAATGACGATGGAGGATATATCGAAATATGGAAAAGAAATTGCTTTCCGTACTAACTCCGGTCAGCTGATTGGTCAACGGGTCAGTTAAGCATTCTCTAGAGCGAGAGAGAGAGCGATGGATCGCCACGGAATAGCCGATGTTAATGCGTTTCGCCGCTTTCTCGCTCTAGCGAATGACGGTTCTGAGCGACAGAAAAGGATAGCAGCATAGATAAGTGGTGTTACGTGCTGCCAGATGTAGCCCAACCCTAATAGGCCAAAATTCTTTTGATAATGTTCCTTAGGGAAAGTTGTTCACTATCATGGACTGGATTCACCCTTAAAATAGTATCAGTATTTTTTGTTAGACCATGTACGCGCCACGAGCTAGATGCCGCTATGAATGAAAGAGGCGGCTGACACTACACAGTGCGCTTACTCCATAAAATAATACGTTAGTCGTACGATAGTGACGTCCTATTTTTATTTCAAACCAAATTAGACTTTATTGTCTTACGTTAGTGCTCAATGTTGCTTAACACTGAAAGTCAGATACGCAGTAACATCCATCATGCGTACTTTTGGAGTAACCTTAAACTCTTCTATGGCACATTTTGTTTACGCAACATTTCACAAACATAATCACCAAGCAACATCAGTATCTAATGACCGTGGTAATTAGGAAACTTTACAACCACAAACATTAGAAACTTGATATATTGATAGTTATTGGTAATGCATTGTCTGCTTGTTAATGCCAAAAGGCCAGACGTGTTGACCAACTAATTGCAAGTGCCATGAAGGTAGCTACAACCTGGATTAACATAAATATGAAATAAATAATATATGTACTTAATTTGATTTATTTGTTTCTCTTCGTCCATTTGTCATTGACAAAGGCCTCCTCCAATCCTTTCCATGTCTCTCTGTTTCCAGTGTCCTAATCCAGGGTAGCTCCAGCCGTTTTCATAATGTCATCTATCCACCTTTTGTAAGGTTGTCAGGTAACTTTGGTACCAGCTCATTATCTGTTTAGACCCCTCTTCTTCTCTCTTTCTCTTCGATCTTTACCCCTAATTGTATGACCCGCCCATCGTACTTTTCTGTATTAGTTCAGTTCTTATTTTGTCAGTCAGCCGTTTCCCCATCATACTCCTTTTTAATGAATTTTGACATGTCTGAAGTTTACTTGCTTGGTCTTTGGTTGTTAGATTAACATAGTATACTTTTATTCCCGGAAACTAAAGTACCCATACAACTACAGGGTAAGATCTACAAAACCGCGGTAAGACCTGCTATGCTGTATGGATCCGAGTGCTGGGCTGTTTTACAGAAGCATGAACAGAAAATGCACACAAATGAAATGAAGATGCTACGGTGGTCAGCGGGAGTCACAAGACTTGACAAAGTCAGAAATTAGCATATAAGGGGCTCGTTCAAGGTGGCACCCATAACAGAAAAGATGACAGAGAGGCGCATGAGGTGCTTTGGGCATGTGATGAGACGAGACAAGGACCATTGCGTTCAAAGGGCTTTAGCCATTCCCAGCAAGAAGAGGGGCAAAGGGAGACCACTTTCCACGTGGTGGACAACCGTGAATAGGGACAACTAAATATCCAGACAACCCGGGACCGAGCGTCCTGGCGCCGCGGTACGAGGAGGGCCCAAATAACGGGATAAGGCGCGGCAAAAGAAGACTTTTATTCCCGAAAAATTACGAGGTTGCCCTCATCCCGTGGGAATCACTTTTTTGCTGACTGTACAAAATGCTTCAGGTTAGGCCCAGGCAACCCTGAACATTAAGGCATATCTTTTTAATATGCAACACGCTACATATGTCACATTTTGCTACTCGATGAGGTAGGGTTGCATACGGTCCCCTCTTAGTCTAAGACAATCTTATTGTTGAACTAAGAAAATAAGTTTTTCTTGGGTGTCCATTATTCATTTTATGTTATTACGTCCTTATCCTTTAGCGTACACAACTTCGAATGACTCGTCTCGCTGTACCGCCGCGTTCCGCGACAAACGTAGGGCTACAAGTTTCAATTTCCTTTACCGCATTGTTAAATGCCTTCCGGGCCGGGCCGATGCGAGCCGGTCGGTCTGAATCGTACCTTAGTTTACTATTGACTGTACTAACCTGATATAAATGTGTTTGTTGCAGGTAATGGTCAGAGATGGTCCCGATGAGGAAGGCAACTTCTTCGAAAGGCCCGGAAAATTGTCTGACTACTTCCCCTCGCCATACCCCAATGAAAACGCAGCCCGAGCTGCAAACAATGGTAAGCAACCTGTTTATTTTTCAAGCCACAAGACAACCGGGAACAAAGACTAAGTACATTTCGATCAGAGTCATCAGATTCAGATCATTTCGATCAGAAAAGTCTCAAAAGTAGTAAGAATCTACAGCTAAGGATGAAATCGGTCAAAGATACTTAAAGATTCGCCACTAATGCTTTCGCCTAGTTTCTGATTAGGCCTAGTACCTGCTTCTGTGGGCATTTTTCCGCGTCTAGGCTATATTCTTTTAAGATCCTTGCATATGAGGGAGGCAGCGACATTCTTCTCATCATCATGAGGTATTTTTGTCTCCACTGCAGGAGCACGACCCTCTCTGTAGTACTAGCGCCATATTTGGCCAGAGCAGCCAGAGGACTTGGCCTACACTCTCCACGCTGGCCAGATGGGTTGGAGAGGTCTCGTTGATGTTTATAAGCTTTGTTAAGCTTGTATTTCCTAAGTCGCCTTCTACGACATCCACAGTCTTATTCTACTCTGCCGAAACCCACTAAACAAATGACTGGGTCAAAAATATTTTTTTTCGGTACAGTTCATAAGGTGAAACGTCACAAAATTGTGTCACTTTTCATTGATCATATCCATTTTCAATGTGATTTTAGATTTATTTATGCAGAAATACTGATATTAGAAGCGCTATTTGACTTCTAAAAAGCATAACGTCACGCTTTTGTATTTCGTACAAACCCCATAGAAAATGTTTTGACATTTAGAAGTGTCTGATTTGAAAGAGTGGCGGGAAGTCACGGGTTCAGTTGAAGTTTTGCTATAAATTGTTTTACAAATTGATTCTAGTGGACTTTTTAATGTGAAAATGGTGTAGTTTGGTGTTATAAATGCTCATTCTCATGGACAATATGTGAAATGTTTGAAGTGGACAGTCATAGTTCGGCTGTATTGATTTTTATTTTAGGCGCCGTCCGCCACTCAATCGGCTATGAAAACCAGTGGACTTCTATAGATTTGTCGCCAGAAGAGCTCTCTGAAGCAATCAAAGGACCGACACCAACATTTGATTGTATTGTTAGTGTTGAGGAATAAAGAAATGAAAAAAAAAAATATTAGCTTATTAAAAACGGATATGGATACGTAAGTTATGTGCGAAAAGAGCATTTTTTTTTGTCGAAAATATCCGACGTTCTATTCGCGGAATGGGCCCGTTCGCGGTTAAAGGGTTACCTAAATCTGATTTGAGTTGTTGTCATCGAGCGGTTTGATTGGTTCCAGGCGCGTATCCCCCGGATCTGTCGCTGATCTGCTCGGGCCGCAAGGGCGGCGAGGACTACATCTTCGCGCTGCTCACCGGGTACATGGACGCGCCCGCCGGCGTCGTGCTGCGGGAGGGCCAGAACTACAACCCCTACTTCCCCGGGGGAGCCATCTCTATGGCGCAAGTTTTGTTCAATGAGGTATGTTTTCATCATCATCATCATTTCTAGTTCAGGTCCAGGTCTAGTTCTAGTGCGGCCTGCATCCAGCGTCTTCCAGTAACCTTGGTCAATGGGTGGTCCGCTTAAGGTTGAACTAGTCGATACTTTTTCTATACAAATTGCGGAGAGTTTTTCCTCCACAGTGGAGGAAATCCTCTCCGCAATTTGTTAATCCATTGTTTAGCATGATATCTCACGTAACATTGTAAATCCAAAGTTTAGCATGATATCGTTTTGTCTCATTGTAAATGTTGTCCGTATGGATACAGAATAGTAAAATAAAAAGTTATGGTTATGAGCCATCAAAGATTCGTTTATCTTGCTAATTTTTACGTAACTTTTGGCGTAAATAAGTAATATAAAAAGTGGAAAATCCCCAAAACAAAGACCGCACCGACACAGATTAATTATATTATCGAAGATTATAATAATCTTTTTTGTAATTGATTTATGCAGTAGTTTTTGCTTAAAACCCCTTTTTCTAAGTGACTTTACGTATTTTTTTACGCGCTCGATTTACCATAATTTGTCGCTCCGTTTCACCACACAGCTTTCGCCCGCCACAATGTTAGATGAAACAACATGCTTTTAGGCCACGCCCACCTGTGAGTTGGAGTCCGTGACTAGTTCAACCTTAAAGTATGTTTTATATAGAGTTAACAAAATATGCTAAAATTATTTCAAGGCTGAATTCAATACATGATACTGAACAACTTCCCAAAGGAACTGTTACGAAACTGAGGATCGAGATTTTGATAAAATCGCCAAACTTCGTACTCGGTCTTTATTCTCTATGGAAAAATGTTGATACGTGAAGGGACTTCCTGATGTCCAAGGTCCAAGTCGAATAGTAGCTAAGGACCAGGTACCTCGCCAAAGTTGACGTAGGTACTTGTCGCATTTAGGCTGGTTTCCTTCGCTTCACTTTTCTTTGTATTGAACTGGCATGATGCGCACTTTATTGCCTTTTTATATGCGCCAATATGGAGGTCTACATTATTCTCCATACATGACGAATGTTTCAAACATCTTTAACGTTCTGCTTACTTGACGAATGTATTTAGATGACGGGAACGTCAAGGAACTGGTATGTGTGGAACTAAAGCAAAAACTGGCCAAACAATTCTAGCTTTATGCTGTAAAGACATAAGGCCTAGTCTCGCTTGCACTATTTTCACGTATTTCGATACGGTTCTTGTTCGCAAACACTCCGCGTCTATCTCGTTCGCGACAGAACATATATCTAGCTATGGCAAAGCTCTGGCGAGTAGGCGACCCATACTGTGAAAATTAGTTTCTTTCGGCAATTTTACTCAACAGTGGTTGCTGCGAAGCGATGTTATTGGTAGCTTTTCGATTTTTGATGTTATTTATTATACACTATAATCTATCACATCAATATAATTTGATTAGAATTTGATTAGATGTGAGTAAATTATACTTATTGACATATAAAAGTGCCTGTGAAGGTCTAATTACTGAATAAACATTTAAATCTTTCAATCTTTAAAAATATTTTTGACTTCCAATACAAATTGACCAATCAATTGATCCGACTTTGTGGCAATTTGTTCAGTATCATGAGCCGAATTCCAGTGGAGGATTTACCAATAGGCTGAGTAGACTGAAGCCTAGGGCGGTACATTTTGGGGGGCAGCAAATTTTAGGCTAATTCCATCGCCCCAATACTTTTTTCGTGCATTGCAATCGAGAAGGTAGAAGGGCGCTTTTGTACTTATATTTCAGTGAACGCAGCTTAGGGGCGGCAAATTATAAATAGCCTTCTGGCGGCAAATGTGTAAATCCGCCACTGCCGAATTCAGTATTAAAATATGAACGTAACGAGCGTGCTTGCGCAGGCGGCGGAGTACACCGACGGCACGCCGCCGACGGCGTCGCAGCTGGCCAAGGACGTGGCGACGTTCCTGCGCTGGTGCTCCGAGCCCGAGCTGGACGACCGCCGGCTCATGACCATCAAGGCCATCGGCATCTTCTCCATGCTCGCCGCCGTCGTCTACTACTACAAGCGGCACAAGTGGACGACGATAAAGTCCAGGAAGCTAGCCTACAAACCCGTGTCTAAGAAATAAACGCCGCCACAACAAATAGTAGCATAAAACCAATGTTTTAGACAATTTTTTTCGATAGGCACAGTTACATGTTAATTGTTTATAATTAAATTAATTTATTTTATATTTCATCATGGTTTTCTTCCTGCGGTCGCTTGCTTGTTACCATATACTTAAGGCTCCATCGAACGATGCAATTATAGTGGCTATTGTAATGTTAAATGACGAACCGTGTTCTACTCGACGTAATCGGCACAGATAGGTGGTCTGTTGGCTCACTGTGCTTGTGATGTTTCATGAAAGATATGAATCAGTGTACAGTTGAATAAATGAGTTATTGAAAATCAAAATTTATTTGTGTGTTTTCTTGTATCGAGCTATGATATCCCTTATTATTTTACATTTCTTGACCCTGTCATTACTAGTCCCGTTTGTTCTCATATATTGACTACTGAAAGTCTTTGAAAGTACTGTTAAGATGATGAATGAATGCGTGAATAATGATCTGAGAGCATAGCACCAAGAGTACATATAGTCCGATCAAATTATTCTAAAATATTAAGAGAGTGAAGGTAGGTACAAAGGTAGGACAAAATCACAAAAAGCTGAAAGTAGGTAAAATTGTTCAAAACAATTATAAATGAAATATAAAAAATCCTTACCGATCGAAAAACTCGAGGTCAAAGTAAAAAAGTTGGGTTTTTCGCGATTTTCAGCAAAGGCAAGTTTTATAATATAAAATTAGTGCAGATAAAAATTGAAGATCATATAATCCTTAACTTTACTAATATCAAAATTGAAGATCATATAATCCTTAACTTTACTAATATCACAGAGCTAATATTATAAATGCGAAAGTGAATTTGTATATGTATTGTTATTTTTTTTTGTTTATTACCACTTTACGCTTCAACTACAACCTATTTAGACGAAATTTGATATGGATAGAAGTTTGTCTAATGAAAGCGTGACCTGGATTTTTCTTAAAAAAATAACATGGCAATATTATTTTCATTTGTCATAGGCCTGTCTAAGAGGCCTGTCAACGTCGGTATGTATTTTGCGAATTTCAGTTTGCTTCTGTTATTTTATGCTATAATTACTACAAATATGGGTAAAACGATTAAAAGTAACGTGCGACAACTGCTACATACAATGATCAGTAAGTTTCAACAAAAACAAGAAGAGAAAGAAGTTGTTTTCTAAGAAAAACAATGTTTAGATGCTATCTCCGAATTTTTAGGTTAGTACGGGTTTGAAATCTTGATACTTGCTGTGATAATTACCTACATACATTTACAATATAGTGATTTTTTTATATATTTATAGATAACCTTGGAGATATTGATAGTGTTTGTTTTTCGTGTGTGTAAGTGGCCAACACTATTGTTAGATTTTTTAAGCTGCCTTAAGAAAGACATCTGACTTAGCTTGACGACTGTCATCTTGGAATGAAGCCGGGACCAACGGCTTAACGTGCCTTCCGATGCACGAGATTTGAATGACCTAAATTTGTTTTTTAAAATCATAACTACATGGTATACAAATTATTTAAGAAAATATTCAAGTATCAAATCAGTTTTCTCCTACTATACCCAGGGTTACCATATGTATTTTTTTTTAATTTGCCGCGTTTTCTCAGGTCGCGCTTTAGTTAGCCAGACTTCTATAGTTTGATACTAAGGGAAGGACAAGATAAAAACATACAATACATTTGTTTGATATTTTTGCCTATTTGTACTAAAAATGTAATGAGTTGACAGTGACAGCACTGAACTGACAGTGACAGAATTAAATTTTTCTTTCTGTTCTGTTTGTTGATTATGTACGATATACCTATATGTTTGTTGTAAAATGTAAATAAAACTGTAATTAACCGTATATTTTCTTTATATTTACAAGTTATAGTAAAATATACCAGCTTGGTCAATTTTCCAGTGAATACAAAAATATAACCATCAAGTTCCATGAGTTCCATCTAGCTAGTGCTGTGCGGCGAATATAATGACGACGTAACTTATTAAGATTTTCCATCACACAAAACTTCAGAAATGAATGCTATCGTCGGGCTGTGCCATTTTTGTGAAGCTCATGGGCCGCGGCCCTTGTTTTGCACATTCACGACGGACGACGAGAAGCATACAACCGAGCCATCAAAGACTCCTGTAGTATGCACTGGATGCACTTCTCTTGGCGCTGAGACGGTATACGTGTCTAGGGATGATGATGGAACGATATTCTGCAGCAGGGAGTCCGTTCCTAATGCGGACGTCACTGCGTTTTTGAGACAAGCTGCTGTTAGAAGTATTACTTGTGAGGTCAATATGAGGTTTGATCTATTCTATTTCTAGTTTAGTTGTAAATGCCTACTGTAGGCATTAATCTTTCTTGTACATATAATCTTCTTCTGTGTAACTAATTCTTTTTCCAACAATTCTTATTCAATAAATGACATAGAACTGAGGATGAATTAATAAATTTAGTGTTTTATAATCATAAATCTCAGTATATTTATATGTTAACAACACTTGCCTACTAAGCCACTTTATGGACAGAAAAATGTAATACACAAAATTTATACTTACTTTAGCAATCTTAAAAAGCCTAGAAGCCTCAAAGCCTAGAAGATCTCATAATTAGCTCACTTTCCATGTATAACCTACTATTTAAGTGCAATAAACAGGTGAGTTGGAGCAAAGAAGGCGGTGTGGTCTACTTCAGCGAGACACAGGGCCACGTCCTGAGCCTCATGTTCCAGCTGAAGGACACTCGGGCCCGCGGCCTTAAGAGGTGGTTCTCAGTCATAGTGCTCATGAAGGATAAGATGTTGTTGCTGAACATTACGCCTGTGCTGTCTGAACACATGTTGGTATGTTAAATTAAATTAATAAGTTAATTTATTGACCCGTCACTGTATTGATTGCTTTTCCATCTTCTCGCCCACCATGACGCTAAATGTGGCTTTTGAGTCTTGCGGCCCTAGGCTCTGCATAGAGCCGCAAGACCCAAAATACTCTGTCTGCCCCATTAGGGATAAAGACGTGATAGTAAGTTATTTATTTACAACACGAAGCCTGCTACTTCGTTTGTGTGGACTGTGTAACTTCGGAAAATGCTCATCAGGCTGAGCGACTTTTGCTAAGGCGATATTTTTATATTTCTTATAGGTTTGCTGGACCATTATGGTTCTGCATCAGGTTTTCCATTTTCCAAAACCAATTATACCCTATATGTTGCCCAGGCTTAACAGCTATCAAAAGTTTCATTTGAATCCGTCCAGCATTTACAGAGATTAGCGTGTACGTACAAACAGACAAGACTTTTTTTAAATTCTTGCTCTGTTGCTATGTCCCCGTCACCCCAAATATATTTTTGGAAATATATTCAATGATTGTATAGATATAGATTACATTTTAGGAAGACTTACAGCTATATTATAATATTAACTACATCTTTCCATCCTTATACTAAATAAATGCAAGTGTTTGTTCTAGTTGCAAAAGATAAGGTGCTGACTTCTTGTTTTGTTTTTAAACTGAGTTGTACATGATTAATGGACAACCCCACAGACCCCAAGTTTTCATTTAAATAAAAATAAAAATTCCTTTCTTTACATATTATTATCTAAACAATACATACATATCTAAAAAAAAAATTCTAAATTCAATGTTATTTACAGAAAATTTCAAAAGAACTGCAAGGTTTAGCTGAAACAGTGTTCAATGAGGAGCAGAAGATCTGTTCTCAAAGGGCATTGAGGCTCAAGACAGGAAGCTACGACTTTGGACAGTCAAGATCACTAATTCAACTGACTGGTAATTCAATTACATTTAAACTTATAAATAATATTATTTAAGTGTGTCAATTACTTATTCATAAGTAATGAACATTTAATTTTTGGAGGTCCATTTGAAATAAATTATTTGAAAGCAAACAGATATATCATTTAAAATATTGTCTTATGCCGCCTTAGATAACACTTCAAACTATTTTCTAACTATCTCACAGTTAATAGTAAGAATGTAAAGCTTTGTTCAGCATTTTTGCCAAAAGTGTCAGTGTTTCGCAAGTAATGCTCACTGGAGAAAAATAAAAATTCTTGAGTCCCCCCTTAGAAAATTATATGAAAAAATGATTAATTATCCCTATTCTTTATTATTTGCTTACATGCACTCAAACATGACATGGTTATGTAAAAAAAAGTACATGAACCTGGAAGGGTGACTGTGATCCCACACTCATTCAACGGGGGTTGGGGGCCGTAAAGCAGAGAGAGGAATCTTGTCATTGTTATTTATTATTACAATTCTTAATTATTTATAATTACTGTTTTATTTATTACATTTTTATACATTTTATTAATTTATTTTTTATTTTCTTACTATTATAATCATTTATAGTTTATATATTTTTACTTATTCAATTTATCGTCGAGGTACTCCGACACAGAGTATAACACTTAGAAAGTAGAAGTTGCTTTATTTGTTTAATAAATGTTTTTTTATTTGTTGCATTTTCTATATGGTCTGGAAGTTTGTTGTATATCTTGACCTACATACCTAGAGGGCTATCCGAAAGTAACGCTAGTTTAGAGTTTGGTGGTTGCAATCTATTCTTATGACTCAGATCATACCTAGTATTTGTTTCCATTCTTTTTTTGAAGAAGTTTAAATTGTGGTGGGCGAATTTGCAAGTTTCCAATATATAAATACATGGTAGGGGCAAGATCTCGAGTTGTTTAAAGTAAGGCTTATAACTTTGTCTTTCCTTGATATTAGTTAATATTTTTATTAGCTTTTTTTGCACTACAGTTTATTTTGATTTGAAGACAAGGGTGGCATATGTAGCCTAACCATTCAATTCTTTGAATCTTGCAGGTGATCAAGACATATTCAAAAAACTCCACTCCCACTTCACTTGGATGCTTAAGGTCGGCGCCCTCACATACTCGGAAACCCTTCACACCAGTGAGGAGATGTTAAGGAAAATAAATCCAGAATCCACTAAGCGGTCAATATTTGCGGAAGACGCTTGTAGAGTACCAAGTGACGAAGAGTGCTTACCATTGAGAGCGTTGGAAAATTTACTAACAAAAGAAGTGTTTAGGATATTGCTGTATTGTACTTTGACAGGAATCAATGTAAGTAATTTTCTTTTCAGATTTTTAAGCTGTAAGTTTATGATGGCACATTGGCACAACTATTTTTATTGCCACAATGAAAAAAAAACGATGGAGCTGCTATATACCTCTAAATACTGTCTCGTTTTTATACTAAACTAGCTGTACCCGCGCGCTTTGCTCCCCATGGGAATTTCGGGATATAGGTACCCTATGTCCTTCCCCGAATCACAAACTATATCCATACCAAATTTCATCCAAATCGGTTCAGTAGTTGAAGCGGGAAGAGGTAACAAATATACAAACTCACTTTCGCATTTATAATATTAGTAGGATGAAGTAGACAGAGCCAGAGGTCAGAAAACCAAAAGGTCACGCTTTGTAGCAATAGTCTAAGCTGGAAAACAGAATCAAATAGTGACATAAGTTACTTGCCCATAGCATTTGAGTTTATGGATTTCTAAGATCAATGCGGCCCTCCCGCATTGATCGAAGCAACTAATACATTCTGTTTGTTTTCACTCAAACACCAAAATGAGTTTATTTCTTTCTTCTCAGCAGTAGTTGTTTCGAAGCGATGGTATCGATAGCTTTTTAAAAAAAAACTACTACACTAGATTTCTACTTACCCTGAAGATAATAAAAAATGCTATTAGCATTAGTGCCATACCCAAATTTTCCGGGGTCCAGTGGCGCCGCCATTTAAAATTAATCATTTAAAAGGAAACGGAGATATCATTTAAAATTGTGTCTTGGTCAAGTTCTAGATACCCATTCAAAGTATTTTTTAAACTACTTTTTGTAGTTTAAAGTGAGAACGTGAAGCTTTTCTACGCACATTTGCGAAAAACGGCCACTTTTAGCTAATGTGCGTAGAAAAGCTTCACGTTCGCACTTTAAATTATAAACAGTAGTTCATAAAATAGTTTTAAGGGTTATCTAGGGCTTGACCAAGACACAATTTTGAATGATATCTCCGTTTCCTTTTAAATGATTTATTTTAAATGGCGGCGCCACTGGACCCCGGAAAATTTGGGTATGGCCTTAAGACCGACTTTTGTACCTTTATTATTGGTAAATAAAGTTTTAAATAAATAAAAATTACAATTTAATATACTCTACACGTAATGTTAATAATACTTATTGTCGTGTAAAACTGTCTGCAAAAGTCTATTACTAAATAAACATTTGAATCTTTGAACCACTGATATTACGAATTACTTATACCACTAATATAAATAATCTAATATCTTGTTTTCAGATAGTCATCAAACCACAAAACCCCAACGCAGCAAGTGTCGCCAAAGGCCTGACTAGGCTGTATCCTATTAGTTTAAGTTGTTCAAAAATTAGGATAAGTGATGAGAACGAGCAAGTTTCGTGTACGGGTAGCCTGTGCGTGTTGGATTCAGAAAATAATAGCTTTTGCTGCAAGTGGCCTGGTGTGCTGCCTCCCAAATGTAAGAAAACACTTTCTTTTTCGCATGCAGTCGTAGGCGTAGCACAGATAGTCGTGCCAAAGATAATATAATTACTAACGTAACAGATACCCAACGCCATAGAAACGATTGGAGAGCCCGTAAGCACGCAAAACCTCTCAAAAAGTGGCCTCTCAGAAATGGCAGCACACACGACTAGCCAAAAAGATGACAAAGAAAGTGTTGAATATACTTTTGAAAAATATATTGCACTTCATATAAGTCTTATTTAACTAATTAGAGTACTTCTTTATTTAAATAATAGTTATTAAAGATTTTCATGTTTTAATTTTTACCTTAAAGCGCCATCTAGTTACAAGAAAAAGAATTAATGTTTATATGACGATGGGTAGGCATGGTCGTGCCTACCCAACGCCATTGGGCTAAGAATACAATACTAGCTTATGTAATTTTACAGGTCCGACTATCATGAATAGGATAGAAGCATCACTGAATAATTCAAACTTCAACGATGCAGTACTTCATCAGCACCTAAAGTCATTGCAGCTGGAGTGGCTTGGGTAAGTGGTAAAACGTGAATCAGATTTTTTAAGCTGTAACATCACGCAACATCAAGTGACTTCTTACTTGCACTATTTGCAGTGGATGGATAGTCTTGCGAGCCTAGATCTCGCTTTTACTTTGCAAGTGTGTGATGTGAAAGACTAATCGACTAACTGAGTTTCAGAAGCTATTGACACTTATGTTTTTGATCCCCGACGAAAAATTGTTTGACGTGTCTGTGTTCCTCGTCTGTGGCATCGTAGCGCCCTAAGGAATGGGCCGATTTTGATGCGGTTTTTTGTGCTTGAAAGCTGACTGAATCAGTTCAGCGGTTAAAAAGTTAGGGCGGGTTAACGTATGAAAGTAGTTCTTTTTATTATTTTGCCGGCAAATAAACTTGTTTACCTAATAATGGGTTGTTTGTTTTTACAGGATAGCAAAAGCAGTGAAGGCTGCAGTAGAATCATCAGGTCCTCAATCGGCAGCTGTTGTTAACTTGAAAAAGGTTTTTGGCTTGACGCCCCAAGATGAACTACTAGTTAATTACTGGATAAGTGCCTTCTGTTAGTGTTTATTTATTTATTTATTTTATTTTAAAGGTTAGTGTTACATAATAAAAGCTCAGAAAAAGTGAATAAAGCTGTGATATTATAAGAAAGAACTTTGTATTATTTTCTTCTACTACCACAACTCTTTCAGTTCCTTGTAATAATTTAACGATGGAGTTCAGTCACTTTATCACTGAATACCATCGACCACCTTCGAACTCACGAGACCAGACCCTGGAGATCGTCTACCATAAAGTGCTCAAGAGAAATCACTTTGATTTCATAATATTGTATTGTCATCCAACTAACACAAGTATACAAAATTTCACCTAAATCTGTTGAGGATGGTTGAAAATTGAATATTGCAAGATTTGACCTAAACAAACATTCTTACATAAGATACATTGCAAGTTAAATCCTTTTCCGAGCTTTTTATCAGACATTTTCCATGTGATGTTTACAGAAGCTACATAAATATCCTTGGCGGGAAGAGAAGGAACAAGTGTATGTGCTATGTCAGAAGTTATATTAGATCAAATGCCTTGAACACAGACAAATTACAAATCGCCGCTAATTTGCTTCTTATTTCTTACATAACGATGCTAGGCAGTATTGTAAACTAAAAATGAAACAACAAAATTGATAGTACTCCTTATATTAAAAAGATTACACGTTGGAGCGACGGCTGGGCCGCGCGCGTTCGTGTCCCTTCGAGCGCACGTAGGGCTTCGTGTGCGAGCGCGGCGCGCCGGGCGCGGGGCCGAAGTGGCGCACCGCCTCGCGGGCGTTGCGGCGCCCTTGTACCAGCACCGTCTTGCGGCCCGTGGGCGCACGGAGCGCCAGCTGATCGAATGTCAGGATCTCACCTGAAAATAACAACAACATTAGAAAATGCATGAAGGTATAATAAATGCAGATGAATTGAGAGCGCTGGAACGACCAGGCACACGAAAGGACAAAACAAGGTTAAATGGAGAGCCGAGTGGGGCCTTTGCTTAGCAATGGGACCTAGTGGGCTCAAAATATAATAAATAGATGAGAGCACTGAGGGGTATGTGTGGTATTGCTTTAAAAGTTTGAATTAGAAATGATGTCATAAGGGAGCAGGGTGGACTGAAAGAAGACATAGTAAAAAAAATGAGAAAGGATTGATGGAATGTGAGTGAAAGAGTGGGAGGTCAGGGTTGTTCTGGACGAAAGTACCACAACCAGATTGCAGAGGTTCTTAAAAAGAAGAGGTCAGAAGTACATGTATTAAGAGTGATGAGTGTAGATGAAGCTAAAGAGTTCTATCAGGATCATAGCAAATGGAGGTCCATAGTCTCTGCCTACCCCTGTGGGAAACAGGTATGATATTATGTATGTATATTAAAATATAATTAATATCTATCTGCAAAGTTTATCAACTGGTTTTGTAACTCCTTGATACTGATTACTTTGTTTGGAGAATCTTATACCTTTAAATGAGCAATTCTTGTATGTTTATTTATAAATTTCAGTGATCTCAGAAATGGCTCTTAACGATTTCCCTGAAATTTGGTATATGGAGGTTTTCGGGGGTAAACAATCGATCTAGATGTCTTCTGTTTGGGAAAATGCGTTTTCGAGTTTTCATGCATTTTTCTTTCGACGGAGAATATGGTCGCTAATTTCGTCCCGCCGGGCGCTATCAGTCTGGCTCAGCGGTCAACGCGGGTTCGAATCCCACTGGTGACTTACTTTTGATTTTTTTTATGTTCAAGTGTATATATATATATTTTTTATTGTTTTTGAAAAGTTTAAATAAATGTAGTTAATGTTTGAGATGTAACCGAGCAAAGCTCGGTCGCCCAGGTATTAATACTTATAGTCAAAATTTTCCAACATTAAAATAAACTGATATACCAAAAGGGCATTCAATAACATCGAGGTGCCTCTTAACTTTACAATCTAATTTATTTTTTGCTTGTTTGAAAGCTGACTTGACAGAGACAATTCTTAGCTATGTTTGATGAATATCAGTTCATCAGCTTAAAAGGTATAGGGGATAGGGGTAAACACTTGAAAGTTGGGGGTTTTTTAACTTGCCTGGAGAATACACTTGTTTCATCAAATTCATTTGTGATCTCTCAAATTTATTTGTCAATAAAAAGCAAAAGCATATGTATTAATACTATTAATTTGTGACCTGGTAAATGTTGAATATTTACATTGTAAACATTGTTAAATATAAAGGAAATAGATTTGTTAACCTTCTGTAAATAATATAAATAATAATGTGTGTTTGTCTCATTACAATTACTTTGATGTAAACACAGAAGACAATAAAATTCTTAATGAATCGAAGCATGCTTGACCTCTAGCATTCTAACCTAAATTACCTAAAACAAACTTTACACTTACCTCCAGCAGCCAAGATACGGGCGCGAGCCTTCTCCGTTACGTGGAGGGCGGCCACCGTCATCTTAGGGACTGTGTACAGCCTCACGTCATTGGTGACTGAGCCAACAACAACAGCAATCAGACCCTCGCGAGTGGGCTTCTTCATGTGGCGCGCCAGGCGGGACAGGGAAATTGGGGGCCGGTTGATGCGGCTCATGAACAGACGCCGCAGCACGATCGTGTTGAACTTGGAGTTCGTACGCCTAGCCAGGTACCTGTATAGCTGTCAACAACAATTTGAGGTTATGCGACCGATTTTACAAGTTTGTTTATATTCATATCATAGAAGCAGTTTGTTGCAGTAGCTAAACGGAGGTTATAGAAGGTAGATTTCAGTATTACTTACTTTTACAAGCAGCCTCAAGTATACATCTTGAGACTTGACTTCCGTGCGCCTAACTTTCCTATCGTGTTTGTGGTTGATGTCGATACCCTGAAATATAGAAAGGAACACATACTGAATTCACTGCTTTTATGAAAAATCCACGTAAACTTTCACTGCACTTTAGTTTCACTTAGATTTTCATAGATTTATTTATTTTTCTCGCAACAAAACTCACCATCTTGACAACCGGATTAAAAAGAGACCATAGACAATAACAAATTTTGACAGCTGTTCAAACAGCGTTGCCATATGTGAATATTCAAATCTTATTTTGTCTTTGGTTAGAAAATAATGCCAGTGCCACATCGATGCGATGTGAAGTGTATTTGTTCTTTTACCCGAATGCGCCAAAAGAAGGGTAATATTATTATTTTTTATACGTGCCTAGTAGCACAAACTGTAAAGATCTAGTAGGTAAATTTTTTTTACGCTCTACAGCGTAAATGGTTTGATGAATTTTAGCTTAACAGGAATAGAATATAATTGAATTATATCAAATGGCGTATTTTTGGCGCCAAATGATGTCAGATCTTGCTTTTCATACAAACGCTCTTACGTGATTATGGCATTGTAACAGATCTTTCTTGAAAAGTTTTGAACTAACAGGAATCTTGTGCGCTATATCTAGGTTTCTACCAAAATTAAAAATTAAAATGCGGAGAAATAAATTCAGTATAAGCCTCCAAAAATCTGCTTTTTTGTACAAATTTTACCTGAACTTCGGCCGTTCATATAGTACTTGTAATATATTGTCTTTGATAGTACTCATGAATTGTAAAAGTAAAGAAAATATTTCCATATAAACCTTGCAAATGTAGTGAAGATTCAAAATGAAAAACATTTATTTCACACACTCGTAAGGTTTACTAAAAAACACGTATTAGCTGGAACAAATTTTATGAAATTTCCGCACCCTATGAATAGTTAATATTCGTTCAATGAATAGTTAGTAATAATACTAATTTCGTTCAATAGAATGCAAACTGAGCGCTCAGGCACTATCTCTCTCTTTTCGCTTTGCTTTTTTTTCTAGCATTGCCCTAAATGAAACAACAAGCATTTCAAACCATGCACGCGTTGACGATAGGCGGGCCGGGAAGGGCCCTCTTAAATATAAAACGAGTGTGGTATGTATCGAAACAAAGATAAAAGATTTTACAAAAGAACTAGCTAGCTATTTCCGGCGACGTTGTCCGCGTTTTGAAAAATTTAAAAAAATAACAACTTTTATCTTCTTTAACTGTGCTGTGCTGTGCTGCTTAGACCGGGCAGCGGTTTTCCGCTTATTCTTCTCCAAATACAATTTGCATGTCAATGGTCCAAGGATGCCAAAGACCTTGCGAAATGGAGTAGAAATTACCGCTTTCTAGACAAGTTACGATCGGCCGCCAGTTTTGCGTCAAGCTTCTTTGAGAATGTATTTATACGAAAAGCTTTACCGGTCACCGCCTGGGGCGCCTAGTTAACCTTAATAAAATTTCTAAAATGATCGATCTAGAGCAGCTTGAATCCAGCGCCTTCCAGCGACCTTGGTTAGGTCGTCAGACCACCTTGTGGGTGGTGGTCCTACGCTTCGCTTGCCTGTACGTGGTCGCCATTCGAGAACCTTTTTGACCTATCGGCTATCGGTTCGTCGCGCTCTATGTGTCCCGCCCACTGCCATTTCAACGAGCTATAGTTATAGTTCTATTATACCTATATGAATGAATTTGTATGATATTTACTCGAATTCAGTCAGTTTAATAAGTTTCACATGGAGCAGGTAATGCAAGGCGTGTTCAAAGAAGTACCTAGGTATGTAGATACTTAAATTAATTAGCCTCCCACCTGGGCGACCGAGCTTTGCTCGGTTACATCTCAAACATTTACAAATTTTTTTTTCACTTGTCTAAAAACAATGCAAAATAATAAAAAAATATAAACTTAAACATACAAAAAAAACAAAAGTAAGTCACCGAGTGGGATTCGAACCCGTAACACTCTTTCTAGCGGTCGCTATCCTTAACCGCTGAGCTAAATCAAGGCGGTCGCGGCGCGACGAAATTAGCGACCATATTCTGCGTGGAAAGAAAAACGCATGAAAACTCGAAAACACGCGTTTTCCCAAACATAAAACTAATCTAGATCGATTGTTTACCCCCGAAAACCCCCATATACAAATTTTCAGCGAAATCGTTAGAGCCGTTTTCGAGATCACAGAAATGTATAAATAAATATATATATATACATACATACATACATACAAGAATTGCTCGTTTAAAGGTATAAGATGTGCCCGTAGGTTAGATTTTTTCGACCACAACCCGGACGATTGTTTTAAAATGGAAATAAGAATGATCGTATAAACGCGATTCATTATTTTTTATCTCGAATTTGAAATTGATTGCAGGCGCAGCATTTCCATAGCCTATCAAATATGGTCCTTCGGGCAGGTCGAATGAGTTAGTAAGAACATGTACATCATTATATACACCATGGAATTATATTTATACATACAATTCCATGATATACACCAAGCACTTGATTTATTAAGTTAATATCAGGCAGATAGTAATAATAAATTCCATCATATTTGAATTATGTCAGAAACAAATGAACAAAATGTCGCGTCCGTGCCAAGTCTGTCATCGCGACAGAATAACAAGTTTCGACCGCCGTTTTTTCGAAAGGGATGGAATTTAATACGAAACATAGAAAATTATCCAAAAATAAAAATTCTGTTCGTACTCCCGCAGCCACAAAACAACGACTAACCAAAAAGAAGACTGTAGCTCGAAAACGGAAATGCGTGTGCCTTCCTGAAAATTATTCGGTAGTAGAATTCCCATCAATATGGAATGAACTGCGACAAAATGGCCAATTGTGCGATGGAACGATTGTTTGTAGGGATATGAAATCAATACGAGTTCACAGAGCGATACTCTCGGCCGTCAGTCCTTATTTCAAAGCGATATTTGTAAATTCACTGAAAAAGGGTGAACCTGAGGAAACTGAAATATTCGTAGATGTTCCTAGCTGCTACATGAGCTTAATCCTCGATTACGCGTATACAGGTACATGTAAAGTAACGGCCGAAAACGTAGAATTTTTGTTACCCTATTCTGACCAGTTTGATATCGTCGGAGTTATACAGCTGTGTTGCCAATTCCTTCTACAGGAGTTGAGGCCCCATAACTGCCTGGGAATATTCAAATTTGCTAGGTATTATTTTTGTAGTGAGCTTGAGAAAAAGGGAAAGTTGTATATAAGACAGAATTTTAGCAGAATACTTAAGGAATGTAATGAATTTAAATCGTTATCATATGAAGAATTGGAAGATATTCTGAGGGACGACGAGCTAAACGTTCGGAATGAAGAGATAGTATTCCAAGCAGTTAAAACATGGGTTGAGCATGATTTAGAAAACAGAAGAAAATATATTCCGTCGCTACTTACTTGTGTTAGATATGGTCACATTAGTTACAAATATTTCAAGTCAAAAATATTACAATGGCAGCCAGTAATAGATGACGAGGTACGTTAACTGTATACTATTTTAATCATAATAAGTAATATCATTAGTACTTCAGTGTGATGGTTACTTTTAAATAAAATTTATTGTTATTAAAATGAGTTAACGGGTTACTCACGTTCTCACGGTACTCACGGTAAACATGTCGGCTGTAGGCGCTGTAGCTGATTCTATATCAGCTACAGCGCCTACGGCCGACATGTTTCGACTTCATCCGGAGGTCTTCATCAGGGCGAATGTGACTAAAGGCTCTTACACCGCATCGGCTTGCGCGCGACACACTGATGTTAGTTGTGCGTTGCGATCGCCCATTGCGCCCGCAGCGACCGTCCGGTGGATCGTGAGCGTTGCTGGTTTCCTGCGTAGCTGACTCTGTACAGGTAGCAGCATCAAACTCTAGCGATGACCTGGCTTACGCAGAAGTCAAAAATTAAACTGTACCCGTGCGCTAAACTTAGGTACTTGTACGTGAGTAACCCGTTAACTTACTTTAATATTGTCTGTGTCTCACGTGAGTTTTAATCAAAAGAACTTTGTTGTTGTTAGAAATGCCAAGAAGCGCTTTATCCGGCGGTGATATTCCTCACAGTTTTGGATTCAGGGCCCGGCACAGAAGCAGATCTCAATGATCCTTTAGCGCGGCCACGGATCCCTTACGAAATACTTTTTGCTGTTGGTGGCTGGAGTGCCGGAAGCCCCACAAGTTTTGTGGAGACTTATGATACAAGGTATATATAGTACCGTCATTTCAAATTAAACCTTACAAAACTTGGCTTTTTGAATCGCAGAACAGAGACCACCCTTCAAATAGTCCTGGAATTTGGCCTTAGCAAATTGAAGAATATATTTGATTAGCCAATTTCCTCAATGAGGAAGTACATTCTAGCTATTTGTACGGTGGAGTCTTTGAATTAAAGTAGGTATATATAAAAAAAAAGTTTGTCGGTATTATGTCGATGTTGTCAAAATTTCTAATTTGTTCAAAGTATTACCGAAACTAGTTTACATAAAAGCTCACAATATATACTTAGATATATATATATATATATATCATACGGAGTATCTTTCTAATTTGTGACCCCTTAAATAATTGCGTACGTGCATGTTATCAGTCAGCCATCATTTGCATTAGATTCAAACTGCCTAAAAGCCTGCAATTCTGAGCAAGCTATACGCGAGCGGAGAAACATTTATGCAATGGTTATCGTATGCAATTACGATAACGATGGCTTATAATTTTCTTTTTTTTACAAAAAATCTTGATCTTGACATTCTTTTATTCATCGCTAAACTAACTAAAACGTATTATTATCATGTGTTTCACAGGGCCGACCGTTGGTTCCTATCGATTCACATGGACCTGACTCCACGCGCGTACCACGGTCTGTGTACGCTGCACAACCTGATCTACATGATAGGGGGCTTCGACGGCAGCGACCACTTCAACACGGTGCGGTGCTATGACCCAGTCAACAACACCTGGCACGAGCGAGCCTGCATGTACCAGGCGAGATGTTACGTCAGCGTTGTAGCTCATGGTAATTTTTCGATTAAAAATATCCTGGATGAGGACAGGTTGTCCGCCTATGCGATGGGTTGAGACCTGGATGAGAGTAGCACAATGACCGAGACGGGTGACGTCGACGAAGAAAGGCCTATGCTCAGCAGTGGATTTAAAAAAAGGGCTAGAGTGATGATGTTGAAAACAGACAAGATGGAAGGACTTGATTAAGATTGTGATTGCTATTGCGATAAGGCCGCCATTGTACATCGCATACTGTATTTGTTATTTACTTTTCTGTATTCTTGGTGCAATAAAGAGTTTTATTATTATTATTATGTTGGTACGCTTTTCAGCCACGGGTCCATGGGGACCCGGTCCTTTGAGGCGTTCATGGGGCCAAAGCCAACATGAAGAGGCCTTTTAGTACCTTTTTATCTAAAGTGTGAGATGGCTGCATCTACGGAGGTCTATCCCATTACATTAATGTACCATTGAGATACACTAACGGACAGTCCTCCATAGCTGCCAATCTATTGCCAGGGAGGGATTGACTTGGTTTGGGCTATGTGGAGGGGATGTTAGTGGACTGGATAACTGGGTTATGGAGTGAGATACGGACATCTACCTAAAAATCTCTCACAGTAATTTTAGCCTGGTAGATGGTGACTTGCTGCTCGTTGGCTACACAGCCTGTGGGCACCCTAACAAGCCACAAAAATGCGGCCAGGGCGCAACACAAAGTGAGCAGCTGAGGGTGTCGAGAGGTGCGGCTCCGGTTTCACCATCACGGGGCTTACCCCCGAGAGCGGGTTTCCCCGTTATTACGCCATTACGTGCAATACACTTCCACCCTGGAGCGTATGTCCTGCTCTTGCGACTCCACTCTGGCCGGCCGGTTAAGGCAAGACAGAGGCGGGGGTTGTGTTACTGTGTGTATGTGTGTGTATAAGCGCATGTGTGTATGGTCCCCCTGGAGTTAGGGTACGTGGTGTCGCCACTCACCATCAGCTCGCCACAAGCTGCCCTGCGTTGACTGACTGCACTGGGAATCCAGTGGGCGATGGGGTCGTCACGTCCCGACGCCTTATTATTATTATTATGTTGGTACGCTTTTCAGCCACGGGTCCATAGGGACCCGGTCCTTTGAGGCGTTCATGGGGCCAAAGCCAACATGAAGAGGCCTTTTAGTACCTTTTTATCTAAAATGTGAGATTATTATTATTATTATTATTGTGTGCAGTGGACTAAATAAGCGGCCAAGTGCGAGTCGGACTCGCCCATGAAGGGTTCCGTAGTAATATATTTTTTATTTATTTTTATGTTTGAGTTAATTGAATGAAAGGTAAATTGCAGTTTATGACATATTAAAAAAAAACTTCTTACTAGATTTTGTTCAAACCAATTTTCGCTGGTAGTTTTCATGGTAATGAACATCATATGTTTTTTTTAGTTTTATCATTCTCTTATTTTAGAAGTTACGGGGGGGGGGACACACTTTTTTCCACTTTGGAAGTGTCTCTCGCGCAAAGTATTCGGTTTAGAATAAAATGATATTAGAAACCTCAATATCATTTTTGAAGACCTTTCCATAGATACCCCACACGTATGGGTTTGATGAAAAATATTTTTTTGAGTTTCAGTCCTAAGTATGGGGAACCCCCAAAATTTATTGTTTTTTTTCTATTTTTGTGTCAAAACCTTAATGCGGTTCACATAATACATCTACGTACCAAGTTTCAACAGTATAGGTCTTATAGTTTCGGAAAAAAGTGGCTGTGACATACGGACGGACAGACAGACAGACAGACATGACGAATCTATAAGGGTTCCGTTTTTGCCATTTGGCTACGGAACCCTAAAAAGGGCTAGGGTGATTGATGATATTGAAAACAGACAAGACAGACATGGGAAGACTTGATGAAGATTGACTTGTCAGGGGACTGAATAAGAACTGAATAATGTTGGTGATGAAAAACATTGTGTTGTGAAACCCCATATTTTACAAATTGTTATAACTTTAAAACATAAGTGTGATTTAGATGGACTCATCTACGCGTTGGGTGGTTACAATGGTCGTACTCGGATGTCATCAGTGGAGCGGTACTACCCGGACAAGAACCAGTGGGAGATGACGACGCCGATGAACAAGCAACGGTCCGATGCTTCTGCCGCTTCGCTAGGAGGCAAGGTATGGGGCAAGCAAGGAATTCGTCAGACGTAGTTTGATGTGTTACAGGACAGCACTAGGAACATTTTTGGTAGGGTAGATGCGAATGTGGACTATAGCTTCGGATTCCCATTTTACCAAATCTTCGTTTTAACAGAACCCTGCATAATTACTGATTTCTATGCTGTTTCTCTGCAGAGTTTTGTTTGAACAGAAACCCATATGTTTACTGATTTCAATTTCAGTAGATTTTTGGTTTTAACGGAATTCGATATTAATAAGAATCTCTTGTGTACTTTGTAATTTTTGAATGTGCCGACTAATGTACCTTAATATGATCTAAGATTTTAATTTATTTTGATTCTGTACTAGATATACATCGTCGGAGGCTTCAACGGCCAAGAAGTGCTGAGCTCAGCGGAGGTGTTCGACCCCGACACGAAGCAGTGGAGCTTCATCCGATCCATGATCAGCCCGCGCTCGGGCGTCAGCCTCATCGCGTACCGGGACTGTCTGTACGCGCTCGGAGGTTTTAATGGATATAGTCGGTTGAATACGGGTGAGTTGGTGAACATTGGAGAAGTTGGGAAGTTACACAGCAATACAGCGTCTACACACCCATAGTCCCAAATAACTCTATAAGTTAGTTGAATAACGTTTTTATAAGATGGTACATAATATGATTTCGATCAAAGTTTTGCCCTTTCAAACACTTATGGTGAAAAATGTTAAACTATATCTACTGTGCCATCAATGAATGTTATAAAGTACAGTGATGTGATGATTCTCAACTATCTGTAAAGACGCAAAAAATTGGTTAATCATATACGCTAGATTCTAGCTGCTTTGAAGCGAACATTTTGGAAATCCTTAGACTGTCTAGCTGTAATGTATCGTTATGCTTTTTTTTCAGGAGAGAAATTCAACCCCCAACGGGGTGGTGACTGGCAAGAAGTGACAGAGATGTTCAGTGCCCGAAGTAATTTCGCTACGGTTTTACTGGACGACATGATCTTCGTCATCGGAGGTTTTAACGGTACTTTCTATCGCCTTCTAGAACTGAATTTGAGAAGTTTAATACAACATTTAATATTCTTGGTAATCGTAGGTTCCACCACGATTCCTCACGTGGAATGCTACGATGGCGACACGTTGGAGTGGTATGACGCAGCGCCGATGAACCTCAACCGCTCCGCCCTCAGCGCGTGCGTTTTGGTCGGACTCCCTAACGCGCGCTCCTTCTCGTACCTCGCCAAGGCCGTACCAGCCGCCGGGGCAGACCAAGCCCACCACTCCTGAACCGAACGATCACAAAATACACACAAACATACATAAACAAAACCTTGGAAAATTGTTCGCTTTAAAACGCAGTTCATTATTTCCGACGATTGCTACGATGTTTTTGGATGAGTTTCGCGGCAAAATTTGTAAATACTTTGCGGCCGGTGCCGGTAGTGATATATCTGTGATATTTTTGATTGTACAGTTATCATTTGATTATTCTATTTTTAATAATTATTATCGTAAATCATGGTTAATTAATTAATAGCGTTATTATGTACAGTTCCTAATCGTGTTTGTATTTTATTTTTATTTAGTAGCGCAATAATGTAAGGGAATCGAAACCCCACGAGATTATTTTAGATGCTGTTTTAGCGACGGGTTAGCTCGAAATTTTCAAGTCTTTTTTTATTGTGTAGTTTGTGACAAATTTTTATTTGGTATTTTTGTGTATAGTTCGCGTCCGACAAATCAGGATGGCCGCGTTTTGGATGTTTGTACGATATTGCGGTGAGCGAAACATTCGCTGTGCTGTTGTACCTTGTACCTGTGATATTTTCAATGAATTGTTAAAGAAAGCTCAAAAAAATGTAAAATTGATTATTTTTATTTTGAAAAATTTACTGTACCTGACTGAAAGATAGAGAAATTGACAAATAAAGAAAAACCAAACTAAATATCTTTTATTTATATCTGGTGCCGCGTGCCCGCAATTTCGTTCGCATGAAATTTAAAATTAAGACAACTTTTTTCCTGCATCAGATTTTAATGAAACAAATGTCTTATTTATATTCAAAGAACCAACCTAATCTGAAACATCCTGTATACAAGGAATCGAAATGGACCTGTAAGAACGTACCTACTTTTCTAAGGCAGCTTAAGTTCTAAAGTATGTAAACAGAGGATTTTTTTGTTTCTAATTGTCGCTCATAAAAAAATAACATTAAAATGTTCCCATAGGCTCAATACAACAATTGCAGGTCTGAGTTGTAGGTACCTCGCTAATCGAACATATGAGATAGCCCCGTACGAGTACAACAGGATAAATAGGCAGTGCGACAGAGCACTGAATCAACGTACACGACACGGCAGCGAGAGTGGCGTGCAAGCGTGCGTATATTTACTACCGAAGGGGGGAATTGGGGAGAAACCGGGAGGCGCCCCTCCCACAGTGCGGCTTCCCGTCCGATCGAACCGCAAGCAAACCGGGGGCGTAGTAACCCTGCGACGTTCGGGAAGCGCTGTCTCAAAATAGAAAATAAAATGGAGCTGAAAGGAAAGGTAGCCCTCATCACGGGAGCGTCCGCCGGCATTGGGCTGGCTTACAGCGAGGAATTACTGAAACAAGGAGCAAAAGTGAGTCATCGCACATGTTATTTTACAATGTAATCTTAAGTTCAAGGTAAATACTGTTGAATGAAGTTCTTGAAATTCCTGGAAACACGCCAAGCAGTGCAAAGCATGTAGGTTTCGCCAATTGACGAAAAAAACTAATTTTCCGACCGGCACCCCGTATTGATTTTTGCCGGCGCCCTAGTCGGCGATTGTTTTCCTTTAACTTTCTTTGTTGCACTTATCCTGTTCTGTAGACTATAGCTATACGTTATATGGAATCTTTATTTGATCAAAACTTCATAAAAATCTATTTCATCTCAGTATTATATCTAAGAGTATAAGTACCTAAGTGTTACTAAGAATGAAACTTAAGTAGTATTGATTAACTATACCTAGGTACAACTACACAAACATAAAGGTCAATGTAAGTAAATAAGAAAATCATAAAATAATTATATTTAGCAATTTATCACGACAAGTGTTTTATCATCACTGCACCACAGAATAAATACTAGGTAGTACACTGCACTTGCGGGGGATTTGAAGTACCCTATGATGAACTAGTGTATGTATGTAATCCCGTGTAAGTGCATCAGTGGTGATAAAACACTTATCGTGATAAACTGCTAAATGTAAGTACCAGTGTTAATTCATTTTCTTACAGGCTCAGCAGTCATCTTCCTTCAACTGATGAGTAGGCTTAGAACACAAAATGGCAAAACATTTTGCATTGTGCGTTTCAATACGTTTACTTTCATGATTCTCCAAAAACACGCACTTATGTTGAAATGTTTGCAGGTTTCCCTTTGCGATATCGATTCCGAGGTGGGCGAACAGGTGTCCGATGAACTTGGAGCCAAGTATGGCCGCAAAAACGTGCTTTTTTGCCAGTGTGACGTCACGGACTACCCGCAATACGAGGGTGAGTTAGTACTTAGTTTGTTATCAAAAAATCTAGATTGAAAAACAAAAGAATGACTGTCTGGGACCTGACAAGTTTTCATCATGTATTTTACTTATATGTACTTGAGTTCCGAATTTTGCTTCACTTTGCATGGTTTTCAGGATCCTTGGGTGCCACTGACAATTGATATTTAATAAAATAAAAGCCGGAAAACGTAACTAAGTTCTGAAGCAGTGTGTTGTTTGCTTTTCGTGTGTAAGTGGCCAAAAGTGGTGTTACATTTTTCAAGCCACCGAAAGGCATCTGACATAGCTTGACGACTGCCAAATAAGGATGACAACTGGAACCAACGGCTACGTGCATTTAGATCAGGGAGAAGCAAAAGTAGTACACATACACCGATATACAGCTCAGGTGTAATCGATCTAAAAATAAAGATTCGCCCTTAATGTCTTTGCCTAATTTCTGATTAGGCCTAGTACCTGGTTCCAAGAGCTTTTTTCCGCGTCTAGGCTCTTTTAAGATCCTTGCATGTGAAGGAGACAGCGACATTCTTCTCACCGTCGTCATTATCATTAGTTCGTTTTGTCTCCACTGACGACCCCGTCTGTACTACCACAGCCATACTTGGCTAGAGTAGCCAGAGGACTTGGCCTACACTCTATGGGTTGGAGAGGTCTCATTGATGTTTATAAGCTTTATTGTTTAGCTATTTCCTAAACTCGCCTTTTACGACATCCACGGGAGGACTTGGAGTGGCCCTATTCTACTCTGCCGGAAACCACACGGCAAAACAGGTCATTCTTCTGTGTCTCCCCTTTGTGGACTGGAAAAGTTGTTTTCATCCGAGCCGGCCCAACTTGTCGAGGAAGTGGAGCAAAGAGGTTGAGCAGCAGGTCTCCACCAGCCAGTGACGTGCTTAAATATTTTTGGGTATAGGCACTTATCTTCCTTAAATGTCGAGAACGGCAGCATTCAAGCAAAATACATTTTTCACTAGTAGGTATCCGATAATATATTAGGGTGGCACAGGGTAGACAAAATCTATGTGTCTGTATGAAATGCACGCTACTGCCACCAGAATACTTGGGAACCCAGATACGTGTACACTCTAGTATCACGTGCTTTGCTGTTTTCTCTTGTATGCCTAATAGTTTAGAGTACTTGGCGTGGTCAG
Source organism: Acrobasis consociella (assembly GCA_963555685.1). Taxonomy (NCBI): domain Eukaryota; kingdom Metazoa; phylum Arthropoda; class Insecta; order Lepidoptera; family Pyralidae; genus Acrobasis; species Acrobasis consociella. The sequence continues at coordinate 5,309,125 of OY743114.1, forward strand.
GCGTTGTTCCTTGAGCAGTTTTGTATCCTTACCTACGTCTTTTGACTTTGCAGAAGCGTTTGAGATGACAATGAAAGTGTTTAACCGGCTGGACATCGTGATCAACAACGCAGGCGTCATGAACGACCGGTTTTGGGAGCTCGAGGTCGATGTTAACTTGGTGAGTTTTCAAAATTCTAAAGTTTATTTAGGTCTAGGTGTTGAGATTCTACTTTCAGCACTCTAATAATTCACGATGTTAAGTCTGTCCTAGTGTATCCTTATTCTTAGGCCCAACGCAGACGACGCAAGTGCGGCGCGGTTAAGTCTGTCGTCTGCGTTGGGCCTTAGTGTGTAGTGTGGGTAATTACGGTTAGGCGGGTTGCACTGAGGAAAAAATCCGAAATCCACACACTTACTTAAGTACTACATTTTATTGATTTAAAACACGTACACCTCAATTTAGAGAGTTCAACCGAAACAGACAGTCAAATTAATACACAAGTACATTCGTAAGATATATGTAGGAGGAAGGTCCGAATGACAAGTCACAACTCGGGTTGCCTGCACATACATGAAAGTGCTTATTTTGCACAATGTGTCCCTCCCTACACAGTAATTAGACCTCTACGTGCACTTTTACTGTCAATAAGTATATCTACATTACGACGTGTACATTTATTTAAATTGAAATCTACCGATAACTGTGCTTACCAACCACCTGCTGAGAAGAAATGGCGAAAGAAACTCACTTTACACCGTATTTAACATAGAACTGGACCGAATGGAAAAATGGAGGGAGGCCTTAACCCAACATAAATAATAACCAGCTAAAAAACATCCCCAGAACGGCGTCATCCGCGGCACTCTCCTGGCTTACCGGTATATGGGCAAAGACCGCGGCGGCCAGGGCGGCACTATCGTGAACACCGCGTCCACAGCCTTTGCCAGACCGCAGGTGTCCACGCCTATCTACACAGCGACCAACTACGCTGTTGTAGGACTTTCCAGGGCCTATGGGGTGAGTTGTCAGTAACTAATAGTTGACTAGTATAGATTTAACTATATCTTAAAGACGCAGCGGTCAAGGCGGCACTATTGTGAACACTGCTTCCATAAGCGTTCGCCAGACCTCATGTGTCATGCCTATCTACACAGCGACTAACTACGCTGTTGTAGGACTCTCCAGGGCCTATGGGGTGAGTTGTCAGTAACTAATAGTTGACTAGTATAGATATACATATATCTTAAAGACGCAGCGGTCAAGGCGGCACTATTGTGAACACTGCTTCCATAAGCGTTCGCCAGACCGCATGTGTCCATGCCTATCTACACAGCGACCAACTACGCAGTTGTAGGACTCCAGGGCCTATGGGGTGAGTTTTCAGTAACTAATAATTGACTAATATAGTTATCAGTGGCGGAGCGTCCTTAGAAGCCGATTCCCAACGAGTTTCCTGAGGGGTTTCTAACATATATGTATTTATTACTAACAACAATTATAACCTACGTATATCGGCGCACTTACTATTTTCATAAGCCGTAAACTAGCAGCACGACTGAATTGCACACACCCACATATTCAAAATAGGAAAATACTCTCTGGTTATTGAAATACACTCACAATGCTAAATGCATAAATACGCTCAGATACATATTACTCACACTAAGTTAGTAAAAATGAAATGAAACAAATTGTTTTTTTCGGTGAAAGAAACGATATCTCGTTTTTTGCCGTTTTAATAGTTTGCTGCATTGAAATATTCCGGAAAAAAACCTTCGGAATTTTTCGAAAGATATCGGAATTTTTGAAAAGAACGATTGAAATAATCAAGTTTTTATTACTATAATTCCAACAGACAGTATAGTATTGTGTGCGTGATATGAACTAAATGTAGGCCGGAAAGGAATAAGCGCATGACAAGTATGACACCAAAAACAAATCATTCTACCCTCCGAAACATAATAAAAATATTCTGTGAAAAAAACATCAATACTCTTTCGTTTTTTTAGTTTTTTTCCGTTTTATTGATAAAAAACATGAAAAATTCCTTAAATATTTTTCTTGAAACTTTTGAACAAAAGTTGAAAAAAACGAAGGACTAAAAAAATTGGCAATTTTCCCGCTTTTTTCAACGCTAGCTCTAGGGCTTATGGGGTGAGTAACAATAACAATGTAGCAAATTTATTAAACAAAAGTAACAAAACAAATGAACCCATCAATGATAAATAATGAAAGTGAAAACATTTTTCTCGTTCGTACTTTGAGACAGTATCTATTTACTTACGAGTAATATCTATCTATTTACGAGTAGCAACATATATGAATGGCTGAGGATAGGGCAATGTGGAAAATACACACCAAAATGTTCTACAAAATCAAAGTTCTCAAATTACCTATAGAGAGATAATTAATCTTTTTTACTTACTGCTATTTCTGAAAGCTTTTTATGATACGTGTCCAAATCCACAGTATCCTCTGTAGGCACTGTACTGTACCTTTGAAGAATAAAATGAAATGAAAGTAACCATGATAGCAATACTTCATTCTCATCATCATCATCATTTCAGCCACATAACGTCCATTGCTGGACTGGACATACGGCATACCTAGGCCTCTCCCAAGGATTTCCAAAACGACTGATCTAAAGCGGCTTGCATCCAGCGTTAGATATATATAGCAATACTTACTAGAAATCTTTTCCAGGACCAATACCACGTGAATCTGACCGGTGTTCGGAGTCTGGTGCTATGCCCCGGCCTGACCGACACAGGTCTGGTGAAGGAGATCCGCAAGCAGCTTATGTCCTCCGAGTACGAAGCCGCTTGGCAACGGGACAACGTCAACAGCAAAACGCAGAGGTAACTGTCACCATATACCTAGTCTAAGATACCCGGCGAGCTTCGGAGAACTGGGGAGGTCGTAGTTTTTTTACGGTATACGGCCCGCCTATTGATGCTGCTACACTAAACCGAGCTGGATTCTCGGATTTCTAACTGCTCTATGTTTGTGTTGTGCCTGCTTTTGTAAAATATTTTTTTAAAACTAAAAACCGACTTATCCCCGAAACTACACAACCGATTTTGATAAAATTTCTATTAGACCTTTCAAATAAAAAAGAATTTTTCAAATCAGTCCAGGCGTCTTCGAAAAACCGGTGATCATACATAAAAAAGATCGCGACGAATTAATAACCTCCTCCTTTTTGTAAGTAACCGACTTACAAAAAGGAGGAGGTTATCAATTCGAATCTACTTGTATCGTCCTTGTACATATACAATGTGACAGCATAAGTCACCAGCAGCGGGGTTACTCCATAAATAACACGACAGTCGTCCGATAGTGACGTCCTATATGACTTTATTATTCATTATATGTTAATGATCAATGTTGCTTGACACTGAAACGCGGATACGCAATTCCTTCCTCTTGCATACCGCGTTTGGAGTAACCCCCCAGTTTACATTCAAGCGCGGTCTATTATGTATTCTGTGGCGCGACCTAATCCTGATGATGATCCTGCAAATGACTGAGAGGTAGGTAGATATCTGTCTCCACTCCACAGCATCGATACCTACCAGACGCAAAATCTACAGGCAGCAAAACTCACTGCATTTGTTTTGCTAAGCGAAGTTGTGGCACAGAATTGATATGAGTATATAACATACAGAACGGAATCTCCTAAGTTCCCGGGAAAGCCTTATCGGGACGGCCAGACGCCCGCAGCCGATCACTCAAACTCAACACCCTCGACCATGCGAGAACGGCGGAGAGGTGCGATGACGGGGGACGGGGACGCATATTGCGCAGGCAGGATCTTAGGACATTCCGTTCTGTATGCTATATAATACCACAGAATACATACAGTACTCAAGCAGTAATACCTAAAAATAATAAACTGCCTCCGTGGTGTAGTGGTTATAGAGTTCGGCTCATACCCGGAGGTCGCGGGATCGATTCCCGGCGGGGACAACGACTTTGTGTTGTTGTCCTAGTTTGGTTAGGACATTGTTATCGGCCTATCACCTGATTGTCCGATAAGTAAGATGATCCCTGCTTCGGAGGGGCAAGTTAAGCCGTCGGTCCCGGTCACTGTCTTTGACATTGGTCGTTTAAAAACTGTGACACTAGTGTTAGTAACACACACGATAAGAAGAAGAAGACCCAAAGATAATATAATTGCTAACGTAAGTATGTAATACTCATATTAATTATTTGGTAGTAGAAACTGAAGTCTTGTATGTTTTCAGTGCTGAGCATGTCGGCCGAGCGCTGATCGAGATCCTGACCAAAGGGCAGAGCGGCTCCGTGTGGATCGTGGAGAACGGACAGCCGGCCCGCGAGTGGCGCGGCTAACTAGCCGGCTCATCTCACTCGAACCTACATTAATTATACCATCGGTAGTCTCATGGCCTAATGACGGCCAACAAAGGATCTGCATTGAATTTTGTTTATATTTTACCATAAAAATCATCTTTTACGTGTGACTAGTGAATGTCTACAAGTTGTGGGATTTTTTTTACAGGAGCTTTTTATCTTTTTTTAATAAATTCAAATTTTAATGCAACTTCAGTGCTTGATATTACCTTGATATTGAATTACATTCGATAAAATTATTAATTAAAAACGTAAAAATCGTCGTCCTACACAAATCAACAACACAGCCGAAAAGATTTTATATCTTAGGTATCAACTTATTTATACCTTATTGCCACTTGCAAGTGGTGCGAAAAATGAGGTACTAAGGGTAACGACAATATTTCATCAATAAAAGTACCTAATCACGTAGCTCGTAATTTATAAAATACGAATGGTATAATTAATAGTATACTACTAGTTGTGTAGAGGCTATAATAATTCAACTTCAGTTTACTTGTACTGTACTAAGTGGGATGCCATCTTGTGTGTGCGTGTAAGAGGTTACAATAATGGTTAAAAATTGTCCCAGCTATATTTTTGTATGCTAGGTACTTACATAACAATTTTAAACTATTAACATAGCTATTAACCATTCTTATTCTCCTTGGCCAAGCACTCAAGTACTGTGCAAGCAAGAAATATGCCCTCAGGTTAGAGGCACTGTGATGTTTTTCCATCGAGGCTCAAAAACAAGATTTTAGACTGTAATACGTGTTTACCCCACCCAAAGCTTGTGAAACTACTTATGAAATACTCAATAATCTTAACAGCAGGCCGCTTAGTCTCGTATGCTGTCAGTCGAATTAGTAGCCCACTCCTCTTATTCCAGAAGTTCCGGATTCAGTTCCTTTTCTAAGAGCGGTAAAAAATGCCCTGTGCAAACAGGGCAACCGCGCTGCTCGATTGTGGTGGGTCTGCCCCGCGAGGAAGGGGGGAGAGGGTTTAAATATTCGAAGATTTTAGCGCCCCTGTTACTAATAATAATTGTACCTAAAGTTACCCCTGGTACTGTCGTCCAGAGGTTCCTCAGTTTACCCCTTACCTTGATCCGGGCCTAGCCATAAGCCCATTACCTAGGTACGCGTGAACCGACCTTCTGCCGCGACCAAAGTAAATAAAATTCTAGGTTTATGGTCGTGAAAAAATAAAGAAAATTGTAAGGGAGCAACCTTTGACTGACAATATACCAGACTAACCGCCCAGAAGTGGTTGTGTAAATATTTTTTTCAGTAGGATAGTCTTGTAAGAATCAACGTTTATATTTTAAGAAAATATTTTATAAAATACTTACATACCTATATTATATGTAATATATTTAGCATAGGATGTAAGGCTCATTGTGTATCTTCCTAATTCACGAATATGTCGAGTATGGGTGAGTATTATATTTGACCTACGCTATCGAAAATGAAACCAAAAGCATAGGGTAATTTTTTTTGAAAGGAGCTCCTGAGAAAGTATTTCGTAAAAAGCTCTGAATTAAAGTTATGGAAAATATACGAAAAGCTAAAAATTCCCCATCTATTGCCTGTTGTGTTTTATAGCCCCCAGAGTAACACTCGAAAATACGTAATAATTAAAGGAATGGTACAAGTCCGTCTATAGGGGTTTATCGACGGTGCCATGCTATGCTATAAACCAAACATGCAACTGAACTGCCCGACGCGTAATAGGTAAGAAAACTACTTTTTATCTAAAAAAAAATACAAACACTGCCATTCATTTGGAACACTCTTGAGGCTTCGAGAGCTTTTGGTTTCATGTTCATAAAGGTAGACGTAGGTATTTTAAAAATGCTTTGGAAATGTAAGTTACGGATGTCAAACATTTTGTTCGAGATTTTGGTAATGTAGCTTGTTTTGTATGTGTTTGTTGATGTAAGTTTCCTACTAAACATTGTTTTACATTTTGTATGTTTGTTACTTATTGACTGATTGTGCTGTTGCCAGATGTCGTGTTCGAATCATTGATTTGCAATAAAATATTTATAAGAAAGTGGCTTTAAATAAAATTACCATTTGGAAGATTTGTAGTAAATGTATATTTCCATATTAATACAATCACCAGGTACAGATTTTTTGAGTTACACAGATTTTTACAAATATGTATTTTGTCAAAGTAACTTTCAAATTTATCGTATGAAAAGGACTTTTACCAATGTTCGAGTATTGCAGAATTATATTTTACAACAAATGATTCCAACTAAACAAAATATATTTAAACTAAGTCCTTTTCCAGAACACTTCGAACATACTAAAATTTATTTTGTGTGATAAAACAGTGGATACTTCAGTTGCTCGATAAATTCTGGCATTCAAAATGGCGGCGCCGACTGCTCAAATTCGATCTGATTTACTTTACATACAATATAACTAACTAAGAGAGATTTAGTAAGTCTTCAACACCCATTGCATGCCAACAAGGTTAACCGCACAAGAGACACTGTTTCGCTGACTTCGGTAGCATTGTTAGCAAATCCTCATATTCATAAAAATTAACCACCATATGCTTAACCTATTTTAGTTAAAACATGTTTATATCCCTTTCACTCTTGAATATTTGACATTTAAAGAACGAGACAAAACATATTCTAACTAAAATTTGTGTAGAAAACTTTCGTATTTTTTTATGAATAATGGGAAAGAAGATAGGTTCGAAGATTCCTGAATCCACTTCGGAGATTTCGAGTAAGCTAGGCGCCCCTCGGCAGCGGCGCCGCCATCGCCAGCAGCCCTACTATCACATTTTACTTCTATCACTAACAAACGGCAGTCAATATACGAAGTCATCCATTTATAAAAGTACGGGCCAGTCGCACCCGAACACCCAGTGATGACCATATGAGCTCTGGCCAGCAGAATAACATTTGACTGTAATATATTAAAGACAATACATTCACTAACGTGTCACTCTCCACTTAGTAGGACTGCTGATACGTCATTGCAAAATTATGCAAAATGGAAGTGCAATGACCCACTTAAATAAAACATGTACATATTAATTTATCCTCTGTTACTTTAAATAGGCACAAACGCGGATAATAGGTGAGAAGCTTTAGGAAAATATAATTCATTGAAATGAACATTTCAATTACACTAGGCAGGATTCCTTACATAGCCTCCGGTCTCACCTTAACATTGGGTATTTGCCAGACAACACTTGCAAGTTAGTGAGCTCGTATCGAATGAACTTAAATTTACTAGAATGTGTCAATGTTAGTTTCATTCGTTTCCCTCACAAGATTGTCTGTCGAATACCGTAACTGCATATAATTTAGCCTAATATCGCTGTCATCAGACTCGTGACATATACATCGAATTTAGCCGATGCGGACTGCCGCTCCATACAAACAATGCTCACAATAATCCTATACTTACAACACTACGGGAGCGGCCGAAACATTTGTTCTGTCGCAAGCTTGCGGGACCTTCTTCCTCCTTCCATAATATTGGATACAACACTATCACACCAAAACTATGTCCTTCAACTGTCAACTGCACTCTCCAACGTTCCCGCAACGACATTACATTTGATTACATTTTATTTTATTAAACAATCACCATACTTTTCCGTTTCTTTTCCATTTGTGATCAGTCCTCGCGATAATAAGTTAAGATTCAGTGTATACTCCATGTGGCTACATCCACTCCTACTTAGCTGTAAATAGAAAAAAAAATATTATTAACATTTTATAATTGCCTATTTAAATAAATGCAAAGAAAGATTAGCATATAAAAATTAAGACTTAAAAGTAAAGAGAAATTAAGACAATTCGTATTGGCCTCCCCAACACTCAAGTTTTGAAAACTTGTCCGGCAATGCCTCACTTCCCGCCCTCTGCAGTAATGACTTAATAATAGTATTTTATGCAACAGTTGTATAAGAACAGTCAAAAAATGCTAGTGGCGCAGGTTACGATGCGAGCTTCAGCGAGCATCGTAAGAAGACGCCATTGAGCATTTTTGACATGCTTATACAACGTTGCATACAATACCTTTATTTACTTAATAAAATACAAAAATAAACAAAGAAAAATATGAAAATGTTTGACATAATTTATGTATGATAGATAATAGGTATCTATGGTAAACTTTTTTTTAAATTGACGTCTTTCTAGTGATTACATTAAAATAACGGTTTTTTTTTTTGTTGGCAGTATGGTAGATCTAAAAGGTCTGGGAGAAAAGAAAAAACGTAGAATGTACCAGCTGCCTCTCTTCCCGCGCAGATCGTAAGAGCCGATCGAGGGAATGGGCGAAATTTGAATCAAGGTAATAGGCGATGCGGCTAGCAACCCATCACTTTTTTGATTCCTTTTCCATCTTAACGCCCGCCACCACGCTAAGCGTGGCCTTTGGTTGGCTCTGTCTACCCCGTCAGGGATATAGACGTGAAAATGTATCTGTATAACAGTAGAGTAGACAAAAATGTAAATAAAACGCGGCACACTACCTACTGACCTGCGGCAGCGGCGGGCTGCGCCTGCGCATTGCTGTTGCGCGGTTGGTGCTGGCGCGGCTGGTGCTGGTTGTTGTGGTACTGGCCGGGCTGCCCGTTGCCGGCGCGCCCGCGCCCGCCGCGCATCGGCCGCCAGCTGGGAAAGTACGTACTGACCCTCAGTGAGCTTCCGCTCCACAACAATCGCACTTTTCAACACACTTGCTCGTAAGTGGATCTAATTTCACCGGTTTTAGATATTAAAGCAGTTCATAAAACACGCGTGCGTTATAAATGCAACTATAGTGAAGTTATATTCTATAACAGCACTATTTGCTATTTCTTTGATGTTTTTAAACAGTATAATAAGGGGAAAGCAACAGTGTGCATTATTTTTATGGTTGTGTTTATTTAAAACAAAAATAAAACAGTTTAGGTATTTTTCCTCGCAAGTGTGTTGTAAAACGTCACACGATATACGTGCGTATATTGGTTAAACACACTTGGCTTTTTTACGTCGTCGCCTTCGGCTCAAGCTGAAATTCCGCCTCGTGTATTGTAACCACCATAACGCACTTATAACGTCATGTACTATATTATATTTTAGGCTAAATAGGCATTCAAGATCCAGTGCGAATGAAATCTAAATAATTAAATAAGAAATTATGAAGAAGAAAAAGTACTTAAAAACAGCAATTCTAATTTCAATTTAGTTTTAACACCTTGACAGCATTGCAAACGTGGGTTTATAGTTTTTAGCATTCAAGATCTAGTACTAACTTGTGTGAAAAAAAAATGCTAAAAAAGGCTACATGTCATTTTAATAATCTAAACGTATTTCCGGTCGCATCCTCAGCGGATAACACTTCAGAACCCGGGATTCGCTACCTAATCTAGAACGTTTTTATGAAACCTAGAACACAATTATATGGTACTGTTATAGACTAAAACGTCACAAAATAATGTCTCTTGTTACTGATCACATCCATTTTCAACATGATTTTATATTTATTATTGCAGAAAAACTGGCATTAAAGAAACTATAATGGTTTTAATCTGTATTTCATGCAAATCCTACGGCAAACGTTTGTTTTGACGTTTAGAAATAAGAATTGAGTTGTTAGAAACTCCCTCATTTAGAGGATGTCATATGCTAGTGATTGTGTGGCAGTAACTCACGGCTGGTGCATGGGGTTGTGGTGCCGCCAGGCGGGGCGGCCGCGCCAGGCACCGCGCCGCGCCGACGCCACGCCGAACGTCTCCGCGTTCAGCTTGCGCTCCGTGCGCCAGTCCGTGCGCTGGCTGCGCCCCTTCGACCTGCGCCACACCACATTGTATCAATGCTTTTACACCAAACAAGATAGCTTATCATCATCAGATCTTTTAGTCTCCACTGCAGGAGCACGACCCTCTCTGTACTACCGAGCCATACTTCATCTGCATCAGCTAGTTTACGCACATAGAGAACAGCACCATTGAGAGTGAAGGAAACCCAGACCCCAATCTCCTCCCGGACCATTTAGTACAATTGTTAGATTCCCAAAACTTTAAAATACCATCATGTTGACAATTATATGTTGTACAAATTAAAGAATGGATATACAATGTTACACTTTTAGGAACTGGACCTGTCCCAGCTTAGTTAGTTGACCTCCCACACACAAGATGTACACAAGATGTAGGTACACAGTAGGTGTAGGAAGATATGTAAATTATTCAGATAGCAGCATGAATATCCATGCAGCATCACTATGCCCTGTTTAATTCCTCACCTCTCTACAGCCTCGCAGGAGATGCTGTCGAAGAAGCTTTTCTTGCGGTCGTAGCCGGCGAAGTCGTCTTCCTGCTCGGCCTCGCCCGCGCCTGTCTCGTTGCCGGAATCGTCCTTCTTATCCACCTCGTTTGGTTGTTGCTGAAATTCAAATGATAACGACTTTATAATTATTTTTTTTAATTATAAATGTACTATTGTTGAAGTAGTTGTACAAGGAATACCTTTGCAGGCACTTTCAGCGTCAAGTTTAGTATACACCGTGTGTAATTTTTGTTTATATTTAAATTAATTATTATTTCAAAGAAAAGCTACCAAATATGTGTTTAAGCTTTCCTTCAGAGTCACCGGTGACCTCCAAACAATATTGTGTCTGCAATGGTGGCATTCAAAGTGTTCAGTATTATTAAATATGAAGTATAAAGTTAATAAAGAAATAAAGTTTTACCTCAGGTTTGACATCTCCTTCCGAGATCTTGGTCTTAGCCAGCTGACTGCGCAGCTCCTCAAACTCCGTGTTGGCTTGCTCGAAGTCGTAGTCGTTGTCAAACTTGAGCGTGTTCTTGTTGCGGGGGACGAATCCGCGGCCGCGACCTCGTGGGCGTCCTCTCCAGCCGCCGCGCCCGTAGCCCTGGCCTGGAACAACGAATTTGTTAAGTCCTTCCTGGCTAAAGTGGCGTAGAAAGTCACTTGTCTTAAGTCTCATCACATATTTATCTGATCTATTAACGAGATACAAATAAATAGAAAAGTTTATTTGCTACGCAAATTAAAAAAAAGACCGGCTGTTAAGGAGTGCAGAAGAGACTCATTTGAAATAAATTGATTAATTGTAAATATGGTGATAATGAACAGCTTGATAACTACCAATAAAACTTTTAAACATTATTGATGAAATAATTCAAAGGTATTTCATTGTTGGAAATTGAATTATTAATTATCACCATATTTACTTTTAAAGAGGTAAGGGTCAACTTATAACATCCCTCTTTTTTATCAGGGGTTAAAACTATGTGAGCAAAGATGATTATGGTATAAACATGAGGTGAGTTCGAATCCAATAAGCCCTCATGCGTTCATGATATTGCGAATGAATTCGTCGCTTGAAGGGCTAGTGTAGCGTAAAGTATCCGAAACTCAGTCCAAATAAAAATTTGGTCTGAGTTCCGAAATGGCAATTTTCATAGTTTCTGGGTGGGTTATTCGCGTTTATTACAATTATTATTAATAGTTATTTTGTGAACTTTTTGTAATATTTCGGATTATTTATTGAAAATACGAGTTACAGCTCTATGATCAGTCTGTACTTTAAAAGCAGAGTAACGAAAAACAGGTGCAAAAGTAAAAGGGACAAAGGAGCAACTTAATAAAAAGTTAATTTGTTTACTGTTTACAAACACTATTTATTGACAAAAGTATGCTTATTTACAGAGTTTGCACCTGTTTTTTGTTTAAACTTCTATGATAGAAGGTATAAATTCTATAATATGTGATATTTGTTGGAACTTTGATGAAGGTATGTAAAATTTACTTGTCATGATATATGAAGTGTCTGAATCAAGCATAGACGATTTATTTTTTAGGTAACGCATAATCATCAGGTCGGTACTGAAATGTTTCTTACAAACACGCGAATGTTTTGAAGGGGTATAGTTTCCCACTACTTTGAGGCAGTTTTATCCTTCAGCAACTTACGTCCGCCATTTTTCCAAACAAAACAGAACTGTGCAACACAATGCTCGATATTTATACAGTATGATGTTATAGAAATATATTTATGATTTGACATAAAATACTTTGTTGCAGCCATTATAACAATTAATGACTTTGACAGCCGTACTTTGGACCTTACTCAATAGTGGCGCCAACTGATGAGCAAAAAAACGATAGCTCTCATTAGCCCTTTTACCGCGAGACTTTATATCATTTGTCGTGCCCCCAGCGCGACGCATGGTAAATCTAAAATAAATACCAACAACCAAAAACTGATATGGATACGTAAGTTATGTGCCAAACGAGCATTATTTTTTTGTCGGAAATATCACGACGAACGGAAATATTCCTACGTTCGCGGAATGGGCCCGATAAGGTTACGTTCGTGAACTGACAACGTTCGCGGTTAAAGGGTTAGAAGCGAAAAAACGAACTGTGGTCTTAAGCAAATATCATACCCGGCTGGTGATGATGCATCTGCTGATTCTGATGTTGCTGCTGGTTCTGCTGGTGCTGCTGCGGCTGGTGGGCGTCGGGCTGCGCGCCCCCGCTGGTGTACCGCTGGCGGGTTTGTAAAAACGAACTGTGGTGCTAAGCAAATATCTTACCCGGCTGGTGATGATGCATCTGCTGATTCTGCTGATGTTGCTGCTGATTCTGCTGATGTTGTTGCTGGTTCTGCTGGTGCTGCTGCGGCTGGTGCGCAGCGGGCTGCGCGCCCCCGCTGGGGTACCGCTGGCGGGTTTGTAAAAACGAACTGTGGTGCTAAGTAAATATCTTACCCGGCTGGTGATGATGCATCTGCTGATTCTGCTGATGTTGCTGCTGATTCTGCTGATGTTGCTGCTGGTTCTGCTGGTGCTGCTGCGGCTGGTGCGCGGCGGGCTGCGCGCCCCCGCTGGGGTACCGCTGGCGGGTCCGCGAGTTGGTGCGGTTGCGCGCCTGCTTGCTGCCGCCGGTGCTGCCGCGGCGGCTGTCGCGCTGGCCCGAGCCGCCCGCGACTGAGCCCACCTGCTAGAACCAAACGTGATCATTTAATACACTTTAATGTGTAACTACAAAGTTTCTCCTATTGATGAAAGTAACCCGCTCAAAAACAGATTATTTGGAATTGTTTAGGAAAAGAAATTACATTTGTCATGTCATGATCATATCCATTTTCAATGTAATTTTAGATTTATTATTGCAGAAAAACTGATATTAAGAGTGCTATTTGACTCCAAGAAACTATGACGTCATCTGCCTGTATTTCATACAAAATCCCATAGAAACTGTTCTGATTTGACTTGTTGGAAAATACCGGATTACTGTGGTAAGTTAGAGGACATGATACATGTATTGCTGGAATGTGTCCAGTATTCCGCCCTATGGACTGTTTTTTGGCGGGAGTACCGAACATGTTAGGAAAACCTACTGTCACACATACCAAAAATCTACTTTTTCTTGCGAGGATTATCTAACTTTTTACTTTTGTGCACCATTACACACAAGTTAGATAATCCTTATTGAAGTCCCCCATGAGCCTGGCATAGTCACACCTAGTTAACTGAAGCCTCGGTAAAATAATAGATTAAAAGAAAGTTAAACATGACATTTAACTTTTAGTTTTCTTTGCACCATCGTTATTTCTGACGTGCCTACAATTCTTCTGCATCCATTGGTTGTCTGAAAGAGATCACTCGCGATGAGACCGCTCATTGTACCTAATGCAATTTTTTGTAAAACAATACTTTTCTTTTTGTGATTTGGTGCAATAGTTTTTCATTTATTCATTCAATGTGTGGTAATAAACACGTCTTTAGGCCCAACGCAGACGACAGACTAGACCGCGCCGCACTTTTAGTCTGTGAAAATAGAACCTATGGAATTACATGCAGTAACACACACGACGCACAAAAAGTGCGGCGCACAAAAAATCCGTGTAATTTTGGCAGACCGCGCCGCGCCGCGCCGCGCCACACCGCACAAAAAGTGTGCGAAAAAAATACAACGTATGCTTCAATTCGCGCTAACACAGACGTCGCGCACTTTAGTCTGTGACCTTCACTCGGCTAGTGGTGGACGTGACGTGCGCGGTATTACAGCATGGCGCTAGAGATAGATGTACCGATGTTAATTCATGAAATACAAAACAGACCTGCAATTTATAATACTTCAAAATCCGAGTATCATGCCTAGTATAACCTTTCTTCTGGACCAATGCACTTTCTCATTATTGTTTCCGAATGTGTCAAAGTTGGTCTTAAAATGAATAGCAACTCATTAAAAGTATTAATAGAAACTTTATAAAATTTGAAAAAATTGTCCGGATATTGTTTTGGAATTGCATGTTTCATATGGAATTGTCCTTTTAGTAATCTCTCCGAAAGTATAGGATGTACCCAAAATTTTCTATTTCTTCTTCTTTTTCTGTACTTCAATTATAAAATAATACATCACAATCTTTGCACTTCCATGGCGTGTAAAACTGTACGTGTCCCGTCCCTACAGTTCTGCCGACAGAATGATTCAAAATGTGCGTCGTGTGTGTTGAGTCCGTGAACAATCCGCGAAAGACTTTTTGCGCGCCACGCAGACTATTTGTGCGCCGCAGACTCGATCGGACAAAAAGTCTGTCGTCTGTGTTGGGCCTTAGACTTACATTTATTTTTTACATATTATTTTAAACAAACCGATCCTGTGTCCTACCCTGGGTATCAAACTATATCCATATCAAATTTCACCTAAATAGGTTCAGTGGTTAAAGCATGAAGTGGTAACAAACAAATATACAAACTCACTTTCGCAAGGATAAGGAAGTAAGGATAAGACTCTGTATAATAATGCATCCAATGTTCTGTAATCATAAGGATTGTCCGCTTATTCATTTATTATGATCCTAAAGGAATAAAACAATGGTACTCTACCTGCGTGCCCTGATCCGCGGTAGGGCTCTTCCTGTGGCCGTGGGCCCCGACGGCGGGGGTGCCCGAGCGCGACGACGACTGCTGGGACCCTCCAATGAGGTCCAGCATTGAACCTATTTTGGACAGAGTTACATCAACACATATTCAAAATTCAATATAGTTTTTTCAGTACTTAAAAAGTTTTTACCCTAGGCAGAATCCGACTTTTTCATACAAACATAGAGGTAGTCTAGCTTTTATTTTAAAATGATGTGTCAGACTTCAGTAAAATTTTGTAATTTCACAGAAATTACACATATGTAGGTTGGCTTTTACAGTCAAAATGTGGACTTGAATGAGAATAGTTTATCCCATCCGCAACCGCCAATACCAGACACAATAGAAAGACAATGAACGTGAGCATTTATAAATGCCATCGGGTCTTTACGGGTTATATGTAGGTTGGCTTTTACAGTCAAAATGTGGACTTGAATGAGAATAGTTTATACATCATTTTTGACCATCAGTATGGGAAACTTCTACCTACACATTTATATTTTCTTCAAAGTTCATATTTTGAATTTGAAAACTAGTTATATGCCTAGCTAGATGTATGCAATTTCTTTGAGATGACAAAATTTTATTGAAATCTGACATGTCATTTCAAAATAAAAGCTAAACTACATTTGTATTAAAACGTCTATGATAGCTCTTTTTATGTGGATGAGAATCACTTTTTTAAGCATGGATAGGCTACTAGTAATACCCACTCTCTATGCAAAAAAAAAATACTATATAATATACAACTTAATGTCTTCCAATATTCCCCTTTGATAGCTTATTGAGAATGAATGAATAATGGCCAAATGGTAATAAAATCCACTTTGTAAACAAGAATGAGATAATTCAAAACATACTTGAACTATACACTATACTGAATACACATTTCTTTGAGTTTGATTCTAATCACATTTGTGATTAACTATTATATATTCACATTTGTAATAACTAAGTATGTTCTGAAACACTGACTTTTGTGCATTTCTGACTAGAGAGTGAAACAGAGAAGACAGAAGAAAAGTGAGCCTCTCCAATAACTCGTCTAATATTGTGTGTTAGTTGTGATGGGTTGGCATGTCTGTTAAGATAAAAGCCCTTAAAAAAATATCATTTTTTTTTAATTAATCTTTTTTTATTTTATTTAGAATAAATGGATGAACAGAGGGTTTTGATGACCCCATGTTGTTTTGAATTACCACAATGAAAATGCTATAAAATTTAGGCTTAATCTAGGCAGTGGGTTTAGCACTACATGCTTCAGTCATAGTTATGAAATCTATGTAATTGTGATGAATATAATGACAAGCAGGATGATGAAACTTCTTATAAATAAAAAGACCTATGTAAGTTGTATTATAACAAGCAACAGACCAAGGACTGATTTGATAATGCAAGTTGCGATTTTTTAAATTGTTTTATGTAATATGTTAAAAATATAGCATAATATTGATTATGATTAACTCATAAAAATAATATTGAATAAATAAAAAAATATATGTATATGATAATATCAAAATATGAGTTAATAAATATAAATAAAAATTTAAAAGTAATACTTTTTTGTTTTTTAACAGGTTAGTAAAGGAAAGAAGACAAATTAAAAAAATATAGATAGGTACATAATGCCAGCATGCAATGTTAGATGAAATGGGAACCCAGTAAATCACCGACAGGTACTTATCACATCACCAGAATATTTAGTTTTTAGAATTAGTCATAATTAATAATGAAGTATCTGTCAGTGACTAGCAAAAAACGCAACATGGCATGAAGTGAAAGCTAAAGCTTTAAGTATCAGGTAAAGAAAAACCTTGGTCTTTCACTTGATTGGAGTGGTGGGCCACTCCTGATCCAATAGGGGCGGTAGTCGGCTGGGGCTGTGGTCCCAAATCCACTGATGTTTGCGAAGACAACTCACTCGTCTTGTTGAGCTGAGGGTGCACGCTCCCGGGGAAGCCCGCCATCGGATGGTACTGCGGGTATTGCGTCTGACCAACCACCGGGTGGTTGAACTGCCCGCTAAACTGGCCGGGCGCTCCCGCACCGCCGCCGCCGAGAGATGGCGGCACCGACATCTGCATGATGGCAGGGTCGTTTGGCAGAGACGGGACATTGTTCACTACTCGGATGTCCTTGATGTCAGAACCACGGAACAAGATGTAATCGTACACCTGACTCTGAGGCGCCACAGGATACTGCGTCTCTCGGTCTTCCGTACCGAATGACCGGACTGCAGACAAAATATAATAATTTAAGTAATGTAGGTAGGAAACTAAAAAATCAAAAGTGAGAGCAAATGATAACCCTCTTTAGGAGTCATTTTGATGTCGTAAAAGGGCTTTGCCCTCAAAAGGACGAGCTGTAAGTACTACTTTGTTCATTTTGTTTTTATGATATTTACAAAAGTTCTTACTGGAAATAGGCTCTGGCAAGCCTCGAATAGCGCAGTTTCAT
Source organism: Acrobasis consociella (assembly GCA_963555685.1). Taxonomy (NCBI): domain Eukaryota; kingdom Metazoa; phylum Arthropoda; class Insecta; order Lepidoptera; family Pyralidae; genus Acrobasis; species Acrobasis consociella. The sequence goes on from OY743114.1 coordinate 5,326,844, forward strand.
TGAGTATCGTTATTTACAGCCCTACAGTTGTTATCAACGTCATCAATGTGAAACTACGGTCATTTCTTACTATTTTAACATTTGTATACAGAGGGTAGTTTGAAAACAACGTGTTATAGGCGAAATTTTGATGTATTTCGAACAAAAGACTTGTAAAGGGAATAATAACGGGATGATTACAACCGCTTTCTCAAACAATAAACAACAATCGACTGAAATACAGGAGGGAAAAGTTCTACCGACACTATAGAGTTCCGGATCATATTTTTGTGGTAGCGCCCGTGAAGAAACAGAAAATAGGCTACATTGGCACAAAATTATGGGCAACAAATACGGGGTAAAGGTTTGTAATATAGTGCAAACTAATAGAGTATCCATTTGTCAACTTACCGCTAGCCAAAGCGATGGTACATTCTTGAGGATCGACGGTGAATAGTCGGCCTTCGTAACGAATATCTGCTTTCGATATTAGGCTTATTTTGGAGCCCAATTCAGGCATCCCAGAACTCATAATGTCACTTTAGAAAATAACTGCCGATGACAAAGATTTTTACTGATATCGCCGACCGTGAAATTTCAGCCACCGAACAAAATGACTGACGGGAAGTTGGCAACAAGCGTAGCGTTTACAAACAGCTGAGATAGCGAGGTACCATAGACAAAATTAATAAAAATACAGTAAAAATAGCTAATTAAAAAAACAAAAATGCCGTTTTGCCTTCCTTTTGCATTACATACATACATATTCCATTATAATTATTTATCAAAACCCCTATCGACGTTTGTTAATCCTACTAATATTATAAATGCGAAAGTGAGTTTGTATATTTGTTTGAATGTATGTTTGTTTGTTTGTTAACACCAGGGACAGGAAGCGCTTTCCCTAACGTGGGTTTTTAGCGGCTAATTGATAGGCTTGAATATTTTTATTGGATTAAAAACCCCTATCGCTTGGTAACCCTTTCGATCGACTAACCGTATCATATGGAAAGCCTTTAAAAGGGTTTCCCTATGAATAAGTTGTTAAAACATGCACGTTACGTTACCCTTACAAAAACCATATCTTATAGGGTAACCCTATCCCATAGGCTAACCCTTTAAGAAGCGCTTTCCCTGGTGGCCAACGGCGGCGGCGCGCGGCGGCACACGGTCAGACTCAAAGCACTCAGGCTGGCTGAACCACGACGCGACGCGACGCCATGCAAAAGTATACCTTATTAAAATAATAATTTGTTTGATTTCGGCGCGAGCGCTACGACGAAACGTGTCGCGGCGTGTTTATATGTTTTGTTTTTGCAGTTTGGATTCGTAATTGTTATTACTTCTTATCGTCCGTGCAGTTAGAAATGTGATGCTTCCGGAAACAGTGTGAATTATAAGTGGCTTATATCTATCGTGTACTTTTATTGTTGAAATAAAAACCTGTGTAAACCATTGTAATGCCTACACCTAAAAAAGAAAGTGTTCATCGATATTTTTCTTATAATGAAGCCAGTAATTATAGTATATGCAATTTATGTAAAAAAAAACTTGAGAGGTGTCAAGGGACACCCGGATGGAACGAAGTTCCTTTCGATTAATTAGTGAAGGAATTGTAATATTTTTTTTTTTAGTTATAACACAGAGTAATAATATGTATGTACGTACAAGTTATAATAATATTTTATTATATACTAGCTGTTACCCGCGGCTTCGCTCGCGTTAAATCGAATAGTACCTACCAAGTTGATTTATAACTTTTTATTTGTTTGAGAAGCTTTAGTGCAAAACGTACTTTGTTTTTATATATCATAATATTTTAGGGAAGGTAGCTGTTCACTTTTTTGAGACATTTACCTTTCTCTCTTCGTGTTATGGCGCATTAAAAGACGAACGAACGTTACGTTCATCCAATGACTCGTTCTATTTGAGAAACATCCCGGTTCCTATCTAACGACCAACGCTCAGCGCGCTCCGTCGAAGTCTCTCCTTGTGTTTGTGATACGTGCCTGTTCCTATCTAATGATAGGCGCTAAGCCGATCAGTAGAAGACTCTTTTACTCTCTGAGACCTATCCCTCTAGGCCCGTGACGTCATCAACGGCTTAGACCGAAAATTTTAACTTTGCACTTTAATATCTCGATCAGTTCAGATATTAAAAAGGCAGTTATTCTCGTAATTTTGGCATATAAAACTAAAAATGGTTACCTGTACCTTCTTCATTTAACCAATAACGACCGCAATTTTAAATAGTTTATCCAATATTCAAGACCTACTACAATCACAATGAAACAAATAAAGACCGTATTTTTGAAGAGTTCGACCAATTTTCAAGAACTTGTACAATAAAACCACATCACACAACATACGCATACGTCCGAGGTCAATTGCGTACTGGGCACTGGCGCCAGCCATCCCTTGTTGCCCATGCATCCCAAAATATTTTTGACCGTGGTATGGTCGCCAGATGTGGATTGACCCAAGACCTATGAGAAATTGGTGCGTGGATTTTTGAAAAAAAAAACAACTACAGGTAGGTCTTTTTAGAAGTGTCTACCTTTTGCGGAGTTTCGTGATGATGAGTGAAGGCGTTTTACCTCGTTAGGGATAGACATGATAGTACAAACGTAACCTACGTAGCAACGTAGCACAAATTAATATTTAAAAAATCTAAATACATATAGGTAGGTTAGGTACTTAGAAATCCCTACATCTGAGGAGCTTGATGATTCAGAATGACCAACGCTAAGAGTGGAAATTCATTTTTGGATTGATGAACTAAAGTAGTGTTATCTATCGCCCGTCCCGAAAACGCCATCTAGTGACAGCCCTATGATCATCACGTTCCGATAAATGATTTCGCTTAATTTTGATTTCGTGATATCTTCTAAACTATACATTTGATTGCCATACTGTAAAGGACTATGTTAATCTACTTTAAAACACCAAGGTATCTAAAATATTTAAAAGGATAAGGACTAATATCCTGTCGGTGAAAATATTATTTAAAATTTGTACGCGTGGTATAAACATAAAAATTGTTATTGTGACCTAACCTTAGGAGATAGACATATGCTATCGCGGACTTTTTTGTAGATTTTTTAGAGACCTACAACTTTTTCATACATTGTTTTTATATATCTTTTAAATCTTAGCCAGCGTTAGCTCTGAAAGTGCCTGACTGCAGTGTCCGAAATCACTTTTGTGACAAAAACTTTAGTAAATACAAATAAAATACATACAAATTATATACATAAACCATCCGGAATAAACGATCTATCTAATAGTGAAAACTGCAACAAAATCTGTCCAGTAGTTTTTTAGTTATAAGCGTACAGAGAAACAGGCGCACGCCGCACGGCTTACAACTATACCGAAAAGTGTCGTTACAACTTTTGGTCTTAATTTTTTTCGTCTAGCCTCCTTTCGCAACGCGCGATAAGGAACTACGTTCCAAAAATATCAAGGTATGTATGTTTCGAGTGTTAACATTAATTGTCTATGAGTAAGTAGATTAGCTAGCGAGTCTAGCGACTGATTCAACATACTTTAGCCCCGAGTTACGATGTAGGTAGGTATCTGAAATTACTTGAGTAGGTAATCTTTACGTCCATAATTAAGTATTGCATGCATGCATGCACACTTGGGTGGATCCTACAAAATTGGTTCTCACCAATCTACCGTCGATTTTCATATGAAATTTTCGTTTTTCTAAATTAATTTTTATTGCATATTATGTGAATTGGTTTATATTATCAAGTTAAGAAAGTCTTACTTGTGTTTTATTTGCATTTAAAAAATTAATTAAAAAAACTACCCAAAACGTCATTCAGACGTTTGAAGCCAAGCGGTCTCCTTGGCAACATAAAATAACAAAAAAAAAACTATAAGAAAGAGAAAATAATCAAAAAAAATACTTTAAATAGATGAATGTCTCATTAATTTTTTTGACATGATAATATATAAAAATTAATATTTAAGAAAATAAATGAGTTTAAAGTTTCGTCACTGTAAACCCGTCATTCAGTTCACGATGACAATTCGACATTTGAACGTCTCCAATTTATGTTTGATCGTGTCGAGACGCGTCGAAACCCCATGGAACACCCGCCCACCGGCCGGCGTTCATTTGCCGCCCGTAGTCAGTGGGAGAAAGACGTGTCTTTTTGCTATTTCGTCGACCAAGTTTCGTTCGCAGTGTTTTGTCACACCTTTGCGTCATTCAGCAAAGTGCGTGTAATTTCAAAAGGATCAACCGTAAATAAATTCGAATTTATGCATATGGTAGACCCTGGTGGTCAACGATAATTGTGTGTAGTTTTACTCTGTACACACACAATATATTCTTATTACGTTAAAATTAGATATTTTGTAATGACATTATCGTGAACGTAATGACAAAATATTGTGTGATAATATAAGTTCTTGTTAATCGTAGACTATTTACTATTAAACAAACAAGATTTTTTCATACTCATGTGTACTGTATATACTAGCTGCGCCCGCGACATCGTTCATGTGACGTATTGCGCATATTTCCTTAGGAATCAGATATTTCTCTTCAATAAATTGCATATTAAATGTAGACCTCATCATTTAGCTACCAACATCCCAAATATCATAAAAATCTGCCATAAATATAGTTTTTGCGTGATGGGTGAAAAAACATACCTACATATAGACAGACAAAATGTAAAAAAGATATTAAATATATTTAATGGTACAAACAAAGGTTATTTAGTATATTTGTACTGTATATTGTAAGTTTGAATTACTCTTGATTGGGTAAAAAAATAAGTCGGGGTTGAAATTTAGAACTTTATTTGTTTATTTTTCATTTAACTTGGTGATCTCCTGATGAGACTAATACAAAAAAAAAATATTCTGATTACTCAATCTTAATTGTAATATTAAGTAATAAACCAAGTACTGATGTTACTTTGTCTTTTATTTAGTATAACTAATTCTTATGAAGAAAATAAGACCAACACTTATAAATGTCATTACGCTCCTTTAGACGTCATTACGTTCACGACAATTTACATACATTTTTTTATTACTCAAAATCTATAACGGATAACAAGGTCCAACTACTTGTAAAAAGTTGTTAGTAAGTTATACTATAGAATGTATGCCAAAAGCTTGTAATTAGAGAGAAATTCCTGTGGAAGATAAAAAATGCATCAAATTAAATCAATTTGTAGGATCCACCCACTTACGTTCCTTCGCAAAAAATGTTGAGGTAGGTAAGTACCTCGATCATCAGTCTTGTGATATGATACCGTTTAAAAGTCTGTACCTACCCAGGAGATAGGTATCCGGACCGAACCGCTATGCTTAGGCACGAAATCTTTCATAGTTTTTCTCATATTACAACTGGTATGTTTATTTGTTTGTTTAGCCGTTATCATCTCGGATCAGCTGATCGGTCAGCTTGTATGGAAGGCCAAAAATCACATTTTTATTTTGACACATGTTCCTTGGGGAAAGTTGTTCAATATCATGGACTGAATTCACCCTTAAATAGTTTTAGTATATTTTATTACACCTTTTATATTCCAACTGATATACGTAGCGCCATGTATTATTTGCCAGGGAAATTAAAAAACCCTGACTTCAAGCGTTAACTCCCAATAACATTTAAACGGCTGAACCGATTTTCATCAAACATACCACCACAAGAGAACTTGCATTCACGTGAAAAAACCGAATCGAAATCGGTCTATCCGTTCAAGAGCTACGACGCCACAGACAGACAGACAGTCATAATAGCGTCAATCTTATGACACCCCTCTTTTTGTCGGGGGTTAAATTTTCTTTACGCAGATCGCCATGATATTGTTTTCAAAAGATGTTTTGTCTATGGTCCTTGTTCTCGAATTTACGTTTCGATGCCATTATTTCACACGTCAAATAATATGTGATCTGATCTGAATGATATAACACAGGTGCGTTGGCCAACGGCAGCAGGCGGATAATGAGTAAATGTGTTTAACCATTGGCTAACGAACGATAGAAAAGAGAAAAGACGATCGCGGGCGGGACGTGGGGGGAAAAACCCTATCAAAAAAGCGGAAAAAAAAAACCCTTTCAATCATTTGGTAAGCGCTTAGCCTATCATAAGGATAGGGTTACCCTATAGGGATACGGTAAGCCTTTCGCTGGGTAAGCTTTTTACAGGCTAACATAGACGTAAGGGTAAGCTTATCGTAAGGATAACCACTTAAAGGGGTTTTAAAAATTAGCTGCTAATCCGGTCCCTGGTTAACACTTCGCGCTTCAACCACTGAACCTATTTAGATGAAATTTGATATTGATATAGTTTGATACCAAGGGAAGAACATAGGATAGTTTTACAGCTAGTAAATTATAATTTGAACGTCCTTATTTATCACATTGCCCAGACTAAAAGCCACTCCCGCCGCACTATAAACCTTTCGAAATTTTTTCTTTACCCAGCATGCCAGGAGGCGTATATCCAGAATCTGTTACGAGCCAACGCTGTACGAGTTGAGCTGCAACATGTTCTAGACTCATTGTATGAGCATTTATTTATTTTGAGCGTACAATATCTGTTACGGTTTAACTTCAGCCAAACTCCAGTATCTATTACTTATCGTTTATTGCAATGTTCCGTTTTTATAACGTACAAATATTTTAAGGAGTGATTCAGTCTACCGTTTTAAACAACTTTTCCCAATATATCGCAATACCAAAAATTCTCTGGGTTCTCATGCAAATCGAAGTATAGTCACGTGATATCGTTACTACGAAAATGCAATTTCTTCGTATTTTGAAATGCATTTTTTGGGAAAAAATTTCGAAATGATTGACTGAAAGGATTGAATATTTGTACTTAAACCCTTAAATAACTTGTAATTACTATGTACTTAATAAAAAGTATATTGTATAGGTAATTAGGAGTGAAAAAGATATCTACTACTAATGCAAAATGTAGAAACGTCATCTCAAGGGGGTATTGTGGTTCGCCGCTATAGAAGATATTAGATAATTAATTAACTATTACGAGTTTTAATTTGTAAACAATAGCACGCGTCAAGGTCACAGTTCACTATGCAAGCAATTTGTCACACCGCACTCGCAGCACAAAGATGAAAAAGCATTAGTATTGCGCAATACGTCTATCTCATTATAACGCGAGCGAAATTCAGCACAGGTAATTTATTCCTAGTTTTTAGATTTTCACCTACAAAGTATGTTGCGGCTCTGCTCGTAATACCTAAATCGCGTTGAATGCGCACATATTTTGCATTTACGATTGCTTGGAAGATGTAACAAAACTATGTCACGCAATGACTCTTTTCCGAAAATTAAAATGGACACAATTAAATAGCTTACATAACTGATATCTTTCGGAGTTGTTTGTATAGTAATATTTTTGTACCTATCAATACGTATACATATAAACTCCACTACAACTTGACAATATTTTGACTAACGATGTATCTACTTAAATACTTATTTAGAACATTACTTACATATCAGTCTACAAACCTTTGGTTATTTCTATACTGAATGCGTGTAGGTGGAAGAATATGTAATGGAATAAATAACATCGATAGCTGACGGCTCTCGACTGAGACGCGTCATTCCGTACGGAAAAAACCGTATGTGTGTGGTAGACGAACGGAATTACGAGTCGATTCCGTACGGAATGGATTCCGTACGCAATCGAGCGCAGACGTTCTAGTAGCGTGCGGAAATATGAAATTTGAATGAAATTTGACTATGATTTTATTATAGCGATTGCATTTTTGCTATTTATTGTTAAAAAATATATCTTTATCTTCCTATTGACGAGTTCTTCGAACTCCCATCAACCTATTATGACATTTTCCACAAAATAGTATGCCGGGTATTTATTGTATGGGAAAACATGAATTGACAGGTCTAAATGTTTAATTCTTTTAATGGCAAATATTTGGATACCTAATTATATGTCCTGCCACGCCATTTCCTTAAGGTCTCTGTCGTGGTAACCTTGATTATTAGTGTTCTATAAATATGTGTAAGCTTATACGGATATGATGAGATATTGTATGTCAGACATTGCGCGGGAAATTAAACGTACACGGAAGTTTCAAACTACAACACGTCTGCTCGCTACGGTCGTGCGGCGCACACTGAGCGCATTCCGTACGGAATTTCCGAATGTGTGGTGCGACCCAAACAAAATGTATGGAAGACGTGCATTCGGAACGGTTTTTTTCCGAACGGGATTCCGAACGCACAGGCCTTCATTCGGAATTCCTGACGGAAATAAAAACCGAACGGAATGCTACCGTATGTGTGTGGTACAGTCATTGATTTGTATGGATTTGCTGCGTTCGGAATCCTGATTCGGAATTCCGAATCAGGATTTAGAAACGGAATTCCGTATGTATGGGGCCGGCCTATGTGGCCGCTCTAAGGTCTAAAAAAAATATTCATCTATGGTTACGAAAATCGAAATGTCAAAGTCGCATCAATCAAAAAACCGTCAAAACTTTGAAACGGTCGTGAGATTTGAGTTGTTGACTTTATTTATTTTTCACAATAATTAGATTTACAAATTTAATTAATTTGCACGATGCATGTGTAAATCGTAAACAATATATTTGTTTATTTGTAGTATTTATGCGTGGATTGATGTGTTAAGTGTTAGCAAGAATGGCCACGCTGAGTGAAACTCCGATATCGTCTACTCCAGGGCTGACAAGGTTGAGCATTGGCGGGAGCAGCAATAGCTCCATTCGTCGGCGAAGTCTTATTCCTAAAACCAAAACTAGGGACGAGGTTAGTAACAAGGAGTATCTATATAATCACTTCGTGTTAGTAAATGCTGTAATATCCCCAACAATTCGCTGAGTAGACTTACTGGAATATTTTTTTATGAGGCCAGAAGTTGCATTTCAATATTACTGAAAGGTATAAAAGAGAGGGCTAGCTCAGCAGTAGGTGGATATGATTTATGGCAATAATTATGGCTAGTAAGAAGCTTAATCTGAAATTAATTCAAAGAAAGAAAAAAAATATTCAAATTTTTCAGTGTCTTTCATAATTTCAATATTTTAGCAGGAACACAATGATGACGATGCAGAAAGGTCGTCTCTGCTGGCTTCAGAAAGGGCAGTGGCTACGTCCACACCTACCACAGTGTCGCCTAGGCGTGGAAGAGACACTATGTCATCTTCCCCGCAGAAAGAACACTTTCAGGGATGCCTTAAATTGTATGCTGAGAATGTGAGTATTACATGTGTTTTTTGTTTTCTGTAGTAAACAAGGAACGCTTTTACTTATACCAAGTCCAACCAGCTTAAAAAACATATATTTTTATTTAAGCTGTCTTACTTATAAAGTGGAAATCATTATTTTTTTCTTGACTAAACTGTGTTGTGGGATGTCATTCCCCGACATGACCATCTGATGTCCTATATTTTTGAAAACCCTCTTTGAATAAAAAAGGTCATCATCATCATCCTTGTCAGGTCTTTTTTTAGTCTACACTTGGCCAAAGCAGCCAGAGAATTTGGCCTACTCTCTCCACGCATGCCAGGAGTGTTGAAGTGGTCTTATTAGGGTGTTTATAAGCCTTTTTTAGTTTTTATTTCCTAAGTCGCCTTCTACAATATCCACAGAAAGGCTTTGAGTGGTCCTATTGTCCTTTACCGGAAACCACACAGCAAGAAAAAATATGAAACATCAAAAAGCACATGTTACATAAAGTTCTCTTTTTTTTCAGAAAATAAACAAAGACAACGCATGGAACCTTCAATTGATAGACTTCATGACCTCGATGCTGCGCCGGCACGACTCTCGCATGGACAACCTGCAGACCGCCTCCACTGTGGTGGACGCGTCTGCTCGCATCTACTCCTTTAGAGTGGACGCCGTGCACTATGATGTTCTGAAGATGGCTGGAGGCCTGAGTAAGGCTGCACAGGTAATACATACTATCACATCTTTATCCCATACCACCATCACCGTCATCATCTTTGGGGCAAACAGAGCAATTGGGTAGATAACTGGGTCAAAAAGTTCATAAAATAGAACGTCACAAAATAGTATCACTTCTTCTTGTTCATAACCATTTTCAACATGATTTTAGTTTTATTAATCAAATTAAATATCTTTATTTTCGGATAACAAGATCCATTTCTTACAATTATACAAATTAAAAACTACACTACAATGATTAATGCAGAATATCTGATGTTAAGATCGCTCTTTGTCTCCAAAAAAGCATGACGTCAAAAACTCGTCACGTGAACTCTAAGTCGTCATTCTTAACTACGAAACCCTACCCTGCGCGTGGCCCGACACGCACTTGGCCGGTTATATCTTTTCTCCGAGACCAACATGGAAGAAATCTTCCTAGCTTTCATAAGTCTTATTTTTCAGACGAAAAGAGGCAAGAAAGATGACGACTGCGCGACGCAGGACGAAGGCGCCGTGGACGGTGACGCTGCGCCCGTCAAAGCGAAGAAGAAGAAACGGTCCAAGGGTGCCGTCGCGGCCAACCCCGAGGTCTTCAATGGAGACTTTGATGCTAACGAGTATATTGGTATGTTTGTTTGATAATTTTTTTCTTCTTTCTTTCTTACTTAGAGCTTGCAACAACTATAATAGGTTCTCCTCTGATACAGATATGGACATTAAAGACAGTGGCATTAAAAAAAACACTATATTAACCATTCCTTTACCGCCAATACCAGACACAATAGTTAGACAATGAATGTGGACATTTATTAATGTCGTGCGGTTCTTGACTGGTTAATCAATCATTTCCTGACCAGGCTTAATGCATTTCGCTTTATCCATTATCGATTATACACATATACATCAATAATTAATTCAGTCATTCTTTTTATTATCTAACTGCAGCATTGTGTTATAGTACAAAATAAGTTTTATTTACACTCATTATCATTATACACTCAATATCATTATCGATTATACACATATACATCAATAATTAATTCAGTCATTCTTTTTATTATCTAACTGCAGCATTGTGTTATAGTACAAAATAAGTTTTATTTACACTCGTTAATAAGTTTTTAGACTATATATGGAATAGATTTCTGTATTGTATGATACTTTATGATTTCAAATGTAAGTCAGAGTAATAATTTGAATATTAATTATGTTCTTCAGATCCGTTTTTCGAGAGGCTGGCTGCAACCACGGGAGATGTGACGTCTTCGAACAGAGCATTCAACGCGACGCTCCCGATCCATGACGTCACATTAGCTTTGATACTGAGGTACTTATCTAAAATTATATTTTATACTAGCCGAAGCCCGCGACTTCGTTCGCGTGGACTTTATGTCTCTGGAAAATGCTCATCAGGCTGAACAACTTTTACTAAGGCGGCATTTTTCTATCTCTTAAAGTTTAGCTGGACCATTATGGTTCTGCATCAGGCGTTCCATTTTCCAAAATCATTTATACCCTATATTTTGCCCAGGCTTAATAGCTATATAACAAAAAAAGTTTCATTCGAATCCGTCCAGTATTTCCGGAGATTTTATTATTAGCGTGTACAAACAGACAAACCGACAAACAGACATACAGACAGACATAATTCTTACTCTATTACTACGTCTCCATCGCCCCCAATATATTTTTTGGAAATATATTTAATGTACAGACACACTTTTTTTACTGTTTTATTATATGTATAGATTATTGGTAAAGAATAAGAGCAAGTGGCATAAAAAGTTTGGGCTACTCCGTGCTTCGGAAGGCACGTTAGCCGTTCGTCTCGGCTATCATCATTGTTTGGCAATGGTCAAGCTATGTCAGATACCTTAAGGCAGCTTGAAAAATCTAATGCCAGTGTTACCCACTTCCGCTTTCACGAAAAACAAAAATTAGTAAAGATGAAATTGTTCAGATGCTATTGCTAAGCATGACCTTCAGGTTATGCAACCTATAAGTAACAGAGGCGTTATAGTGAGCAAAAAACCGGCTAAGTGCGAGTCAGACTCGCGCACTAAGGTTCCATACCATTATCTATAAAAAATTACGTTTGTAGCATTAAATATTTATATTATTTTGTTTTTAGTATTCATTGTTATAGAGGCAATAGAAATACATCAGCTGTGAAAATTTCAACTGTCTAGCTATCAACGTTCATGAGATACAGCCTGGTGACAGACAGACAGACAGATAGTGAAGTCTCAGTAATGGGGCCCCGTTTTTACATTTTTACCAATACTTTTTAATACTTTTGTTTACGAAACCCATTAATGCAGGACTGATGACCGGTTTTTGGAGCCCATCAAAGAGAACATTCCAGAAGATATTGATATTAATGAGCGCATAACGTTGGCTATGAAGTTACTGCCAGCATTCGCAGAAGAAGACCACATCTGTGAGCCGTTCACAGGATTCTCCATCAGCAACTGGGATCCGGACACTGAGGACACGTAAGTTTTAAAATCACTTGTAATTTTTCTTGAATTATTTTACGGCTCTGGATACTCCTTTAGAGCCAACCCTTTTTTTCACTTCTTTATTTCTCTAACGTAACTATACAATCAAAGGTTGGTGTAGGTCCTTTCATTGCTTCAAGGGAACTTCTGGCGACAAATCTATACGAGTCCACTGGTTGTCATAGCCGATTGAGTGGCGGATGATTCATATTAGTAAATCCACTAGAAATATTATTATGTATGTATTGTAATGAACAGCGAATAACTCAGAGGAGCCCGGTTGTCTGGGCCCTGTTAAATAAAGATTACAAATTGTAAATTGTAATTGTATTTTACAAGTTACAATTCTACAAGTTTCTGTTTAATAAAGATTACGACTTACAAAGGAGATGGCTAAACGACTGCCCTTAGAATGTATAAAGATTTTGTAGTATCCTGTAAAACCGAAATATTCATTAATGAATTCTTATGTTTTCATTTTTACTCTAGAACTTCGGTAAAATAATACGCAATTATAAGTTTTTTATTTGAGTTTCCTCATTTCCTCCATTGACATCTACCTAAGTGTTGCCAGATAGGAGTTTCTATTTGTTACCTATGTAAGCCAAACGATTATTGAATTTAACTATAATCGAAATAATTAATCATAGGTACCCCTGCCAATGGGGTCCGCTGGCGGTACCCAAACAATAGATTTTCTATTGCGTCTTTTAACTTGGCAGTGAGAGTGTTAAAGGTTTACTCGCCTTACCGAACTATAATTGCAAGTTGTATTAAACATGGTAATATTATAAAAATGATTGTTACCCAAACTGTTGGTGAACTAATAGACAAATACAAATACCTACTGCATTACCGTTAAGAAATCACTTTAAACATTGTAATGCCAGCGGTACACGCTCGCCGAGGTTCGGCCGAGAAGACTCTCGACGAGAGCATACCCGCCACCCGTGCGAAGCCAACGAGACTTTCTTGCACGAGACCCTTTGACCGAGAATATAGTAGATTTTATAAATAATTTAAAAATAAAATCGATAAATAATCGATAATATGCGGGTAATCTGGCAACACTGGTGTTCGTTGTACCGTTGCGTCTGTTGCGTTTTCAAAGTACCTTTTTCTTTTTACTTTGGCCCTTGTTTGTTTACCAGACTATTGTGTGTGAATCGACTGCCTACTGACCTTTAGCTATTCTACACGGACTTGCCTGCCTATCGATTATGATTAAGAGTTAGCAAAAGCGTTTGTAACCAATCGATCGGGGAAGGGACTTCAATGATTTTATTTTTAAAATTGTTGTCGTTTCAAAAGTTCCTGAAAGTTTTTTCACATGAAATATTAATATACAGCTATTCAGCATTACGATACACTAGGAGCCATGTTTATACATTGCTAGGGCAGTCGCCCATACTTCTATTTAGCCATCTCCTTTACAATGGTGGAAAATCTACAAAATTGTAAAATTATACCTACAATTTTACATATTTCTGTTTAATAAAAATTTTCTCTTTACAGGTGACAATTTACATATTTGTAGGAAAAACTGTTCTATTAAACACATAATTGTAATTACAAGTTTACATATTTTGTAAATTGTAGTACAATTCTGACAGGTGGACTCATCGTGTGTCAGAACTTTACAATTGATTGGAGATTAAAATGTAATAGGAATAATTCGGCCATAACACCTTTTTCTTATATCCAGTATAACAATAACAATAAAATTATAAACAACTTAATAATCTACTTGCGATGGTCCTTTGTCTAAACTTTTGTCTTGTTGTGTCACATAGGTACCTATTTTTAGTCTTTGTTGTAGATGCTCAAAGATTTCAATTGTTCCGCAATGTCTTTAGACTTTTTTATTTTTATATCGTGAGTTAGTTTTTCGCTTAACCTACCGAATAAAATATCTTTATTCTCGTATATTTCAGACAAAATTTTAATTTTGTTGTGCTCCATTACTTTGGTAATGAATCAAACAAATAGGAAATCAAACAGTAAAACCAAATTCTAAAAAAGTATGTCAATTTATTAATTTATATAAAAATTTACATTTTATGTAAGTTGTAATTTACAACTACAAATTTGTACTTGCAATATTTCATCGAAATCTACAGACGTTTTCTGCACTTGTAAATAATTATTGACCAGCATTTGTAATTACAATATTTGTAAAGTTTTCATGTGTAACTTTCTTACATAATTGTAAGGTTTATTAAACAGCACTTGTCGTACTATTTTACAAATTTGTCACTTATTTACAAAATTGTCGGATTGTAACCTTTATTAAACAGGGCCCTGGCGATAGTGAGCATTACTAGTACTTTAGCAAGAAAAGATAGATAAATTTGCTTGTCAACTATTTTTTATTTATTTAGGCCCGCTAGATCCCAGGCAAAAGCACAAGACAAAGAGAAGGCCTTAGCCAAACAATAGGATCAAGCTTGTCAACTAATCAAAAAATGAAAAAATTCTCAAATTGTTTCGAGGAATTTCTAGGAGGAGGTTTCTCTAATCAGATTTTAAAAAAGGTCTTACTTATTTAGATATTTGCAAAAATCCCCGTCCCCGCACCTCTCGCCTTGTGAAGGGTGTTGGGTAGTCGGCTGCAGCCGCCTCTACAAGGTGAGAACGGGGGAGAGGTGCGGGGATGGGAATCGGAGACGCATATTGCGCGCGACCTTACGAGATTCCGTTCTGTATGTAATACTTCTATTCATTCCGTGTTATGTTCTCTAATTTATGTTATATGTGTAATGCCGCGTTAACACATTCGCGCGAATCGCGAGGCGAATGACGAGGCGAATAACTAACACGCATATGTAAACAGTGAGTTCGCTATTCGCCTCGCGGTTCGCCACGCGATTCGCGTGTTCGTGCCGCATTTACACATTCGTGTCAAATCGCGAGGCGAATGACCATGCGTATGTAAATGCGGTATAAGACATTTCCACGTGTTCAGTGTATAATCTATGCATGTATTATTGAAGAAACACTCGCGTAAACAACTGGGTGGATGATAACCGCCTCAACCTGTCTCAGCAAGCGCTCGCGTTTGACGTCAACGCAGAGGTGGAGCCCATTCCGCAGGACGACGTAAACAATGATCTCTTTGGTAAGCTTAACTTTTTTTATATCAATAAAACAAAAGTTATAGTTATAGTAATTAGAAAGGGACATACCAGTAATAAAATAAATCAAACCTCAGGCTATACTACAATGATAATAAAATAACAAAAAAAGAAATCGACATTCTCATACAAATTGCCCGGGCGGCTGCCTACTTGCGTATGGAAAGGCCAATTTTTTTATATATATTTCACTGTTTTTTTGACTTCTTTATACTATATTGATTAAATATAGCCCGCGGTTCGATTAATTACGGGTATGTCCCTTCCACGTTGTATGCACTATACATATGTCATGTAAATTATACTTATTGACGTGTAAAAGTGATAGTAAAAAGTCTAATTACTGCATAAACATTTGAATTTTTGAAATTAAATATTTTTTTATTTGTTGAACGAGCGAGCGAAGTTCTCAGAGTCTACTTGAATAGTCCGGCGTTTGTATTTATGTATGTGTGTTCGATGATAACCTTAGTAGTTTTGATAACTCTAGCAGTTCTGATACATTTAGGGAAACTGAAATTCCAATGACAAGACAAGATTTCTGCACTTGCGCTTAGGAAGTGACAACAAACTTAACTGACGTCAACAACTATCATGAAACCGAAAGATAAATTGTAAATTTTCTCAAGAGATTTTTGACTTTTGAGACAACGGAAGCGGCGCACCTTTCCTCGAAGCGTTTTGTTGTATTTTTGTACCCTTATAGTTATGTTTTATAGGCAACCATGTCATACTATGTACGTTTGAAGCCCTTTAACCGTGAACGTCGGATTTATCCCACTAACATTGTCGAGCCTATTCCGCGAACGTCGCATATTTACGACAAAAGGAAATGCTCGTTTGGCACATAACTAACGTATCCATATCCCTTTTTGGTTGTAGGTATTCATTTTAGACTAGCTGGTGCCCGCGACTTCGGCTGCGCAGGATTATCACACAATATCCTTATAAATTGTAGCCTTTGTGTTATTCTGATGTAGTTATATTATTGTAGTTTCATTAAAATTCATTCAGTAGTATTTACGTGAAAGAGTAACAAACATCCATCCATGCATACTTACAAACCGTAAATATTAGTAGGATTTATCATCCCTCGCGCTGGGGACACGACAAATGATATAAAGTCTCGCGATGAAAGGGGAAGCCATGGCCAGTGTAGCCACACTTCAGCATACATCGAGTAGTTACAAATATATCTCATACAACACTAGCATTCGCATGCGCCGTCAAGCATAACCAAATATGGGAATATCGGGATACAGGAGCAGTCGCGCGCCGCGTTAGCCAATCACAACACAGGAACGAGAACACGACCGCATTTGGCTATCTGTTTGTTTCTAACGATTTATATAAACCCGAATTTTATAAATAATGATTCATTCGACTTACTTTGGAGCATCGAACACGCCTTGTCATTTATTACCCGTAGGTACCTACACACCATAAGCTACACCAGTAACAGTATAATTTTTCTGTTGGGCAGAGGACGACCCGCTAGGTGGGATAGAGAGCGAGGAAGAAGCCGAGGCGGCGCTGGCGGCGTGCGCGGTGCGCGCGGCGCCGGCCCCGCTGGCGCGGCTCACGGACATGCGGCCGGGCGCGGCGCCGGACTCGCGGCTGGAGTACTCCTACTGCGGCTCCGTCGTCGCCGCCTGGGCCGGGCCCGCGCACTGGCGGCTCAAGAACAATAGAGGTAACACTGCTACTATATTTCTCTTCAATTCAATTTCTATTTTCACTTAAATCTTTCTTATTCTCATAGTCATGGTATAAAATGAATAAAACAGATTTATATCGAGGGCCGTGAATTACTCGCGGAACTCAGGATTCTAACACTTGAATTGCGATCGTGATTCAATCGTTAGAATCCTTTACTTGTTTGTGATTCATCTATGGCCCTCTAATTGCATAATATACTATTCTTAGTTTTTTTTTCGTGTGTGTAAGTGGCCAGCACTGGTGTCAGATTTTTCAGGTTGCCTATAGGCATCTGACATAGCTGACTGCCACACAATGATGGACATGATCCGCACTTGAATGGATGCCCACAAGTGGCATAAAAAATTTTCAAACTCCTTAGACACATAAAGCCTCTTAGATGTCATCATTATATGACAGTTGTGAAGCCTCTTTGTATGTCAGAGGCCTTCCTAAAGCTAAAAAACAAAATAACCTTATAAATGAAGAGTTTAATGATTGATAAAATTACAGCATGCCTACCCATCGCCTTATAAACATAATTATTTATCTTCCTCTTCACTACCTATATAGCACTATAAGGTATTAAAACAATCAAATATATATCTTTTATTCCTATTATTTAATAAAGTAGGTCTCTAATGAAATATGACATATATGAAATGCATTAACAGTTTCTTGTCACTTTTTTTGCCAGTCGTGTGTGCTGCCATCTCTGTGTGCCTACCCGCAACTCCAGTATTAGTTCATATGGCGTTAGGTATCTGTTACGTTAGTAATTATATTATTTTTGGTTACAGCATCAAAACAATCCGAGCGCACGCAATCTACCGGCGGTCGCCTAACGGTGGAAGGCAAGAAGCCCGCGCGCACGAAACGGCAGCTGGACTTCCTCGGCGCGGGGCTGGCATTCGATTCCCGGGCCGAGCCCTCGGGGGAGTACGAGCCCACGCAGCCCGCCAAAATCATGATCAGCAGGAAGACGTTGGCTACAGGACATACGTGGAACGAGGCTAACTTCAAGACGCCTATCGATCGGTGAGTTCACTTTGTTATGTTACATATCTCGATTATATTTTTTATACTTTGTGCAATTTTTCAATACTAAAAACCGACTTCAACTCCAATCTACACAACCAATTTTGATAAAATACGCTATTTTCCAACTAGTCAAATCAGCAACTTTTTTCTAAACGTCAAAACAAACAGTGTCTATGGGATTTTGTATGAAATACAGGCAGATGACGTCATAGATTTTTGGAGTCAAATAGCGCTCTTATTATCAGTTTTTCTACAATAATAAATTTAAAATAACATTAAAATGGATATGTTTAAATACAAGTGACATTATTTTGCGACGCTTTATTTTTTTATTAGTACAAAATAATTTATTTTTGACCTAGGAAAGTACCCAATTCCCGTCGATCTGTATTTTTCTGGCATTGTAACAAAAATCTGAACGTAACGACTACTAACAAATCATGCTGATATATCCGTATTATCCGTATCATAAATGAGTATGCAAACTACACTGAATAATATCGAAAACAAATATTGAAATAACAAATTAAAAAAATTGCGCGCATTCTACGGATCGCAAGACCGGTTGGTGCGCACGCGTTCGCGCGAACCCTAGTAAATGTACGCGCACATTCATGTAACTTGTGAAGAATTTGACGCTTTGCTTCGACTCTACGCTGTTAGTATGAATTGACCCTAATATATTCTTTCATGGAGCGTTCGCTGATCCTTAATGTTTTTAAATGAATAATTAAACTTTTTTGCAGTGGTTTGGACGAGTCTCACTTCCGCAAGTTGTTCCTCCGCCGCAACGTGATGATGCTGCGCAAGCGCGACATCGAGGCGAGCCGCAAGGCCTCGCAGCAAGCGCCCGAGCCGGTCACCGTGGAGGAAGCGAGGGATTACGACTACAACAATGAGAATGACGCGTCGTACTGCCCTAACAACATGCAGGTGAGTACAGGGTCTAACGAAGTTAATAATGATACCACAGATAATAGTATTACATACAGAACGGAAACTCGCACCGTCCCCCGCAACCCTTCCCCCGTTATTGGGACGTGTAAGCGCCAGTAAAACAGGGTTATTGGTAGTCGCACATTGTCATTGTTTATCCACGGAAAACAACAAATAACGAAAATTTTATAGATTTCCGAGTGATGGAAACAGGTAAGCAAAGCAACAAATTCTGTGGTAGCGCCCCTGATTGTTTAACTCACACATTTGACGTGTGCACGGACGGATTGTATCGTTTGTAGTAGTACTAGGTATATATGCTGCTCCGTTTCTATGAAGTGCCATACCTGTGGTGATACTATATATTATTTTTTTTAAATTAGCCGTTCGTGTACCACTGCTGGGCAAAGGCCTCCCCTCTTTCCTTCCATAACTCTCTGTCTCTGGTTTTAACTTTTCAATCCTGTTCGAATGCTAACAAGTCGTCTTCCCATCTCGTCTTCAGTCTACCTCTCTTTCTACGTCCATCCGTTGGAATCCAGCATGTGGCTATGTGCGCCCATCTTTCTGGGTGTAACGGCCGACGTGACCCGCCCAATCCCATTTTAGTGATACTATATTAAGGTCTAACAAAATATAGTGATACTATTATAAGGGTGTATTCAGTCCGTCTAAGTATACTTGCAATGTTACCTCTATCATGCCTACCCATTGCCATATAAACAGAATTAGGTATTTCTCTTCCGTGTCGCTAGATTGCGTTTTATGGTAATAATTAAAACATTAAAATCTATTATTCCTATCATTTAAATCAAGTAGTACTCTAATTAATATTAAATATGAAATGCAATAAACACTTTGTCATTTTTTTGCTAATCGTGTTTGCTGCCATCTCTGTGCCTACCCGTAACTCCAGTTTTGCCTACTTACAGGTCCAATAGTTTCTATGGCGTTTATTAGGTATATTATTAAGTATCTACGTTAGTAATTATATTATGTTTGGTATTACCACAGAATAAGTACTAGTACTTACATACAGGTCTTACTCAGCAAAGGAATTCAAAGAAATATCTGCTCAATGACGTTAGCGATATGGTTTAATTTAGCTCGCGTCAGAACTCTGCACCTTTTTGTTAAGATACCTAGAAGTGCATTGCAAGCCAATTTCATTCTTATACTCTATACATACGTTTCGCGTCACTAAATTTACCACTCCGGAGTGGTCGCCACGCGCACAGTAATAATGTAGGTATATTTTCGATACCTTAACGGGGAGTGACACAGGCCTGGTATTACTAAGTATTCTGTGGCAGTGAGCAGGCCTTAGGGTGTAAGATTTACTAATAACATAAACATGGTGTTTGTGCAGGACGGCGACGAGTGGGGCAACGAGGACGGCGCGGCGGCGCAGGCGCTGCACGCGCAGCTGAAGGCGGCCGAGCCCGAGGAGATAGGGGACATGCTCGAGCCGCCCACCAAGGTCAGCTCACACTGCTTACTTGACTCCTTACATTGTATTGCTGGTGTCAGCAGTGTGGCTTCCGGCATACAATAAGACTAAGAGAGAACGACGAAACGCTTCAGCACGGCCGGTGCTGCGTTCCGTCGCTCTCTCGCTCTAGCAAATGACGGTTCTGAGCGACAGAAAAGGATAGCAGCAAAGAAAAGTGATGTTCCGTGCTCACAGATGTAGACAGAATTTTAGGCCGCAATGCCAACCAAAATCTGCCTCATCAGAGATAATGACGTTATATTCATTAGTCTGTTGCACTATTTAAAATTATGTTACTTGTTTTAGGTGGCGAAAATCTTCATACCGTACGCGATGCGAGCGAAGAAAGTGGACATGAAGCAGCTAAAACACTGCACTTGGAAAATGCTAACAGAGAAGACGCCAGAAGGGACAAAAGAAGAAGTGTCACCGACAACTTTCTTCAACATATACACGCAATTGCCCAAAAAGCTGTCTACTGGGATGCGAGAGGCGCTCAGTGTGCCATTAGCATTACTCTCTGTGCTGCATTTAGCGAATGAGAAAGGTCTAATACTCGAAAAACGAGAAG
Organism: Acrobasis consociella; assembly: GCA_963555685.1. NCBI lineage: Eukaryota > Metazoa > Arthropoda > Insecta > Lepidoptera > Pyralidae > Acrobasis > Acrobasis consociella. The sequence goes on from OY743114.1 coordinate 5,348,135, forward strand.
ATTTGAAGGATATTGGCGTTTTGGGACTTATCAAATAGTTTCTCGACGATCGTATTGAGATTTACAATAATTTATGTATATTATAGAAGCATGGAAGCACCGCACACGATTTTGGGACTAATTTATTCAATGCAGGACATGATTTTGTACATAATGCAGTAGACTCAAAAGACAATTCATTTTCCGATTTTGCCATGATGTAACTGTAAGTTTTATTAAACATTGTACAGATGTTTTGTAAGGATATTTTTTATGCTCTATTATTTTTGTAATAAGAATAAAATAAGGTTAGAATACTCTGTTGTTTCATTATGTGATATATACTATTATAACATGAAGCTGGGTTTCCAAACCGCTAACGAAGGGCTCCGTACCATTATTTATAAAAAAATCACGTTTGTTGTATGGAAGCCTCAGTAAAATATTTCAATGTCGCAGTCTCGAGTCTCGAAGCGCATTTTTGCTCTCTGGGTGAATGATTCTTTTTTTATTGTTTTTAATCATATCCTGGACTGAAATTTGTTAGGCAACCATATGCAATGTTTATTGACATATTCAATTAAACATAAAATACATTTCATCAAATAAACATCTCGGTGAAGGTCGTTCTATATCGGGATCTTAGACGAAGGCAAGAAACTTGCACCGTCTAAATGGGCCCTTAGTAATATGGTCCCGCCCGTCCCGTTTCTACCCTTAGGGTACGGAACCCTAAAAACGTTTGGTGGCCTCATCATTATTACAAGCCCACTAAAAAGTTGTTGACAGAAATAAAAAAGATAAAATTTTATACGGAAAGTTTATTGTCGAAATCAAACAATTCGCAAACTTAACTTTTGAAAGGATCTGGTTACTGTTATTACAAAAAATGTGCATACAGAATGGAAGAACAAACATTGAACATCAGTGAAAAAAACCCTGAACTTGTTCAACAAATTGTCATTTTCTGTCCATGACAAAATTACAATTTTAGGAATGTTAATCATCATACATTTCTTATTGCTGTTAATATTGCTTTTTCATGTTTATTACTGTTTGAATTATACATATCTATTTACTGTTCTTAAAGGAGAACACAATAAATTACAAAGCTACCTAAACAATACAAATGAGTATTTATATGACACAGTGTGATGCATTCACCAAGATTGTTTCATTCACTCGTAAATAAATAGAGATATTGGGTACGAAAATTCGAAACGACAATTTTTCTTTCATAACAAGATAACGAACATTAAGAAAATTACCTCCATACAGAATTTCACACTCACTCGGAGTCAGTTTTCAAAACAACAAAATAAAAACGTAGACAACACAGGACACTCTTCAATAAATCAAATATTTAAAAAGTCTAGTAACAAATATAACTTTATAAACAGAGAAACCATCGCCGTTATATTACATCGTGAATGCACTTCAGTCTGGCTTCTCGAAGGCGTGTTCAATGATTTAACGATAACCACTAATCAAAAACGTCCGTAGTATTAAAAAATAAGCACTAACATTAGAAAGTATCAATTACAAAGAAGCTTTGCTTTGCAATAACCAAGTTTATATGAGATTTTCTATAATACAGAGTAAAGTTCAACACGTTTTAACATGTCTTATTTACATCGTCTTTTATAGGTTCAAGTTTCTTGTCAACACTTTCGTCTCCTTGTCCAATCTCTTTTGTTTCTTTTGTTTCCTTCTCCTTGATAGGAGATTCCTTAGTGGGGGATTCTTTTACAGGCGACGGCTGCTCTGTCAATGGCGAAGCAGCCTTGTCAAGATCAGGATCACTGGTGTATCCTGTATCAGTGATAGAATCTTTCGATTCATCTCTGTCTGGAGATTTTACAGTATCGTTGGAGTTTTCAAGGGTCGACGAAGAGCTATTCTTTTCTGGTGAAGTTTCTTCTGTAGCCACTGGCTCATCAGACGCTAGGACAAATTCGTCACTCACGAATGACCTGTTCTCTATGACTGTGTGGGTGCTTTCTAAACTCTCGTCTAGGTCTGCTTGGGACGAGTTAAGCTCTACTTCCCCATCAATTTCTTCACTCTGTATCTCTTTGGATTCTTCATCCTGTGTATCATTCGATTCTTCCTTTACACTGGGTTCAGTAGATTCGGTGTCATGGGCGATATTTGCTGACGCATCCTCTAAAGCCACTGAGACCGTTTCAGAAGCATCTTTATTCGTTTCAAGTATATCTTTCACTGGTTCCGGGGCTGCTTCTAGAGCTTCTTCTGCATTTGGTGCGCTTTCAATTGCTTGTGAATCATTGTTTGTTGTTTCTGTTGCATTTTCTACATTTTCAGATGCAAGACTTTCTGCAGCTACTGGGGCCTCAGAAGCAAGGCTTACACTTACGTCCTTACCATCTAGCAATAATTTTACCAGGTTAGGTTCCTTAGTGCTATCTAAAAATTCTATCTGGAATGTTATGGATTCGTCTGCGGCAAGGTCGTCTAGTTTACACTTGATACTCTCATTCACTGAGCTGTCTTCACTGACCCCCGCCAGTCTACAGCACTTGGCCAGGGGTTCTATTGCAGCTAAGTCTTCAGGGAGTTGCCTGAATTCTTCACATTTTGCTTTGTTGCCGTAATCAATGAATTGTACATGGCTGCCGACGTCGCAAAATTCTAAAATCTTCGCTCTGTACCATTGCTCGTCTTCTGTCCAGAACGCGGCACAGAGGGAGCCCACCTTTAAGTCAGCGGCGGACTCAAACTCTGCCGCGCCACCCATGCTCTCCAGCACCTTGTCCAAATTAGCAATGTTCTCGTCAAGTTGCACATAGAATTCGTCCAAGGAGTTTATGTAGCAGATTTTGCCACTGCCGTGCAAGTCCTGGCCGACCGGCGTAGGTCTCTCACTCGCCGGATTTTCTTCACAGACACTAACTAATTCCTCTGTGACAGATTTGCCCTCCAAGAAGAGTTCTACTATCGAAATATCTCCAGAGGCAATGAACTGCACATTGAAAATGGTTTCGCCATCGGCAGCCAGCTCGTTGAATTTGACTTCAGATTTACGCGACCATTTTACGTCTCGCGTTTTTTGCAGCGCGCACTTTCTCGAAAGCGCTGGTTTAGCTTTCAGTTCATCTGGAAGACTGCGTAATTCATTAGCTATCGAGGCATTTCCGTAATCCATGAAGAGCACCTCCGTACCCTCGGAGCCGTCAACAATAACTTGCGCTCGGTACCAAGCACCATCTTCAGGGTATTTCGCTGCGCATATCACTCCTTCCTCTTTCTCTGAGAGTTCAGGGAAGTTTTCAGCATCGACCATGGCAGCCTCCATGGCTTGTAGTTCAGGAACAGCTGTTTCTAGCTGTATCCAGAATTCGGACGGAGAATTCACGTGACTAGCAAAGCAGGACGGATAGTCACCACACTCTGTCGTCTCCTCAGACTTAGTGGCGTACCCTTCCAAAACTAACTTGTCGGTGAGGTTTTGTCCATTGACGAAAATGTCTACATAAGTTGTGACGTCCTTGAGCACAATAAGAGCGTCAACGGGGTTTGACAAATCGCCAACAAGCTGCGTAAAGAAGTCGGAAGCCGGTTCGGACCACTGGCCCGTGCCGCTCGGGACAGCATTCACGCTGGATTTGATCGCATAACGTTCGATATCCTTCATGTGGTCTGGCATCGCTTTTATTAGTCCTGGCTGGTTGTCCAAGACGTCTGTATTGCCATAATCGATAAAACGGACTGTAGTGATGTCAGCATCCGAGTCGAGGATCTCAGCTCGGTACCATTGATCGTCCGCCAAATATTTGGCGATGCACAACGTGTCCATATCTCTGTTTTCGATGTCCGCGTACGAGTCGGCATTAGCTTGAAGCTCTGCTTGGACTTCTTCGATTTTATCGACTTTATCCAGCATTTGCAGCCAGAAGTGGCCGGGGGTGTCGATGTGGCTGATGTACACCTGCGTGCAGCCGACCGGGAGAGAAACCGGTTCCTCGACCGGCGCTTCCTCTTTCGTTTCTTCACTGGATGCTATTTGAGGGGTTGCTAGTTGCTCGTTGACTAACTTCATGGCTAAATCGACGCCATCTTGGTGCAAGCTGGCGAGCCAGCCGTCAGTGCCGAATGCTAGGGTGACTTGTACCTCCTTTTCATCGATCCAACCGACTAAAACGCCAGCTGCATTTTTATCCCGCTCTTCTAATCCCATACTGGCGACTAGAGCAAGAGCGCAAGGCTCGTAGAACTTCGGGTCAAGTACCTTCAGACTAGTCTTCGGTACGGCTTCACTATTGCCATAGTCTGTGAAGTGGACATTGACTTGGTCTTCTTCGACGCTACTGATGGTGGCTCGGTACCAGTTGCCGTCCGACGACTTGGCGACGCACAGGCCGTCGGCTTCGAAACTGGTCAGCTCTTCTGGATTACCTGTCGACAAAACAATATTATCAATGTTGACGAGAAATATGAATTTAGGCAATCTTAATAAACAAATGTTTTACCGAAATTATGATATGTACCTATCTTAGTACGGATATGATAAATGATAGAAAACTATATAAGGAGTTCACATCCAGAGCCAACCCTAACTAGGGAGAAAGCGAAGAAAATAATGATGTTGTATCGAGTGGAAAAATCTGTTGAAATACTTTCCTCAAAAAATGTGAACAGTTCAGTTGTTCTATCCATTTTTCTCTGCAGATATAACTCGTGCAAGTTCTCAATGAGAAACGTAGGCCATACCGAAGTTGACTGACATACAGTGCAGAGCTAACACATACCTTCCTCGTAGAATTTAAACAGTTTTTCCAACAGCTGTTCGATCTGTTCCCCGTCCGCGCTCCTCTGCAGATAGATTTCGTTCAGGCCGGTCAAGTGCGAGATGTAGGCCATCCTGAAGTTGACTGACATACAGAGCCGAGGTAACACTTACCTTCCTCATAGAACTTAAACAGTTTTTCCAACCGCTTTTCGGTCCGTTTCCCGTCCTCACTCCTCTACAGATATACAGAGCAGAGCAAATACTAACCTTCCTCATAGAATCTCCCATGCTGGTCTGGAAGAAATAAAAAAAAAACTTAGAATGTACCAGCTGCTTCTCTTCCCACGCAGATCGTAAAAGCCGATCGAGGGAATGGGCAAAAATGCAAATCATGTTAACAGGCGATGCGGCTAGCAACCCATCACTGTATTGATTGCTTTTCCATCTTCTCGCCCACCATGACGTTAAAAGTGGCTTTTGGGTCTTGCGGCCCTGGGCTCTGCATAGAACCGCAAGACCCAAAATGCTCTGTCTGCCCCATTAGGGATAAAGACGTGATAGATAGTATTCCTCATAGAACTTAAACAGATCTTCCAACCGCTTTTCGGTCCGTTTCCCGTCCTCACTCCTCTACAGATATACAGAGCAGAGCAAATACTAACCTTCCTCATAGAACTTTAAAAGTTCTTCCAACAGCTTTTCGATCCATTCCCCGTCCGCACTCTACAGATATACAGAGCCGAGCTAACACTAACCTTCCTCATAGAACTTAAACAGTTCTTCCAACAGCTGTTCGATCCGTTCCCCGTCCGCTCTCCTCTACAGATATAAAGAGCAGAGCTAACACTCACCTTCCTCATAGAACTTAAAAAGTTCTTCCAGCAGCTTTTCGATCCGTTTCCCGTTCGCACTCCTCTACAGATATACTGAGCCGAGCTAACACTAACCTTCCTCATAGAACTTAAACAGTTCTTCCAGCAGCTGTTCGATCCGTTCCCCGTCCGCACTCCTCTGCAGATAGATTTCGTTGAGGCCGGCCAAGTGCGAGACGTAGGCCATCCCGAAGTTGTAGTTGAACACGGCGCGCGCGCACAGCGGCACCACCTCGTCGTACGCGCCTTCGTCTGGCTCGAATATGGCGACCTTCTTGCCGGTCACGCTGTCGTACAGGGTTGTTACGAGGCTGGAACAAGTTATTTATTAACCCCCATATTCATAAAAGGTAATGACGTTCGCTAAAGCTATTTTAGTTTAAATGTTTTGTCTCGTTTTTACTATGTCAAATCTTGAAAAGAGGGAAAGTGACAAAAGATGTTTTAGGCTTAGCAAACTGCTGTTAATTTTTATAAATTCGAGGGCAAGTTATGGTCACCTGGGGTCCGACAAACCAAAATCTATTCTGTCTTATTATAAAATGCAGACTAACTTTGTTACTAGGTTTATACTATTATCCGACCAAAAAAAGTTGACTTCTAGTTCCCATGGTCTCATCTGAAAACTGGCTACATCTTCACGCTTTAGCATGGCCAGTGCAGCATGGGAAAGAGCTATTCCGTGCCGACAGATTTAGCCTAACCCTTAGTTAGGTTTTCTGATGTAAACATTCCGAAAAATAAATAAACACTTCATACCTGATGTCTTGTACATCGTTTACATAAACAATGAACTTGTTCCCCGTGAGCTTCTCTCGCAGCTCTTCAAGTGAGAGCAGCTTGTTGGACTCCTCCGTGTAGTTATTGAGCTGGCACATCAGCGACTGGTAGTAGTAGACACTCAGCTCGCTGGGCAGGATCATGAGCTATAAAAAAATTGTTAAATAAAATGATGTGCTTTCAATATAAAGATACTTTCTTTATTTAAGAACAAAAGCCGGTCATAACGAGTTGACATTACAAGGCAAGAGAGAGTAGGGCGGACGCGACCACAGATTAATTATAGAACAGTAAAAGGGAAATTTAAATTTGATTTCAACAAAAATATTAAAATTATATCATCAGGTGTCTTTTTAACCCCGACAATAATAAGTTCTTTACACTGCAACTGTATAGTAGAATTAATATGCACTATCGCCATAGCGCTATCTTTTATGTGATAGGCAAACTACAAAAAATCCCGACTTTCAAGCGATAACTTAATAAATTTAAAAAATGTCTATCACTAGCGATTTTCATATGTTTATCGAGCCGGCCAAGCTGAAAAGAATCGTGTGTCCAGAGAAATAAGAATGAAATTGGCTTGCAATGCAGTTCTAGGTATCTAAACGAAAAGGTGTCGAGTTCTGACGAGAGTTAAATTATACCATATCGCTAACGACATTGAGTAGATATTTCTTTAAATTCCTTCGCTGGGTAAGAGTTCTGTACGTGAGTACTATTACTTATTCTGTAACACTGGTCGCTTTACTAGATCATCTTCTTATCGTGTGTGTTAGTGACTAACAACTACTAAAGGCCTCTGACATGATTTTAGGAACGACCAATGTATAAGACGTGACCTGGACCGACGGCTAAACGTGCCCTCCGAAGCACGGATCATCTTACTTATCAGACAATCTGGTGATCAGCCTACAATGTCTTAAACAAACTAGGACAACAACACAAAGTCGTTGCCCCCGCCGGGAATCACACCCACGACCTCCGGGTATGAGCCAAACGCTCTAACCACTAAACCACGGAGGCAGTTACTAGACCATATGTAACTCACATTGTCCAGTGTGGTGGTGATGGTGTTGCCAAAGTCTGGCAGCACGGCCTGTATCGCGCTAGTGTCGGATATATCGCTGAGTATCGCGCGGTATATCTTGCCGTCGTGCCTCACGGTGCAGTGGACGCCTTCCGCCAGAGTCTGTTCGGTTAGCGGCGTCAGCTGAGAAAGGAAACGTGCTTTTTAAGAACCTGCTGTGTTAATCCAGGGTGTCATCTTCCTGCGTACCAAATTTTATAAAAAATTAAGAAACATACATACACTCACAAACTTTCGCCTTCATAATATTAGTGTGATGTCACATTAAGGTGACAAAGTTCTTTGAGCTATGTACGATTTCGTTCCAATACAAGTCGCATCGCTTTGATTTTGCCGCAGTGCAATTTGAGCTTTAGAAAACCAGTATTAAGATGAAATTGTAAACTGTTTGAAATAGGTAGTCATGTAAGATTATTTTTGACGACCTCGACCGTGGCATTGTGGTCACCATGCTAGTCCACACCACCCAGAGGTTCCGGGTTCGATCCCTGGACAAGGCAAGTTGGAAAATGGCCTTTTCAAATTGTGCTGGGTCTATATAGTATCGTTGAGTTAGTATCCCATTGCACAAGTCTCGAACTTACTTTGGGTATAGCACAATCTGTGTAATTTGTCCCAATATATTTATTTATTTACTATCGAAATTAAATACCCGTATGCAACGTGTAACTTCAAAACAACCACTTGGACATAACAAAAACCTAAGAAGTTGCTATTATTGAGCAACTAAGGAGCCTACATTGGCAGCATCAAAATTGGCAACGGAACTCTTCTCTGAGCGTTGAGGCCAGAACAACCACTTGGATACAAAAAGCTAAGAAACTGCTCATGTTAGTAACCTACCTTGGCCTCATCAAAACTGGCGATGGCCTCTTCGACCATCTTCGCCTTGTCCAGGTCCAGCTGTACGTAGAACTTGTCAAACGACTCCACGTACGTCACGCGGCACCTTATCTGCTGGCCCACGATGATCGTCAGGTCGATGGCTTCGTCTGAAACGTGTAGCGTGATTTACCAGTCAGTTTATTTTATTTATTCTTATAATAATGGTGTACAGGAGCAGTGCACGAGGGCAATTCCACTGCATAGATGTGTAAGACAGGGAGACGTTATATCTCCGAAACTGTTCACCGTTGCACTGGAAGATGCCTTCAAGCTTCTGGAATGGGAAGGATTTGGCATCAACATCAATGGCGAATATATCACTCACCTTCGATTTGCCGACGATATCGTTGTCATGGCAGAATCGATGGAAGACCTAAGTACTATGCTCGGAGACCTAAATCGAGTTTCCCAACAAGTGGGCCTTAAAATGAACATGGACAAAACGAAAGTAATGTCGAATGTCCATGTTGCGCCCCTACCTGTTTGTGTTGGGAGCTCCACCCTCGAAGTTGTAGACCAGTATATCTACCTGGGTCAATTGATCCAGGCAGGAAGTTCCAGCTTCGAGGAAGAGGTCTTTCGACGAATCCGACTCGGCTGGGCAGCGTTCGGGAGGCTACGCAATGTCTTCTCGTCCAAAATACCTCTGTGCCTCAAGACTAAGGTCTACAACCAATGTGTGTTACCAGTGATGACTTATGGCTTTGAAACGTGGTCCCTTACTATGGGTCTCATAAGAAAGCTCAAGGTCGCTCAACGCGCTATGGAGAGGGCTATGCTCGGTGTTTCCCTACGTGATCGAATCAGAAATGAGGAAATCCGTAGGAGAACAAAAGTCACTGACATAGCCAAGCGGATTAGCTCGTTGAAGTGGCAGTGGGCGGGACACATAGCGCGACGAACCGATGGCCGATGGGGCAAAAAAGTTCTTGAATGGCGACCGCGTACTGGCAAGCGAAGCGTAGGGCACCCACCTACAAGGTGGTCAGATGACCTGACCAGGGTCGCTGGAAAGCGCTGGATGCAGGCCGCTCTTGATCGGTCATTTTGGAAATCTTTGGGAGAGGCCTATGTCCAGCAGTGGACGTTATGCGGCTGAAATGATGATGATGATGATGATGATGATAATAATGGTGCCGTGCGATGACCGGCAGAATAGAATAGGGCCACTCCAAGTCCTCCCGTGGATGTCGTAGAAGGCGTCTTAGGAAATACAAGCTAAATAAAGCTTATAGATATGAATAAGACCTCTCCAACCCATCTGGCCAGCGAGGAGAGTGTAGGCCAAGTCATCAGACTGCTCTGGCCAAGTATGCCAACGGCAGTACAGAGGGTGGTGCTTCTGCAGTGGAGACTAAAGATCTGATGACGACGATTACATGAAATCGTAATCGGCGGAGTTAAGGCCGTAGGCCATTTACCACAACCTGTAGGTTGACTGGTTGAGGTGGTGTTGACATGCAAACATTCGGAAATATGTTCTATTATTAATTAAATAATTAAGTTGTAGTCTGTTTTTTGGAGTGTTAATAATCCTGTTTTACCCTTCGGTAATGGAACATATAAGCCGTTGGTCCCAGCTGTCATCAATGTATGACAGTCGTCAAACTATGTCAGATGCCTTAAGGCAGCCTGCAAAATCTGACACCAGTGTTAGCCATTTACACACACGAACCAACAAACAAGTGAAAAAACAACTGACCTTTCAAAGTGACCGCCGACTGGTGTTCAGACAATACCGCCAGCTCCTTTTCCACCAGCATATCGGCGACGCTCGCGCCGTTGTTCCACAGCGACACCTTGTACTGCTCGTCTACTATCTCCTGGAACACGCACTGGTACCGCGGCGCGTTGAAACAGAGATCGATCTCAGGGTTCGCTTTCCACTCCCCATCCTTCGGCTTCACACCCACTAAAGAACAGTGCACCGCCATTTTGGGCAAATCCATCAACTCTTGATCTAACTGCCATATATCTTTAGCGTCAACTAGCTGCTTATTCCCGAAATCGACGTATCTGACTATAAACTTGGAGAACGGCTGAGCGGATACTACAGTCGCTCGGTAAAGGACGCCGTCAGCCGGGTACCTCGCCAGGACTGACGCGCCAACGGGCACCATACCCGTGTAGGACTTCACGCCTTTATACAACTCCGGTATTTTGTGCATCATTTCCAGGAATTTTGGCTGGAGGGACAAGATCTGTGTGTAAAAACTCTCAGGTGATATTATCCACGTGACGGACACTTCGTGTTGGGCGCCGATTTCGACTGTGGGCTCGATAAACGGTGTCTCCAGAGGTACTGGGGAAGTGAGCTCCTTGTATTGCACTTGTGTAAATTTGCTCCGGCTCTTGTAGGGCGGGGCGCGGCCCGCGCGGCCGCCGCCGTCTGACCCGAAGCTTTTGTTCGATCTTCTGTCGGTGTCTGATCCGAACGACCTATCAGCTCTTTCAGCGCGCTCTCTAGGAGTGAAGTTACTTCTTGGTGGCCTGTCTTCTCTTGGCCCTCGGTCTTCTCTAGGCCCCCGGTCTTCTCTTGGTCCCCGGTCCTCTCTAGGCCCTCGGTCCTCTCTGGGCCCTCTGTTCTCTCGGGGCACATACTCTCGCTTTTGGAAGTTCTCCTTTTTGTCGCCCCATCGGTCGCCGCGGTTCTCTCTTCGGTCCGGACGGTTCTCTCGACTTCTGTTGCCCCATTCGTCATTTCTGTTATCATCTTGGTTGAATTTGTTCTCGCTGCAAATAATAATTATTTATCAAACACAGTTAGGGTTAGAGTATGCAGAGTTAATAGTTAGATTATAAGTCATTAAATTATCAATAAACCTTATGGTTTAGAGGCATGAGAACGCAATTTAAGTTACGAAAACAGGATTAAAGCAATTAAATGAAATTTATCGGTCAAGTACTGCAATGCATTACAGAAGAAACTATTGCATATTTTAAAATCTACCTACAGTTTAAAGCAAGTTAAATTATTATTCGTTACATAAAGTGTGAGATTTTACGATGAAAATTATAACCTAGTAAGTACACTCAAGAATAATACAAACAGACCACACCAAGCATCAATAAAAATGACAAGACGAAATCCAGTGCAAAAACGAAAAACCAGACAAAACGGTGCTGACACAGAATTAATATGAGTATTACGTACGGAACGGAATTTCCTAAGGTCCCGCGCAATATGCCAGGCATCCGCAGCCGCCCGCTAAATACCCTCGACAAGGCGAGAACGGGGGAGAGGTGCGGGGACGGGGGACAGAGACGCATATTGCGCGTTACCTTAGGAGATTCCGTTCTCTATGTGATACTCATATTAATCCTGTGGCACTACGTAACAGATGGAATGTGTCAATGCAAGCCGAGTATGCAACACGGCCACGAACTAGTGTGGTGCGGGAGACAAGCGTGACCGCAAGCAAATAGGGCGGCGAAACGAGGACGATTCAGATATTAATGCCGTCGCAACGCACCGCTGCAAACCACTAGTGTTGTCCAACAATCGATAATTTTAATCGACAAGTTTATTTGTTGTTGTTGTAATTTTTTATGTTTATCATGGTGCAATAAAGTTAATTTGTATTGTATTGTATTTGCTAAGGGCAAATTTTAAAAAAGTGGCGGAACTACCTAATATATTGAAGTCGTAACGCCATCTATTATTTGTCAGGGAAATTACAAACCCTGAATTTGAATCGTTATCATCTTATCGCCCAATAACATTTTTAACAACTGAACCGATTTTCATCAAAACTCCTCTCTGTTTTGTCGGGGATTTAAAAAAAACTATCGATAAGCATATCGATAGTATAGATCCTGACGACGGACAAGATAGTTTGTCTTTATGTATTATGTAAAGCAATACTATTGGTTGGTAACCGATACTATCGGTACTATTAATAGACTATCGACACTAACTGTTTTAGATAATCTATCTATCTAGTCGATAGTGGACCATCGAGCGACAACACTACCAACCGCTTCATTGCATGTTGCTTTTTTCTTAAATATGCGCCCCGATGCGGTGATATTAACTGGTTAGCTCGTTTAGCATTTACTTGTTGTTAGCGTGTAAAGCATGTAACATCGCTTTCTTTCTTTCGATTCCCAGCCAGGGCAAGTTTTAAAATGTCCTCTTTCAAATTAGCCGGGGACTTGGGTGTTTATCTATATATGTATTTATTATAAAATATAGTATAGTTGGTTTGGTATACCATAACACAAGCTTAAGCTAACTTTGGGGCTGGCTTGATCTGGGCGATCTGTCCCTAATTTGTCCTATGTGTATTTATTCTTTGATATACAAATGGTTTAATGGTATAGGAGTCGATACCTCAGCTGTTACAATTAATCACAACATGGAGTAGATAGATAAAGATATCTTAGTATCGGCATTAATATGGAATCAGAGCTCTAGGCTGTGATCTTGACATTTTTGGATAAAAAAATTCACCCTTATATATTTAACAACAAAGTTCAAAATCCTTTGATAAATTTATTTGATTTACTATAGATAAAATACTTCACCCTTATTTATTTAATAACATAGTTCAAAATCCTTTGATGAATTTAGATTTTCACTTTAATATTTGGCAGATAAAATGTCAAAATTATAGCATAGAGCAAAGAGAAGCGAACGAAAAAGGTCGACATCTACTCAATGGGCAACACACATGACGGTACCGTTTGAGCCGGTCCTGAATCGAGCCTTTCGAGGGCTGGGCGTCCGCCGAGGCGGCCTCAACCGCCTGCCTTAGCCTTTTGCCCACACCCGCCGAGTCTTTGCTCTTCCAACCTGGCCTTTGCCCGGCCTTTTCGTGGTCCGGCCTAGGTTTTCTTCTGTTGAATTTTATTCAGTCAGATTCATGTAATTTCTTGTCATATCTTACCTTAAAATCTGTGTGTGTTGTATCTCTATTTGTGATAATACGTAGTAGTTTCCAGAACACAAAAGCCCGTGAATTTAAAAATGGATGGGGTAATATTGGTGTATTAAATTATAATACAACTGATTAGCTTTGGTCCCAAATGCCGGCATTCCTTTCTAGCTTACTAGCAACTGCCCCAGTGAAGATGTTTCGATATAAAAGTATCTAAAAGTAGTCGTATATGGCGTGTTATTCCTACGTCATAATAAGTATTACTAGAAACTGCAATAACATTCCACTTAGAACTATTTATATTAAGTTTACAAATAATATATATTTTAGAATACAATTTGTATCAATCCAATGCAGCGCATGCATTGGATTGATAAGATATAAATTATAATATAACATAAGTTATATTTCAGGACAAATAAAAGTTAAACTCGTGTCTTATAATAAATCTTATAAATCATCTTTTAATACCAACAAAAGCTAAACTAGTAAATTCGAATCAATTAGAAAGGCGTTGCCTGAAAGACTTGAATAATGCATTAGGAATGTACTGTCGGTTTTCGATACAGTTTCTCCAATAGAAAAAGCAACGAAATGACGTTTGATATTGTGCTGGCAAAATACCAACTGAAACCGTCGCAAATATTTGGGACAGTGCAATTGTTAACGATTTACGCCTACTCTTATGCAAGTAGCGGGTTGTTACGTCATGTATTGCAATCAAATGTTATAAATTGGGACGTCAGTGTAATGTGTATTGCATTGTACACAAGTAAATTGTATCGGTATAATATTAAATTGTGCTAAATAGCTATGTAACAGCGTATACCTGTAAAATAAAATAAATACATAACAATGCATAAATATGTCAGATAAAATAATCCCCACTCATTGATGATATTTTTCTTGAGCAATAAATAAATAGGTCAAATTCATAAATCTATACATATAATAAAACAGTAAAAAAAGTGTGTCTGTACATTCAATATATTTCCAAAAAAAAAAATTGGGGGCGATGGAGACGTAGTAATAGAGTAAGAATTTAAAAAAAATGTCTGTCTGTTTGTCTGTATGTCTGTTTGTCTGTTTGTCTGTTTGTACACGCTAATCTCCGGAAATACTGGACGGATTCGAATGAAACTTTTTTTGTTATATAGCTATTAAGCCTGGGCAACATATAGGGTATAAATGATTTTGGAAAATGGAACGCCTGATGCAGAACCATAATGGTCCAGCAAAACTATAAGAGATATAAAAATGCCGCCTTAGTAAAAGTTGTTCAGCCTGATGAGCATTTTCCAGGGACATAAAGTCCACGCGAACGAAGTCGCGGGCTTCGGCTAGTTTTAGATAAGTGTCTTGGTTGAAACTACTTTAAACCATTTAACCATTGGGCGGACGTCGACGTACGGAATATTCAGATTTTAACTGTAAGGTTCTGATTCCGGAAGCACGGAATCCCATACAAATTGGCTAATCTCCGTCGACGTCCAGAATATTCAGGCTGAATTTATTCAGAACGTTCTGATTCCTTTCAGATTCTTAACGTGAGAATGCACCTTCCTAGGCTAAGAATGAAAAAACATGTGTCAGCGATGTTATCGAAACACCGACAGCAAAAAAAAGATCTTAAGAAACCGTCATCGTCATCGTAACTAAAAATCAGCAGCAACTAATGCCATTAATACAAGTAATTATATTTAATTTCCCATAATAAATACATAAATATATCATAGTAGAAAAATGTTAGTATAATTTATTTTCCAAAAGGTCCCCATTACCCATAGTAAACATATAAAATAGATCTTAACTGGTCAAGACCCGACTACATAATATGATGCGGCCTTCCATTGTTTTACTATTGTGTCTGGTATTGCCGGTCACAATGGGTTAATAGAATAAATGTTAGTATAAATCGCTTTATTTACTTTCCAAAGGGGCCCCAAATATTTGAATGCCCGAGGGCCTCAGAATAGTTTAAAACGGCTCCGATAATAGTAAACCACGTATTAAAATTTTAGGGCTCAAATGAATGAGCGCCGGCTCGCAACACTGGTTGCTGACGGTCGCGACTGTTTGCTATTTGTGTCGCAAATTGTTGCTGGAATAATCGTCTGTAAAAGCCTTGGTCTGTACTGGTAAGTCTTTAGACCGCATTTTTTCTTTCAACTTCCAAAAAGGAGGAACGACAATTCGTCGCGATCTTTTGTGTAAGTTCACCGAATTATTCAAAGAAATATAGACATATGACGTCATATTTTCTGGGAGTCAAATAACGCTCTTAATATCAGTATATCTGCAATAATTAATCTTGAATCACGTTGAGACTACATAAAATGATAACAAGTGACTTTATTTTGTGACGTTTTATTTTCTTAACAGTACCGAATAATTTATTTTTGACCCAGGAAAGTACCCAACTTGAATATAGAGTAATTTCATTTTTAAAAAGTACCCAATTTGAACAGAGTAACTTTATTTTTGACCCAGGAAAGTACCCAATTTGACCATAGAGTAACTCTATTTCTAACCCAGAAAAGTACCCAATTTGAACATGGATAACTTTATTTTTGACCTAGGAAAGTACCCAATTTGAATATAGAGTAACTCTATTTTTAACCCAGGAAAGTACCAAATTTGAACATAGAGTAACTTTATTTTTGACCCAGGAAAGTACCCAATTTGAACAGAGTAACTTTATTTTTGACCTAGGAAAGTACCCAATTTGAAAATAGAGTAACTTTATTTTTGACCCAGGAAAGTACCTAATTTGAACATAGAGTAACTTTATTTTTGACCCAGGAAAGTACCCAATTTGAACATAGAGTAACTTACCGATCCCGATTGTCCCTGTTGTCTCTGTTGAAAGGCCTAGAGGGGGCCGGCTGGTGCGCGGCGGGGGCGGAGGGGGGGTCCTCCCAACCATCGTCGTCCGCCGGCGCTGGGGCCGCAGCGGCCGCCGGCGCAGGCTGAGACCTTTCCCAGGGCTTCCCACCGCCTCTGTGTAGGGTAATACAACTTGTATAATTATAATAAAATAAAAGTAAAAAAAGAACCGAAAAAATATCGACATTCCCATACAAATTTGCCCAGGTGGCTGCACACATAAAAAATTGGCTATCAATGTTGTTACATTCAATTCAATTCAATTCATTTATTGCTTTTCATATTGTACATATATAACACTTTACTACATAGTCACTTCTTAAATTAGTAGGTACAACATGAGCCCTGATAGGGCATTGCAAAAGAAAAAAATTGGAACGGCATGCGGTTTGTGTAAGTGCTAAGGACGAAAGGACTCCACCTCATCATCATAATCATCAGGTCTTTTTGTCTCCACTGCAGGACCACGACCCTCTCTGTATTACCAGAGCCATACATGGCCATAGCAGCCAGAAGACTAGGCCTACACTCTCTACGCTGGCCAGATGGGTCAAAGAGGTCTTTTTGATGTTTATAAGCTTTGTTCAGCTTGTATTTCCTAAGTCGCCTTCTACAACATCTACGGGAAGAGATGGAGTGGTCCTATTCTAGGCCGGAAGCCACAGTTCAAATACTCACTAAGTGTGTGCGCGGTTTTCCCGTTTGGTTCCCATGCCATGCGGTTTCTAGATAATTTTTAGATGTTGTAAGAGGCGACTAAAGGATTAAGCTGATTTAAGCTAAAACACCAATTGCTACAACTGCATTCCCAATTAATGTTACCATTTGAAATCGTTACTTTACTGATGCATGTTGCATTAAAATAGTGTAAAACGTTCAGTCAATAACTGGAAAATTCAAATAAAATTACACTTAAGAGACCGCGCCTGAAATCTGATGAATTATAGCATTTTGATTCATATTCCAGAGACAATAAAGACTAACGCGCGACTTCAGTGGTAACGCGGACTGTATTTCTTGTTCGAA
The DNA here is from genome assembly GCA_963555685.1 of Acrobasis consociella. Taxonomy (NCBI): domain Eukaryota; kingdom Metazoa; phylum Arthropoda; class Insecta; order Lepidoptera; family Pyralidae; genus Acrobasis; species Acrobasis consociella. The sequence continues at coordinate 5,365,283 of OY743114.1, forward strand.
AGCTAACATTCCCATACGTTTTGCGTCAATCATTACGGTTGTACTCTAACATTACACATTAACATATTGTTTCTTGTTACTGACAGATAGACATTATGTTAAGTAGTTATTAGAACACTATCATCTACACCTCAAGCAGTACTACTCTGGCCCATAATAAGCATTTTAAAACTATAGATCATGTTTACGACGCCGAGCAAAAAACGCTTGCGTCACGCGTGGATAGAATGAAAGCTTAGCGCGGCGAAATTTGAATACAAAGAAATTGGCGCTCTCTGTTTAACTAATTAAATGCGGTTTTGCTATGAAGCTAGACTGTTTACTAATGTCTGCATTTCAAATGAAATCCTATGCAAAGAGTTATGTAAGATCACGATCAGTGACTTATTATTAGTCTATTCATATTTTATAATTGTTATGACTATAGTGATTATAAATAGACTTACAGCTAAGTATAACCTACATATATTTAGCTCAAATGTTGAAGACTGAAGAACACTTTTGTTTATAACGAAAATAGATTACAATACGATACAAACATTCAATTATTATTAGATAAATGTTGAAATGAAATGTGGTTGGTATAATGATACGCCATACCTTTCGCCTCTGTCTTGTCGCCCGCCAAACTTGTCGCTGTGGCGTCCCGGCCCAGATCTGTCGAAGCCATCTTTATCCCTGCACAAACACAAACCTATCAGCACATACCCTGCAATATTTAAACCAGACACAAATGAATATTACCTATACATGTTATCTGGAAGCACAAAACTGCACTGGACTGGCGAATGGGGTTCAAAGAACCGAATTGAAGGTCATGTCTATGAGTCAGTAATCTATTTTTTGTTGAACAGTAAAAACTGAACTATTATAGTAAATTCGCCTAGGAATACATGTTATCGTGGCTTCGCTTATCCGAGATGTGACATTTGGAGCTGTTTTATCATATTTGAGTCACTTAAGATTATTTCCTCAGCAACACGGCTTATGAAGTCTTCCGTGAAAGAATCGTCGCACGATTTTTAACCCCCGACAAAAAGGGGTGTTATAAGTTTGACACCAATGTCTGTCGATCTGTCTGTCTGTTGGTCTGTCTGTGGCGTCGTAGCTTTCGAACGGATGAACCGATTTCGATGTTGTTTTTTTTATGTGAAAGCAAAGTTCTTTGCCTGCGCTCGATAAACGCTGTGGCCTTTCGATTTTTTTCAAATTTTCCTGGGTCATGGATGTAGGATGAAAGAGTTTTGAATGGAAAGGAACGTACGGTATGTAAGAGAAGGATGGACGACACTAGTAAGAGGGTGTGAAAGAGAAAGGAAGAGACGCGGGAAAAGTTTGAATTTAGAGGAATGAAAAAAGGGGGATGGCTAAGATTTGCTAAGACGATAAGCTAAGATAAGAAAAGACGACTTGTAAATTAAAAATTAGATTTATTCACTACGAATAAAGCCGTGATTTACCTCGAACTAAGTTTCTGTGGATTTTTCTCTGCCCCACATCCCACATATTTGGGGGCTCGTCCGGGATAGGAGCGGAGATCTCAGAAGAAAGAAGTGAGCAAATTATCATCACCCACAAGACGAGGCGTGTGTAGTAAGACGTGACTACGCCCGCTAGCTGTATTTTTGGAATTGAAGACGCATTTTCAGAACTATGGCGAAAAGAAGGAGCAGGGGTGGTGATGACGAGCGGTTCGAGCAGGCGATGTCATCCAGATGTGACGGTGGTTCAATGCTGATGGGGGAAAGCCTCATACAAAAATTTACTGGCCAAAACAAAACATACACAGCGGCCAGGTGGATCCAAGACATTGAGGATAATGCAGAGATCTTGGGATGGACTCCAGTGCAGACGCTCTTGATGGCGAGACGCTCGTTGGCTGGAACTGCAGAATTGTGGTTGCGTACAGAACGTGCGTTCAAGAGTTGGGATGAATTGAAAGCTGGTGTTCTAAAGGAGTTCCCAGATTCTATTGACAGCAAGATGATCCACGAGATGATGACGGCGAGGAAGAAAAAGTCGACTGAGTCCTGTTATGACTATATGTTAACGATGAAAGAGCTCGGTAAACGAGGAAGAATGGCTGATTACGTAGCTATTAAGTATATAGTTGAAGGCATACAGGATCTCGAGACAAATAAGGTTTTATTATACGGAGTTTCAACGTACAGTGAGCTTAAGGAGAAACTGAAATTGTATGAAGAAATGAAGCAGAAAATGTCGGCGGCTCCGGCGGCTCGCACGAAAGTAGCGGATAAACCAAAATCCGAGAGAGCGAAGTATATACGTTGCTACAGCTGTGGGGAAAAAGATCATTCATCTACAGATTGTCCGCATAAAGAAAGAGCGCGCACAAGAGAGATTGACAGAAGTTGCATCCCAGAATGGATTGCAAATGAATAGAAAGAAGTCTCAGTTGGTTCAAGTAAAGAATGTAAGACATGCTGCAGAATTTGGAAAAATAAAAGAAGCTCAAAGACAAGATGGAAGACTGAAAGCTGTAATGCAGTTATTTAAAGAAAATTTTCATTCTAAGGATTACTATTCGGAAAGTGGTATGCTTTACACAGGGCTACAGAAGCAACTTGTTGGGCCAAGGAAGTTGGACAATAAGATTATAAAAAAAGCACAAGAGAATGACCATTTTCTGAAAAATAAGATGTTAATTTTTATTAAACAGGAAAATAGAAGAAAAGTCAGAGAAAAGATGATCAAGAGTCTAGAAAAGAATAAGAGAACTTTTGGTAAGAAGCGGAAGAAGAGTACTAAGCACAAGCAGGTTGTTAAAGTTGCTGTCAAGAAAGTAAAGATGAAGTTCAAGGTTAGGAAGAATGACAGGTATGAAGTTTGGAAACTGGATGGTTCGTTCAAGAGTAAGGTATGAGTTTATATTTTTTTACTTTTATGCGAGTTGTTTATTTTTAATTTGTGTGTATAAGATGTATGGTTTGCGGACATTGGGGTATAGGATAAGATGTTCCATGCACCAAGCGTTATGATTAGGTAGTATTTAAGTAAGAATTTAAGATCTACGGTTTAACGATGATGGTTACAGACGTTTAACTAAAGTTTTTTAAGGTGTTATAAATTTGTTATTTTATTATTTTATGAAGTTTACAGATGTGTTATCTTTAAGTTTATGATGCTAATGTGTTGTTCAAGAGTTACAGTATTTAATTTTATTCTACAAAGATTTAAAGATGTTAATTTAAAATGTTTTAACAATGTGTAGTGTAATTTTAAAATGTTTTAACATAGGAAGTCTGGGGGCCAGACTATGTCAGGACAGCCGATTTGTAGGATGAAAGAGTTTTGAATGGAAAGGAACGTACGGTATGTAAGAGAAGGATGGACGACACTAGTAAGAGGGTGTGAAAGAGAAAGGAAGAGACGCGGGAAAAGTTTGAATTTAGAGGAATGAAAAAAGGGGGATGGCTAAGATTTGCTAAGACGATAAGCTAAGATAAGAAAAGACGACTTGTAAATTAAAAATTAGATTTATTCACTACGAATAAAGCCGTGATTTACCTCGAACTAAGTTTCTGTGGATTTTTCTCTGCCCCACATCCCACATGGATGTTTATCTATGTATTTGTTATAAAATATAATATCGTTGAGTTAGTATCCCATAACACAAGTCTCGAACTTACTTTGGGGCTAGCTCAATCAGTGGAATTTGCTCCTATATATTCATTTAAACTCTTTTTTACCTGCCGCGGAAACTCCCAGCTCTCTGTCCGAATTCCTCATTGCCCTCTTTGGGCCTCCGTTCGTCTTTGAAGCTCTTCTCCCGGCGGAAACTCTTCTTCCGACTGTCATCGGGAACGCTGCCTTCAGGGGAACTGAAGCTTTCCGGCGCCTCTTTGCGGACCGGCGTGGTGGCTTTGGGCTGTACGGAAAAAACTTAGCCTAAAAAACCTATATCAATTGAGCGAGTTTGGATATTTATATATAATATAATTTTTCAAAACTAAAAAAACTACACTAGCTGCCGTTTTTGATAAAATTTCTATTGGACCACCTCGCAAGTATATCCTATCAAATAAAAAAAGAATTTTCCATCACAGGGAATTGATAACCGTCTTCTTTTTGGAAGACTATTAACAAAGTGGCGGATTTCTAGCCTAATAGAAACAGATACATTTTCACGTCTTTATCTCTGACGGGGTAGACACAACACAGGATGAAAAAAGGAATCAAAATAGTGATAGGTTGCTAGCATAATTCGCCTATTATCATAATCTCTCCTCGCTGCAGTTACACGAAACAAACACATCTAAATTGTTATTTTATGTGTTTAATCATGATTTCATGGTGTTACTGTTTTCCACTTCACTGTTATGTTGTTGTTATCATTATAACAAATAAACGCTGATCATTAACTTTGGCTGGTAACTCAACAACTTAACAGTGAAGTGAAAAACAATCTTTATGTTTTTTTATAGTATAAACTTTTCCAGACAAAGTCCACGCGAACAAAGTCGCGGGCTTCAGCTAGTAATAAATAAATGCTGTTTATAGTAAATTAGTTTAAAGCTGGTGCCTCTATTTCAGGCACTGTTGTTTTTTTGGTTTATTAATCATTTCACATATTTACAAACCGTCTTGTTATAAAATGCAGACTTTACTAGATATCAATTTGTTTAGGTCTAAAAATAATTTAAACCTAGTAACAAACTTAGTCTGCATTTTATAATAATATGGAAAATGTTTATACATATTTAAATGTCTCTTGATTACTCACCTCAGTATTACTCCTTGGCTGTGAGAGCTGGGTCATCCTTCGAGCGACATCCAGCGGTGGGTTGACTGTGTCATCTATGAGGGACACCAGCATGGTGTCACTGGACAGGACACCCATGACATGCGCCATTAGAGTCTTCTCTAGCGCCAGCATTTCCAGGAGATTTGACGTCTTTGTCTCTATACGTTTGTTTTCGAAGCCCTAGCCAGGAAAATTGAACTGAATGTTACTTCCGAGAATAGGGATGTGGATGACTTAAAAAAGTATATTATTTTATTTAGCCTGTCAACTAAATTATCCAAAAATAAAGGACCCGTATGTTTTCAGGTAGCATAGTAGTAAACATTTACAAAGATAGAGCGCTTCGAAGTTTAGGAGTGGGCGTAATTTACTTTTACCTTTGGTTAAAAATCGTAGCTGATCGTGATGTCACGCGAAATTTAAATGCGCTGTATCTTCGTCATTATTTGCTTATCAGAGAAAAGAAAAATATGTATACCATACTTTTTAATAATCTATCCAATGAATCAAACAATTTTTTTTTGTCTACCTTCTTATTTCTTTAAATTTTTGCTCTAGTATATCAAATCTATGTCCTTTCTCAATGCTAAGGGAAACTTGTTATTTTATAACATTTTCTGTAAATATTTTAAGTGAACCAGAGTAAAGTTGTATCTTAACATTCATAAGAGTTTCTTTAAATGCAGTTACGGCTTTTATGAAACTTTTTTATTTTAATCAGTGTTACTTAAATTTTCCATGTAATCAACTGGTCAAAAATATTTTTAGTTACAGCCCTATCAATAATGAAATATTAAAAAAACTCACCTTCAATGCACACTTCATAGCTTGAGCTGGCAGCATGATGAGCTCAGGCGTTATTGTCCTCAAATCTGACACATCCACTTCCTGCTCATTACCATAGTCCACATATGCAACCACCACTTTGTTTCCCCCTTTAATGTCTCTAACCCTGGCCCGATACCAGTTATCATCATCTGGAAAGCGCGCACAGCAAGCTGCACCTACTGGCAACTCTCCTGGGGAAGAACTATTCTCACAATGTGTCTTAACAGCATCCATGACAGCATTTAACTCATCAATCTTCTCTGACAACTGCACAAAGAATTTGATGCAGCTGTCTACATAAGACACCAGCACAGACTGCCGTGTTCCTAGCTGCAGCATCTCCATCCACTTGAATTGCAGCCTTTCCTTCATATTCACCATTAAGAGGTCCAGTAAGTTCTTATTATCATAATATAACTCTCCGTACTGAATGAGTGGGGGGCCCTCCGGTGCCACTACTTTCAATGTCAGCACTTTACTTTGGACTAGCTGTTTAAATGCCTCGGTTAAATGTGGCCCTTTCTCCAGTTTCTTCACACCAGACAAACAGAACCTCATTGCAAACACATTGGGCTTCACAAACTCCTCTGGTATATCGAAAATATCATAGTATGAGACCATTTCTGTGTCCCCAAAATCAACAAAGAACAGTTTACACTGGGATCCAGATAGATTCATGACTATTGCTCTGCAAATAATACGGTCTCCAGACATTCGGCCCAGACACACAGTGCCAATCATCGGTGGTTCCGTGAGACTGCTATGCGGTCTCTTATTAATATCATCCATCATGTCTTGGAATTTTTTTGCATCAGCTACTAACTGTACTGCAAACAACTCGGGCCCTTCTTCAGCAAATGACACACAAACTTTATGCTGAGAATTCAATTCCAGCAATCTGCTTTTGTATGTGGCAGACTTCTTAGGCGATGGCGGTTTGTTCAAGTTGATTGGTGGTGTCAAAGGAGGTGGAGTAGCTGACACTGAGATTGGGGATGTCACAGCATGTTGAGGTTGTCTAGAAGGCTTTAAGTTTACTGGGTTTCTGGCCACCCTGTTCACAACAAGTCGTTGGCTTATCATAGAGGGGGAAGGAAGTGCACCATTAAATGGCAATGACACATTTTGCTGTTGTATTCTCATTGCTGATGCAGGATTAGATGGAAAGTTTTGATGCATGATAAAAGGTACATGTTCAGAGTAAGTTGGAGACTCGTTTATAAAACTAGGTTGCCAGTTGGGTACTTGCTGCGAATCCCCAGACATTTGTAGGAGTAATACTTCTTGTTTAGTTACAGGCAGAGCAACACCTAATCTATTAGTGACTAGATGGGTAGATAAATCTGTTCCTTTATACTGAATAGATATGATAGGAAATGAACGAGTATGTACATCTATTGTAGCTGGATATTCAGCGTAGCAGATCAGACTTTGGAGTTTCAAGATAAGGGGCTCTTCCCATTTACCAGAGGGCTGCATTAGACGTGAAAGGTAGTAGTCTGTTGCTTGGCCACGTAGTTGTAGGAACATAGGATCATAGCTATCCAAAAATCTAATAGTACTCAATGAAATGGTGTCTTTGTTACCATAGTCGATGAAGTGCACGCCGACTAACCCTGTGGCAAGGTTGGTCGTATTCGTAATCTTTGCTCGGTAGTAAATACCATCTCTGTATTTGGCGGCACAAATGATACCTTCATGAATAGCTGCCGGGGGCACGGCTCCCACGCCTTTCTCCAAGTTTTCTCGGGCGTTCTCGAACAGGGACTCTAACATCAACGAAGTTTGTTTATCGAGCTGCCCACTTATCTTCAGAAAATGACCATCTCCATGCACATGGGTCACGTAAAGATTGAAAGGTCTTGAGACTTCTGCTGGTAATGCCATGGTATTTAGTTTTTAGAAGGTAGCGAGTAGTAAAGACAGTAACTTGTTCACATCACTCTAATAGAAACCAGAATTGTGTAAACGTACTTTTGCTGGACTTACATAAAAAAGCCGCTTTCTTTTCCGTTTACGTTTTCAACAAACATGGCGGCTACTATTGGGCTAGACATTTTTAAACAAAAGGAAAATCAAAAATCTATTGCTTCCTCCAATTGTAATACAACAGCATTGAAATATCCAATAAACGAAAAGAAAGATCAATTTGATTGGTTGTAATTTTGCAAGTCTACGACGACAGGGGGGAAAAAAGTTTTGTGTTGGACACACTTTACATTTTGAAGCGGCGATTAGGCCGGCCACATACATACGGAATTCCGTTTCTAAATCCTGATTCGGAATTCCGAATCAGGATTCCGAACGCAGCAAATCCATACAAATCAATGACTGTACCACACACATACGGTAGCATTCCGTTCGGTTTTTATTTCCGTCAGGAATTCCGAATGAAGGCCTGTGCGTTCGGAATCCCGCTTTTGCACAATTGCCATTCCAAAAATTGAAAATTTAAACCTGTCAATTCATGTTTTCCCATACAATAAATACCCGGCATACTATTTTGTGGAAAATGTTATAATAGGTTGATAGGAGTTCGAAGAACTCGTCAATACGAAGATAAAACTATATTTTTAACAATATACAGCAAAAATGCAATCGTTTTAAAAAAATCATAGTCAAATTTCATATTTCCGCACGCTAATAGAACGTCTGCTCTCGATAGCTGGCGGCTCTCGACTGAGACGCGTCATTCCGTACGGAAAAAACCGTATGTGTGTGGTAGACGAACGGAATTCCGAGTCGATTCCGTACGGAATGGATTCCGTACGGAATTCCGTATGTATGTGGCCGCTCTTACACTTCACGATCCGTCGGGCCGATGAGCAGGGGCGACAGACAGGGCGTTGTGATTACACTGCACTAGATCGCCTCCCTAACTCAGTTGTCAGCCGAACTTGATGTCGAAAGCATGGCACCTGTGCTTTCCAAATATCAAATAATTGGCCAAGTGCGTGTCAATGCAATGTGTGCATGTAAATAAAAATGTATAAAAACTAATTTTCTATTGAATTTGTATGAAATTTCCTTTTCCAAATACATTTTATAAGTATGTCACCTGAAGTGCTATTTTTGAAACGCGGAGTCACGTAAACGAATTGTTTTTCCATACAAAAAATCGTTCGTTTAGTGACTCCGCGTTTGAAAAATAGCACCACTGTAACTTTTTAATTTATAAACCCTACTTAAGTTTATTAGTTTTCCTTTAAACTTCGTTATATATACCATTGCTGTGAATATTTTGACGTATCCGTATATAACCGTTTAGCAGATAAAAGGGACTATAAAAAAAATTTCTTTCAAGCTTTTACTTTACGACTTTTTTGCCATGATAAATATACATATCCATCCATACCGAATTACAGCTCTCTAGCACTTATGGCCGCTAAGTAAAACCGCGGACGGACAGACAGACAGATACCTATGGCGAAACTATAAGGGTTCCTTGTTTACTATGGAACTCTAAAAATTGGTATCGCTGTTAACGCACCTGCGGGTGTAAATATAAAAAAAAAGGAAAAAAGAAAATGCTGGAGTAGAGTATCTCGTTTTAAGATAAGTTCATATCAGAAGTGCCATTTTTGAAACGCGGAGTCACTACACGAACTGTTTTTTGTATGGAAAGATCATTCTTTTAGGAAACTCCGCGTTTCAAAAATGGCACTTCTGAACGCCCTGTCTCGGGACAGCGATTACATCACCCGATTTAGGCTAGGCGCGCACTGATGACTTTTTGTCACCGTGACAGTATTTCTGTCTCTTTTGCACTTTCAAAATAAGAAAAAGACATATATACTGTCACGGTGACTAAAGTCACCAGTGCGCGCCTACACTTACGCCCTAAATAGGGAAACAGGGCGGTCGGGTAGCCCCGATCACCCGATATCGGGACACTGTCTCCCTGTCAGCGATTACACTTCCCGATTTAGGAAGCCTGCGTGAAATCGTCCCCGATGAATCGTGTAGTGTAATCGCGGTTTAACTAAGGCCGGCCACATACATACATACGGAATTCCGATTCGAAATCGCATTTCGGAATTCCAAATCGAGATTCCGAACGCAGCAAATCCATACAAATCAATGACTGTACGGCAGGAGTCAGGACATATCTTTAAACATTTGCCAGAAGTGCCATTTTTGAAACGCGGAGTCACCTAAACGAATGGTTTTTCCATACAAAAAACCGTTCATTTCAGGTCTTCAAATATTTGCCAGCAAAAAATGTAAAACTTACTGCTGTCAAATCATATTTTCCATACAACGAGTAGATTCCGATAAAACCCGGCATACTGTTTTGTGGGAAATGTTATGAGGTTATGACAAGTTGATGGGGGATTAAAGAACTGGTTAATATGAGTTTCTTTTATTTGGTTCTTTTTATAAAATTTATTGTCTTGCAATCTTTGGGTATTATTGGGATGCACTGCACCCGCTAACTGTAAGTTTTATTATAAAAGATATAGCAAAATCATCGTCAAATTCTATACTCAACTCAATTCTTAGCGATGCGTAAAATTCGGAATTCCGTATTTATGTGACCGGTCTAAAGTAAAGGCACATTGTTTTTCTACCAGGCACGGCAGCGGCGACGGCGACGGCAGCAGTGCACGCAAAAGTGTAAAGCCGGGAGACTTATTTTTGAAATCACTTGTCACATTACGAAGGGTTTGCGCGAGCGTTTCCAAACGGGCGCATTTTTGAATCGGTAGTTTGCGAAGGATTTGCACGAGTGGTCTTGATCACTCGTAATTTTGACATTTGTAGCGTAGATATGTCATCGAAGCCAATCATGGTATATCCGTTGATCCGTTCCATTTCACGTTGCTTTTTTATTCATGTTCGAATTTTTAGATAAGCATAGACAAATTATCGATGTTTTCTGCGTAAAACAATATTGTTTTTCGCTGACACTAAGGTTTCAAAAATACGATCAATTTGTATTTTACGCGAGCGGTGAGTTGCAAAACTACACGTTTTGTGTTTCGCTGAGTCCCTCAATGAAAAATAGCACTCCGGGTCTCCTGCACCTAAATTTTCGAAACATTACACAAAAACATGCAAACAAAGGGGCGTGGCTATACACAATTGTCTATGGCATACACATGTTTCTGCTTTCCAAAGCAAATGGAAAACATGCGCTGCGCGGGGCGAGAGGGGAAGGGTTTCTTTTTTAATTATTTTATGGTTTTGGGTACGAGTCCTTTGGAGCCTATCTCTATTATCTGCAATTGGTAAAACGCAGAACACATCTTCTAGTTCTTCGTCTGGCAAAAATGATGATAACAGTAATCAGAAATAAATATTATTAGGTATCTTAAGTGTCATTTTTGAAACACGGAGTCACCTAAACGAATGGTTTTTCCATACAAAAAACCGTTCGTTTAGTGACTCCGCGTTTAAAAAGTAGCACCTCATGATGAAGTCAACCATAAAGAAATGTTTCATTCAAAACAGAAATTATTTGCAGGAGACGGTTTGTGTATGAAAAATAATATTTTTGTTTTGTTTTTGTTTCATGTTTTTTGTGTAATGTTTCGAGAATTCTGGCGCAGGAGACCCGCCTTAACGAACGACGCGGCCTCTTATTGGCTATCCCGCTATCCCCTTGTATGGCGGCTATGGCCCGATTACGGGTTCCGTCCGATATCATATATATAAAGATGGCACTTTTCCACTTGCCGGCAGCGGCCCCGGCGATGCCTACCGCCGGCGCCGTCACGGCAAATTGGAAAATTTAATATTTTTAAGTCCGGCCCTAAACAAAAATAATTACATAAAATAATTTTTCAAAAATAACTTTTCCGCGCGCATCGTAAAAATTCACTTTTATCATTTTTTCCAATCGCGTCGCGCTAAAAGAAGTATAACTACTAAAACTTCATGCTTTGACGTCAGGTCGCTTGAAAGATCGTCTCGCACTCGCAGGCTTGATCACCAATCCAAGTTGTGACTACGCCCGAGGTTGCCTAACCCATCAAAACGTAGTCAGGTAACCCGTCCTATTGGTGATCACATCTAGAGTTGCTTAACCTGTGAAAGAATAGTAAGCCGTCGAAAAAGTCTAGTCGCCTAGTGGAAAAACGCCCATTCAACTATAAATCTCGTACTACCGATGCCTACAAAAAACAAGAAATTATGTCTATGGTTGTCTATTTTGCCGACTTGACATTAGTTTATTGTTGCACAATTGTCAATACACGTACTTGTTGCGTTTTAAAACTATCGATATTTTGGATATCGATAGTTGACCTCGCAACGGTTACAATATCAATAGGACTGACGATACTATTGATTGTTAATAGTTTGCAATACTATTGATTAAAGGTAAAACTATCGATAATGTATCGATACTATTGAATTTAGATACTATCAATAGTTTTTAATTAATACTATCGACAGTATCGCTACCATAACTACTATTTGTATGATAGCCAAATTACTATCGATAGTAATAAAATATGATATTAGGTAATACTATTGCTTTTACCTGATTATCAATATTACAATAATATCAATATTATCTAATACCATTGTTTCTTATCTGAATATCGATATTACAATACTATCGATAGTTCTTTATACAAATTGTACCTTTATTTATAACTATCGATACTCTCTTAATTCAATAGTATTATTAATACTATTGATAGTTTTACCTTTCATCAATAGTATTGCAATGCAAAGTATTGACAATCGAAACTATCCATATTAACTGTTTTCAAGGCCACGACGACAGTATCGAAAGACTATCGATATCGATATTTTACTATTGCTTGCAACACTAATTTTTCTAATATTTGTGATGGGAGTTTTTGGCGGGAAGTCAAGGGGTCCAGTTGGAGTTTGCCTTAAATTGTTTTGCAAATTGTTTCTAGTGGACTTTATAATATAAAATTGGTGTAGTTTGGTGTTATAAATGCTCATTCTCATGGACAATATGTGAAATGTTTAAAGTGGACAGTCATAGTGCGGTTGTAGTGATATTTATTTGCGGACTGCGGTGGGCGTCTTTGGGTGCCGTCCGCCACTCAATCGGCTATGAAAACCAGTGGACTCGTATAGATTTGTCGCCAGAAGCTCCCGTGAAGCAATCAAAGGACCTATACCAACCTTTGATTGTATAGGGTTTAGGATTAGGAATAAAGAAGAGATAAATAAAGATTGGCTCTAAAGGACCAGTATCCAGAGCCGTAAATTAATTTAAGAAAAAAAAAAAATATTTGTGATGTGAAGTTTACTTTGTATTTTTTTTCATTTAAAAGCCAAATTTTGAGTTTTTGATCAATTATTTTGTGAAACGAAAGCTCGAAAGCTAACTAAGTCTCAATTTATAGAAATGATTGAGACGTGTTCAAAACGATGTATGTTACTAGGAACTGTAAGTCTTGGAATGTAAGTATAATATGTATCAAAATAAGTGAAATGATGTTAATGTTAGACAATATTTAATTAATTGTATATTTTTCTAGCTTGACTTTAGTGGTGTTGATATTAGAATCTCATTTGGCTGACACACTTTCTGGCAGCCAGAGGAAAAACAAAACATTCCCTACAGAGACTAATTCCACATGTTACCAGCATAAAGCCTTCAAGATTATCAGCGAATGCCATCCTTGCACAGGTACACATTAAATCATGTCACATGTAACAAAAATTCTAGGTCTATGTGTTTTACATTTCCTTTATCATATATTCAATGTTGCCATTGCAAATTGCTAGTGGTAGTAGCTGTTTTAAATAATTATAAAATATATTAAGTACTGTATACTTATCAACATGTACTTACATCTTTTGTCATGTCCCAAATGCCTGACGCCTTGTACTAAGGCAGATCTGAATGTGGCCATGGACAGGGTGGTCGCCGTGGCTAGGTTCTGGTCTAAAAATACATATAAAAGCCATTTTGACTCTAAAGAAGAAGATTATCATGAAAAGTTCCTGCAAAAGCCGAATTACCGAATACATATTTGATGCTTTGATCCTCATAATGCAAACTTTTCATTCACTGCAGAAAAATACAATGTGCATGTTTTTCAAAAGGGAAAACACACAACGTGTTTTACTGGTGTGTTTTATTGCAGTGAAATTTTTAACAAGTATTTTATAAGTATTTGCAAAAGGTTTTTTTGCTAGTAATAAGCTTGTACCTGTTTCAGATTTTGAAATCAAAAGTGAGAGCATAGGAGTTTGTAAACACACAAGTTTCAAAGAAATTTTGCGATGTGAAAATGGAGAAACAGTAACCAGAAGGTAATTATACTTCTACAGAAGATATTCAAAATAAGTTTATATTATTTTATACATTATATTATAGCTTTTAGATTTTTTTCTGTGGTCACATAATTTCAGCACACCTACTCAACTGTGTGCCTTAATAAGCTTAGAGGTCCTTTAGATATTGAAGACTTTGAAGAGTATAGAGTAGATAGTATACAGGTAAAAGTCCATGAAACCAAGTGTACAGGAGCTTGTGATAATTTTATGCCACTTTTGTTCACCTATCCAAGTGTGAACATCAGTAAAACTTGAGAGTCCCCCTGGCCCCTGGGCAAAGATAATGTAATTACTAACAGATTCCCAATGTCATAGAAACTATCCCGTAGCTAGGCAATGCACCATATAGGGACAAGGATGATGAATAATTATGTTTACAATCAAGTTCAACAATCTCTTCAAAACATACTGAATCGTTCTTACATGTCATTACTTCCAGTTGGTTGTTTTGGAAATAGTTAAGAGGAGGCCTATATGCAGCAGTGGACTCCCTGCCGCAGGTATGATGACATTGACATGTATTTGATGCCTTTTTTTTCAGCTGTGATCGAGTGGCATACTTAGAAGAGAGAGCTTACTGGAAGTTCACCATCTGGTCATTTGTAATTGGAGCAGCCTCCTCTATCGCGGTCATGCTGAGGATGCGAGTGCTGAACAACAGGGCAAAGAGAAGGGCTCGACAGGTCCTCAGTAATGGATCTATATAGTTACTTTTTAGTAAACTCCTATAGAAATTCTTCTATTTGATCTCTATACAAATAATATTATTGTGGAAGAGTTTAGTTACCTTACACACTGGACTCTGCCATGCAGGCCTGAAAGTGTTATAAGTGCAGGTTATAATTCTCCTACTGACCTCGCATTCTGTAAATCTACTATTGTATAATACAATGTTAGCATTTTGGCAAAAATTTGAAATTACAAGGAACAAATATTGACAAGTCGAAAGTGTGATTACTGATAAGATTATTAATAAAACTTATTTATTAATCAAACAGTATTTTTAATAACTCTGATATAACTTTAACATTTACACTGTTACCTAATAACCTGTAACATTGTTTTGTAGTGATATTATTTGGGAAATCATAGTTTTTCGGGAATGCCATCAAAGATAGCACTTCCCTAGGAGTGAAGAATCGTAGCTTCAGTTCTCTCAAACATTGCAAAAACTCTTCACTGCCAGATTCATGCATGTTGGCTGTTTTAAGACACATTTCTACACTTTCTGGACTTGCTTCAGTGAGTACTGATCCAGTTCCATCAGCATAATGGGAATAAGCTTTTGTGAAACAGCAAGATCTGCAAGAGTCTTTGTATCTAATATCAAATACATGTGCTCTCCTTAACATTTTATCATTTACTAAGAACTCTTTAGGCACATCGGTTTCCAATATTTCTTCTAAAGTATATGGTTCCCCAAATTCTTTTGGCAGTTGATGTATCTGTGGAAAATAAATAAATAAATGTAATACATACATACTATCACGTCTTTATCCCTGATAAGGCAGACAGAGCATTTTGGGTCTTGCGGTTCTATGCAGAGCCCAGGGCCGCAAGACCCAAAAGCCACTTTTAGCGTCATGGTAGGCGAGAAGATGTAAATGTAATATTAATCATTATGTTATTAACTTATTACTTATTAAATGTATACTATTTTGCCACACAGAATGAAATAATCTTGCACAATCAAATGTGAAATTATTCATCTGCATCGGTCAAACTGGGAAAAAATAGAAGAAAATGTATAGCAATACACTTACAATTTCATTCTTTGTTTTAAAATTCCATGCTACTTCTGTTCTTCTTGCTACACAATAGTATCTCAATCGTGAATTTGGGACACCCACTGAAGAAGGGCATAAGAGAAATTCTTGATAGACAAATCTGTTATCTTTTAGCTTTTCAATAAACATATTCCGCACGGTGGAACATTCAAAACCTTTGACATTCTCCATCAAAATGTATTCAATATTATCTAGTTCACTCAGAATATCAATTATATATAAAAATGATTTAGTTCTTGGGTCACTATCGTCCAAGAATTTACCATTTCTTGTAAATGGCTGACAGGGCGGAGACATTAAGATAGTATTTACATTGAAACTCTTGATTTCAGTTGGGGTTAAAGATTGAATGTTCCTGGTTATTAAATTTACTTCAGGGAAATTGTGTTTATAGACTTCATTGGCTACAGTGTTGATGTCCATAGCTGCTATTATTTCACCAGGCAATCCAGACTCTGAAACATAATATTTAAGATAGAGAATTGGGACTTAAAATATATTATGTTTAAGAACAGGATATGTATGACACCGAATGGGGCAGAAAGTTTCTTGAATGGCGGCTATGTACCGGCAAGCGCAACGTAGGACACCCACCTGCTAGGTGGTCAGACGACCTGAACAATAGCGTCAGCGTTTGCAGGAAAACGCCGGAGGCCGCTTCCGATCGGTCGTGTTGGAAATCTTTGGGGAGGCCTATGTCAGACTTCATGTGGCTAATTGATGATGTAGGTTATAATGCCCATGCTGGTCTGGGAGAAATAAAAAAAAAACTTAGAATGTACCAGCTGCTTCTCTTCCCACTCAGATCGTAAAAGCCGATCGAGGGAATGGGCAAAAATGCAAATCATGTTAACAGGCGATGCGGCTAGCAACCCATCACTGTATTGATTGCATTTCCATCTTCTCGCCCACCATGACGCTAAAAGTGGCTTTTGGGTCTTGCGGCCCTGGGCTCTGCATAGAACCGCAAGACCCAAAATGCTCTGTCTGCCCCATTAGGGATAAAGACGTGATAGTATGTATGTATGTATGTAGGTTATAAACATTACCATTCCAAGCACAATGCATGCCCCCTATACCGCTATAAAGTTCTAGAATTCTGTGCTTCGTCATTGTGAGGCGAAAGTTTTTGTACTAGTAAATTAGAAAGATTATAAACTTTCTTTTTTAAGTACTATTTTGGTCTTACTTTCACTCACTCCCATCTTGTTGACAAAAACTTTAACTGTTTGACATTGACATAACAAACAATTGACTGAATTGACAATTGACATTGACATGCGTTGGTATGTATGACACAACGCATTCGTTACCTACATGACATGCCCTACATGGTGCTATTTTTAAACGTGGAGTCACTAAAGGAACGGTTATTTGTATGGAAAAACCTGTGGGAAAAAACCATCCGCCGCGTTAAAAAATGGCACTATCTACTAAAAGTTGTCATTTCAAAAAATTCCTTTGTATTTTTTGTACAATTTTGTAATTTAAATGGCAATAATTTTTGTAAATAAAAAAAAAGTAAACAGTCATGGCGGATCCACAACACGGGAAGGACGTGCTTGGTGTTGTGGAAGGTGAACATTCCGATTCAAGAGAACATGTATACCTTCAGGAAACATTTTATATACTCTCCAAAAAGAATTCAGTGTTTCGGGTTAGGCTCACATCAAAAGGATTATCATTGATAAAGGAAACCGACGGCAACTCAAAAGAGCAAACAATTTTACTGCGAGATATCGTTGGTAGCAAATGCATGAGGAGTAAAAGACGTCGTCCTGGTGCTGGTTCATGTGTCTGCAGCTCGCTTGTGGGACCCCAACAGCTCAAAGTTGTCGATGAGAACAGCGGAGATCTAGATGAAAACGATATCAGCGCATACCTCTATGTTTACGCTTACATCCTGAAGCGCAGCCGCCGCACCTTGAAAAGAGAGCGAACTACAATAACATTGCGGTTCAGGTCGTATGACAAATATGAAGATAATAACAAGGAAGCCCAAAAGTGGAGAGTAACGTTGAAGTGTTTAATAGCAGGGCATCCGATTACGTACACGCCACCCGTGAACGATAAAAAGTTGTTGATACTTTTAAATCCAAAGTCGGGACCTGGGAAAGCCAGGGAGTTATTCCAGACGAAAGTGGCGCCTATCCTGCAAGAGGCGGAGGTTCCTTACGATCTGCATGTGACAAAATATGCCCAATATGCGCGAGAATTTGTTAGAACGAGGAATGTTTACTCCTGGCGGGGAATCGTGGCAGTGGGCGGCGACGGAGTCCTGTTTGAGGTCCTCAACGGCATGTTCGAGCGGCTGGACTGGCAACAAGCTCTGTCTGAAGTACCTCTGGCCATTCTGCCATGTGGCTCTGGCAATGGTTTGGCAAAAACCATATGCCACCAATTTAAGTAAGTGCCTATTTAATCAGTCCAATTTATTTGATGGTATTGAATGATTTGTTGCCAATGTACCTAGTTACTTGAATAATTTGTTAGTAGAAGATCAAAAATTAAATTGTCTATTCCATGTTGATAATACCTACTTACCTATATGCTTTAAGGCTAAAGAATTTATTACCTACACCTACACTTTCATTAATTATTTTTATGGACTTATCCACAAAAGTAAAAAAAAAAACATAAAAAATGTATGTAAAAACAGTCACTTACATTTGGATATTTGTTTCACTTGATAATGTAAATTTTTCTTTCAATTTCATTAATAACTACCCTTTTTTAATTTAGTCAAAATTAATTCTTTAAGTATTAAGTATGGCTCTAGAAGTACAGAGAGGGTTCTGTTATTGCAGTGGAGACTAAAAAGACCTGATGATAATGATGATGATTAATTAATTAAAAGTGCATTGTTTATTAATTTGTGCTTAATCTTTTTAGACACTGGCAATGTTGAATAGCAACACTAAGCTTGTAGCCTGCTCGGTTATACAAGGTGGAAGGGATATACCCATAATAAATTGAACCACAGGCTATATTAGACAAATTTGTATGGAAATGTCGACTTTTTTTGTTCTTTGACTGTTATTTTATGATCATTATAATATAGTGATCTTTCTTTCTTTCTTATCGTGTGAAAAAAAGATATAGTGATGTGAGATCTGAGTATGTGCCTTCCATGCTGTATTTAGGGACAAATAGGATATACCAAATAATCACTTTCACAAGTTTTTGCCTGCTCTTAGAATCAAATTCATGACCTTATGTTTACGGACAAGTAGGCCATAATCAACATGAAAAGCCATCTCTTCCTACTAAACCATAGTTACCTACTACCTACAAGAAAAAAACTATTCAGATACCTACCTAAATAGTTTGTTTTGTGGGTAGTACATCCTACCTACAGGATAGTACTTCGTATAAATCATACCTCAGTTTCAACAGTAAACAAAGTTAAATAGTTTTTTGGAGCAGTAATCAATTAGGTAATAGGTATCTAGTATAATGTTAAAAAGTCTAATCAGATTAACAGTTTTTATTTAACTATATTTTTTGTTTCTTATAAGAGTTTCTTGTCAACTTTTAACAGTTCTTGATTTTTTGTTTAGATGCAAATAATGGCACCTAGTAAACAATAGTGGTAGATAACGATGAATGCTTTATGTTTACTAATAGGTCTGTGTTTCTACACAATAGAACCAAGTGCAGAGGTCAAGGAGAGTGATGTCATAAGGTTGTCTAGGTATATCATTAATTACAATGATTCAGATGTTTTTGAGAATATAGCAAAGTACTCATGTTTTCAGATGTTCTTATGACGTCGATTTGAACCCAGGAAAATAATTCATTTTCAACAATTTGCCCCTAATGACTTGCTCTTAATTAATTGCTCTCAAAAACTCGCCCCTGAAAACTTTTGAGACTTAGGCACTTACTTTATTCCCGATAATTTTCTCTCAAAAACGCAATAATTTGATACTAAACACGCAAATCACACCGATTAGAATGTTAGATTCGAATTGGTTCAAGATTGATTGAAAAGATGATTGTTTAAGAAAAATATTTTTTTTTTTAAAACATTTGACTATGTTTATTTTTTTATTTGAACGATATTATTTCTATGACAATAATTTCACATTATACAAATTGCTCCCTGATAACTTGCTCTTAACAAATCTATCCCCGAGATTTGCTCCCCACAACTTTGTAAAAACACAAATCATGGAATCGTCGTGAGCAAGTTGTAACGAAAAGTGTACTTTGCCTTTTTTGACATTGACTGTTGCAGGAACTTAGTATAATAATTTCACTTTCGACTAATTGTTCCCGATAATTTGCTCCCAAAAACTCGCCCCCGACAAATCCCGAAACTCGTAAGTTTGCCTACTTTAGTTGTAGACTTCAAAGAGTGATACTTTCTATTTTGTTGGATACAAACACAAGTTGGGTACAACTTTTACCACTGAAGACTAAATTTTATTTTTGTTTTAACAATAAAATATATTTGGTACCTACTTAAACAGGTTTCAACTTTCTTCATTAATGAAAAACCTTAAAAAAATCTACTAAACAAACAATTTTAACTAGTCATCTCCGTAACTAAACCTGTCATCAAGTCATAATGACTAATATCACTATAATAATTACAAGATTAGTGATTTATTGCACTACTATCTCATAATTACAGTTCGTAAATGTGATAGGTATGTTAGCATTTAACAATCCTGGATCTTGCAGATTAAGACCCTTGACAGCAAATCTAAGGGGGCGTCAAAAGCAAGCGTTCTCGAGCGCCATATTGTACCAATTTCTAAGATTTAAGGAAAAGCCTTTAATTTGTCTTAATTTTAGAGAACCACGCCGATGCGTACAGTCGCCCAACGAGGTAACTGGTTCGGCCCTGTACCTACATCTCAAATGTTATAAATTCCATTAAAATATTAACATGAAAATATATATTCAGAAAGATTTTAATCAAGTCAAAATTCAAGATATAGATACATCAATTAAGTCATACTTTTGTTTGAGATTTGCTGTGATATCTTTTTTGGATAAGCAATGGCGTAGTAACTGTTGGGAATAAACAAGATTAATCCCTCTTTCAATGTTCTTGATAACACAATTGTATTGATATACCTAGTGACATTTCGTAAGTAAAAGCGTAATTCGTTTTTATCTATGCTTATCAAGCAATAATCTTAATTAGTGACCATGGAATGTGGACTGACATACATGTTTAGGATAATTATTATTGAAGACAAAGCCTACATGTATATGATCAAAATATTTATGAATTTTCTTAAGCGTATTGGTTTTCACTATGCTAGATATAGGTACTTAAGTACTTATTCGTACTTCTCTATCCCTCAGACAGTAGTGGCCAAAAGCCACATTTATTCTTGTGCTGGGCGAGCATTAAAATAGTAGGGTTTAAAAATTTAAGAGTCAACCAACTAATAAAACTAATAATTTAAATAAATTCAATAAAAATGGTTTTTAAGGCGTTAAAGGCCCAACGCAGCCAACATACTTTCCGTGACGCACTTTTTAGTCTGTGATAGCACGGTAAAGATATCATACAGTAGAACAACTCAGCGCTGTCCTTGAAAAACATACCTACGCCACGCGTGCGCTAGGGCTGCCCGTATTTTAATTTCACCTACCTACTTAAGTGACTAGTTTTGTGATTGTAAGGTGAATGAAAAAGGAAGCGTGTTATTTTTTTTATTATTAGCATATTTAATAAACATAAATTGCATATTTCAATAATAGGTATATGTAAGTAGCTAAGTTCCTACAGTAGTAAGTAGACATGTAGCCTAGGAAACTACTACCTACTTACCTACTAGTTTTTTTTTATCGCGAGCGTAGGTAAAATAGCTCACTCCTGGTCGTGGGTTAAGTCTGTCTTCAATTCAACCTTATCACTTATTTATTTTTAATCCAGGTAATTTACTCAGTGGAGAAACTGAAATACTTAATAAACGACGTAGGTACTACCTAGTAGGTACTCCTATAAAAACTACTTTACTGACGAGTGCAAACAACCAAAAACAGCACAATATTGTCTGTGTTTTGCCATAGTATTATCCCACAAGAAAAAGAATAATATACCTTCTTAATAAGTGTTCACAAATAGCACGCTGCTTACAACAAAACACCGTTCGCCACTGCGGCGCAATCCCGACTGTTTGTATACCGAGTCACGGAACAAATGTATACCGACCTTCGAGGCGCGTAGGTATAACTTGCGTTCCGACCGTTTGTATGAAGATAGAATACTGTATGTACTGTGGTGATAGTCTGTGAAAATAGAACCTATGGAATCACATGCAGTAATGCACACGACGCGCAAAAAGTTCGGCGCGCATCGTGTGCGTTACTGCGTATGAAACCGGGACAAGAAGAATGCTCAAGAAATTAATTTAACTTCCAACATCATCATCAGGTTTTTTTGTCCCCACTGCAGGAGCACGACCCTCTCTGTACTACTAGTGCCGTATTTGGTCAGAGCAGCCAGACGATTTGCCCCACGCTCTCCACGGTGGCAAGACGGGTTTGAAAGGTTCTAATGATGTTTTTAAGCTTTGTTTAGCGTATTTCCTAAGTCTACTTCTACGACATCCACGGGAAGACTTGGAGTGGTCCTACTTCTTCCAACAGACCTGAACAAAAAGGGATAATTCTGTTTCTTTATTCTAGACTAGAGGCAACGCGCGGCTTCGCCCGCGTTAACCACGCGAGTGAAGTCGCGGGCGTGATGCAATATAGCTTATAGCGTTCCTCGATAAACGACCTATCTAATACCGAAAGAATTTTTCAAATCAGACCAGTGGTTTCTGAGATTAGCGCGTTCAAACAAACAAACAAACAAACAAACAAACTCTTCAGCTTTATATATTAGTATGGATTGAAAGACCAAAACCTAGTAAAGTGATTAACACAAACCATTCTAAAATAAAAAAGTGTGCACGCGGTTCTGTTTAGAATGGTATGATAAGAATTAATTATAATAACAGCATTATTTTTAATTGAAAAATGATATCATTGTCTCCTATATGAATGGCGTTCATATTTATGTATCTATATGTTCAATAAAATATACTTAGTTTCTATAAGTAAGCCGGATGCGCTATTCTATAAAATCAAATACCTATTTTAAATTACAAACAGATCGATGTAAGTAGGTTAAATCGATTACTGATCGATCACTGAATACAATGTTGAATATTGATGTAGTATATTGTACTTTAGTATGGTTTATTGACTTGATACTTTAAGTAGGCATTTACGTTACCTTTATATTTTTTACCGTCATCATAGCAATGATTTAACAAACACAAAAAAAAAAAACAATTATATTTATTTACAACAGGAGAGAATTGGTTTGTCCGCTGTTTGCTCTCGAGATGATCTCATCTCTCAAGTACATGTGTCAAATAAAGGTAAAACGAACTCATACGTGTTTGTTTTGAGTGCAATAAAAATATTGCATGCCAGATTCCCGGCTGCCTTTATGTCGTAAATTTTTAACGAAGTCTTGAAACTACGTTATTTGATTTTGGTTTCAAGTAATCTGTTAAAAGTTAAGGTAATGATCATTTGTAGAAAGAATTAAATTCAGATCATTTTTTTTTACAGCAAAATCAGTCCATGATTTCCCTTCGACACATGTGACAAATTACTTCCTACACTTACGATCAAATAATCTTTAGAATGACAAACGTTTCTTGTACTTCGTCGTGTCTTTCTTGAGAAATGTAAGTAATCAGGGTTTTAGGCGATTTACACACTGCACCGCACCCCGCTGCGTAGTGCGGGGCCGCCATACAAAAACGACGCGCGTAGACGCGGTGTCAGTGTGTTGGACTGTGCGTGTTTTCTATACAAACGGAGATACTTACAAGCAACGTCAGAACACGCATTCACGCGCTACGCTGCGTTGTGCGGGGCGATGTGAGAATCGCATGTTATGAGTATCATAATAGAAACTTACTATGAATGTTTATATACGTAACGCTTTCGGTATTCTTATACATACAATAGGCAAGAGGGCAAAAATTAGCTGCCTTGAAAATATAATTTATCTTATACTTTGAATGAATTACTGCTCGCATCCACGCACGCTGTAAGCTGTAAGATAATTTACTTTCGTTGATAGGACAATTATATTTATGTTGTTTATGTAACAATAGTCTCCACCAATTGCCTCTGAGCTTCTTGTCTGCATTATCAAAGATTACTCAACGACAAGTTGGTGCTATTATGTTATAATTATATAAATTAAATAATTAGCTCATACTACGAGTAGTAATCTTTACTTCTAGATATACAATCAAATAACTTAGACCACCTTTTTATTGATTCAAATATCATCTAAAATTTTGTAAACATATAGGTACTTACTTTGTGTAATACTAGCAGTCCATCCCGGCTTCGCCCGTGGTACATACATAGCCTATGTCACTCAGGGATAACATACCTATCCAACAGTGAAAGAATTTTTAAAATCGATCCAGTAGTTTCGGAGCCTATTCAATACAATCAAACAAACAAACAAACAAATCTTTCCTCTTTATAATATTAGTGTAGATAAAATGTATCTTATTTTGACTGAAGTCAACATTGTCCTCAAAACAATCCAGATAGGCTACTAATGTAAAGGTACAAAATACGCCATAATTGCTTTTTCATTGACGTAATAAACTTATAGTTACTTAATTGCAATAGCATTTTTTCTGCTACGGTTTTACGCACATTGTTCATATACAGAAACAGGTTTAGTATAAAATCCTGGTTGTGGTTTTTATTACGTTTGTCCGTTTTTCCTTGTCGGTTTAAAGTGGACGTGTACATTATAGTCTGTAAGATCGAGCCATTTCATAGTATAAAATGAGAATACGTATCATATTGTTTGACACCCTTTAATAAAAAGAAGACTTGTAGGGTGTAGTGTAGGTACTTAATCGAAAATTTGAAATGTTATTGAAGGAATGCTAGTAAGTTTGCCGGTTGTTGACATGCTTGACGAGGCCGAAAATTCAAGTGATAACTATGCAAATTTATGTTTGCTGTGTCCGAACTCAATGGAAACTATAATTTCAAGTCATCCATTGTTTTAGAATTCAAATGCTGTCTAAAAAAACAAAGACAGAGCGTCATCGCCATACCAGTAGCATAATCATGTAAAAGCATTTTAAATTGGGAAATACTTTTTTTTCAAATACATTAGTTTAAGTATTGTAAATTATGTAAAAGTCAGTTTGTCGTCCACTTTAAAACGGATTCATAAATACAGAGTATTTTTGCATTATAGTGCTTCTGTAGCATAGGTTAGTTTAGACATAGGCTACATTTTATCCGGAATAAAGTCCCCGAGGGATGAGCTCGGTCAAAAGGTATTATGTACTCAATGTCAGTAGAATCCGAGCTAGATATTATGTTCCAAGATTTCTTCTAATTAAAGCTTTTTAGAAACATATTGACTATTGTAATTTGGATGCCATTATGTGGCTCTAAAATCTCGATGTCAATCGTCGTATTTTGTTAACTATTACCGCTGTGCATAAAAGGTAATTTAACCAGCTGGTAAATTCAAATGTAAAACTACTTAAGGGTAAATCAAAACGGTTCGATCGATATCTTCGCATTAGTATCGATTCAAACCTCGCCTTTCAATCTATAAAGCAATCTCCATAAAAATACCCCACTTGTGATATTGGTGTCCCAATTTTTGTCTGTTATCGCTATGACGAAGCTACTCTTACTAAATCTCGGAAAGTCGATTTGTGATTCGATTCAAAAACGAAAATATTTTGCGAAAAACAGTTATGCGACCTCCACCTTTCTGAGCTCAGTAGGTGCACTCCCACGTGAAATATAAGTAGGTACAGAAGGTGTTTAAAATACTGGTAAACCAAGACTTAAGCACAATGATTATAAATAATTAATTGAAGAAAGTTTAAGCACTGTTGTAGAAAATTATAAGACTTCAGGTAGATGTTCCTGGGTCTTGGATGTTGATCTTTATATGTATTTGTTATAAAATATAGCATCGTTGAGTAAGTATCTCATAACACAAGTCTCGAACTTTCTTTGGGGCTAGCTCAATCAGTGTAATTTGTCCCTATATATTTATTTATTTATATAAACAGGATGACAGTTGGAGGTGGAATGTGTCAGAATGATGCGAAAGGATCGTTTGAAGAATTTTAATCAAAATGGAATTTAGAAATAAATTTTGAAAGGTGTAATACATGCAGGATCAATGAAAAATGACGAGTCGTCACACTTATCGTGAAAATCGTATCTACTGCCTCGTTTTCCTTACGCTCAAGCCAAGGCCATCTGGCTCGGCCAGCTAATGTATTCCATGCAATTATTCTGTGGCATTGCAAATTACTGGGCGATGCAAAATGCACTTTCAAGATAAGCTTCTACGTATACGTGTTTAATGTTAAGGGTGTGTAAATGAATAGCACTGAATAACATTTTACAGTATATGAGGAAAATTTAGCTGTCGTTTTCACTAATGATATATAGCATATCTATATATCTTCTATTTGTATCTGTTGCCCAGAAGGTAACAAAGGAGCTACAGTGTGAGACAGGGGGCTGTTAAGAGGGCCCTTCCTGGTTCGTCTATCGACAACGCTAGCATGGTTTGAAATGCTTGTTGTTTCATTTTGCGCAATGCTAGAAAAAAAAGCAAAGCGAAAAGAGAAAGATAATGCCTGAGCGCTCAGTTTGCATTCTATTGAACGAAATTAGTATTATTATAAACGATTCATTGAACAATTATTAACTATTCATATTCACAAAATGACTGAAATGAAAGATACGAAATCGTTAGGCAATCAGCAGTATTTTTGATAAAAGAAATACTATACTTAATGATAAACGAAAATAAACAACTGTTATGATTATACAGTAGTATGCATCACTTGTATTTAGTCACGAGTCACTACTTATCACTATCATAAGCCGTATCCGTTATCCATATAATATTAGGTCTCTAATGAAAATCCGTGTTCTTATCTAGGCTAGACTATTATAATTAGGACGTCGAATTTAATTAAATGAAAAAATTAAACTTATCCCACTCTAATATATTCTATTTAATGATGGTTAATGATCTTAATATATAGAAGACTAACGTATAAGTATTAATTTTTATCAAAACAATCCAAGCAGAAAAATGAATTGATAATCATCGTTTTTGATTTTCAGGAATAAAATTATCGAGAGTAAAATATGACAGAAATAGTTCATTAAGTATTATGAATTATGGTTGTTCCAGTGAGCCGTACATTCAACAAAACCTCGTGGGTCACACGATGGCGCTAACGAGAGGCAAGACCACCCCGCTGGATGTGGTCAGGATCGAAACGAAGACGAAAGTAAGTACATCATAAATTCTCATCAGCCAAGTAACAACTGTCTCAACTCACCGGTATCACAGAGATAGGAAAAGTAAGACGATACGTGAAACACAGAGACAATAAGAAACAATGGACATGGTTAGAGAAGGCCTTGGACAAGAGGCTCACAGTAACAGGCTAGAAAAAATCACACATAACACTTTTATATGCAAACATAGGTTCACGCAGAACTGTTATATAAAGCATAAGATGAACATCAGATAAAGGGGTCATCATTGATATATAGTGACAGGCCTTAATAATTTTAAAATCACTGTTTATTGCTATGTAAACTTTTGAGCCACTAGTTCTTGCTACTTAACACAACACCTCATTACTTACGGATAGCATAGTATCGTAATTAACTTACGATAATTAGATACATAAACTCACACTAACTCAATTATTAACACAACTGACCTACTATCCTGATTTGCTTCGTTTGAACGAACCTTATTTGTCTTGTTAACCTGTTGTGTATTTACCTTAATATTTTGATTTTAGACTAGAAGTTTAAAAACTAGACTTAATTTTCCGTTTCTTTTTTTTTATTGATTGAATAAGAAGTTCGGTAAATGTTGTCATATTTATTTAAGCGATTATTAAAAAGAGGATTGTTTATTCTGCGATTCGTAGTGTTTGATTCGTGAAAAATGAAAATTTTTATGGCTTTGTTTGTCGGCTTGGTCTAGAGTTATTGTTGAGCGCACTTTGGTTCAATCGTTATCGCTGCTTTACTTTCGTAGTAGTATTAGTAATAATGCCACGAAGTCTGCGATCTAACAAATTTTCATACTATTAACAAATACTCATATTTTGGAATAATAATAGCGAGGTCTAAATAGCATTGCTTAGTTCTAATTAACTACTTACTTGTTGATTAAATAAATAAATAAATCTATAGGGACAAATTACACTTATTGAGCTAGCCCCAAAGTAAGTTCAAGACTTGTGTTATGGGATACTAACTTAACGATACTATATTTTATAACAAATACATATATAGATAAACATCCAAGACCCAGGACAATTTGAAAAAGGCCATTTTTCAACTTGCACTGACCGGGAATCGAACCCGGGACCTCTGGGTGGCGGACTAGCATGGTGACCACTACGCCACGGAGGTCGTCAAAATATTAACCGTATACAAAACATTCTAGGTTGTTCTTGTTGGGCAGTTCTTTAAATTTAATTATAATTTTAACACATACAAAATAGGTTTATCTCATACATAGATTGCAAACAATATTAAGCTATGGAAAAATTCATATATCCGTTATATGATTCACACAAATGAGAAGATTTCATTACAAAGTTGTAGTCATTATCCATAGTCTTTGTAGCCTTTTATGGGTTTTCCTTTACGTTTATACAAACAGCTCATAATATCTTTATTTTTATCCTTATATTGATATGCCACGGCCATAGATGCAAGTAGTAACCATGTGGGATTGGAGAAGCTTTCGAGATTGGGGTTTCCCTATGTTACGTCAATTGGTTGTGTGTCATGCTCATGCGCTATGGTTTTGTGTTTAATAAATTAACCAAAATTGCTCTTACTACATTCCGTGTAAAAATCATAATAATACAGATGGTAATGGAATTATGACTGAATAATAAAAACAAAACTGTCAAATAAAACGTTTTGTGGGCAAATTAAATTTCCCCATGGTCAATATAGCAACTCGCTTTTATTCCGTAGCGAAAATATTCCTTTTCATTTGGATGTTTATCTGTATGTGTATTTGTTATAAAATATAGTATTGGTGAGTTAGTACCTTAAAACACAAGTCTCGAACTTATTTTGGCTTGGCTCAATCACAATTTGTTCCTATATGTATGTATTTCAGACTGAATCTGCCTTCTAAATAAAATAATGAAATTGTAAAAGCCAGTAAGCCTAAGTACTAAATAAGTGTATTATTTTTATAATCATTAGCTAAAACCCCACAGTACTAGGCATTAGTCTCCTAACGTTATTTCAAATATAATTTTCAGTCAATACGTTTGAGTTGTTTCTGAATTACAAATTGTTTATTTGTTTGTTTGTAATAACTTTATTGTACCAAAAACAAAATAAAGTACAAAAAATTCGAAAGAGCAAATATACAAAGATTTTTTATTACTTTTACAGCGGTATTGCTTTCTGTTATCGTTTTACAATATATTTTGCTATGCATGCAGTTAAAATTTCAGTTTGTACATTTATATTGTACAAATACTTAGTACTCACGTGTGCGGTACGTAAAATAACATTCAACCGGTTGAATGTACTTATAGATAAGGCAAGGCTAACTTAATAATACTAGTACGCAATTTCTGTATTTCCATACTTGTGTCCTAAGTTGAATATATTATTATCATCAGGTCTTTTTAGACTCCACTGCAGGAGCACGATAGGAGCCTCTCTGTACTACTAGAGCTATACTTGACCAGAGCAGCCAGAGGATTTCGCCTAGCCTCTCGCCTCGCTGGCGTAGACGTGTTGGAGAGGTTTTATTGATGTTTAGATGCTTTTTTCAGCTTGTATTTCCTAAGTCGCCTTCTGCGACATCCACAGGAAGACTTGGAGTGGTCCTATTCGGTTCTGCCGGAAACCAGACGGCTATAGGCACACTAAAGTTGAATATATACTTAAATATTTATCAGCTGTTACGATTTGATTTATTTAGACATGAGCAAGACACCAATTTTCTAGCCAGGAAAAATCTAGATTTTTTAGATTACCACCAAAAAACGCCTTTAGAAAAATAACCCTGAAGACAATACCTAGATAATAATACCTTGATTAAATGGCGTCATCGCAAATCTATTCTTTCCTATTTATCTACCATATTTTCATTGCTGACACATTTTGTGTTAAACCCCACATCTTATTTTACTTCCTAATAAACATATTAGATACTAGCAGAAAGTGAGAGAGGCGGAATGAAAAGCAAGGTTAATTGACTTCCTCGATACTTTAAGTGTAATACAACAACAACTTGGAAGGGAGATACCCGTAATAAACTGCCTCCGTGGTGTAGTGGTTAGAGCGTTCGGCTCATACCTGGAGGTTGCGGGTTCGATTCCCGGCGGGGGCAACGACTTTGTCCCAGTTTGGTTAGGACATTGTAGGCTGATCACCCGATTGTCTGATAAGTTAGATGATCCGTGCTTCGGAGGGCACTTTAAGTCGTCGGTCCCGGTCACTGTCTTTGACATTGGTCGTCCTACTATTGGTCAACCTAAAACCATGTCAGAGGCCTTTAAGGCGGTTTTAAACCTCTGGCACTAGTGTTAGTCACTAACACACACGATAAGAAGAAGACCCCTAATAAAACAAAGCACGGGCTATACTAGATCACTAATTCACTACAGCATAATAAAATAAATTTAACAGTCAAAAACTAATATTAATTTCGACATTCCCATACAAATTGGCTAGACACTTTATATGTCAAATATTTTTTTTTGTATTTGTTGTTTTAATCCATTATACTATAGTGATCTAGTACAGCCCGTGGTTCGATTTATTACGGGTATGTCCCTTCCACATTGTATATTCCTATTCTTTATACTTATGAACTAGGAAAAAATTAGGACACGACATGATACGAATTTATGGTCACTTAATGACAACCATTAAATGGAATGGTCATCATACACTTTATTATTATTTACTTAATTCAATTATATTCTCAACAAAAAGCTGTTGTAGATATTGCTGTTTATATTTATGAATTATTTATCGACACAAGAAATGAATGACGTGGATGTAAGTAATGATATGAGATAGATATAGGTATTTAGATAAAGCGTTTATCATGCGCGTTTATGAGGACGTTTATATCATCAGTACCTACTTTACGCGTGTGAATCGCAATTCGCCCCAATCTCGAGAACCCATCTGAAATTGATGCAGAATTCGTGAGAAACAATGACCCTCGCCGAGTAAGCAGAGCGGCCCAGATAGCTTTGTATTAATTTATAAATAATTAAACACTGATCTCAGATTAAAGTACGTTCTTCAATAGGCGCCACTGATTAATAAAACAAAATTTGCTACTGGTACAACGTTCATTTCGGTTGTTTTAATGTGTTGGTAACTGTCTATCAGTGAATTCATTGCAAGCACTGAATACTAATGAACTCTACCTGGGTCTAGGTCTATGAGTGTATGTATCACAAAGTAATAATATACTACGTACAAGCGGTACAAGTATGCACACTTAGTATACTAGAGGCCAAGGTGTTAACACGATAATAGAAACAGCTATAGTATTAAGTCAAGCAAGCGCATGCTAGTATTGATACGACGGGATACGAGCTCGTGTCGTAGTTAGTATCTTCCGTTGGTTTAGAAGCCCAAAGTATAATAGATGGCCTTTTTATTGTTCTAGGTCTTGCGTGTTTTTCCATACATTTATCAATTAGGTACTCGTATAAAATTACCTCTTTCCATTTCCTCTCGCGGGTCTACTGGAAGAAACTTGTTTAGAAATAAGTAGCACCTATGTACTATGTTTACTTTAATACGGTTTGATTTGTACATCATCATCATTTCAGCTGCATAACGTCCACTGCTGGACATAGGCCTCTCCCAAAGATTTCCAAAATGACCGATATAGAGCGGCTTGCATCCAGCGCCTTCCAGCGACCTGTAAGTGTACATGAACCAAAAAAATAAAACATTGTCTAATTGTAATTATCACATAACACAAATTCAAACTGTTGTAGTGTTTGGGGCTTGCTCAATCAGTGTGATTTGTCCTTATCTACTTATTTACTGATAGCGGGTTTTGTAAATCGTATATCTTGGGGGGCAATAGATCGCGGTGCCCCGGGATCCGTTACTTGCGCTCAGGTAATTTAACGTTCAAAAATATATAGGTAAATAAGAAAAGTAAAATAGCAAGCAAAACATGAGTACATTTTGAATAGATTTTTCTTTTGTGTTGTAAAAGTCGGGCTACAGTGATGGTATTACGTATAGTTTTACGTAAACTACTCACTTTCGAGTCGTTGCGGTCTGTAGTCAGTGGCCATAATCGGTTACTGTGATTGTTACCACTAATAGGTTGACGAGTTTGTAGTGAATGATTTAGAACTAGCCGAAGCCCGCGACTTCGTTCGCGTGGACTTTATGACTCCGGAAAATACTTAGTATTCATTCCTATATTTTTGAATTTATTACAATTAGTATTACCCATGAATTTATATGTCTATGGTATTACGTAAAAGATGATTTTTAGTTCCGTACCCAAAGGGTAAAAATGGGACCCTATAACTAAGAGTTCCCTGTCTGTCCGTCTGTCTGTCACCAGGCTGTATCTCAAGAACCGCGGTAGCTAGACAGTTGAAAATTTCACAAATTATGTATTTCTGTTGCCGCTATAACACTAAATACTAAAAACAAAATAAAATAAATATTTAAGGGGGGCTCCCATACAACAAACGCGATTTTTTATAAATAATGGTACGGAACCCTTAGTGCGCCAATCCGATTCGCCTCCGCCGGTTAAGTTATTATAATATTACTGTATTATAAAAATGGCGATGTTCTTGAAACTAAACACCAAGTTATTTATTTATATAGGTACTTTTCTTAATTCGTATTTTCGAATTACCTGAGCAAAAAGCCTGAGTTACATAAGCTATGTTTACTACTGATTTGTGTTACGCTCTGCAATTGTATACGTCCGTCAATAAACAAGGAATGCTCGAGCACGGATGTAATTATAGCCCCATTTACCCGCTGTACATTGATATAGCTCTATTATCATGTGAATTGTGTTACGGAGGCACATGTGTAACA
This sequence comes from Acrobasis consociella, assembly GCA_963555685.1. Lineage (NCBI taxonomy): Eukaryota > Metazoa > Arthropoda > Insecta > Lepidoptera > Pyralidae > Acrobasis > Acrobasis consociella. The sequence goes on from OY743114.1 coordinate 5,398,106, forward strand.
CTAATCCAATTATCTTGAGAACTTGACATTATAAAGTGGCTTGTCTCTATTTCCAGATTATGTTCTCTTTCCTCTCGGTCGGTTGGGGACTACTCTCGGACATCGACATCGAAAGCGAAAGATTACGAGCCATCGGCGGCCAGAGGTTCGCTGTGTGGGCGCTGGCGAGGATACTCGGGCTGAGAAAGTACAAAGGTGTGGTCAGTTACGCGAGAATAAAGGATGTGAGCAATCTTCCCAAGCCCAAACTGCCGCTCACCCTCAGCCATAGCATCAGCCAGGATGGAGCGCTGGATTCCCCCGACGCGGAAGCGTTCATTGATTGCGACGAACGCACCTCTGACGTGTACTCGAGCGCCATAAACGGCAAGCATCAGCGGGTCGACTCGTGGTACTCGGTAAATTCTAGAAGGAGCGCGTTCTTCAGCACTCGCGGCTCGGAGTATCACAGCGTGACGAGCGACAACTCGGAGATGCGCTCGCCGGTGCACGTGTGCATGCACGGGCCCGCCTCGCACCTGCCGTCGCTCATGTCGCAGCTGCCCTCGCACTGGGTGCACGAGGAAGGTGAGTTCATCATGGTACACGTTGCGTATCAGTCCTACATCGGCGAGGATTTCTTATTTGCGCCGCGCTCCCAGATCTCTGACGGCGTCATGTGGATGCTGATCATCAAAGCTGGAGTCGCGAGATCACAGCTCTTGTCGTTCTTACTAAACGCTGATCAAGGACTACACGCCGACCTTGACAATGAGTACATCAAAATGGTTCCTGTGAGTGCATTTAGGATAGTACCTGAGGGTTCCGAAGGTTATCTCACCGTCGACGGTGAGCTTGTCGAATACGGCCCTATACAAGCGGAAATATTCCCCAACATAGTAAATCTCATAGTGCCTGACACTCAATAACATCCGAAGTTTTAATTTAATGAAAGGTGAAGTATTCTAAATGACTGAATTTATTTAATTGAAACAAAACCGAGCCGATGAAAGTGCAATACAAAGGAATACTAATAATATTGCCATTAAAATAATTAAATATAATGGTTGTGCCACAATAATATCTAAATTAGTTAATACCAAAGTTTATTATTGAACTGGTTTTTGAATTGATCATTCCATTAGAATTGTGATTTAATTTAATATTGCTGAGTATCTTAATGGACGGATAATACGTTTGATTGGTTCAATAATTCGAATGTGATAATATTATTTTAAGTGAATTGATTGATACTGGAATACACTATACGATAGCTGCTAGTCAAGCTTCCTACAACCGAAAGTGCCAAAACTTCTGCACTATAAAAAGTTTTCGTGCTATACTGTTGTAATGTAAAGGAATTGAGAACATTATATCACTATTGGCTCAAGTTAGAGCAGTTAGCAATTTTTGTCCTACTTATTGTAATTTAATTTAATTTGTATTGCGTAGCTTAAAGCTTCATATGTGTGTATCTTGTTTTGATTGAAATGTTTAACTTATGCATGTTTGTCATATGGGACAATGTGAGATTAATTGATTTTCTATTGTTACGGAATTGCAATGACATTGTGTTTATCTTATCATCTCATTGGGTGTGATCGTTCATAATAAATGCTCGAAACACATAAGTTTTAGGTTTTTATAAGGAAATTTAAGTAGCTTACATATCTGTTAATATAATATTCCTACCCTACGAATATATATACATACATCCTGAAATATAGTTTAACGGTTTACAATAAAGACCATCAAATACGGGATCAATATGAAAAGAAATGTACCAACATTTTGATACTTCTTACTTACTTTAAACATGCCGTTTTTAAATAAGTAAATATTCTTATTTAGACGAACTTCTCATATTTCTCATTTTGTACCTTATAGTATATTTATATTTGTAGGCAGCAATTTCACCTTATGTTTTTTTGTTAAAAGAATGATATGATCATAGTAATTTTAGTTTTTAAGTATCATTGGGTTTGGGTCCCTAACTAGTACTTATATGAACTAGATTATACTCGAAACTAGAGCTATAAACATGTTCTAAAAACAAAAATTAAATTGCACAAAACGCGAAAGTCTGGTATTTCTTCATTCCAAATAATCAAATTAATTATCAAAATTGTACAAATACTTATATGTGAAGAGAATGAGTATCCTCCAAACGGTTTAAACACTATTATTTTAAATTTAATAAGTACAAATATTTTAAGAGGTATTTCAGTCCATCATTTTCAATAACTTTTTCCAATTAATGTATATCGAAATTCGAAAAAACATCGAGGTTTTGTAAAACAACGTATTATACAAGATATACTCATTGGGAAAAGTTGCTCAAAATTATGTACTGTATGAATAATCTCTTAAAATATTTGTACTGAATTAGAAATAGCCTTGTATTTACCTGCAATGGTATTAGGGTTAATGATTTTTGCCAGAATTAAAGTAAATAAAAAATAGTATTACTTAATTTATATATTTATGTTATTTTAAAACTTTCTGTGATAATAATAAACTTTGCCATAGTCATTTGAGTTTCGGAAGAAGCCACAAAACCCCCAGTTGATGCCTAATTAATAATTAATAATATGAGTATGTTATTTTGTTTTTAATGTGTGATAAGATAACTTTATTTTGATTGTCAGTCTTAACAGTAATATATGTCTGCAAATGTGTACAATTTAGCATTGTAATATCATTATAATAAAGCATGTTTCAGAAGAAATAATATTTTATCAGTAACAATACAGAGTATAGTAATTATATCAAAGTTCTCATAATAGTTGTTACTAAAGCAGGGCCAGGTATTACTATAGCTGATTACATTTCTACTTATCATCACAGTATAGAAAGCACAAAATATTTTCCTAAGCAACGTTAATAGTTCAGTAGACATTGCACAAAACATGTTAAAACGTTAAGTTTTGGTGTTGCCTGTTTAGTGAAAATGTTATGGAAATTGATAGGGTCCTAATTCTGCAGAGAACTGATTTGTTTAGGCCATATGGGCGGAAATTATTACCTACTATAAATTTTAATTATATGCATTTATTTTCTTGGTTCTCGGCCAAAGAATTAAAAAACTACTGCCATTTATTAATTTAAATTTTAAAAGGTTTATATAAAAATTCATACAATCATACCTTATAATTTTGAATCCGTGTAGTAATATATGGTTTGCACAAGGAAAAGTTTTAAAATTTGATTTTTAATGACTTTTATCTTTAAGAATGTTTACATTATACAATTTTGGCCGAGAAATATTATATTTACTATTTTATTTGTATTGAATCACTTGCATTGTTGTAAATGAAAGTTTATGAAACTGTTGTTAATAAAGAATTATAAAAAATCAATGGGTCTTATTGAAATAAAACTACAGTTTGCAAAATCAAAAATATTTATAATTAAATAACTCTTAGTCACAAATTTAAAATAATACATTTAAAAATTAAATATGTGATGAAAAAATTTGCCAACTGGGATTTGTGTTCATTCATTCATATGCATGAATGTTGGGCTTTGGTCAGATGTAGGGTTGCCAGGTCGCCAAACCTAAAAGCCGGACAGACCAGCCAGTTTGACCGGACATTTGGGTAGAAAAGCCGGACACCCTACATTATTGAGGATTTTGTCTCAGCATTAGGTACAACAAAAAAAATGTATGTAAAACCAAGCTTTTTTGATTATTATCATAAATATTGCCGCCACGCAACGCAACGTACGGCACGTGCGCTATCAATCGAGGAATGAACAGCAACGACAGAGCGCAGGGGGGCGGGCGACAGGCGGCGGCGGGGCGTCCCTCGGCCTGCGTGAGCGACCGACGCGACATTCGACTCTCGTCGCCTGCGCTCGGGCGCGCTCGGCGCTTGGTCGTTCATGAAATGTAAAAAGCCTAACAATAGCCGGACAGGCCGGACACGCTCTAATTTGGCCGGACACGCAACCAAAAAGCCTGACTGTGTCCGGCTTTATCCGGACGCCTGGCAACGCTAGTCAGATGACCTGACCAAGGTCACTGAAAGCGATGGATGCAGACCTTCATGGATCAATTATTTTGGAAATCCTTGGGAGAGGCCTGTCCAGCAGTGGATATTATGTAGCTGAAATGATGATAAGCTTGAACCTAAACCTTATAGTGGGAATAATACTAAAGGCTGAAAACCGAGAGAAGAAATGATACGAAGAAATTCATCTGCATTTTTAGAAAGGTGTGATAACAGATTCCACCTAAGGTAAATGTTTTCATCACATATTTAAAATTTATATATTGTTCCAAGCAATGTAATCCTATCAATGAGAATACATTAATTTATTTTGTCATTTGTTTATGTTTAACAATAAACAATAATTGATGAAATTACGAAATGCTCACTTTACACTCACTGCAGTGAGATTTGGCTTGTTCAGTTATTTAAATTCATTCCAATACATGTAAATATATTTGCCATTGGGAGAGTACTAATATTAATTCTTTTCTTTACATACCTATTCAAGTAATCATTTTCTCATTTCCTAATTATAACACTCATGTCTTTAGTGCATTCTTAAATTTTCATCAGAATATTTAGTTAGGTATTACTTTTAAATAGAAATAATACAGCAAATGTATAAAGATCTCATACTTAAAATGCATAAAGTAATTTATTAAGTCATAAGACTAAATTATAAAAGTAGGTACCATTTAAATGTTAAAGTATCACTTATGTAAACATTTTATTACTACCTATCTTATGCTGATACTCTATCACCAAACCAAATACTTACTGATTTATAAAATTCATAAAATAAATTCTAAAGATAGAAAATGCTAAGATATTTACTTACGAAATAGGTACTAAATATTAATTAATCTAATTGTGAGTTGTTTATCCATAATAATGTAGGCAGTACATTTCCTAAGCAGTCTTGCAATTTTTTTTTACAACCAGAAAAAATTATCTCAATTTCAGTGAATCCAGACTGTCTAGAAGGTTTTGTACTTCTGTGTCCACTTGCTCCCGAGTGCTGACTCGCTCCAGTCTCTCTCGGAGGGACTCCAACTCTCCAGCATCAGCTTTCTGTATTTTCATGTATTTCAACATCATTTCCACCACTAAACATATTTCATTGATAAGCTGCTTTGTTTCTTCTGAATGCCCGGTACTGCTGGGACGCATTCTTATGAGTTTCAATTTACTCTGAGCCAGTTGTAATGGATTGCGCCCATTTCTATCATTGGAACTGACGTCTGTGCCAGCGTCGAGAAGTGCTATAACAACCGGGATATGGTTTGTGCAAGCTGCAAGGTGTAAAGGAGTGTTACCTAAAGTATCCTTAATATTAGGGTTGGCTCCATGCTTCAACAGCGTTTTGACGACATCTACATATCCCCAGCACGCTGCTAAATGGAGTGGACTTCGTTTGTGCTCATCTGACGAGTTGGGATCGGCGCCCGACATTAACAACTTTTCAACGAGTTCCACATTGTTAGTGGAAGCAGCAACTCTTAGGCGTTGGTTCTTAGAGGTTCCACACCTGTATTTGAGCCTGCAGTGTCTGGCCTTGGTGGTACATTTTATCTTGCCAATATGATCGTGCCGTTCGTCCAAATAATCAACAGGTACAGCTTGACCAGCCAAATTAATAGGAATGGCAGGCGGGTTGAATTCAAACACACAGTGAGAATGATCAAAGATAGGATTATCGCTGCTTTCGTTGCTTGTATCCACTCCAGAGTCAGCCATGATAACAATGTTTACTTCGTTGTTTTTACACAGTAAAACATACTTTCTAATTAAATATCACCACTTTAACACAAAAATGTTATTAGGCTGTGGTAGGATTCAACGATAAAACGATTAGAAAGCTGTTTGTTTGCGAAATAGAATAAAGATTAGTAAAATACTTGGACAAAATACCAAACCTTGAAAAGGCGAAAAGGAAACCAAAACTGTCAATCAAAATAATGACAGCTGATTTAAAAATCTCTGGTTTTGTCTTTGGTTTGGTACCTAGTTTAGGCTGTTTAGGGTTGTATTGTATAATTTGTATACATATTAAAAGTATTTTTTTTCGCCCGTCCCGTGATCTGGTGAATGTTTCGTTTGATAAGTACATACCTATGTACCCTCGCCGTATTTTTGTGTAATCGAAGAACACAAAATTTATTTTGAATTCTGAACGCATTTAATTCAGTTTTGACAGTCAGTTTGACAGTTGCGGTTTTGACAGCATATTCGGCCTCGAATGATTTTTCGGAGATATTTTTACCAAGATTACTGCGTAAAATTTGTTAATAACAATGCAACAAATAACAGTATTTATGGTGAGTTAAATAAAATTCGAATTAAAAAGGATAAAATGTGTTCTAAGCATGCCAGGTGAGACTTAACCTATAACGTTTTGCCGATAGGATATCGAGAGCTCACGTTCGTATATTGATGAGTTGTACTCTTCGGATGAGGCGAAGGTTATAGAAGCTTTGGTGACCCTGAAGAACTCTGTGATCGGCAGTAACCGGCAGAAGAGCTCTGTGATCCAGCAAGGAGTGGTGCCGCGACTGCTACAGCTTATGTCAGACGAGGCACTAGATCCCAATATAAGACTTGAAGCTACTATTACCATTGGTAAGTTTTAATAATTGTACCATATCAGCATATTAGTAATTTTTTAACTACCAACTTTTTTTGACATTGCTTCTTACCAAATTAGTCTTCTAACCTATTAAGTAAAATGTTCATAATTAGCCATATTAATCCATCCAAACAAACCAAACCCTTCCACCATCAGTATTTCAAAAACAAGCAGTAGTGAAACTATTATGGTGTATCAAATATTTCGCACCGTCAATGCATGGGGTTGTATGAATAGAGGATGTGACATCTAAACCTGTTCAGTTTTTTTTCATACTATAAAGACAATGCTTCAAGTTGTGAAGGATTACTTAATAATAAAATGGTCTCTCCTGGCCTGAAAACACATGGGACCTATGTCGGTTTAGATACCTGTGGAATTTTTCCTATTTTGTACTCTCTTGTTACACCACTGAAAGGTTCTTTTTAAATTCATGTCATGATTATATGCATTTAACATCAAAGTAACTAGCAATGACAAAAAATAATAACAGAATAGAATAGAATTTGAGTAAATTGTCATACTTACTGCAATTTGTTATTTGAAGAATGTCGGGATTTTAAAATTTTGTAAAATCGTATTTTTAGTATGTACCAAATTGACCCAAATAATAACATCTATGAGTATAACCCCTTGTATGGCGCTGTCTCGTATTGGCTACCCCCTAGTATGGCGCGATTACGGGTTCTGTAGGATCGCAATATGAATCTTAAAGAGGGGCCCACTCTAAGCTGAAGCCAGACTTTTCTGCCTTTAAGGTCATATGAAAACACTTCAATGTATTTAAGAGAAACACTATTTAGTTTACATTTTACTGATAACACTAGTTTGATATTTATTGCAAGTCTTAATATACGATGTAGGTATATTAAGACTTGACTCAATCTTCTATTTTCTGTTACATGGACTTACTATGTATGTTTAACTAAATTTAATTACATTGTTTTCAATGAAAAAGTTCCTTAAAGGACCTTTTACATTCTTAGAGATATTGTAATTAGTTATTCATACATACATACATACATACTATCACTTCTTTATCCCTAATGGTGCAGACAGAGCATTTTGGGTCTTGCGGTTCTATGCAGAGCCCAGGGCCGCAAGACCCAAAAGCCACTTTTAGTTATTGATATTAAAGAATTAAATTAATAGGAAATGAATATTTTCCTTTACATTTCATTACTGTAAATGATGTAAAATTGAGTGGTCCATTTATTATCCAATAATGTTTTTTGATATCACACTAATATTATAAAGGCGAAAGTTTGTGAGTTACTTCTTCCCGCGCATACAGCTGGACCAATTTTGATAAAATTTGGTATGCAGGAAGCTGACACCTTGGATAACATAGGCAACTTTTTCCGTGGGTAACACCACAGGGTGCAGCTTGTTGTAATAATACAGAGTAGGTTTTATTTTATTGAATATTGTATTCATACAATATTCCCAATCAGTAGACTAGATTATATGCAACGATAAAAAATTTCAAGTATGCATGAAAATGCAAGAGGTGTCAAAATATGCAACATTAAAAATTAAAAAGGTTTTTCAATTATTTGACATATTCATTTGCAGGGTCACTAGCCAAAGGCACTCCAGAGAATGTGGCGTCTCTCGTTGACCAAGGCGCAGCAACAGCCCTAGTAGAACTATTAAAGACAGTCCCAGTGACCACAAAGCTGGCTGAAGCAGGGCTATGCGCCCTTCGAAGCGTGTTTCTGCATCCCCCTGCACCAATTGCTTGCCTGCCCGCAGATATGCGGCTACTTACGAGGCTCACACGTAAGTCATGATTTCTCTAACGTAAGTCAGCACGGAACAGGACTTTCGCATGCTTCTATCCTTTTCTATCGCTCAGAACCGTCATTTGCCAAAGCGAGAGAGACCGACGGAACGCAGCACTGGCCGGTGCTATAGCGTACCGTCGTTATCTCTCGCACTAGTTTAAGTTATATAAACAAATAATATAATAATTAAGCCTAAACATCAAGATAATAACGTAACTTAAACCTAAAATTAACTAAAACTATACAAAAAAATATTTACTGAACTTTACAGAACTTAAAATTATAAATAACAATAAAATAATATACATACTAGAATCCCAAACTGAAATGAAACCTTGACTTATTTTTGTACTAATTCTTGTTTTGTTGACTGTACTGAAATTGGCGCCCAACGTGGGGCCGGTACAATCAACAGAACGAGAATTTAAAATTGATTTTATAATTACAGCTTTATTTTCTACTTAACACTTTACATTAAATATAAATGTCATACAAATTTATTTATTTTAATATCACTATTGTTATGTGGCCCCAGTATGGGTAAAAACCTCCTCCATTCTATTCCACCTCCTCCATTCTTTAGCCATATGCATCCAAGTTTTGCCAGCGATATTATGTCATCCGCCCATCTTTTCTTCTGTCTTCCTACTTTCCTTTTGCCTATTGGTCCCTGCCATTTATTTTGATGTTTAGGTTTTATTAGGTTGGGGAAAAAGTCTTTTCGCATACACGGTGATTTTTTATTGGTTTTGAAGCCGAAGGCCACTTCATAGGCATCGTTAGTAAGACCTAATTAGCTAGTCAAAATAAAAATTCAGAAACAAAAAATGTCGCTTAAACCCGAAAGCAAAATTGTGAGATCAATTAGTAGAACCGCCGCCATACATCGCCCGCCGGCCGGCCGGGGTCATCGACATTACGCAGCTGGCGGCCGGCGTATAACTACGTGGTCTCGATCGAAAATCATTTTTGTAACTTTTTTATCTTATGTCATACACAAATTTGGATTACGTATATGGATAGAGTAATTTATTTACCATACGACATTTTCTTTTCCAAAACCAATGAAAAGTCAGCGTGTATAGTATGTATGAACTTGTAATAAAACCACTTTGGCTATACTATTTGTACCTGGCTGGTTTTGGTATCATTTAAAAGTTTAAATTTTAAAGATGATAATTCCAAATTCAAATTTGGATAATGCGTGATTTTCATTTGTTTTTCTTACCGTCAAGATGAGTGAATCTAATGAAGAAATTGGATACATTTTAAAATTTTACTACCAAAAAGGTAAAAATGCAACGCAAGTCGCGAAAAAAATTTGCGGTGTTTATGTACCTAGTGCAGTGTCTGTGAGAGTAGCATCCGGAAATTTTGATGTCCAAGATGCACGTCGCTCTGATCGCCCTGTTACAGATAAAATGGATGCTATTTTTGAAAAAGTGGAGCAAGATCGGCATATCAGTAGTTACGACGTAGCTGAAGAACTGGGAATTGACCACAAAACAGTTATGGCGCATTTGAAAAAAAATGGGTACACAAAAAAGCTCGATATTTGGGTACCTCACAAGCTCTCTGAAAGAAACCTAATGAACCGTGTACTCATTTGTGATTCTTTATTACGACGTAATGGCACCGAACCATTTTTGAAGAAATTGATAACTGGTGATGAAAAGTGGATCACGTACGACAAGAACGTGCGAAAAAGGTCATGGTCAAAGGCCGGTCAGGCTTCACAGACTGTGGCGAAACCCGGGTTAACTCGCAACAAGGTGATGCTGTGTGTGTGGTGGGATTGGAAGGGCATTATTCATTATGAGCTGTTACCACCAGGCAGGACCATCGATTCAGAACTCTACTGCGAACAACTGATAAGATTAAAGCAAGAAGTTGAGAGAAAGCGGCCGAAATTAATCAACAGAAGGGGTGTGGTTTTTCATCATGATAACGCTAGACCTCACACATCTTTAACCACTCAGCAAAAATTAAGAGAGTTTGGCTGGGAGGTGTTAATGCATCCGCCGTATAGTCCTGACCTGGCATCTTCAGATTTCCACCTGTTTCGGTCTCTTCAGAATACTTTAGGCAGTGTCAGGTTAACATCACGAGAGGACTGCCAAAACTACTTGACGCAGTTTTTTGATCAGAAGCCCCAAAATTACTATAGCAATGGAATCATGTCCCTACCTATAAAATGGCAAAAAGTTATCGAACAAAATGGTACCTACATACTTTAGGTTAACCTGTCAACGTCGGACGGTTCACATGTGAACCCGTTAACAATAGAAATCTATTGTGTCTGCGATTCCAGACGTTGACAGGTTTTAAATGTAAATAAACTATATTAAAAAATGTTTTGAATTTTCATATAAAATGCGAAAACACTTTTTCCCCAACCTATTATTATTTATCATCAGCATCATCATTTCAGCCGCATAACGTACAGGGACGTGCATCACCGATTATTGCAGGGTAGACTAATTGTGGGGCCTTTGCCCAGCAGTGGGACAAAAATAAAGCTCTCTGACTAAACTGACCCTATTAGTGTGTTTACATCCTGAGAGCCACTTATACGCGTCATAATGTTTAATATTAATAAATGTTCCTTTTAGCTTACCGCTTGTTTGAACTTAATCCAAAATAGGCTGGCATCGGCCATTATGATTATTGCACTTTTTTCCTCAAAAGTTAAATGGTTAAACGCGTAACTTCTCAGTTTTAGCAAAAAAACACCTGGCGCACCACTTTCACATGGAAACCTTTCCATTGCAAACTGTTTTAAAGAGGTAATAATAGAAAAGAAAAAAAGAAACTTCTCCTAATTTCATCTGTTATCGCAAACAAAACAAAGTTCAGAGTTCAGAGATTTGTAATGCGACAATGCAAATAATTATCATTGGACAAGAAAAAATATCAAATATATACGACTAACACAAAAATCTTCGTGTTCCGTTTTATCCTCGAACATCTTCCGTGTATTTAAATTGGTAGCATAACACAAGCGAGAACCAATAACATTCTAGATTTCATCTCGGTACGCATCTCTGAACAAATGAATAGGCCTAAAATCGATATCATTCCTTATTGGTCAAAAGTGAAAAGAGATAAAAAACGTTGATTATTGAGATAGAACTAGCTTAAAGATAAGGACCATTTTTGAAATTAGCGTTTCACTAACCTAATGCTTTTTTCCATACAAAAATTTGCTTTGTTTGTTACTAATGCGTTTCAAAAATGGCATTCATCAGCCAAAGTCTAAAATATTAGTTGTGTGCGCGAATACTTCATGTTTGTGTGCGTGGGTGAATTACGTTGACGATCATACTACAGACGCAAATCCTTATCCATGCGTTGTGAATGTGTGCAAATCGAGACACGATGAACAATTGTCTTTTAGGTAGGTAGCCCCTAGAGTACATGAGCGTATATACGTATAACCTAAGTAAGGTAGTACGTGGCGGTGGCCTGCATATGGCGCGATGGGAAACGGACGGGGAAGCGCGCGTTTATTTGAAAATATATTTATATTTAATATATTTCTATTTATAATTTATTATAATATAAAAAATGCGGATATATTAGGGAAGCTCCGGGCAGCCAATGTCTTTTCGTCTCTATGGACAGCACGTCCCTGATAACGTACACTGCTAGACATAGGCCTCTCCAAAATCTTATACCTTTAAACGAGCGATTCTTGTATATTTATTTATATGTTTATAAATTACTGTGATCTCGAAAACGGCTCTAACTATTTCGCTGAAAATTGGTATATGGGGGTTTTCGAGGGTAAAAAATCGATCTAGATTAGTCTTATGTTTGGGAAAACGCATTTTTTCGAGTTTTTATGCGTTTTTCTTTCCACGCAGAATATGATCGCTAATTTCGTCGCGCCGGCCGCCATCCATTTTGGCTCAGCGGTTTATGATGCGGACCGCTAGAAAGAGTGTTACGGGTTCGAATCCCATTCGGTGACTTACTTTTGTTTTTCCAAACTTATATATTATTTTTTAATTTTGTATTGTTTTAAGACAAGTTTATAAAAATGTAGTTATTGTTTGAGATGTAATCGAGCAAAGCTCGGTCGCCCAAGTACTATAATTTTTTAAGTAACAAAAACTTACATTTCTAAGATATAAAATCATTCATAAATAAACTGCAATCATAGAAGAAGAAGAAATTAACTGGCGATGCGCCTAGCAACTCATTACTATTTTGATTCCTTTTTACACCATCATGCTAAAAGTGTCTTTTGGGTCTTGCGGCCCTGTCTGTCTGCTTAGAGCAACAAGACTCAAAATGCCCTATCTAGGATAAAGTTGTGAAGATTGTTTATTAGTGGTTGTTTTTTTTAAATTTTTTATTTGCAATAGAAATCAATTTTCATGCTAATTGACATTTCGACAATAGGTATATTTCTTAACATCCGGAATTTATGTTAGGTAGGTATCTAAATATTGTTATGTATTTTGCATAAGTCGTGAATGATTAGATAAAAAGTCAATGACTTTGATGTTATCATGTTTATATTTCAAGTAGATTGTCATTGACTTAAACTTTGGCGGAAAATTAGCGGATTGCAATGCATATAGCATTGCAACAAGTCAAATCTGATAAATACTTTTTATAAACAAAAAACAAACATTTTATATGGGATTTATATGAAGAATGAATCACTGGCCGATGACGTCATAGTTTCTTAGAGTCAAATAGCGCTCTCTATATCAGTTTATCTAAAATCACATTGAAAATGGAACTATCATGACAAGTGACATTATTTTATTTATTTATTTAATCCTAATTGTAAGAAATACAATTTGTATGGAACAATAGGCGGACTAAATGCTAAAAGCATTATCTAACAGCCAACCTTTTTGTTGTTAGAGAAATTTAGCTGGGTGTAAAATAATAGGATTTTGTGGCATTTTATTTCTTTAACACTACCAAACAATTAATTTTTGACCCAAAAAAATACTCAATTATTATCATCATCATCATTATCATTTCAGCCGCATAACGTCCACTGCTGGACATAGGCCTCATCCAAAGATTATAATTAATACTCAATTATTATGTCCTTCCAGAAATCGCCCGTGAAGGGTCTCCAACAGCGCGTTGCTGCGTGGTCCGAATCCTGTCCATCTGGTGCGGAGGCACCCTGGAACAGGAGGCCCTCTGTGCGGCTGGCGCTTGCTGGGCCATCGCCGCCTTGCTGACCAATGGCAGGAATGGCCCGCCGGTGGCTAGGGCCACGCCCGCTCTGGAACTGCTGGCCAATATGTGCTTTGAGAACACTAATGTGGCGCATGTCGCGATGAACACAAAGTAAGTTATGTCGTCAGTATAGTTACTATGCAGGTTTTAGTTTTTATGGAGGCCCCTGCAGTTACGAGTATGGTCGAGCAGTTTTTGCTCGACCGTACTGTAACTGTTTATTTTGGATAAAGAAATCTATAAAGTATTAGTGGCATTGTCCCTACTATGTTAGTAAGTGAACACTTGTGATTAAAACTCGAATGACGTGTCCAATGCTTTAAAATGGCATGGCAATGCATGTATGCTGCTATTAAGGGTGAATTCGGTCCGTGATACTGAACATCTTTTTTTAAGAAACATATATCGAAATATGAGAAGTAAAGTATGCCTGAAAAGAGTTACCAGTGTGCGAGCTTGGCTCGTACCATCAGTGCAGTTCCTGCACCGTACAATCAGTGTTGACGAAGCAAAAGAGGTTTGCAAGGATCGTAGTAAGTGGAAATCCATAGTCTTTGCCCCATGGGAAACAGGCGTGAAAATATGTATGTTTCTTCCTTTCACGTTGTATAATGCAATGTGTTGTGTGCAGACACGGCGACAAGAGCATCCCCGAGCTGTTGATGAGCCTGGTGTCGCGCGACAAGCCGCTGGCGGTGGCGCTGGGCGCGGCGCGCTGCCTCACCTTCATGCACCGCGCCGGCGCGCTGCCCATCTCCGACAACAAGTCAGTACAAGCATGCCACCCATCGCCATATAAACATCATTATTAACAGGTCGTTTTAAAAGAGGTGAAAAGAGAGGCGTTCAAAAGGTCTTTTAATCGCCTCTCTCTTCATCTCTTCCTTGTCACTAGATGGCGATCAGATACTTTTTATAAAAGTTAAAACAAACATTATAAGATTGTAGCGGGAGCGGGGTGATATGCTCGACCGCCACAAAAGATTTTGCCGCCAGGCATGGTGTTGCGCCTGGGGAACCGCGGCTCCAACGGTGTGTCAGTCGCAACTAGAACTCTGAGATCGAGATGTAGATGTAGCTGGCGCCATCTCGTATGATGCTTGTGAACTTATGGTGACACTTCGTTCATTGTTGTTTGTGGTTTTTAGTTCCTCGTAGTGGCGTAGAGGTCGCCACAGGATTTTGTATGAAATACAGGCAGATGACGTCATAGATTTTTGGAGTCAAATAGCGCTCTTATTATCAGTTTTTCTTCAATAATAAATTTAAAGTCACGTTAAACTGGATATGTTCAAAGACAAGTGACATTATTTTGCGACGTTTTATTTTCTTTACAGTACCAAATAATATATTTTTGGCTTAGGAACAAATACAATTAAAATAATAAAATAATTTTTTTTAATTATTTAAATAAAGTGGTACTTTAACTAATTAAATATGACTTATATGGAATGCAATAAATATTTTTAAAGCATATTCAACACTTCCTTTGTCACTTTTTTGTTAGTCGTGAGTGCTGCCATCTCTGTGTGCCTACCCGCAAATCCAGTATTGCCTATTCACGGGCCCTACAAAATTTTCTACGGCGACGGGTATCTGTTACGTTAGTAATTATATTATCTTTGGTGGAAGGTTCACTGTAATATCACGGAATACTTAATATTTACAAAGTACAGAAGAATCACTCTTAATAAGAAATTTGATAAATTAAACCTAGATACAGCGTACTAAAGTCGCATTTATTTTGCATGCCGCGCATATGACTTTCGACTTATTAGCCTTGCGTGCGCCGAACGAGCCAAAATGTACTTTATTCGGTCCGTATTCCTTTATCTCTACCCAGCTTGTCTCTAGCATTAAATTTTTAACAATTTCAACCTTATGTCATGTATAAGCCCAGTTTGAGGGGCAGATTGGCTTCATACCTAATTGCGAAACTCTGGGAAAGGGGCCACACTGTACCCAATTTTATTTTACTAAAAGAGGAACTGCCACCTGGACATGATTTGCCCTGGCCTGCTTGGAAATCGCTCAATAGGCTGCGTACCCAAGTAGGTCGATGTGGAGAGCTTTTGTCCAGGTGGAAGATAACTGATAGCTCTCAAAACGTGTGCGAGTGTGGCTTCTCCCCACAAACTATGGCGCACCTGCTTTCCTGCCCCGGGTGCCCTACTTCCTGCACCCTGGACGACTTATATGTGGCTACTGACGACGCCATCAGAGTAGCTCAATATTGGGCTGATAGAATATAAAAGAAAACGGGTTGACCATCGACACGCCAAGAAGAAGAAGAAGATACCTAATTGCGGAGTACACCTGCTTTGAACCTAGTAACAAAGTTAGTCCGGTTTTAAAATAAGTTAGAGTTCGTTTCGTTGTGATTCTTGTATCATTGTACAAAGAAATGTTACTTATCTTTACTTCCACATTCTTACAATATCGCTCAACATGCTAAGAATCATAATTCTTAAGTAAAATTAACATACAATGATAAAACTATACATACAACATTATGATATTTAGCAAGACAATGAGTACTTCTACTTCAAGGTACCTACCTTGACTGTAAGTAATTGAGAAAACTATGTTTAGTTAAGAGACATGACAATGGAAAAAAATAATCGGTTAAGATTATTAAAAAATATTGTACACGTATTTTTTCTTTTTTCTGAGACACAAACGATGACAGAGATACATCTAATTGAAATTTCGTATGACGTCACCGCTATGTACCATTTTGACTTAGCGGTGGCGTCGCAAGCCCTACTCCGGAACTTTGATGCTCAGTATCTTTGAGATTTTACTTTTTTGGCAAACTGAAAATTGGGTCCATAACTTTTGGATAATCTAAAAGACGGACACTCCTAATCTAGTAGAATAAAAACCCTAGCAATGTTTATTATGTATAATTTTTTTCCCAGGGTTGTGTTCGGCGCGTTGCCGTGCCTTGCTCGTCTGTGCACGAAGGAAATGCCCGAAGACATCCGAGCCAAAGCCGCAGAGACCCTAGCGTACTTAGCAGAGGTATGCACTTACTAATGTAAGAATTTGAAATTATGTCAAAATATACTACCACACTTTCATATTTTTACAAGCTTTTATTAAATTTTCAATGTATCTTGTATTTATGTATGTATGAATGTTTTTTTTAGGTCGAATCTTACAACTCAATTTTCAACCAGTTATCCTAAACCGATTTAGCTGAAATTTTGCATACTTGTGTAAGTCGGATAACAAGGACAATACAATTATTTATAATACAATATTTCTATTCCTAATATTATAAAGTCAATAAGCTGTCCTCATGATGACGCCGAGAAATATTCGATGAAACTTAGTTATAAAACAACATAACTTCATTAAGTAGGACTTGTTTGATTTATCTTGACCAGCACCTTATGGTAGACGATTCCTAGAGTCTGATCACGGAGATGAAAGGTGGTCGATGGAACTCAGTAATAAAACGTTGCCACTCCATCGACTTTTTGCTTATTTCATTTGCCTTTATGAGTACTTTGGCCTCACAAGAAAAGCTTGTACAAAAATATAAAAAAAACGTATTATCTCTTAAGGCAGGTTTAGACGATGACTATATTAAGACGCCTAAATTACGAGTCACAGGCGCCAATAAATAGGTGCGTCTTCTATTCCGTGTCAGCGCTTGCATAAAATGGCAAAAAATGCTGGACAGGGTTTATACAGTGCCATTTTATGTGCCCCGAAATTTCAGCATTTCAAAATAGTCCTCGTCTAAACCTGCCTTAACCGTTCCGTTACCGCCAATACCAGACACAATAGTACTCGTAAGACAATGAACGTGGACATTTATAAATGTCGTCCGGGTCTTTACCGGTTATTTAGAAAAGTCAGTTATAACTGTTATAAGCTTTTCAAATCTGATGAAAAGAAAAACAGGCTTCATGCCTTTAAAACTGTGTACACTAATATAAGAAGTCCCTCTATTTGCAATAAAGCTTAATTTTTTTAAGCATTTGGTGTATAGATGACAATCTAAGGAAGTATATTAAACAGGGTTTTAAAAACAGTTATTACTTCACAAGCTACGCCCGCAGTGTTACCCGCGCCTAAAGTAGCCTATTTGTTAATTCAGGGTGTCAGCTTCCTGCATTTCATGAAAATTGGTCCAGCAAAAAGTCTTCTTCTTATCGTGTGTGTTAGTGACTAACACTAGTGTCAGAGTTTTTAAACCGCCTTAAAGGCCTCTGACATGGTTTTAGGTAACGACCAAAGTCAAAGACAGTGACCGGGACCGACGGCTTAACGTGCCCTCCGAAGCACGGATCATCTTACTTATCAGACAATCAGGTGATCAGCCTGCAATGTCCTAACCAAACTAGGACAACACAAAGTCGTTGCCCCCACTGGGAATCGAACCCGCGACCTCCGGGTATGAGCCAAACGCTCCAACCATTACACCACGGAGGCAGCAAAAAGTAACCAATATACACACACACTCTCAAACTTTCGCCTCTATAATATTAGTGTGATCATCTATGTATGCCTAGGCTCTCTTACATAAACATCTCTCACAGGCCTACTGAAAGAGATCTCTATTGAGTTAAGCAGTGCCTTTGTAAAACTTTATTTTTTGTATTCTCTGTATACATTTTCCGAGTACATAAATTGGTGAATAAATAAATCTACATATTTCAGGTTGACACGTCTCTTCAGAGGCTAGCAGCTATATCGAACCATCTAATGAGCTCTCTCGCCGACATAGTCAACTGTCCTTCCGCCGCCGCCAAGCAAGGGGCGTTCAAATGTTTTGCGTCCCTAGGGGCCAATGACGAAGATATTAGAAAGAGGATCATAGAAACACACGGCCTTATGATGCATATCGTTAGCGGGATGAATAATCCAGAACCTTCCGTAAGTACAATATATCATAAGGATCATATTGCAACTTCAAATGTTTTTAGTATCAGATAATACAAAGTCTTGAACTTACTTTGGGGCTAGCTTAAACTGTGTGATTTTTCCGTGTTTATTTTTATATTACTCTTTGAGCTTTAGCTCTTTGAGAGCTAATTTAAGATATTGGGAAGAACTTCATAGAAACACGGTCAGATCCATATCTTTAGCGGGTTTAACAGTCTAGAAACTTGCGTAACTAAATGTAGATTTTATTACTTGCATAATAATGATCAATTATTTCTTGGGCCACACCGCATTTTTTGTAAACTAATAACAAATGATTACAAAAGAAAAAAATACAGAAAGTACATTATAGCTCTTTGAAATGAATATTAGAATCATAGAAACACATCAAAAACTCAGTAATATCGTCAGCGATATGAACAATCCTGTAAGTTCAGTTAATGTAGTCTTTATTACATGTGGTGTAAGAGTTATATTGGTGTTGTCGAGAGAAGTGACATTAAAGTGAATATTATCTTTTTCAGATCAGATTAGCAGCAGTCAGATGCCTACATTCGTTGTCTCGATCGGTTCAACAGTTACGGACGACGTTTCAGGTATTTTTTCTAATTTTTTATTTATTAATTATATTTAAGGAAGTCTTTCACACACGTTTTATAGCTAAAAACACATTATGTAAAAATAATAAAAAAATGTAAAAGCACGCTGTCTCACCTAACACTGTGGCGGGCGAAAGCAGTGAGGCGAAATGCACGACAATTCATAGTAAACCAAACACATAAAGTCCTTTGGGAAAAGGTTTTATGCAAAAAAACTATGTACTGCATTAATTAATTACAAATAAAGTTTAATAAAATCTTTGATGATTAAGCTGTATTGGTGCCAACTTTGTTTTGTAGATTTTACACATCTTTTATTACTTATTTACGCCGAAAGTTGCATAAAAATTTACAAACAAACAGTGGAGGAAATCCACTCCGAAATTTATATCAAAAAAGTATCGACTAATTCCACCTTAAATTTAATACTGAACAACATATCTACTTCACCTCCCAGGATCACGCAGTGTGGCGCCCACTGATGCAGCTCCTGAACGACTCGCCCGGCACCGAACTGTTGACCGTGGGGTCGTCGACGTTGTGCAACCTACTCCTAGAGTTCTCGCCAGCCAAAGAGCCAATGTTAGATCAAGGTTTGATACAATACTCATTGATTTGTGCTCGGGGATAGACGATGGCATTTTGACCACTGTCGTAAAAGGGTGTAGTAAGTTTGAAGTGTGTTGTAAGCATAGACCAATTTTTCTTACTGTGTAAAAATAACAAAAAGTGGGGCAAACAATATGATAATAGTGGAACACTGTAGGCCAACATAGGCTGAAAATAAAAATACTAGTTACATATGTCAAGTGCTTACGTTATATCTATTACTTCAATTATTTGTGCTTAGTTATTAGGAGTATGGACTGGATTACAAATAAATTATTTTTGTACTGATAAATAAAATATTGTTACTTGTCATAAATCATATCTATTTTTAAGGTGATTTTAGATTTATGAATGCAGAAAAACTGATAATAGATGCGCTATTTGGCTCCACGAAACTATGACGTCACAACGTTCTATTTCATAAATAATTGACTTGTCAACTAAAGAATATAAAAGTGTTGTAGGTGTCAATATTAAGAAAGTGATTTGAATAAAAAGAATCTACGTGTTATTAGTTTTATATAATTTTAACCATTACACCGGAAGTGACGACACACAGCAATCGAAGCTTATATTTTTCATATGCCTGCACTAAAAAAAAATATAATCTGTCAATGTATCCTGTTTAAATTACCGTCAATCGATGACAAGTGACATTATTTTGTTACGTTTTATTATTTTATTAGTACAAAATAATTGATTGTTGACCCCATGGTATAATAATATACTTCGCCTGGTATTCTCTTCCCGTGACAGCTGGTGACGTAGGTGGAACAAGAATACGTCATCAGTTTGCGGAGTGGTTCTCAAACTTTTTCAGCGGGGAAAAAGATGGTAGATAAAAACAAAACATTTAATAGGTATTTATTTATTATTACAAGCGTTTATTTAATGACCACTGCTGGGAAGATAACAATAAAAGAAACCCAGTTCAGTGTTGGTCAGTACCCGGTCTGATATGTTACAGCTATTATGTTACAAATTACAATACAGATTTACATCTTTAACTATAATATACATTTATCATCATCATCATTTCAGCCGCACAACGTCAACTGCTGTCCAATATACATTTAAAAATACAATTAAACTTTTTAGTCCACTATTTCCAATATTTTTTTACCATTAACCAATTTCTTGCGTATCCTTCACAGTTCACCGCAGAAGTTTGGAAACCACAGTTATTTCTTTACCGAACGACAGAGCTCTATATGTGTGAGCGAAAAGACGTTAACAATGAAAGGGTGGGATGTCAGTATGACACTTGTCAATGTCATGTGTTGCCACTGTGTGAAATTGGATTACCCGAGCGTAATGCATTTTTTAACTTTATATACCAATTTCGAATTAATAATCCATTATAACAATTTATAAAATATTGAATTGATGAACCAAACGAGATACTAAATAGCTAAGTAACTTAATATTTTATTTAATATTCATGAACTAATTAAGAAAGTCCCTAAATTTACTGAAAAGAACAAACAGTGGCAACACTCATCGTGACGTAGTCTTGTTCCATCTTGGGAAGAGAATACCTTGTTTTGTTGTACCATGGTTGGCCCTGGATACTCCTATCGTATGGTGTGTGTACACTGGTCCTAAGTAAAGGCAGACGCGTTGGCAGGCGCGGTGGAAATGCTGTGTGCGCTGACCAAGCGGCCCGAGGCGGCGCTCCGGCTCAACGGCATCTGGGCGCTCATGAACATGGCTTTTCAGGTAATTGAAGTATGTTTCCTGTGTGTTACACCACTTTTTTATGATATTATATAACGTCTATGATGTTAATCTATACACAGTGATTTTTCATTAGTTTTGGAGCCGAAGGCCACTTCATAAGGATCGTTAGTAAGACCTAATTTGCTAGTCAAAATAAAAATTCAGTAACAAAAAATGTTAACTAAAACTCGAAAATAAAATCGTGAGGTCAATAAGTAGTACTGCCGCCGGCCGGCCGCCCGGAGTTCATGGGGTCACGCGAGTTCAAACGACGGTTGCGGACGGACCTAATTACGTGGTCTCGATCGAAAATCATTTTCGCAACTTTTTTATCTTATGTCATACATAAATTTGGATTACGTATTGATAGAGGAATTTATTTACTATACGACATTCTTTTTTCCAAAACCAATGAAAATTCAGCGTGTATATATGTATTTGTTATAAATGTAGTATCGTTGAACTAGTATTCCATAACACAGTCAGTCAAGCAAGTCTCGGACTTGCTTTGGGGCTAGCTCAATCAGTAATTTGTCCATATTTATTTATTTATTTGTCTAACAGAATATACTGAAACTATTTTAAGGGTGCATTCAGAACAGGATAATGATCAATTTTTGCCAAGGAACACATCGAAATATGAATAGTACTACTGTAAATTTGCACCGAATAAAGTGTTTCTTTCTTAAAAAAGGTTAATTTGTATAAAAGAAAAAAAATATTTTAATTTCTTTGGGGACAACTGTTCAGTGTCATGGACGCCTTAAAATAGTTTGTCGTTTTTGAAACATCATGTATTAGACTATGACTAAGTTAGTGGGTCTAAAATTACGACGCCTCTTTTATAAAAATCTCTTTTATGTGCAGCGCTGTGTTAAATTTAGTGCAGATTTTTTCCGTAATATGGCGGAATCCACTAACTTATTTGTCAAACTTTACAAAAACCACTACAGGCCATGCCTACCTATCGCCTTATAAACATAATTATTTATTTTCCTTCGTCACTAGATGGCGCTATAGGTATTATTTAAAACAGTTTTTTATTACTATTATTTAGTAAAGTTATACCATAATTAATTAAATATGAGTTATAAGAAATGCAATAAATATTTTTAAAACATATTCAATACTTTCTTCGTCACTTTTTTGCAAGTCGTGTGTGCCGCCATCTCTGTGTGAGCAGCTGGTACTAGTTTTGCCTACTTACTAATAATAACTAAATCTTCAAATCTATACCATTATTTTTAATACATTGTATACATGTAATGTAGTATTACATCCTTCACAGGCTGAACAGAAAGTAAAACAGCGGATCCTCTGTTGTCTCGGGACCGAGCAGATGTTCCGACTACTGGGGGATAGTGACACACGGGTCATCATGAAGACTCTAGGATTGTTGAGGAATCTCCTGTCGACGAGACAACACATCGACGCGATCATGAGCGAATATTCTTCCCAAGTTATGCAGGTAATGTTATGAGTAAACGACAGAATGTTTCTCCTTAATATAACACGAGACAGGACAGTCGTTCAATAGTGTCGTCTCATTTTAATGTCAAACTAAATTAGACGTCTTGATTTTGGACAGGGTCTTGATTCCTGTCATCTGAGACATTTCTTGTATAACATAACGACCTCTTTGCTATATCATCATACCAAGCTATGTCTAATCCTTCCCGATAGGCTACCTTTTTAGAACCTCCAGAACCTTGTCATACCAGGGTGGTAACCTACATTTTCACTATGCGCGCGGCGACCACACCGAAGTAGGAAATTCAGTGACATAAATCATTTGTCTAGAGTAATAAGAATGAAACTGGCATGCAATGGATTTTTAGGTATCTAAACGGAAGGAGTCAATTAGTGATGTACAAGATTCGAGTCCTCCGAGTCCTCTTACGTAGGACTCGGAGTCGTTTTCAGGGCTCGACTCAATTGACGAAAGGCTCGACGACTGCGAGCTTAAGTGAGACTCTGAGCGTGAAATTAGAGCTCGAGTCTCTTTTTGAACCTGAGCCTTTTTCTGCGCTCGAGTCTTTTTACCCGCCTACAAAGAGGGAGGGTTATGTTTTTCGAGTCCATTTAAAAGCAATAATTTTTAATTTAAAAAAGTGATGAATAAAATATGATTGATTACAATAGAATTTAAAAAATGTTGGCGTGCACACTTTGAATAACCAAAATTTTATTTGAAATTACGCCTCGAGTCTTGTTAGCTTTCAAGAACTGCTCGCGTTCATTTTAAGACTCGAGCTCTTTTAAAGGCTCGAGTCGTTGCTCAGAGAACTCGAGCTCGCCTCGGCTCGGAACTCCAAGCCTATTGAGCTCATAGAGCCCTGCAAAACCGACTCGAGTCTTCAAAATTAGAACTTAAGGACTCGAATCTTGTACATCACTAAGTCAAGTTCTGACGTGAGCTAAATACCGTATCGTTAGCCATATTGAGTAGGATAGTACCTGGAATCTCTTTGCTGAATAAGACTTTTGTACGTGAGAGTACATATTTTGTGCCGATCGACCAAATATATTTTTCAAGTTGTCATGCTTATTATGTCTTTTCAGGCTGTGATAGTAGTTCTAGAAGGCTCTTACCCCGCTGAGGTGAAAGAGCAAGCGCTGTGCATCCTCGGCAACATCGGCGACGGCGAGAAGGCGCGGGACTTCATAATGGCCAACGAGGACGTGCTCAGGAAGCTCGTGGACTATTTGGTGAGTATAACTTGATAGAGTGGTGTCTAGGGTAAAAAATGAATTACCTTGTAACTGAGAAGAGAATAAAACGTCAGTAAATAATGTCACTTGTCATTGTTTATATTAATTTGTAATGTGATTTTAGGTTTAGTAATACGAGAGCTATTTGACTCCAAGAATCTATGATGATACGACGTGCTATTTCATATAAATCCCAGATACAATGTATGTTTTGACTATGTTTTTGAGTTGTTGGAAACTAATTATTATAGTCAAAATGTTTACGTACATACATCCATGGACGACGATATATACTCCAAATTAAAAAAATTGCGACGCCTGTGCCCATTGTTTAAATAGTTTTAAATTAAATTCCTTTTTTTTTCTAAACTGCCAAATTATTTTTGATTTTACTAGATTACATCCGGATTCAGTTTTCAAATTCTTTTTTAATCTTTCTTTTTGGATGAAAACATCGTTTTTAGGGTTCCGTAGTAAACAGGGAACCCTAATAGTTTCGCCATGTCTGTCTGTCTGTCTATCTGTCTGTCCGTCCGCGGTCCTACTCAGAAACTATAAGTATTAGAAAGTTTAGCATGAATAT
This sequence comes from Acrobasis consociella, assembly GCA_963555685.1. Taxonomy (NCBI): domain Eukaryota; kingdom Metazoa; phylum Arthropoda; class Insecta; order Lepidoptera; family Pyralidae; genus Acrobasis; species Acrobasis consociella. The sequence continues at coordinate 5,422,825 of OY743114.1, forward strand.
GTATATCAATCATGACTAAAAAGTCGTAAGATAAAATATGGAATTTTTTTTTTTAGGGTAGCTTCTATACAAGTAAAGAGAAAGTCAATATTTTTTTTCCCTACAAACACATTGTGTGGGGTATCGTTGAATAGGTACAAAGAGAATTTTTTTGTTAAAGTCACGTGTCCCGTATCTATCTGCTAACAGTCTTTCCCAAAGTGGGCGATAACGCCCCCTTGTGGGCGCTGCAGGTCTCAAGGGGGGCGGTAAGAGACCCAGAAAGAAAATGTTTTTTTTTTTTTTGCTCGAAGCTTTATTTAGCTAGGAGGCCTCTTAAACAACGACTGCAAGAGCTCTCGACTCTCAACAACAACTTGTGAACATCAACTAATATGAATTAAAAGATTGCTCAAACTCGGTTCTATATTTCTCTCCGCGTAGTTCATATATCTGTCCTATTTTATTGAATATAGAAAAAATGAAAATCATGTCAATCGGTCGCTCCGTTTCGTAATGAAAGTAGACACAAACAAACAAATAAAAAGGCAACAGACACACTTTCGCATTTTAATAGTTATTAGTACTCGTAGATATCTATCATGTTTTAACAAGTTTTTGTTAAATAACCCGAATTGTGCATTCCTGTATCAGTTGGCTGGTTCATTGAATACTTGTTCGGACTCGGACTTGTTGAGTACGATTGAGCGTCGAATGAGATAAACGAGTTTATGCATGTTTGTTTTATTCCTGTCGGTGGGGGGCGCTAAAAAAATATTTATTCTCAAAGTGGGCAGTAGACAAAATAAGTTTGGGAACCACTGTGCTAAACGGTTATATATGGACACGAGAAAAATATCTCAGCTATAATATATATAATGTAGTTTAAAGGAAAACTATCAGAGCTAAGAAGGGTTAACGAATTAAAAAGTTTATTAAAATGCACTCGAAAAGGAAAATTTCATACAAATTCAATAGATACTTACACGTTTTAGACGTTTTTAGTGGCATGAAGTCAAAGTTGGCATTTACAACTACGGAACCCTACACTGCGCGGCCCGACACGCACTTGGCCAATTATTCGAGTAGATGAGATGAAAAATATATTTTTAAAAATTACGTTTCATAAATATTAGAAATAAAATACATTATGTGAAGTATTATGAGTATTATGACCATCTTGTCATTCCGTAATTCGTAAACTATGATAAGAGTCACTCGACTCGACTGGACTTCAAGTCTTTAACGTGTGTTATTTACAGGCGCATCCTGAAAGCAAGCTGCAAGAGGCTGCCTTATTCGTAGCGGGCAACCTGGTGCGGGGCGGCGAGGCGGGCGCCAGCGCGCGGCAGGCGCGGCTCGCGGAGCTGGGCGTGCTGCGGGCGCTCAAGCTGCTGCGGGCGCGGCCCGACGCGCAGCACTTGCATGACAAGTGAGTGTTGTTTGTCTATTGTGCGAGTGGCTGGTGTCGAATTTTTCAAGCTATTTTAGCAAATGTGCGAACTAAAGCTTCACGTTCTCTTTAATACAAGACAAAAAAATAACGATATCCCCGTTCTCTTTCAAATCATTTATTTCAAACCAGCTGCTCCCCGCGTTTATACCCGCGAAAAAAGTAGCCTATATTAATCCAGGGTGACAGCTTCCTGCATATCAAATTTTATCAAAATCGGTCCAGCCATTTGCGAATATAGAAATAACAAACATACACTCACATACACTCACATACACTCACACTCACAATCTTTAGCCTTTATAATATAAGTGTGATGGAAGCAACACTGGACCCCGAAAAATTCAAGCATCCTCTTATCAGAATCTTTTAAACTCTGAAGTGTACGTTATCTTCACACATGACCTTATCTGTTCAGGGTGAAGACTGCTCTGGCGCAGTTCAACGAGTTGACATAATACCGCCGCGGCCATCGGCACAAGCGCACGAAACGCCAGTGACTCTGTGTGCGTACCATGTGATTATACTGTGAGTCAGTACGTGTAATAGTTAGTAATGTTTAGTGTTGGGGACAACTCGAGTCTTTTAAGTCTTCAGTTAGAAACTTAGTCTATTTCAAGATTTACCGCTGTATTTGTAAAAATTTGCAAATTCTGAATTCAACAACAACAATAAAGTAACAAAATATAGTGAAATAATTTTTAGGGTTGATTCAGTCTTATACTGAATTACTTTCTCCAAAGAACATACCAACATAGAAATATTTTACTGGTCATATAAACCTGAAGCTGATCGGTCAATTTGTTTGAAACGCCAAAAAATATAATATTTCAATTTACGTTCCTTCGGGAAAGTTGTTCAGTATCATGGACTGAATTCACCATTAAAGAGTTTCGGTATATTTTTCTACACCCTGTACAATATTACGATACTTTTATAAGGAGCACTGTTTTTTGTCTATTGCATAAAAAGTCGGCACTCCTTGAATTATTAGCATTGTTACTATATGATAACTGATTCAGTAGTACTATATGACAGCTGCAGTTTTATAAATATGAGGGTTATTCCTGTGAGTCACAAGTTCTTAGAGTCTTATAAGTGAATTTGAGTCCAAGTAGTCTTTCAAGTCAAGACTCTAGTCTTTGCTACAAAATCTCAAGACTGAGTTTCTTCGAAAAAACTCAGAAACTCGAGTTCTCTTTTCAGACTCGAGTCTGTAAAAAGAACCGAGTCTTCAAAGAAAACTCAAATAGTCATATTGTAAGACTTAGGACTCGAGTTTCTAACAACACTAGTAATGTACATAGCTAGGCCGCCGCGGCCATCGGCACAAGCGCACGAAACGCCAGTGACTCTGTGTGCGTACCATGTGATTATACTGTGAGTCAGTACGTGTAATAGTTAGTAATGTTTAGTGTTGGGGACAACTCGAGTCTTTTAAGTCTTCAGTTAGAAACTTAGTCTATTTCAAGATTTACCGCTGTATTTGTAAAAATTTGCAAATTCTGAATTCAACAACAACAATAAAGTAACAAAATATAGTGAAATAATTTTTAGGGTTGATTCAGTCTTATACTGAATTACTTTCTCCAAAGAACATACCAACATAGAAATATTTTACTGGTCATATAAACCTGAAGCTGATCGGTCAATTTGTTTGAAACGCCAAAAAATATAATATTTCAATTTACGTTCCTTCGGGAAAGTTGTTCAGTATCATGGACTGAATTCACCATTAAAGAGTTTCGGTATATTTTTCTACACCCTGTACAATATTACGATACTTTTATAAGGAGCACTGTTTTTTGTCTATTGCATAAAAAGTCGGCACTCCTTGAATTATTAGCATTGTTACTATATGATAACTGATTCAGTAGTACTATATGACAGCTGCAGTTTTATAAATATGAGGGTTATTCCTGTGAGTCACAAGTTCTTAGAGTCTTATAAGTGAATTTGAGTCCAAGTAGTCTTTCAAGTCAAGACTCTAGTCTTTGCTACAAAATCTCAAGACTGAGTTTCTTCGAAAAAACTCAGAAACTCGAGTTCTCTTTTCAGACTCGAGTCTGTAAAAAGAACCGAGTCTTCAAAGAGAACTCAAATAGTCATATTGTAAGACTTAGGACTCGAGTTTCTAACAACACTAGTAATGTACATAGCTAGGTCTCAACGTTGTTATCTCAACAGGGATTCAAATAATTTATTTTAATTTATCGTTTTATTTCGTCATTGCGAATGAGAGGTGAAAGGTAAGCAAATGAATGTGAGCAAATGTGATCATTATTATTGTTTTTTTGTGCTTTCTTTGATATTATGACACCACTAGATGAGTTTTGGTTTCGTGCGCGATATTCCTTAGTTCACAGCGTATAATACGGATGTGGACTAGCAAAAAATATATTATTTAATGTAGTCCGTCAACTGCAATATCCAAAGTTATTGGACCCATATTTTTCCGTTTCGCAAAGTAGCCAAAATTTACAAAGATACAGCGCATCGAAGTTTCCTAGTTGGATTGACGTCACCTAGTAAAAATCGTTCTAAAGAAGGGTTCAAATAAGTACAAAGTCATTTTTGCACTTATGATGTAAGAAAGTACTTCTATAATGTACAATATGAGGCAGGTTATGACGGTTAAAATGGGTAGCGGATAATAACGTAAGAACCGAAGGCAGCTCTCCCATAACTTTATTCAATTTACTGTTTCTGCGAAACGCTAGGAATATCGCGCATGAATTTAATCCTCTATACTATAGTAAAAGGGTTGCTACACATAAGTGGGCCGGCACTGTCGGTTCGGCTGTATTTTTTGAAAAACAAAGCCGACCCGAAGCAAACTGCACTAGTTCGGCTTTATTCGGCTTGTGCCGATCGGGTAGTTGCTTCGGGTCTGATCATTCATTGCCAAAAGCCGATAACTGACGTGTAAAAGTGCATGTAAAGGTCTAATTACTGAAAATTTGAATTTTGTCGACCGGCAGTTGCCAAGCCGAGTGATAATGTGCGGCATCCGAGCGGAGAAACATGTGCATAGCAACCCTTATTGAACACGTTATTAGTCAGGGCACCTACTACGGTATGATCTGATCATGCGATTCTCATTCGAGGTTATAGTGACTACCAACGACGGCGGTGCTAGCCCCTCGCTGAATGATATACAAACTAGCAAAAGTAGTTAAACTACACTAGCGTAATTTATTATGTAGTTGTTGGCTAATGGATAATGAAACGTTTTATGTCCTTGTCACTCGAATCGTGTAAGAAAGAGAGGGAGATATAGTAACCGTGCGTAAGGGTACTGATAAAGCACGGGCTCTTGTCTTTAAAATCGTGTCTTACTCAATTTATATAATACGCTGACTATACCTATTGCCAGGATTAATACATTATCTTCCAATTGTAATTTAATATAGCAGGTTCAATGAAGCTTGCTTTTTTGGTAAACTTTTAAATATTTCGGACAATTTGGAAATTACATCGATAAAGGTGTGTTGTAACGGGAAATGATTTTGGTGCTTGATGTAAAGAAGCTAGTTGGACTATTGTAAACTGTGAAATAGGAATTTGGTGATTTTGGTATTGTTTATATTTTTGATAATAATGATGCTCTAAAACCATTTCTCGGGAAAATCTTGTCGATCAATAAAATTTTATCAATAAAATAATATTCTGTACTGTACTATTGACATCATAATATTATTTCTGTATTGTTTTATTTTTATCTTTATCTATATCTATACTAATATAATTAATTTTTCATGAATTTAAATCATACTTAAATTAGATAACTGAAATACTCATAATAATAATTATTTTGTTTAATTTTGACATGTGTAATGAAAGAAAAATAATGTGAATGTTGCATTTAAATTCGAAATCATTGTTTATTGCTACAAAATAGGTCTAAGTGTAGTACTAGTAGTCCAAAATCTTTGACAAAGGACGATAGCTCGCTTAAGCTAATTCGGCGACTTGAGCCATGACTAAAGATCTATTTACACACTGCAAGTTTCCACATTTTTTGTTTACATATTACATGATTGAAGCAATTAATTATTTGAATGTTTGATGTTTTGTTTAGGCCATGCCAGTCATAGCCTTGATACAAACTCCATGAACGTATCAAATACATGTATTATCTATAGCCAAAAATGCAAAATACTCGAGCAGTTGAGAGTGGTTGATTAACCCTTTCAACTAGAGGCTTTATATCAGTTGTCGTGCTGCACGAGGCATAGTGAATCGAAAGTAAATATGTGGATACTTAAGTTATGTGCAATTCGAGCAGTGATTTTTGTCGGATAAATCCGTCGTTCGAGGTGAAAGGGTTAAAGATTATTTAAAAATACAGATGCTACTTCACTGGTGTATAATAATGACTTTTTTAACTAGACGACAGTGCGTCAAAAGCCAATATCTGGCTAAAATAAGCTGCCTCGATAAGAGAGAACAATTCTACAAAAAATACTCGAGCTCGAGCATTGCAAGCTCAGTCTTTGAGGCACTAAGGTATTGTAAACAGTCGTCGGAATGGTCTAAGCGTTCAACTATCTGAATAAAATAGCGCTAAACTGATTACTGCTAGAAGTATGTGTAATACTTCTGGATAGTGTCATAGATGTATTTGGACTACTAGTGCGCGAAATCAAGATATGTATGTATGAGAATTCTTAAATCAGGTAAGTTTATCTGTATTGATGATTGCTAAGAAGAAATGTATGATTTAATTTTGTGAATCGACTGCAGATTTATGCCAAGCGATTTACTATGCGTTTCCACTAAGAATAGGACTCAAAACATCGTCATTTTTAGGTATTTTTGTCTCCATTGATGAGCACGACTTGTTATTTCCATCCCTGTCATTTTATCGATGAGTGACAGAATACATAGATGGCGGGTTCGCAGTCCTATATTGTTAGTCGAAGCGCAGTGTTTATTTTTATGACAGAAAAGTTTAATTTTTCTGTCATAAAATAATTATGAAAATCAACTTAATTTGTGTACATGGTTGTACATTTGTTTCTGAAATTATTTCAAATCCACATATGAAGTGGTGGGACGTAACAAAAATGTAATCATGGTTGCTGACTTATTTTCTGTGATTTTTCGAGCGTTGTGTACAGTATTGCTTGGTGTATGTATATTCTGATCCAGACATTTCGAACTCGATATTTGATGCATTATTTATGAAAGAGTTGTCTACATTTTTCATGTTAATACAAACGAATAATGCGAGATTTGTTGTTTTATTTATATGATTAGTTCTGTTCAATATTATTTGCATGAGCGTTGATATGGTAGAAAAATGCTCTAAGATGGTTAAGGTAGCTCCAATCATAGGGAGGAAATTTGGAGGTTAACCTTGCCCCTTCAGAAATAAAGACGGTTTCTTTAAATCCTAGCAAAAACGTAGTGAAATCCTAGTGTTTGTCACGACATGAACCGACTCCCCCCCTTCCCGGAAAAACTGTTTTGAGTACGTCTATGGCTCCAGTGACTCATAAATAAATGAAAAGGGACAAAATATGACATCAAATCAGTCGCTCATAATCGATTTCCCGTCTAAAGTGACAGTTTTAGCTATTATCTATAAAAAAACAAGTTTTTGTATCTCTTTTTAGTATTTGTTGTAAGAGCAGCAACAGAAATACGTCGTCTTTGTTATCTGTGTAAAGTTCAGTTTTTTTATAACAAATACATATATACATAGATAAACATCCAAGACCAAGGTCAATCTGAAAAAGACAATTTTCGACCGGGGATCGAACCCGGGACCAGCGGGACAACGTGTGGCAGCTTAGCAATAAATAAGTATTTCGAAAGCTTATGGCCACTCAATTTATAGTCTGTGGCTCAAGTATTCTAGTTGTGTTTCAATAAATATTGTTGCTACAATATCAACATGCAACAACAATAGCTAATCCAAAACCAAATGTATGCTAACATACTAAAGCTTATACTAAATAAGGAGATTAGGTTTAGTACAGCTTCTCGTAGCTACAGGAAGGTGCGGTCAGCACAGTCTTAGACCAAGAGCTTGCGGTAACATAGTTTATAGGTTTTGGTGTGGCGCACAATGCACCTGTACTGGATTTAGTATATAGGCACAGAATTAATAATAGTATTACATACAGAACGGAAACTCGCACCGTCCCCCGCAATCTGGTGTCCCCGCAACCCTTCCCCCGTTATTGTGAGGTGTAAGTGGCAGTAAAACAGGGTTATTGGTAGTTGCACGTTGACATTACGCGAGTCACTTAGGATTATTGAATTATAATGGTGAGAAACTGCGCATATTATCATTGTTTATCCACGGAAAACAATAAATAACGAAAATTTTATAGATTTCCGAGTGATAAAAACAGGTAAGCTAAGCAACAAATTCTGTGGTGGCGACCCTGATTGTTTAACTCACACATTTGACGTGTGCACGGACGGATTGTTTCGTTTGTAGTACTACAAGGTATATATGCTGCTCCGTTTGTATGAAGTGCCATACCTGTGATATAGGTAAGTAATATACAATGTGTTCTTGGTTATATTCTAATACCTGCCTACATGAGGTGTACATTAGACATTCTCTTTAGTTGACAAGCCCTTTTAAAACGTCCATTTAGCCGACAAACATTGTCATGTTAATTTTGCGAGCGTCGGATATTTACTTATTGCACTTAAGTAACTTAAGTATCTATATCCCTTTTTGGTTGTAGGTATTTATTTCAGATTCACTATGTCTCGCGTTGGGGGCACGACAACTGCAACAGATATACCTAGTCTCGCGGTGAAAGGGCTGTTACAAAAAATGCCAGAGAAACCTATTTAAGAATCCCCTTACCATAGACTTCTCCATACAAACGTAGTCTACGTTTAATTTTGAAACCACATGTCAGATTTCGGTAAAAATTGGTAATTGCAAAAAAATTGCAATTATCTAGGGTAATAACTGGTTTCCTACAGTAAAATTATGAACTGGAAAAAATATGACTATTTAGAAGTTTCCCATACTGACGGTAAAAAATAATATATATAGGCCACTATATTCTATTTCATGTTCATATTTTTACAGTCGGAAACCAGTTATTACCCTAGGTAATTGCAATATCTTTGAAATTACAAAATTTTGCTGAAATCGGGCATGTCGTTTCAAAATAAAAAGTAGACTACGTTTGTATGGAAAATTGTATTTTGGTCTAGGGTAAGGACTCTTAAGACACAGTAAAAAACTAATTCTAGGTTTTACTTATGTATTAGCATCATCATTATCATTTCAGCCGCAGAACATCCACTGCTGGACAAGGGCCTCTCCCAAGGATTTTCAAAATGACCTATCTAGAGCCGCTTGCATCCAGCGCCTTCTAGCGACCTTGGTCAGGTCGTCTGATCATCTTGTGGGTGGGTGTCCTACGCTTCGCTTGCCAGTACGCTAATTCGAGAACCTTTTTGCTCTATCGGTCATCGGTTCGTCGCGCTATGTGTCCCGCCCATTGCCACTTCAACGGGCTAAACCGCTGACCCACTTTGTTAGATATATATAACAGGCCGCAAGTACTTGTAGTTATAATAATAAACTGTACTTAGTACAATAGGATTAACTAGGTATAGGTACCTACTACTTGCCGTGTGGTTTCCGGCAGAATAGAATAGGACCACTCCAAGTCCTCCCGTGAATGTCGTAGAAGGCGACTTAGGAAATAAAAGCTAAACAAAGCTTATAAACATCAAAGAGACCTAACCAATCCGTCTCAGCGAGGAGAGGGTAGGCCAAATTCCTCTGGCTGCTCTGGCTAAGTATGGATCTGGTAGTACAGAGAGGGTCGTGCTCCTGCAGTGGAAACAAAAAGACCTGATGATGATGATTTACTACTGGCAGGGACGTGCATCACCGATTATTGCAGGATAGACTAATTGTGGGGCCTTTGCCCAGCAGTGGGACAAAAAAAAACTCTCTGACTGAACTGACCCTATTACGAGTAGTGTGTTTACATCCCGAGAGCCACTTATACGCGTCATATTGTTTAATACTATTAAATGTTCTTTTTAGCTTACCGCTTGTTTGAATGAAATCCAAAATAGGCTGGCATCGGCCATTGATGATTATTGCTCTTTTGTCCTCAAAAGTCAGAACAAACACCTGGTGCACAACTTTTACATGAAAAACTTTCCATTGCATTAAAGCGTTGTTATAAAGCGGTAATAAAGTTTTCCTCCTAATTTCATTTGCGATAGCAAACAAAGTTCAGAGCGGATCGTAATCACTTGTAATGCGACAATGCAAATAATTATCATTGGACAAGAAAAAATATAAAATATATACGACTAACACAAAAGTTTACGTAATTTCGTTTTATCCTCGAACAACTTCCGCGTATTTAAATTGGTAGCGTAACACAAGCGAGAACCAATAACTTTCTACTTTTCATCACGGAATGCTTCAAGGAACAAATAAAAAGGCTCGAAATCGATATCATTCCTTATTGGTCAAAAGTGAAAAGAGATAAAAAACGTTGATTATTGAGATAGAACTAGCTTAAAGATAAGGGCCATTTTTGAAACTCAGTATTTCACTAACCTAATGGTTTTTTCCATACAAAAATTAGCTTTGTTTATAACTGACGCGTTTTAAAAATGGCATGCTTAAGCTCTTGTCTTAGATATTGGTTATGTGTGCGGAAATTTCGCGTGTGTGTGCGTCGATGAAATACGTAGACGATCACACTACACATGCAAATTCCTATCCGTGCACTGTGAATGTGTGTAAATCGAGACACTATGGAGAATTGTCTTCTAGGTAGCTGCCTAGAGTACTGCGTATATATATACGTATACCTACACTAAGTAAGCGAGTACGTAGCCAGCAGCGCAATGGACAGGAAAGCGCGCGTTTATTTGAAAATATTAGTTTATTATAATTTATTTTTAAATAAAAAAATGCGCAAATATTAGGGAACCTCCGGGTAGACAATGTCTTTGAGTCTCTATGGAAAGCACGTGCCTGACTACTGGGATAGTGAACCTCACTGACCCATCTCTTTGAAATTATAATATAAGTACGAGTACATACCAGCTAGTATTTATTCTGCCTACCAGTATATTTAGGACACGCACTGTTCGAAAATATTGAATTATGGAGAGCCGGAAGGGTCGCATGTTACGAGGTACACATAAACGTTTGTTCCGCTCAGCGGTTTTAGCGGGAAACTTTTCGGAAAACAATCGTGGCTCCGGATCGGCATAAGCCGCAAAAAGTTTAATTAGCCGAGTTTCATTGTTTTCAGGTGAACATTTATTATTTGTTTTTGCTGCCTCCCGAATTTGGATTCGGATGTACTGAATTTTTTTACTACGTAGTGTACATAGGTAGATACATTATTTATTTGTTACATACTGTCGGGGACTTAACTTGCTGTAAACTAATTAGGTATATTTTCTAAAAAGCTTTTATGTATTAGGTATTTTTATTAGCAATACGAAAACTGACTTTCCGAAGAATAATCTCAGGTCAAATACGCATTTGTATAATTAGAGCTCGATTTTTATGGTTTCGTACCGAAAGGGTAAAAATAGGACCCTATTACTTAGACTCCACTTTCCGTCTGTCTGTCTGTCACTATATTTCATGAATCGTGATAGCTAGATAGTTTAACTGCCTCCGTGGTGGAGTGGTTAGAGCGTTCGGCTCATACCCGGAGATCGCGGGTTCGATTCCCGGCGGGGGCAACGACTTTTTAGTGTTGTCCTAGTTTGGTCAGGATATTGCAGGCTGATCACCTGATTGTCTGATAAGTAAGATGATCCGTGCTTCGGAGGGCACGTTAAGCCGTCGGTCCCGGTCACTGTCTTTAACATTGGTCGTTACCTAAAACCATGTCAGAGGCCTTTAAGGCGGTTTAAAAACTCTGACACTAGTGTTAGTCACTAACACACACGATAAGAAAGAAACAGTTATTTTTTTTTACAGATTATGTATTTCTTTTGCTGCTATAACAAATATTAAAAACATTAAATATTCGGGCTCCCATAAAACAAACGTGATGTTTTAAAGATTAATGGTACGGAACCCATCGTACTCGAGTTTAACTCGCACTTGGGCAGTTATTTGTTCCAACTAATATCTTTTCCAAAAATGCAATCAGTCAAATTTTAACTGTAGATCAATCAATAAAGATCATTAAATTAATGTCGCCATATAAACCACACCATACTGCGTAAATAACTAGAAAGAACTAAATTAAACATGACAGCACCGTTAACACAGATTGAAAACATTATCTATATTATAGGGTTAGAATAGTTGTACAAGCTTTAATGCGATCATTTCAGGTAGGAACTTACCTTACCCTAATATACCTAAACTAATTTACTTGTTGACCAATACTTAACTGCCATTAATGTAGATTCTACTTCTTTGTAGTACTGTTAGTTACAGTTTTAAAGTACACATTTCTTCTGAAAGCAATGGACTTTAAAAGTACGTACTTCGTTTACTGCTAAATAAAAGCGCTGCCTTTGTAACTTAGCGCATTTATCCAGAATAGAACAAAAAGTTTAAAACAAAAGCCCGATAAAAGCTGCTCTTAAAGATTGCAGTTTAAGACGACGTTGCAACACTTGAGCTCTCTTAGCCGGTGGCGTAGCTAGCAAAGAGCTAGACGGTGCCGTGCATCGGGCCCTCAAACTCAGGGGACCTTCTGACCAACGGACCTATTTCAATACCTTAAAATTCTCCCATCTTCGGAATGTAAATAAAATAATAGATAAATTCCCTATATCCTAAATGAGTTTGGATAAACAGTTGTGTCCTAGCTTTTTTGCACCAAGTAGGTTCAAGGGCGGATCCAGCTTTTTGTTCAGTCGGCTAGAGGTAGGGCCACATTCCACCTGGGTCGGACTTATTAATAGGTATAGGTAGTTGTCTTGATGCAAATGATTCCCGCATGACGCCCCCTTAAACCTGTCTTTGCTTTGGTTACGTACTACTTAGCTACGCCTCTGCTCTTGGCCACGACCTTCGCCTCGAGATCTCTTCAACTATCTTCTAAATCGGCACAGTTGATGACCAACTTGTCTAACTCCAAGGTCGATAAAGGCTCGCTTTGAACCTTTGTCTTGAGATTGCAAGTTTAACAATAGCTCCAAGTTTCAAAGATCGACCGATGAGCTTTGTGACTTTGCGTCTATCTTTGGAAACTCATTAATCATGCTTTTTATTCCTTACGTGAGCCCAAGGCCATAAGATACAAAAGGCCACAATCAGCGTGATCAGGCTGTGTGAGGGGAAAAGGAGAGGAGTGGGGCGAACGGTTTTTAATGAGACAATCTATACCTACATAAAAAATCAAAACCCTTAAGGAAGCTTCCCAAATCATCACTGCCTAGGTAGACAGTAACATGGGTATCTTAGCCGCACAATTTCGTATGCGTATCTACGAGCTACGTCAACATGAAAAACGATTTCCGGCGTAACGAGCAAAAAATGTCCACACATTGTCTGCAGACGTAGGCAATCTAGACGACTTACTATGCACGGTATTTCATAGCAAACGCGCTTAAAGGAAAGTAATAACATTAGCTTAGATGGCTTTTCAAACTTTAAGTTTGTTGAGTAAAATTTGAGTAAAGATTTTGCTTGAAATTCTTTAGAGTTCTGACGTCCAACTTTGGAGTGGATAACGTAATTTTGATAAGCAAAAATGTAACATTTTCCTTAATGCTTGGTATCCAAAGAAAGTAGGTAGGTACCTACTTAATGAGTTTTTAATTTTATGATGTAATAAATTCTTGATCGCTCTAATTAAGTAAGTAGGTATTATAATCTATTTCCTTCAGATGAAGAAAGAGAAAAGATTACAATTCAAATCCTGCCTTCTCACAAAGACATTTTTGATGTTGAACAACGATGAAAATCCGTGAAAAAACCTATCGAAATCGCTGAAAAATCTAAGTGTACCGAATACTGAATGATGGATAAATAGATAATTACGTGCCGTAGGATTTAAATTAACAATACATAGAGGTAGAGTATGGATCATATCCATCTGTATATTTATTATATTTAGGCACATATTAAAGTAGGTATGTACCTACGTTTAAATATATTTACCTTTAACTATAAATAATTTGGTAATAAAACATAAGCTCCATTACATCACCTATTCTTTTTAAGTAGTGTTCGCTTTCCAAACAACTTTAGATATAAACATTTTTGAACGTAGGTACCTTTTCAAAACATGCTTTAGTACTTCGGTGGTGGTAATAAAAACATTGCAAGTCTGGTGATATATTTTTGAAATTAATGAAAATAAAATGCGCTTTGAACTTTGATTGATTTGATTTTGAACTTGATCATCAGTTGAACATCGTGCCAGTGTGGTATGTAGGTATATGGTAGGGTATGTAAAAAAATGTTAAATAAATACAAAGAATTTGTCCGAATGCTTTTGAAGTTGTTTGTGTGTGTCTACAAAAGGATATATCCTTTTGTAGAACGGTGATATGATGTGAGTTGACGTCACAAACAATTGCCTTTTTAAATTGTATGCTTATCTTTTACGTACATAATACGAATTTGATTTACTTCCTGTCCCGCAAAAATATTAAAAATAACCATCAAATTACGTACCTATTCGATTCTGTTCAAAAATTGAGCCCCCACAGCCGGATGGGAAATGCAGTTTGAAATGTGATTACGCCGCCTTTGATCTAGCCGCGCACGCGTTCCTACATTGAGCGATCCATCTAGCTAGTAAGTGGTGGCATAATGTATTGCAATGCAACGAAATCCTATATACCTCTAACATGATATAAGAAGGTACAAAGTCATTAGGAGTAGATACAGTACCTGGTTATTTTGTGTATTGTATTTTGACGGATTTTGACCGTCAATCAGACGACCCTATTGGGATCTCGAAAAAAAAATCTTTATCATGCAAATGTGTTTATCCGGAATGTCAATATCATCAACATATCAGCCACACGACATATGCCTACCCCAAGGATTTCGAAAACGACTGATTGGAAGCGGCCTGAATTTAACGTGTCGATTTAATATATTTTCTTGAGATCCTATAGGAAAAGTTGATCATATTTGCGGTCTAAGTCACCCTATTCTATAATACGTATTAAAAATTAGATAGAGTATGTATGTTTTGGCTATAAATCCACACTCGGCATGTAATAGTCACATAATCGTCCACATATCAGTGATGTATTAGGACAAACGGTAATGGAGTGTGTGCTTGTCGAAAAGCTGTAAAAAGCTCCGGTGTTTATGGCGTCGGCAGAACTCTAATGCTTTAAAACGAAACCTAAAAAGACATTGTTGTTTACATTTTCACAGAGCTTTTTGCGATGGCAAAGACAACCCTCTTATTAATCTATTTCTATTTCATAGTATAGATAAGTAATGTTCCGGATTTTGGTATCCGATACATCAAATTCATAAATTCATATATACTTATACCTCATTTAAAATGAAAGATTGTTTAATGATTATATTGCAATATTGTTAACGATAATTTACTATCGCATCCTTGCTTCGCAATCGTGCGAAAAGTGTAGATAGTGTAGATTAGAGTGAAATCCCTGTTTTCGTCTAACAATTTCAAAGTACCTCGGTTGCAGTTGGGATATGGCCTTGATTGGATATATTTTCTAACGCTAAACAAAGCTTATAAACATCAATGAAACCTCTCTAACCCGTCTAGTCAGCGAGCAGAGTGTGGGCCAAGTATGGCTCTGGTAGTACAGTAGAGAGGGTCGTGTTTCTGCAGTGTAGATAATAAGGTTTGATGATGATGATGATGATGATAGATATATTTTCTGCCTATCTATCTTGTTTTGTTATCTTGGTGCAATAAATTTTAATATTTATTGTTTTTTTTTTTAAATAGACAAATAGTTTAACTTATGTAATTTTCGAGTTTAGCCTAGTCATACAGTATGATATGAGTTTATTAAACGTTTAGTTGACAGTCTTCAATTTATTATGAGCATTGAAGGATTAATTACGAATGTTTACGACACCAAATCAATTTTTAGGACCAAAACAGTTTCATCTTAAAATTTTCGTTCCAAAGGGTTAAACAAAGGGGGATCCCTAATAGCGTCTAATGGCGGTTATGGCGGCTAAAGAATATTTTTAACGAGCTCTGATATTGTTTGAATGGTGGAAGTTGTAAGCGGTTTCAAACACCCATTACGATTGCCCCATTTATCCACCCAAATTTGCGCCCTTATTTCTCTAGTTTTGCTGTATTGGACTAGTTCTGGATTTTTTACTCCAAGTCCTCCCGTGAATGTCGTAGAAGGCGACTTAGGAAATAAGTACAAGCTAAACAAAGCTTATAAACATTAGTGACCTTGCGTCTGGCCCGCGAGGAGAGTGTAGGCCAATCCCTTTGGCTGCTCTGGCCAAGTATGGCTTTGGTAGTACAGAGAGGGTCGTGCTCTTGCAGTGGAGATAAAAAGACCTGATGATGATATCTGCATTACATAAAAAAAACGAGGTCTAATGCTGCTTTATATATTTTTAAGCAATTTGACAAAGCACCATAACTTTAACTAAATACTGAACCATTTTAAGTACTTTACACTGCATCTTGATAATAACACACTGTTACTTTGTTCTTAGTTAGCACAGTAGATAAATCATAAAAGTTTTACCGTTATGCGCTGCAAGTTAAAGTTTCTTTGGAACAAGATTATAAAATAAATTATCATGAAATTAGCATTTTTAGATTTACAGAGAGAGATAAAGAAATCTTTATATAAGTATGACGGATTTAGTTTGTAGGGTTTCGTACCCAAAGGGTAAAAACGGGACCCTATTACCAAGACTATACTGACCGTCTGTCTGACACCAGGCTGGATCTCATGAACTGTGATGATACCTAGACAGTTGAAATTTTCATAGATGATGGACTTATTTTGGTTTCCGCTATAACAACAAATACTAAAAACAGAATAAAATTAATATTTAAGTTGTGCTTTCATACAAAAAACGTGATTTTATATAGATGATAGTACGGAACCTTTCATACGCGAGTCCGACTCGCACTTAGCCGGTTATTTTTCTTTTTCTAGTCTTATTTGGACGGTCTTTGGAGAGAGTAAATCCTATATTTCATACAAAACATAATAAATTTTGTTTCCAGAAGATTCAGTGCCTTACCCAGTTCCGGAAAGGATACGGGCTACGTTTAGTGTCACCGGAACGCCCCGGAGAGTCGTAAGGTGTCCGCGCTGGCTTCTCTAGGTCGGCAAGGGCGCATCTAGGGTGCATTAGGGGTCGTGAGCCCACTGTAAAATGCAATTATCATTTTTAAATTAAATATATAGCCATTATGATTCGATTGCTTCGATGCTGGTCTGGTAGAAATAAAATATGTAAAATGTTATAGCTGCTTCTCTTAACGCGCAGTTCGTAAAATCAGATCGATGGAATGCGGCTAGAAAACGTCACTGATTCGACTTCCCTATTTTACCATTATCATGCCTCCACTAAAACTGGCGTATGGATCTTTCGGCCTTGGTCTACCCGGTTGCAATACATGTCTAGTCCGTATAATCACTTTATTCTTAAACATATTCTTTTGCAGACTGACCTGGGGCTGGGTCTTGGATGTTTATCTATATATGTTTTTGTTATAAAATAAAGAATCGTGTATTTTGTATTCCATTACACGAGTCTCGAACTTACTTTGAGGCTAGCTCAATCTGTGTGATTTGTTATAGTTATATATTAGGTAAAAATAAATTTCCTCAACTACACCCCTACAACCTATTAAATTTTTTGGCTGTGTGACCTCCCCCTAAATAGGTCGCTGGATCTGTCCATAGGTCGGGTATTAAATAATGCAGAGCTGGAGATACGACCTCTGCTTATTTTCTTACCAGATGTAACTTACCGGTGGATCTTACCTTAGAGAGGTAGGCATCTACCAAAGTCATGAGTCACTTTTGTTTTGTTTACATGTAAGATATACCTACTGGATGCAAGCCACTCTAGATCGGTAATTTTGGATATCTTTGGGAGAGGCCTATATCCAGCAGTGGACGTTCTGCGGCTGAAATGATGATGATGATACCTACTTGGATAAATAAAGACAAATTACACAAATTGAGCTAGCCATAAAGTAAGTTTTATACTTGTGTTACGTGATTCGAACTCAACGATACTTTAATTTTATAAGTAACTCGAGTACGTAGACTTATTAACCGACTTAAAAAAGCAGGAGGTTATCTATTAATCGGGTACTTTTTTTTTTTTTTATGTAAGTTCACTGATTATTCGAAGACGCCTGGACTGATTTGAAAATTCTTTATTTGTTTGAAAGGATATACTTGACAGGTGGTCCCATAGAAATTTTTTCACAATTGGTTGTGTAGTTTGTTGGTGAAGTCGGTTTTAAGTGTTCAAAAATTATAATTGGAACATATTCACATGATTCAGATAACCACTAGATTGCCTCCTCCGGATCACCCTTTACTTTTTCAGGCTGGTGGTGTCACTGGTTGAATACCAGTACAATATAATTAGGTAACTTAAGAATCCCCTTACCCCAGACTTTTCCATAGAAACGTATCGTCTACGTTTTATTTTGAAACCACATGTCAGGTTTCGGTAAAAATTTGTATATTTTAAAAGAATTGCAATTACCTAGGGTTATAATGGTAATTTTATTTATTAAAATAGAATTATACACGCTGACTTTTCATTGGTTTTTGAAAAAAAAATGTCGTATAGTAAATAAATTCCTGTATCCATATAGGTACGTAATCCAAATTTCTGTATGTCATAAGATAAAAAAATTGCGTAAATGATTTTCGATCGAGCCCACGTAGGTATGCCGAGTGGATGTCGATGACCTCAGCCGGCCGGCGGGTGGTGTATGGCGGCGGTACTACTAATTGATCTCACAATTTTGTTTTCAGTTTTAGTCAACATTTTTTGTTTCAGAATTTTTATTTTGACTATTTAATTAGGTCTTACTAATGATGCCTATGAAGTGGCCTTCGGCTCCAAAACCAATGAAAAATCACCGTGTATATAGGGTTATAATGGGTTTCCGACACTAAAATTATGAACTGGAAAGAAAGTATAAGGATGTAGAAGTTTCCCATACTAATAGTAAAAAATGATATAACACACTATATTCTATTTCAAGTTCATATTTTGACTGAAAACCAGGTATATAGTTATACGCCTAGATATGTGCAATATCTTTGAAATTACAAAATTTTGCTGAAATCGGGCATATCGTTTCGAAATAAAACGTAGGCTACGTTTGTATTGAAAAGTGTTGTTTTATCTAGTGTAACGGGACTCTTAAGTAACAGAGTTAGGATTACATTATATTAGTGTTTCCAGGAGAGCGTCAAGTCGCTCGGCACACGTATGTGCATAAATTGTATGCAGTCGCAGGGTTACTGGTTGCAATTAGATTCATTGTGTGAATGTAGCATTTCCGGTCGTGAGAGACTTAGGTAAGGATTACATCGCCCTTACTACTCTTACAGACAATACAATTACCCTTTATCGCACAAAGAAATAAATACAGGACATAATTATCTTAAAAACTAGGAAATGCGCAAAAGGCGGCCTTATCGCTAAGCAATTTTTGAAGTGAAAACTTCTTTAGCGGCGTTGTGCACTTTTTTTGGAATGGGTAAAAAATGTTAAACTCGCGTCAGGACACGCTCGCGTCAGGACACGTGACCTGATCGAAAATTCGTAAGACGGATGGAGAGTAGACAGCTGGCGCGGCGTAGGAGAGGGAGTATCCCCCTCTCTTTCTACGGCGCGGTGAAAATGTATGCCTGCGCCTACTGTTTCGTATATCAAAAATGCACAACGTTAATATTCAAGTTTTCACTTCTGCCGGCACTCCCAGAGTGCAACCCGTCGTTTTTTTATTAGGTAATATAGACATACTTATATACAATAATTATAATAAACATACATATGTATGTATACATCTTACTATAATATATACAACTGACACAAATTATATTAACAGTACAAGTTAAATAAACTAAATCCGTCTTATTATCAAACGCAGACTAACTTCGTTACAAGGTTTAAACCATTATCCAACCAAATGAAGTTGATATTTAGTAATATGCCATTGACTCATTTGAAAATGTCAACTTCACTTGGTCGGATAATGGTTTAAGCCTAGTAACAAAATTAGTCTGCGTTTTATAATAAGACGCAATGGAAACTAGGAAAGTAGCAAGCCTAAAGTCTGTAGCTTGTATTTTTTATAGACCGTATTTGTAGCTCGTAAGCTATAGTACCTGGGCGACCGAGCTTTGCTCGGTTACATCTCAAACAATAACTACATTTTTTAAACTTGTCTATTAATAATACAAAATAAAAAATTATATATAAATTTGAACATAAAAAAAACAAAAGTAAGTCACCGAGTGGGATTCGAACCCGTAACACTCTTTCTAGCGGTCCGCATCATAAACCGCCGAGCCAAAATGAATGGCGGCCGGCGCGACGAAATTAGCGATCATATTCTGCGTGGAAAGAAAAACGCATGAAAACTCGAAAACACGCATTTTCCCAAACGTAAGACTAATCAAGATCGATTGTTTACCCCCAAAAACCCCCATATACCAATTTTCAGCGAAATCGTTAGAGCCGTTTTCGAGATCACAGAAATTTATAAGCATATTAATATATAAATAAATATACAAGAATTGCTCGTTTAAAGGTATAAGACTACGTAGCAACGTAGCGCGTAGCTTCTATTTAAATGAAAATTCGTTCAAAACCGCTTCGAAAAGAAGGTTAAATAGGTTTGCCTTTACGACAGAAAATATCAAAATACACTGCATGAGAAAACCGTTTAAAAAAATCGTTAAAAAATCTTTTTTTATATCTTAGGTATCTTAAACAATGTTATCTTTTACTTCCCATGTTAACACTGCACTACGCGTTAGTCGGCAGGATGTGCGGCGTCACGCGCCCACATCTGCGTGCATTTGCATGAGGCGACCGCCTCTGAATATTCACAACGTTACAGGTTAACGTGTTGTACATAACATTTAACAAGTACTATGGAGATAAACTCGGCAGCACTCGTTTGGTGTTTACGAGGCCATGTTCCAAACAATAAGTCAGCGAATAAAAAACGTTGCTTTAGTACCGGGTAATACGGTCATCAGCGGGACAAAGGTTCTTGTTGACAATGTTCGATCAGATTGTCAATGTTTGCAACCTAAGTATTAACCTACAATGGTATAAACCAGAGTCGAGTCGTTTACGAGGCCATGTTCCAAACAATAAGTCAGCGAATAAAAAACGTTGCTTTAGTACCGGGTAATACGGTCATCAGCGGGACAAAGGTTCTTGTTGACAATGTTCGATCAGATTGTCAATGTTTGCAACCTAAGTATTAACCTACAATGGTATAAACCAGAGTCGAGTCGTTTACGAGGCCATGTTCCAAACAATAAGTCAGCGAATAAAAAACGTTGCTTTAGTACCGGGTAATACGGTCATCAGCGGGACAAAGGTTCTTGTTGACAATGTTCGATCAGATTGTCAATGTTTGCAACCTAAGTATTAACCTACAATGGTATAAACCAGAGTCGAGTCGTTTACGAGGCCATGTTCCAAACAATAAGTCAGCGAATAAAAACCGTTGCTTTAGTACCGGGTAATACGGTCATCAGCGGGACAAAGGTTCTTGTTGACAATGTTCGATCAGATTGTCAATGTTTGCAACCTAAGTATTAACCTACAATGGTATAAACCAGAGTCGAGTCGTTTACGAGGCCATGTTCCAAACAATAAGTCAGCGAATAAAAACCGTTGCTTTAGTACCGGGTAATACGGTCATCAGCGGGACAAAGGTTCTTGTTGACAATGTTCGATCAGATTTTCAATATTTGCAACCTAAGTACTGACCTACAATGGCATAGACCAGCGTCGTAGCTCACGTCACGTCATGCTGAACGGAGATCATGTTTAACCGACATTCAAAAAGGAGGAGTTTACTAATTCGCCGTGATCTTTTTTATGTTTGTTCACCCATTATTCGATGACGCCTCGACCAATTTGGAAAATTCTTTTTTGAAAGGGTATACTTTTGAGGTGGTCCCATAGAAATTTTATCAAAATCGATTGTATAGTTAGGGGGTGAAGTCGGTTTTTAGTTTTGAAAAATGACGGTGGAATTCGATGATCTCGTAGTGTCTGATATGTTTTGTTATTTATATTTCTACCTGATTAATATAATTTTCTTTCTTTCTACCTATAAGTATTTAGGTACTGTAGGAAAGCTTTGTGATTACTTCAACATTAGGTACTTTTTGTGCCAATCGAGATAAAAAATCTTACCTATTCTTTTGTTGATTGGATAAAGTTTTTAAAGACGTATTTATGTTGCATTTTATTTTTATTTAGTTTTTATTTTATTTATTAGGTACACCAACAGGTTACATGAATTTTACACCATGTTAACTGTTTTTACCTTAATAGAATGGTATTTCTATTGCCATGAAATTTTATGGACGTGGGGTGGAAAATCCAAAATAGAAAACACAAAGTACACATCTTACCGATTATAGGTACTAGAACCTATTCAAAAATGAGAAACAATCGTGCCGAACACAGTAAAAGCGCACAAAGTCGTTAGCTCCGAATCCCGTCGGACAAATACAAAGCCGCAGACAAAGGGTGACGCCAACGCGACTGAACGCGGCCTATTCACTGCGTTCATATCGCGTTACCGGATTATTTTAAAGACCAAAATTACCATCGAGTCTGCTGCCCTTTGGTCGTGATGAGATGATAAAGTGAATGTACTTTACATAATACATACCTATTAACATAACTATCCAAAAATAAGAAACAATCGTATCGAACACAATAAAAGTGCACAAAGTCGTTAGCTCCGAATCCCGTCGGACAAATACATAGCTGCAGACAAAGGCGGTGACGCGACTGAACGCGGCCTATTCATGACATTCTTATCGCGTCACCAGATTATTTTAAAGACCAAAATTACCATCGAGACTGCTTCACTTTGGTGGAAATGAAATAAAAGAGTAAATGTACTTGGAATAAAATAGGCGATGCAGCTTGCAACTTATTACTATTTTGATGCCCTTTGTAGAGTTCCGTAGCAAACAAGGAACACTTATACCGGAAATAAGTTTTTAGACGTTTTAGTGGCATGAACTTATAGTTTGCATTCTCAACTACATAGCCTTACACCGCACGTGGCCCGACACGCACTTGGCCAATCATCACGCCAAGAGTGGCCCTTGGGTCTTGCGGCCCTGGCCTCGGTCTACACCGTTAGGGATAAAGAGGTGTTCATGTGTAGATTATTGGATACTTAAATAAATAACTTTTTTTAATTTTCGAAAAAAAATATGATTTGGCTGTCAATTGCGCCCGGGTTGTAAGTTGTAATACATTGTTGCTACGTGAATAAAACCAAAAATGTGTAAAACCTCATGTTTCATTATTTTCCATTGTTCGATGAAAAAGAAATACAAAAATGAGTCGATAACTGTTCACAAAATAAAGTAATCGATTCCACCAACATTTTTTGTGTTTTGGCCTGTTTATTGACAGAAAATTCACATTTTTATACCTGTTCAACGGCGCAGCATTAATATTGTATCGTTTAATACAGCATTCTGAACAAACATCGCCCGTCGGACGTTACAAACTCTATTGCGGTTACTTATGCAGTCCCATTAAATGGATCCTCTCGGCGACTCCCGCTGGAACTTGGCGGTCAAAAGGCGAAAGCCTAAGCTTCGAACACAAGTGCGACTTAATATAGTATGATTTACTACTTATGCGGTCCTAATACATCCCCATGTCGACTCCCGCAAGAACTCAGCTGAGCGGCCAAAAGGCAAAAGCCTAAGGCTTCGGACACAAGAAGCAACTTTTATGTTGTGCGACTATATATAATGATTTCTAATCATTCTATTAATTAAAGCCTGATTCGAGGCTTCGAACACAATAAGCAATGAAGTCCTATTAAATAAATCCTCTTGACAAATAAAATAAAGAAAATTGCAGTGCAGTTTGTGGCCGCTTCCTCTGCAGTTGCGTCTAGGTTAAGTGGTACCTACTTAACTTAGCTGCAAGTAAATGATCTGACGTCAACAATCATTATGAAAACTGTTAAACACAAGCGCCATTATGTAACTTTGCTATAAAGCATCCCTGTCAGTAAGTGATTCGATTAGCCGCCACTAGATGTCACATTGTATACATACATACATACTATCACGTCTTTATCCCTACTGGGGCAGACAGAGCATTTTGGGTCTTGCGGCTCTATGCAGAGCCTAAGGCCGCAAGACTCAAAAGCCACTTTTAGCGTCATGGTGGGCGAGAAGATGGAAAAGCAATCAATACAGTGACGGGTTGCTAGCCGCATCGCCTGTTAAAATGATTCGCATTTTTGCCCATTCCCTCGATCGGCTTTTACGATCTACGCGGGAAGAGAAGCAGCTGGTACATTCTAAGTTTTTTCGTTTCTCCTAGACCAGCATGGGAGGTACACATTGTATGCACACTATTTAATTAAACACATTTTTGCAATTTCCGTCCTCTGTTTCGTTATTTTATAAAAACGAAGCGAAATTTTTATTAGTTACTCTCATGCCACGACGCGCTGAGGTTTTTTTTTGCTCTCAAGTGAATACGAGGCTTAACTGAGGCTTCAAATGAGTGTCGTTTGTGGGTCACTGAGAGCGGGACAAATTGGGCACATTACTGTTATCGTAAATATGGCCTGGAGCATAGGGGGCGAAACGCATACCTATATATTTAAGTATATGCCAGTAAGATCCTCGTTTGTCATTGTTTTTGTACACGGCTCTTTGACTTAAGAGTCCGGCGATCCTAGACTTCTCCATACAAACGTAGTACACGTTTAATTTTGAAACCACATGTCAGATTTCGGTAAAAATTGGTAATTGTAAAGAAATTGCAATTATCTAGGGTTATATTGGGTTTCCTATAATGAACTGGAAAGAAAATATAACGATTTAGAAGTTTCCCATACTAATGGTCAAAAATGATATAAAACATTATATTCTATTTCAAGTTCATATTTTTATTGTAGGAAACTTAATATAAACCTAGATAATTGCAATATCTTTGAAATTACAAAATTTTGCCCAAATCGGACATGTCGTTTTGAAATAAAACGTAGACTACGTTTGTATGGAAAGTTGTATTTTGGTCTAGGGTCGGGGGACCCTTAACACGGCTATTTGATTTTAAACATGCATAGTTTTGGAAATTTATGATTGATTCTTTCATAAATATAGTGTTCATTTATTTATTTTCTAACATTATTTTTGTGTATTTATGTATTTACACACAGCAACCGCTTTACAAACCACCGCTGCAAATGTCATATTTGTATGTCAATATTGACTTAAATAGATTTTTACTATATCTATTACTTGATTGTGAAATCGATTTTTAAATAAATTTGTTTTTAAAACTTGAGTGTTTGTCCATAATATAGGAACTTTAAGGAACTTTATAAGTTTTCTTAACATCATATCAGTCGCCGGAAGTAGCCCCCCCCCCAAGGTTTTCCGAAACGACCGATCGGAAGCGGCTTGCATGCAGCGTTGGCAAGGTTTGAAGAAATCATATGTATTTATTATCAAATTATAATTCTTCACTTTATTTTTGTGCTTATAATTCGGATCTAGTTTCGAGAAAAGCTTTTTTTATCGTCATATTTCCTTTTATTGCTTAGAATTCTAGTAATATAAAAACAAAACACTGTTGCTCGTTTATCACAACATAAAATAATACACAACCTGTAAACGATAGTTTATAAAACCTAGAGTAGATTATACTTAAATAGAGATCCTGAATTCAGAAGACGGGAAAGAAAACATAATATCATATTACCTAGGTTTGCAGCAAAGATGTTCTTAATTAATCCATTTGAAACGGATTTCTAGCAAAATCCTAGATAATTTCCTCTAACCTTTATCCTACACTATTATATTATACTTACCTAGCTTTCCGTTGTAAACGAGACTAATTTATTTAAATTAAATAGAGAAATTTGTGTGGCTTTGCTCGCTCACAAAATATTTTAGAGGTAGCATTGAGACTGGAAGGTTATTTTATTTCTACGTAATTTTCAATTTGGCTTGTTTAAAATGAAACAACGTAAAACGTACCTAAACTTACCTTTGCAAAGAAAATTTGCTGTTTATACTGTAGAGATGGAATGGAAACATGTGCATTAAATGTTGGACAGACTCTGTATTGTGTGATTTGTCCGTATATATTTAAATGGTCTGAATTGCTTCGAGAAAAGGATGGTACGGCCGTGACGCTTTTTTGCTCGACTTGGTGGGGGCACTGCCGTGCCCCCAGATTTCTTATATTACTAGTTGCCCCGCGGTGTTTCCAGGGTGTCAGCTTCCTGCATACCAAATTTTATCAAAATTGGTCGAGCCGTTTGCGCGTGCAGAAGTAACAAACACACACACTCAAAAATGTTTGCCTTTATAATATTAGTGTGATGTGATATATTATTATGGATCTTACTAGTATCACGTATTAAGGAAATGAAAATGGGAGTGGGATTTTGTTTGTAGGAGAATCCTATTTCGCCATACAAAAGTAGACTTTATAAAGTATTAAATTTATGCAAGGGAAGTCGTGGGTAAATATACTATAAGGTTCACATTGTAATTAATTATATAACCTTATAAATATGCAATGTTAAAAATAAAAAGTTTTACGATTTTTTATGTCGACAAAGCTCTAAAGTAAATTCATTAAAATTTTATTAGCTGGCACGAATTTTCAAAAAGGAAAAAGGAATTGCGGCTTTTGTACTCCAGCTTCATCCATAAAGCTTATGTAAATCTCGCCGCGCTAAGTCGAGGTAGACACCTAATTATTACACCGGGACTTCGGTCTACGGCTGCCCATAGTATTTACTTGAATCGAGTTTTATTTCACATAGAAGTAATGCCATGAAGAAAATACACATGATTTACCATTTTTATTAATATTTCAATTGTAAAATGGTAAAAGGCTGAATTGAAAATAATTGTTTTAAAAATATTGTATCCGACCCTTTCTTAATACTCGCTTGTGACGTCATTGTGCTGTTTTCAATCATTAACTACTAACTAGTGACTCTGCGTTTCAAAAATGGAATTTATGCTTATTTTAACCATGTTCACCTTCGTTTAAACCGATAAAAAATATAAAAAGTACCTACTACGTGCATACATTATTATTTATATAACAACATTTTTTTTGTTAAAATATAATAAGCGCCTTGTATTTCCAGCATCATTACTTATTAAATCTATATATAGCAAGTATTTAATATCAAAACATATATTCATTCCGGAATACTCTGTAAATATAACTTTCATGTCAAATTACAGTTGTGTGTTCTGTACAATCTCTTAATTAAACCAGAGCCAAGTTAATTACCTAGTCAGGTAGGTAATGAACTAGAATTGGTAGACAACATATATTGCCTCCAGATTTATTAATCTCAAAGCAATGATGTTATATTTTCTTAAGACCGAACTTTTAAACTTTATATATAAGTGATTACAAAGGTGGTATCACTAAAGCTATTTCTTCCATCTAACGTTTGGTTTGGGTAATACCACAGGTATGGCGCTTTATAGAAGCGGAATATCATTTATGCCTACTACTACAAACGAAAGTATACATCCGTTCACACGTCAATGTGTGAGTTTCGTTACCCCGACACGGTGGAGAGGTGAGGAGGATAGGTGAAATGGCCCCATTTCATATTGCGCAGGACCTTAGCAGTTTCCGTTTTGTATGTTATATATATTTTTTATATTCATTCTAAGTAATACACATATTTACTTATTAATTAGTTGGCTGCAAAAAAGGGGTTTGGTATACAGAGTATAAACTATAGTTAGTTTAACTGAAATGATTACGATCTCTCGTGAAAAATGTTTCATTTATTACAAACGAATTCTAAGTAAAAAGTGTCAGACGCTAAATTCTGATACTAGTTCTAAAAGTCAACTTTATTACACTTTTCTACAATGCAGTTTAAACAAGTGCTCATAAGCACAAGATAATCAAGTGCTTGCTCCTGTTTGTTGAAACGTTTTATGATCGTATCTACAGAACATTTACATCATCGCCAGAACGCAATATGTCTAAGTAGTTATTGCTTATTAGCAATGCTCTCGGCGTCTCTGCCAAATTAACACGGATTTATTTTTGTCTTGTCTATCACTGTAATGATTATTTCAATGTGTGAGAGTAAATACTCGTTATGACATTTTGAGTGCGTGCGGTTTACTGTCGATTAAATTCGATTCTCTATTAACAATCTTTTTATTTGTACAATGAATATGAATTTTTGTACAATAAAGAATTTATAAACAAATACAAACAAAACAATCGTGCGATCCATCATTTGTAAGGAGAAATGCGCGCGCGCGGTTTAAGGGATGAAGTGTCCGCATTTTTTTTGTACAGTTGTTCAACAGATCTGCCCTTTCGACATTTTGGCAAGCAGGATATGAATAATGAAGAAAAAACGACTGAACAACTTTCCCCAAGGAACATATATCGAAATATGAAATCTTTTTTTGGCTTTCCACAGTTTCTTGGGAGGTGATCGGGCAACATAGGAGGACAAAACAAATTTTACATATTTTGATATATTTTCTTTGAGGAAACTTATTCAGTTTCATGGATTGAATTCAGCATTAAAATAATTCGGTATATTTTGTTAGATCCTATTTATTTAGACCTCAGGTGAACAGTTATCTCACTGAAGATACAGAGTTACGAGCTCTCATAGCCCATTACGAGGTAAAAGGATGTGCTAGATCGGTAGCGGTACATCGCCTTATAAAGCTGCCTTAGCTGCAGCGAGGGATAGAGGAAGTCATTATCTCTACTCTATGCATTTAATTACAAGTGTAATTAGTGAGAATGTGCGCTAACTGGTGTAGAAATATAAGAATTAATTAAAAACTTATTTTTCGCGAATATTAACTGTTTATGTATATAAGTTGCTCATTCAGAATTTTATTAAAATTACTAAAAACCGACTTCACCCCCAAATTACACAACTGATTTTGATAAAATTTCTATGGAACCACCTAACAAGTATGACCTTTCAAACAACAAAAAAATTGACAAATCGGCCCTTGTGTCCTTCAATGATCGGTAATCATGCAGAAAAATAAAAGATCGCGATGATTGATAACCTCCTCCTTATTGAAAGTCGGTTAAAAAGATATAAAAATAATATTTGTGAAATCAGTGGATACTTAAGTAGTTAGTGCATATTTATTTCTAAAAATTACAGTTTTAAATAAATAGTACTGAGACTACTGAGGTTTTAGTACTAAAACCAAACTAAAACCATAAAAATGTCTGCAGTTTGTGCTACAGTACGGTAATTTGTTTTAACTTTTACTCCAAACAAGATACGCTAGTACATTTTATTACGTTAGTAACATCCACAGAAGTCGTTTCAAAATGCTAGTACATTTCAGTTTTGACATAATATAAAACTAGGTGCAATTTTATTAACTATATATTTACTTAAATATTTGTTAGTACACAACGTGTAACATTTCAATTAAAAATGCATCTTTAAGCTTTTTTCCTTATGTCATTTTGGTTTTAAATGTGTATTTTTTCTGAAGCTTTTGCTTAAAAATGCATCTTTAAGCTTTTTCCTTATGTCATTTTGGTTTTAAATGTGTATTTTTTCTAAATACTGGAAGCGTTTCACCCAGTCCCAGTCACAGAGCACTGTGCAACCTGTTTGTAGGTATATTTTTTTTATTTGTCATTCTATTTTTCTTACTGTTGTGTTTTTGTCCGTCGTTGTCATTTCTCGAACCTTTATATGTATTTATCTTTTATGCAACTCTCATGTAGGTCTGGGAGAAAAGCAAAAACTTGAAATGTATCAGCTACTACTCTCTTCCGGCGCAGATTTTAAGAGGCGATAGGCGATGCGGCTGGCAACCCATCACTATATTTCTTTTTCCATCATCCCGCTAAAAGCAGGTCTTGCGGCCCTGGACTCTGTCTGCTTAGAGCTGTAAGACCCAAACTGTTGTGTCTGCCCCATTAGGGATAAATACGTGACCTATCAAGCACATGTCAACCTATTTTGCCACTACATTGACACCCCTATCGGGTAGGGGTGGCAATAACGGTCCCCAGCAGTTTTCCGCGCGCCTGCTCCAGAAAGTAGGGCACTGCCTGGATTAGCACGCGAGAACATTATCGATCTAGGTTACCTGTAAAAACGTAGGGAGAGCACTTGTTGGTGATTTAGGGAATAATCCCGCTAACAGGCACTTAGATTACCTATAGGAAAATCTGAAGGAGAAAGAAGAAAAATTATAAAATAGGATTCTCAGGCAATAGTAATTTTTGACAACCAAGTTAAACATAAATAATCAGTTAATAATAAAATTAGTCCTGAAATCTGAATTAATTTCCTAATTTTTTTTTTGAGTAAGAAGGGAATTTATGATATAGGATACTCAGGTAGTTATTTTTGTCGACCAAGATAAACATAAATAATCAGTCAATAATAAAATTACATAGTCCCCAGAGATATGGGACTCCCATATCTCTGATAGTCCCTGAAACCTGAATCCATGAATCCAATTTTCTCATTTTTTAAATAATTATTTTACGGCTCTGGATAAATGTCCTTTAGAGCCTCTCTTTATTTCTTCGGTTCTTATCCGCAATGAAAGCCTGTCATCTTCAAACTAATTTTATCAAACCGAAACCGACTACGACATTACAGCTATGCTGCTCTTAGTAGGTAATAACAAGTTTATTTTTCAGGCAAATTAAAAATCCCCGAATCATCATTCATCATCATTATTTCAGCCGCATAACGTCCACTGCTGGACATAGGCCTCTCCCAAAGATTTCCAAAATGACCGATCAAGAGCGGCCTGCATCCAGCGCTTTCCAGCGACCCTGGTCAGGTCATCTGACCACCTGGTAGGTGGGTGCCCTACGCTTCGCTTGCCAGTACGCGGTCGCCATTCAAGAACCTTTTTGCCCCATCGGCCGACTTTTAATCGTTCACCGCTAAATAAATTTTTAACAGCTGAACTGTTTTTCAGCAAACATAGCTAAGAACCACCGCAAGAAAACTAGCTTTCTCGTAAAAAACCGCATCGAAATGGTCCACTCGTTCGAAAGCTATGATGCCACTGACAGACAGACATTGGCGTCGAACTTATGACACCTCTCTTTTTTGTCGAGGGTTAAATTGTTAAGTACAATAACGTCTTTTGGTGTACCTCGGTGTCAGCGAGATTGCAGCTATGCTACTCTCCATGTGTACCTATAGCCTTATAAACATAATTATTTCTCTTCCTTGTCACTAGATGGCGCTATAAGAAAATAATAAAATCATTAACATCTTTTATTACTATTATTTAAAGTAGTACTCTAATTAATTAAATACGATCTACATGAAATACAATTTTTTTAAAGTATATTCAACACTTTTTGCTAGTCGTGTGTGCTGCCATCTCTGTTAGGCTACCCCGTAACTTCAGTTTAGCCTACTTACCAATAGTTTCTATGGCGTTAGGTATCTGTTACGTCAGTCATTACATTGTCTTTGACTAGTCTATTAGGTAAAAGGATCTCTTTGCCTCTCTATGTGAATAGCTGGGCATTTGGCTGCAGATCCTAAGTAACAAGCAATTACGTAAGTAAACCAGATCCAGGTAACTGCTCGTTTTTCTCCGGAACGCATACTTGCGACTACCTTACTGCCTCTTAGGCGCCGTGCCAAAATGTTCGCGATAGTTGAATCCTAATAACATGCTGGGAGGTATTCTGAAGATGTGACGCATGTCCGCATCCCATTTCGCAAACGAACTTTCCTTACATATGACTACTATTTTGTATACTACGAGTATATTATGTCTTGTCTTTCATTCTTCAAGTTATAAGACTCTGGTATAAGACTCTGGAAATTTAAACAGTTTAAAACCACTGAACGGATTTAGATAAAATTAGCGTTTTTATTCCTAAAATAAATCCAATAAGGGAATTAAATGGGATGTGGAACCTCCAAATGTATGGTAAATCCAATTCTGGCATACAAAAGTTTATTTTAGAATATTATATATATATATATATATATATATATAAACGCAATAAAAAGGCTCTATATAATTTAATTTTTAAATAATTATACTGTTACCGGATTGACGATCAGCGACCAAAAGTAATTAAATAGATCGTTCCGCAGCCGACGTTTTTTCGTTTTTCAGACTAATTATAAAGCGTAGTCAAATAACAAAGTAATTATGTCGTTGGCGACAACAAAGACTAATGGCTCTGAAAAGGCAGCCATTCATCTCTAATTAAAACGAAAACCGCGAATATATGACCAGCGGTCACAAAATAATTAAACTATAGAATTCGACAATGACACCAAGTCAAATCAGATCGAAGGACCTTTTTTATTTTTTTTTGACGCGGAGAAAATTCCTTCGTACACCTTACCGGTTACGGGACACCGGTAAGGTTATGTGGTGTTACCATTAAAACTCCGCGGTGTCACCTCTCAGCAGCTATGGGCCGGGGCCATGTGCTATTCTCGCTCCAGAGCCCCGGCGCGGCCGGCCACTACTTCAGCGGCCCCGGCTCACCAACGGCCTCACGGCACCCTCTGCTGGATCAGAGGGGCCGGAGCAACCGTCGCGTTGGCCTCTTGGCCCAAGGACAGGCGCGCTGACACGCACACGCGCCTGCCTTCAACTCCGGAGGGCTGTCCGTTGGACGATGGAATCCCGTTTCCACCGTCCATCCAGCCCTCATAATTTGCTCCAGTCAACCGGACGGCGACCGGGGCCTACACAGTCGGCCGCAGGGAATAGGGATAGCGGCAACGTAACACCGACACTCCTCTTCCCCTGCGGCCCCACTGATGCCGTGCCAAGCGCCACGGCCGCGCTTGGTCGCGGAGGATAGGGCGAGCGGCAACGACACACCGACACTCCTCTTCCCCCGCGGCCCCTACCACGGCTGTGATGGTAGGGGGTTCGTCGTCACCCCCTTCCCTCACAGCCAGGCCATTCCAGCCAGGAATGGCCTCCGCCGGGCGCGGGGAGGCCTAAGCCTCAACCCGGGCAATGGGTTCCTCTTAGCTTGCCAGCGGCCCAGGCAACCGCAGGTACTGAGCCCCCTCATCGCGACAAGATGGGAACCACATCGGGGGGGAGGTCGAAGGACCTACACCAACCTTTGCTTGTAAAGTTAGGGTTAAGGTTAGGAATAAAGAAGTGAAAAAAATTAAGATTGGCTCTAAAGGACGAGTATCCAGAGCCGTAAAACAATAAAAACGGACGATCCTTTTCTACCCGTTAGGGACAAAAACGTCATAGTGTATTAGCTTACGCAGTAAAAATTCTATGTCTATGGTATTAGCATGAACCAGCATGAACAGATGCCTGGATAGGTACTCCGAGCATATATACATATAAAGAGCCAATTGGGTAGATCAAATATAAGTTATTCGATGCGGTTCATAAAATAAAACGTCACAAAATAGTGTCACTTTTCATTGATCATATCCATTTTCAACATTATTTTAGATTTATTGATGAAGAAAATCTGATATTAGAGTGCTATTTGACTTCAAAACAGCATGACGTCACGCTTTTGTATTTCATCGTCAATCCCATAGAAAATGTTTGTTTCCGATTTGACTTGATTTGAATCGTCATCTAGCGGGAGCTATCCCTTCGTATGAACGTTGATGTAGACCTGGGCTGCCGGTTATGTTATCAAATGATAGTATCATTACCTTTTATTGTGCTGTGCCCTCGTAACTCGAACATTACCAGGCCGGAATGTGAGCATGATAATTAAGTGGGCTAATGCTGTTATTATGTGGTTTTAGGGATTCGATTCAATGCGTTTCCTGTCCCACGGGTGACGTAAGGGCGAGGAGACTTAGGGAGGATAGGTCCTTAACAGAGAATAGACGCAATAGGCGTAGTACACCTACGCTACGCAACGATTTTTACCTGGGTACCTTAGTACTTCAAGCAAGTCAACCAGAAGTATGTTGTATCCAGTGACAAAAATAAATTATTTTGTTCTGATAAGAGAATAATCAAATCTAATCGAAAAGTAATATCTAGTTACAAAATGATGTCACTTGTCCTTGATCAGGCTGACGTGGACTAGAAGGGTAATGGAGTGGAGACCATGGGCCAACGAGCGAGGTAGAGTACACCCAGCAATGCGTTGGGTGGACGATATTAAGCGTCACCCAGGCCGCAACTGGGTGCAGGTGGCAAGGGAGAGACAAAGATGGAATGATACGGAGAAGGCTATGAATCCTGAAGGATAGCATATCACATCCATTTTCAACGTGATTTTAGATTTAGGAGCTATTTTTTTCATATAATCCCATCAAAAATATTTGTTTTGACGTTTAGAAAAAAACTTGTCATAAACTAGCGGATCGTTAAATATCTGTCTGACAGAAATTTTTATACAGTTGTGTGTAGGTTTCCTCACGTTTTTTTTGTTACCGGATGCAAATAGAGTTCAATGAAAATGATCGTTTGTACTATAAAGTCAACAAGACGGTGGGGAATAAACCTGGGCTCTTTGAAGTAGTCTCAACCACAAGATAGTTTTACCCTTATATTCCAAGTTTATAAAAGATTACAAATGTTTACTAAACCTATTTTAGTAAAAATATGTTGTCGCGTTCGTTCAATGTCAAATATATAAAAAAAAAGAGGAAAAGAAACAAATTATGTTTTAACTAAACTAGCTTTGGCTTTGCTGTAGTCGGCGTAAAAAGCAAAAACTGTAACACTATCAGTTACCCCGAATTGGGGCAAACCTAAATGTAATAAACGACCTAGGCGGAGCTGTACAACGAAATTCATTATAAAATGTAACACGACTGGGCGCGCACGTCTGATAGCGTGAATTTTTTATCGCCATCCGCGGCCTTAGCGTTTGTATAGCAGGGGTTTATTGAATTACGTCCACAATTATAACCAGAGAAATAATAAGGAATAATTTATTGCATCTTTTTCTTGTTTGACGACCTCCGTGGCATAATGGTCACCATGCTAGTCCGCCACCCAGAGGTCCCGGGTTCGATCCCCGGTCAGGGCAAGTTGGAAAATGGCCTTTTTCAAATTTTCCTGGGCCTTGGATGTTTATATACATGTGTTTATTATAAAATATAGTATCGTTGAGTGAGTATCCCATAACACAAGTCTCGAACTTACTTTGGGGCTAACTCAATCAGTGTTATTTATTACTACATATTTATTCTTTATTTATTTGTTGTCTTCATTTAAGGATACCTTTAAATTATACAATGCACTATATAAACTACACTTACTTATATAAAAAAATAACAGATCCCTTATAATTTAATTGATTATATCCTATCCTACTAATAATAATATTATAAAAGCGAAAGTGAGTTTGTATATTTGCTTATTTGTTTGTTTGTTTGTTTGTTACCTCTTCACGCTTCAACTACTGAACCCATTTGGATGAAATTTGGTATGGATATAGTTTGAGGCTCAGGGAAGGACATAGGGTACTATCATGGGGAGCAAAGCCCGCGGGCATAGCTAGTAGTTTATAGTTTTAAAAACGAAAATATGTATCCAGTTATGCAGGCTAGGCAGGGAACAACGGCTAACAATTTACTTTTTCTGGAATGTGCTAATTGAACCCTTTCGTTATGATTTTATTAATTTTTTAGTACTATTACTTTCTAGTTTTAATTTCTTTCATTTCATATTGACTGTGAACTGATTGAATAAGGCTGATTTTAAAAACACTGGTAACATTTTTGGAGCAAATTCTGTCCATGAAACTGCACTACTTTCCATTAAAACAATTATCGAAAAACGATACTAACATTTCGAGCCAAATGGACTCATGGGGAATGATGTTTTTATCGATTTACAAAATATATATTAGACAAAAGTTAGTTTAGTATCATGAAGTAGTTTAGTATCACTTGCTCCAAAAATATAACATTTTATCAATTATTTTTAGTATCCATTTTAATAAGTAAACGTAACCCGAAACCGAAATCAAAGTGATTTTTTTAATCAGCCCGAAAATAAATAAATAAATAACTTTGAAAACCTGATGGATAAAGAAACTGTCAAGTAATAGAAAAAAGATGCACGTACAGCGCTTTTGACGGCACTGCTATTAGGTCTCGCGCGTACGAAAGAGATAGTGATATATCCCCACTCTAATATTTCAAATGCCAATCGCTGCTTTATTATTTAACCGATTTTCATGCTGTGTTCAGAAAAATATTTCTTTACAGTGTTATTTTTTGTTTTATATAAAATATTAACCAAAAACATACACAATACCTGTTAACCCTTCAGCCACCGAGCGGCAGCCGCCTGCGCAAATCAATAGAAAATCTATTGTGTCTGCGATTCCGGTAGTTGAAGGATTAAACCTGTATAATACATACCTCTGTAATGTTAAGCGGGAATTCATCGATCATCATCTCTAACTTTCGATTGTATTTGTCACATCTCTATTGTTGAACTAGTATGCTTTGGGCCTCCTTGGCGCGCGGTTATTCTCTTAGTGTTAAATAAATATATTTCTATATAATCAGACAATATTTCTATTAGTAAATTAAGGAAGGAACAAATGGTTGTGGTTCCTAGGCAATACATCGCTGCTCCATATTCCTTTAATACATTATAGTGCTTGTTACTGCAGACGTACGCTCAGCGTGTTATTAAATTTACAGCTTGTTTTGTAACTGTTGGCTGAATTATGTAGCCTTTGAGCTTTAACGCAGTTGTGAAGGAAATTTTATTGGGACGCGGTTTTATGCGCCGTGGAAACATTTTGGTAATTGAATTCTAAATAAGACTGAAAATTAAAATTCTTTAAAGTCTTTTTTTCTTTGCCGTATTTTAATTCTCTACTGGACTAAAAGATAAGGATTACTGTCACGTTTATAGCCCTAACGGGGTAGACAGGGCCAAGGAGTTGTACGATCCAAAGACCAATTTTGATGTGACGGTTTTGATTGTGATTTTGAAAAAGGGATGAAAATACTAATTGATTGCTAGCCGCATTCCCTTAATCGGCGTTTACGTTGCAGACGATACGAGAAGCAGCTGGTATACTCTAAGTATTAATTTCTTTCAGACCAGCAGCGTTGAAGATGGCTATAAGTCTTTTCCAATAAGAGGCATGTCTTTGTATGTGTTGCATGCTATCCGCTACGCCGTATCGGCTACAGCGCTACACTTTCGTAGACATGTCGTAGCTTGTAGCGCTACGAGTAGGACTTAACGAGGCGTAGTATCGAGTGTAGTGATTTATTGTGAACTTATTTGTTACTCTCATACTATTTCATTGTTCTTTAACAAGGTGAAATATAAGACTTATTTATTACTAGCCGAAGCCCGCGACTTCGTTCGCGTGTACTTTATGACTCCAGAAAATGCTCATCAGGCCGAACAACTTTTTCTATGGCGTCATTTTTATATTTCTTAAAGTTTAGCTGGACTATTATGGTGCTGCATCACGTGTTCCATTTTCCAAAATCAATTATACCCTATATGTTGCTCAGGCTTAGCAGCTATATAACAAAAAAAGGTTTCATTCTTGTACAAAAAGACAAACAGACAGATTAAAAAAAAAACTTGCTCTATTACTATAGCTATGTATACGTTAGCTGTAACGGTGCTACAATTTCGTAGACATGTCGTAGCTCGAAGCGCTACGAGCGGGGCCAAATGAGGCGTATTATCGAGTGCCGTCGCGAAACAATGTAGTGCAGTGATTTATTGTGAACTTATTTATTTCTCGTATACTACTGTATTTTTATTCAACGAGGTAAATAATATAAGAATAATTTATTACTTTAGCTGTTTTGAAGTTACGCTTGCTGTGACTGTGCTACATCGTCGTAGACATATCGTAGCTTCTAGAATGCTATGATAAAGCTTTTAAGGGTCCCCCGACCCTAGACCAAAATACCACTTTCCATACAAACGTAGTCTACGTTTTATTTCAAAACGACATGTCCGATTTGGGCAAAATTTTGTAATTTCAAAGATATTGCAATTATCTATGTTTATAACTAGTTTCCGACAGTAAAAATATGAACTTGAAATAGAATATAGTGTTTTATACCATTTTTGACCATTAGTATGGGAAACTTCTAAATCGTTATATTTTCTTTCCAGTTCATAATTTTAGTTTAGGAAACCAGTTATAACCCTAGATAATTGCAATTTCTTTACAATTACCAATTTTTACCGGAATCTGACATGTGGTTTCAAAATTAAACGTAGACTACGTTTGTATGGAGAAGTCTAGGGCCGGGGGACTCTTAATGGTAAATATATGAACTTGAAAGTGTAATACCTTTGTAAGTTAATTTTTGACCATCAACATTCAAAACTTCTACATACCCTCAGATCAAAGACTTTAATCTGAGTACATACTACATTTTCTTTCAAGTTTATATTGTGACTACTTTTAATTACTTTAAAATGACAAAATTAAGTCGAAATCTGACATTTCGTTACGAATAAAAGCTAGAGTATACGTTTGTATGGACAATTGTATAGTAAGATAAAGCCTTCATTAAGCCGCAGAAAGTTCACATTGTGTCCCTAAACCCTTAACGAAGTTAAAAGTGCCTATCCAATATACAAGATTATTCAGTATCAATTAAAACTCCCTCATTGACAAAAGAGTTAATTCACAGCGAGGCGACGTGGCGAGTGACGTCGGGTTTGGGAGGACATTCATTGGCGTCTCTCCGACCGCGACCGTTCGCACAATCCGACTAAATCCCACTCACATACTGCGACCGAGAAGACTACATACTTTTTGTTTTTCGTGTGTGTAAGTGGCCATCACTGGAGTCAGATTTTTCAGGCTGTGTACTAGTATCTGACATAGCTTGACGACTGCCATACAATGATGACAGCCGGGACCAACGGTTTATACGTGCCATCCAAAGCTCGGAGGAGATCAAGGGATTTGATGCCACTTATTACGTCACCCATTCAAGTGCGGCCCACGCCCGGTGACACTTTGCTTGCGAAAGCGCTAGTAATGCGCACTTCCGTCGGGCCACCGAGCTTTTCAACATATTAAACAAATAGAGATATTTCAAAGCAAGGCGACGTGGCGAGTCGACGTCAGGTTTGGGAGGACATTCATTGGCGTTACTCCGGCCGCAACCGTCCGTACAATCCGACTAAATCCCACTCACATACTGCGACCGAGAAGACTACATACTGTGGGAATATTAAATAAATAGAGATAATTCAAATTCATTGGCATTTCTCCGGTCACGATCATCGTTCACACAATCTAAAACTTATAACAAATTATATTAGAATAACATACGATTAACTAAATTTGCAACATTGAAGTAAAAAAAATACATCTTAAGAGTTGATGTCTTAACTTCTTGTGCACTTGTTCTGCTATTCTAGGCACAATACAATAAATAATTTAAAAACAAACAAACAGAAAATTAACTTAGCTATGATTTTGTAACATCAAAATCAACAACAAAAATAATAAAACATTTCAAATAGTTTTATTCATTATTAAAATGAGTTAACGGGTTACTCACGTATAGAGCCAGTGACTGACGCGAGCCGGTGCGGGGTACAGGCCCTTAGTCACATTCTCCGGATGTGGTCGAAAAATGTCGGCCAATAGCTGACTCTATACGTTAATAATCGCTGCATGTGTCTCACGTTAGTTTTAATCAAAAAAACTTTTATTGACATTTCATTAAATTTAATTATCAAAAAAGTCAAAGTATCAAGATCACTCGTTCGCAGTGAGCTGCATCTATTTTGGCATCCGATTATAGGATTCGAATCACGATTGATCATTGGTATTTCCGAAGCCTTTATGTAGTTTGACGTATGCTGTAGCGAACAGTATCCCGCTGGTATTTAGGCTATTTGCTATTGGTTGGAAAATCGATGGACCTTGAGAAATGGAATCCGTGGAAATTAGAGTTGATGTTAATTAACTGGTTTGATTGAAATGGAATTGAGAGTAAAGCATCATTATATCAGCTACAGGTAGTCTCTGCTGGATATAGGCCTCCCCCAAGGATTTCCAAAACGACCGCGACAGCGACTTCCTGCAACCATACTCAGGTAGTCAGACGACCTGAGTAAGATTGCAGGTGGGTGAACTACGCTGCGCTACCTTAATCAGGTCGTCTGACCACCTAGCAGGTACGTATCCTACGCTGCGCTGTCTTACCTTTCTAACCCATCGAACATCGGTTCTTTGCCCCGCTCACTACTACCTACTTTAATGAGCGAAGACTTTTGTTCTTTTACGAATCTTCTCATTCCTGATTCAATCGCGTAGAGAAATACCGAGCATAGTCCTATCAAAAGCATGTACCTATAGATATTAAAATGTCTGCTTTTAAGAATGGCGCTTATTAACTTATTACATAAAGTTTTTTTTTGTTTAAAACTAACGTGAGATGCAATCATTATTAAATTCAATAAACGGGTAACTCACGTATAGAGTCAGCTAGTGCCGACATCGTGATGTTGGTTGGAGCTCTATCCGCCGCCTGGAAACCGGTGCTTCAAGAGACGCATAATAGATGCCATGTACAGCCGACAGTATCGCAAGCTGGTGCGGTGTAGAAGCCTCTCGTCACATTCGCCCTGATGAAGACCTCCAGATGAGTTCGAAACATGTCGGCAGTAGCTGACTCTATACGTGAGTTACCCGTTTATTGAATTTAATAATGTATTACATAAACTTTTATTTTATTTCTTCTAACGTATCGAATAGGAGTTACATCCTTCGTGGTCGCAGACAGATAAGTTTGTGCTAAGCCCCGTTTGTCTAATAAATTAATAATGTGTTCGAAGAAACAGTTTAAAACCAATATATGGCTCTGTTATTGACTTGAATGATCTCTGTTACTGATATTGTTGTCAGATGTCTTTAGGCAGCTCGAAAACCAGACATCGGTGGTGTTAGTTATTAAAATACAAATAAGATGATGATATGGTGTTGTTTTAAGCCCAAAAGTTTTTTAACGTCATTAAAACACTATAGAGATATACATATTACTCAGTACAAAATAAATTTGATTTAATTTTTAACTGATGTTGTTAGTATAGCTTGCAAGAAGAATAAACATATAAAAGCAGTCAATAGGTATTTCAGTCAATATGCGTAACATACTTTTTGGCTTTTGCATACTTATCAATGTATGTTTAGTTATCTGACTATGTTTAGTTGTCTACTAAAGGTCACAGCACACTTATCAACTCGTAAACGGAACGTAAACGTATCAACTCGAGCAGCTCAGTATTCTTTGTATGAAACTTCCTACTGCAACGCACACTATTCGGATTCGTAACGTAAACGCCTCGCCTCGGGACCAGGTCACGAACCGCTTTGCTGGTCCGTCAACTAGCGGGCCCCGCGCTTGCGGCTCGTCGTCCGCGCGCTTACGCCTCTCCGTATGCGAGCTGACGACTCTCCGTTTCCTCACACCCGCGTTTTATTTATTTATAGATAAACAAAAATTGATGGCTATGATTGCCAACTCGCGTATTGTGAACCGAGACATAACCGTGCGCTACACTTTACGTTTAAAATGATCTAGTGCCAGCCAGACCAGAGCGGCCGGCGAGCGGTAAGCGCGGCGTCGCCCAGCCGTAGTCGAGTCGACGTACCGAAGCTGAGCCTGTTTGGTTACGTGCCTACGTCAGGTTGACGCCTGGTTGACCGTGCGGCGAAAGGCGATACGGTGTCGATCCCTTTCCGAGTTGATAAGTGTGCTGTGACCTTAATACGCAAAAAAGTTTCTGTGTTCGATGCAAAAACGATTGCCAGCCGGAAAATCCGCACAGAGTCACGGACATCAACCCCGTTTCCTGCTTCGGGAACTTTAGTAAAACATATTCAATGTGGCATTTCGTAAGGCGTATGTAATATGCAATGCAGTGATGTAGGTATGACATGTGTGACGTAAGCAGCAGCCGGGAAGCGTGGGAAGCCACACAGTGGAAACTGCATGAAACCTTTTTGTACATTCCATACTTTTTGTTTTACTTTCTAGTACTATACCTAAATTACCTAGCTTTGGAAGGACGTTCGGATATATCATCACGTCCCTTTCCTTGAAGTGGTAGACACTTAGCTCGATGGTCTGGCGGGAGTGCGCATTAGGCCCAACGCAGACGACAGACAATCCGTGACGCACTTTTTAGTCTGTGATAGTCTGTGAAAATTGAACCTATGGAATCATACGCAGTAACGCACACGGTGTGCGCCGGACTTTTTGCGCGTCGTGTAGGTTACTGCATATGATTCCATGGGTTCTATTTTCACAGACTAAAAAGTGCGGCGCGGGTTAGTCTGTCGTCTGCGTTGGGCCTTACTAGCGCTTTCGCAAGTAAAGCGACACCGGGCATGGTTCACTTGGATGGGTGACCACAAGTGGCATTAACATTTTCTCGAGCTCCTCCGTGAA
Source organism: Acrobasis consociella (assembly GCA_963555685.1). Lineage (NCBI taxonomy): Eukaryota > Metazoa > Arthropoda > Insecta > Lepidoptera > Pyralidae > Acrobasis > Acrobasis consociella. The sequence goes on from OY743114.1 coordinate 5,464,846, forward strand.
GGCACGTATAAGCCGTTGGTCCCGGCTGTCATTGCATGGCAGTGGTCAAGTTATGTCAGCTGCCTTAAGGCAGCCGGAAAAATCTGCCACCAGTGTGGCCACGTACAATCATAAAAAACGAACAAAGTGGTAGACAGAGCCTAAAGCTGTAAGGCCCATAGGTCAAATTTAACGTTATACCATTTTTACCCCTTTCAGTACTAGATATGAGCGCCGATGGCTAATACCACGGCGGCGGCGTGGTCTAAAAATTTACGAGGCGGCGGCGGCGCGCCGGCGCGATATATATTTTTATGGAGGGGGATCATTTTTAAGAATAACTAAGATAAGAAAACCATTTTGTTTATACTAACCCTTCGAATGTCGGCATAGCAGACACAATAGTAAAACAATACATCAGACGCCCGCTCCGGGCGTCCGACAGTTAAAGGGCTAAAGAAAACGACAAATTATAATAAAAGAACAGAAGGTATATTCGTGAAAATTGCTTATTCATATCACATAAATCACATTTTTAATGATAAAACTAACTAGCATCAGTCTCTTTAATGAGATAGACCGATATTAACTCCTCAAAATCGCTTGTTTTTTTTATAAGAATATAAATCACATTTCTAAGGCCAAAAACTAGCATCAGTCATTTTTAATCGACTTCTAAAAAGGAGGCGGTTATCAGTTCCTTGCAATCTTTTATTTTATGGTTATGGTCGTGTAGTTCAGGGGTAAAGTCGGGCCCTGGGCCGATTCGGAAAATTATTTTTTGTTTGAAAGGATATATTTGTTACGTGGCCCCATAGAAATTATATCAAAATCGGTCGTGTAGTTTAGGGGTAAAGTCGGTTTTTGGTTAAAAAATATAACATAATATGATCGACCGACATTAACACCTCCACATTGCTTGTTTTTAAATTTTGTTTATTTTTAACAGAAGTAAAATAAATAAATCACATTTCAAGACATAAACTAGCATCAGTCAACTCGACTAAGCTTGCGCAGCGCAGACCGGGTTCGGTCAGTTGATTGGCGATAGATTGCAATGGGGGGCTATAGTGACGTCCTATTTTTATGTCAAACCAAATTAGACTTTATCATCATATACGTCAGTGCTTAATGTTGCTTGACACAAAAACGCCGATACACAGTAACGTCCGTCTTGCGTACCGCTTTTGGAGTGAGCCCCCTGGTCAGTACGCGCCGCGACGGCGCGCCGCTAGTTGCGCTCGGCGGCGGCGCGCTGACGCTAAGTCACGGCGACGACGGCGCGCCGGCGCGGCGCTCATATCTATTCAGTACATAGTAATGTGTTGCTAGCCGCATCGCCTAATTCTCGCTCATTCCCTTGAAAGACTTTAAAAATCTGCGCAGGAAGAGAAGTAGCTGGTGTATTTCACGTTTTTTCTATACTCACATACCAGCATCGTTTGCGGAAACGTCACGTCACTCAAAATCGTGCGTACGTACTACCCACCCACTACTTATACTACCCACTACTTATTGTACATACTACCCACGTTTTTGAGTGACGTGACCCTAGCTGCCAGGAAACGTGGGAAGCCGCACCAGCGGAAACTGAAACCTTTTTGTGGATTCCTATCTTTTTGTTTTACTTCCTAGTAGCTGGCAGTAACTTTCGCGAAACATATTCGGCACGGCCATGCGTATGACTGACGGACAATGCGAGCCCTGGGACATCACACAGCGAAAACCTACTTTTGCGAATTTCAAACTTTGTTTGCTTTATTGCACTTTAAATATAAACAAGTTACTAAGCATATGTGTTTAAAATAAAAATGTACAACGGCGGGCTTATTCCATAAGCGGCTTTGTGTTATATATGTCGCAGTTAGATTGTACAATCCGCTTTTTGACAAAACCTCTAGCTGTTTGGCATTACAGCTCTGTTTTGTAAAACAGCTGAAAATCCTTCTATTAGTATGTAGCTATTTGTTAAACAGCGGATTATACAATCCATGCGATGCGGTTACTATTATTTAGAGCCCGCTAGATCCCATTGTTGGGCAAAGGCCTCCCTCTCGGCTCTCCATTTTTCTCTGTCTTGCGCTTTTGCTTGCCAGTCCTTTGAGTAGGCTTATAAGTCGTCACGCCATCTACGCCTAGGTTTTCCAGGACGCCGACGTCCGTTCGTTAGGGTCCACAAAGTTACAGTTTTGGCCCATAGTTCGGTCGGCATGCGGCTGACGTGACCGGCCCAGTCCCATTTTAATTTAGCGGCGGTGACGTTACGACATATATATATTTCCTTTTAAACCAATACAATAACAATTGCCGCGTGGTCACGGCAGAGTGAAGTACAATTTGTCATCACAATGTTTTTTTTCGCACGGCTGCTGTTGTAAAAGGCGACTAAGGGTATAATTACAGAGACCGGCAGTAGCGTCTTCTGTGCATCAACTCCATACCATCTCTACGATTATCAAATCACAAACCCGCCTGCCCAGCGTGGTGATTACGGGTAAATCCTTTAATTGGCTGTGACTTTTAAAGAAAATACAAAAAAAAATAGTATTTTCTTCGATAGTTTCATATGTAAGCCATCTAGTGATGGGCGGAGGAACTAAATAGTAGAATTAATCAGTATCGTATCCTTAGCGCCATCTATCATTTGACAGGCAAACTATCCGCAAGTAGTTTTCAAGCAATAAATAATTTTTAACGGCCTAACCGATTTTTATCAAACATAGCTAAAAACCAGCGCAAGGGAACTGTCTTTTACGTAAAAAAACCACTTCGAAATTGGTCTACCGGTTCGAACATTATGATGCTACATATACAGACAGACAGACATTAGCGTCAAACCTATAACACCCCTTTATTGCCGAGGGTTAAAAAATCAGTCCACCTGTCAAAACAATTCCCGCGCCCCCAGTGAAGATATTCACAAGTGTCGGAATCGGGATCTTCCGGAATGAGTATCTATTATTCATAAAGTAATTCGAACGTAACGAGACTGCCGGAATATGAGGGCGCACTTGTAAATAGACTATAAACCTACCCGTCCAATGTAATGTGAGTTATTTGCCAGCTATGAATATTATTGTTCGATGCGCAATGAGTTTTAGCTAAAATTTAAAAAATAAACCGGTGTAAGCCACACGACGCGCGCCGGACTTTTTGCGCTCTATTTTCACAGACTAAAAAGTGCGGCACAGATTAGTCTGTCGTCTACGTTGGCCCTTATGCGTACCATCTTTACTAATATTATAAATGCGAAAGTGAGTTTGTATATTTGTTTGTTTGTTTGTTACCACTTCACTTTTCAAACACTGAACCTGAAATGAAACTGAAGATGAAATTTGATATGGATATATTTGATTCCCAGGGAATGACGATAGTTTTATCCCGAAATTTCCACGGGGAGCGATCTATAAAAATCACGTTTGTTATATGGGAGCCCCACTTAACCTGTTGAGATCCGCCAATACCAGACAAAATAGTAAAACAACGGAAGCCTCATGTAATGCCATGCGGGTCTTGACCGGTTTCAATATTTATTTTATTTTGTTTTTAGTGGTTATTTGTTAATGAAGTGGCAACATAAATAAAATACATAGCCTGTAAAACTTCCAACCGTTTAACTATCACGGTTCATGAGATACAGCCTGATGATAGACAGACAGACGGAAAAAAAAAAGAAAGGATACTGTTTTTACCCTACGGAAGTCTAACCTATAGATGCTCGTAAATGCACTGATTAATTTACAAATTTATTCATTAATCTTTCTTTCTACTGTTTTGAAAAAATACTAATTAGATATTATATAAAGGCGTAGCGCGTTTTGATTTTTTTTTTGCATGTAATTTGAGTTCTATCACACATCAATACAACTCAAATTGCATTTACCGAAATCCACACGCTTCGCTTACGCAACTTGCTCGCCTTGCTTCCGCCTTGCGCTAGCCTCACACCCGCCTCGCACCTGCCTCGCGCCCTCCTTACGCCCGCCCGGCGCTCGCCCCGATTGAACTTTGACAAATGCAATTTGAGTTGTATTAATGTGTGATAGATAGGACTCAAATTATGTGCAACAAATTTCAATGTGTGCTACGCGTGGGCTAGGCGTTCGCTTGGCGTTGGACACGCCCTTAGTGGCAGATCGAGGGAATGGGCGAAAATGTGATTGCTAATGTAGTTAGCCACGTGGCTAATCACCTATAACTATTATGATTCCTTTATCCACTGGCCCACCGTCACGCTGGGAGTAGTCTTTAGGTTTTGCGGCAGTGGGGTCTGTCTCCTAGAGCTGCAAGACTCTGTCTACCCCATGAGGAACAAAGAAGTAAGTAGTGTATATCAATCACCTTTTGCCTTCTTAAACAATATATAAGGAAGAAATACTAACATCCGTAATGAATGGTGAGCAGGGTGCTCTCGACAGACTGCGAGAGGAGCCCTAATTACACAAGTTTCGGACAGATGTCGCTCCGGGCCTCAACTGCCGCCATGTTACACTTGATCCAAGATACTTGTATCGAGAAATGTTATCTTTGTTATCTGGCAAGTTGGCAAAATGTTTTCTAATATTAAAATATAGTAGCGTTGAGTTAGTATAGTAGTACTTACACAAGTTTAAATACTGCCTTTGGGGCTGGCTTAATGCGGACATCGTTTAAGTATTGTATGTATATAAGTACCACGCAAACAAAGTTATGAGTAAAAATTTTATCAGAAGTTGGTGGCCTTATAAAAATTATTTCTAAGTATTGCTTGATCGAAAACGACACCAGATAATGGTTAGTATCTGTCAGTTGAACTCTGATTAGGTTCATGTAGGTGTTCTACTTTTCTATATATTCTGTTTAGCATTTGCTAGTTTTTTTCATAGATGGAGATGAAAAGTAGAGTGTGCTTCTCGGGTACGGTAATATTTTTACTTCGGGCGATATACATAAATCCCTCACTTCACTCAGGATTCCACCGAAGAATCACTCGCTACGAGATTCAACTATGGAATCCTTCGTTTCGCTCCGGATTCAAAGTATCGCCCTCGCGTTAAAACTTTACCTTTACTCATTGTAGCACAAACTACTATTTCATTCATTTATACCTCAGATACATACATTCATAAAGTGTCTAGGTACAATCGTTGCGTAAGCTCTTATCGAGTTGAAATGGTGTATAGGAAGTTTCACTTTCAATTGTAACGGATTCCTCGTGAGTCGGGAGGTATTTTGATTACGAGCCATTAACTGTGTGGTGATTAGTGCCTTACATTAATTACCTATAGTAATTCTGAACAAAGCCAGCTTCGTTCATTGGGATTTAAATGTTCAGAACTTGGCGTACAGAATTGGAATCCACACATACTTACGAGTACGTAGGTACTATTTATTTCGTCTTGTGATTTAAATTAATGTAAAACTTGTACCTATTATTTAATCTAAGAGCCCATAAATACCAATTTCATAGAACTGAAAGTTTTTCTCAATACATGATGCCTTGAGACTTTCAGTTCTACATAATTTAGTAGATTTTTCTAATAATAAAAGATATTTGTAGGAGAAATGCATAGTTTGCTTTTAAGTTTGGTTCAATTAATTTATTATACACTCGTTACTAAATATTTGTTTAAATAGTTTGTCACGAAGTCCATACTGGTGCTTCCCTCCTTACCCCGCTCTTCACCCCGCGCGGCCATATAAATAAGAAGGCGGAGGAGCCTCGTCCTCTTTCGACCACGACTGGGCGCCGGGCTGCTTCAAAGCTGAGTACTTTTGGAAATCTCTTCTGGAACAACGAATCTCGTGGCTGTGAACCTACGACCCTTACCTGTGACTTCTTTCTCATTGTATAATTGTTAAAAATTAATTAAAGAGTTTGGTCTTTTCAAATATTGTTTCTTTCAAAATAATCACTACGTCACAAGTTGACAAACAGAATCATTTAAGTTTTACGATGTTAGGGTACTAAATGTTTTAAAATAAGCACTTTCATTGACTATTCCATAACCCTTTCCTCAACCCTTCGTGTGAAACCGGGTGAAGTTTATAAGGCGTGTAAAATGTACGAACAATAGGCCTCCACGTTCAATATTCAGGCTGCACCCGATCTCGGGTACACGGCGGGTACACGGGGGAAAAGATATACAAATTGCAGGCTCGTGAAGAAAAATTACTGCTGATATGTTTACTTTTCGCCATGTGGTATCCGGCAAAGCAGAATCAGGCCGCTCCAAATCCTCCCGTGGATGTCGTAGACGGCGACTTAGGAAATACAAGCTAAACAAAGCTTATAAACATCAACGAGACCTCTCCGACCCGTCTGGCCAGTGAGGAGAGTGTAGGCCATGGCCTCTGGTTGCTCTGGTCAAGTATGGCTCTGGTAGTACAGAGAGGGTCGTGTTTCTGCATTGGAGACAAAAAGACCTGATGATGATGATGTTTACTTTTAGACCTTTTTTTGGTACAGGCTTTCAGTAGGCAATGAAATCAACTACAATGAAATCAACTACACTCGCGGCCTTTGATCTTGTTAACACAACATTGAATAGCCTAAATGATAAAAAATATACAACAGTACTTTGTTTTGATATGACGAAAGCATTTGACCATGTATATCATCCCTTACTACTTTTTAAATTAGAAAAAAATGGTATAAGATGTAATGCATTAAACTGGATTAAATCTCACTGATAGGTCACATCACAAGCAGTAGAGATATCGCAATTGGAACAAAACAAAGTAGTAAAAAAGCATAGATCTTCTTATAAAGTAAATAAATTTGGTGTACCTCAAGGTAGCGTACTTGGCCCTCTTCTTTTCTTAGTGTATATCAATGACCTACCGAATGTTGTTCAGCACAAGAGCATCTTATTCGCTGACGACATATCGGTTATTGTAACAACAGATAAAAAAAAGACTACAAGAACATGAACATGACATAAACTATGTAATAAAAAATATAATTGACTTTTGAATAATAATTTAAAAATAAATATTGACAAAACATTTTATATTAATTTTAATAACTTAACCCAATTATTGAATATATCCCATAATGGTCATTTATTAAAAGGCGTAGATAATGAAAAATTTCTAGGTCTTACAATAGATCATAAACTGAACTGGAAAAAACAAATTGAAAGTGTATGTAGTAAACTTAATAGTTTTTCTTATGCCCTCAATAAACTTACGAGAACTGCAACGAGAAACACGGCCATTACAGCATACTTTGCTTATGTAGAATCCGTCTTACGCTATGGGCCTATTATTTGTGGAAATAGCACAGAGATACAAGATGCTTTCGTTTTACAAAAAAAATGTATAAAAGCTATATGTAGAGTACCACCGGACACGTCATGTAGACCCCTTTTTAAATCTCTAAAAATACTACCTCTCCCCTGTCTCTATATTTATGAAATTGCCAAATTTATGAAACTTAATTATAAATTATTCAAAGAGGCTAGAGAAGTGTTTCCTAGAAATACTAGAAATGGCAGCAGGCTAGCTCTGGACATTATACCAAGAAGTGAAAGGTTACAAAGGAATTGTTATAATATGTGTAGGTTAATTTACAATAAGATACCAGATTCCATCAAAAATACGACATTTAAGTTTTTTAAAATAAAACTATTTGACTGGCTTAGTGAGCGAGGCTTCTACACAGTGGAAGAGTTTCTCAATTTCAAGAATAACTAGAAATACAAATTTTTAATACTTAATATTAATATATTAATACTTAAATTTAATTGTTGACATATCTATAATACCATGACATGATCCATTTATGATTTTATTTGTGACATAGACTGTTAGCTAATTTGAAAACTGTTTATTAAATACTAGCTGAAGCCCGCGACTTCGTTCGCGTGGACTTCGTCTCTGGAAAATGCTCATCAGCCTGAACAACTTTTACTAAGGCGGCATTTTTATATCTCTTATAGTTTAGCTGGACCATTATGGTTCTGCATCAGGCGTTCCATTTTCCAAAATTATTTATACCCTATATGTTGCCCAGGCTTAATAGCTATATAACAAAAAAGTTTCATTCGAATCCGTCCAGTATTTCCGGAGATTAGCGTGTACAAACAGACAAACAGACAAACAGACAAACAGACAAACAGACAAACAGACAAACAGACAAACAGACAAACAGACAAACAGACAAACAGACAAACAGACAAACAGACAAACAGACAAACAGACAGACATTTTTTTTAAAATTCTTACTCTATTACTACGTCTCCATCGCCCCCAATAATTTTTTTGGAAATATATTTAATGTACAGACACACTTTTTTTACTGTTTTTATTTGCATGCTATTGTTAATGGCTGATTAAGTAGGTGTTACTTTGTAAATACTATTTAGACCTAAGTATGTACCCTTTTTCAAATGCAAATAAATTCTATTCTATTCTAGGCTAATCATTGGTCATGGTCAGGTTTTAGGAGGGAAGCGATAGCCACGTTACATAAAAAGAGCTAAATTTGGTAAAGGCAATCCAAGCGATAAGACCGCCCATTGTACCCATTTTTTTGTTTTTGTGCAATAAAGAGGTTTTCATTTCATTCATTCATTTCATTTCAAACGTGAAGGTTACTGAGTATAAGAACAAAGGGAGGCCAAAGAAAAGACGGATGGAGTGCATTAAGGATGATATGGATATAAATAATATGTCAAGTGCCATGATAAAGGTTAGAGGGAATTGAAAAAGACATGCCATCCCGACCCTACGTAATGGGTATTGTGAGGAAGAAGACGAAGAGAAGAAACACTGGACAGGTTTATTATAATATACTAGCTGCCCCTCGCGATGTTTCCCGAGGAAAAAATAGCCTATGTGTTAATCTAGGGTGTCAGCTTCCTGTTTACCAAATTTCATCAAAATTGGTCCAGTTTGTTACTTCACGAAGTAACAAACAAACATACACACACACACACACACACACACACTCACACGTAGTCACAAACTTTCGCACGTCGCACAAGATTTCGTTGGTGCACGCAGTAGATAGTACAACAAGTTAGGGGCTTTAATAAATGTGCCAAATTTCACGTAATTTCAGTTCCTTTTCTGTACACGCTGCTGTACAGGGCTCTGCTGCCCGTTCCCTGTTACCTATAGCTATTCATATGTTATAATCTATTTTTTAAGGAAACCTTTACAAATATACCTTTAAAAATAAATAATAATGACAGCGTCTTTATCCCTTAGAGGTACTCGTAATATTTTTAGGATCGCACGTGAATACATATTCGACAGTACTTACTAAATATCCATTAGCCTAGAAAGCCTGCCAACAAGTTCCCAAAGCCCTCAATCCCACTTTTAAAGTTTTCGCATACAACTTGGAGACCAACAAGTGCTTGTACTTAGGCATCGTAATCTGTCAAAATAGTTTCAAAATTTATCCAAGTACTTACTGTAATATTAACATAGAATGAGGTTTGTCACAGGGAGTTATTTGAGTTATTATATCTACTTCAAGAAAACTTAATGGAGGTTTTTTTTTTAACTCAGTAGGAAATTAGATACCTACATGAGTCAGATTGTACCTAGTGGTACAAGTCGGGCAGGGTGGGAATCAAACCCCGGACCTTTCAGGCAAAGGTTGCGCACAGAAACCGCTAGACTACTAGCTTTATTAATTTACGTACGTTTTTCTTAATTTATTTAAAAAATACGTACTTATTTCTTTATGTAAAACAAATATATAAACAAATATGTAAACAAACCTTGTTATTGTTAAAACCTCCCGAGAAGATTTATCAAAATATATCTACGTCTTTAAAAATAAAACCTTTGTTCTACTCTGTATTAGAATTGAAACCAATAATATCATATTAAACCTGTAATACACATCATCAAACATACATTATGCAAAATACGCGATTCGAAACGATAATATTAACTTGTGTAAAAACTATGCAGTAACAAAAGATTTTATTTTTAAGAATTTAATTATAATTTAATAATTATTTTATTATTTATCTTTAAGTTCAGGTAAGTTCGTTTTATCATTTAATTTTTTTAGTGCGTGTGTGTGTGTGTGTGTGTGTATCTTTGTTACTTCTTCACAAGCAAACGGCTGGAGCAATTTTTATAAAATTTGGTATGCAGGAAGCTGATACCCTGGAACATATAGGCTACTTTTAAGCGCAGCTAGTATTAAATAAATGTGAACTATACCTTACCTAAGTAAGTATTAGAAGACAAACTTGGTAATCGAATAAGGCTCCGAAAAAATCTCGCTTCCATTGAGGGTTCATACAAAGAACTTACCGCGGCGCCGGCGGGGCGGCCGCGTCGATCGATAGGATCACCTATCGGCCGAAACTTTGGACAAAGTTCAGTTCCGCGGTTAGGCTTGTTCAATTGTTATTGTTATGATCTGGAAGTCGTATTTTTTATGACGATATAGATCTTTTAAAGAATAAATCAATATATATGGACAGATTAGCTAGTCCCAAAGTAAGTTTTGTGTTATGAGATATACTAACTCAACGATACTATATTTTATATCAAATACATATAAAAAAGTTGCGTACACATTATACATGATTAATTATTTTAATTAATTACTAACTAAATTATTTTTTTGATAGAGATAAAAATACTTTTTGTATGTGAAGGTTCACTTTTATGTTTGCAATTTTACATAACTCCTGTCGAAAATATATAGCAGCTAATAGCACGGGCTTAATGCAGCATTTGTTGAATCTTTCATGGACTGCTTACTTGACGAGAAGATTTGTATCTTCTCGTCGGATCAAAAAATCACGCTAAAAGTGGCCTACGAGTCTTGCGGCCCTGGTCTCAGTCTACTTAGAGGCGCAAGACCCAAGAGCTCCGTCTACCCGCTAGGGATAAAGACGTGATAGTATGTATGTATGAGGGGTAAAGGTATATTTCTTGGTTTAGGTTATAATTTCTATGCCTACTTAGGACTTAAGTATCTACTATATCTAATACGTATATCTAATACCTGTTACTATCAGTAATAGAAGGTTATCACTCCGCGTCTTATTGACCAAAATAAACTGATACCTAATGGATGATGAGCAATGTGCAGAACAAACAAGCAATAATAAAAAAAAGAATAAAAAATATAATAAGCAAGGCTAAAACAATAAACTTCAAAATTTTAAGTGCTCCCCAAGACAAATCCAATGAGCCCAAATTGGATAGGGTTGCGTCGTTTCATTACAGAATTCCTATGGCCACCTTTTGGATACATCATCGGATCAACTCTATGTCATCATAACATTGGATTGCACGCGATATACGTATGCATGTAAAATTTCAGATCAATTGAAAACCGGAAAGTGGGTCAAATTTAATTTGCAAGATTTGATAACAGACAGATAGACAAAGAAACTGGTGAATCTAAATAAAAGCTTGTAAAAAGAAAACAAAAATAAACCCAACTTAGACGTGTTAGAAATGACAAGTTTAGTAGCTATAACTTTATTTTAAAATGAATCAGTGTTTCACGAGAAAAGTTTAATATTGTTCGAACAAATGAAACCAGAGCGGAATAGTTTGAAAGCTCTAAATTAATTAGGGTCCAAGGGATAATGACGGTAAACAATATTGTTCTTACGGCTTTATTTAACATTCAACCTTGTGATTACTGTTATACAGTTTAAAATCGAAACAGAGTTAAAGGAACGACATGTTTGGGTTTAAATATTATGATCACAATAACAACTTTTCTGTCCGAGGGAAATAATAAATGTATGGTTGAGCTTATAACATGCGGATTAGGTCTTTATACAAAGAATTTACGGTAAACCGACCAAGCATACCTAATAAGTTATTTAAGCCTTTGTTCGTGAGGGCTTTTTACTTTTTCGGATATTTATAGAATCTTTTTAATCAACCTTCCTATCCAAAAGTGCTAAGGTTAAATATTTACAAAATTGCAAATCAGCAGCTACTAATTTAAATGATGCATACAACTTCATTCCTTCTTTTATAGTCGGGTAGCAAAGTGACCGCAAGCAAAATTCACGAACGAGCATTCTCGTGGTGGGAATTATGCTCGCACGTGCTGCAAGGTAACAAAGAGACACAACTGATGTCATGAACAAAACAAAAAGAAAGAGGTACTAAACATATAACTCTCTTTTTTGTTTCAGATTACAAAGTGACCGCAAGCAGCGGATTCCCGTGGCGGGAATTTCTGCTCGTACGTGGTGCAAGGTAATAAAGGGAGACAAAAGACGTCATGAATGAAATAGATAAACAAAAAGAAAGAGGTACTAAACATATAACTCCCTTTTTTGTGTCAGGTTACAAAGTGACCGCAAGCAGTGGATTCCCGTGGCGGGAATTTCTGCTCGCACGTGCTGCAAGGTAACAAAGGGAGACAAAAGACGTTATGAATAAAACAAAAAATGCATAACACTCTTTTTGTTTCAGGTTACAAAGTGACCACAAGCAGAGGATTCCCGTGGCGGAAACGTGCTGTCAGGTAACAAAGAGACACAATAGATGTCATGAATAAAACAAAAAGAGAGGTACTAAACACATAACTCTCTTTTTTGTATCAGGTTACAAAGTGACCGCAAGCAGTGGATTCCCGTGGCGGGAATTTATGCTCGCACGTGCTGCAAGGTAACAAAGGGAGACAACAGACGTCATGAATAAAACAGCCGCCTGAATATTTGAGATGCGGACCGAAGCGAGGGCGGAGGGAGGCTTACCCGACTTATTTAATCGTTAAGTCATGGGATGGATACTTGCCTAACTTTTATTATTGCACATGCCTATTGTAACGAGAGGTATGACCCACTAAAACTGGCCTTTGAGTTTTGCGGGCGAAAAGAGCCCAATTTAGAGTCGCAAGACCAAAAAATTTTTTTTTCTCTCTTTATTGTGACATGAACATTCATTCCAGTCATTACAGAAAATATCTTACTAAATCTTAAAAATGCTCTGTCTGCAACATAGTATCCAGACGTGATAGTGTATATATGTTAGTACCTACTTACATTTAATTCTGTGTCAAACCTGTTACTATGGAAACTCTTTATAAATAAAATACAACGGAATTTATTTAGGTACGGTAGCGGAATATTTTCGGGCAAAGGAAAAACTAATCTTTTTCATATTCAACAAATTGTAACTGAATTCTATTCCATCAAAGACAGAATTCAGGGAACTTTCAATATCGTTGACAACTTTGATCGAATTATTACATTGACATATTCAAAACAATTTGCATATTTTCATTACCAGATTGCGCCAAAAGTTTTTTGAGTATATGTGTGCAGCGTGTATGTATGTTTTTGGTACTCTCTGCAGCCTAAATGGCTTGATGGATTGAAGCTTGATAGGTGACGTTAGATTCGTCTTAATTATGAGAGTATACAAAATTTTAAAAATTAAAACGGCTTATTTTTATTTTATATAAGGATAACGCAAATATTTGTTTCTTATATCAGAAATGCTAAAAACAAGAGTAATGTTTTTTTAATAATTTTTAATATTTAATACAGGTATAAACACTGTTGATCAGAGTGGAAAACTTAAAAGATTTAGGTTCAATAAAAACAAGTATATTATTGAAGAAATATATTCCAAAACAAATCTATTAAAAGCTCAACAATTAGAATCTGGATTGGTTTGGAAAAACTTAAAACTAAAACACAACAATACCTAAATATTGTTCACCGTTGAGTTATGGTTGAAATTATACATGGAGCGTGTTATATGGGTCGCCGCGCTTCCAGAGCGACGCCTTTTTGAAGCCTTGTTGTTTGGCTATTTTATACATAACTCTATTTTCAGGCTGTACATTATTATTCCGTCTACTATATATAGACAGACTAACTTTATTACTAGGTTTAAACCATGTTTAAAAAATTACCCGCATGAAGTTGACAGTGCCAGATGAGGTAATGTTATTTTATTAAATGTCAACTTGATTTGGTCGGATAATGGTTTAAACCTAATAACAAAGGTCTGCGTGCGCGAAGAAAACCTTTTTCCAAAAAAAGGAGAAGGTTATCAATTCGTCGTGATCTTTTTTTTTAATGTATGTTCACTGATTATTCAAGGACGCCTAGAACGTCAGTTTTTTTTTTGGTTTGAAACGATATTCTTTCGAGGTGGTCCCATAGAAAATTTATTAAAATTGGTTATGTAGTTTGGGGTTATGTAGTGGATATTCAGTTTTTAAAAATTATATAAAAAGACGGATAATGATTAGTTTGAACCGTGGCCATACGGTTTTAGCAATGGAGTTCAATCCTCACAAAGCACGACTTATTCCTCTGAGTTTGAATTCATCGGTCATTTTCAAGTCATTTTCTGTTAACAGTCACTTGTTTCCGATGAAGGAAATCATAGTGAGGAAACCGCACAAAGTTCACTGATATGAAGTAATTATTTATTGATTTAGATGTTATTTAATGACAGGCAAATTTTTCGATATGTTGTAGCACTATACTATAATATAAAAGATCGAAAAAATTTACACACGGGTTATAAATAACAAAAGAGAATTTTATCATTACTTTAAATTTGAATAAATAATTTTGATAATTTGATGTTATTTATATTTAAATTGTTATATTTTGTAAAATCATAGTAAAGTTTATTTATGATAAAAGTTTATGAAAAGTAAATATACTAGAAAGTACACTTTCACGGCTTTTCATTGGAAATCACGGCAAACCATAGTTTACCATACATAGGAGTAGATTCTTTAGTTTACACAGGGCTACTCTCAGACAGTATTGTAAATGCCATTACAGACAGAAAAAAACCAAAGACAGTATCTATTTACTGAGAAGCAATATACAAGGTTTAATTACCACAGAAATGTACGGGAGTGTCCAGACTGCGGAGACCCGACATCGACACTCGACACTCGACACTCGTAACGCGAGACCGAGTGTAAATATTGAGGTTCATTCCCCGCACGCCAGGGGAAATAAATAGCTGAGGGAATTTTTATAAGGGTCACTTTTCCCGTGTTAAGAAATGGATTTAAGTTTATAACTGTCGAACTTTGTATTGGGATGGGGTTTAGTTTTGCAGGAATTGGGGATAAAAATGTAATATTTTGATTTTGTAACCCTTTTTTCCTTTAAGGCATTGGTTTTGCGTAGTTCTTCTGACAATGAATAAATAATAAATGAATATAGAGGGTCGAATCCCCTAAAGTAAGTTTAGAACTTGTGTTATGGGATAATGATTCAACGATATTATATATATATATATATTATATGTAAATAAACATCCAATATCCAAGACAATGAAAAAGGCCAATTTCCAACTTACCCTGACTGGGGATCGAATCCAGAACTAGCATGGTTACCCCACCACAGAGGTCAGCGGTGTGAAGAGAACTTGGTTATAGAGGGTTACTTCATAAACACCAGCAACATTTTTGGAGCAAGTTCAGTCAATGATACTAAACTATATTCTGTAAAAAATATATTTAAAATCGATAAAAAAAAATCGTCCTACCATACAAAATAATGTAGCTGACCACAGGTTTTTACGGGGACGAAGTTTTTTCTCGTTTTTCGATTGATTTTTTAATGGAAAGTAGTTCAGTATAGTAGACTGAACTTGCTTTAAAATGTTGCTGGTGTTTAAAAAGTAACCCTGTATAACTTTAACTTAGCATCTTCATCTGCGACATGCCATTTCCAACGAATACCATTCGTGCCTACTCCGAAATGTCGGTCTGGCGAGTGTTGCATAGACGGTGAGATGTTGACTGATAAACGTCACTATACCTCAATATATTAGTAGGATAGGATATATTAAACGGTGGCACCATTTTGTAAAACCGTGGATTTAAATAATCGGCTACTATAGAGAGCGAATACTATAAGCGAGACGAATTAAGACAAACTTAAAGTAACTGAAAAGAGATAACACATGTTTGGACTCAATGGAAAATGAAAACACGATTTACCGGGCTTTGAGAAGGAAGTAACAAACCTACCTAACCGCTCTATTAATTTAAAATTGCTGTTTTTGATTAGTTTATGTGTATAGAAGGTTGCAAGAAAACACTGGATGCAGGCCGCTTCTAATCGGTCGATTAGGAAATCTCTAAGTGAGCAGTGGACTTCAGCGGTTGATATGATGATGCGTATAGAATAACGCTGGTAATGGAGCTCATGTTTATTCTGTAAATTGCATTAAAATAAAGCCTGATCTGCATTAATCTTATACCTTTAAACGAGCTATTCTTGTATATTTATATATAAATTTATTTCTGTGATCTCGGAAACAGCTTTTAACGATTTCGCTAAAATTTGGTATATGGGGGTTTTTGGGGTTAAACAATCGATCTAGATTATAGTCTTATGTTTGGGAAAACGCGTGTTTTCTTTTGCGTTTTTCTTTCCACGCAGAATATGATATAAGTTATAACCGAGCAAAGCTCGGTCGCCCAGGTACTTATTTATTTATATTTACTATATGCTATCAGATATTTCATGATTCTTATTAGTTTTGCTTACTTACTTACCACAAATAAAAAGGATTTCAAAAGTTCAATCACGTGTAACACATAACTGCTTCTATACGGTTACATTCAGCAGAAGTATCGCGTAGATGTGTGTTACTTTGAGCCGAGTTCACTGTAATTACAGGTAGTACACATGCTGCAAGTTGCAAGTTTTACCGTAGATGTACACAGAAAACTGAGGTCTTCCGTTTCCAAGTTGTTATATAGTTACTGCTAATGTGTGGTTCGTGGTTCATCGGCTAATTATAAAGTTTGCAAATATTCTATTAAGTGCTAGGAATGAAAGTCTACATTTTTGTATATTTATATAAATAAACGGGACGTTGCATGATGTCGACGTAGTCTGCGACCACGAAGGATGTGACCTTTTCGAAACATTTGATCTAATAATATAATATTCAAAGCGTGGTGGTTTAAAAGCCAATAGTTTACGTTTTATTCAATTAATGTTTTGACCTTCTTAGCTGAAATATTTATACAATGTGACCAACATTGATGGAAATGTCAACCGGGTTTAAAAGGATAATAGCAAGTTTTTTTTGCATGGCATACCCCCTTATTGATAAAAAATTACAAACATTTGCTTACCTATTTTAGTTAAAATGTGTTTTGTCTGGTTCTTTCAATGTCAAATATTGAAAAGGGGAAAAGGGACAAAACATGTTTTAACCTAAAATGGATTTAGCAAACGGTTGTTAATTTTATGAGGGTCTGTGTCTACCAAGGTGTTAATATTGTATTATTACATAATTAAAGGGTTGCTCTTAATTATGTTAACATTTTTGAATAATTGTGACAACATTTCTGACTAGCATTGTAAAAAAAACATAAATTAAGAAATACAAATTGAATTCCCGACCTCACTGGGGTGAAGTTTGTCATTAAAATTGTCGTCTGGCCACTTTGCATTCGTTGAATTTAAAAATGTAAATTTAAATTTTTTACTAGACGCTGTGTCGCTGCGACTGCGAAGCAAGCCGTTCTAGTTTTTGTACATTGGCTTTTTATTCTGTGCTATTCAAAACTTATTGCAGAAGGTAAAGAATTTATGAATAATTCTGCTGTTTGTAGGTGTAACTACGTATTTTTTGATAAAACTAACTAAAAATGTTTAACTATTAATTATACCCATCTGCTAGGTGGTCAGACGACCTGTGCAAGGTTGCAGGAAGGCGCTGGATGCAGGCCGTCTTCGATCGGTCGTTTTGGAAATCCTTGGGGGAGTCCTATGTCCAGCAGTAAACTTCCTGTGGCTGATATGATAATGATGATGATGAACTATTTAAAAAAGCAGATGATAAAGTAAGATTAGATAGAAAAATGGGTAATATTTGCTCCAAGCATACAGAGCCTAGGGTCAGAGTCATGTAACCCAAAGGTCACATTTAGTGTGATGGTTGGCAAGAAAAAGGAACCGATAGCACAGAATTAATATAATAATAATATTGATATACTCGTATTAGATTTTTTTTTTCAATTCAATTCAATTATATCTTTATTATCATAGGATATTTATAATATCTCTTAATAATCGTCATTATTTTGTTGCACAATTGTTGACGTCAAATGGTTACTTACAGCTAAATTTACTACCGCTTCCAAAGCGCTAGTGCAGAAGAAGCGGTAACAAACTGTACTGCAGCATTTTCTCCAAGGACGTCAACTCACAATTAAATTAATACTTATGTGGACAGAGAATACATTGTTTGTTATGTCATATCATAATTTAAATTTAATTTTTAGAATGTCAAAACTTTAAAATAATGTCAAGTTGAATAATATAATAACAGTATTACAGAACGGAAACTCGTAGGGGACCCTACGAGAGCAATACGCGGCTCCGTTCCCCGTCCACGGACCTCTCCCCTGTTCTCGCCTTGTAGAGGCTGCAAGCGCCTGCAGCCGCCTGACACCAACAGACGCATATTGCGCGGGACCCTAGGAGATTCCGTTCTGTATGTACAATACAATACAATACAAATACTCTTTATTGCACCATAAACAAAAGGAAATACAAAAAACAGAAAAAAATAATAAGACAGAATTATGATACAAAGGCGGACTTATCGCATAGCAATCTCTTCCAGTCAACCTTTGGGTAGAGTGAGAAGTAAATATTTAAGAAATTCAAGAAATATGCAATACTTATTTTAATTCTGTTTTTCCAGACCAACATTGAAGATTGTATATCGTAAAAATAGTGATGCTTTATGAAATATATTTTTCTCGAGTCCTTTCCTTCAGTTGACAAAGTACAGCTTTATTGTAATAAGCGGTCGTTATGATATCGTGCGACTCTGGAGCTCGCGTCTCGAGCTAACAAATTTGTGGCATTAGTGCATTGCATAAAAAAAAGTGCATACCCTTTTATACCTTAATACTTTTTGTATGCAAAAAGGCTAATAAAAAATAAAAAAATCTGTTATTTTATAAAGCAAGCCAGTTACAAAACGCAGAAATAGTTACATTGCTGCTGGCTGCTGCCACACCATAACTAAATTACATTAAGAAAGCTCGGTCTCCTATAGAAAGACAATACTTTTAATCTGTCGTTGGCTGTAAATCGTGCTACTTCCTTGCTGGCTTTCATGACTACTCTACATTTCTATACATATAAAATAAGGGTTCTTACAGAAGGGGAAAGTATGGCCACGACACCAGTCGGCGACGGTGGGCAGCAGTCAGCGATCGTCGCGTACTTGACAGTTTGTGACAGAAGTGACAGTTGGTGACCAGGTGTTGTCGTGGGCATAAGATCGCTCGTCTATTAGACCCATTTATTAATTATTTTTCAAATAATCTCTGCAAGTTTTCTTACTTATCTAAAGTGTAGTTATATTTTGATAATTTTGGATAAGTTATTAATAATCTCTAAAAATAGGGAAAAATTGTACCTTCATTTCGGAGGTGGGCGTTAAAATCTGCGACACAGTCATTTTTGCAAAATTTTTTGACTACTGCGTTTGTCATCTTTAGCCAATGTTTACTGTCTCATAAATTTCCTGGACCTTAATAGAGATTTTTAATCTTCGTAATAATATGTAATAATTTAATAATTGTTATTTTCCATTCCAAACCACAATATACAGAAATAACAACAGCCGCCTTTTTAACATCCCACCAAAACACCTTAATTCCCATTCAGTCCGTGCCATTACCGTCACCTGGCTTAAGGTGACATTATTAATGAGCAAATTTTACCGCCAACTCTTCAAAGCGCACTAATTAACCGCAACTCTGTCTTCAAGTCGCTTTTGTTTATATAAATAAGCATTAATGAGTGAGAGTGAGAGTTAATCTCAGTCTTATTAAGATTTCCTTTGTCAGATTAGCGCTGACCGCTGAAAGGGTTAATTTATAAAAGCAAAGATAAAAGTGAGGGTTCAGGCTTGATTGGGAATGTATGTGGTCTGGAATACTACGATATAGCACCTACAGGGAATATCCTAATTTAAACCTTATTGTAGTGTGCTTAAGTCCCATTTAGTTTGCACGCCACGCATTGACTTTCGACTTAATTAGCCTATAGTGCCAAAATGTACCTTACGTCTATGAAGCGAGATAGAGGAGAAGTAGAGATAAAGGGATATGGACCGTCCGTATTCCTTGTCTCTAGTGTTAAAATTTTTAACAATTTCAACCTTATGTCTATGAATAAGCCACGTTAGAGAGGCCGCTTACCTTCATGCCTAACTGCGGATTGCACCTAACCTGGGTGGTTACTCCATAAAGTATTACGTTAGTCGTACGATAGTGACGTCCTATTTCTATGTCAAACCAAATTAAACTTTATCGACATACATTAGCGCTTAATGTTGCTTGACACTGAAAGGCGAATGCGCAGCAACGTCCGTCTTGCGTACGGCTTTTGGAGTAAACCCCCTGGTAACAGTACCACAGACATCTCATAGAAAATCGACATCTGAGTAGTAGCTTCACCGCTTCTTTCGGTGAGTGAGAGAGCCGGAGCCCCCCTCCTCCTTCTGGGGAGGGCACGAAAAGCCGGTAACGCTCTTGTTGCACCCTGGTGTTGCAGTTGTCCATGCGCAGCGGTGATCACTTACCATCAGGTGACCCGCTTTTTCGTTTGCCGCACTATAACAGAAAAAAAGACATACACTTGAGGGAGTGACTCGGACCGTCTGTATGAACAACTTCTCCTATATGACCAATTATTTCTGCGATGAGTAAATTTGATCGGATGATTCGAGCTCACGATAGCATTGTTGGTAGTGCAATCATGGTACAAACTTGAAGAGCATGGATATGGAGTCCACTCGCGGTGACTTGAATTTTTCAAAACATATCTTCAATTAATTTAAATTGTACCTTCTTTAGTTTATTGATATATATATTGTTCTACATCTGTGGTTCCACATTTGTGGATTTTAAGAGAAATTTTAAATGCTTCGGTCTTTACAAATAATTTTGTTAGTATTGTACCACGTAATGATGAATAAATAATTACGCCACTGTCTACACCAGTAGACAAGTTACACGTCAGCATGACCATCGTCAAAGCCCAGCGACGGAAGTGCATCGCTCCAGTGATTAACAGTTGCATTGTGAAATAAATTACACACTCGTCCCCTCTTGCCGGCTCGGCCAGGCAAGGGTGAGGCCTTACTTTAGCTGTAAATGCCCACGTCAGTGATCCGCGTACGTTATAGTTTTGATAACTTGTTACAGTTCTCGAGGCGTAAGCTCAGCTTTGCATTTGTGTGAATGAGCGCCTCAAGTTCTTTCAGCCAAAAAAATGTCTCCTGGACACTGGTCAGGTTTTCCAACATCTGCCACACAATTTACAAATGACATTATTTTGTGACGTTTTATTCTATTAACAGTCATCATCATTATCAGATCTTTTAGTCTCCACTGCAGGAGCACGACCCTCTCTGTACTACCGGAGCTATACTTGGCCAGGGCAGCCAGGGGACTTGGCCTACACTCTCCTCGCTGGCCAGACGGGTTGGAGAGGTCTCATTGATGTTTATACGCTTTGTTTAGCTTGTATTTCCTAAGACGCCTTCTACGACATCCACGGGAGGACTTGGAGTGGCCCTATTCTACTCTGACGAGAACTACACAGCTCTATTAACAGTATCAAATAATTAATTTTTGACCGAGGAAACTTCCTAATTGAACCAAATATTTTTTTTTATTATCATGTTATTATATTATTTCTCTGTGATGTTATGATTTAAGAAGCGCTATCTACCTATATATCTCAGTGAGCTTGCGAATTAGAAGCACATCTAACTTCTCGCTCGCACTCGCCCCACACTCTCCCCGTCTTTTTCTATTTTCAAGCACGTTCTCAATCACAGAATAGCTGGCGGTGGTCGGACCTTATATTACCGACTACATCCTACAATGGGAGTCGAAGGCAAAGAAATAAATACAATATAAAATCAGTACGAGTAAATAATCATCATCAAATTAAACTTAATGCCACATACTTCAAGTTTATTTTTCCATAATATCTTCACCTTCAGGTCTTTTTAGTATCCACTCCATTTCCACTGCAGTAGAACAACCCTCTCTGTGCTACTAGAGCCATACTTGGCCAGAGCAGTCAGAGGATTTGGCCTACACTTTCCACGCTGGCCAGCCGGGTTGGAGAGGTTTCACGGAAAGATTTGGAGTGGTCCTATTCTATTCTGCCGAAAACCACACGGCGTATTTCCATAATGCTTATGTTCAAACACCATACCGCTTAGGATAACTTTAGGTACATTTTTTGGGAACGTTATTCCCAGTTACCATAATCAATTTCCTGCTAACTGCCAAAAACTCAGTGATAACTTTAGGTATCTTTTTCGGGAACAGCTTTGTAATGTCGAAGCATTCTAGATTGTATATAATTTCTTTGTTCGAAGGCCATGCCTTCGTACTAACGTTATTTGCGGAGGAAAATAAAATCTCGCCACTTATGAAACAGTTCTCGTGGATTCGGTCGCTACGGGATCTCTTATTTTATTGAAAAATAGCACGGTTTCGATTGTCCAATAGTGAAATTTTAACTTGTATTCTTGTTTCAATTGAACTTTTATTTGTTAGTTTTAAAGTTATGGTAAGTCCGTGGTACAGAATGCTTTTTTAATAGATATTTATATTAGATTCAGTTTTCATTTCGAAATCGTAGCTTCTGAAAATCTTAACAGAGAGATTATGATACAATTTTTTTGTTTGATATTGCGAGATGTTTGTTTTTAGAGTTGAAGTAAGTATTTTTTTGTAAGTTTTTTCATTACGTTGATGAATTACGATTATTGTAGTAAACGGTTCGATAAGACTAGACGTCTAAAATATGCCAATAGCCTCACCCTATGTTTTACACGTAAACAAAAACATTGAAATAAAAGCAAAGGAAAATAAAGTGACGAAAAGTGTTTTTTTTTTAAATTATTTAACAAATGCATAATATCCTGCTAACTACCTTAAATTCAATTCTTGACTCCACAAAACACAAACCCAAGAGGACGGCAAACTCTAATGAACAATGACTTGTCGAGCTACAGCTGCGATAATTACAGCAATAAAACATCTCTAAACCTTACGCTGTTGAATATAGAGTTTAAATTCGATTGTTGTAATGAATTGACCGTCCCAAGCTATGAATATGATAGTGCCGGTTGCAGGACTAGTGGCGCCCTTGGGCCAAATTCTACCATGTTTGTAAAAGTAAAAAGACATGGAAAGAACAATAAAATTATTCTAGAATTATTTTATGTACAGGAAAATTAAATTAGTAAATATATTTGTATATTAATTAGTATTTAATTTTAGTATTAATTAGTAAATATATTTGTATGTAAATTAATTTAGTAAATATATACATTTGTTAGCTTAAGCATTAAGCATACCTTAATAATTTTTCAAAACTAAACCCAACTTTACCCCCAAACTACACAACCGATTTTGATAAAATTTCTATGGGCCAACCCCAAAAGTATATACCCTTGAAAACAAAATTAACTTTTCAAATTCAGGTCCAGGGATTTTTGAATAATCGGTGAACATAACTTCCTGATATCAATTGATAGTCTTAAAAATTAAAAAACTTTCGAGATTCTATATTACGTGCGTTCCTTTTCTTCAAGTAAATATAACGAGATTATTTTAAACGTATCAATTTTATACAACAAGAACAGGCAGCACGCTTCCCAATGTTCTCAGCACGCGTTGCCCTATACTTTTCGTCAGCGCCCCTTTTATTTAGCGCCCGGGGCGTCGGACCATATCCAACCCAAACGTCGCTATACTAGTGTTATGTAAACCCTTCATGCGGCGTCAAAATTACGGGGAGTTAAAATTTTAATGAGGGATGGCGGTCCAGACCAGAGTTGTGACAAATCAGCTTCGTTGCGAACCGAGGTACACTTTCACAGTAGTTTTGTCTGCTTTTGTGTCATAACTGAAGTTCTGATTGCTGCGAGTTGAGCAAGTTTAAGTTGAAAGCTTGTATGGTGCAGATGTCGGGACGGCGTTAGAATGCTAATTGTTAGTGTTAAATACTTCCTGACCTGAATCTCTAGTAGAAACTTCGTGGTCTTTAAACTTTAACGAAAACAAAGCTTAGTAGGTCATAACTACCGTGCTTTCTGACAATCTTATTTTGTTATTCAATAAAAGTAAGTAATCGAATATTGTTTTAGTTAACTTACTGAACACTATTTCTATGCTATTTTAGGTACTTATGTAAAGTCATAATTTACTCAAAATCTTAAAAACGTTAATTTACTAATAAAGTAATACTCGTTCATTTGTATATTTTTAACATCAATGTGATTAGTATACATATATGTATAAAATTTACCCAAATTAATAAGTCCACACTGGTGCTTCCCTCCTTACTCCGCTCTCCACCCCGCGCGGCCATATTAATAAGAAGGCGTGAGGAGTCTCGCCCTCTTTCGACCACGACTGGACGCCGGGCTGCTTCAAAGCTGAGTACTTTTGGAAATCTCTGCTGGAACAACGAATCTCGTAGCTGTGAACCTACGACCCTTACCTGTGACTACTTTCGGCACTCGTTGTATAATTGTTAAAAATTAAATTAAAGAGTTTGGTCTTTTTTAAATATTGTTTCTTTCAAAATAATCTCAACGTCACAAAAGGCTTTCTAACATCAATCGCTTCCATCGCATTCTTTCAAAGGAATGGTTCCCTTTGGCCATAGACATAGAATTTATGCCTTTGACCGCGAATGTCGGATCTATCTGACAAATACTGTCGTGGCCGTTTCGCGAGCATCGGATATTTCCGTCAAAAAAACCACTGCTCGTATTACACAGGTTTTTATTTTAGACTAGCTCTACCCGCGGGCTTCGCTCCCCGTGTGAATTTCGGGATAAAAACTATCCTATGTCCTTTCCCGAGACTCAAACTATATCCATACCAAATTTCATCCAAATCGGTTCAGTAGTTTAAGCGTGAAGAGGTAACAAATAAACAAACAAACAAATATACAAACTCACTTTCGTATTTATAATATTAGTAGGAAGTAGGATAGGATTTATTATGCCTCTCGCTTGGGGCACGACAATTGATATAAGTCTCGTGGTGAAAGGTTTAATAACGAGACCTTGTATTCATTATCATTATTCCTCCAAGAATTCTTCCAACCGATCTGATCAATCCAAACTGACCAGTCTTGCATGCAGTGCGTACCACAGTCCAAACAAACCACTGTATTAAACCTATGCCGTCTTATTATAAAACGCAGGCTATCTTTGTTAGGTTTAAACCACTATCCGACCAAATCAAGTTGACAAGTAGTAATATGCCACCGTCTCGTCTGAAAATGTCAACTAAATTTGGTCGGATAATGGTTTAAATCTAGTAAGAAAGTTAGTTTGCGTTTTATAATAAGACAATTTTCAACAACTATACAATTTTTCGTCGCAAAGTTCCTCAAGCGGCACAATTTAAGATTAAATAATACATAATTTATTTACATGAGTGCAGGTAAATCCTTGTGCACAATGTCTTGAATCCACAAACAGCAGTAACACACGGCGGTTGCTCAAAGTGAGCTCATAGCTTACATTTAGCTGGGGCTTTGGCTCGAGAAGTACGCAACAAAGCGGGGTAAGGTTACTGCCTGATATGTGGCGGAATGAGGTTAAACTTTTACAGGTATGTCGCTTTATAAAAGCGTAGCGTATAATATTCATTACTATTTTTTTTTCTATATAGGTTGCCTGGAAGAAATTGCTTAGCGATAAGGCCGCCTTATGCGCATTTCCTAGTTTTTAAAATAATTATGTATTTTTTTTGTGCAATAAAGGGAATTGTATTGTAATATTCATGCCTCATACGACTACTACAAACGAAATTTTACATCCGCACATACGTCAATGTGTAAGTTTCAGTGTTCAAAGCCATTTAATGGACCCTAGAGGTGTGGGGACATTGCGGGCGCTGCGAGTTTCCGTTCGGTTTGCGAGATAAGCGAGGTTGGGATGTATTTTGACAACTAATAGAATTACGAAGTCATATGAGGCAATAACGAAATATCATAGGTTGTAATAACACAACACATTCTCGCTCAATGAACACTGGTTCTTCTTGGTAAATAAGAGGGTTCCTCGAAAATTTTGGCGACGTCCTTATTAAGGCTGTAGCCTAATATGTTGCGGGATGGTTACCTTATTAGGAACAATGCAAAAAATAGTCTCTAGGTGTTTTCAGTCAAATGCGTAGAGGACTTACAACTGAAAATCAGATAACAACTCTCTTAAAAATAAGTTTACGAATTCATACATTATTATGATACTTGGTAAATAAACAGGCGGAGAAAAACCACGAATCACAGCATTTTCAAATTTTAAAATTAGTTCCCTCGATAAAATTATCGCTTCATTTATATACTTTGCTTATTAGAAACAAGACCACCGCCTGTAAAGAGCAAATGTACTAGATACAAGCAATATCTTTGCGACTGGGGAATAAGGGATTAAATGAACGCGCTCAAAGGCGTGACGTAATCAAAACCGGCTGCCGCTGCAGTGGCGAATGGAGAGGATATCGTATTATAAAGAATTCAAATGATGTAGCTGATAAAGAAGAAGTTTTTATTGTATTGTATTGTAATTCTTTATTGTACATAAAAAGCCACAATTGAAACACAGATGAAACACAATAGTGCAAAGGCGGACTTATCCCTGTCATGGATCTTTTACAGTCAACCTTATAAGCAGAGGAGATACTGACCAAAGGTGGGGTGGAACGTTGTACAATACTTACAAGCTAAAACACTAAATGGTACTCATAATTACATTACTGAATTAATATATATAATTTTATTTACTAATTTATGTACACGGAAAATGTATACAGAGAATTCATAAAATAAAAGTTGTGCAAAGACATTACTTACGAGTATCTTAAAACAGATATCTTTTTTAGAAAAGGTTTTTCGTAAATAAGCTTACAGGGCTTTTCACCACGTGGGAAATAATCTACGGCATGTGTAGTCAGTGATGACGACTTAAGTAGATACGAAAAAAATATATATCTCTTGTAGGAAAGTCCGCCTTTGTATATATTGTTTCGTTTGTATTTAAATTGTGGGTTTTTCTGTTCATAATGAATTTACAATACAAAAAAAAAAGAAATCGAGCAAACAGCTACTCTTCAATAGAATGGACAGGGTTTTAATTTTCTCAAATGTTAATAATACACATGCTTAGTCTAAACACAGAGGGAAGCAACATTAACATATATGTACGCATGTTTAGAAAATTAGGGGGTGTCTGCTCTTGGATTGGTGACCACAAGTGGCAGCATATCTCGAGCTCAATTATGCTTTCAAAGGTTGAAATGCCGTGGCTACAACACGAAAAATAAACAAAATAGTCTCTTTTTGCCTTGGATGTTTATCTATCCATGTATTTGTTATAAAATATAGTATCGTTGAGTTAGTATCCCATAAAACAAGTCTCGAACTTACTTTGGAGCTAGCTCAATCAGTGTAATTTGTCCCGATATATGTATTTATTTGGTTTAGACATATTTACAGTGCTTCTAATATCTTGATGTCACTGGCACTCTTGCTTATCATACATTTCGGATTGATTTCGATGATTGCCGAGAGACTGCCCAAAACCACTGTGATATCAAAGCGAATGCTTAAGTAATAAATAAGTTGAAGTTCGAATAATATCAATTTTCCATTACGTCACGTAGATACTGGAAAATAAAACAATGATCTCGCAACCAATGGCTCTATGCTTCCACTAGTTGTAGTATAAGATCCCACGACACACACGCCAATCACAGTTTTTTTGAGATATGATTTTATAGACATTATAATTGAATAGCTTTAAAAGTATTTAGGCTTTTAAAGGCTTTTATCATTTAAATATCACTTCACATTAATTTATTGTGTGGCATTTCCTCCTATCTGTGTAAATTAATATTAATGTTTGTATGTTTGTCCTCTATATTCCTAAATCATTGATCCGATTGTGATATACCTTGTTTCTTCTTAAAACACTCGCGAGGATGTATGTGGCATTACAAATTCACATAAAAATAGTCACAAATACTGAACATAAATTGTTTATTCGTCAACAAAGGTGATAATTAAAATTGTCTTTCCATGGGTTTCAAGATAGCTCTTCAAATTATTTACAAACAAGCTTTGACTTTATTTGTAGTCTCGCCTTACATCTATTGGGTTTTTGAGAAAATGGCCACCTACTTGCTAAGTATGACCTCGCGTCTTGCGCTCATGGGCTTTATCTTTTGTTTGTAACTGTCCGTATTTTATGCTAAATGTATTCGTAATAAAGACGAAAATATATCCTACTGACCTAGAAGCGATGTCTTAAGCTCTTAGACTATAAACAGCATTGCAATATGCTCTCAAAGATGCAAGAAGTTATCAGTCCCATGGGAGAGGCGTCGTTAACAAAAGTCACGTCCGGACGGCAGTAAGGAACTCTGTATGCAAACATAATGTGCTGCCTTGCGAACTTTTTGCCAACGCAAACTGAACTTTATCTCTATTGTTATATGGAAATTCAAAGATAACGCGGATTCAGCGGGTTGTTTCTTGAATGTCCTTGATTGTCTAGACTGCGGCCTGATGGTATTTTTATTTCATAATTAACAACGGCACTCAAGAATCAATAAACGCGAAATTTAATTTTGTACATGTGTTTATCTACATAAATATTCAATTGTGATCATTAATTTCGGAGATCATAGGGAAGGCCCGCCGAAATGATCTCCGGTATAAAAAAAATGCTAGATATAGTTCATTGCTTGTAGATTACCGGAAAACCTATAGGATTTTTTTCAGTTGAAAATAAAGTGGTAAACTCAATTTAATACGTTCACTTATGGAAAACAGTTCAATAAAACAGCACCAAATAGCGCTAGTAGTAGTTAACTCGCGTCTTACTGTAAGTATTTCAAATGTGACTTTGGCACTGTACGGAACCCTCTCTAAGCGACTTCAACTCGCACTTGGCTATTTTATTTTATCCCCGATTCTCATTATCGTAATAATTGCTGAAGCTATATTTTGCCAAATATATCTTCAGCAATCCTGACAACACCACATGTGCGACTCGTTTGCACATCATTATTTCGTCGATCACGATTTGACTTATTGTCCTAAGGCCCCTGAGGGCCAGAGGGCCGGTCATACCTTACGGTACAGATACATTATCACGTCGTTATCCCTGATGGGGTAGACAGAGCACCCTGTAAAAGCCAAAGGCTACGCTTAGCGTAATGGTTAGCGTTAAGTTGGAAAAAGGAATCAAAATAGTGATGGGTTGTTAGCCACAGCACCTATGAACATGATTAAGATCACACCCATTCCCTCGATCGGCTTTAACGATCTACGCGGGAAGAGAAGCAGTCACTTAACACAAGAGATAACTGTTTTTTTTTCTATATAGGTTGCCTGGAAGAAACTGCTTAGCGATAAGGCAGCCTTTTGCGCATTTCCTAGTTTTTAAGATAATTATATACTGTATTTTATTATGTGCAATAACGGTTATTGTATTGTATTGTATTGTGTTGTATTGTATTGTATTGTATTGTATTGTATTGTATTGTATTGTATTGTATTGTATTGTATTGTATTGTATTGTATTGTATTGTATTGTATTGTATTGTATTGTATTGTATTGTATTGTATTGTATTGTATTGTATTGTATTGTATTGTATTGTATTGTATTGTATTGTATTGTATTGTATTGTATTGTATTGTATTGTATTGTATTGTATTGTATTGTATTGTATTGTATTGTATTGTATTGTATTGTATTGTATTGTATTGTATTGTATTGTATTGTATTGTATTGTATTGTATTGTATTGTATTGTATTGTATTGTATTGTATTGTATTGTATTGTATTGTATTGTATTGTATTGTATTGTATTGTATTGTATTGTATTGTATTGTATTGTATTGTATTGTATTGTATTGTATTGTATTGTATTGTATTGTATTGTATTGTATTGTATTGTATTGTATTGTATTGTATTGTATTGTATTGTATTGTATTGTATTGTATTGTATTGTATTGTATTGTATTGTATTGTATTGTATTGTATTGTATTGTATTGTATTGTATTGTATTGTATTGTATTGTATTGTATTGTATTGTATTGTATTGTATTGTATTGTATTGTATTGTATTGTATTGTATTGTATTGTATTGTATTGTATTGTAATGTATTGTATTGTATTGTATTGTATTGTATAACTGAACAACCCTACCTCTACCTATATCTTAAATTTTTAAAGTAAATATAATAATAACATCAAAATGTATATTGACAAAGACTTTATTAAAATCTTTTTGAATATACATTTTCATGTTAATATTATATGCAGTTGAAGAGAAATTCAAAACGTAGTAGAAAGCCTGGTCAGGTATCTCTTTGATTACCTGTACATTCTAAGTTTTTTCCTTTCTCCCAGGCTAACATAAAAGAAAAAACTTACCTTAAGGTTGTCTTTAAACCATTGTCAGACAACAGTGTGGCTTTAAAAAAATTTCAACAAATAAACAAATTAATATTTAATTTCAGTAGCTACCTAACTTATCTACGATACCAACAGTACGAATAGCTACGAAACGTCTACGTCGTAGCTATAGCTACGAGCATCTACAAATCGCTACGAGATCTCTGAACGAAGTGGAACTGCGGAACCCGGCTTACTTCAGGATCGGGATTAACTCGAGATGACTTGTTGAAATATACTTTTTCCCACTTTAACGATATTATCTTTTAGCCTAGTTTGCCAAGTTCGCATTTTGTATTTAGCGGGGTTATACCGCTTTTAGTCGGTCTTCTTCTTATCGTGTGTGTTAGTGACTAACACTAGTGTCAGAGTTTTTAAACCGCCTTAAAGGCCTCTGACATGGTTTTAGGTAACGACTAATGTCAAAGACAGTGACCGGGACCGACGGCTTAACGTGCCCTCCGAAGCACGGATCATCTTACTTATCGGACAATCAGGTGATCAGCCTACAATTTCCTAACCAAACTAGGACAACAACACAAAGTCGTTGCCCCCCGCCGGGAATTGAACCCGCGACCTCCGGGTATGAGCCGAACGCTCTAACCACTACACCACAGAGGCAGTTTTTTTAGTCGGTAATGAGCTATTTTGTACGAGCGGGATTTATACAGGCTGTAAATCTGTAACCTTGCTATATTCTCAAATAAACCTATACCAATCACACTTAAAAAAACCTTTCCCAATGAACATAGGTCATAATATGAAAAAAATGGACCATACTAAATTGGTTAGCACTTTTGTAAGGGGGAACAATTTTTTTTTGTTGTTCAGTATGATCGGTATAGGTACGTCTGAGAATATGGCGGGGTTACAGATTTACAGCCTGAATAGACTGTGCCCCGTAAGCATTTTAGTATCTATCTCAGCTATAGTTCATTAAATAAATAAGAGGATCCGTGCTTCGGAGGGCACGTTAAGCCGATGGTCCCGGTCACTGTCTTTGACATTGGTCGTTACCTAAAATCATGTCAGAGGCCTTTAAGGCGGTTTAAAAACTCTGACACTAGTGTTAGTCACTAACACACACGATAAGAAGAAGAAGATAGTTCATTTGCTGAATTGACGTGCTCGCCGTCGGTGCGATACAAAGGCCGCGTCTTTGTAAAAGGCGCCGACGGTATGATAACCAATTGAACGAATGGACTATCCTATCCTACTTTCTACTTATATTATAACCCTTTAACTGTCGGACGCCCGGAGCGGGCGTCTGATGTATTGTTTTACTATTGTGTCTGCTATGCCGACATTCGAAGGGATAAATGCGAAAGGTAGTTAGTATATTTGTTTGTTTGTTACAAATTCACGGTTCAACCAATGAATGGTTTATAGTTTGATACCCACGGAAGGACGTAGGATAGGATACGTTCGGGACCCACAGTTTATACGTGCCTTTCGAAACACGGAATCATCTTTCTTTTTGGATGGCCAGGTGATTCAAACCTACAATACCCTAACCAGACTGGAAACAACTTTTCACAAAGTATGCTACCCGGTGGGATTCGAATCCTTGACTTCCGGATCACAAGGCGAAAGCCTTGACAACTAGACCACGGAGGCAGTCAAATACACGATAAGTACGAATCGTTTATGAAATAGCTTTACGAAAATCTACTGCCTCCGTGGTGTAGTGGTTAGAGCGTTCGGCTCATACCCGGAGGTCGCGGGTTCGATTCCCGGCGGGGGCAACGACTTTGTGCTGTTGTCCTAGTTTGGTTAGGACGTATTGCAGGCTGATCACCTGATTGTCTGATAAGTAAGATGATCCGTGCTTCGGAGGGCACGTTAAGCCGTCGG
Source organism: Acrobasis consociella (assembly GCA_963555685.1). NCBI lineage: Eukaryota > Metazoa > Arthropoda > Insecta > Lepidoptera > Pyralidae > Acrobasis > Acrobasis consociella. Next base: position 5,497,156 of record OY743114.1, read on the forward strand.
TCCCGGTCACTGTCTTTGACATTGATTGTTACCTAAAACCATGTCAGAGGCGGTTTAAAAACTCTGACACCAGTGTTAGTCACTAACACACACGATAAGAAAAAGAAGACGAAAATCTACAAATGGCTATGAAATCCTTAAACGAAGGAAATAACTTCATGAAATATCCTTTTTTCTCTTTAAATAATTGTCTGACAATGAATATAATATTACCATTTAACCTAGTTTTACGTTCATAGTCGTCCCTAGTCCCGTAGTATTTCAGTATTCAGCGGGATTTAACCGCTTTTAGTCGGTAATGAGCAACTTTGTACGAGCGGGGTCTATTTAGTCTGTGGTAGCCTTGTGAGGTCTACAATTATGAACGAGTAAACTACCTGTGCTAATTTGTCTTTAATTTAAATATTTGAATTCACTTACGTCATACTATTTTGGATAGAGGGAATGAGCGAACATTTGAATCATGTAAATAGGAAATCGGCTAGCAACTGGCGAGAAGATAGAAAAAGAAATCAAAATAGTGATGACACTAATTATGACTATATTTTTGTGCCGTTTGGCATGGAAACTTTCGGACCTTGGGGCCCCGGTGCTAGGGGTCTCCTTAAAGAGATCTCTCCTAGACTGATCTGCGCCGCTGGTGACAAGAGGGCTCTCGGTTTTCTCGCACAACGAATCAGTATTGCGATCCAACGCGGAAATGCGGCCAGCGTTCTTGGCACTATGCCACATGGGCAAGATTTTTTAGACTAAATTAGTAGTTAACTTTTTTCTGTATGTATATTTGTATTTATGTATTTTTTTTTATCCTTCTTATTTCCTTAAAAAAATAAATTTACAAGGTAGGCACTTACATCGCAAATCAATGAAGACACTACATTTCCACGGGATACATTTACCATTTGTAAGTTATTAAAATATATAAATATGACACTATTATGATTTCTTTTTCCATCTTCTCGCCCACCGTCATGTTGTAAAAGGCCTTTAGATCTACGGCCCTAGGCTCTGTCTTCTTAAAACAGCAAGACTTAAAATGCTCTATCTGCCCCATTAGAGATAAGAATGTGATAGTGTATACTGCATTTAGTGGAAAAATCATAAAAATATTGTACTTTATTACCAAAATAATGGGCTGCCACTTTATTTCTTCATTCTTTTTTATGGATGGTAAAGTGGTAACTTTGTAGCAATAGTAGCAGTAGTAACTTTCGACTCGTATCCTACTGTCATATTGTTAGACAGTTCAATCTATGACATTGATTTTCACAATTACTGTTATTAGTATTACGGGACTTACCGCGATTAATATCGACCGGCGACCTTTCTGCCGTCATGAATGTCTTTGGCAGAAGGGTCGTCTAAATATTTGGCAAAAAACGATATTAATCACGGTAAGTCCCGTAATACTGATATCATTGATTTATTCCTAAGAAATATAAGGTAAAAGACCGAAAAAATATAAGAGAAAAAAAGTACACATCTTTATATATAAAAATTACGTATCACATTGTTTGTTCGCGATGGACTCCTAAACTACTGAACCGGTTTTAAATTTGATTTGCACACCGTGTGCAATTTAATCCAACTTAAAAGATAGGATAGTCATAAAGTCCACGCGAACTAAGTCGCGTGCATCAGCTCGTTTTAATTATAAAAATCTGCACAAAACATATAAAATCCCCAATACGACAGGCCCCTTTTGGAACCGGATGAACTTTCGGGACAAGCTCGTGTGGGGTTGATCTGGCAATTAAAGCCGCAGGTACCGGAGTCCGGCAAATTGATATTGCGTCATTTCAGAACATGCTATACAAATTATGGGAGATCACTGAGTGAGTATCTTTTTTGGGAACAGTATTTTGTGATTGTGTCTTTTTAAGATGCAATGCTGTTTTGGGAGACAGTAAAATAGAATGTGTCAGCTGCTTTTCTTCCCGTGCGGATCGTGCGGCTGCGATTTCACCGTCACGGGGCCTACCCCCGAGAGCGGATTTCTTATTATTAAAAAACTTTGTTGGATGTTTTAATTTAAATACAACCTAAAAATATAATTAACTAAAATAATTAAAAATTACTTATATTAAATTATATAAAAATTTGAGGTCAAATCGCTTCGTCACAGGGCAAAGTACCCAAAATTTGATAGGGAAATGCGCGCCCGCCCTTGGGTATTAACAAATACTAATTACAAATCATTTTGAACGTAGTGGTACAAATAGTGGATTTATCCCAGAAGGGAAGTCTTCCAGTCTACCAGAATACCAAAGGACAGTTATATATATTGTATTGTTGTTTTTAATTAATCGTTGCGAAGCTTATGTACCCACCTACAGTATCGTCAGTTCATTCAAATAAAATCCCCACCGCCAATTTTCATTAACAACACAGATATTTAATCCTCATGGCTGACGGCACAAAAATGTTATAAAAAGCTCTGTGTGAGAGCTTTTTCATCTGAAAAATAAAGATTATTTAATATCCACATATTTATTAGATCAGAAAAGTGGATTGTAAATTGAAGTCTGCAATATTTTTAACAAAATTGCGTTGTATATTCTTCTATTATAAATTATTCTAAGCTATTTTAAATATTGTTGGAGAAACGTTTATTTATATTCAATAAAATTATCTATCTGAATTGTGTTTTGAAAATAGTTTATCCAATTCATGAGAGTAATCGTCTTTCGAATAAACAAAGATTATTTGAACCGTGGAAACTTGAAATCTAATTCTTTTTCTTTTTATTAGTTTTGCAAAGCTGACCACTAAAGTTGTGAACTGTGTAACTCTCCAAACTTTTCTAATCTATTGATTGAATGGCCTGGACATGAAACAGTTCAAAAGACGATTGATATCGATTGGTAATTAACTACTTACGTTAGAAAAACTATTTTGAAGATCACGATTACCGAAGGATACTTTTAATCTTATACCTTTAAACGAGCAATTCTTGTATATTTATTTATATATTTCTGTGATCTCGAAAACGGCTCTAACGATTTCGCAAAAAATTGGTATATGGGGGTTTTCGGGGGTGAACAATCGATCTAGATTAGTTTTATGTTTGGGAAAACGCGTGTTTTCGAGTTTTCTTGCGTTTTTCTTTCCACGCAGAACACGATATAACCGAGCAAAGCTCGGTCGTCCAGGTACTAATTTTATTAAAAGAAAATGATCGATGAAGCATAACGGCAATGATTGAAAATGACAACAAGCAAAATAAAAGTCAAAAATATTTGAACTGAAAAAGTTCGAAGACAATAACAATCTAATTTGTGGTTCAAATTCTGTTATACTTTTACTTCTGTCCTTATCTTTATCTCAGTAATCTCAGTATGTGGGGTTGGCACTGCATATGAATTTCCTCCACTTCATTCTATCTCCAGTCAATCCGTCGGTCACCCCCTTTCTACTCATATCCTTCTTTATACATTCCACCAAAGTTTCTTTGTCTGCCTGAACGTTTGAAGCCTGTTATACTTGTATTTTGGAAATTGACAGATACAGAGTAATAAATAAATATTTATTATTTCGTGTCAATTTCCAAAATAAATAATGGAGGCCAAATGTTTGCCTCAAATCCCAGCGTGATCCATTTATCAAAATGTCAAAAGATGCAACACACCTGTGTGGTACCGACCTAATTCCAGATATGGATTCGTCTTCATAGCTTATCGGAAATTCGCAAAACGTTCTTTATGGTTTGTAGATAGAGTCTATATTTATCTCGGTCAGTTGTAAAGGGATATTTGGCACGTGAAGCGGTAGTACGAACCCCTGGAGTATCGCATCGCCATCATATTTCGCATGTTTTGACGCCTACGAGACGCGCGTGTATTAATCTTTTTTTTTTGTTGGGAGCATTAGGAAATTGGTTCAAAGCGGTTTTGACATGAGAAATGTTGGGAGATTGTGTAGGAGGGATTTATTGCAACTATTGACTTGTTGTACTTTGTCAGCTTTTGATACGATCGGTAGAATACGATAGGGTGTAAGAATGGTCGACACAGGGGTACTTAAAGGGGCGAAGGTATCAAGTAAACTATACAATACAAATTCTCAGGTAAGCGGAACTCTTCTGTATGAAAACTACTACTACCTGTTTTCTTGCCTTTTCCGCTCCTGGGTCTGCTGGAATAGATTTCTTATGAAATAAGCAGCACCTATGTACTCAATGTTCACACTTTGTTTCTGTGTTGGTATTTTGTAAATAAATAATGAAATAAAAGTAAATAACCGGCCAAGTGCGAGTCGGACTCGCGCACGCAAACGGTAGAATTGTACACTCTTCCTTTGTTTAAACAAAAATCAGCAGCTACATAAATCAGTAAAGGCGCACAAGCACATGATTTGCGGCTTATCTCCGGATGTACCGCCGCTCCGGAACACGGGAGCAATCAAAACGAGTGCTCTGCGGTATTTCGTACGTTCGTGTAGGTATGTTTATTGTAATTATTTATGTATCTCTTATTAGTATTACGGGACTTACCGCGATTAATATCGTTTTTTGCCGGATATTTTGACGGCCTTTCTGCCATCATGGTCGCTGGCCGACTGAGGAACTGCGATGGATTTTCACCTGTAATTGTGACCGCGAAACTCTAAAATCATATATTTATATGTCTTGTCTATTTTTTTTTAGAGTTGTGCTCGCCAATTATCGCTTTTCCCATTACCTCTCGCGGGTCTGCTGGAAGAAATTTCTTCAGATATAAGTAACACCATAAGTGCTATGTTTACTTTTATAAATGTTTTATTTGTAAATTTTCGAGTGTAGAAACATAAACCAATAGAATTAAAATAAATTAAAATCGAACTCAAGTTGCTGCGATGTAATTTCGTTACGGAAAAGTAAACGTACCTTTTATATTTATTTGCGCTGATGTTATGATGCAACGTAATAGTTTAAAGGTACTTAGCTAAATCATAAATAATAAAACTAGATCTTTAATTAGAGGCAATCATGATGCCCACAGCGACAGAAAACACGATTTGCCAGCCAATGGTCCATTATAATCCTCAAAACTTAAGTTCTTAGAACAAATTGCTGTGAAACTGTCACAAGTAATTTTCCGAGCGGACGAAGGGGCGATCGAAAAATACGCCAAAACGAAATGTGAAGAGCCTTTAAAATGATTGGAAAACTGATTGGAATGATTGGCGGGCCGGGGCATGCCGGCAATGTCTGGCTGGCTGATGAAATTATTGACGAATTGTTCGTTCCCGTTGGGCTGGAGGCGCGCCATTGTGGCCCGTGGGCCTGCCGCGGAAGCGTCAATTGGAACGTCGCCGCTTTTGCTATCTGTGGAGGGCCGTTGAAAGGGGAGCGTTTAGAGATTTTTATTTGATGGCTATGCATGTGCTGTGGAATTACTTTGATGGAACGGAGTGTATCTAATTGTAATGTTCTCTCTGTAATGTATCAATGTAGAAACCATTGTCTAAGTTCCAGGTTTGTTTAGTAAACAGATTTTTGTTCTTATCTCAGCGTGCTCCCGGTTCCATTCTTAGCTGTGTTACGGGTCCCAGGGTCTGCTATGTGCATGTATATACATATATATATATATATATCTATATATATGTATGTATATAGAAAATATACCTAATAGATAGGTCATTTTGGATATTCTTGCGAGTGTCCTATGAGACGGCATGTGGCTGAAATGATGATGATAGGAAATATATTTTATTATATTTACCGTTTTTTTCCATACTTATTTCTTGCAACCCACATTTAGACTATCTGATGTATAACCCAAAGGTTGACTGGTATAAAGCGCTTTTAGCGTTAAGTTCGCCTACTGTTCTGTATATATGCAATAAAGATAAAATACATACATACCTAACTAAATATTAAGAAATGAAAAATATCAGTAAAGACATTTTCAACTATCTTCAAATGTTTTGATTTAAAATGGAGATAAAATTAAGGGATTGTTATTGGGTGCTAATTACTTCGTCAGTTGAGATTTTATTTTGTTTATACAGCCGTCAATCACCTTTAATTAAATTTAACTGCTGATCCAATAATAATATTGTTCCTAACAATGAAGTATTGTTTTAATTATACGCTATATTCAGTCAAAACAAATTCGGACGTCTCAGCGAATTTTAATTGTTTTGAAGAATAGCTTCGTTTCAAGTTTAGCGAACTTCATGTTTCCAATGGATGGAAGAATGTAGGTTTATCTCGAGTTATCGTAATAAACTTTATTCTTCGGCTTTACGACCGGGAAGAATTCTATTTTTTACGTTTCATAAAGTTGTCGTTTTTCTCCCGGGCTAACGTGCCGTGGGTCGACTTAAATCTTCTATATGGACCGTTGACTGGAAAATAATAATTTTACGACCCGGCCCGCCTTTCTGGCGTATTGGTATGCTCGGTTGCTACGTTTGGAGACATAAATATGTCAAACTCAAACAAACTTATGCAAAAGGTGGTAAGAAATGGAATCTAATATATTTGAAGCGTTCTTAACTCATAGTAGGATTACATAAACGTTTTAAATTCTTTAAGGTACGTTTCTGTACGAGTGTAACGCAACACGTGTCGCCTTAATTAACGTGACAGATGGTGACCGCACATGTGATACGTCACTGTCGTGCGGACAGGGTCAGTGAGGGTGAAAAGGACTAGGTAATATTAAGATAGATCATATTAACAATATCTTATTTTTTTATTTTGCGTGGTGACAGCAGAGTTAAATGCAAACTGTCACCACCTGGTCACCAGTCCCTTTTGTAGCGTAATCGGCGACTTAGTACAAAAGTACAGGAAGACGGAACATGCAGCACCGTCCTCTATGCAAAGACTGACGTAATAGGCATGATGAATGGTAAAATATTTTCGGTCCATCGGTTAGGTTATTAAAAAATATTGTACACGTATTTTTTCTTTTCTCTGAGAAACCAAAAATGACAAAGAGACGTCACGGCTGGGTACGATTTTTACTAAGCGGTGACGTCGCAAGGCTCCACTCCGGAACTTTGAAGCTCTGTATCTTTGTAAATTTTTACTTTTTTGGTAAACTGAAAAGTACGGGTCTATTATTTTTGGATAATCTAAAAGACGGACTAATTACCTATTACCAACTCGCCTGCTAGGGTGATTAATGGACAAGACATCCCTTTATTGAGATAGGCCTAATTTCAGCAGTGGACTGGTATAGGTTTGCAAAGTGAAGTAAAATAAGAAATCGACATGAGTCGTCTTAATCAATGTGACAGACGGAGACTATCCCCGGCGATACGTCACTGTCCGGCTCTTAACAGATTGAAACGTGAGGGTGAGAAGAGAGATAAAATACGATGTACTTACTTCTGCTATATGGACACAGTATCACAAAAATACAAATAGGTCCGAATAGGTCGGACCTATTCGTATTGGGGTGGATCCTACAAAATTGGTTCTCACCAATCTACCGTCGATTTTCATATGAAATTTTCGTTTTTCTAAATTAATTTTTATTGCATATTATGTGAATTGGTTTATATTATCAAGGTAAGAAAGTCTTACTTGTGTTTTATTTGCATTTAAAAAAATAAATTAAAAAAACTACCCAAAACGTCATTCAGACGTTTGAAGCCAAGCGGTCTCCTTGGCAACATAAAATAACAAAAAAAAAACTATAAGAAAGAGAAAATAATAAAAAAAATACTTTAAATAGATGAATGTCTCATTCATTTTTTTGACATGATAATATATAAAAATTAATATTTAAGAAAATAAATGAGTTTAAAGTTTTGTCACTGTAAACCCGTCATTCAGTTCACGATGACAATTCGACATTTGAACGTCTCCAATTTATGTTTGATCGTGTCGAGACGCGTCGAAACCCCATGGAACACCCGCCCACCGGCCGGCGTTTATTTGCCGCCCGTAGTCAGTGGGAGAAAGACGTGTCTTTTTGCTATTTCGTCGACCAAGTTTCGTTCGCAGTGTTTTGTCACACCTTTGCGTCATTCAGCAAAGTGCGTGTAATTTCAAAAGAATCAACCGTAAATAAATTCGAATTTATGCATATGGTAGACCCTGGTGGTCAACGATAATTGTGTGTAGTTTTACTCTTTACACACACAATATATTCTTATTACGTTAAAATTAGATATTTTGTAATGACATTATCGTGAACGTAATGACAAAATATTGTGTGATAATATAAGTTCTTGTTAATCGTAGACTATTTACTATTAAACAAACAAGATTTTTTCATACTCATGTGTACTGTATATACTAGCTGCGCCCGCGACATCGTTCGTGTGACGTATTTCGTATATTTCCTTAGGAATCAGATATTTCTCTTCAATAAATTGCATATTAAATGTAGACCTCATCATTTAGCTACCAACATCCCAAATATCATAAAAATCTGCCATAAATATAGTTTTTGCGTGATGGGTGAAAAAACATACATATAGACAGACAAAATGTAAAAAAGATATTAAATATATTTAATGGTACAAACAAAGGTTATTTAGTATATTTGTACTGTATATTGTAAATTATTCTTGATTGGATAAAAAGTCAGGGTTGAAATTTAAAACTTTATTTGTTTATTTTTCATTTAACTTGGTGATCTCCTGATGAGACTAATACAAAAAAAAATGTTATTCTGATTACTCAATCTTAATTGTAATATTAAGTAATAAACTAAGTACTGATGTTACCTTGTCTTTTATTTAGTATAACTAATTCTTATGAAGAAAATAAGACCAACACGTATAAATGTCATTACGCTCCTTTAGACGTCATTACGTTCACGACAATTTACATACATTTTTTTATTACTCAAAATCTATAACGGATAACAAGGTCCAACTACTTGTAAAAAGTTGTTAGTAAGTTATACTATAGAATGTATGCCAAAAGCTTGTTATTAGAGAGAAATTCCTGTGGAAGATAAAAAATGCATCAAATTAAATCAATTTGTAGGATCCACCCATTGGCCAGACCTGTTCGTTCGATGCTACGACTTTTTTATTTTGGAATGGAAAGTTCTTTCTTGTATATTTTTTCCTTTTTGATAATTAAAATTGTTGGGATGCTTTTATGGCAGAAAAGAAGAAATATTCTGTGATTTGTAAAAAAGGTAGTTGTGAATTTAGAAATTATTATATTATCTGTACTAATGTATTATAACAAAGGACTTTTACTGTAAGGTTTAGTTTTTAGTTTTCTTTAAGTGTTAATTGTACGTATGTATATATATTTCTTTTCTCTTATTTTACTTGGTTTTATCAAGTAATAATTAACTGATAATGGACTATCGTATTATATATTTATTTCGAGTGATTTTCTTCTAATTTGCAAGTGGTGTGTTGCTAAAACAAAATAAAAAAAAAATATCATACGTATTACGTCGTCTTTTTAACCTAGCTACGCTTATCAGTAGGATCGGTACATTATGATTTATGTCTGTCTTTTATTTTATCTTTTATACATTTTTCGTATCTATATCTTATTCCATCTACTTATAAAAATTCAATGAAAGCACAAAAGTATAGGTATTTTTTAAAGATATTTATATATCTATCCCTCAACATCGACATATGTAAACTCAACTGTCGCAGAAATCACGCCTTATGAATCACGTGACTCGATTACACCCTTCCAGCAACTCATATAAAAGGCATAAAAAGTCACGGCCCTTTTATAAATAAGTATGTGGAACAAAGTAGTCAACCAAATAGTTAACCTAGTTGACGTGAAGGGTTGAAATACACGGTGATTTCATAACATACAAAAGTACATAGTAGTGTAGAATAAGCACAGAGGAATAATATGAGTGGATGGATAAATAATATACCTAACTATATAATATATTTTAATATATATGGATTAGTTGTATAACTGCTATTGTTACACCACCTCAACTTTAAATATCTTAAAACTTTAACCATCCTAAAACTTAAAATTTTAATTGATCCAAATGAGAACGAAAGAATTTAAATTTCAGCATCTCTAGAATACAAGACCAGTAAAATACCTTTCAAGATTTTCAAATGCTTCTATACCCTAGATCTAGTTCACGTTGGACCTGCAGGCATCTCGGGAATTTTGCTATACACCCCGTCTCACCTACTCTAGATTCATTCAAACACTATATAGAGCTTTTCACAGACTATTTGTGTCTTTTTTGTTGAATTCGGGACAAGAATAAAGGTATTATGTATGTGTATATCGATATTTTCGAGTTTCTGTTTATTCAATGAACAATAATGTTTTATAAAATGAAAAAATCACATGGAAACTTCCAAACGATTTTTATATAAAAACGAAATTTACTAGTGTCACACTAGTCAGAGAATATTATATTCTTTGCATTCTAGTTACAAATTTACAATGTGACACTTGTATTTATATTAATCATAATTCTTTTTACCTATATTTACAACGTGTAACGGAAAGGGGTGTTAACCCGAAAGGGAGTTAACAAACTAATCAATGTAAACAATCTTTACTATAGAAACACCATTGAAATCGCAAAAAAATCTGCAGCACCGTACATTTTGGCACTGTAGGTCTTTAATTTGGAAAGGAGTTTGTCATTTTTGGGTTTCAATGATGGTCCCGTAGTAAAAGTCGTTTACATTCATAAGTACTTACGCCCTTTTGGGTTGGTACCCCCTTTTCGTTACACGTTGTATAAGTAACCAGCCTTGTTTTTGCAACTATATATGTATTTGTTATAAACTATAGTAACGTTGAGTTAGTATCCCATAACACAAGTCTGGAACTTACTTTGGGGCTAGCTCAATCAGTGTAATTTGTCCCTATATATTTATTTATTAACTCCACATTAATAGTTTTATTTTTTGTAATTGCCAACTTGATCAAAATGAGAAAGAGTCGCTACCCGATTTTCTATAGCCATATGCTACAAGAATTCTGATTTACACCCGCTGCCACTCACATCCACAGGCAGGTAAATCCCGCCACCCTTGTAATAAACGCAATAAAAATATTCAACATAATACCTTCAAAGCATTCAAAGGAATTCGCGGCGCGGATTTAAATTCAACTGAGCCAATATTAGCAAATGTGGAAAGCCGAATAAAATATTTGCACATCAGTTCACGTTTTGATTTCGCGGTATGAAATTTTTCATCATGTTTTTTCGACAGCGAAAATATTTTTTAAAATTATTCTTAATTCACTTTCGCATACAAACTCGATTGAAATTATTACTTTTCAGTTATGTTTGAACAAGGTACATAGAATTCCATGGTTTTTATATATCGGTAAGTGACGTAGGCGCATAGGTATATAAACCGTCTTGTTATACTATATTTATTGGGTTGAGTTTGGGTAAGCCGTACAATACAACAAGTTGATACAACCTCATCTATTAATGTCAAATTGACTTAGGCGGAAATGGTTTAAACACGAAGTATACGTATGTAATTCCATGGTTTAAACCTAGTAGTGAAGTAAGTCTATGATACGTTATATCAAATAGTTATAATTTACGTTTATAATCTTTTTGTTATCTGATTTGTTTGTTAGATTTTAGTTTAATTATGTTTTTGTTGTTATTAAGTCTATTTATTAAAGATCCATTAGGTACCAAAAAATACAGAGCAAAAAAAGTTACTTTTATAATAAGACTAAAAAGCTAGCTAGCTAGCTTTTAAGTCTTATTTTTCTATTCTCGAGGCTACTTATAAATTTTTACAAGATAATATTTAACTTGCAATGTATCTGGTAAAGTTTATTCCCGGAAAGTTCTAGTCACGACTTCTTGACTCATTACAAATTGCGGCCTGCTAATTGTTAAAAAACTTATACAATTTAAACAATTATTACCTTGTATAAAACATGACAGATGTAAACATAAAGTACCTTGACAAAGGATAGTTCAGAAAAAAATGGAAAAGACTCACATCACCGCCGCGTTCGTTCGTCCGTTCGAGCCGCGGTTGACAACTGCGTGCCTCATACCACGCAAATGGCAAATGCGGGAAATAAGCGAAGATTGCCTTACAGTTTGCGATAATAAAGCGGCAGGCGTTGTTTGGAGACAAATTATAATATCTATCAACTCTCGGCGACTCCCAGCAAACATTTTAATTTTGTCAAAGTACTGTTCTGATCATGGGGCCGGGAGACTGTCGACAGAACTCAGTTATAAATTAACATGAACTATTGAGTAGGTCGGTCTCCAACGAGGTGGTTGGATCTTATCAAGGCTGTAACACAGTGCCCGGCAACGGAATGCTCCAAAAAAGCCGCAGACAGAGACATGTGGAGAAAAATCGCAAGAGCAGCGGTTATAGACGAACAACCCAATCCATAATCACGACCACTCTGTCAAGAGTGTACGACTAAGAAGAAGAAGATTGAGTAGGACTCGTTCAATTTGTCTTGACGAGCGCTTTGTGGTAGACGATGTCTGTTGTCTGATCACGCAGATGTAAGGTGGTCAATGGAATTCAGTGATAAAACGATGCAACTCCATCGAGTTTGGGCCTATTTCATTTCTCATAATAAGTACTTTTGCCTCATAATAAATCTTGAACAAATAATGTTATTTTTTCAAAAAACTAATTTGTAGTTTTTTTTTTCCATATGGTAATGTATATCTATATTGTAAATAAATACGCTAATAATATTACGATCTAGCCTTAACTCAGACTAATGAGTAATTTTACATTGACCTAGTTTTATAAAGTACTTATTAGTTGTTGGAAGTAGTTATTAATTGTTGGAAGTATTTTCAAGTCTTATCCTCATTTCATGCATTAGGTAAAGTTGCATGGATAAATAAAAGGAACCATCAAATACCCAGGACAATCCTAGAGACAGAAAATGAGGATTTTCTACATCAGACACCGTTGCTGATCGCGCTCAACAAGTAAATGTATTATGCAGGCAATATGTCTGCCATTTGAAATTATACGTATTGTAACCCAGCACGATTGTATTTTTAATGGAACTTCTTTCGTTTACGAACAATTTTTTTTTTTTGTAAAAAATCAACCTTTTGGCAAAGATTTAGGTTGATAAAGTTTTTTGATTTCAATAAGTAGCCAGTAGGTATGTTGGTTAAGGACGTATATACTACTGGCGTATCTGGTTCTCATCGTGTAGCAATACCTTTTTATAATCTATATCTATCTATCTATACATATAATAAAATAGTAAAAAAATGAGCCTGTACATTGAATATATAAAAATAAAAAAAATCGGGGCGGTGCAAACATAGTAATAGAATAAGAATAAAAAAAATGTCTGTCTCTTTGTCTGTTTGTACACGCTAATCTTTAGAAATGCTGGACGGATTCGAACGAAACTTTTTTTTGTTAAATAGCTGTTAAGCCTGGGCAACATATAGGGTATAATTGATTTTGAAAAATGGAACACCTCATGTAGAACCATAATGGTCCAGCTAAACTTTAAGAAATATAAAAATGACGTTTTATAAAAAGTTGTTCAGCCTGAGCATAAAGTCCACGCGCGAGCTTTCCGGAGACATAAAGTCCACGCGAACGAAGTCGCGGGCTTCGGATAGTAATTTAATAAAATAGAAGTATATCTCTTTGAAACTAGATAATAAAATGTCCAACATTTACGGGGCTTATCGGCTTTGCAGTTGCGAACATTTTATTAAAATATTCATTTTCTCAGCTCTAACGTCTTCATCGCACATTAATCTTGTGGAATAAAGAATTTTGCTTACGCGACGTCATAAGAGGTTGTAAATGATTTAAAAAAATGAATTTTCTCCGCTTTTCTTACTATTCACTTCACAAAAAAGTTTTTTAATGGAGTAGTTTAAACCAAAAAATAGAAAATTGAAATGGATTTGCGACATAAGATCAGAAATAAGTAAATTCGTAGAAAAACAAAAGTTACTGTCAACCTGGTGGATTTACTTAATGAAGTAGTAGTGGCACTGAAAAGGTACTAGTACTAACGTACAGAAGTCTTACTCAGCAAAAGGATTCAAAGAAATATCTACTCAATGTCTTTAGCGATATAGTTTAATTTAGCTCGCGTCGGAACTCGGCACCTTTTCGTTTAGATACCTAGAAGTGCATAGCATTGCAAGCCAATTTCATTCTTATTACTCTAGACATACGTTTTATATCACAGAATTTACCACTTTCGGAGTGGTCGCCGCGCGCATAGTAATAATGTAGGTATATTTTCGATACCTAACGGGGAGTGTCACAGGCCTTGTAGTGGGCAGAGGACATACCGAACCGAAGGTCGATAAGGCCCAATTTAATTTGATTTTTGTCAGATTTAATTTCATACGTTTATTAAAAACTAAACATATGAAATTGAATTCGACAAAGAACTTGTCTTCACATTGTCAGCACTTAAATACTCTTGCCATCATATTCTTTCTTGCGTTTGCAGGTAGACCGAAGTAAGGTAGTTCTAGCTCGAGACGGAGCGGCCGCGACGATTCGGTAAATAACATCTTGAGACGTTGCGACTACGGTGACCAACTACTGCCGTAATATGACAAAAAGATAATCATTTTTTTATCTATTTATTTATTTACCAATTTATGTTCACGGAAAATGTTGACAGAGAATTCATAAAATAAAAGCATCACTGTTTTTGTAGAACTTGTATAAGTACTAGCTGTGCCTGCGGGTTTCGCTCCCCGTGGGAATTTCGGGATAAATTGTACCCTATGTCCTTCTCCGAGTCTCAAACTATATCCATACCAAATTTCATCTAAATCGGTTCAGTAGTTTAAGCATGAAGAGGTAACAAACAAACAAATATACAAACTCACTTTCGCACTTATAATATTAGTAGGATAGGATTTAAAAAAAAATAGGTTTTGACACAAAATTATATTTTTAGCGTGGCAATGCTGCCAGTGTTCTGGGCACCTTTGCACGGGAAATGATAAGAGGTGGTTTATATAAATGACTTTTTATACGAAGAAAAAAAATATAAAAAATAATTCGATGTTTATTTACCTTTTTTTAAAACTGTAGTACATATTAAACTAAAGTTGCGGTTATGATGATAATATAGGATGACAATCAACCCAATTCCCAAGCTAGGCTGAAGACCGTGGAATTCAAAGCGGGCACAGTAGACAGATATGTATTTGTACGTTGTACCTACTTTGATATGTATTCATTTGATTCGTAAAATACACAGTCGTATTCCAACTTTTCCAAGAAAACATTCAAGATGTCTTTCCATCAAACGTCTCGTCAGAATGCCACATATTTTTTCAATTTGTTATTCAGCGGGTTTGGAGGCAGCACGCTGCGGCTTGTCAAACTTTTTTGATATAAGGACGTGCTCAGTTTGCCAGTTTCTTCGTGTTTTATACGCCTATTTCGGTGTGAGATGGATTTTAACTGGACCTAAAATACGAACTTTTGGATACTGGATCATCTTATACAGTATATTAAAAAAAAACCCTGTCCGATCCATTAAGGTAGTGTTGGGTAGCTTGTGTGTAGCCCTGAAATCGAAATGAAAATTCTGCGACTTCATACAATATTAAATACGCTTCAAAAAGAATGAGCTACAGATTTTTTTGCGATTTTAGGGTTGATAGAAACCGATAAACAGAACCTACACAAGCTACCCAAAATTACTTTAACAGATCGGACAGGGTTTTTTAACATACTGTATAGGTACCAAGTAATACTTGAAAGTAAAGATAAAGGAAGTACAGTAAAGATAAATGGCATTTACTAATCGTGTTTTGCCTTCGCCGTCAGTGAAAAAGTTAATTGACGGCGAAGGCAAAAAACGAATAGTAAAAAATAAAAAAATATTGTGTCCATGTTTATTACAAAGGCATGTGATAAATATTATTATAAATAATCATCATCATAATTATAGCAGCTAGAAATTTACTGCCAGACGCTAGTTTTTTTTTATAGAATGGCTATTCTATAAAAAAAAAACTGTAATATTACAGGTATAATGTGGTATTATATATTTGCCGTGTGGTTTCCGGCAGAGTAGAATAGGACCACTCCTAGTCTTTCCGTGGATGTCGTAAGAGGCGACTTAGGAAATACCTTTAAGCTAAACAAAGCTTATAAACATCATGAGACCTCTCCAACCCCTGGCCAGCGTGAAGAGTGTAGGCGAAATCCTTTGGCTGCTTTAGCTAAGTGTGGCATAGAAGTAAAGAGAGGGTCGTGCTCCTGCAGTGGAGAATAAAAAGACCTGATGATGATGAATGTGGTATAAATGTTTCGTTAAGTATATGTATTCATCTGTTTCACATCGGCTAACATTATAATGCTTTTCTACTGTTATATTATACATTCTCATTCGCATACCACACAAACTACTAAAACAGACATTAATTACATATTTGTCTCCTAACAATTTGCCAAGACGCTATAAAAGCTACCAGCCTGCTAATCAATCTTACGCTGGCAGTTCGCCCAGTCTTGATCCTTTTAACGGACTCGTTTCTGGCGTTACGACAATGACTAAACAAGTCTTTTTATAAATACAAATCATGTAAATCGGGAGATACTGTACTTTACTAAGTTAGCTTTTGGAAAGGATTGCTTTCAAACACGTATGTATGTAAGTTTCTATTTATAATATTTTCCAAAGCCAACCGAATACGAAAGAACGTTTAATTTATTATAGCTGCTTCTTCTTAATCTTAAAGTGTGTGTTAGTGACTAACACTAGTGTCAGAGTTCTTATAGCTTTTTTTTTCTTGTTATAGCTGCTAAATTTTGGCATAAGTGTGTTTTGACACTAACAAGTTTGAATATATACTTGTATGTACGCAATATGTTCATTAAGGGGATTAGTGGAAAAAACTTGATAGCTAAGGCTAGGGATAGGTATCGATGGCAGAAAAAAGGAGGCTTATGCCCAGCAGTGGATCGTTGAGAGCTGACGATGATGATGAATGTTCATTAAAACTTAATAGGCGAGTATATGCATGACTTCTGTGTAGTTTCCAAGAGCAAACATGTGTCGCGACTTCACAGTTCGGCGTGAACTACTTTTAGGATGAAGAAAACTTTTTTAATAGTTTAAGGAAAAGCGGAAAACTTGAACATGAAACATGGTCACCGTATGAATGGTAAACAGCGCTTCATCCGCTGGAGCTTCGCCAGACCCGCATCGCCCGTAATGCTACCTAATCTAACGAGAAATCCTCAGGAGCAGGTAGCATAGCTTCTCATAGATAATAATAGTTTATCTATTTATCATAAAGTAAGCCTTCCTTCTTAAAAAGAAAAGAAAATTATATCTTCACCAAATTACATGATACCAACTTGGTACTAAAGGCTTTCAAATAAAAAAGAATCATCAAAATCGGTTCGCAGGTAGCGAAGATATCGCGTAATATATGTACAAAAAAAAAACATACAGGTCTGTCGTATCGCGTAATATATGTAATGACACAGGTCTAATAGAAAACCTCCTTCTTTTTTGAAGTCGGTTAAAAATAACAATGATTTTATGAAAAAGTTGCATAAGTTGTTATGAGTAGGCTGTACAGAAAATGGTGTTAAACTAGTTTTAATTATTAGGTTTGAGTAATGTAACCTTGTAAATTTACACCAAACAAAGTATTCTTCTTACTTCTTTCATTAATTAACAGGCTAGAAATGGTGTAACATTAAAAAATACCTTCCTGAAAATCAATAGATCAATTTGTAGAAATCTAAATTAATATCTAAATTACAATCTAAATTAAAAAACTAAATTAAAAATCTAAATCTTGATCATGTGGCATGGTGCCAAGAACACTGGCTGCATTCCCGCGCTGAATAGCTACTGCAATCTTCTGCGCGAGATATAAGCCAGCCCTCTTGTCACCAGCGGCGTCGAAAAAATTGTATTAGTAAATAATGTTAGGACTGTAATAAAAATAATATGGTTACCCTAGCACTTCAGACATAATATTTTACCTTGATGAAAACTGTCATTCTGTTGTTACACTAAAATGTATGCACTCTACTTAGGGAATAATTTAAATTGCAGCAGCGTCTACGGATACGATGCAGCGTCAGCTCGCATGATGCAGATTATGTGTTTCTATCGAATTAAACTAGGCATGGCAGAGGCGTGAGACTCCACGTTATCTGAAGTGGCATTTTTAAAACGTGGAGTCATCTAAACGAATGGTTTTTCCATACAAAAAACCGTTCGTTTAGTGACTCCGCGTTTGAAAAATTACACCGCTGACGTTATTTAGCGTATTTTGAACACGAAACTCCAAAATCATGAAGATACTACATTGTTTGTTTAGTTTAGCCAAAGAGAATATAATTAATAACGTAACAGATACCTAGCGCTATAGAAACTATTGGAGGGCCCGTAAGTAGGCAAAACTATAAGGTTAAATTACTACCAGCTGCTCTCACAAAGATGGCAGCACACACAACTGACAAAAAGTGAGGAATAAAGTGTTGAATATGCTTTAAATGTAAGTAATATTTCATTACTACCTAGTTAGAGTACAACTTTATTTAAATAATAGTAATAAAATATTTTAATGATTTTTTTTTTAATTTTTAGCTACATTTTCTAGCAATTTTTTGAATGCATGGCATGACTAAATATTTTTGAGAATTTCTCGTAGACGTAGAGCACCGGGTCTCAAATGTAACATAAACCCCAGCCTTCAACATTTTAATCATAAACTTTTCTTAAAAACTAAAATAAAGATTAAAACTACTTACTACAATACACTACAAACTAATATTTACAAATAAAAAAGGCCCGGTAATTGTTTACCCTGCAGTAACGTGCTCAGAAGGCTGGCTGCATTGCCACGTTGTATGGCAATGCTTATTTTCTGACCTAGATATAGGCTAGCCTTCTGGTCACGGGAAACTTCAATAAGTTTCCTTGAGATAGCGCCGTATAATTTGTGAGCTGATGGCCCCCACGGTCCTAAAGTTTCAACCCGAAACGGCTCAAATATGTAGTAATTTCCGATAATTGCATATCAGCGTCGTACGATGTTATAATTATTACCTTATGGCGTCATCTAGTGACAAGAAAGAAATATAATTAAGTTAATAAGGCGATTGGTAAGCATGGTTTAGCATATACACAGATTAATACTTAAGTGCTTAGGGATAGGTAAGATTTTAGATTGCATGTAGCAACCATGACAAAGTAGATGAGATTCAACATTATCTAATATTATTCCAGTGTATTCGGGACACGAAACTCAAGAAACAGGAAGCAAAAACTTTGTTGTTTGATTGACTAATGCCTACCGAAACTTGGGCTCTAATGAAAAGGAATTTAGACCCTGCTTATGTATAATTTCTCTGTAATGTATTATAACTATTCAGATTATTATTGTTAACATTATTAGATAAACATAAATGGGGCTACCTTTCTAACTCTCATATTCATATAAATTAACAAACGTTATAGGTAAATAGGTAGATAATTTGTCCCTTTCCCTCTTTTGAATTTTTGACATTGAAAGAATGAGACAAAACATATTTTAAATAAGTTTAGTAAACGTCTGTAATTTATTATAAATAAGATTCTCACATATAAAGTAATATTATATTATCCTGAAGGGAAGGTACTACTATACGGCACGGTCAAATTGTATTGTATTGTATTGTAAATTCTTTATTGTACATAAATTGACACAAATTACGACAAACAGACGGACAGTCAAACTTATAAAGCTCATCTTTTTTGTCAGGGGTTGAAAATGCGAACAATCAAAATGGTGGTCCATAGTCTGCCTGCCCCTGTAGAAAACAGGTGTGATATTATGTATGTTTTGTATATGTACCAGTCGCGTGGCCTCCTTAGAAGCCGATTCCCATCGAGCTCTCTTAGGGTTTTCTAACTTATATGCATTTATTACTAAAAACGCCAAATCGGCTCACTGCGTATTAAAATGAGCATTTATTATTTTTATAAACCGGAAAGTACAACACTCATACACATATTCAAAATACGAACATTTTCGCTGGTTATTCAAATACACTCATAAACGTATAAACACGCTCAGAGACATATTACTCACACTTAGTTAATAAAAATATGCTAATTATAAGCCGGAAATTCAACGGCTACGGGTACTTTCCTAAGCCAAAAATAAATTATTTTTGTACTGATAACAACATAAAACATCGCAAAATAATGTCACTTGTCTTTGAACATATACATTTTCAGAAAAATAATGATAAGAGCGCTATTTGACTCGCAAAAAACTATAACGTCATCTGCCTGTATTTAATAAAAAAATCCCATAGAAACTGTTTTGGCGTTTAGAAAAAAGTATGTGATTTGACTTGTTGAAAAATAGATTATTCTCACACAACGCCACTGGTATGTTAAGTACTTACATACAAAATGTTTAGGCACAGGTAGAGAGGTACCGCAACTTAGAAAAACGTGCATCCCGAGCCCCGTTCGGCACGTAAGCGAATAACTTATTGCACTGCACGAGCGTTCCGAAGCTGTCATAAATCTCCATTGTTTCGCCGCAAGTTCCTTCATTAGGCGGGAACTTGCAACGTTTTCACGGCAACTTAGTGGCGCGGAAGTACGGAACGCACAGCCAGATATGCAGTTTGAAAGGAGAGCGATGCGCTTGAGTGCATCTTCGAATGATTTTAAACTTTTAACTAAATTAATTTAACCTTGTGATTGAAATGTATTTACACTAAAAACTTATATTGCACTTATATCAAAATATTGTTATCGGTTTTGTGTGCGAAATAAAGAAATAAAATGAAAAAATACTATAGTTTTTTAGGCTTCCGTACCCAAAGGGTAAAACGAGACCCTATTCTAAGCCTCCGCTGTCCGTCTGTCTGTCTATCTGTCTGTCACCAGCTTGCACATGGCCGGTTTTTGCAAGTGATGTCATGATGTCTTGAAAGGGTTTTGATTTACCCAATCCAAAAAAGGTCGATATCGGAATTTCTGGTCTACTTTCTCCAGCATTTCCGTATCAATATTGACGACAGTACCACGAATATTGATCTTCAGCTTATCCAGTGCTTTCTTACGTTTACGTTACGTTTATAATTTTCGGAAACGTACGTCTTATCAATTTGAAAACTTGCAATGTTTAAAATGTTCTAACCATCAATATACAAATACAATACATACATACTATGACTTCTTTTTCCCTAACAGGGCAGACAGAGCATTTGGGCTCCTGCAGCTCTAAGCAGACAGAGCTCAAGGCCGCAAGACTTAAAGGCCACTTTTAGCGTCATGGTGGGCGAGAAGGTGGAATACATACATACATACTATCACGTCTTTATCCCTAATGGGGCAGACAGAGCATTTTGGGTTTTGCGGTTCTATGCAGAGCCCAGGGCCGCAAGACCCAAAAGCCACTTTTAGCGTCATGGTGGGCGAGAAGATGGAAAAGCAATCAAATCAGTGATGGGTTGCTAGCCGCATCGCCTGTTAACATGATTTGCATTTTTGCCCATTCCCTCGATCGGCTTTTACGATCTGCGTGGGAAGAGAAGCAGCTGGTACATTCTAAGTTTTTTTTTATTCTCCCAGACCAGCATGGGAGAAGGTGGAATGAGGAATCAAATAGTGATCGGTTGCTAGCCGCATCGATGCATACGAGTATAAATACAACACAACTCGAGAAAGTCCCTTCACGTGTCAGACTGACGTGCAGCATCGAGGGACCGTGCTCAAGATCGCGCTCCGACGGCCGACCTGCGAGTGATTTGTGGCCGACCCTCGGGCGCCATAGACAACTTGCGCGATAGACGTGAACTAAGAAAATTCAAGTTTTACGAGTAACGTGAAGCTTTTCTACGCAAATTAGTGTGGCCGTTTTTCGCGAATGTGGCAGTTATTCGCAAATGTGCGTAGGAAAGTTTCACGTTATCACTTTAAACTATAAACAGTAGTTCATAAAATAGTTTATATTAAGAAAATAGTTTAGCAGTATTTTTTGTTGACATAATATCTTATACCTTTAAACGAGCAATTCTTGTATGTATGTATGTATATATATTTATAAATTTCTGTGATCTCGAAAACGGCTCTAACGATTTCGCTGAAAATTTGTATATGGGGGTTTTCGGGGGTAAATAATCGATCTAGATTAGTTTTATGTTTGGGAAAACGCGTGTTTTCGAGTTTTCATGTGTTTTTCTTTCCACGCAGAATATGGTCGCTAATTTCGTCGCGGCGACCGCCTTGATTTTAGCTCAGTGATTAAGAATACCGACCGCTAGAAAAAGTGTTACGGGTTCGAATCCCACTCGGTGACTTATTGTATGTGAAACGGTGAATTTTATGTTTAAGTTTATATATAATTATTTTACTTTGCATTGTTTTTAGACAAGTTTAAAAAAAAATTAGTTAATGTTTGAGATGTAACCAAGCAAAGCTCGGTCGCCCAGGAACTAATATAATAAATAAGTCGCGTCAAGGTGTCGTGGAATCATGCTCAAATCTTTTTCCGCTGACATGACCTTGATTTATGGCTAGTGGACTAACGATCAAAGAAAATTTATCAGTTATTTAGAATATTACTAGCTACGCTCCGTGGTGTTACCCGCGTCTTAAGTAGCTTATGTTTTAATCAGGGTGTCAACTTCCTGCATACCAAATTTTATCAAAATTGGTCAAGTCGTTTGCGCGTGAAGAAGTAACAAACATACACACGCACACACACACTCATAAACTTTCATCTTTATAATATTAGTGTGATGTGATGTGAAAGTTGCTAGTGTTGTAAGCTGGGCTCAAGAATACGCTATTTTCCAACAAGTCAAATCAGCAACTTTTTTCTAAACGTCAAAACAAACAGTTTCTATGGGATTTTGTATGAAATACAGGCAGATGACGTCATAGATTTTTGGAGTCAAATAGCGCTCTTATTATCAGTTTTTCTACAATAATAAATTTAAAATAACGTTAAAATGGATATGTTCGAAGACAAGTGACATTATTTTGCGACGCTTTATTTTTTTATAAGTACAAAATAATTTATTTTTGACTTAGGAAAGTACCCAATTCACTCGGATGGTTTCATTCAGCAGCCATTAATTTGTTTGTAACAGACCACTGCGTGATTCATTTCAAAATAAGCAAATATACTTTCTTATACGAAGGTTGTATACCATCTCTATAGTCGCTTATTTTGCGTATCATTCACCTTTTCGAATATTTTACGTTTAAAAAACTAATGACGGTAAATTGTATTTGTAGGGCTGAAAAGCTTTCGCAAATCAATAATTTCAAGCCTACTTAAGCTGCAGCGAGCAAAATATTTTCCATGTAAATAAACATGAAATGTTGTCTAGATGCTTTATTCAATCTATGATATTTAGGTATGCAGTGTTCGAGAATGGAGATTGAATCGCTGTTTCCCCGCATGTTATTGTTTACAGTATAAATATATATCTAGTTTACTGTATCTCATTGCTATATATATTTAAAGTACCTTACTTTTGCGCCTACTACGCTAAATTTCTTTTCATCCCGAAGGTTGACTGGTAGAGAATGCTATTTGTGTCAAGTCCGCCTTTTTCTATCATTTATTATTGGTATACATATTGATAGATAATAAAGTTTTAAATGAATAAATAATTAATACCATTTAATTAAATGCATATAGTCTATGTAGAACCTCGTCTAAAACGCAACTCGGAACTTGTTTCAAAAGCAACTCGTCTAAGTTATAAGAGTCTTAAAGGTTTTATTATGTCTACTGCTGAATGTGGTCTAAATATCAATTCGTCCTAAATGCAAGTAGTCTAAAATGTTACTTAGCCTAAATTGCAGCTAGTCTAAGATGTTTTTTAGCCTACTTAACTATTTAAAGATGATATAGCGCATTTAACATTACTACTACTAACTACGTTTTTACCCATTTTACAAAAAATATAGTGTATTCAAATACACTATATTTTTTGTAAAATGGTTAAAAACGTAGTTCTTCTTCTTATTATTGGGTCGATTGGCTCAAGCTTATCGACCCAATAAGAAGAAGAAGAAGAACGGTTACGAGATCTCTTTCTCTCTCTCTCTCTCATCTGAGCGTTTTCCCAGTTGCATTCTCAGTTACGAGATCTATCGACTAGTAATTCTGTTTCCAAGATTTCAATATACAAGTAGGGGTACCTACATAATCAATTTGTATAATCCAAAAAAGTACGAATTTATTCCTTCACAGACCGACTAAGGCCCAACGCAGACGACAGACTATCCGTGCCGCACTTTCTAGTCTGTGAAAGTTTGTGAAAATAGAACCTATGGAATCATACGCAGTAACGCACACGATGCGCGCCGGACTTTTTGCGCGTCGTGTGCGTTACTGCATGTAATTCCATTGTTTCTATTTTCACAGACTAAAAAGTGCGGCACGATTGGTCTGTCATCTGCGTTGGCCTTATTATAAAACGCAGACTAACTTTGTTAGTAGGTTTAAATCCTTATCCGACTAAATCAAGTTGGTATTTAGTAATTTGCCATTGTCTCATCTGAAAATATCTACTTGATTTGGTCAGATAATATGGTTTAAACATAGTAATAAAACTAGTCTGTATTTCATAATAAGTAGGAATAAGTTTCAATTTGTACCTCTATTTATTAAAATTTACTTATTTTTTAACCCCCTACAAAAAATAGGAGTGTTTTAAGTTTGATGCTTATGTCTGTCTGTTTGTCTGTCTGTGGCATTGTAGCGCTCAAACGGATAGACCATTTCGATGCGGTTTTCTTTACATGAAAGCAAGTTCAGTCGCGGTATTTCTTAGTTAGGTTTGTTCAAAATCGGTTCAGAAGCTTAAAAGTTTGTTTGGTGTTAACCTTCAAAGCTGGGGGTTTATTTCAATTTGCCCGGCAAATAACAGATGGCGCTATGGATATCAATGAAGTGTGAACGCTTAAAAGTCGGGAATTTTCCAATTTGCCTGGCAAATAAACTTGAATTAAAACTCGCTTTTATTACATTTTTAATAACGTCGGCGCGGCCGGAGTCTTTTCTCGTTCTTAATTTTTTGCTTTTCCAACTTCAGTGATTGGGGACTGTTAAGTAACAACTTTTCCTTACTAAAAAGGGAAAAGTTGTAAAATCATTGACATGCAATATGCAGAGAAGATTATTTATAAAAATATAATTGTAGTTGTAAAAATTTATGTTTGGATATTCTCGAATATTCTTGAAAACTTATATATTTCGATATTCAAGTCTCGAACTTACTTTAAGGCTTGCTTAATCTATGTGATTTGTTAGGTAGCCTGAAAATTCTGATATCAGTGTCGGCCACTCACACGGAAAACAAACAATAGTTTATAATGTGATCGTAAATCCAAGGTTTCAATTCAATGTCGCCTCTTATTTGTATGAAAGTCACTGTCAGAAAACCAAAATATAAATATTCAAGCCTCTAAAAGTGTTTTATTCAGCTACAGATATAAAAAATCACATCGAATTTGGCACGAAAGGCTGAATAATCGTGACGTAGACAACACGCCGGGTGTCGTATTTCATTTGTTGACGCCGTTTGCCTAAATAAACTACGATTGCTAGACTAGTTTTATGCTCTTTGTTGTTCTTTTAAAGACTCTCTTAATCCAATTTTAAACACTCCTGACGTTCTTGCCATAAATCATATCATTTAGATTTGGTATATGATAATAAAAAGCTCATTTGTAAAAATAATAAAATGTAGAAATCAAGTACCAAATGTAAGTGCTAAGTAATCTTATCATGAGAAGTCAAATACGAGTAATTATCCAGTTTATAGGTACTATGTCTAAGCTATCTAACATTACATAACAAATGGTATAAAATAATATAACTGGATTTATTTCTGCATAATCTTTCCAGTAGTAGTCGTTCCGAAACGCTAGTAGATTTTAGGTTTTGTAAAAAAATGACATTCAATAAGAAATAAATTTATCCTACATTTAATAAAAAAAATTAAGTTTGAGCTATATTCAATAAAGCAGGGATGTAAAAAAGTAAATGAATAAATTTAATTTATTTTTCAAGATTTGCTACGCTTATCAAGATGTGAAGCTTAAAAAACTTAGTACGAATCATATCAGTACTATTAAATTTATTTAGAGAACTACTAGAACGACGATTTATTCAAATTATCATTTAATCCAGCAAAACGATGTCGATGTCCATGCTTGAGGTGGATATATGACACTCCAATAACGCCTCGCGAAGGGAATAACATTTCATTCGTCAATCGTGATGCGAGAAATAATTCCTTTGAATTTCGTGACACGTTAAAATATCAATATCGGCTTCTATTTTGATGTGTACAATCACGTATTCCAAAAGTGTATCTCTAAATTACTTTTATTGAATATCTAGCCGCGCCCCGCGGTGTAACCAGCGAAAAAGTAGCCTATATGTTAATAAATAAATAAATATATAGGGACTTATTACACTGATTGAGCTAGCCCCAAAGTAAGTTCGAGACTTGTGTTATGGGATACCACCTCAACAATACCATATTTTATAACAAATACATACATAGGTAGACGCTATGCGGCTGAAATGATGATGATGATGATGATGACATACATAGGTAAATAAACATCCAACACCCAGGAAAATTTGCAAAAGGCCATTTCCAACACGCCCTGACCGGGGATCTAACCCGGAACCTCTGGGTGGCGGACTAACATGATGACCACCACGCGGACCACACCACGGAGGAAGTCAATTCAAGGTGTTAGCTTCCTGCATACCAAATTTTATCAAAATTGGTCCAACCGTTTGCGCGTGAAGAAGTAGCAAACATGCACACATACACACACACTCACAAACTTTTGCCTGTATAATGTTATATTTCAAATGAGTTTAGGTTTTGGAGCATTGAACTATAAAGGGCTTCGCTCGCAATGTCTAGCTCAGTCAGCTGTGGACAGGCTCTATATTAGGAATTCAATAAATTTAAAGATACTCAGTCGCGAAATATTTGTCTTGATCAGGGATTTAACTAACTTACTTTTGTCTTCAATATTTACAGTAAGATTTTAATAACCGGCCAAGTGCGAGTCGTACTTGCGCACGAAGAGTTCCGTACCATTATCTATAAAAAATCACGTTTGTGGTATGGGAGCCCACTCAAATATTTATTCTATTGTTTTTAGCATTTGTTGTTATAGCGGCAACAGAAATATATCATCTGTGAAAATTTCGACTGTTTAGCTATCAGATATATGGTGACAAACAGCCGAACGGACAGACGGACAGCGGAGTCTTAGAAATATTGTCCCGTTTTACCCTTTGGGTAAGGAACCCTAAAAATATGTTTTTAGGAATTTTTAGGAATTAAGTAAAATAACCGGCCAAGTGCGAGTCAGAATCGCGCACAAAGGGTTCCGTACCATTATCTAAAAAAAAGACAGACAGCGAAGTCTTAGCAATGGTGACCCGTTTTTACCATTTGGTAACGGAACCCCTTATAAAACGTCTTCTACTCGCACTCTTTAGTGAAAAACTTTTGAGTAGTAAAGTAATAATTTAATGGAAATTTTAAGTGTACTTAAAAAATATTTTTTATCCAAACCGCGGGCTCAAATTTGGTAAATCAAGTAAAAAAAGGGAGAACATTTTTCCTCTTGATTATCGGGTAATCTCGTTACAGCCACTCCGAGTCTCAAAGTGTCACAGTCTCTCTCAATTTGAATGCTTCCACATTTTAGAGACCTGGTTGATTTTGTATAAACTTCAAAAGAAATCGCGATAAATAAAACAAGTAACGTTATTTTTTTTTTAAATTAACAAAAATATAGTTATCGATTTGGAATGATGTGAAGAAGCTGTTTTATGTTAAAGAACCTTACACACACTCATACAAATAACACATACATGAACCTTGAAAACATTACTCCTTTGTTTACGGCAGTCGTGTTAATGGAAGTTGAGTATTTTTGTTAACAGAACCCTTAAAATAACACAAACTATATTTAACTATGTAAAAAAAACTAAACTTTTAAGTTTAGCTGGAACATTATGGCTTAGCATCAGGTGTTCCATTTTCCAAAATCATACCCTATATGTTGCCCAGGCTTGACAGCTATATAAAAAATTTGAATTCGTCCAATATTTCCGGAGATTTGGCGTGTAAAAAAGACAAACAAACAGACAGATATTTTTTCTAAATTCTGCCTCTATTGTTATGTCTCCATACTCCATCGTCCCATTTTTTGGAAATATATTCTATGAAGAGATACATTTTTTATTGTACTATTATATGTATAGATTACATTGTATCATTGACTTACACGCCATTAATGTATACAAATGCCCTGTCTTCTTGCCCCTCACATTATCCTACTTTACGTGAGGTCTGGACAGCATGTGAGTCTTTTCCACTTTCCTCTAACCATACGTCAAGGCACTTGTCTCATTCTTTTTATCCATAACGCACTCCATCCACCTTGTCTGTGGCCGTCCTGTTTCTATATCCATTAATCTTCAATAGGGGTGACGACAGGGTCCGAAACTGAACTGCCTCCGTGATGTAGTGGTTAGAGCGTTCGGCTCATACCCGGAGGTCGCGGGTTCGATTCCCGGCGGGGGCAACGACTTTGCGTTGTTGTCCTAGTTTGGTTAGGACATTGCAGGCTGATCACCTGATTGTCTGATAAGTAAGATGATCCGTGCTTCGAAGGGGACGTTAAGCCGTCGGTCCCGGTCACTGTCTTTGACATTGGTCGTTACCTAAAACCATGTCAGAGGCCTTTAAGGCGGTTTAAAAACTCTGACACTAGTGTTAGTCACTAGCACACACGATAAGAAGAAGAAGGGTCCGAAAAGTATAATTGTAATTAGTGCGTTTTTTAGATTATCCAAAAATAATGGACCCGTATTTTTCAGTAAAAAAAAAAGTAAAAATTCACAAAGATACGGAGCGTTAAAGTTCCGGAGTGGGGGCTTGATCAATCGTACCGTCACGCGAATTTATATGCGCTGTATCTTTGTCATTTTTGGTTTCCCAGTGAAAAGAAAAAATACGTGTAAAATATTTTTTAATAATCTAACCGATGGACCAAAAATATTTTTCCATTCGTCTTGTCCATTTAATATCAATGCCCTGTATTAAGTCATAATTAATTTAAAACGAACGAATCCGTTCCCGATTGAAAAAAAAAATCCGAGCATGGTATAAAACGAAGGAGTTTTTTCGATATTTAACACACGAGCTCTCGAGACATCTTGAAACCCCTTAGCTTCCGTTTATAATATGTGATTTTTTCATTTAACCTCCCTGATATAAGGGCGCGTATTCACAAGGGCCTCTCGTGTTTATCAGCTTGGTGTACCGTGTGGTTTGCTTTGATGCGAACCCTTGCACACATATTTTTCATTTTAAATATTTCCCTGTTTAGAAAATACTGGCCGTTATTTTATTATTAGCACATATACCTTTAAGTTTGACTTTGGAATTTATATTCAAAGAGAAAATGTTCTTTTATCGTTTTAGTTTTATTTTTTTGGAATCTTTTGCTCGTTTTGCCATCTAGGAGCATCGGCTAACACTGTATATATACCAATATTTATATATTTATATAGTTTCAGTATAATGTAAATGTCTAACTAAATATACTGAAACTATTTTTAGGGTGAACTCAGTCCGTGATGGTGGACAACTTTTCTCATGGATCATATCGAAATTTTTTTTCATATTTCGACATGATCGATTTATGAAAAAAAATATTTTTCATAAATCGATCATGTCGAAATATGAAAAATAATTTTTGGCTTTACATACAAACTCGGATCAGCTGAGGAAAGTTGTTCAGTATCACGGACTGAATTTACCCTTAAATAGTTTCAGTATTTGCTATTACACTCGCTAAGGTCATTTTTGTATAAAGCTAAAATGCTGGTTAGACATTTATATTACTTATTGTCTGAAATAAAAGTAAACACGTAAAATGTACCAGTTGTTTCTCTTGTTGAAATGTACTTAAAGCTATAAGCATCCATTTCAATAAGTGATTCAATCGGCCGCCACTAGTTGTCATATTGTACACACATGTATTTAAACAAATTTTTGGAATTTTCGTCCTCAGTTTCAACGCGCTTTAGTTATAAACAGTTACCTCGAAATAAATCTATGGATACCAAATTTCCCTATTTCTCTCGGGCACCTATTTTACAAACGTGACAGTGTAGTTGTATCTAATAGTAATTGTTTTTTGTATGTGTTAGTTGCCAACACTGGTGTCAGATTTTCAGGCTGGCTTGGCATCAGACATGACAGCCGGCATGACAACTGCCATAAAATGATGACAGCCTTGACTACGTACCTATCAAAGAACGGAGGAGCTCGAGATTATTTATGCCAACTTGTGGTCACCCATCCAAGAGCGGACCATGCCTAGTGTCCCTTTATTGCGAAAGCGCTAGTAATACACCCTCCTGCCGAGCCACTAAGCTCTAATATTAAACGTTCCGCTTACAACACACGGTAACTCGATAAAAAGGCTCGTTAGCGCTGTGTTGCCAGTAATCAACCGCTGGCCAGCAATTTGCCCGGTAATGAGAAAAATCTCCCGCCGGGAGCATTGTTTATGGGACGTAGGTTAATGAACATGATTGACTATGGTTATTGCGGGA
This sequence comes from Acrobasis consociella, assembly GCA_963555685.1. Taxonomy (NCBI): domain Eukaryota; kingdom Metazoa; phylum Arthropoda; class Insecta; order Lepidoptera; family Pyralidae; genus Acrobasis; species Acrobasis consociella. The sequence goes on from OY743114.1 coordinate 5,527,698, forward strand.
ATGTGTAGGACATACTTTAAATGGCGGGGGATTGTGGATGGTTGTATTACAGTACAAATAAAAAAGGGTATCGATTCTTCGGTACTAACGCTTGGAAAGTGGCGGCAGTAAACTTGGAAGTAACCATTTGACGTCAAGAATTGGGTACTTTCCTAAGTCCAAAATAAATTATTTTGTACTAATAGAAAAATAAAGCGTCGCAAAATAATGTCACTAGTCTTTAAACATATCCATTTTAACGTTATTTTAAATTTATTATTGTAGAAAAACTTAAAACTACTAAAATAATAAGAGCGCTATTTGACTCCAAAAAATCTATGACGTCACCTGCATGTATTTCATACAAAATCCCATTGAAACTGTTTGTTTTGACGTTTAGAAAAAAGTTGCTGATTTGACTTGTTGGAAAATAGCGTATTTTGCAACAAAACAGACTATTAATATAAAATATTCTATGACAATAAAGATTCATATGTAAATAAAGATATATTTGAATTTGAATAAAGAACAGTGTAACCAGCAATGTAACGCGACTCGCCTAGAATTACTCTACACGCGTATTAAATAGAGGCTCAATTGCCTACAGATCTAGGTATGTCGTATTTTATAATGCGCAATGAAATCAGAGTTTCAAACTTTGAGAGCTCCTACTTTTTTCTTGGGTACCTATATTTGGGCAAAAATATCACCCAGCAACAAAGTTCTAGGAGAAAAAATACTTATGGATTACGGATATTCCCTTGAACTTGTAGCCATGCCCCGGATATTGACAGGAAATGGGTTCGATTCTGCATCAAGAAAGTATATAACTGCTTACCCAGGTGATTATAAATAGCCTCCAATCATTTTGTCTTAAAATAAATCAGTCTTTACCAGACTGCGCTAGAAGGAGGTTTATGTTTTTCGAAAATATATGTATGTATGTTAATTTCTTTGGCGCGCTTGGCTGGATGGATATAAGCTTATCAGAGTGACACTGTATATCAAAAAGTAAATTTATCATAATGTTGCTATCATTCAGTTTTTGATCATGTATGTCGATGTTGTTGACATAGGTAAGTACTTATATAAAATACATAAATCATGGCTTCATTACTAATTATAGAGATAATTGAATAACTTCTTGGTTAAGAGCCGTGACGATAACACAAGTTAACAAGCCCTGCCATCAGGCTATCACAATATTGATCATTCGGCCGTGGTTTCTGAATTAATTCGCTGTAATCGAGCAGTGCCGCCATGACAGTGACGCATCGGCGGCCATATTGAAACAATGATCGCAAGCGTTTGTCAATCTCGGAGGGTGCGAGCCGCTGAATTTATTTAGCCCACAGATTTAGCCCCTAAGTTTAGTTCATTGGACTCGACCAGAAGTTGCAATATTGCACTGTATTTTTAACAACTTGACTGTCCCATGAGTCATATATAAACAAATTACTATTGTTCTTTTATTAACGAAAATTGAAGTTGTTAATAACCGGTCAATAGCAAACTGGTTATTGCTGGACCTTTATATAAGACGCTGCAACCTGAGTACAAGGTTAACCTAGATTCTAGGTAAACGTTGTAACTATCACTTATGTTGCAGTCTTAGATCTATAGTTCCTAGATATTATTAAACTGTAGATGCTACTAGACTCTATACAGCAAAGTACCTAAGTTTTACAATCTACGTCATGTCCACTCATTTACATCTCAGTGGCGGGAGGCAATCAGCTCGAAGGACCTGGCATCTGGTAGGGGATGGAAGTGACGAGTATTACTAATTCACCAATAGGAACAAAGTTTCCCCAAGTGGGGAGTTTTATATAAGATCCTAAAACATGAGTACAAGGTTTACATAGATACTTTTGATCCCTAGACCACACTATTCATGGATGCAACTAACCACCTAAGTAAGTTCTCTATGTTTTTTTCTTTTATATTACATCTCAATAGCGGGAGGTAATCAGCTCGAAGAACCAGAAATCCGGCAGAGTATGGAAATGACAAGTGCTACTTACCAATTCATTAATAGAAACAAAGTTGTATATAATACGCTACAGCATGAGTACAAGGTTTATCTAGGTACTATTAAACTAGACCATGTTACAATCCTCCATCTATGTTATGTCCACTCAAGTACATCTCAATGGCGGAAGGCAATCAGTTCGAGGGACAGGAATCCGGCAGGGGTGGAAGTGACAAGTATTACTAATTCATCAATGGAAACGAACTCGTTTTCCCGTTCGCCATGTGGGTCCGAACTATTCGGAATACTTGGAGGAAATAGCCGGCATTTTCTCTTCACGCAATCGAATAGTTTTCTAGATATCTTTATGAAAAGAAAGTAGAATAAGGTGCATACATATAAAGAAATCAAATAAAAACAAACTAACAGTTTAACCTTTTTTGAAAGTATATATACATATGTAGATTATTGATATGGCGATTAGGTAGTTCCTTTGGTTACTGCTCTAATATTCTGGATTTTGCGTTTTGGCACAAGACAAAAATGTATCGCTTCTTAGGACCAACACAACGACAATGCAATGATTAAAATATTATTACTAGCAAAAATCTATCTACATAAAAATTTAACCTCTAAACCAATACCCAAAAATAAACAAAGAAAATTAACTAAGAGCATAAAAAAATACTTGTTTTCATAAAAGTATTTATTTATGATCATAATCAAAAATAAGTTCCAATAATTTAATTTTTATCATACGGGACAGGTATAGATATAAAATATTCTAGGTCTATGGGTATAGGTATACAAACGAAGATGGCAATAACGAATTTAGGCTCACTTCGCATTAATTATCTACGAACTAATTTCTATCAGCAACCCACAAGAAGCTACTTAAATCGAATACTTTAGGGTGGATGTCAAATGAGTTCCCTTGGGAGGTTTTCGGACAAGGGCTGCTACCTGAGACATGTTTGTGGAAGGTTAAGGAAGTAATGGACCGCAAGGGATGTTAATTTTGAGTCGGTGGCTGTTAGTGCAGGGAACCATGACGCCACTAACGTAAATATCTAGAGGAAACAATATAAAAACGTATTTTTGCTAAAGACAACGTAAAAAACACTTTAGATACATATCCCGCTATAATTTGGCGACTAACACAAATACAATTTTACCTAAATCACGAAATTATCACTGGTGAAAATGCTGACACAGCTATTTGCGGTTGTTGAACCGAACAGGTCAATAACTAAGTAACGAAGCAATTTTAATTCAATTCTAGTGAGAACCCGGCCTAAGCAGCGGCACAAGACAGCACGCGACGGCCGACCTAGAACCAGAACAAAGGTCAAGACTGCCATCGACCGGCCTGAACTAGGGCTATTTACTTAATTATTCTTACTTATACCGTAGTCACTGCATTCTTATGCATGTAAACGGTCACGGTCACGGCCAGGCCGCAGTCACGTAAGGCAAGTTTTTGGTTTGCCGCAGACTGCAGCTACTAATGTTGTTACAGAATTAATAATAGTACCTATTACATACAGAACGGAAACTCGCACCGTCCCTCGCAATCTGGCGTCCCCGCAACCCTTCCCCCGTTATTGGGACGTATAAGCGCCAGTAAAACAGGGTTATTGGTAGTCGCAGGTTGACATTACACGAGTCACTTAGGATTATTGAATTATAATAGTGAGAAACTGCGCACATTATCATTGTTTATCCACTAAAAACAATAAATAACGAAAATTTTATATGGATTTCCGAGTGATGAAAACACGTTAGCAAAGCAACAAATTCTGTGCTAGCGACCCTGATTGTTTAACTCACACATTTGACATGTACACGGACGGATTGTTTCGTTTGTAGTAGTACTAGGTATATATGCTGCTCCGTTTCTATGAAGTGCCATACCTGTGCCATTGTGGTCAATAAAGATTTTAATAAATAAATAAATAACACAATATTAAATTCTTCAAAACATACATACATACTATCTTTATCCCTAATGGGTCAGACAGAGCTTTTTGTATCTTGTGGCTCTAAGCAAACAGAGCTCAGGGCCGCAAAACTCAAAAGCCACTTTTAGCGTGATGGTGGGCGAGAAGATGGAAATAGTATGTATTTTATGCAACAGTTGTATAAGAACGGTCAAAAAATGCGAGTGGCGCAGGTTACGATGCGAGCCTTGGCGAGCATCGTAATTAGATGCCATGGAGCATTTTTGACGTACTTATACAACGTTGCATACAATTCTTTTTCTACGACTATATTTACTAAATAAAATACAAAAACCAACAAAGAAAATATGAAAATGTTTGACGTATGTATGTTTGGTAAAAGGTCTGGGGGCACGGCAGTGCCCCCACCAAGTCGAGCAAAAAAGCGTCACGGCCGTACCATCCTTTTCTCGAAGCAATTCAGACCATTTTCGACCCCCTGTAACTTCGTTGTGGATAAAACTAGAAGACTGAAATTTTCAGTAACCATGCAGGCTTGTAAAGACACGGTATATTTCAAATTTCATTCAATTTGAACCAGTATTTTAAGAATTATAACGGGTCAAATTTCTTAATTTTGTCACTCACTGACTCACCGATCGTCAAAATTCTAAGGCACTTCTAGCAGACCTAGAAGCTTCAAATTTGGAATATAAGTAGTGTTTGGTGTATGAATCAAGGAAAAACTAAAAAATCTAGAAAAGACCGCAAAGAAAATTAAGCCCATACAGCCAAGTCTTCAGTTAAATTTTTCAATATTGGCTTTATTCGTAACGATGTTTTACGGCAGTTATTATTATTGCGTGCGAAGCCGCGGGTTTAAGCTAGTCCCATATAAATATAGGCGCATGGTAGTCCCCTTGCCAAATCGAGCAAAAAATGGGTATTCCCGGCATGAAAACACGTGTAAATTAAATTATTTAATGCAAAAAACGTACCTACGTGCGTATTCGTACTTATTACGAGTGCGTAAGGTTGTAAATTAATTATTATACCACGCGCTGGATGCTAGCGAGTGAGCGCGGGCCGTTACTACGCGCTGCGCGGTGCTAGCGCGAGGGCGCGGGGCGGGGACAGTGGCGGGGCGCGCGGAAAGGTGAATGTCGCCGAGCGAGCAGCAGCCGCGCTCATACGCGCGAGCGACCCAATGCTGTTCGGATGTGCCCAGATTTCTTACCTATAAGTTTGCGATTTTCATTGAAAATTTCGATTGCTATATTAGTTTGACGTCTAAAAGCTACTCTCATGTCTGCAAAATACAAAAAGAAATGAGATCCCATCAAAAACAATACTTGTCAAAAAAAACCAAGTCTCGCAACTCAGTTGTTCTGCGGTAAAAAGTTGTGAGATCCATGTAATACCAAGTCGGTTATTAATTTATTCAGTCTCTACTTAAGCGACTTTCTGTCTTAATACGTCCAGTCTCTAAGACCACGATCGTGGTCCATTAATTGAAATATTGAATGAATTTTAATATTGATATGCGTCACTATAAGATGCTGTTAATTATTACGTAACAACTTAATGCTTCGAGTACGGAGATTCCAGACACAATTGATTTTCAATTGTTATGGACCACGATCGTGGTCTTAGAGACTGGACGTATTAAGACAGAAAGTCGCTTAAGTAGAGACTGAATAAATTAATAACCGACTTGGTATTACATGGATCTCACAACTTTTTACCGCAGAACAACTGAGTTGCGAGACTTGGTTTTTTTGACAAGTATTGTTTTTGATGGGATTTAAAATATACAAGTACTGATCTATATGATATCTATGGTAAACTTTTTTTTTAATTGACGTCTTTTTAGCAACTTTTTTTTTATGTTTGCAGTATGGTAAATCTATAGAAAAAAAAGTTCTAGGTCTATGGCTAGGCGTATCTTTTCAGCGAAATAACGACACATCTGCTATTATGAGGCATAGAGTATAAACTTTTTTCTGCAATCATATTCTCAATGTTCTTATATTAGTGTTCAGAACCATATAAAATACAGATAACAGTACAGAAGTAGAAAAAGAAATTAATATAGTGATGTGTTGCTATTGACGTACCGATTCCGATTTTGCCTATTAACGTGATTTGCATTTTTGCCCATTTTCTCGATCGGCTTTACGATCTGCGCGGGAAGAGAAGGAGCTGGTACGTTCTAACAACAACACATATATATTTTTAGGTAAATAAACTGTAATCTCCCACATATGGGTAGCAGTAGATTTTTTTAACCGACCTTTAAAGAAGGAGGTTATAAATTCGTCGCGGTTTTTAGTTTTGAAAAATTATCAAATCGGCGGGACAGCCGGAAACCAAAAAAAAACAAGATAAGACTTAACGTAGCGCTAAGGTGCATCTATTTATAGCACGGAGTTTGGGCACAGACTGTAGTTTTTGATATACAAGTTGTAAATCTGTAACCTTGCCATATTCTCAGACGTACCGATACCGATCATACTGAACAACTTTCCCAATGAGCAGAGGTCGAATGATGAAAAAAAAATTACCTCCCCTTACAAAATTGCTAATCAGCTTATCGATTTAGTATGGGAAGTCCATTTTTCTTTTCGTATTTCGACCTCTGCTCTTTGTGAAAGTAGTTCATTCAGTATGATCGGTATCGGTACGTCTGAGAATATAGGAATAGGCAAGGTAACAGCTTTACAGCCTGTATCCTACTAATATTATAAATGCGAAAGTGAGTTTGTATGTTTGTTTGTTTGTGACCTCTTCACGCTTAAAATATTGAACCGATTTGGATGAAATTTGGTATGGATTTAGTTTGAGACCCGGGAAAGGACATAGGGTACTCTTTATCCCGAAATTCCCAAGGGGAGCGAAGCCCACGGGCACAGCTTGTACTTTATATAAATCATTTCAATATTATATACAGTATACAGGTTCATCCATTGGGATCTAATATCGGATACGTGGGTGGACACGAAATCAATTAGGCACCGTATCGCCAATCGAGTTTCCATCAATTAGTTGCTAAGTAACAATGCCTGTCTATCTGTTCATACTTAAGTACCCGCACGAGTATTATACTCATGTTGATAGTAACACATAGCAGATTTATGTTGGCCACAAACTGCTGTGGATTATGTTGATTTGTGGAAGTAGAAATTCGGTGTCTGGAGATCCAGATACTTTTCTCATAAATCGTGTCATCGAAGGAGTATAACTCAAATAATAAGGGAAAAAAGAAAAATAAATCTACCTACATGAAATAAAGTGCCTATATATTTCTATCGCATGGAAGATATAAATCTGAGTTTTTAGGCACTTTCGTTGTGGATATAGAATTTTCATTTCTTTTTAACCTTCCTTAAAAACCTACTTTGGTAGACCTATTGACCCCGGCTGTCTATCATCATTGTATAGTAGTCGTCAACCTATTTAAGATGCCTTAAGGCAGCTCGAAAAATCTGACTCCAGTGTTGGCCACACACACAAGAAAAAACAAACAAGCGACAAATATTTCTCATAAAAAAGTAGCCGAACTTTTATCTTAGTCACAGAATTAATAATAGTATTAGGAACATATCTCAGTTTAAAAATTACTTTTGTTCAGACCGTCCGCAGTTTATCGGCAGGCCAGTTGCGCAGTTGCGCATTGCGTCTCACACGTTGCACTCGATAACAAACTGCAATTCGTTAGATCTCACCTCCTTTTAGATATCGAGTCACTGCTGCGATCCGGAGTAGGATATAAAGTAAATACACAAAGACTTGTGTTTACTAGAAGAGCTAAATAATTTAAAAATATGTAAGTATTTTCAAATCTGTCAATTAATAAGGACGCATTTTTATCATTTTAAACTTTAGCAAATCTATGCAAAATATAAAAGATAAAGGGATACCCCTTTATTCGTATATATATATATATATATACCTACTATAATATACAAAGGGATCCGTTTTGTGTACTATTTTTTCATCTTATGCACTAACAGAGTTCCTTTTTTTTTTTTTTTCTTTTTTATTTATTTATAACGGAACAACAAACAGTTACAAAATACAGTGTAATGTTTCCGATCTTACAGGTTAAACAGATTTCTTAATTTTGTAACCAACTACGTTATTCACAGATTGTACAATAACATATTATTTAATAAATTGCATCTAGAGAGCTAAGAATATTGAAAATATATAATTAAGAAAGTGTTCTAAATAAGATTTAAAAAAATACAATGTTAATTACAAATTACAGAAATAGTGATACAAAATAGATTACGAGTGGAAGAAATAATATGTAAGATAAGTTATATGAAAATATATGATACTGAAAATAATATAATATCACAGAGTATAATATCACATGCTCAGAAAGTGACAGGTGGAGCATCTTTTTATATTTATGTATTGAGCAAGAAAACAAATCAATACTCTCAAACAATTTGTTGTAAGACTCAAACATACGATACATGGGAGAACGATGGCCTGAGTTGGTGTGACAAGGGGCCACTGCATGGGGATCGCACTGCACGTCGTATACATGTTCTGGGCACATTGAAATAAAATTTATTCACTAGGTCAATAGAGTCTACTTTGTTATGTAATATATTGTAAAGTACTACAGCTTCCAAAAAGATACGCCTCGATTCTAAAGTAAGTAGATTGTACCTAGTAAGAAGCTGGGGATATGTGAGGAAACGACGATGACATTTGTAATGCATGGTTCGTAAGAACTTACTTTGGACTTTTTCAATGGCTAGGGTATATTTTTTGTAGAAAGGATTCCATACCGGGACAGCGTATTCAAGTTGAGATCGAACTAAAGTTTTATATAAATAGAGGTATGTAGAAGAGTTTTTGAATTCTGTGGAAGACCGAAGGACAAGTCCAAACATTTTAAAGGCTTTATTGATAATTTTTTGAACATGAGTGTCCAGACACAGTTTTTCATCGAGGATGATACCGAGATCTGTTACTGAAGTAACTTGAGTTAGAGGAGAGTTACAGAGGTGGTAGTTGAAATTAAATTGTTTAATGTTTTTAGTAAAACGAATGAAGTGACATTTAGCTAAGCTAAGATGAAGTTTATTGACAGTGCAGTAATCTGAGAGTCTATCCAGATCACGTTGAAAAGAAATGCAGTCGTTTAAAGATTTGATAGATTTATAGACTTTCAAATCATCTGCGTACATCAGAAATTTAGAATTTTGAAAGCAGGATTTGATGTCATTAATGAATAAAATGAATAGGAGTGGTCCCAGTATAGAACCCTGAGGTACTCCAGAGCTAACGCGAACCACATTGGATTGATAGCCATTAACAACTACGATCTGAGTTCTATTCTGAATGTAGGATTGAAACCAACGCAGCAAGTTACCACGAATACCATTGTACGCGAGTTTGTTAAGGAGTATCACATGATCCACCTTATCAAAGGCCTTCTCATAATCAGTGTAAGCGACGTCTACTTGTATTCGATTATCAAGATTTTCAAATAATTCACTTGTGAAAGTTATTAAATTTGAGGTGGTGGAGCGAGACTTGACAAAACCATGTTGTTCAGGTATAATTATACTATGTAAGACCGGATATATTTCATTATGAACAAGACGCTCAAATAGTTTCGCTAGGGCCGAGAGGATGGAGATGGGGCGATATTGCTCAACATTCTGTTTGGTACCTTTTTTGTGTACAGGGGTGATAAAGGCACATTTCCATACATCGGGAAAGTAGCCCTGTGCAAGACATCTATTATAGATGATGAATAGGGGCTTGCACAAGCTACCTGCAGTTTCTTTTAGGAAGTATGGTGGTATTCCGTCAGGCCCAGCACCTTTAGAGGTATTAACTTGTTTAAGTTCATTATAGATTTTGTCCTCACTTAAATAAATATCCGACATCAATACGCTACTATTGGCGGCATCGGAGGGCGGCTGCCAACTACCTATGTTGTCAGAAGAGGACTCAAAAACGGATTTGAAGTATTCGGAAAACATATTGCAAATCACCTCAGGCTTAGTCGACGTATTTTCTTTATACTTCATTGCTGAGGGTATACTGGATTTGCCTTTACGATTAGACACATACGACCAAAAATACTTAACATTGTTGAGATATTATTTTCAACCGATCGCATGTATTGGCGATAGCATTTGTCACATTTAACTTTGAAGGTAGTTCTATAGTAAGAAAAGTTTTCATAGTCGGATAAATTTTGATGCTTTTTCCATTTAACCCATGATTTCTGCTTTTTTTTAAATAAATTAATAAGTGCGGGTGTAAACCAAATAGGGAACTTATTTGACTTAGGGTGGCATAGAGGTGTGTATTTAGTTATAATACAATTAATTTTACTGTAAAAGTAGTCAACAGATTCAGCAGCTGAAAGTCCATTAAGTTCTGCATCCCATTGGATATTAGAAATTTCTTTATTTATTGCTTCATAGTCTGCTTTATAAAAATTATATTTGACGGTAGGTTTTTTCAGCATAGCACTTTCAGGCACTGAAGCAGAGAGATAGGATACGAACGGAGGGTGGTTTCAATTGGGTCCTACTAATGAATTAGGCTGAGCCCGGATTGAACATGGGACATTACTAATCACTAAATCCAGAATACGACCATTTGAGTTGAGCAGATAATTATACTGTTTACAGTCAAGAACTGACATACACCTATTTAATTGGATGCCACAGGAAGATGTGTTGGTGTGTGACAGACCATCATCAGGATTAGTATTATTTGAGTACGACCATACAATTTCAGGTAAGTTATAATCTCCTACTATGTAGATATTGTCAATATTATTAGAATTAGTTAGGGTTTCAAGAAGATAGTCAAAGTGATTTTCATAGGCCCCCACTCTGGCCCAAGGTGGAATATAGGCGGCGCTAATAATGTGCCTTGTGTTCAATTCCTTGCCCGGTATTTCCACAAGTATATGTTCAACGCAGGATGGCAACAAGAGGTCGTCTGGAATGTGAGATAAATCAAATTCAACCGGATTCAAGCCCCTCAGTACTGCCACAAGAACCCCGCCACCATCATCCCTCCTCGTCGCCCGACGATCCCGATCCCGTCTAAAAACCACATACCTCTCGTCTATAAACTCATTATTGTGGATTTCAGGTGTCAACCAAGTCTCGGTAAGTACAATGATATCGTAGGTAGATGAAAGTATATTCATATAAAGTGTCTGGAGTTTTGTCCTAATACCGCCACAGTTCTGATAATAAATTGACAGTTTACTATCCATAAACAGAGGTGAAATATGTATGTGCATATTGATTGTATCGTTGTGTTTCGAATAAAAATATTTTTGAATAAGTTATATGTAAGTAAGTTATGAAAAATGTGCGTGAATATAGGTAAAAGCTGTGCGGAAAAAGACAAGTTGGTTCGACGGCAGTGCTGACGAATATGTGCATAAATAAATAGTACTCCCAGGCCAAGCCACTTACAATAATAATTAGAGCCAGTGAAACAAATCTTAACGACAAGAGAGTGCCGCGTATAATTGAGTGATTGAGTGAGAGTAATGAAATATAAACAAAAACAACAATTGTTAAAAAAAAAATTAGATTATTAAAATTATTAAAAACAAAAAGCAAGTTAAAAGTAAGCTCAGGGAGATAGCGTCCATCACTTAATGCGTGACATAATTTTTTCAATGTCAGCTTCAGTTCTGATAACAAACGCTGGTGTGTCATCCCGTTCACGGACAAGGATTGATGAGTTCTTGACCCAACAATATTTAAAGTTGTTCGTCTTGGCGGCCTCACGACACTGACGAAATAAGTGCTTCCTTTTCAAGGTAAGATGTTCATTTAAATATATTTTAACCGGAGAACCCGGTACACCAATCTGGTTGGATTTGAGCCCCTTTGCTTTTCTGTAGGCGCTAAGAATGTTATTACGTAAAGTACGAGTTGTAAATTTAACGATTATGTTCTTGGGTCTGCTGCTGTCTCCCTGGGCATGGGGCACTCTGTGTACCGAGACAATGTTGCCGGATGGTATCGGAGCATTAAGAGTAGCACTCATGGCTTCAATAATTGCAGGTAAGATTTCATTGCGCCTTTCAGGCACGTTGCATATTTCCAAATTACACTGACGTGCCTGTTGCTCCAGAGAGTCCAACTTCTGTTCCATACTGATAAGAGCCGGGCTAAAGTCGCCACTGCGACCAGAGATATCAGACAGACGCTTCTTGATGTCCTCATGCTCGTTGCAACAAAATTCAACTGAGGTCTTTAGGTGAGTTACATCTTGAGTTAAGCTGGTAATATTTTTATTTATTTTGTTTTGTTCCGCCCTCAGATGCACCATTTCATCTCTAATTTCTGACAAAGACGTTTTAATCTCGCTACTAAGGCTAGCTACATCGTTTTTTATATCTTTTTGCCAATCATGCAGCCTGTTGAAAAGCGAACGTGAAAATAAGTCAAAGTCAACGTTGTTTACAGATGCCCCACGAACTTGAGCTGGTGAATCACGATTGCTAAATGACACATCCATATTGTCTATTGACGTGTCACAAGCAGGTATTTGAGTGCTGCGTACAGGGGTATTCAAATTGGATCCGGCACGTCTTGTGACATTACTGCATGGTGGACATCTCCAGCAAGAAATAAACTCCATGGTAAGCGCTGAGAACTGTTCTTTATTTATATTAAGACATTCGCTGTGATAAGCATCTTTGCAGGAATGGCATTTTAGATAGTTGCTGGTTTCAGGTGTTATAAGATCCCTACATGCATTACAAAGCGCCTTGTTCTGAGCACTCCGTGTCAGAGACATCTTTCGGAATAAAGCGGTACTAGATCGTAAAACAGCAAGCACTCGAAGAGCACGAAAACAAGCGCACGCGTCGTCGCAGCAGGTGTAAAGTGCAAGGAATAGTCGTTATATGCCAAGTAGTATGATGGGAAGACGAGAGATGGCGTTGTAATGATAAAAAGTGCGTTAGCAGTGATTATGCAAAATCGAATGCAAACAAGGTTCTATAAATAGAAGTCAAATAACACTTAAGTCTGGAAATTGCACTATTAGGACACTGTACGCATTAAGTTTAGTCACTGAGGAGGAAATAAATTGCAGGATCACAGTATTTTTTGGTGCCGTGTCACAACTGGAGTCACTGGAGAGCAATATTTATACGAAGGCACAGATGATCAGATTGGAGAAGGACAGTTCTTCTGCTAGTAAATAACTATTTATCACTGGTTTAACTTTCAAATAATTATACTTTTTGCTTTAATTACAGTAAATTACTATTTTTAAATGTTTAAAATACGCAGATCGATATGAACAACAAAGAGTCGAGTTGCGCCCTCTAGCGGCAAGTGAATTCCTTATAGTAATTGAGAGGTAAAACATGTAAAATAACCTTGGTCCGTTCGGCAGAGTTCGGATCTTATGAACTCTTTAAATTCGTATTAAAATAATGTATTGTATTTGTATAATTTAATACGTCTGGTGAAATGAGGTATGTAGCTATTATTATTATATAGAGCCATCTAGATCCCATTGTTGGGCAAAGGCCTCCTTCTTGGCTCTCCAATTCTCTTAGTCTTGTATATAACTGGTTTTTACAGTGCAGCATTGTTAATGTGTTTTGTTTAGTACATTTTTGCAGTTATATTTTATATGTTTAACAATGTGTTTTGTTTAGTACTTTTTTGCAGTTAAATTATATTTGTATAACACTTTACATTTTTAAAATTTAATTCATCGAGTAAAAGGGGTAAATGCACTTTAGTAGTGTACAGTGAGGCAAAGTTTATGTTTTGTCTAGTGAACCACCGACATCAGAAGTCGTTCGTAAAACCCGTCACTTTAACTTCGGAATCCCATTCCGTGTCCATCGTGTTCGGCCAACGAACGAAGGAGATCGCTGGACTAGAGTCTAGATTTGTGTGAGTCCGGAAATCGTTCGCTTCGCAAACTTTCATAATGCCTCATATTGTAGTGTAAGACAAATTGGTTTAAAGATTAAATTCTCATAAAAGATTGCAATAAATCCACTTACATGAGAACAAAATTAGTATATCTAATTTTATTTATTTAGTTAGCTTTATTATTTTTATTTTAAAAATTTAAATTTATTATATTTATTTTTATTTATTTATATAACTTTATTATATTACAAATCTCTTCCATGCTGGTCTGGAAGAAAAGAAAAAACTTCGAATGTGCCAGCTTCTCTTCCCTTGCAAATCGTATGACAAGAATGCACTTTTAAACAAAAAAAGAATTTTCCAAATCAGTCGAAGCATCTTCAAGTAATCAGTGAACATACATAAAAAACCGTAGATTCCGTCAAATTCAAAACTCCTCTTTTTTTTAAAGTCGGTTAAAAATAGAGCACTGCAATCCCTAACTTTGTAGCTTTGCGAATATATGACGGGTGATACTCTTTATTCTTTCAACGTTTTCCACTTGAACTTTCCAGGAAACAAACCTAAGACCACGTATCACTGCGCCGCCCAGAGGCCGCAATAGGTACCTACCTATATATTTTTACACGTAGACATACTACTAACGTAGTGAGGAATTACGACAATCATAGATTTAAAAATTCTATGTCTATGACGTCAATAGTGTATCTATCACCGATGTGAGTTCCGTCCTTATTTGCGAGATCTATGGAGTCCTATCTGACTGATAAGTCTGTACCGCAGCCGTAGCGGTCAGCACATAGGCTCAAAGCACCGAGAGTCGAGAAGTTATTTCTTTCTATCGGGGCATTTCTCAATGTGGAACCATACTGTGTTCCTTGAAGAGTGCCTTTTAAAACGTAAGTGCGCTTCGAGGTATAAAATTTTAATTGCTATCGTGAGCGCAACTAAAAGGTGTGCTTCGAGGAATTCCTCAAAAATATTACAATTTTATTCCTCGAAGCAGACCTACGTTTTAGATGCGCTCCGAATTCATTAGGTGCACCTCAAAATGGTTGAGCTTCGAGGAATACCCCCTTTCTATCGAATATGACTATGGAAAACTGGAGTCAGATTAGTCACGCTGATAAAGATTTCTGACTATAAATTTCGTCTATGATGTCACATTATCATCTCGCATTAGTTTGAAGTACAGATGGACAAAGCTTGGCAAAAACGCAATAAACACCCGTAAACACCCAAAACATTGGGTGTTTACTTAATTTGTGAAAATACATAAAATCGGTAAAGGGTTCCGTATATCCGTACAATGTTAAAAAAATATTTTTACCCAGAAAATTGGGTGTTTATATTGGGTTTAAATCCAAAACACCGGGTTTTTACGCACCTGGATTTAATCCCGGGTAGGTGGATTGTCCATCTGTAGTTTGAAGCTATAGTCAGCAAGCCCAATAAAAAAGTACGTGAGCAGTTTGTTTTGTACGCATCTTTTTTTTTATTTAGTCACCAATTCGTCAAGTGCAAAAAATGTTTTAATTGGTCAAGCGTTTTTTAACCGCTCGTGTAAGTCAGTTTGGTACTACAGCGAGATCGGCTGTATAGACCACTTAGCTGGATTGCGCTTTTGTGGCCTAACCTATTTATCTGACCGCTCCCTCAGTGTCAATTACCTGAATAAGGAACTCCAGAGCGTCATTTCTGCAGTCTCGATACTATGGTGCAGCTTAGAGTGCAGCGACTAGCGAGGTCGGCGGTAATGCGCACTTAGCAGGATTGTGCTTTTGTGGCCTAACTCGTTTATCTGACCGTTCCCCGACTCTCAGCGAAGTGCTCATCGAAATTGGCTTATTAGATTTCTGTGTGTTTATGATTTGACTTTAAGTTTTGTTTCTACTCAACTTGAAATCTCAAATCAAATCAATTTGAAATCTTAGCCGTGTGGTTTCCCGCGCAGAGTAGAATAGGACCACTCCAAATCTTCCTGTGGATGTCGTAGGTGACTTAGGACTACAAGCTTAACAAAGCTTATAAACATCATTGAGGCTTCTCTAATCCGTCTGGCCAACCTTCGTGGAGAGTGTAGGCCAAATCCTCTGATTGCCAAATATGGCTCTGGAAGTACAAGAAAATATAATATGTTTTTTACAATAAACAAAACCTAGTCAAAAGTGTCAAGCAACTTTTTTAGGCTAACCGTTTTTACCATACATAAATAATAATAGAGTAATAATCGTCTGTACTAAGTATTTAGCAAAAATAATATTTAGTAAAAATAAATTTTGTGGTTTTAGAAATAGCTTTTCAAAACATTTTTCACAAAGATTGAGCTAATTTAAATTAAACTTATTGCCACAGTAAGTTTAATTTAAATCGAACTCAAATAAGAATCGAACTCAATGGGAACTTTAATTTTAAAATATATAGATAAACACCTATTTTAAAAATATCTCATTTGGAGTTTGCAGGTCGCAGCTGCCCCGAAGCCGTGCGCCGGGTGCGCCGTATGTTTAAAATTAATTTCTCCATGATGCTATACTGTAATTTCACTCGCAGTATGTTCATGATAGCTGAATTTTATATCGCTACGTTGTGGGGCTGATAAGCTAAACCATCCTCTTTACATGTGTTATATGATCAATACCTTTGTTCAAGTTTCTTGGGCTTCTTATAGTATCGCGTCTTTTTTCTTAACGGGACATTCAGAGCCCAGGCACACAAAAATTCAAAGGCCACATTAAGCGTGTTTAGTGGGCGTTAAAGTGGAAACACAAATAAAATGTGTAAACTTCTTACTCGTATATTTTTAATGGTATTACACCTATATTAATAACATTACCGTGTGGTCTCCGGCAGATTAGAATAGGGCCACTCGAAGACATCCCGTGAATGTGACCTAGGAAATACAAGCTAAACAAAGCTATCAAAACATCAATGAGACCTCTCACACTCGTCTGGCCAACGAGGAGAGTGTAGGCCAAGTCCTCTGGCTGCTCTGATAGTACAGAGAGGGTTGTGCTCCTGCAGTGGAGACTAAAAGACCTGATGATTAAAAAACATGTTATTTGACCACGTGACCGCCATTGCATCGAAGTTCCTAGTAATAAAACACAGGTCGACCGAGCCGCGCGACAGACTAAAAACCGATAGTGCTGTGTGAACTAAAACAGAACTGGGACTGAAACGAGTCGCACTAAAAACTACAAAAATAGGGCGATTGCGAATTTCAGAGCGTGTTCTAACTCCCGACATTTTGCTCTTACTTTGCAATTCACACCGATCAATGTGTAAATAGATAACGCATGTTTCATGCTATGTTTCAATATAGAGAGTAACTTTTACAACAAAAACGAAAAAAATATTTTCTAAAAACGACCCATAGAAAATCCGAAGTACATACGCATTTTTTTTTTGTTTTAATATTAATAATTTTTGTTGAACATCTGACATTGACAGATCGAAGAAATATATTTCAGCCAAAAGGTGTTAATTGAGCGTTAGCTAATTTTTATGAAATAGAGTTATTAACATTTTGTTTTTTTTTATATAATTGATTACAATTAATCTTGGTTTTGTCATCATTGCAAAGTGATGATGAAGCATCTTGTGCGTTGCACATCAAATTCTGTTGTGAAGGGCACAGGATTTTTTATTGAAGGTACTAATATTTCAATCAGTAAGTTTAGTTCAAATGATGGATCCTGTGATATCTGATTTTAATAAATGAAATTGAAAACCAAAATTGAAAGTGAGTTTATATATGTGGGAGCCAGGGTGGCTTTTACGCGGTACCTAAAAAAATAAAGAGCGTGACGATAAGATGAGCGCCCCTCCTCGCGCTGATCCATGCATTACAACCACATGTGTAAAATGAAATACTCTGGCCCACACAGATTGCTCTGTGTCCACCTGGGCTTATCGTCTAGCTGAAACAAACAGTCATTTTAATAAATCAGATCACCGATCTATTACAATAATCACAATGAAATGAGTTATGGCCAAGCCACAGCAAACTACACAAACGAGTTGTGCATAGTACGGCGGCTCGAACAAGACTGAGTATTTTATCGACTGAGCGACGCTTTTATACGCCGTTCAAAACAAGGCAATAGTGGCGAATTTAGTGATGTGCCGTTCCCGGGAACGTTCCCATATTCCCCAGATTTCCAAAATCATTCCCGGGAACGTTCCCAAAAATTGGAAATGTCTGGAAAAGTTATAATTTTATTTATCTAACAATTTTTTTATCAATGCAAATGTATTAAACTTATGTTAAAGCATTTGTTAATTAGGTTATAATTTAAATATTTCCAATAATCCATAACATTTCCAAAAAATGTGGGAACGTTTCCAGGGAACTTTCCCAGATTTCTAGGGAACGTTCCCAAATTTCTAGGGAACGTTCCCTTGTTGCCGGGAACGTTTCCTTGATGCCGGGAACGAGACCCGTTACCATAGGATATACAACTTATTAATCGAGAAAAAAAACATTTTTATTGTTTTATGGTCATTAATACGTTATACAATTATTTAAAAATATGAAATTGGCCCTTTGAACGTGCCGACTTTCTTGGTATTAGGTTGAAAAATATGGGTTAAAAATGAATTATTTTGATATTTGATCTACTGATGAATATACATATTAAGAATACTTAACTACCTATAGCAGAAAACATTCATATGATAAAAAAATAAAATTGAGACGGGAACGTTCCCCTGAAATTGGGAATGTTCCCGGGAACATTCCCGTAAACGGGAATGAGGAACGTTCCCCGGAAACGGGAATTTGGGAACGGCACAACAGCTGTTGTTTACGATAGACAGGTGCCATTTTGCTATGTACAATAATAAAATATCAACACAAATATATTTTTGTAGGTAAATAAACATTTATCTCCCACATATATTTGTTTGTTTGTTTGTAACCACTTCAGGTTTTAAAAACTAAACCTATTTAAATGAAATTTGATATGGATATAGTTTCATACCTAGGTAAGGACATAGGATAGTTTTAATCCCGAAATTCTCACGGGGAGCGAAGCCCACGGGCACAGCTAATCTTTATATAATTTCGATAATATGTACTAATACTAAACCATTTGTTTCATTCAAAACATACATGCATACTTGTATTATCTACCTAAATAAGTGGTCTATCGTAATTTCTGAAACCGACCTGAGTGCGCTCGAGACCGTTCGGGACTCCTCACTCCCTTAGGACTAAACAAACATATCAATGCTTTGAGATATGTTTTTAAGGCTGTAAAAAGTTGGAGCTGTTTAAAGTGGAGGGTCTTGAAGTTGCCCTTTTGATGTTGGCTAACTTGTTTCGGTGTTGTTTCTGATGTAATATGAGTTCAGCAAAGTCACGAGTGTCACGAGTGTTTGAAGGTGGACTGTATTAGGTATAAATAAAACTTGATTCTTCAATTGTAAGCACTTGGTTTTTTATTACAAAATGACACGTCAAAATCAGTGTAGCCAATAACGTCACAAAAAATTATGTTTATGTTCTATGCCAACAACGAGACTCGCGACATTATACGAGTGGGCGCGGCTTATTTTTCATCGACACGTACGTTTCTATATTCAATAGTGTTTTATAATATGTAATTTAAACAAAATACAAAGGAAAAATTTTATGAATGAAAAATAATGGTGTCAGGATTCTGAAATTATTGTAAAATCTTAGATAAGAGTTGATTTTTCCTATTAATTTAAGTTTTCAAAGTGATATAATGTATTTGAGAAGTACTAATTGCCACAGTACTTTGTGAATATTATATTCCGTTTATGATTTTGTCCCGAGAGAATTAGCAGTAACTTTGGCTCCAAATGTTTTAGGATGAAAGCATCGTTTTCCGAATAAATGGGATGAAAAAATATACATATAAGTTCTGGGCTTTGAGCCTTTTTAGTGGGAGGTCGATCGATTTTATTCCGAGTGAGTTTAAGAGTAAAGGATCTGATCGCTTCCTTGGGTCTATTTTTAATTTTAAATCTACTTCCAAAAAGGATATCAATATAAAACGTAAAACGGACATACCCATAATATATTGAACCACGGGCTATGCTAGATAACTATAGTATCTTATACCTTTAAACGAGCAATTCTTGTATATTTATTTATATATTTCCGTGATCTCGGAAACGGCTCTAAAGATTTCGCCGAAAGTTGGTATATGGGGGTTTTCGGGGGTAAATAATCGATCTAGATTAGTCTTTTGTTTGGGAAAACGCGTGTTTTCGAGTTTTCATGCGTTTTTCTTTCCACGCACACTTTATATGATATAACCGAGCCAAGCTCGGTCGCCCAGGTACTTAAGAAATTAAAACAGATAACATTTTTTGAAGTGAAAACTTCTTTAGCGGCGTTGTGCACTTTTTTTGGAATGGGTAAAAAATCTTAAACTCGCGTCAGGACACGTGACCTGATCGAAAATTCGTAAGACGGCGCAGGGCGCTTGCGCGAATGTTCGTGTGTGTTTATGTTACAGCGTGCTACGCGCATCCATGGATGGTGACAGCTGATGGCTCGACCGTCTGTGTAGTGGCCATACTGCTCTGTATTTGAAAATGATTTTGTTGAAAATGAATTTGGTCATGCTTGTGACATTTGTGACAGACTGTGGTTCAGAAAAGATTTGAAATATTTTATACTGATAATTAAAGCAATTCGTGCAAAATTATTCCCTAACCATTCCAAAATATCAAAAATGCACAACGTTAATATTCAAGTTTTCACTTCTACCGGCACTCCCAGAGTGCAACCCGTCGTTTTTTTTTTAAATTAGCCTTGCCACACTAATCTGTGTAGTCGCCCGGGCAATTTGTATGGTAATGTCAATGTTTAGTTATGAAAAGTTATAAACTATTCAGTATATGTTTTTCTTTTTCTTTATAGCCTTTCTATTATGAGTTTTGAAATTTAAATATACCTGATTGACTAAACAAGATAAGTCAATTTATACTGTTGCTGAATTGGAATCTGGATCAGAAGAACACAACACTACATGACATGACTCTAAATTTAGATGTCGCAGACACGGAATCCGGATTTTTCTTCTTTGTATGTTTTGTTTAATTTGTAATCCACTTTATTTACAAATTCTTTATATTAGCCATCATTTACGATAAGTCCACTTACAGAAAGAGCTATGGCAGCTTTCCATACATCATTTTAGTTAGTAACCAAAGTTAGCGTCTATGAATGAAATATATCTTGTTTAATCGAACACATTTTGCTGATTCTAATGGTAAAAATATCGTTATTATAGGAGGCCAGGTTCTTGAGTTATTGTGCTTTGAAGTTTTATAGGTTATGTCATTATTAACCATTTAGTTAGTATACAACTGCATCAATTATTAATTTATTAGTAAATAAAACTGAAGGAACTAGATGGCATAATAATCTTTACGTCCACTAGTAGACATTATCAACGATTACGCAAGTTAAGCAACGCCAGGTGTGGGTCCAACTCAGATTTTTGACCACAAAATATCATAAGTTCCCCCCTTTGTGCATTGCATAGAGAGACACGGCTTTTTTCATGAGAAAAATATCAGACGTTAAAATCAGATGCGCATTGCATATGCGCATCTGATTTTAATGCTTTAAACATCTGCTATCATGCATGAAAAAATAAAAATGATTTATATAAAAAAAAACTCTAAAATAATACACTCCTTTTTTGGGCTGTCGTGTAAAAAGTTACTCATGAGCTGATGATTCATAAATATAAATAAAACTCTAAAAACAATACACTCCTTTTTTTGGGCAGTCGTGTAAAAATGAACTGACGACGGACGTGGACGACGGTTTCTTAATATCGAAATGTCAAATGTCATGTTGTATTTGAACGTCTCTGAATGGCAGTCTTTTAGCCAGCGCCCAGTCCTACTTTAATGTCAAAAGAAGTTTTTAATGCTGTACTTTATTTAAATCCATATAAAAATAAATATTAACAAGCAAAAATAGTATTATATAAATTAATAAACCATATTAATCTCTTCATCTATGTAAAACAATTACGTTTTTATCTTGGAAAAAATATTTAATATGTCAGGCAACCTTGTGGCTTTCTGACAAACCAAGGAAATGGTCATTACAGAAAATCGATTAACATAATAGCTATTTTTAATTTTATACATCTTTACCTGGCTTTATCTAAATACGACTAATATATAGAAAATCATATAAAAATATTTTATGAATTTTGATTGTAATGAGTTTTTAAGACGCTTTTACCGCACTTAACTAAAAATCTGCCATAGCTCTTTAGTGGTATTTTTAACTATTTTGGTATCATATTTTTACTAAGTATTTTCTAGATTCTAAAACACCGCCCACGCATCTTTTATTCTTTTTGTTAATATTTTATTGGGAACATTCGATATAAAAATATTATTTTTCTTATAACTGCAATCTTAATAACAAAATTTCAATTTTTTCGCAATTAAATTTGAATCGCCCTTTACATACGGCAGTAATTGTGCCATGTGTTTAACCGGTTATAATATTTATTTCGAAAATGTATAAAGGTAATAATAAATTATGTCACATGTTGAAACTATCATAATTTTTAATTCGAAAATATACAATAATTCAATGTGCCCCATGGTCAAACAATTTATTTCGAATAATTTAATATTTCGAAAATATTTATTAATAAATTGTGTAAGTAACGTGTTCAAGCGATTATTCTTATTTCGTACGTTTCATTACCTATCCTTTTGAACACTTCACTTCCAAGTCAAGACACTTTTCAAACAAAAACAAAATTGATTAAATGCTCTAAGGTCAAGAGTTTGCAGTTTTCAGCTCACACGTCAGACTTATACTACCTCTCTTTTCGCGTGTGAGATTAAAACATCTATTAAGTTGTCAATAGAAGAAAATTAAACCAATGAAAGCAAAGCAATAAACCGCTCTCCGTCGAGCGAAATGGGAACAATGATTCAAAACATACGAGCTCGTAGCTGCTACGATGCGGCTACGGCGTAGCGCCGTAGCTTTGTAGCACGTCTGGCCGGTATTGAAGCTACGATATTGATACGAGTCTCGTACAAAGAAACAATAATTTTCTTTCCTCACAATGTATTTCATCGGAAGGAAGTGGTGGTGTTTTGTTTTTTAATCCTCGACGCAAAAAGAGGCGTGTTATAAGTTTGACGCCAATGTCTGTCTGTGTGTCGGATGGACAGATGTCGATGCAGTTTTTTACGTGAAATCGGAGACGTTTAAAGGTTGTTGAAGGTGAACGCTTTAAAGTCGCCGTTTTTTAATTTTCCTGGCAAATAACCTTTTTTATGTGTGTAAGTGGCAAAAGTACACAAGTGTAGATTTTACCCAAACTGCCGAAATACATTTAACATAGTTTGACTGCTATACAATAATTATAACCGAGATCAAGGGCTTTACGTGCATTCCAAAACAAAATTTAATGCCACTTGTGCTCACCCATCCAAGAGTGGACCACGCCTGGGGTTGCTTAACTTGCGAAAGCGCGATGCGTAATCCCACCCGCCCAATGAGTTTCTCGGTGGTGATAGTTGAAGATTACCATAGGTTCGACACTTAACTCACAGTAGCAGAGACAAACCCACCGTGTGCATCTGATCTGATGAAGTCCGCCTTTGTACCTACTATATTTGAAATGTACTTTTGATTATTGTCATACTGAGTTGGTGCAACAAAGAAATTTTATCTTATCTTATCTGATGAGCCGCGACCCGTTTACCCATTCACTCACCCAGTGGTTCCATGTTCGTTTACAAACTGACTACTTCATAGTTTACGATTACTGTTTTTTTTTGCCAGTTTTTTTGGTACGTTTTTATCTTTTGCCATTTTTATTTTTGGTCAATATGTATTCTTGGACATTTTTGTGATTTTAAAATTAGTAGTGTTAGTCGAAATAAAAATTCTCGTTATCTGTCACTCGTTTTTGAATGTACTAAATTGCACTTTGTTTAAAAAAAATTAATAATTAAAGTCCGAAAGGAACGTAATGGAGATGGAAATTAAGTTTGTAAAAAGATCACACGGTTTTTGAATCTACCACCTCATTTCTGATTCGATCACGTAGAGAAACACCAAGCACCATAGTAAGGGACCACGTTTCAGAGCCATAAGTCATCACTGGTAACACACATTAGTCGTAGTTTGGACGAGAAGATACCGCGTAGCTATAAATAAGTCATAATCATCCGAGCGTATTTTCCCCGGTTGCATCCTCAGCAGTAAAGCTAGCCCGGGGTCCGCTACCTAACCAAGGAGTTTTTTACACAAAGTGACTGCCGTCTGACCTCCACAACCCAAAAGGTAAACCAGAACCAATCCTTGGGTAGTTTGATATTCAAACGCTAGATAGCGTTCGGGACCCACGATTTATACTTGCCGTCCGAAGTACAGAATCATCTTTCTTTTCGGATAATCAGGTGATTCAAGCCTGCATTATCCTAACCAGATTAAAAACAAGTTTTTACAGAGTATGCTTCCCAGTAGGATTCTAACCCATGACCTCCTCACGAGGCGTACGCCTTTACCACTGGACAACGGTGGCAGTCAGTAGATTTAAATAGGTATCTATCTGATTACAATTATCCGTATAAACATAACAAAAATAAATATAACCATCAGCTAAAGATTGTTCATTATAACGATCTAATAGCCATTCAATGGGCAGGCCCTTGATTTCAATGGAAATAATTGTAATTATTACACCCACCACCAAGTTGGGGAATTCTCTGGAAATTTCCGAATTTAAATATTCCCCGCGGCCGCTGCTAATTGATTTAAAGCTATTGTAATTTGTAATTCATGGGGTGCCATTTTCTTTTGAATCCACGTTTATAAAATTGGAATAATCATTCATCTTGCAAGAGATTTCTAAGTATACTTAATGTGATACTTTTAGTGCGAGTCGGGCCATCTCTATGAAAAATTACGTTTGCTGTATGGAAGCTCCACTTAAATATTTATTTTTATTCTGTTTTTTTTTTTTTGTATTTGTTGTTATAGCGGCAACAGATAGGGATAGCTAGACAGTGAAAATTTCAACTGTCTAGCTATGAAGGTTCATGACACATAGCCTGGTGACAGACAGACAGACGGTGGAGTCTTAGTAATAGGGTGTTATGCTTACCCTTTGGGTACGGAACCGTGAAAAACATCTTTTATATTTTGTTCATTTTTAGGGTTCCGTAGCCAAATGGCAAAAACGGAACCCTTATAGATTCGTCATGTCTGTCTATCTGTCTGTCCGTCCGTATGTCACAGCCACTTTTTTCCGAAACTATAAGACCTATACTGTTGAAACTTGGTAAGTAGATGTATTATGTGAACCGCATTAAGGTTTTGATACAAAAATAGAAAAAAAACAGTAAATTTTGGGGGTTCCCCATACTTAGAACTGTAACTCAAAAAAATATTTTTCATCAAACCCATACGTGTGGGGTATCTATGAATAGGTCTTCAGAAATGATATTGAGGTTTTCAATATCATTTTATTCTAAACCGAATACTTTGCGCGAGAGACACTTCCAAAGTGGAAAAAATTGTGTGTGTCCCCCTGTAACTTCTAAAATAAGAGAATGATAAAACTAAAAAGAATATATGATGTTCATTACCATGAAAACTACCAGCGAAAATTGGTTTGAACAAGATCTAGTAAGAAGTTTTTTTTTTTAAATGTCATAAACTGCAATTTACCTTTCATTCAATCAACTCAAATATAAAAATTAAAAAAAAAATACTTCTACGGAACCCTTCATGAGCGAGTCCAACTCGCACTTGGCCGCTTATTGTTTCTTTTTCTCTCCGGAATCATTTTTTAACGAAATAAACACTTTTTAATTTTTATTTCATCCATTTACTTGGTTTTGGGTCGCTTTGGCTTCGTGATTTCTATAGAAATAAGTTTAGTAATGACTTACAGTTTGAAAGTTTTTGATAATATTCGGGACTTAGAGTTTTCGAGTTTAAACACTCTTCACAGCCGGACTCCGCTAATAGTTGATTGAAAACTATTGTATTTTGTAATTCATGGTGCGAATTTGATTTTACTATCTTAGCTATTTGATTTAAAATCAAAGATATTAAGGTCTAACGGATCTGGGACAACTTATCTTTTTCTAATAAATTGTAATTGCATGTAAATAGACCCATATAGTAACGATAACGTTCGCCGATAACTCTTGAAAAATTGCTAAGGAACTAACTGACAAACATATGTCATATTTGTTAGTTAGTCCCTTAGCAATTTTATAAAATCAGTTGTGTAATTTTTGAAAAATTATAACTAAAATAAATAATTAACATTTCTTAACTACAAAGTAAAACTAGACTAGAATCAACTCAAGTTTGAGCCGCAGTGCAGTACCATGGCAGTTTTAATTAACTAACTTAAAACAAACAACCAGGGGTAATTTGTTATCCGGGGAAGGGATCCGGATTACCATTTCGGAGTCTAATGGCCTGATTTCTTTTGATAATTTAAACAAGATTGGATATTTTGTTGATGGTGTAGCTTAAGGTGATTGCGAACCTTGGTCGTCCATACATTTTGTTTTACAGCAATTCTCTTAATGTGGATAGTGTTTCTCATATTACAATCGATTTTCCAATTTTTATGAAGTTGTAGTGCTCGCCTTTACAATCTGTCATAATAATTTACAGTACTTTACAAGAAAAACGATATTTAAAACCAGACAAAAATTAACATTTCTAACAATGTGTGCGTAATAAATAGAATTCATTTTGGGGTGACATCTAGCAGATTTATTACAAACTACTGCATTTGTCTAATTTGACAGCTCAATGCTTGCAACGACATACTTGGACATCATCTAGATGGCGCTGTAATAAAAATATCTAAATGTACCTAGTAATAAGTCAGAAGACTTAGCTCAAACAGAATGAACGTTGCCGTCCCGCTAGCAGCGGGCAACGCGCAAAATGTAGTAGGTACATAGCGGCACAAGACGGCAACGTTGTTTGCTTTTGAAACCGAATGCATTTCTCTCCAAGTCTCCACAATATTTCTAATTTCTACGATATGAGTTCGTTCTGAAACTGAAACAAATATTTTTTACAAAACATATATTAATTAAAAGAAATAATTATAGGTATATACTTAGTAGGTAAACATGTACCTATTAATAAACAAAAAATAAGTACTTATAATGTATGTTTTGAAAATAATAATAAAATACCGTAAAATTATTCTTTACTTTTTATTTAGAATTTTACAATAAACCTACGAACTTCTGAACGTGACTTATCTAATCTACTTGCTTTAGTCCCATATCTCTGAATCTACTACATGAACAATCAAATTAGCAAAACCTGGACCTGGACATAGTTCATAAATTCGTTGTTTAAATTATTTTATGGGATATTTATATTAAATATCAAATATTCATTGGATATATTATATAAAAAATCTGCGATCGTACCTATCTTCTCTGTATTTATGTTCACGCCAAAGAAGTATTACTTCTATCTAACGCATGTAGATTGTACATAAGTACACGCCATCGAGTACACACACTCTTTTTTTAGGGTTCCGTACCCAAAGGATAAAAACGGGTCCCTATTACTAAGACTTCGCCGTCTGTCCGTCTGTCTGTCACCAGGCTGTATCGCAAGAACCGCGATAGCTAGATAGTTGAAATTTTATAATAACAACAAATACTAAAAACAAAACAAAATAAAATAAATATGGGACGCTCCCATACAATAAACGCGATTTTTTATTGATGGTACGGAACCCGCATTAGTGTTAGTCATCATCATCAATAAATTTAAGAACTAGGTTCTTGTCGGTGGATATATTAGTGTTAGTATAGTGCGCGAATCCGATTCGCACTTGACCGGTTTTTTTGATTGCAGGTTTGAAACGATATACCGATTTGACATAAGTTGAAATCATTTGAATATTTAATATAATTTTTATAGGCAAGTTGTATCTAGTTGAGATTTGTTTACGTCGCCTGGGTGTCTGATAGTAGTGACACGCTACATGTAAGTATACACATTTCAGTGGTCGCCGCAGTATAAAACCGGCTGTTTAGTTAAAATTACATAAAGCGGCGAGCAAAAATGCCTTCATCCACGGCGGTGCAAGAAAAGTACGGATGTCACGGATGACGTTTTTGCCAGGACTTCTTGTCTGCGTGGTCGAACGACTCGTGATATTTTGTAATATTGTTATTTGTACGATAATATACGTGATTCAACATTTCATATTAGAATCTGTTTCAAAATGTTTTCCTAAGTTGCAACTTGCCGCCACGTTTGAAACACAAGTCTCGAACTTGTTTTGGGTTTGATTGATTTAAAAGTCTGTGTGATTTGTCCGTATATATTTTTGTATAGATACCTACATTTATATTTAAAATTTATTTCAGGTCCATGGGAATATATGTGTCAGGAAAATGCAGAAGTGTTTCTTTTTTTGTTTCACTTCTATTACATAAACTTTAACAGAGGTTTGCCGTCTCCATCATCCATCATTTCAAGTTCAAACATGCAATAAACTATAAAGTTGTTTTTAGTCACTGTGCACAGAATAATGACTACAACATTTAACAATTTATGTCGGCAGAAATCACTATCATTTTGTATCATTCTATCTGTATGAATTGTTTTTTTTTCAGTAATAAATATTAAACTTCAATAAAAAGAAAATTCAACAATGTGTACGATTTGGTTTTATTAAAAAATACAATGCATGTACAATGACGACGTTTGTTGCGCGGTGGTTTTTCCTTCCACCAAATGGTCTAAACTCAAAACGAGTGCCCTGGCACAAGGCTTGATTAGCTATCAGAGTCAAAGCTGTGGTTGACAAATATGCAATCTGAGATAATTTTTTTATCGCCGGCCGTGTTTAAAATGATTTTCGGCTGTTTGAAATAATAACTGAAAATATGCGCTATCCAGTTGTTTTTTTTTTAATAGTGCCATCTAGTGGCGATACTCAAATCTACAACCATAGTCTATAACAATGCTTTACGCCATCTTCATGCTTTTTTAAGCTCCTGTCGTAGTGTGAGTGAGTGTAGAGATACGAGACAAAATGACAGATTTTATTTTGGAGCATTTTTCTGAATACATTGACTGGAGAACAATAGTATGCCATAAAATAAATAAAAGAGTATGTTACAGGCTCGCCGATCAAAAATGTTTGTCTATCAGTAATCCATTACGCAAGAATTTAAAAAGAAACTTAAAATATTGAAATCAACGCCATCTAGCGGAAAAAGTTTAATGAACAGCCCTAAGCGCCTAAATAATGTTGTACAAATAATGTGATTTTGTGGGATTGAAAATGATTTATCAAAATGGGAGTTTGTTTGATTGCAATCATTGATAAAGCCTTTCTTGGGCGTAAACGACCAAACTGTGTAAATGACTTGCTTTAGTCGTTTCTTCTCAGCAGTAGTCGTCGCGAAACGTAATGTCGGTAGCTTTTCTTTAAATTAATATAATTATAGTATACACGTAAATGTATACTTAAATTACTGACGTAAATAATTCCTTCAAAGGCCTTATTATTGTGACTGACTAAATATATTATCATTTAATTTATTTATAGAAATATAAATAAACAAGAGTAAAATCAGGATTATCACATCATAATCAAAATCACAACTAACATTATACATGCGAAAATGAATTTTATATTTGTTTGTATAGTACCTGCTTCAACTGGGGGTAAGGGGAAGACTTGAAAGTTTTTATCCCGCAATTCCCACGGGGAGTGGGGCCCATGGGAATTAGCTGGTTGAGAATAAAAGTTTATTTGAAAGGAAAATTAGAAAACGCCATCTTCTGATGAGCGGAGGAACTAAATAGTAGAATTAATATCCGTACTTCTATCTATTATTTGACAGGTAAATTAAAAAACTCCGACTTTCAAGCGCTAACTTTTTTAATAAATTTTAAACGGGCGAGCCGATTTTTATCAAACATACCTAAGAAGAGCATCGAAATTAATCAATTCGTTCAAGGGCTTCGATGCTACTGGCAGACGTACAGACAGACATTAGTGTCAAACTTATAACACCCCTCTTTTTGTCGGGGGTTAAAAAGAGAAAACGTATAATAAGTGTAAGCAAAAACTAAAATTAAAGTAAAAACAATATTTTTCTATGTTCTATTGAACAAGCAAATTACACATAATAATATCTCAGTATCAGTGACATTTCACAGAAGAAGGGAAACTTCGACTAGCCTAGGGGAGACTGGGGATAAATGCATTATACTTGTAAAGAATAAAGTTGACGTTTTCTGCCTACAACAAGTACCCTGCGGGCTACAAGCCTAAAACGTCAATTTTATTCTTGATGTCGGCAAGTTGTGTTTCTCTTTTTCTACCTAATTGTATCTCTGAACTAAACGTTTCAATATTATCTGTAACAGTATTTATTTTTTATTTATTTTAGCTTTAAACATGGCTTATGACGTCAAACCGGCTTTGAAATAGGACCGATATCTAAATAAGGTTTGTTAGGTGGCGTCAGGAGCCATACACAGGTACAAAGAGACCTAACTAATTTGATATTGGAGGTTTGTTTATCATCAGGTCTTTTTGTCTCCACTGCAGGAGCACGACCCTCTCTGTACTACTAGAGCCAAACTTGGCCAGAGCAACCAGAGGACTTTAGCTTACACTATCCTCGCTGGCCAGACGGGTTGGAGTGGTTTTATTGATATTTATAAGCTTTGTTTGGCTTGTATTTCCTAAGTCACCTTTTACGACATCCACGGGAGGACCTGGAGTGGCCCCATTCTACTCTGCCGGAAACCACACGGCACGGTTTGTTTAGTGACGTCACAATCTATATTTTTAGCTGAGCCTCCTCGTACCCCGCGGCTGTATATGTATGACTTTGTAAGCTCTCGAGAAACATCTAGCCGAACTTTTGTGTTATTTTTCGAGACAATTTAATTTTGTAAACTTATGCTACACAGCTTTCTGTGCGACACAGTAAGCTAGAAACGATAAAGCCTTTGGCTACATGTTTGTAAAGAGCTTACAAAGTACGGCCGCGGGGTACGGAGAGACGTTGCTGAAAATATGGTTTGTGACGTAACTTAACAAAAATTGAGTCATAATGGTGCAATAGCATGAAAAAAATCATGCGTATATTATAGGAAGAAATTAAAATATTAATTTATATCTAAAGGCTAACTGGTAGAGAATGCAGATCTAGACTAGTACCTATATATTTTGTAAAATTCGTAATGAAAGTTTATGTGATTGTTAAATATTGTGTTTGCTTAATATTCAAATAAAAAAAATAAGTTACTTTTGTACCAATCTGTTCAATAAAGATTTATTAAACATATAAATAAATAAATAGATGTTTAAGCATTATAGATTTTTGGTTTAGTTTTCAAAAAATCTTTTTGCTTTTGTATGATGAACCTTTTTTGAGCCCCCTTTACTGTCACCCCATAGAAAAAAGTTGTTCAGTTTTGCCAGGCTGAGTTGCCCAGTTGATAAGTTATAAGTTCTTGTCAAGTAATGCTTTTTAAATCCGGCATATTTGTTTTGTGAAATATTTTATTTTAAACCCAGAGCAGTTTGCTTACTAAATTAAAACATAAAACTTTTTATTTCAACTTTCCTCTAGCTCAGAGAATTTCATTTAACGAGAGCATACATTTCGAAATACGAAAACTACATTGAGCTAAAACTTTGTTACACAGGACACTATGCACTCGCTTTGCCATTATGAGGATTGTGTATTTGTAAATTTCCATACAAAAAGCTATAACTTCCCATTTAAACATAGGCCAATTTTGATATTTTTTTTAGTCTTTATTTTAAAGAAATATTATTAGCATCTCAATCGTCATATTTTTTAATAAAAAAATACCTCAAGCGTTTTAATTTATTTAAGGTAAATTAAACCTAATTACTAAAACAAAGAAAACCGTACAGCCTTAGAATAAGGTGTACCGAATCCAATGACACTAAAATTGCCTCATTTCGTTAAAGGGGTGGAAATGTTATCGCCCGAAACAATATTTCAGAAGGAACAAAATAGGCAATTGCCTCTAGGACTTGCAAATGTCTCTAGCGCACAATACGGGTCGGTAGCTAAAGCAGCGTGAAACAGATATAATACCTACTCGTGCCGCGTATCGGCACTACACAATCCTCTTTACAAAGTTGAGTTTTAATAAAACGAAGCGGCTGCGACACGCATTTGACACGTTTGTCGTTTGACGGCAACTTTGTGATCACAGCCACGTGTTTACAAAGTCAAATAAGAGAGTTTTTTGTTTGTAAATAAGTTTGAGAGAACCATGAGTGAAACAACCTTTGGCACTAATTGCACATGAGTCGATTAATCTTTGAAATGATTGCATTCGAAGCGTCTATCTAGTGGTTAAAGATAGTCGAATCAAATAGAGGATAGTGAGTATTTAGTTATATATGAAACCCGACATTATATTAAAACGAGAACATACATTTCGAAATAAAAAAACTACATTGAGCTAAAACTTTGTTACACAGGACACATGCACTCGCGTCGCCATAACGAAGTTGAGTTTTAATGAAACGCAGCGGCTGCGACACTCAGTCGACGTGTTTGTGAACTTTGTGAACATAGTCACGGTTAACATAGTCAAATAGGATAGTTTGTCAGTCACTACAACGTGTAACGGAAAGGGGGTATCAACCCGAAAGGGAGTAAACATACTAATCAAAGTAAACAACTTTTACTATGAGACCATCCCGGAAATCGCAAAAAAAACTGCAGCTTCATAAAAAATTAAATAACTACAGTAGCAAAATGTACTGCAGATTTTATTTTGCGATTTCAGAGATTGTCCCATAGTTAAAGTTGTTTACATTGATTAGTAATTTTACTCCTTTCCGGGTTGATACCCCCTTTTCGTAACACTTTGAATAAGTCATTAATATTTTTGCAAATAAACCAAAACCTATACAAAACCATGAGGGAAATAAGTCCTCCCCTATATTCGAAGCGTCGTCGCGAACGATTGATATTTTTAAATGTTGGCAATATTCATCTTATATGTAGGTTTTTTGTTGAAATGAAGAATGTAGATAGTTAAAAAAGATGGAAAAGAAAGAAAGAAAAATGATTATTTGGCACAAACAGATATAATTTACAAATGCCAATAAACATAGATAAAATACAAATGCCACGTAACAATAATTTTTGTACAAAAATTGTTCCCACTCAGTTTATGTCGCTGTCGCAGGTACCATGCCAATACAAATTTAAAACAATATATAAACAAAACTCTATTCTTGAACCGGACATTTTTAAATTTTTTACTTAAATAAAATTAAAAAAAATCTTGTATTTGCATATTTGATTGAACTGGAAATCGCATAAGTTACAACGACACATTTTGAATTGTATGCATATTAATTATAATATATTAGAGCACCGTGCTAAAAGCTCTCTAATTCATTCGTTACCGAATCCCGACGAACACGACCGCAGCACTATGGGATGAAACGGTGCATTCCATCTCAAAAATGGTTTAAACGAAATGCGTGATACTGAAACCATTTCGATTGTTTTATATTCTTAAATGTTAGAGCTATTTGATGTACAAGTAAAAAATAATAATAGTTAGTTGTAGATATATTTAAAATTACATCCAAACTTTTATCTTCGAAAAATTATTACTCGTTAAGAAAGTTCAACTTCAGATATCTACTAAATTCTCAAAGGAAATATATAAGTATTATACATTTTCGGATTGCCCAAGATATCTAGTTTATAAATCCGTTTTCAGTTTATTTAAAATAATTTCTATTATTTTCTTTTTAAATTTTAATAAAAATATCCTTATTTTGTTTTTCAATTAGAGGTTTCCTTGTTGCCGAAAGCTGCCGATGTCGAGTTATTGACATTTTTAGATACCTTAACTATTCAGTAATACAGGGAAATAAAAAAAACCTGCGTCATTATTGCGCCATTTCAAGCTAAAACCAAAAGTGTCAACTGAAGGAAAAAAGTAACTAGTGAGTCATATTATTATTTATTAAAATCTTTTTTGGCCATAACGGTACAAAAGGTGAACTTAATGCTAATGCATTCTCTACCAGTCAACCTGTTAGAACACTTAAAATTTTTATCTAATTGCGATAGGTGCTTAAGGAAGTGTCATGTTATCTGCGGCCTAATTCCTGACAATTTTGGATACAAAATAAGAACCGGCCAAGTGCGAGTCGGACTCGCGCACGCAGGGTTCCTTACCATTATCTATAAAAACGGCAAAAAAATCATGTTTGTTGTATGGGAGCCCCATTAAATATTTATTTTATTTTGTTTTTAAGTATTTGTTGTTATAGTGGCAACAGGAATACATCATCTGTGAAAATGTCTATGATTGACGGTAAAATTGCTCAAGTATTAACGCAGACATCATCAAGTGCTTCATGCACTATTTGTGGAGCAACTCCGAAACCGATGAACGATCTAACAAAAGTGACTGCAAGAGTTGGGAATGAAGATGCGTTCAAGTCGATCTCTCCACCTTACATGCATGGATAAGATGTATGGAAATGATATTGCATGTTTCTTATAATCTAGGTTTTGAAAAGTGGTCTTCATTGACTGCAGAAAATAAGAATGAGTGAGTATGTCAAAGTTACAATCTCGTTTCCGGAGTTTTCTCGGTTTACACATTGTCAAACCTCGTCAAGGTTCGGGAAACAGCAATTATGGAAACACGGCAAGAAGATTCTTCCAAAATTATCAATGTTCTGCAGAAATTACGGGTGTTGATGAAGATTTAATCAAGAAATTATATATAATTCTGTAAACCATGTCATCAGGATTTTCTATTAACGCATTGAAGTTTGGTGAATATGCGCTAGGAACTGCACAGTTATTTGTAATTAAATATAACTGGTACTACATGCCATCCTCAGTGCATAAAATTCTGATACATAGTACCAAAATAATCGAGCATTTCGCAGTTTTACCGATAGGCCAATTGTCTGAATATGCTCAAGAAGCTCGTAATTTGGTTTCGGATGCATCATGCTCGGAAGTGTTCCAGGTCAGCCACAATGAAAGGCGTTCTGCACACACTGTTTTATACTTCTGATCCCTATATATATAGATCGAGTAATGTAATATCAAAATAATTACTTGACGAAGCTGTAAAGAGCTTTTAATATTGACAAGTAATGAGAAGAATATATTTTTTTGCTTTTTTAAAACATAATATAATATGAGTACGTAGTTATTACATTATTATTATTTTTAAAGTATGCAAACTTTAATATTAAATATTTTAATATAAGTTTTCCGTGAACATTTTCATAATTTTATATTTGTAATTTTTTAAGTAAATAAATATAGTTTTAAAATTGATGGTGTTTTAATAACATAATAGTATAAGTGTTTAGGAATACGTATAAACAAAAACAGACAAAAATGTCAAGAAACAAAAAAGTTACCGATTTTTGAGATGGATCGCACCGTTTCATCCCATAGTGCGCAGGCCCAACGGGTCCACCCCCAGTGTTAACATAAAATTTGCATAAATTACCAAAAATTATATATAATTACTTTAACTTTGAATACATTTAAAATTGAATCTTTTCCTAAAAAGTAAAATTATTTTTGCCGTAAAAAAGAACCACATTTTAATTAATAAAAATTAATAATAGATGTAGATGTTTGAAAATTTGTGATTCGTCCAAAACATCCAGATAAAAAGAAATAAAATGATGATATTACGTATATTATGTACTTGCCATGGTTTTTCTTAAAAAATAACCAGCCAAGTGATTAATGTAAATATACCCATGTCAAATCACAGCTTTCTAGTCTTTGAGTAAGACCGCGGTCATAGATATCGCGAAACTATATATGGGTTCCTTGTTTGGCTACTTCTCCAAAAAACCGTTATTCTGTTGATCGCTCTGGTGCTTTTTATTTACCCATAGTAAATAAGTTTCAAATACTTATTCACACAAGTAACCCTAAGAAAATTTATTCTTTCTTATTGGCCTTCTTTTTCAACAAACTGTTTAAGAGATATTTGATTTTGAAATTTTTGAGACCAGAGCGATCAATTTAAACGCCAGATTGATCAAAGAATACTATAAACCATAGGAAAATAATAATACAATGAATATTATTCCTTTTAGACATGACAATAAATATAGTAATATACCTAACATAACACTCTACTTAGAAATATCATCGTAAAACCACAATGGACATAAATCCTATCCTATCCTACTATAATATTATAAATGCGAAAGTGAGTTTGTATATTTGTTTGTTTGTTACGTCTTCACGCTCTAACTACAGAATTGGATAAAATTTAGTATGGATATAGTTTGAGACTCAGGAAAGGATATAGGGTATTTTTATCCCGAAATACCCACATGGAGAGAAGCCCACGGACACAGCTAGTACATAATAAAGCAGGGTATTTTGTAAAGGAAAAACCATTCAAATAGACACATTTAATTCTCATAATTGTAAGTACAGGTAATATTTATCTATCAAAATTATAACATCACAATTAGAACATTAAAAAACTAACACATTTTCACATTGATAATATGTATATCTTTTCATAACATATTTATACTATCTAGACTAATATTATATAGAGGGAAGATTTGAATTTTGGTTTGTTACAATTTAACACAAAAAACTCCTAAACTGATTTCAAAAAGTTTTTCATTATGAATATGCTATATTATCCCTGAGCACAGATTACTAATAAGTTACTACGTAACCCTGAGGCTATATAGGCCATATCATGGTATAATAAAATAAGGTATTCTCTCTCCGTGACAGCTGATGACGTAGGAAGAACTTGACTACGTCATCAGTGTAATATGTTGCCTCTGTGTGAAATTGAATTACCCGAGCGTAATGCATTTTTGAACTTTATATACCAATTTCAAATTAATAATCCATTTTATCAATTTATAAAATTTTGAATTGATGAATGACGCGAGAATCGCGAGATTCTTAATAGCTAAGTTACTTAACATTTTATTTAATATTAATGAACTAATTGAGAAAGTCCTTAAATTTACTGAAAAGAACAATCAGTGGCAACACTTTCGTGACGTAGTCAAGTTCGTTCTCGGACAGAGAATACCTTATTTTATTCTACCATGGGCCATATTTATTACCCGAGCGAGTGAGACATAGTGATGGTAAAGTTTAAACCTAATATTAACAAACCTATACCAATATCAACATCTGAAAGTTTGTTTGTGTCGTTAAGTCCTCATTAATAATCCGATCTTCATAAAATTTAATTAATAGGATAACATCCCAAACCTAGAACTTAACACTTAAGAGATTACAATTGAAGTTATGCGAAGTAAATACCTAGTTATTGCTATATTACGAGTAGGTAGGTATAATATTTTAAAAGTTACTTATCAGAAACAAAACATTTTATTTTGATTCAAAGCAATATTTGTATATACTGTTCTAGTCATACATTCACAAGAAATTAGTCGAATATACTTTAGTACCCTC
This sequence comes from Acrobasis consociella, assembly GCA_963555685.1. Taxonomy (NCBI): domain Eukaryota; kingdom Metazoa; phylum Arthropoda; class Insecta; order Lepidoptera; family Pyralidae; genus Acrobasis; species Acrobasis consociella. The sequence continues at coordinate 5,565,032 of OY743114.1, forward strand.
ACTTATTTTATGACATTATTGATCGCCATGGTCACTTTATCCAGAGCGATCAATGCCATATCAGTCAAAAAAAGTTACATTTTCATCAATTCTGGCAAAAGTAATAACACTAAGAAATCCACTCTTACACATGATTTATATATTTTTAATATAAAAACTCTAGCCCATACAATTAGCACGAAAAACAACTAGTCATTTAAATAATGGAAACATAGCAATCAATTATATTGGAAACCAAAACCAGAGTGATCAACTACTTACCTTCGTAAATCGCTAATACGGGAACGCAGCGCACATCAGCTCCCAATAAATGTTAAAATGCGAATGGGAACAGCTAGCTGAGGGGAAACAGGGACGATGCGTTCAAAAACTTGGGATATGCAGACGATTTTATATCGTTCCAGAGTAATCAACGAAAACCGTCGGACACATCTTTCTTTTTGTACTGTCGCAAAACTAAGTAAAATTTGCATGAAATGAATTTTATTTATCAAAACCACATTGTTTTTCAATATTATAAACATGTATGCTGGTCGAAATTGGGCAGTAAAAAAATAAAAAGAAAACATTATCGTAACAAATCTGGAGTAAGGACACACCAGATCAATCAACTTTTGAGGGTCCGCGATTTTTTTAAATTAACTTCAAATTAAGTAAGGATCCATTATGTAAATGTCCTAGATAGCCTGCATGTCAAACTACAATGATCAATATTTTGAATGACAAATTTACATTCTGAAAACTGGATTCTCCATTAAGACGTATTTTTTTTGTTCGTTTGGAGAAGTAGCCGTTTAATGATATTTTTAAATAAGGTATTTATTTATGTTTACATATTTACTAATTTGCATAGATACACTGAGCCACACTTATTAGCAAAATTATTCAAAAACAGTTAATTTCATGACCGGCCTTTTAATATCCGGTAAAAACAGTCAGCACATCTTTCTGGAAAGACGGATAGCTTTATAATTGAGAGGAAATTGTACGCCGCTGCGGAAATGCGTTTGCTTGAAGTTTGAGCGCGGCTGAAAATGAATACCGGCCAAGTGCGAATCGGATTCGCGCACTAAGGGTTCCGTACTTTTATTTATAAAAATCGCGTTTGTTGTATGGGAGCCCCCTTAAATATTTATTTTATTTTGTTTTTAGTATTTGTTGTTATAGCAGCAACAGAATAATTTATGAAAAATTCAACTGTCTAGTTATCGCGGTTCTTGAGATACAGCCAGGTGACAGACAGACAGACGGACGGACAGCCAGCGAAGTCTTAGTAATAGGGTCCCGTTATTACCCTTTGGGTACGGAACTCTATAAAGTATATTCAATGAAGCAGGCGCGGTGCACGGAAGAGGGGCCCAAGTCGGGTAAACTTTTGAACTGTGATGTAGCGGCGCCGCGGTTCTGAAGTCGTTACTTCGCGATCGTACGGTTGCCAGGGCTGTATAATGACCAAATAACACTGTTAATAATTTTCAAGTGCTTTCAAATACTACGTCGTTGTTTCTTCGTGACTGACAGACTTGTTAGTTACTAACAAATCATAAGATTTTTTAAATCTACAAAGAAAAACATCACTCAAAGTTTTTAAAAAAGATTCATACGTTTTTACGAATCAAACGTTTTAGGTTGTAGGTATGACCTCCCACGTTCAAAAACAGGTCTCAAGGTCGCCCGGTTTAAAAATCTCAGTCTCCTTGCACTGCAGCATTAGCCTTATATTGGCAATTGCGAAAACGAATCTCGTTACCACTTAATTTTTTGACAAACTGCATTAATGACGTATCATATAATCCGTTTACTTTGTTACTAGGTTTAAAGTTTTAAACCATTATCCGACCGAATCAAGTTGTCATTTTTCGAAGAGACAGTGGTTTATTAGATGTAAACTTGATTGCGTTTTATAATAAGACTGTTAAAGACCTACCTTCAATGTAGAAATAAAAAAACTAAACATAATAATACTTTTTTTTTTCTTCTTCGATGGAGCCCTGTCTGTTGCGAAGTTTTCAGTCTTCAGTTTAGAGAGTAGTTTGAATTGAGTTTGGCAGGTCTCAGGTCTAGGTTTAATTCAAGTTTTGTGGCAATTATTCGAAACTCAGTAGATAGGTAAAAGAGCAAATTGCAACAATTGCTACAGCAGAATATTTATAAATTTTAATTTTTATATACATACTGTATCAAGTCTTTATCCCTAATGAGGCAGAAAAGCCCAGGGCCGCAAAACTTTTAGCATGATGGTGGGCGAGAAGGTGGAAAAAGGAATCAGAATAGTGATATATAGCCATTTTTCTGGAATTTGTTTGAAGCCAACAACGGTGTCAGATTGAAGACCTAAAAGCATCATATTTTCATTTTAGAAATTTTCCCGCTCAGATTTTTTACGATGTATGGTCTACCGTTACCATTTCGTCTTCGTCTTCCATGGCCGTCGGTGACCTTCGAAGGTCACCAATGCAGTTGGTATATGGTACTTATTTTTCTCCCAAACCAGGATAATAATGATAAAAATGATTTTTTTCTGTATTTCGGGCTTGCTTTAGTTAATTTGAAAGTCTCTCTATAAATTTATCATTATGATCATATTTTGTAATTTTCTTTTTAGATTCAGTTCTTATTTCGTTTTAAATTTTATTTTTTCTAATAATGATCAAAGTAAAATAATACAAGTTTTTGAAGAAAAATCAAAGGGAAATGTTCTCAGTCGGTGTGAGTCAGGTACGCAGAACCCTCTTAACGACCTGGGAGGGCTCAATCCGCTTGTACTTCACCCAAATCGACCATTTTCCCGCCAGGAATGTGCCACTCTGGAGGATGAATTTTGTGCTCCAAAATTCGGTTTGTCTTAGATAAGCCTTGTAATAAGAAATGGATTGTGGTGTTTTTATTTCAGCTCTACGGAGGCTTGTGCAGTATTTCTCAGAAATATTTTATAAGATCTACGCAATACTTACATGTAAATGTAACTACTTTCACGATAGATACCTACTACTTTGAAAACCTTCGTGGCGTATTGGTCACCATGCTAGTCCGCTATCCAGAGATTCCGAGTTCGATCCCCGATCAGGAAAATGGCCTTTTTCAAACTGCCCTTGGTCTTAGATGTTTATCTATATATTTTAGATATAGTATCGTTGAGTTAGTATCCTATAACATAAGTCTCGAACTTACTTTGGGGCTAACTCATTCAGTATAATTTTTTCGTTTATATTTATTTTCTTGTTAGGTATTATTACGCCCCTGTGCCCCAAAGCGAGTTGGTTTACCACATTTCAAAGCCAGATAACGGTAGGTGTTTCTATTTTATATTTATTCTAACCGTCCACTGTCTGTACTCTCTACAAAGTAGTACGTGTATTTCATTAAATTAAATGTATTTCACTGACGTGAGACCGACCACACTAGCCGCAAACATTTCGTCTATTCGTCTGTGTTCGGGTTAAACTGGCTTTATATTCGGGCCGTCTCGCCGAAACGACAAAATTATGCATTCAAAACGATGCCTCTAATGTCACACGACGTAAAACTTTTATGTACTTTTTATGGTAATAATTGAAAATGTATATCGAGAACGTCTCAGTTTACTATCTTGGAGAATGTGGATATTATTTACGAGCTACGGGCTAGAAAATTTGCATTGAAAATGTTTAAACTTTCAGTTTAAGTTTCCAGAGTTTGCACTTTACTACTAGATCACACAATATCGCTTATAAGGAAGATAAGGTTCAGGGAGACCAAAAAAGAGTTGTGAGACAAACTAAAAGGTAATTCAGGGATCATGTCGTATCAAACGCACACAAGACTCAAGATTAAGAAGTCTGGCGCATACTTCACCGACAAAAGCGTTAACCTTTAAATAAGTAGAAGAAAAAAAAGTCTCATCTACTGAGTGAATAAAAAAAACTTTAAGTTATTTAAGACAGCCAAAAGTCATCCTTAAATTAACTGTTAGTTAGTTTACTTACTGCAAACTGTACTGCAGCATTTTCTCAGATTGATATTATAATTAGATATGTGGACTGAGAATACATTGTTATGTAATAAATATAATTTGAATTTAGTACTAAAACATGTACAGAATGTACTTAACCCATCACAATTCCAAAAATTTCAATGAAACCTGTTTTATTAGGTTGTACAATGTACGCCGACTCTCAATACTAGATCAGAATCAGGGATCGGCAATTTTTACGATCCGTTCCACGGTTCCGACCTGAATGTATATTGGCTCTTTTATCCCAATATTTGGACTCGGCCAAACCGAATCGTCATTCGGTCGACTGACCAGGCTACGTTCGTCTGATATCAATTCTCTAGCCAATATTGCGACGAATTCTTGATTCTTCATGCGACTCATCGATATTCCGTCATATTTAGTGAACAAATGTTTCCTACTGATTTATTTCTAATATATATAGTGATTTGCCCTTACATAAGTTTATTTACAGATGACATTATTTGTTTTTATATTTTTCTTAATGATACCTGTTAATGTATCAAAACCTTACACATACGGAAGACTACGTGTAACTTGTCTTTAGTATGTGCAAAGCAAAGATTTAGAATATGCAAGTAGTGGTGCAAAACTTTACACTTACTAACATTGACATAATAATTCAGAAATAAACAAACACAAACACACAATTAGAAACTTCGAAATGTAATGGTAATTACTATATAGCCTGTTTTCTCGACAAATTATTATTTCTTTGTCTAAACATAATAGGTTGGGGAAAAAGTCTTTTCGCATTTTATATGAAAATTCAAAACATTTTTTAATATATTTTATTTACATTTTACTAAAGTATGTAGGTACCATTTTGTTCGATAACTTTTTGCCATCTTATAGGTAGGGACATGATCCCATTAAGAAAGATCCCATATAGAAATTTTTGGGCTTCTGATCAAAAAACTGCGTCAAGTAGTTTTGGCAGTCCTCTCGTGATGTTAACCTGACACTGCCTAAAGAATTCTGAAGAGACCGAAACAGGTGGAAATCTGAAGGTGCCAGGTCAGGACTATACGGCGGATGCATTAACACCTCCCGCCAAACTCTCTTAATTTTTGCTGAGTGGTTAAAGATGTGTGAGGTCTAGCGTTATCATGATAAAAAACCACACCCTTTCTGTTGATTAATTCCGGCCGTTTTCTCTCAACTTCTTGCTTTAATCTTATCAGTTGTTCGCAGTAGAGTTCTGAATCGATGGTCCTGCCTGGTGGTAATAGCTCATAATGAAAAATGCCCTTCCAATCCCACCACCCACACAGCATCACCTTGTTGCGAGTTAACCCGGGTTTCGCCACAGTCTGTGAAGCCTGACCGGTCTTTGACCATGACCTTTTTCGCACGTTCTTGTTGTACGTGATCCACTTTTTATCACCAGTTATCACTTTCTTCAAAAATGGTTCGGTCTCATTACGTCGTAATAAAGAATCACAAATGAGTTCACGGTTCAATAGGTTTCTTTCAGAGAGCTCTTGAGGTACCCAAATATCGAGCTTCTTTGTGTACCCATTTTTTTTTAAATGCGCCAAAACTAATTTATGGTCAATTCCCAGTTCTTCAGCTACGTCGTAACTACTGATATGCCGATCTTGCTCCACTTTTTCAAAAATAGCATCCATTTTATCCGTAACAGGGCGACCAGAGCGACGTGCATATTTGACATCAAAATTTCCGGATTGAAAACGCTTAAACCAAATTCGCGCTACTCTCACAGACACTGCACTAGGTCCATAAACATCGCAAATTTTTTTCGCGGCTTGCGTTGCATTTTTACCTTTTTGGTAGTAAAATTTTAAAATGTATCTAATTTCTTTATTAGATTCACTCATCTTGACGGTAAGAAAAACAAATAAAAATCACGCATTTTCCTAATTTGAATTTGAAATTATCTTCTTTAAAATTTAAATTTTTAAATGATACCAAAACCAGCCAGGTACAAATAGTATAACCAAATTGGTTTTATTACAAGTTCATACATACTGTATGCGAAAAGACTTTTTCCCCAACCTAATATATTTTTTTCTTAGACAACACATCTTATAAATATCTTTTCATTTACATACAGTATCTACGTTTCATAAACGATAACCAGTAAAATTTATTATGATTTAATTAAAACGTAAAGTAAAGTGGTAAATTTAGTGACATGAATCGTATTTCTAGAATAATAAGAATGAAATTGACTTGCAATGCACTGCTAGGTATCTAAACGAAATGTAGCTTTTTTTTATGACGCGAAGAAAATTCCTTCGGATACCTTATCGGTTACGGGACACCGGTAAGGTTATGTGGTGTTACTACTAAAAACTCCGCGTTGTCACCTCTCAGCCGCTATCGGCCGGGACCGTGTGCTTCTTCATGCTCCACAGCCCCGGCGCGGCCGGCCGCTACTTAAGCGGCCCCGGCTCGCCAACGGCCTCACGGCACCCTCTGCTGAATCAGAGGGGCCGGAGCAACCGCCGCCTTGGCCTCTTGGCCCAAGGACAGGCGCGCTAACACGCACACGCGCCTGCCTTCCACTCCGTTGGACGATGGAATCCCGTTTCCACCGTCCAACCAGCCCTCATAATTTGGGGCCTGCTAAAACAGGCCTTGCCCCAGTCAACCTGACGGCGACCGGGGCCCACACAGCCGGCCGCAGGGTATAGGGAGAGCGGCAACGTTACACCGACACTCCTCCTCCCCTGCGGCCCCACCGATGCCGTACCAAGCGCCACGGCCGCGCTTGGTCGCGGAGGATAGGGCGAGCGGCAACGACACCCCGACACTCCTCTTCCCCCGCGACCCCTACCACGGCTGTGATGGTAGGGAGGTCGTCGTCACCCCCTTGGTCGTCACAGCCAGGCCATTCCAGCCAGGAATGGCCTCCGCCGGGCCCGGGGAAGCCTATGCCTCAACCCGGGCAATGGGTTCCTCTTAGCTTCCCTGCGGCCGAGGCAACCGCAGGTACTAAGCCCCCCCATCGCGACAAGATGGGAACACCATCGGGGGGGAAACGAAATGTACCTAAATCAAATGTACCTAAATCAAATCATATCGCTAACGACATTGAGTATATATTTCTTTGAATTTCTCTGCTAAGTAAGACTCAATACGTGAGTACTAGTGCTTTTTCTGTGGTTAAAGCGGAGGATGCAAATGGGACAAGGCTGACATGAGAGAGAGTACGGTCGTTCGTGTGAGATGCCACATGCGTGGAAATTTTTGCCCCAACCTACGTGAGCGCCCCCCTCAAAGCCGAGGCCAATAAGAGGCGAAAATTTGCGGCCTTAGGAGAGATATTTGCGCCTTTTGCCGTGGAAACCTTCGGGCTTGGGGTGCGGAAGCCCGTCAGTTGTTCTAGATTTCCGCACGCCTCTTCGACGCCTCAGGAGACCCAAGGGCCAAAGTTTGAGCCTGGCCATTCAACGGAGAAATACCGCCAAACTCTTGGGCACCCTATCCTACGAGTGCAGGGACATGGAGTCTATTATTTAATTTAGTACTTATATTTAGTTTATAGTTACTAGTTTTAGTTTAATAATTGTAGCTTTAAAATCATTTTTGTAATATTAGTATGTCTGTTTAATAAAGTTTTTACTTAATTAAGCAATATTGGAAAAGTTTCAAATTTTGTGCGAGCTTCTGCGAAATATTCTATTGATTTTAACGTTGTTTGTTACCCGTAAATTAAGAGTGACGGAGAATTATTATTCCGGGAAAAGATTTCCCTTTCCGCTGGTTCTTTTCATTTTTCATTTTTATAACATAATCAAGATTTTCAAACTCAGCGGAGATTATTGTGTATATTAAGTACTTTGTGTCATTAGTGAATTTCATGTTTTCATTCAAATAATAATTGAAATTCGTGACAACTTTTTCTAAGAAGGAAATATATTTTTTCTACACCTACCTGTTATGTCTTTTAAGTAGTCACGAACACTAATATAAGAACATTGATAATTTGAACGTCTATATAGAGGTAGTCTTTTCCTCATACCAGCACATGTGTCGTTATTTTGCCATAAAGATACGTCTAGCGGCTAGACGTAGTAGGTATGTATGTATGTACATACTAGACTCTAGCTATACTCCGCAAACTTTTCTACCATACCTGCTGCCAAAATACAAAAAACTTTTTTTTCACATAGTCATAAGCATAGACATAGAATTTTTTTTACTACGTCATAAGCATGAAGTTAGAGAGTAAAAGGCCGTTAAGAAGACGTCAATTTAAAAAAAGGTTTACCCTAGATATCAAACGTTTAATATTTTTCTTTGTTTATCTTCATATTTTATTGGATTTGACAAAACCCATTTCATTTTTCAATTCAAAAGAATCGTTGTTTACCCAATAAACGGCAAGTAAAAGCGGAAAGCGATATTTATTCGGAGTCTAGGCTTCCGGCGCGTTCCGGTCCGAATCGAACATGAATATTTGGCTCACGTGCGAGTTTAATGAAACTTTTTCCGTTGTTCAGCTAATTTTGTAACGAAATGTAAATAATGGAAATGAAATTCCATTGCTGTAATGGTTGAGGTTGCGGCCGCGGGAATACGGAACTGTTTGTTTATTTTTATTATTGTGTTTCAGGCTTTAGAAGAAAAGGTAATTAAGTATTTCGCAACTGGATTTGACATAAATTTAACTTTTACAGCCTCGGAATTAAAATCTTTTCAATAAAGGAGGCCGCTTTTGGTCAGTCATTTAGGAAATCTTTGGGAGAGGCCTATGTCCGAATTGAACCAACATGGAACCAATCAAGTATTACATATCAAACCGCGACCAGATTGCAGACGTTTTTAAAACAGGAGAGGTCAGAAGTACCCGTAACCGGCAGGCATGCATGAAGAAATCAGGATCGTTGCAAGTGGATGTCCATAGTCTCTGCCCCTGTGGGAAAAAGGTATGTTTGTGGCGGTGGTAGCCACAGAAAACAGTGTTATTTAACATTTTTTCAATGTTGTGTCTGAGTATTGTGTGTGTTGTATGTGTAAGTTATATGTATTTATGTAAGATGTATATGTATGTTTATTATAAATATTGTATATATAAGTATGTTTATTATATTGACCCCCGCACTACCTTATTTCCCATCACTATTTTTTTTCCTACATAGGTTGCCTGGAAGAAATTGCTTAGCGATAAGGCCGCCTTTTGCGCATTTCGTAGTTTTTAAGATAATACGCTATTTTCCAACAAGTCAAATCAGCAACTTTTTTCTAAATGTCAAAACAAACAGTTTCTATGGATTTTGTATGAAATACAGGCAGGTGACGTCATAGATTTTTGGAGTCAAATAGCGCTCTTATATTCAGTTTTTCTACAATAATAAATTTAAAATAACGTTAAAATGGATATGTTCGAAGACAAGTGACATTATTTTGCGACGCTTTATTTTTTTATTAGTACAAAATAATTTATTTTTGACTTAGGAAAGTACCCAATTATGTGCTGTATTTTATTTTGTGCAATAAAGGGTATTGTATTGTATTGAATCGGATCATACAATAGGAAGGCGGTAAATTTTTTTGTGTCTCATTTAATAGACTTATTAAAAAGTATAGTACTTAATACTTATTCGTATTTTTTCTTTTACCAATTAGCAAATAATAAAGAAAATACTATTAATAAGTTGGTTACTATTTAACCAACGCGTCACTGTTGGTTAAAAATCGTCACTCCGAAACTTCGAAGCGCTGTATGTTCTGAATTTTGACTACTTTGCTAAATATCCTTTATTTTTGGATATAGATTATCCAAAAATAAAGGATATTTAGCAAAGTAGTTGACAGATTAAATAAAATAATGTATTTTTGACCCAATCCACATCCCTATTATGATTACATTCTTTAATATGACAGCCAAGTCCTGCAAGTGATTTACGTTAGCAATTAGGCATTGTAGGAACTTTTGCGGAAAATCCGCCCGCCGCCGCCGCCGAGCGCTCGCGCCGCTTCACGACAATAACACGCATTTACATAGCTTACGCATGCTGCGTGCGATTATTTATATCGTGCACGGTGTTCATATGCAAATACCTAGCCGCCATTAATTCGGAACACTGACTGAAAAAATTGTAGATGAATCACAGTGTTTTTTATATATAAAAAACTTTTTTGATCTACAATATACAATTGGCGGACTTAACGCTAAAAACGTTCTCTTCAATCCACAGTATACAATTGTTTACAATTGGCGGATATAAGGGTTAAAGCGTTCTCTCCCAGTCAACCATAAGGATAAACAGAGATTTGGTTGCGGCGTAAAATTTATTAAATAAAAGAACACATAGATACCTATTTAATGTACCTACATACATATACCTACATTTTAGTTGACAAAACTCTTCAAATTAATGCAAGATGCTTTACATTTGTTAATTATCTATTAAGATTATATATTATTATAATAAACATTCGAGAATCTTTTTGCCCCATCGGCCATCGGTTCGTCGCGCTATGTTTTAATTATAGTCTAAGTATAACCAAATGCTATGGTTCTGTATGTGCACGATGCGAGATAACCATATGTATAATTTTTCAAAACTAAAAATCGACCTCACCCTCAAACTGTTTTACTTTGATGAATTTTCTATTAAACCACCTCACAAACAAACAAAACAACCCTTTCAAACAAAAGAAATCCAAACCAGTTCAGGCGTCTTAGAATAATGTGAACATATATAAATAAATGATAAAAAAAGATCGCGTCGAATTGATAACCTCCTCCTTTTTGTATGATTCGGTTAAAAAGGATTTCGTAAATTTATTAACCTTCCCAAATTTGGTCGATTTTGGTTTTAGGTTGCAATTTCTTAAATTACGTATTAAAGATGTATGATATTGAGTTTAAAAAAAATCATATTTTCTTAGGTATACATATACCTAGAAATGTTGAACTTTTTTATGTACTTAATGCAATATTTTGCGTTAATGCAAATCCACTTTTGAAGAACAAAGTTTAACTGAAGTTTTGTTTTTAAAAAGTTCTGTCATGCCAGGAATTTTACGTAATGAGATAACTCAAGTTTTTCAAAAGTTCTACACTAATGCCAAGAATTTCGTTATAAGATATCTCAGAAAAATATAATACCATCGTTCGGGGCGCACGTAATATAATGCAATAAAAACGATTTAGTGCAGTTTTTCCGGCAAAATGCGCGCCGCTTACAGACTCGCTTTTTTGATTGCCGGCGTTTTTCATACACTCAAGTGTGGATTTATTACGCGGTTGTTCAGACTTACACCTAAGAAGTTGCTAACTTTATCGCAACTTTTTTTAATAAAAAGATTTATTGCTCAAGTTTTGCTAGAAATTGTTTTTACTTTCATGAATCTTGCGAAGATTATTATTTTTAACAGACTTAAATCAGCAAGGGATAATCAAATCAGTTGTATTTTTATTGTTTGTTACCTCTGAACACCATCATTTAAAACTCGAATAATTTTTTTTTTTGAAAGTACAAACATTTTCAGATTCGTCCCATAATTATAAAGAGGCGTAAGAAATATCAAAATGTAATAATAAAATTTGGTGCATCAAATACAAATCGTTTTCAAAAAGGCAACTAAACATAACTTCAATGCATTGAAGCAATTTCCAGCCGACAAAATATTCGGCATCAACCGCATATTGGTAGATATTTCAGCCAAGCTGCCAAGAAAGCTGATAACAAAGCCTAGCATCCCAGACGGCCCCACGGCGACCTATCAACTATAAAATACCGAAATTGCTTTCCAGTCAAAAATATAGGATACGAAATTCCGCGCCCACTTCAAAATAATGATGCAAAATGGAATTTCCTGCACCGTCTTACGGCGGGACGGAAAATGCGAAATATTGACTACGCCGGGCTATACCAGGTTATACCCACTTCTCAGAAATGCAAGCTGGAGCGACGCGATGCAGATTTGAAAAATCCGTGGATATCCCGCCGAGTCGGCTATTGTCGGGTTAAACTGTTTTGGCTATCAGAATGGGAATTGAATACTGAAATACATTCAGGAATTTCTTTAAATCAGTTATTAAAATATTTTTTTTGGGAGTCCTGAAATGTCAACAATCTTTATGAAGGAGAGATGACGATGACGAAGCAAAAGAAGTTTTCTGAGGCTACTTAGAGCTACTACTACAGTTATGGTTCATAGAAGTGGAGTATCATTTATGCTGACTAATACAAACGAAACTATACATCCGTGCACACGTCAATGTGGGTGTGTTCGCACCCCAACACACTCGACCAGGCGAGACCCGGGGAGAGGTGCGGGGACGGGGAACGAGGACACGTGCGCAGGACCTTAGAAGACAATTCTGTGCTACTACTTTGAACCCGCTTTTGGATTTAGATACCTATTTGGTGTGACACCGTGGCATAGTGATCTCCGTCTTTCTCATCCTTGGATGACCATTGAAAATCGGGAGAGCATTGTTTAAATCGGGAAATTGTTGGTTGACACACTATCTCCGAAAACTGTCAGTAGTTATATAAAAGAATTTATGTAGTTTATGTATGTGGTTTATTAGGGATTAATGTATATATGTATATTTTTGTGTAGGTTTATTATATTTGATATATATTTATGTGTATATTTTGATATAACAATATAATCACTTTATGCTGTACTTACCCCCAAAAGATTGCTTGCTCAGCATCACCTGTTGGTTGACTGGTAGAAAAGGCCTCTACACCTATAAGTACTTCATTTACACGTATTGTAATAAAGTTAAAGAAATAAAGCATACCCCGGGCTCTGAGGCAGCTAAGAATGCAACCAGGAAAGCGCTAAAATAAATATATATATACAAATATATAGGGATATATAGATAGGACAAATTACACTGATTGAGCTAGCCCCAAAGTAAGTTCGAGACTTGTGTTATCCCTTCAAATGTCGGCATAGCAGACACAATAGTAAAACAATACATCAGACGCCCGCTGCGGGCGTCCGACAGTTAAAGGGTTAAGGGATACTAACTCAACGATACTATATTTTATAACAATAAACATCCAAGACCCAGGACAATTTGAAAAAGGTCATTTTCCAACTTGCCCTGACCGGGGATCGAACCCGGAAACCTCTGGGTGGTGGAATAGAATGTTGACCACTACACCACGGAGGTCGTCTCCGTGGCGTGGCGTCAATAAGAACAACTACGTACACACGCAAACCTTTCATACGGAATTCCGTACGGAATCGACTTGGAATTCCGTTCGTCTACCACACACATACGGTTTTTTCCGTACGGAATGACGCGTCTCAGTCGAGAGCCGCCAGCTATCGAGCGCAGACGTTCTAGTAGCGTGCGGAAATATGAAATTTGAATGAAATTTGACCAGGATTTTTTTATAGCGATTGCATTTTTGCTATTTATTGTTAAAAAAATATATCTTTATACTCGTATTGACGAGTTCTTCGAACTCCCTTCAATCTATTATGACATTTTCCACAAAATAGTATGCCGGGTATTTATTGTATGGGAAAACATGAATTGACAGGTCTAAATGTTTAATTTTTTTAATGGCAAATATTTGGATACCTAATTATATGTCCTGCCACGGCCTGCAATGGCCTGCCACGCCATTTCCTTAAGGTCTCTGTCGTGGTAACCTTGATTATTAGTGTTCTATAAACATGTGTAAGCTTATACGGATATGATGAGATATTGTATGTCAGACATTGCGCGGGAAATTAAACGTACAATGAAGTTTCAAACTACAACACGTCCGCTCGCTACGGTCGTGCGGCGCACACTGAGCGCATTCCGTACGGAATTTCCGAATGTGTGGTGCGACCCAAACAAAATGTATGGAAGACGTGCATTCGGAACGGTTTTTTTCCGTGCGGGATTCCGAACGCACAGGCCTTCATTTGGAATTCCTGACGGAAATAAAAACCGAACGGAATGCTACCGTATGTGTGTGGTACAGTCATTGATTTGTATGGATTTGCTGCGTTCGGAATCCTGATTCGGAATTCCGAATCAGGATTTAGGCCGGCCCCATACATACGGAATTCCGTACGGAATCCATTCCGTACGGAATCGACTCGGAATTCCGTTCGTCTACCACACACAAACGGTTTTTTTCCGTACGGAATGACGCGTCTCAGTCGAGAGCCGCCAGCTATCGAGCGCAGACGTTCTAGTAGCGTGCGGAAATATGAAATTTGAATGAAATTTGACTATGATTTTATTATAGCGATTGCATTTTTGCTATTTTTGTTAAAAAATATATCTTTATCTTCCTATTGACGAGTTCTTCGAACTCCCATCAACCTATTATGACATTTTCCACAAAATAGTATGCCGGGTATTTATTGTATGGGAAAACATGAATTGACAGGTCTAAATGTTAATTTTTTTAATGGCAAATATTTGGATACCTAATTATATGTCCTGCCACGCCATTTCCTTAAGGTCTCTGTCGTGGTAACCTTGATTATTAGTGTTCTATAAACATGTGTAAGCTTATACGGATATGATGAGATATTGTATGTCAGACATTGCGCGGGAAATTAAACGTACAATGAAGTTTCAAACTACAACACGTCCGCTCGCTACGGTCGTGCGGCGCACACTGAGCGCATTCCGTACGGAATTTCCGAATGTGTGGTGCGACCCAAACAAAATGTATGGAAGACGTGCATTCGGAACGGTTTTTTTCCGTGCGGGATTCCGAACGCACAGGCCTTCATTTGGAATTCCTGACGGAAATAAAAACCGAACGGAATGCTACCGTATGTGTGTGGTACAGTCATTGATTTGTATGGATTTGCTGCGTTCGGAATCCTGATTCGGAATTCCGAATCAGGATTTAGGCCGGCCCCATACATACGGAATTCCGTACGGAATCCATTCCGTACGGAATCGACTCGGAATTCCGTTCGTCTACCACACACAAACGGTTTTTTCCGTACGGAATGACGCGTCTCAGTCGAGAGCCGCCAGCTATCGAGCGCAGACGTTCTAGTAGCGTGCGGAAATATGAAATTTGAATGAAATTTGACTATGATTTTATTATAGCGATTGCATTTTTGCTATTTTTGTTAAAAAATATATCTTTATCTTCCTATTGACGAGTTCTTCGAACTCCCATCAACCTATTATGACATTTTCCACAAAATAGTATGCCGGGTATTTATTGTATGGGAAAACATGAATTGACAGGTCTAAATGTTAATTTTTTTAATGGCAAATATTTGGATACCTAATTATATGTCCTGCCACGCCATTTCCTTAAGGTCTCTGTCGTGGTAACCTTGATTATTAGTGTTCTATAAACATGTGTAAGCTTATACGGATATGATGAGATATTGTATGTCAGACATTGCGCGGGAAATTAAACGTACAATGAAGTTTCAAACTACAACACGTCCGCTCGCTACGGTCGTGCGGCGCACACTGAGCGCATTCCGTACGGAATTTCCGAATGTGTGGTGCGACCCAAACAAAATGTATGGAAGACGTGCATTCGGAACGGTTTTTTTCCGAACGGGATTCCGAACGCACAGGCCTTCATTCGGAATTCCTGACGGAAATAAAAACCGAACGGAATGCTACCGTATGTGTGTGGTACAGTCATTGATTTGTATGGATTTGCTGCGTTCGGAATCCTGATTCGGAATTCCGAATCAGGATTTAGAAACGGAATTCCGTATGTATGGGGCCGGCCTTAGAAACGGAATTCCGTGTTGTAGTTTGAAACTTCATTGTACGTTTAATTTCCCGCGCAATGTCTGACATACAATATCTCATCATATCCGTATAAGCTTACACATGTTTATAGAACACTAATCATCAAGGTTACCACGACAAAGACCTTAAGGAAATGGCGTGGCAGGCCATTGCAGGCCGTGGCAGGACTTATAATTAGGTATCCAAATATTTGCCATTAAAAAACATTTAGACCTGTCAATTCATGTTTTCCCATACAATAAATACCCGGCATACTATTTTGTGGAAAATGTCATAATAGGTTGAAGGGAGTTCGAAAAACTCGTCAATACGAAGATAAAGATATATTTTTTAACAATAAATACCTAGCAAAAATGCAATCGCTATAAAAAAATAATGGTCAAATTTCATTCAAATTTCATATTTCCGCACGCTACTAGAACGTCTGCGCTCGATAGCTGGCGGCTCTTGACTGAGACGCGTCATTCCGTACGGAAAAAACCGTTTGTGTGTGGTAGACGAACGGAATTCCGAGTCGATTCCGTACGGAATGGATTCCGTACGGAATTCCGTATGTATGGGGCCGGCCTTAGCCGATTGTTTCGGCTGACGGGCCGACCTCCGGTCCTCTTACCTTCGCATCACCGGCTTGACATTCGACACTTGACACTCTAGTGGAGCTAATCTCTGTTTATGTTCTTTTTCTTAATGTAATAAGCGGCCAAGTGCGAGTCGGACTCGCCCATGAAGGGTTCCGTAGTAGCAAATAACATAATATAAAAGTCTTGTAGAATGTTTTTTTTTAAATTATTATATTTGATTTGATTAAATGAAAGGTAAAATTGCCGTTTATGATTTATGATGTATTAAAAAAAAACTACTTACTAGATCTCGTTCAAACTAATTTTCGCTGGTAGTTTACATGGTAATGAACATCATATTCTTTTTTAGTTTTATCATTCTTTTACTTTAGAAGTTACGGGGACACACTTTTTTCCACTTTGGAAGTGTCTCTCGCGCAAAGTATTCGGTTTAGAAGAAAATGATATTAGAAACCTCAATATCATTTTTGAAGACCTATCCATAAATACCCCACACGTATGACACATATTTTTTTAAATTTCAGTTCTAAGTATGGGGAACCCTCAAAATTTATCGTTTTTTTTTTCTATTTTTGTGTCAAAACCTTAATGCGGTTCACATAATACATCTACTTACCAAGGTTCAACAGTATAGGTCTTATAGTTTCGGAAAAAAGTGGCTGTGACATACGGACGGACAGACAGACAGACAGACATGACGAATCTATAAGGGTTCCGTTTTTGCCATTTGGCTACGGAACCCTAAAAAGTAGGCAATTTCTAAGCATGTGGATTAACTGGTAGATAAGGCCTCCATTTATATATGTTGTATAGTAAAGTTAAGTAAATAAAGCATATCCTGGGCTCTAAGGCAGCTAAGGATGCCACCAGAAAGCGCTAAATGAAGATAATATACATAAGAACAACTACGTACACACGCAAACCTTTAATATACCAAAGTAGGCCCCACTTAGCCGATTGTTTCGGCTGACGGGCCGACCTCCGGTCCTCTTACCTTCCCATCACCGGCTTGACATTCGACACTTGGCACTCTAGTGGAGCTAATCTCTGTTTATGTTCTTTTTCTAAATGTAACAAGTAGGCAATTGCTAAGCATGTTGGTTAACTGGTAGATAAGGGCTCAATTTACATATGTTGTATAATAAAGTTAAGTTCAAAACCTTATTAACTTAACAGAAAATCAGTTTGGTTTTACTCCTGGGAGGGGAACAACAGACGCGATCCACGCAATCAGACTGGTCATGGAAAAAGCTCGCGAAAACAAACAAAATCTGTGGATTGTATTTATAGATCTTGAAAAGGCCTTCGATCGCGTACCCAGGACTATAATATGGCAAGCCCTTAGAGCTCAAAATGTCCCTGAACACTATATAAATCTCATTATGGACATGTACAATAATGTGCAAACCTGTGTCAGAAGTCCAGCCGGTCTGTCGGAGAGTTTTGGTATCAAAGTTGGAGTTCATCAAGGAAGCGC
Organism: Acrobasis consociella; assembly: GCA_963555685.1. Classification (NCBI taxonomy): domain Eukaryota; kingdom Metazoa; phylum Arthropoda; class Insecta; order Lepidoptera; family Pyralidae; genus Acrobasis; species Acrobasis consociella. The sequence continues at coordinate 5,582,773 of OY743114.1, forward strand.
ACTAAGTCCTCTGCTATTTAATATCACCATGAACTACCTAACCGAGAAAATCCAGAAACCAACACCGTGGAACCTTTTATATGCGGATGATGTTGCTCTCATCGCAGACAGTCTAAACGGAATACAAGAAAATTTGGAGCAATGGAGGAAATGTCTTGAGTTGAACGGTTTACGCATAAGCAGAACAAAGACAGAGTATATGGTATGTGGCTTCAACCCCGACGAATCTATACCATCAAGCGCGGAAGTCAAATTGGATGGAGTCGCCCTACCTAGAGTAAACAAATTCAAATACCTTGGATCAGAAATCGCGGAAGACGGATCAATTAAAGCCGACATTACACATAGAACGACATCTGGGTGGAATAAGTGGCGTACACTAACGGGAGTTCTCTGCGATCCAAAAATGCCGATAAAAACCAAAGGCAAGGTCTACAAAACAGCTGTAAGACCTGCTTTACTCTATGGTAGCGAAACGTGGGCCTCGAAGAAAACCCACGAGCAAAAACTTCATTCCACCGAGATGCGCATGTTACGTTGGGCGGGTGGAGTAACGCTAAAAGACAAAGTGCGTAACGAACACGTAAGAGGAAGTTTTAAAGTAACACCTATTACTGAGAAAATTGCAGAGTCTAGGCTAAGGTGGTACGGACATGTAATGCGTAGACCTGATGACCATATCGTGAAAAAGTGCCTTTCCATGGCTACAAAAAAGAGAGGAAGAGGTAGACCGCCAACTACCTGGATGACAAATGTCCGAAAGGACATGCAAAAGCTTAGCCTTACGGATGACGATGCTTACCAACGAAGTGAATGGCGCCGAAAGATTAAAAAAAGCCGACCCCGCGTAACGGGAAAAGGCGAGGACAAAGAAGAAGTATAATAAAGTTAAGTAAATAAAGCATACCCCGGGCTATGAGGCAGCTAAGGATGCCACCAGAAAGCGCTAAATGAAGATAATATACATAAGAGCAACTACGTATACAAACCTTTCGTATGTGCCGAAGTAGGCCCACTTAGCCGATTGTTTCGGCTGACGGGCCGACCTCCGGCCCTCTTACCTTCGCATCACCGACTTGACATTCGACACTTGGCACTCTAGTGGAGCTAATCTATGTTTATGTTCTTTTTCTAAACGGAAAAAGTAGGTAATTCGTTTTATCTATGTGACTGTACGTAGATTATACGAATTACCTACTTTTTTCGTACAGTCGGCTACCTAAAGTGCTATTTTTGAAACGCAGAGTCACCTAAACGAATGATTTTTCCATACAAACAATCATTCGTTTAGTGACTCCGCTTTTATCACACAATCCTACTTCCTACTAATATTATAAATGCGAAAGTGAGTATGTATATTTGTTTGTTTGTTACCACTTCACACTTGAACCACTGAACTTATTTAGATGAAATTTAATATGGATATAGTTTGATATCCAGGGAAGGACATAGGATAGTTTTTATCCCGAAATTCCCACGGGTAGCGAAGCCCACGGGCACAGTGAGTATCTTTGTAAATTGTACCCTTTGTGTTATTCTGATGTATAAGCTATATTATTGTAGTTTCATTAAAATCCATTTTGTAGATTTTACGTGAAAGAGTAACAAACATCCATCCATCCATACAAACTTTGGCGTTTATAATATTAGTAGGATTATAAAGAAAGTGAGATTTACATCCGACTTCGAAAAGGAGGTTATCAATTCGACTCGTATGTTTTTTACTTTTTGTATGTAAGTTACGCAATATCTTCGCCACTTGTTCACCAAATTTGATGATTCTTTTTTTACTTAAAAGCTTTAGTACCAAATTGATCCCATATTAATTTGGTATAGATATTTTTAAAAACTTTGGAGGAATGGAAAAAACTTTAAAAATCAAATAAAGTAGGTTGTTCTTTTTTGTTAAGAATTGACTTATCAAAATGTTCACCTATACTTAGATCACCACGCAACATCAACGAACAACATTGGCTATATTTTACGCGGACAACACCTTGGGAAATAGCTAAATAAACATTCAATAGCAACCCCACAAACCAGTCGGTGGACAACCGCAGACTGTTTGCGATTGTATCAAGCGCTTCCAGCTGGATGTTTGAGGCAGGAAGCCGGCGGTATGGTTCGTAGTGAAATGTTAATATTAGCTGTTGTTCGACTTTGACCAGTGCGAATTCGTCGAAGGGGTAAACGTTGGTTATTTATTAGTAACAGTGACCTAGTTCCATTTTAAATTGACTTCAAACATGTATATAATTGGGCCTACTTACTTACTACTACTTCAGGGTATTTATAAAAAGCCTACACTTCTTATATCTGTTATAATTTATTACAGATATAAGAAGTAAAAATTGATTTCAACTTTACATATAAAAAAACTACTGTATAAAAATCATTTTATTTTTATTTTTTCGGCGTGATTGATGTACATACATACCCATGCACAAATCACAGCTTTCTATTAATTGCAATTACGTAGTAAAACTGCGGACGGACTAAGATTAGATTTTCTATAGATAGAGATTAGATAGACTTTAAGATTCCCAGTTAACTACGAAACCCTAAAAAGTCTGACATACCTACAATCTATACAAATACCGCCATTAGCCCCTTAGCTATTAACCTTCACCATATTGCACTTGTTATAAGTTTTAAAACTACACAAAGATGAAACAGGGTATTATGGAAACACGACCGAGTTGTAAAGTGTCGGAATGTCAGCGACAGGATATCCAAGAGGGGGTCGTTTTGCCGTCGTTAAGTAAAAGAGAAGTCTCTTTTACTTATCGACGGCAATTAAAATAAATAAATATAACTATATATAGACTATAAGTATTTACTTAGAACAGAGTGTGAAAGAAAAATTTATTAAGGCCAATTAATTATACTTTATAATCCTGTATGCAAGCCACATCCAATCGAGCATTTATGAAATTCTTGGGAGAAATTCAATCTGTCTCTGAATGATGCGTCAAATGACGCCGGTGGTGAACTGGTGCTGCTAGGAAACCTAAGTAGTCACAAAAAACATTTGCTTTCAGGATTCCCCCAGCCAGGAACGTAGTTCCTCACGCGTTATCTCCAAATAAGTCCGGAAAGATCGCAAATCGCGTTAAAGTTTAAAAGAAGTGCAAACCTAGGCTAACATACTACATACAAACATACTATCACGTCTTCATCCTTAATAGAGTATTTTGGCATTAGAGTATTTTGTATCTTACGGCTCTAAGTAGACAGAGCCCAGGGCCATTCAAAAGCCACTTTTAGCATGATGGTGGGCGAGAAAATGGAAAAACAATCAATATAGTGATAGGTTGCTAGCCGCATCGCATATTGTCATTTATTTACATTATTGCCCATTCTCTCGATCGGCTTTACGATCTGCGCGGGAAGACAAGCAGCTAGTACATTCTAAGTGTTTCCTTTTCTCTCAGCCCAGCCTGGAAGAAGTAAACCTAACATGAACGTGTCAAAATATAAAGATGTTTTTATTCGTCTTAGGTACTATTGTGAAAGTTATGAACAAAGTTGTAAATTGTCGGACAATAGTGCAACTCATTGCCGGCGCTGTCGAGGTGTCAGCGACACTTAGCGGCGACAGGATATTGAAGCGGGGAAAATTTCACCTTGCGGTTACGTTACTACTAAATAGCAAGTACAACATAGTTAGTGACTTTTATATAGCAACTAGCTGAGCCCGGGGTAGTAGCTTATTAGTAATCTGTGGCCCGGGGTTTTGGTCCTCGTGGAAATGTCGGGATAAAAACTATCCTATGTCTTTCTGGGTTTTAAACTATATCCATATCAAATTTCATCTGAATAGGTTCAGGTTCAGTAGTTGAAGCGTAAAGTGTTAAGGGTCCCCCGACCCTAGACCAAAATACAACTTTCCATACAAACGTAGTCTACGTTTTATTTCAAAACGACATGTCCGATTTGGACAAAATTTTGTAATTTCAAAGATATTGCAATTATCTAGATTTATAACTACTTTCCGACGGTAAAAATATGAACTTGAAATAGAATATAGTGTTTTAAATCATTTTTGACCATTAGTATGGGAAACTTCTAAATCGTTATATTTTCTTTCCAGTTCATAATTTTACAATAGGAAACCAGTTATAACCCTAGATAATTGCAATTTCTTTACAATTACCAATTTTTACCGGAATCTGACATGTGGTTTCAAAATTAAACGTAGACTACGTTTGTATGGAGAAGTCTAGGGTCGGGGGACTCTTAACAAACAAACCAACAAATATACAAACTCACTTTCGCATTTATAATATTACTAGCTGTGCCCGTGGGCTTCGCTGCTCGTGGGAATTTCGGGTTAAAAACTATCCTATGTCCTTCCCTGGGTATCAAACTATATCCATTTCAAATTTCATCTAAATAAGTTTAGTGGTTGAAGCGTGAAGTGGTAACAAACAAACAAATATACACTATATAACTCACTTTCGCATTTGTAATATTAGTAGGGAAATAAGGATTAGTAAGGACATTTTTTACTTGAAACTTTCTTCAAACTAGGTATCCTTGCAAATTTGAAAAAAGTTTTACGTAAAAGTAAACTAAGTATCTTACCCATTGGACTCGATATACTTTGGTTATAAAACTTACTATTGTGAAAGGTTTGAACAAAGTTGTGAAGTGTCGGGCAATAGTGCAACTCATTGCCGGCGCTGTCGAGGTGTCAGCGACAGGATATTGAAGCGGGGGAAATTTTACCCTCTACGAGTATTACTCGTATACGGCAGGAATGAGATCGCAATAGATCAGTTGTTTGCCAGAAAGAGTCTTAGTTGAAACTGGTACCAAAGATTTTAAATTAGTAGCGTTATAGTATAGTTAAAATAAATAAATCTAAAAAAATATATACGGACAAATTACACTAATTGAGCTAGCCACAAAGTAAGTTCGAGACTTGTGTTATGTTATAAATGATCTAAGGAGTAAAGTTTTACCCCATATTTATAAAATTTACAAGCATTAGCTAAAATATGTTTTGCCTTGTTATTGCGATGTCAAATAATAGAAAGTGACTGAAACAAAATATATTTTAATTTTTAAGTAAAAAAGGTTTAGCAATCGCTTGTTAATTTTTATCAAAGGGTTATTTTATTATGTATAGAGGTGGCGTTTATAGTCTTCTATTCGTAAAATTGGGAGAGCCGGTTGTAAAATTGTCAAACCCATTAGGTAAGCCAGTAGGCTATCTTCAGATCTGACACTCCGACACTGAATCATGTATAAAATAGAAGTCTACTAGATCCTGCTAGGTCAAGAAAGAAATCGATATTTTTTGGCGTATTTTTTTAGTAAAAATTACGTTATTTATTAACCAAATTTATTATCAATTCTTTTTTTTTATGTATGTTCAACGATTTATTCGAAGATGCCAGGACCGATTTTTTTAAAAGGGTATACTTGTTAGGCGGACAAGTATACCCTTTCAAATAAATTTTATTTAAAACGGTTGTGTAGTTCAGGGGAGAAGTTGGTTTTTAGTTTGGAAAAATAATTTAATTATTATGTTCCTGGTCCTGGTCCTGGTCCAGCAGATCTACTAACTTAGTAGATCTACCTTATCTACTAAGTTGGTAGATCTGCTGGAAGGAACTAATTAAAGCAAGAAGGCATTTTTAATAGTTTTATTATTACTACACCAAAACATTTTTGCTCTTCATTTATTATTCAAACCATTCCAAAATTGTCTAATAAAATGTTTATGAGGCCCTTTGAAATATTTATCGTCATAAATACGACAGTCGAATGAAGCATTTTTCACTCGTTTCCCCATTTCCGGTGCGGTCGGAAGCCGCCGATATTCTAATGGGACCGTCGTAATTGCTCGAATTTGATGGACAGATATTTTGATAAGTCCCTTGTTCGAGATGTTGGTTTTGCTATCGGTCTTGTTTGGTTAGGTTTAATTTCACTCTATTATTGTACTGGGATTGTTCCAATTGTACAAGTGATAAATGATTAATCACACTTATATTATAAAGGCGAAAAGTTTGTGAGTGTGTGTGTATGTTTGTTACTTCATCACGTGAAAACGGCCGTTAAGAGTCCGGCGACCCTAGACTTCTCCATACAAACGTAGTCTACGTTTAATTTTGAAACCACATTTCAGATTCCGGTAAAAATTGGTAATTGTAAAGAAATTGCAATTATCTAGGGTTATAACTGGTTTCCTATACTAAAATTATGAACTGAAAAGAAAATATAACGATTTAGAAGTTTCCCATACTAATGGTCAAAAATGATATAAAACACTATATTCTATTTCAAGTTCATATTTTTACCGTCGGAAACTAGTTATAAACCTAGATAATTGCAATATCTTTAAAATTACAAAATTTTGCCCAAATCGGACATGTCGTTTTGAAATAAAACGTAGACTACGTTTGTATGGAAAGTTGTATTTTGGTCTAGGGTCGGGGGACCCTTAACCGTTTGCGCGTGATGAAGTAACGTAATGAAGTAAGTAGCCTATGTATTAATCCAGAGTGTCAGCTTCCTGCATACCAAATTGTATCATTAAAATTAATCAAAATTGATCAATATTGGTCTAGACCAATATTGATAAAATTTGACAGAATTTTATCAATAAATAAGATTAAAAGCTGACACCCTGGATAAATACATAGGCTACTTTAACCGAGGGTAACACAACGCGGGCGCAGCTGGTTTAAAATAAATTACTTATTTATGTATTTGTTATAAAATATAGTATAGTTGAGTTAGTATCTTATAACACAAGTCTCGAACTTACCTTAGGGCCAGCTCAATCAGTGTAATTTGCCCCTATATATTTATTTATTATTTTTTTATTTTATTTATTTATTTATTTGAAAGGAAACGGAGGTCTTGACTAAGCCCGAGTTACCCTTCAGACTATTTTATTAACTACTGTCTACAGTTTAAACTGAGAACGTAAGCTTTTCTTCGCACATTTGCGAAAAACAGCCACTTTCGCCTCCGTTTACTTTCAACTCGTTTATTTCAAAAGGGGTAGCACTGGAGCCCTAAAAATTCATGTATCCCCTTAATGTCATGTAGTCGCTCGCCAATATGACGTCGGCAAGCGGCATGAAGTGCTGGCTCATAACGAGGTCACGACGTCTGGTCCTTCGAGACAGCTTACGTACTTGTACCACTTATTGCGATTCAGCTGAAAAGACCTCAAGTATTCTGGATCTTGGTTTCTATGTATCTAAGCTTAAGCTATTTGTTTATTTTTAAAAAGAATCTCCTTTTGAGATGGACGTCGAAAGACGTTTAAAAATAATTTATGGGCTATTATATTTTCAATTGTGGGTGTCTTCAAAAGAAGTTAGAGTCAATTAGAATGTATATGTTTTTTTAAATAACTCCCCGATAACTCGATGATACCTGGACCAATTATGTAAATTCTTGTTTTGTTTAAAAGGGCATAGGGCATAAGGGCTTCAGGTGGTCCCATAGAACACAGATAAAGTTGAGAAACAAGGCGCCAAATAAATTCCTACTTCAACGCTTTTCATATGTTGTCAGAAGAGCTAAGCAGAGTAATTTTCACATGCCGATAAAAAAAGTTTCTGGAATAATAAGAAACAACCTTTCTATTATTGAATATTATAGGCAGATTATATTTTTTCTTTTGGTGTTCAATAAAGAGTTAACTATCTATAACCACCAGCCTAATTCATGACGTACAAAAACCACATCGAAATCGGTTCATCCGTTCGAGCGCTACGATTACATAGACAAACAGACAGACAGACATTCCCTCTTTATTGTTGGGGGTTAAAAAAACTGTTTTCGAAAGGGGCAGGTTTACTCCAATATTTGCCCGCATTATGGCACTTTCACGAAAAATTAAGAAACTCTATCTCTCCCGTGTTCAAACCTATTTTTCATTCGCTGCTCCGTGGGGGTGGGGTATCCCCACTCGGTTTGCTGGAGACATAGACCTTTAAAATTTAGATAGTGGTAGCAAATTTTTATTTTTGCAAAAAGAAATAACGTCTCCGTCATATTACCACACATAATAGGGTAGTCATATCTATACGTATTTCATAATTCAGTAAAACAAAATTTTGTAAAAAAAAATACTACAATCTGCTCTCACAATACTTAGAAATATGTACTTACTATATTCTGTTTATGTCTTTAATATGTAAGGAAACTTTTACCAATCCAATTTAAGAATACCTGTTTCTACTCCTGCACTTTTTGTCATTTACATAGTCACAAATACTAATATAAGAACACAGACAATATGACTTCAGAAGAGTCTGTACTCCATTCCCCAAAAACGCTCTTGTATCGTTATGTGGCCAAAAAGATACGCCTAGCTGTCACAGATATACTAAAAAAAGGTTTAATTTAGATAAAGGTTTTACTCGATTAACACTAATTTTACAACAAAAAGCATACGTACCAAATCTAAGAAACAACTGAATTCAGGTGGTTTTTATAAAATAGGAGTTTATGGTACAAGTGTGGTAAATTGTTCATTACAGTCAAGGCGGGTTGACAAACAAGCGGGCGAAGCCCGCGCGTTTGTTTATGGAGCCGAGACTTGTTGGACAGTACCACACTTGTTCCTATAGTTGCAAATAAACCGTTTTAAACTGAAATCCGTGGTTTAAAACCCGTTTTAAACAAATTTAAAACGGTTTAAAACCGTGATGACGTCATTACTAGTTTATTAACAAATTATTATTTTGAAAGTAAAATAAAAGATATCAATTGAAAACTTTTTATTTTATTTTAAATGACGTTTAACAATATTTTAGAATTTAAATAGATTAATAAACGTAATATGCGTATTTATTTATTTCTTTTTTCATAATAAGCTGTAAGTAGGTATGCTTTTTCTTTTTTAATAGTGTATTTGGTTGTACAACATAAACAATATTATACGTAACGGAGTGGCAACGACCTTGACGACCTGGACAAATTCGTCAACCTCGATGAACTCGACGACCACGACAACCACTAAGACCTCGACATTGACCTTTACGATCTCAATGAACTCGACAACCTCTAAGACCTGGACATCCTGGACGAACTCAACGACCTGGACCACCATGATGACCTCGAAATCGACCTTGACATCCTCAACGATCTAGGCGACCTCAACGACCTAGACGACCTCGACGACATCGACCTTGACGACCTCAATGACCACGACAACCTTAACGACCTGGACCACCTCGAAGACATCGACTTTGATGACCTCAATGACTTTGATAATCGTAATCCCTAATCAAAAATCAAAAAAATCAAAAATATTTATTTCAGTTTCAAAACACTGTAAAATATACATGGATGGGAGCACCTTGTAAGTATTAGATACCTGTATTAGGTGCCCCCGCTTCTCCCTCCCGGTAAAATGAGAACAATTTTTGCAACAAATTTTACAATAATGACATTTCCTATTATTTATTACATTTTATACAATAAAAAAGATACAAATTTAATTTAAATTAAATTGTTATTTAATGTAATTCAATTAATTCTATTTCATTATTTATATATATTTATATTTGATTTGATTAAAAGATTAGGATAAAATTTGATGCCAAACTACAAAAAATAAAAATAAATTATTAAAAAAATCACAATCCTAAGTAAATAATATAAAGTACCTACGTCTTTGTTTGTGGATGTGTGTGTGCGAGTGAATGTGGAGGTGTATGTGCGTATGTGTGTATGTGAGGGTGTGTGAGGGTGTGTGTGTGTGTGTGTTATCATTCTTCGTAACTAAGCAAATCTTCCACCTCTTCGTATCCAATGCGCATTAACCAACTTGTAATACCTTTTTTTGCTTCATGCAATGTTAAAGAATAAATATTTAAGTGTTTATTTATTTTATTATATAAATGAGGTGCTTGTCTGTCATAATGCCTACGAGCAAAGTCAGTTCTACGGGCTGACTCATTTGCTACATTATAAGTTCGTAATCTCCGCTTCAAAAGTTTTTTGGGATCAAATTTTATAGATTTATGTAATTTAAGGATAGAACTAAGAATAAAGAGTTTTCTAACTGTAAGGTGTTGAGCTAAATTGTACAAAGCATCAGTAGGAAATCGAAATGGTTTAAAGTACATGACTTTGAGCAGAGATCTTTGCGCTCGCTCCACAGCTTTAAAAGCTGTTTTCGCAGCTCCTCCCCAGACTGAAAGACAGTATGTAATTATTGGTTGTACCATTGATACATAAATTTGATCTATCAATGGTTTTGATGCTACATGTCTTAGGGTTTTAAAGATCCATATGAATTTTCTGATTCTATTGCCAATCAGTTCAATATGTTGATACCACGTTAATTTTTGATCTATTTGGATTCCAAGATATTTAGTAGATGTTACTTTATCTATACGAGGGCAATCACAATTTGTCGGGTCTAGGCACAGAGAGTCATGGATCCCAACATTGAAATCAGTTGGGGGCTGTGTATTTTTATAAATAGAAAAAGTCATGTAATTAGTCTTTGCTATATTCAATGTTAAGAGATTTAAATTTAGCCAGGAAAGTACTTTGGCGAGGCCTAGCTCAGCAGATCTCTGCACATCTTTCCATGATGAGCCTGTAAAAGCTATTGCTGTATCATCAGCATACGAGAAAAATTTTGCATTATCAATATTTAAATTGCAGAGTTCGTTTATATATACTAAAAATAGAGTTGGACCCAGCACACTTCCCTGGGGCACGCCATAGTTAATGTTTTCGTCTTGACTTATATAATGTCCAATTTTCACCCTCTGTGTCCTGTTTTGAAGATAGTCTGACATTAAAAGCAAAGGAACTCCTCTAATTCCAATTGATTCCAGCTTGCGCAAAAGTTTAGGGATTGAAACTGTATCAAATGCCTTTTTCAGATCTAGGAACACTGTTAGGCATTTGTCTCCATGGTCTAATTGGTCAACAATTAAGGAAGTCAATGCTGATACTGCATCTTCAGTTGATTTCCCTTTTCTGAAACCAAATTGGGATGCTGACAGTATATTGTATTTGTCTAAGTATTGCATCAATCTACTATTTATGAGTTTTTCCAAAATTTTGGAAATAGTAGGCAAAACTGAAATTGGTCGGTAATTATTTATTTCATCTCTGTCACCGCTTTTAAAAACAGGGGTTATAATTGCCCGTTTAAGAAATACGGGAAAAATGCCCCTTTTAAAACAGGTATTAGCCAGATGAGTGATTATCGGAACAACAAGATGACATGCTAGTTTCAAAAACTTTGTAGGTATGTTATCCCATCCTGATGCACTATCAGATTTTAGTGACATTAAAATACTCAGGACCTCTCCTTCATCAGTGTCTAGCAGAACAAAAGATGTGGATTGGTTTTTTGTGGTAATGGGCTCCTGCCTTTGTATAGGTTTATTTTTAATATTTTCCGCAAGATTCTTTCCTACCGTTGCAAAAAACTTGTTAACTTCATTTACTGAGTCAGTTGGAGATGTTTTTAAATTTAATAACTCAAGATTTTCCGATTTAGATTTATTTTGATAAGTAATTGATTTAATGGTTTTCCATAACTTTTTAGTATTTTTCAGGTTATTTTGTAATTGAATTTTTTCATAAGAGCGTTTTAATTTTTTTATTAAATTATTGCAGTAATTTCTATATCTCTTATAGGTTATTAATAAAATTTCATTAAATGGATCTAATTTTAATTTCTTTTGCATGTTATTTCTGTTTTTAATACAGTTTAAAATACCTGACGTAATCCATGGTTTAATTATTCTTCTATTTTTAGATACATTTTTTGTGATTGTATTCTCACGTAGAGATTCTGATATTTTATTAATTAATTGTTCAATAATGTGGTTGGGGTCGTCTGAATAAAGCAATTCATCTATATTCTTTTGTGCTAAACTGTCTACCGCTTTTTCAAAATCCGTGATGTTACTTATTATGGGCTCATTATTTAGATTAGCTTTGGACAGGCATAGTAGAATCAAGCAATGATCAGTGATTGTAGTATTTAGAACGCCAATGTCCGCCTTAGTTGGTTTTGCCTTATCAAATTTTAATATGTAGTGGTCTAAGCAACTTTCTTTTCGAGTAGGTAGCAGGTGTCCCGGATACAAACCATGAGCGCAGAGCGTGTTTAGGTAGTTGCATCTGTTTTCACGCTCATAGGGTTCTTCGTCCTCGTCTGGTATTAAATTAACGTTTATATCTCCTGTAAGTATAATATTCTTACGGGATTTTATTTTATCTAAGTGTGAGTTTAATGAGTTTATAAAAGTATCAGCATTAGTGTTCGATGGCGAGCGATAAACGGCCAATATGGTATAATTATTGATATCTATTTGTATACAGGATGCGTGATCTAAATGGATTTCTTTTAGTTTAGCGTTCAAGTGACTTTTAATATATACTATTACACCGTCACATTTATTGAAGTATCGCGTTGATTTATAAGATGTATAGTCAATTATGTTTGGAATTGCCTTATTGATGTTTGTCCAGCACTCAGTCAATACGATTATGTCACTGTCTAATTTTAATAGTGACAAGTTAGCCATTAAGTTGTCAATATTGCGATATACACTACGTATATTCTGGGAAATAATTGTGAGATCTTTTCTCTTTACAGTCAAGTAGTTTGGTATTTTGTCTATATCGCAAACAAAGGATTGGGCTATTTTTGTTTCGTCTATTTCTTTCAATGTATTAAGAGAACTAAACATATTCAGAATTAAGAGATATAAGTATCGTTCTATTTAAGATCTTACACTTGCGTTTTGCATAAAGAGTGCATATATAGATGAGTTTTTCTAGTGATATATTTAGTATGTAAAATTGGAAAATCTTAGGTACCAATCTTTTTTTACAAAAGTTAAGATCGGCTAAGGTACGTGGGTCTTTCATGAAGAGGGGAATGTAGTTTGTGTGTGTGTGATGTGTAGCTGTGTGTGTTAGTGTTTTATAAATTAATACAAAAACTTTTGAAGGAACATTATAAGTTTCAACTTGGTATACATAATAAATGATTATAAATAGACAGTTACAGTGAAAAAGTAAAATATGTTTATAAGTTATATGAATGAAACGTACAATAAAAGAACGTGAGAGCCCAGGACATAGCTCTGGGCCTAGTCAATCTGACTGCATAAGGCTTTGGACCTGTGATTCATTGCGGATAATAATTACAGGAGTATTTTCGTTTTTCCTTAAGTACACCCTGCCAAAAGAAGTCCAGCAGAATTTATATTCCCTAGATTTTGCGAGATCGCGCGCCATAAAGTACAATCGGCTACCCCTGGCCGTTAACTGCTCTGATACAAATATCGGGACGTCTTCTTTCTTTCTCAGTCCCAAGTGCTTAGCGCAAAGCTTTTGTTTTTGTTTTCTATTAAAGTTCTTGCATTTATTTAGGATTTCATTTTTGAGCATTACTGTCGACGTCTCGATAATAATAGGTGTATCGCTCTTACCATCTCTTTTTTCCCTCATTCTATAAATATCCTTTAACTCTGATTTCTCAAGGTTGCATCCTATGGATCTGCACAGGCATTGAAACATCTCGATTAAGGATTCCTTAGTTTCATTGGGTAGTTTTGGGACATTTTTCATTTCCAAGTTTGTCTTCCTCATTTCTCGTTGTAAGTCTTCAATCCTATTCTCTAGTATAATCCTTTTCTCTTCATCTTTTTTGTGCTGCATCTCTAATTGTTGCATTTTTTTCTGCATGTTCTCATTCTGTGTAACCAGAAACGATACTGTTTTTTCTATGTTGCAGTTTGTGTTTTGGATGTCTTTTAATGTAGGTGTAATTTTTTTAAGTTCAGCTTCTTGAGACTGAAACATACTTTGAATTAGCGATGTCATCTCCTGCTTGAATACTTCTAGGCGGTCAAGTTCGACGTCTTCCACTTCCCCTCTTCTTTTTTTAATCGAAGAAGCAACAAAGTTAGTAGTTGTATTTTGCTCGTCCTGATTTATAGTTTTAGATTCGTCTCTGTCCATAATGTATACGTATTAAATATAAGTACGGCAAAAGATGTAGGCTTTTTGAAATGTTATGTCCAATCCTGTACCGCACCCCCTCCTCACACTAAACGTAGGCAGGTCGATGTCTTTGTTCCTTGCAGTTTGGAGGCGTGGCTTAAATTACGATAAAGATGTCCTCTGCTGCGCACGCGCCGATTTGCTGATGGGCGGAGCTGCGTAGCTTAGCGTAGGCAAGGTCAAGGTGGGGGCTCGCACATTCGGGTTCGTGTAAAGAGTACAGCAAAAATGAGTCACAATACCTTGTGTACCAGGATTGCAGAGATCGTACGGAGTTGTGATGAAGCGTTGATGTGAGCGTTTATCTTTACTTCGCACTGGTTATGCGCTCCTAGTAGAACTTGTTGATTTATTTGCAATTTAATTTTAATTTAGATAAATATATTTAAAAAATAACGTAGTTCACTGGGCACGTCTGCTCCGTACGGAGGTCCGGGGGAAGAGGATCATTAATTTGATTACATTTTGCCCAACTCTGTTGTCAATGTATGTTTATAAAACAGCTTTTTTTTCCATTTCACTTGACCCAAATATATCACTAGTAGTTCGCCACGAACTTAGACCTCGCGATTATTATTTCAGAATTATGTACCTGATTTGGATGAATTATCGGTGCAGGTTTACCGATATGCGGATTCATGGTTGTGACCAAATTTCCAAAATAGTTGCCAATCACAGCCCTTTCTTTAAATGACTTTCGATTTAGCTCTAAAATGTCAGGAGCACCTTCCAACCATACAATCCCATGGATATGAGGTCTACCGTGATGCTTAAATTCAGTTCTGTATCAGAAGTCCTTCACCGAAAAATGACCCATCATTTTTCAAATGACAAAGTCAGCTCGTTGTTGGAAAAACCAGATAACTATTAATGGGTTTTCGTTTAAATGTTTATTTGTATTGCTCTTATCGCTGCTCATTGGTTTCTTATTCTCTTCGTAAAGCTACTTCGCGGGCTTTGGTTGCTGTTGATCTCTTGTTAGTTCGTAGCATAATTACTAATACTACTACAAAAGCACAGATAAGCAGCGATAGCGATTGAACGAAAGTTCGCTCAACAAAATTGCTAAATTTAATTAACAAGCCAACAATTATTCAAAATAAGCAAAAACTGAAAAAAACTAATTGTAAAATAAGCAAAACTCTTTTTTTAAGTCGGTTAAATATGATCAAAATTTATAGAACTACTTATGAAACTCAAAATAATAACCATAATAGTTATTCAGAGAAATTACTTCGTGGACCCCAGGGTGTATGTATTTGTAAGAAAGTTGTTCAGTAACCCGGACTGAATTTACCCTTAAATAGTTTTAGTATATGTTGTAAGAAGATTTGTATTGTATATCCGTCACGGCTTAGTCAGCTAGACTTCGCGAGGCACCCTAAACCCGTTTAAGTACCTATAACGTATAAAAAAATTGTTCAAACAAAAAAGTTGTTCAAATAAAAAAACATCGTTTTTATAACGGCAACAAAAAAGTCTTATGACATTTTTGAAAATATTTTGAAATGGCGAATATATGACAGTTTTAAATTTTTAAACCCCCATATTTCCGCCATTTTGAAAAATGTCGAAAAACTGGCTCGACAAAAAAATTCTATGTAGTTGCTGAACCTGCTTACAAAATTTCATGAGAATCGGTTAAGAAATGCGACCTGTAGGCGAGAACAGACAGACAGACAGACAGACAGACAGACAGACAGACAGACAGACGGACAAAAGAATTTTTGGCTAGTCTCGAAACTGAGACGCTTCGCTCGCTTCGCTCGCTTGGTCAATAAATAATGCAACAAGTTTATTCTGAACTGCTTTTTGTGAAAGGTTAGTAAATTCTAATAGAAAATCGTTTTAAACCGATATTAAACCGCAAAAACTGGTTTTAAACGTTTTAAACAAAAAAAAAACGGTTTAAAACCAAATGGTTTTAAACGTTTGAAATACTTTTTGCATCTCTATTGTGCCATACTACGCATTTCATCAGTGATATGAGAGACAAAGAAATCAATCCACCAGCAGAAACAACAGCCAAACGATTATTTAAAAAAATTGTTTTTTTCAAACATTGCAGAATTATAAATTCATTTTAATGTTGTTACAAGAATTTTATTCACCTACTAGGATATAAAATGGAATAATTTGAGTAAAACAAGGTTTCGGTATGAGTCTAGACTGGCTGCATGCAGAGATTTTATGTTTCAAAAATAATATTCGATATTTTGGATTTATAGAATTTGATTCCTAAAACATTTAAAAACACACTTAACCGCACTTGTGCGGTTAGTAATATTTACCGCACGATTTCGAATGTGTGCTTAATAAATGGTATATTACATAAGGAAATTCAGTGTGGTAAATAGCACTTTCCATGTGTTGAAGAATAAATTTTACCGCCAAAAAACATTTTTCTGATATGGTTACTGGGAAGCCTACAACTGTTACATAAAATATGTATTCTATTGAATTCTACTATTGATGTATTTTTTATTGACTGGTCTATTATTTGCAGTCTATGGCGGGGTGAATAAAAATTATTGAAAAATATGCTCTTTGAACGATGTTCCACTTAATGTTTCTTTTATCCCGCGCAAATTATCGGGAATCCATTATACAGAAATAGCTTTTTCTCATCGGCCGAGCTTTCCCGATAACTATATTATTATTACTTTTAACCAAGAGCCATAGAAGTGCCAGACCTTCATTATTTTCTTACTAATCATTTTGTGTACGATTAAGGATTGGGCTATGTCTGTCAGTACAGATCAGCATTTTCGCACGCTGCTATCCCTTTCTTTCGTTCAGAACCGTCATTTGCTAGAACGAGAGAAGGCGACGGAACGCTTCAGCACCGGCCATGCTGAAGCTTGCAGTACGCTAACCCTAAGTATAATTAGTATTTACTCGTACTTTTTTTCAATTTAATCATGCTCGCTAGATTCAGGGCCGATTTACAGGTACAGGTCGAAGGCCCCAAACTAGCTGCTCTTAAAATCTCAGGGCTGGTTTTTATACATGTTTATTATTCTGGAAACTATTTTTGAAGAGAAAACTTCTTTAGCGGTATGCACTTTATTTTGGAATGGGTAAAAATTTTTAAACTCGCGTCAGGACACGTGATCTGATCGAAAATTCGTAAGACGGATGGAGAGTAGACAGCTGGCGCGGCGTGGGAGAGGGTATCCCCCTCTCTTTCTACGGCGCGGCGAAAATGTATGCCTGCGCCTGCTGTTTCGTTTAGGCGGCGCAGGGCGCCTGCGCGAATGTTCGTGTGTGTTTATGTTACAGCGTGCTACGCGCATTCATGGATGGTGACAGCTGATGGCTCGACCGTCTGTGTAGTGGCCATACTGCTGTGTTTTCACTTCTGCCGGCACTCCCAGAGTGCAACCCGTCGTGTTTTGTAAGCAGCCAGATCGATCGGACTTGTCAAACAATCTGCCAGACATATGTACTGTATATGTGTTAACATAATGTGCGTCTTTTCGTACCTAAAATAACATAATATCCGAACCCAAGCAGAAAAAATATACATATTACTTTTTAAATATACATATCTTCTTAAAAAAAAAAAAGATAAATATATTGCTCACTTCAGTACACTACACTCTAACATTTACTAATAAAAAGGCTCGGATTTTTACCCTGCGGCAGCGTGCCCAGAAAGCCGGCAGCATTGCCACGTTGTATGGCTTATTTTCTAACCTAGATGTAAGCCAGCAGCTTCAATAAGTTTCCTTGTTATAGCGCTCTATAATTAACCAAAGTAATATGTTAACGAGAAGTATTAGGAATTATGACATATTGTAACGAGGGAAGCTCAGGTTGCTCATTAAAGCAGCTCTTTGCAGCTATATTTAGACGGAAGGTTATTATTATGGCACACACTACCTTCCGCTTATATAACTTGATATTTCAATGTAGCAGCGCAAATTTCATAAGTTACAGTATTGTTATGTACATAGAAAAACATAAATACATATTATCACACTGGTTTCGTAGACAGAGATTTCATAAATAAAAAAAAAAAAACTTTTCTTCTCATTCTGAGAATCTAAGAAGCTCTACAATTATATTTTTTTTTATTACAAAAACTATTCTCATTCTGAGAAAAAAGAAGAAATCTGTGCTCTAAAATTCCAAAAATTGTTACTTACTAGATATTTAAGTAACAATATCTGTATTTTTAAAGATGAGTAAGTATCTAGTACGTATCATGGATTTTTAATAAATGCTGAAATTACAAAATTTAACAAACCCTGTAAACAACTACTACCTTTTGTACTTTAATTACATGTTTACTACTTTGTCGTAAGCTAAGGCCGACCTTATCCTACTACAAAGTAGTAAACATGTGAGTGCTTACGAACTAAGCAATAAAACTGGATGCAAGCGCCACGACAAAGCACTTACATTACATGTTACTTATATGTAGGCTAAGGCCGACCTTAGCTTACGTCAAAGTAGTAAACATGTAAGTGCTTACGAACTTGACGACCTCCGTGGCGTAGTGGTCACCATGCTAGTTCGCCACCCAGAGGTGCTGGGTTCGATTCCCGGTCAGGGCAAGTTGGAAAATGGCCTTTTTCAAATTGTCCTGGGTCTTGGATGTTTACCTGTATATGTATTTGTAATAAAATTTAGTATCGTTGAGTTAGTATCCCATAACACAAGTCTCGAACTTACTTTGGGGCTAGCTCAATCAGTGTAATTTGTCCCTATATATTTATTTATTTATTTACTTAGCAGTAAAACTGGATGCAACCGCCTACGACAAAGCACTTACATGTTACTTATATGTAGGCTAAGGTCGGCCTTAGCCTACGACAAAGTAGTAAACATGTAAGTGCTTACGAACTTAGCAATAAAACTGGATGCAAGCGCCCCCGCGGCGTCATTTGGATTATATACTCTGATTTATTGACACCCGCCGGCGATACTGCCCTTAATGGACCGTTTAAGGGATCACTTAGCGCGATTAGACGATGGTACTTAGTAGGGACCGTTCCGATTTTCCATAAATAAATAAATACATAGGGACAAATGACACTGATTGAGAAATACATAAAGTTCGAAAAAAAAAAAAAAATCAATAAAAGTAGCCAATGGCTTGTAACCAAATATAACGGAATTACAGTAATTAAGAAAAAAATAAAAAAGACTACGTTTGTATAAGTAAAACAAATAATAGAGGTGATAAGGTATTTAAAAAAAATGCCTTAAAATCAGGCTGACTCACGAAATTGCCAGGATTGGGCGAGGCAATTCTATACATTTTGGCTCTTCTTGATAAGGACTATCGAATGTACCAGCTACTCGATGAGGTAATTTACACCTAAAAAAAATGATAACTTTTTTGCTGACTGTACAAATGCTCCAGGTTATGCCCAGGCAACTCTGTACATTAGGACATATCTTTTTAATAGTCACTACATATGTCACATTTTGCTACGCGATGAGGTAGGGTTGCATACGGCCCCCTCTTAAGGCAACTTGCATGGTCTAAACGAAATGTCAGCCATACAAATCATTTATTGCTTCAATAAAATTGTATGCAACACGCAAGACACTTGCACCGTCTAAATGGGCCTTTAGTCTACATGCGTTTCAGAAATCTCCCGCACCCCGAATGCGTGCCAGAACGACCTGCACGACCAATCTAAATGAACTTTAAAGAAATGAAAATGTTAAAAAAACCTCCCGACGAAGCGAATAGCTGATTTCACATGTCGATTGAAAATGGCGACAAAGTTATTCCAATTGAAAAGAGCCGACGTCTCGCAAGTGAATATTTCCCGCCGGTGATCGATTCAGCAGACAAATTGAATTATGAGCTACACATACAGCCGTCGGCGCCAAATTAAATCTTCAAACTGATTTTCATGCTTCGATAGTTCTATAAAGGATTCACGATACTCGCAGACTCGAATGATTTACTGCATTTTTCACAGATTTTATTATTCGAAATATTTACTGGACGGAGTGTGAACGTTTTCACGTTCCTGTTGAATCGAATGTGAATAATGAACTTTATTACCCAACTACCTAATTCTAAATCTTGCCCACTCAACTAACACTATCTAAATTACATACGAATAATACAAGGTAGGTAGCTACTCTTCCATGCTGGTCTGGGAGTAAAGAAAAACTTAAAATATACTGCTTCTCTTTCCGGGCAGATCGTAGAAGCCGATCGAGGGAATGGGCGAAAATACTAGTATATAATAGTCATATTAATAGGCAATGCGGCTAACAACCCATCACAATTTGATTCCTTTTTCCATCCTCTTGCTTCCCATCACGCTAAAAGTGGCCTTTGAGTCTTGCCAATTGTCTGATCAGTGCAGCAAGACCCTACATGCTATATAGACGCTGACTTTTTATTGGTTTTGGAAAAACAAATGTCGTATAGTAAATAAATTCCTCTATCCATATATGTAATCCAAATTTCTGTAAGTCATAAGATAAAAAAGTTGCGTAAATGATTTTCGATCGAGACCACGTAGTTATACGCCGGCCACCAGCTGCGTAATGTCGATGACCCCGGCCGGCCGGCGGGCGGTGTATGGCGGCGGTACTACTAATTGATCTCACAATTTTGCTTTCGAGTTTTAGACAATATTTTTTGTTTCTGAATTTTTATTTTGACTAGCTAATTAGGTCTTACTAACGATGCCTATGAAGTGGCCTTCTGCTTCAAAACCAATGAAAAATCACCGTGTATATGTATGTATGAGTAGAAGGCATACCATGACCCACTTCCTAGACTCCTTAAAGTCTCACATCAAATACGAGTAATTTACTTTTACTGGTAACTCAGAAACCCATGATTTATTTTTGAAGCGATTAACCCTAAGGTTTTATATGAGAAAAACACCCACGGGAAGCCGATTCCGCCCAATAGTAAAAAATAAATATAGAAATAGGTATGTATTCAGGATGTGCATTCAGGAAAAGGGATTATTTGAAGCGTTTGATTTTCGAACCCTTTTATTTGTACCGGAAAGGTCAATCCATAGAGCCCCGATTTTTTTATTGAAGGGCCTTTTATCTACTTCCTGCCGATGGAGGCTCAAACGCGGAAAAATATTTTATGCAAATATTTTTAGGCAAGCATTGATTTGAGTGTGCCTATACAAGAACCTTTCGTAGGTACAAGTTTCGGGTTGCTTTTATTGAACAGTTAACCGTTTACATACAAAGTAGCGTCAGTTACTTGATAGTTTATTCTCAAAGGCGTATTTTTACGAGCATTTATCATTTTGTAAGTATTTAAGTGATTAAAATGCACGTTTCGAAGTATTGCAAATTTCAACACAAAAAAAATACGATCGGATCGTGATTCGTGAATACAGAAGTCTGAAGACAGTGGAATAATTTATACTTTGATCTATCAAGCTGATCAAATGATGGAGACAGGATATGGAAACTGGAAGTTCGTGATGAGATGCGGTAAAATAAAAAGTAGAAAATTAGTTGAAAAAACAAATAAATACAGGAACAGATAAATAAAACTTAACTTGATTGAAACCTTAATTAATAATTAATTTTAATCTAAATTAAAATATTAATGAATAATAATATTGTTGCAATTTTTTAACAAAAAAGAGAAGGAAATTTGTATTTATAAAAATTAACAAACATTTGCTAAGTCTGTTTTAGTTAAAACATGTTTTGTCTCACTTTTAAATATTTGAGATCGAAAAAACCGTACAAAAAATATTTTAACTAAAATAGGCTTAGCAAATTTTTATGAATACGGAGGATAATCATAATTAGTGTAGTGAATAGCTGCTGTTATATGTTTTCGTAAAGTTCAACAACGTCAAAGATAATTTGTTATCTCTCGCTTCACAGTCAACTATTAAAACTAGCCGCTGTACAAAGCAAACTTCAAAGCTTCCTCCAATTGAAGTTTATCCTCTGCATTCAAGTTTTCCGTAAACTCACCGAGAAATTATTTGCCATTTCCATTTCCAAACAAACTCTGAAGACGGTGACGCAGGCTTCTCAGGCTAGTCCAACATCCTAGCTCGGAGAATTAATTTTAAATGTGTACCCCTTTTGAAATCGACTGTACTGTTACTGCTGGTTGATGGCGGATTTCCGCTAAACCTGCTAGGACAAGGTCTTCAGGGGGGGGGGGGGGGCAATTGAAGCAAAACATAATTTTAAATGTTAACCTCTTTTGAAGTCGACTGTACTGCTGGTTGGTGGCGGATTTTCTCTAAAATCCGTTAAAGAGGGCCTGATTTCAGGGGGGCCAGACGAGCCAAAAATGAAAAATATTTTCGCCGTGTGTCTTCCGGCCGAGTAGAATATATAGGGCCTCTCCAAGTCCTCCCGTGGATGTCGTAGATGGCGGCTTAGGAAGTACAAGCGAAACAAAGCTTATAAACATTGTTGTTGGTAAAAAACATCGTGGAGAGTGTAAGCCAAATCCTCTAGCTGCTCTGACTAAATATGGCTCTAGTAGTACAGCGAGTTGTGCTCCTGCTGTGGAGACTAAAAAGATCTGATGATGATAATGTATTATGATAAGCCAAGCCCAAGCTCCTGACAGGATAGTGTCGAATCGTCGATCTGTCGATCTTAATGATGACGGCGTCAAAATCTGGAGACAGAAAGCCCAAAATAAAACTATCTGAAAAAAAAAATACTTCATCAGGCTCACCCTCGGCTGTAGAGTCTCAGATGACGATGATGAAGGCCAAGGAGGCGAATTATCTTACAATAAGGATGACAACTGAGTCAGAATTGTAATAATCTATTTATTCCGTTAGTTAGGGAATCTAAAAATAAATCAGTCTATCAAATTAGTAAAAATTCACAAAGATACATAGCATCCAAGTTAGAGTGGGTGGTTGTGACATCACGGTCCTGTAACAATCGTACAAAGCCGCGACTAAACTGGTTACGAAATGTCAAAAAGTGGACCGGGAGCTCAGGTAATCTATTCCGCCGAACTAAGAACAAAAAGGACTACACAAAGCCGATCTTCAACCTTTACTAGTTGGAGAGGAATAAAGGGGCGGTTGATACGACCCGGTCCAGAACGGCCAGGACTGCAAATCCGCCACTAAGACTAGAGCCAATACGCAGTTTAATTATTTCACAACTTAGCAACTACGCCTCTGAACCAACGTTGGCCAAGATTGGAAGGTTGGCTAATTAAAATTTTATTGCAAGTGTTCCGGGCGCCCAACTTCGAGTGGATTGCCTCATAATTGAGTTGGTCATGAATTAGGACAAAGTAATTGCATAATTATAGCTTTTAGGCAGTTTTACTTATAAGGGCCAAGTTATAAACAGCTCTGAGTTGGTTAAAATCATGACTTCGAAGTCAGATCTAAATATAATTTGTAAATATTCGGTATAATAAAAACTAAATTAGGTACAATATTAAAATTAATTCTACGCCCCGGTATAAAAGTAATGTCTCTTTTGATCTTGTAAGCTTGAGTTCAAAAAAGAGTGGTACTTAGAGAAAATACTAATAATTACTGCGTATAAATAAGTTAAGCGAACTGAAAATAATAAGATTAAACAATTTATTTAAGACGAGGGTGCCATTTTTGCCTTGTATTCGCCTAAATATACCATTATGCCACATAAATACAGAAGAAAACAATGAATCCGCGACGGCACTAAGTAAGTCCGACTTAATAAATAACCTCATAAACATTTATCTTGTTTTTTCTTCTTATTCAAAGCTCGCTTTTAGACCTTCTTTTTCATTTCTAGCGTCATTAGGTTAGTAAGTACTTACATTTGGTACAATAGGTAGCAAAACTTGCGTGTGCCAAACCGAAACCCAGGCTAAGAAAACCCTGTCTAATTATTTCAGCACGTTTTCAGCTAATAAGGTAAACGAGGCACACATGAACAAAAATTACTTTCCGAGGTAGATATTATTCTCTTTCCCGCCAACTAATTTGGGATTCGCGTGTTCGCCGGCTATGTGGAAGAGACTCATATTTTCACCGATTATACCTACCACTTATTAGTTTCTGACACCAATATTTTTGAGAGGATGATTCATGATTTGTAGGTAGATAAGTATGGCACAGAAATCTTGTACGTTTCGGCAAAGATAATATAGTTTCGGGTTGGAATAGGACCATTCAGGTCTGTGGGACTATTCCATCTCTTCCTGTGGGTGGATGTCGTACAAAGCAAAACGGAAAAGAGCACTAAAATCTCGTGCTACAACTTCATTCCAAAGGGCGAGTAATTTCAGGCAGACGAAAAAATATCGAAACCAAATCAACGTCGAAAAAAAAATGAGGGAGAGTTATTATTATGGCACAGAAAAACTACGTCTTTTACGTACAAAATAACAGTGAGAAAATATTTCAATGAATATAAAATAATTGTCCCCTTTAGAGTCAAAATTGGCTATTAAACCTGACCAGTGTTGGGTCTGCTTGATCATTTACCTCATTAAGGTCTTGCACAGTGCTGTGTATTTTGGGCAGGGTAATAAAATTGACTGGACGGCACCGCAGTTGCATTTGTCGTTTGTGGAGAAACGTCATCTAACCCGGTTTTTTGATAACTCATAACATCAGTCCCTGACACGAAAGTTCCTGATCAGTCCGGAGCTCTGAAGAATCCGCGAGATGACAAGTTAAATCAGACACTATTTTCTAAACGTCAAAACAACCTCATACTTTTTTGGAGTCAAATAACAAAGATTTAGAATATACAAGAAGAGTCAAATAATAAGAAATCTAAATAAAATCTTATTGAAAATAGATATGATCTCTGGATATTATCAATGTGAAGTGACACTATTTTGTGACGTTTTATTTTATTAGATAACTATACTTACCGAATAATTTATTTTTAACTCAGTCCACATCCCTCTTTTAAATATTTATAGAACTTCCAATAGATTCGCCAATAGTTCTCACAATGACAGCGATTGGGGTCGCGTTCGCCTCTGGAACAGGATTTCGCCGATCCGACTAGTTTCGTGGTTTTGCTAGCTAATTGCTTTCACGGGAGTTTTGGCGATTGAATTCAATCGATTCATTATATATTCAGAAGCTTTTAACAGCTTAAGGTCAAAGTTTTATAAAGTTAAATAACAAGGCTCGAACGTGGTTACCTACATAGACACATGTATGTATTTACTACATTACATATTATACATGTATGTACTTTGAGATTTTTCGACTACCTTGCACCGGATATTAGTCATATTATTGTCATTTTGTCAAAATGTTACCTAATGGAACCGTCTCAAGAACTTTTTTTTAAAGAAGTATAGTTAAAAAAACACGAATGACCCTACTGCCTCCTTTTCATATAGGTACCCAGTGTCCCTCTTAGAACAAATCAAATGATGCCTCTCAAACCGCTTAAGCTGCAGAGCGTCCTATAGAAACTTATGTAAGTATGTTCTATAACATACACACCTACATACATACGCATACACTCGAAAAACATTACCCTCCTTTTAACAAAGTCGGGTAAAAATTGAGCAACGGCTTAATACACCTGATTTAAAAAGTAATAGGCTCCTGCTTTTTGGTCTTTCAAAAAAACCATAAAGCCAATCTAGGAAGTAGGAATAAAGTTTGTTTATCGGCTCAGTGTTTCGCGAGGGGAGATAATTAGGGCGGAATATCATTTCGCGGCACGGCTTTTGATTGATGACAACTTGCGCTCCAAGTGACGCAATTACTGGATTTACTCCCATTCACACTTCGTTGATCTTGTGCTGAGATAAGCTGTATAGCTGTGCGGATAAGTCTGGTTGAGAGCAGTGACGTAAGAATAACGTCTATAAAACAGATAGGTTTAAAACTATCTAATGTTGGAATGGTCTTCTATAATCTTTTTATTTAAGTGCTTTCTCAGTTGCATCCAAAATTATTTTTTTTGGAGCCCGAGTGGGCTAGTCAACTTTTTCTTCTCCATTTATGTACATAAACAGGATAAATTGGTTCCTATCGTGTCGATAAACGGTGAATTATTTTTGTGACAAATGCGTCATATTTATGAAGAGGTCGGCCTCTTCTAATGTGCTATACTTTATTATTCCAAAGTAAAAACATACTTTTAACAAATGTCGGATTTAATGCTAAGAGCATTTTCTCCCAGTCAACAATAGGGATAAACCTTTGGATAAACATAGGATAAACAGAAAAAAATTTTTAGGTACTGTGATCCAGAGAATGTCCTAATAACCCAATTTATAAATACCTTCTATGTACTTAGCGATGTAAATATACATATAGCAGAGTTATGCGATTACTTACGTATTTCCAGCCCTCTTAGAAAAGCGTATCATAATAAAACGCGTAATTAAATCTTGTTTTTATACCTACTTCTCTTCAAAAAATTAAACAGTTTGTAGTCACGGTTACTACATTTTGTTTACAAAGAATATCCATTTTATAGATACATCTTCTATTTAGACCTACCCAGTGTGATTACGTCTTGCCATCGTTTTAGCTACTGTACGACAACAAAACGCTGACTTTTTTAAACAGAAAGACGTATAAAATTAGTAATAAAATATTCAATCTGAAGAACTTACGTTCAAAAGAGTTTCTTTGCAAAAAATGGTTACATTTGTGTACCAATACATTATGAATAGTTTAGCTTTTCAATCGGCATTTCAAATCTATTCCGCTTGGATAAACAGCACCATTAGGTTAGTCGGGGATCGTGAGAGATTCATAAAGATCTGGCGTGGAGCCAGCCGGTGTTCCGCCGAATTTCACGGCTTCTGCCCCTGTCCGCAGCATCACATGGCATGTTACGTTCTTCGCTTATTAGAGGAGCTGTGCGTATTGCGCCAAAATCTCCGGAAGACAGATGGAAATTGGCTCTCAGTTACCTTGTGACGCGTGTAATAGCATCGCAATTGATACCTATGCCTATTGGATTTAGACTGGCGTCGTAGACAATTTGTATCAGAAGTTGCAAAGAGTTGAGCAAAGTTTCTTTAATTATTTTATCGGAGCGTCAATACCTGTGCTTTTTTTTAAATCATGATGGAGCTCAACCGAAATTGCTATTAGTGGACACCAATCCAGGTAAACACAGTTGTCGTCTACAATCTAGCTGACGTTCAGCTTCCGTGCCTAGTCCGAATTGTTTTTTGAAAGTGGAGAAATGTTACAATACCTACTTTCTAAGTAGGTAATTTAATATTACAGTAACTGTACTGGCGTCTTACACTTGGAAATCCTAGAATACTAAAGAATTCATGCTAAACAATTAAGCCACACTGGATTTCTGTAAATTTGGTGTACAGTATTTGAACATACAGCTTCTGACATTGGAACTATCTTAATGTAACTTTGTTAACTCAGGTTTGAGATTGACCGAACTGGCAGGAAAGTTACCTACTTATTTAATATTTCGTGTATACAACGTGGAAGGAACATACCTTATTTATTATTTTATTAAAACTTTATTGATCCACAATTAAAATTGTTTACAATTGGCGGACTTAACGCTTATAGCGTTCTTTCACTACATCACTATATTGAAATTAAAATAACAGGCAGACAAAAAAAATCGACATTTCCATACGAGTGTCCAGACGCCCGGGTATTTTGTATAAGTATGTCGATTTTTTTTTTTTGTATTTTGAATTTTACTTTATTATAGTTTGTACACTGTTATTTTATTATCATTATACTATCCGTTGTTTGATTTAATACGGATACCTATGTCCCTTGCACGTTGTATACTAACTCAGTTAATCTGAGTACCTACACTAAATAAGAAGTACCTTTACCTTTACCTTATCATCCTTAGCACCTAACATAGAGTATTCAGCCTAGGTACTTACATTATACTTAAGTGCTAACCACGGAACAGAGAATAGTATGGGTAAAAAGAGAACGCGCAAATTCGAGCTAGTCGCTTAAATTGTAGGAGACCACAGCGTAGCCTTTACTTTATCCCTTTACGGCACACTCCCATTTCAGCTTCGCTATATTGCAGAAAGCAGCTCGGTGCTTTGTATTTTATATCTTATCTATACCGTGTATGGAATTTGAATGTGGAGATTCAGTCACATTAAAAGGTATCCTTTTCCTTCCTTCCAAAATAGCTGAGAGCAGAACTGAATGGAAGATGTCGAGAAAGGCCTTTGCCCAGCAGTGTGGCACATGATAGCTCGAAAAAAATAAATAATAAGTGTAACCTAATATTGTTTTTTATTATTCGCTTATTAGGTGCAGAGTATTTTATTAGCATCAAGGTAAGTGGATCAATGTCAAAGAACTTCACGCCTGAAATACTACAAAGGCGCGCACGTCTTTCGTGGAAGTGAACAATCCACGTGTTTAATTAAATTGAGGATAAAAAGAACGTTTCCAGCTAATTCAGAGAAAAATTACGCATCAAAAGAAAAGGAGACTTCCGCCAGAAAATTGTATGAAAATGATCCCATTACATTTTGTAACTTAATCGTGGAAGCTGTGGCTGTAATAAAATTCTAAAAAGGATCGGCACAAAAAAAGATGATTATAAAATAGGTAAGTGAGCCTCGGAAAGTTGACATGGTGGGTACGTTTCATGAGTAATGATCTTTTCATTATAATATACGTAATATACTAATATACATTTAATGATATACGTGGGAGGGACATACCCGTTATTATGTAAACCACGGGCTATACTAGATTACTATAACATAATAAAATTAAAATAACAGTCAGAAAACAAAAAAAATCTACATTTGCCCGGGTGACGTGATTTTTTTTGTTATATTACTGTTATTTTAATTAAATTATACTATAGTGATCTAGTATTTCCCGTGGTTCGATTTATACGGGTACCTATGTCCCTTCCACGTTGTATATTGTCGCGTAGGATGATAAGTGATAATGACAATGTCAAATTGTCAACGTCACAAATTCAAACTACGAGAATTCATCTAAAGGGAAATTTTGTCACTCACGTCAGCACACGATTGGCCTAGCGGTCTTGGTGTTGGAATGTGAATCCATAGACCCCAGGTTCAAATCACAGTCACGTATAGTGTTTTTGAAGTTTTGTTAGAAGTTTCTAGATAACTCTAGATTAAATTGGAATGAAAATACGGGCCAGAAATAAAAGAAGACAAAAGAAAATTTATGACTTAAGTTTAGAACTTTGATGCGATATTGTTCGCATCCGGGGGGTATATAAGCAGAACAAGGCGCGGCCTACGCCAGTTTAGTTTGGAAGTAAAATCCGAAGAAGGAAGAAGGAAGAAGAAAAGGAAGAAAAGTAAAAGTGGAAGTAGTGAGTAAAAAGTGAAGTGTAATAGTGAGTGAAGTAAAGTGTTCAGTGCGGTAAATACGCGCAAGTGACGTTTCCGCGCGTGACAGTACAGTGACGTTTACGCGTGTGACAGTGCAGTGACATTTCCGCGCGTGACAGTGCAGTGACGTTTCCACGCGCAAGACAGTGCAGTGACGTTTCCGTGCGAGTGACAGTACAGTGACGTCGCCGCGTACGTACCTGTGACAACTGTGAGTACCCTAGAGTTGCAAATAAAGGCACTATTCCATAGGATTGGTGTTTCCTTTCCTATCCCCAACCCACTCTCGTGACAATTGGTGTCAGAAGTGGGATAGGAAAGATGCCGATCGTGCCTAGAAATGAGAGAGGGGTAACCACTCGAGCGGGAGCTGCAGCGGCAGAGGAACAATCGCTCGAGGAGTCCAACTCTGGTGGAGCCGCGACAACATCAGCGGCCGTCCCACCAGCCGCTCCATTGGAAATGAACGCGTTCCTGCAGCAGATTACTGTCATGATGCAAGAACAAATACGGGCGCTGCAGGAGGACCAAGCACACCGCCAGGAGGAGCAAGCACGCCGCCAGGAGGAGCAAGCACGCCGCCAGGAGGAGCAAATACGGGCGCTGCAGGAGGAGCAAGCACACCGCCAGGAGGAGCAAATACGGGCGCTGCAGGAGGAGCAAGCACACCGCCTGGAGGAGCAAGTACGCCGCCAGGAGGAGCAAGCACGCCGCCAGGAGGAGCAAATACGGGCGCTGCAGGAAGAGCAAGCACGCCGTCAGGAGGAGCAACTTCAGTCCTTTTCCAAAGATGTTTTGGCCGCGGTTCGGGCCAACACAGCCCGGATGGATGACTTCGAGAAGGAAGTTGCAGAAGTAAAGGAGGAAGTTACAGAAGTAAAAGAGGAAGTTGCTGAAGTGAAAGGGACGCTTCAACAGCTTGGTAAGGAAGTTAAACTTCTCAAAGAGTCTGGCCCTGTCACTAGCTCTGTAGTCGCTCCTTTTACCAAAAACTTAAAGGTGCCACCCTACGACGGCAAATCCTCTTGGGCTGCTTTTAAATTGCAGTTGGAGACAATTAAAAAAGCCAGCCATTGGGATGAGCAGGAGGCGCAGTCTGCATTGACCCTGGCACTTCGAGATGACGCTCTGTCCGTATTGGAAGCACTCGGCGCTGGAAAGAAAGAGGTCACCTACGACGAACTCATAGGCGCTCTGGAAGCCAGATACGGTGACAGCCACCTGGAGCATGTATACAGGGCGCAACTCAAAGATCGTTGTCAGCGGGCTAGCGAGACCTTCCAACAGTGGTCCGTGGAAGTGGAAAGACTGGTCCGCAAGGCATATCATTCATCACCATCTGTCGTGGAGGAGATGCTGTTGCAGGTTTTTATTGATGGGATACGGGATCCCGAAGTCAGGGCGGCTGTACGACTGGATCACCACACCACCTTGAAAGAAGCAGTGGCTCACGCTTTGGAAGTAGAAGCGGTTCGTCATGATTCACGAGCTCTAAGGCTTCGAGAGGTTGTAGTCACAGAAAACAGTAGACGACGACCCTACAACCCGATGTGCTATGAGTGTGGAGAGCGGGGTCATATTCGAAGCACTTGCCCGAAGCGTGAACGTACAACTTTCCGACGTCAAGTGGATGCAGCGGTTTCGACGTCGGAGCAGCCACAGGAAAACTAAAGAAGGCCAGGGCTGTGGGGTGGGCGCTGGCCGGTAGTAGTAAAGCCCCAGAAATTCTTGTGAAGCAGACTAACGACGGAAATACTCTAGTGATAGACGGTTTAGTCAATGGGAAACCTTGCCAGTTGACATTAGACACTGGAGCTTCACGGACAGTCATAAGCAACCACAGACTTAAGGACATTGGAGGTCGGTATATTCAAGCGAATAAAAATATTACGTTAACTACTGCTACCGGCCAACGAATCCCATCTGAAGGAGAAAAAATTGTAGCCATTAAGATCGGGGCAACACTTTATTGGCAAAGAGTGATTGTCGCAGGCATCTCCGACGATTGCATTATTGGTTTGGACTTTCTGCAAAATCATCAGTGCAATATTGACTTGAAAAATGGTGTTCTAAAACATGGCAATGATGAAATTCCGATGAAAGGAGGAAATTTTGGTAAGGTGTTATGTTTGAGAGACACTGTCCTTAGTCCTAGATCCCAAACGATGGTCCCTGTTATGCTTCCGCCTAATAATGGAAGCGGACCACGGAGATGTGCCATTATAGAGGGAGGAATCTCAGACGCATCATGGATTCCGGCTAGAACCTTAGTTGGAAGTGGCCAAGTTGCGTTGGTACCTGTTCTGAATCCTCATGACGTGGAGCAAAAACTGCGAAAGGGAACGATTGTAGGAAACTGTGATGAAGTAGCCTGGTTGAGGAAGTGTGAAGAGGGGCAAAAGCGGAAAATTACGAATCAGGAAGAAAATGTCGCAAGGTTTCTGGAGGGTTGCAAGGGTAATCTTACTAAATTGCAATTAATAAAAGCAAGAAACTTCTTATTGAAATATAGCAATTTATTCTCTAAAAATGATGGAGATATTGGCAGAACTGGTTTGGTAAGACATAAAATTGATACAGGAGATACAGCACCCATCCGGCAGAGACCAAGACCTGTTCCTTTTGCCCGTGAGCAGGAAGTTGAGGACATGATCCAAGAGATGAAGAAGAATGGCGTGATAGAACCTCCATCAAGCCCATGGTGCTCTCCGATAGTATTAGTAAAAAAAAAGGATGGATCGACTAGGTTCTGTGTGGACTATCGGCGATTGAACGATGTAACTAAAAAGGACAGTTACCCACTTCCTAGAATTAATGACACTTTGGATTCACTTTGTGGCATGACTTGGTTCTCTACTCTTGATTTAAAAAGTGGGTATTGGCAAGTAGATTTGGATCCTAAGGATAAAGAGAAGACTGCGTTTTCAACCGGCAAGGGTTTATGGCAGTTCAAAACTATGCCATTTGGACTATGTAACGCGCCAGCAACATTTGAAAGGTTGATGGAACATGTGCTGGCAGGTATACTAGGAGAAACCTGTTTGGTCTATTTAGATGACATCATTATAATGGGAAGAGATTTTGATGATCATCTCAAGAAGCTTGAAAGCGTGTTTTCAAAACTACAGAGTGCAAATTTGAAGCTAAGTCCAAAGAAATGTTCATTTTTTCAACGTCAGGTCAACTACTTGGGTCACGTTATTTCAGAACAAGGTATTGCCACTGACCCTACTAAAATAAGTGCAGTAAAAGATTGGCCAACACCAACAGATAAGACACAGGTACGAGCATTTTTGGGTCTATGCTCTTACTATCGAAGATTCGTAAGAGGATTTTCCGATATCGCGAAGCCATTACATCGGTTGACAGAAGAGAAACGAGCATTTCCTTGGGATGAAGATTGTGAGCAAGCTTTTCAGGACCTCAAAATGCGTCTATGTGAAACCCCTATCCTCGGATATCCTGACATAGAAGGCAAGTTTATTGTAGACGCTGATGCAAGTAACACCGGTATTGGAGGTGTTCTATCTCAGCAAAGAGGAGATCAGGAAGTAGTAATCGCCTACTTCAGCAAATCTCTTTCAAGGCCAGAGAGAAATTACTGCGTAACTCGCAGAGAATTGTTGGCTGTGGTTAAGACATTGCAACATTTTAAGAAATATTTGCTTGGCCGCAAATTTCTGGTAAGGACTGATCATGCTGCATTGAAATGGTTATTGGAATTCAGAAATCCTGAAGGGCAGGTGGCCAGGTGGATTGAGCTACTCCAAGAGTATGATTTTGAAATTGAGCATCGAGGAGGAAAGAGTCATGGCAATGCGGATGCTCTGTCTCGAAGACCTTGCCTGGAGGACTGCAAGCATTGCAATCGGCAGGAAGAGAAGGAAAAAGTAAACATCCGGCTAATCCGTACTGATTCCGTAGATGAAAATTGGACTAATAACGCCATGAAAAAGGCTCAGGAACATGATAAAGACTTTCAACCACTATTGAACTGGCTACGAAGTGGAACTAAACCAAAATGGTCAGAAGTGGCCAAATACAGTACGGCTACAAAGAGTCTTTGGGCGCAATGGGATAGCCTGGTGTTACACGATGGATTACTCTACCGAAAATGGGAAAGTACTCAAGGTAAAGATTGCCATCTACAATTGGTCGTCCCCAGAGAGAAGATAAGGGAGATTTTAAAAACTTTCCATGATGGTACTTCCGGCGGACACCTGGGGATAAGAAGAACTCTCACAAAAATTAAAGAACGTTTCTACTGGTTACACTGCCGAGATGATGTAGAAGACTGGTGCCGTAAATGTCAGAGTTGTGCGGCAGTTAAGGGACCACAGACTAGAAGCAGAGGAGCCATGAGGTTGTATAATGTTGGAGCTCCTTGGGAACGAGTAGCTCTTGACATAGCCGGACCGTTTCCAATTACGAATGCTGGCAACCGGTACATTTTGGTAGTAATGGACTACTTCACGAAATGGCCTGAAGCATTTGCACTACCTAATCAGGAGGCTACCACCGTAGCGACAAAGCTTGTGAACGAAGTATTCTGTAGATTTGGTGTGCCATTGGAGATGCACAGTGATCAGGGTCGAAACTTTGAATCACAGGTATTCCGAGAAGTCTGTGAAATCATGGGAATCCATAAGACTCGGACGACGCCGTATCACCCGCAGTCAGATGGAATGGTTGAGAGGTTTAACCAAACATTGGAACGGCATCTGGCAAAAGTGGTAGAAAGCCATCAGAAAAACTGGGACGAGTATATTGCACTATTCCTCTTATCTTATAGGACTGCGGTGCATGAGACCACTACAGTTACTCCAGCATATGCCAATTTTGGAAGAGAATTGAAATTGCCAGCTGATTTGTTATCAAGTTGTCCACCAGATACCCCAAAAGGAATAACCGACTACGCTAATGACCTTCGGATTAAGATGGTTGACGTCTATGAGCAGATTAGAGAGGCTGGGCTTAAAGCTAGTGAACGGATGAAGACTCGTTACGATCGAAGAGCTAATGGCCTCAGCTTCGAGGAAGGAACACTGGTTTGGCTTCATAATCCGGTGAGAAGAAAAAGGAAATCTCCAAAGCTACAACCAAGTTGGGAAGGACCTTACAAAATTATCACCAGAATTAACGACGTGACCTACCGAATTCAGCGTAATCCTCGCAGTCCTCTCAAAATAGTTCATGTGGATCGATTGGCACGTTATCATGGAAGCAATAATGATCGGGACGATCATGTCTCGAGAGGGGACAGTGTCGCGTAGGATGATAAGTGATAATGACAATGTCAAATTGTCAACGTCACAAATTCAAACTACGAGAATTCATCTAAAGGGAAATTTCGTCACTCACGTCAGCACACGATTGGCCTAGCGGTCTTGGTGTTGGACTGTGAATCCATAGACCCCAGGTTCAAATCACAGTCACGTATAGTGTTTTTGAAGTTTTGTTAGAAGTTTCTAGATAACTCTAGATTAAATTGGAATGAAAATACGGGCCAGAAATAAAAGAAGACAAAAGAAAATTTATGACTTAAGTTTAGAACTTTGATGCGATATTGTTCGCATCCGGGGGGTATATAAGCAGA
The DNA here is from genome assembly GCA_963555685.1 of Acrobasis consociella. Taxonomy (NCBI): domain Eukaryota; kingdom Metazoa; phylum Arthropoda; class Insecta; order Lepidoptera; family Pyralidae; genus Acrobasis; species Acrobasis consociella. The sequence continues at coordinate 5,617,665 of OY743114.1, forward strand.
ACAAGGCGCGGCCTACGCCAGTTTAGTTTGGAAGTAAAATCCGAAGAAGGAAGAAGGAAGAAGAAAAGGAAGAAAAGTAAAAGTGGAAGTAGTGAGTAAAAAGTGAAGTGTAATAGTGAGTGAAGTAAAGTGTTCAGTGCGGTAAATACGCGCAAGTGACGTTTCCGCGCGTGACAGTACAGTGACGTTTACGCGTGTGACAGTGCAGTGACATTTCCGCGCGTGACAGTGCAGTGACGTTTCCACGCGCAAGACAGTGCAGTGACGTTTCCGTGCGAGTGACAGTACAGTGACGTCGCCGCGTACGTACCTGTGACAACTGTGAGTACCCTAGAGTTGCAAATAAAGGCACTATTCCATAGGATTGGTGTTTCCTTTCCTATCCCCAACCCACTCTCGTGACAATATATTATATTTATAATTTTTTTTCATATAAATATGGGATTCTATCCTGTACCGACATTAGATGAGTTACAAATAGACGCGACAAATATTTGACGACTTTTAATAGTGACAAATATTTTGGAAATCTGCTCGATTTAAAAAATTACCGAATAAAGCAGTCGCAGACTGCTCTTCGTCAATGACCACTTATGTTGCGGGCAAAATCTAGTATTTCAATAATTACCTATGTAGTGAATTCTTTTTCTTGTAAGTACAGTTTTAAAATTTAAAAGCTGGTTAAATACTTTTTCCTGAAATTGCAAACAGATTTTTATTCAAAAGGCTTCTTTGAAATAATCTCGCTCTAAAAGCTACTACGTTCTGCAAAAGGATGTTTGTTCCATTCGCGAGTTTCAGCGATTCAAATCGTAATATTCGTTCAAACTGCTGCCCACACTTTAATGAAACTTTCAAGTCGTTCTTTTGCCACTGACTATTTCTATTCTCAAAATAATTCTTATTAATATTACATCAGTATTATGAGATTTAAATAAATGTACTGAAACTACTTTCGACTAGTTTTAGTACTTAGTTTAGGGAGTACATAGTGACCTATCACAATATGTTGATGACGTTAATGTGCTTTTGCCTGCCTATGCATGCAGACAAGTATTGGCTATATTGACAAAGGCGGCTGGCCCACAAAACCATAGCATTACCTTTATATGATCTAAGGTATATTATTACTTACTTACAAGTTATTTACCGCCGGCACATGTTATTCGATCAGATGATCCAGTTTTTACGGAAAACTGAAAAAAGGCATACTACTCACCAGTTTTAGTTTTATTAGACCTTATATATTTTATCCAGCTAGGAAAAATAAAATGAAAATACAACGTTCATTATGAAATAAAAACTTTTATTATTATCAGTTCAAATATCGTATTTACATTTTTTGAACGAGTAAAAGCACATTGTTTATACATTAGAAAATAATAAAAAATCATTACAATCAGCAGTACAATTTCGTGATACGTGAAATAATGTAGTTAATACGACTTAAATTATTAAACATACGAAATAAATCTCAAAACTCCGTGTACGGAACAGACGAACGGCAATGGCAACTGGTGGACTCAACTAAATTGTAACAACTAATTACAATATAACTATTTACACGATTCGATCCGTCGTCACGGTATAGCATTATTTCATGTTTAAGACATGGCCTGATTGAAAACAAAAATGACAAAATTACATTGATTTAAGTAAATAACATCCAACAAAATGTACTGAAACATTTTACAGGTGAAGTCAATCGATGATATTAAAAACCTTTCCCCGAGAAACATTATATCGAAATATGTAAAAATTTTGGCTCTCCCTACAAGTTGATCGATCAGCTGATCCGAGTTCGTATGGAAAGCCAAACATTTTTTTTTTCATATTTAGATACATGTTCATTGGGGAAAGTTTTTCAGTATCATGGACTAAAACTACCCTTTAAATAATTACAATATATTTTGTTAAGCTCTGTATAGAAAGTTGTATCACCACAACAAAACATAATTTATGAAAAAAAACTTTTTATTTTACTTACGTTTAAATTAAACTTACTTCTGTGTATAGATAAATATTGAACTGATTTATTGGTTTCAAACAACGAACTGTGTAATACTATGGAAGCATTATCAAGCGCATAAATGACCCTATCAAAAGTAAATTCAAGTAGGTGGTACTTACTTAGATACTACCTACATCTTTTTAAATCAAAGTTATCAACAAACCCCCCACACAAAAGAGGTCGTACAAGCTTGGCGCTGATGTCTGTCTGTCATCGAAGCTCTCGAAATGACGAACCAAATTTTGATGTGGGTTTTTTAACGTTAACTTACGTTAGATAAAAAATCGGAATATTTTAATTTTCTTAACACATTGCAGGACACTTACGGCTGTGGACGTAATTCAATTGTTATTTCTATTGTGTCTGGCTGAGTGTCCAGCAATGTGTTAATCAGGTAATAGATGGCGCTACGGATATCAATTGGCATATTTAGTTCCACTACTCATCACTAAATGGCGAACTTGAAATTCGGGGTTTTTAATTTGCGAGGCCAAAATAAAACTTGTTACTAATACTTATATTGTCACTTCACGCACGCCTATTGCTGGTTCAATCAAAGGTTTATGTATGACGCTACGTTATAGTGAACATTGGCCGATTGTTGACTACGTTATGGGACAGCCATTTTATATAAATTTCTTGGGGCTGCTTTGCGCAATTTGATTACCGTTTAACGTTTTGAAGTTACTCTTTCATAGTATTACAATATGCTAGTTTAAAAACAAATAAGGATTTAATTTGATTTAAAAAAACGATCCATAATAAGAAAGATAATTATTCGGCCATTTCTAAAACCATGGAGTAATACTGTGACATCAGTTCTTCGTTATACAAATGCAAACAATGTATTCAATAGAATTTCCATTATAAATGCTCCACGTAATCTCGTATCATTTATATTATGTTACAAATCGCGCGTAGCGCGTCGTGCCTCACTCAACGGGTGAATTATTTAGTCACTTCACTCCCTAAGGTCGGCTCCCAGAGGTAGCGGCTTCCGAAACGTCGACAATGAGAAATTAGACAGTGCTGTGAGATTTGACCTTAATCTTTCTCCTTTTGGGATTGCATCTCGCCACAACATCATATCCACAAAAGATTTTTTTATCGTTACGCCGAATGTTTTACCGAAATGCGTATGATACGCGGCGTAATTTGTATACAAAAATGACAGCCAAGGAATTCCTGGCTGTCTTCTGCTGCTTCGTTGTAAAAGCAACGAGTATTACGAGAATGTGTGTAGTGAGATTTTCGGCAGCGACTCTTTAGTTTCTCATTGAAGCCAGATCCGCTACCTCTAGGACCTCGACGTAAATAATACACTTACGACAAAATTCAACAAATTATGTACACGGAAAATATTGCGTTTCACGATTCTATACAATTTACGTACTAGTTTGGTGTTCGAAACCGAATTATGTTACCTACGCGACGTCGTCGCAGAGGGCGCCACGAGCTTTTGTGACATTTTACACTTTTTTATATTACAAAAGTTATTTTGCACATAAATCCTTATAATGAAGATTGGCATGGTATAGAATAATAATGCGTTCATTGGTTTCGGATGAAATGACTTTAGAACCACGCGACACACGGACACTGCCGCTGTCGCCTGCCGCTTAGCTTCAAAGTGTACCTTAACATAGTAAATATTCCTATTTCTTTCAAAGTTACGTGAATGAGAAAGATTATTCAAATGCCCCAAACGGAAAAGGCTGTCACTTTCACGCCTTTCTTATCACAAATTTGATGGAGGTTTTTTCAAGTGTTAATACATTTTGTTAATATATTACTATAATACAATGTAATGCCATTTATCCGTGTGATTTTTACGCTCGCGGTAAATGTAAATATGCTCGAGGAAAATTTCCGCAAGACATTTTTGGAGATTTATGTATTATCTTTCACGAGCAGCGCCCTCTGTCGGTGTAAACGTGCTAAAGCTCGGTACACGCTACGCTAAGTAGATCTACGCTTACTAATCTGCCCGCACACACTGACAACTCGAATTTATACATTTTCAACTATTTCTCTAATCGAAAACTCTATTTTTGTAGTGGCAGTGTTTCCCGTACGTTCAATGCCTGGTTCAAACTTCGATACGTGGTCAAAGTTATCCTATTCATTCTGGCTTGACATATTATTGCCAAACTATACTCGTATGGTAGTTATCGTAAATCATATTTGGGTAGACGTTCGTCTAAAAGCTTTCAGAGTTTCAGGTGAAAATGAAATATGCTACGCCAGTAATTTGTACACGATTTCGGTAATTAATGAAAGATGTAACTCAAATTATATATCCAAACGATTAGTTTATTTGTAGACACTGTATCAAGCCAGAATTGCACAGGGCGGGCCGCTTTCACATTTTCCCATCTCGATTTTTAATTAATGTATAGACGTCGCAGCCATCTGATTAAACTAGCCAGCTAATTGGATGCCTAGGCCGTTCCTTGAAAGTAGACATCCAGTCGGATGCCTAGGCCGATAATTAGTTGAATTAGAATCATTCAACGTTTTCAAATTGGCGTATTGCAAGTCAAACCCTTTAAAGATGACTGACCAAGACTCAGCCAAGTGTCATCAAAACTCATTTTTTACATATTTTACTATTACTTCCGATTTACTAAGTAAATAAATTTGTGTACTCAAAATCACATACTTATATTCATCAATATCAAATTTAACTAAATGACTTACTGCGTTCGGCCATCTTGTTAAACGTTGCGTTCAATGATAACATTGGATGCCGGCTTTCACAGAACGGGCTAGGCGTGCAGTTAGCGGGCTGATTTAACTAGATAGCTGCGACATAGACACTACTTATACTTACAGAGTTCTATCTAATAGTGATGTTATATTTCGTTTGAAATTTTTTTTTACAAATCCACGGCAACAGCAGTTTTGAATTATTAAGACGTAAAATATATTGAAACTCTTATCCCAGAAATTCATTGGCTTAAAAATTAACGGTACTATGTTCACAGCAAAATCATAGATTTTTTTTTTAAATATAGCTTTTCGGTAAATTTTTCCGATACTTGTGATGATTGGCACAAATTGGTACATCGCTTTCAATTTTATTATCAAATCACAGAAATTTTACCAGTTTATTACAAAGATACAACAGCCTGACAGCTGCCAATTTAGAAATAGTGGTATTTATTTTAAGTGTGATTGAAAAAGCTATTTTATTTTAATACCGTTTTCAATATGAAGCTTTAGAATTTTTTTAGATATTAATAGTTTGGAATATTCAGTCCCTGCGATACGACATCGTCGGTAAGACAATGACAAGTTAATTTCGCGCTACAGAGTAATACCTAGTTATTCGGTCCTAAAGCAAGAAAGTCAGTGCATCTTGAATAAAAACCTATATTCAATTATCTCTATTGAATAAAGGTTTTTATTCAATGCACTCAGGATCTCAAACCAAATAAGGAACTAAGACATTGTGAAAAATACCAATGTGTAGGATTGGAACCTGCAACACATTCCCTTCAACTGTTATAAAATTGCACGTAAAATTTCTTCACGATATCTTATTCCTCGATTAAGTCCTAACCTAACACAACTCCATAGCGCGATAATTGCTGTCAAAGCCGTGTCGCCAAAGATGTCAAAGTACATACAAAAGTTTCTCAAGTTGCCAATGCGCCGGTGCACTACACGGCATCCTAACCTTACGTTGTAGGGACCACTACAATTTGACTAAACTGGTTAAATCACTAGTCTTTCCTCTAGACGGATGCTAACCCCATCTACTCTACGCCTCTCGTACGAAGATTAAGTTTATCGCTCGAATTCCCTATCACGATACAATTTACAATAGGACGGTCCCACACTTCATATATTTGAGATCTGTCACGATTATTATAATTTTGGTTAAGTGTACTCCATAGTGGGAAAATATAAATTGAGGCAAATGATAACTTTAAATTTTTTTCTTTGAGGTAACTAGGCTGACCCTTTTTTCACGCATTTGAACTAAGAATAAGACCCTTGAATATCTACCTCCCATTCATGACAAGGATAACGATATTTAACTAATACTATGCCCGTTCTATACTGAATTAGTTACTTTCCAACAGCTCAAATTAAAAACTTTTCTAAACGCTAACGCAAATTTTGTATGAAATACAGGCCTAACGTCATAGTTTCTTTGAGGCACATAGCGCTCTTAATATCAGATTTTCTCCAAAAATAAATCTATAATCACGTTGAAATTAAATATGATCAATGACAAATGACATTATTTTGCGACGTTTTATTTTATTAACAGTGCCAAATAATTTTATTTTGACCCAGGACTCAATCGAAACGCGTAACGAAATTGTATTAATCTTTGGTCTAGGAAAGTACCCAATTGAAACGCGTAAATTAAATTGATGAAATAACAATATCTTGTGACAAAAAAAAAATATCGAAAGACGAAATCTCCCACGTTAACACTTACCCCAGTTTCCATTTTCCCACTATAACGTTATAATTTCTGTCAATTCGCTCAGTATCACTGGTCGCCGGGTCGCCGTGCGGAAGCGAACGCAAGCGTGCATACAGCTGCCACACAAACCTCGCCACACTATCGTTACTATTTGAGCACCGTGGAAGGAATGTGTGCATAAGATTTAGATAAACGCCAAGATGGAACGCCCTAAAATGAGGTGCGAGGTTATCCGATAACCGGACATATGGATCTGGAAATATCCAGTTGGTGAAAAGCGAAATTAGTAGCGTCACCATATGACAGTAAGTCATATGGTGACGTGGTCCGTCGTCATAATATGACCGTTTTTTATGAACTGCGCGAAGAACAAAACGAAAAACGGTAAAAATTCACCATATGACAGTAAGTCATATGGTGACGTGGTCCGTCGTCATAATATGACCGTTTTTTATGAACTGCGCGAAGAACAAAACGAAAAACGGTAAAAATTACGACGATTTAAAGGAATTTATTTTGCGTTTCACACAAAATATACAACGTGTCACGAAAAGGGGGTATCAGCCCGAAAAGGAGTAAACGTACTAATGAATGTGAACAACTTTTACGATGGGACCATCCCTGAAGTCGCAAATAGAACCATCCTCGATATCCCCTTTTCGTTACACGTTGTTAACATTTTTCCATTTCCGTATGTTCAAGTGGAATATACCCAAAAGTGGCGTCTGGCCAAGTCAAAGATATCCCCAAGAAATATTAAATATAACACGACCCTCATTGCAAGGCGTTCGAGACAAAACCGTATAGCTTTCATAAGACTGCATTAGAGTTAACTTCATCGACAATTATTCCTTAATAAATATAAATAAACATCTTCAAAATTTTTACCAAATTATGAGCATATATCCTGCATAAAAATCTTTTAAAATAACACGTCGTACTCTTCTCAATTATAGATATACATGGCACACTGCTCTGTTTATATATTTACACATATATAATTCGTACACTCGATACCTATCAGTTTACCTTGTCACCATAGAATAATTGAATTATATGGATGGATATTCCGTTAGAAGCTTAAGAAGCGCTTATTCAAGTCGAAAGTAATCGACGGATGGCCAAGAATTATAAAGAGTTCAAATAAACGAAAACTAACCGGCATTCGATGCCCGTTCGAACAATTTTAAACTAGACGAAAGAACTATCACGAAATTTTGGTCCACCGAAAACGAGTCAACCAGATTTCGACATTTTAATACTATAGGAATTGAAACGTACTAACTAATAACGCTCGCTCACTGACTCGTTGTAAGCGGTCGATTCGACCACAAAAGCTTGTCCGTATTGGCATCGTATGAGGTCGAATTGGCCTCAAAGATGTTAAAAATGATCTCAAGTGTCGTGGTCAAATCGACCCGCAGAAGGCGGATTTTGGTCGAATCGGCCGCGTGGGTCGAGAGCTGCCGAGCGATTGTAACAGATTCAACTAAAGCGTGCGGCGGTGGGGGCTCACTTGATGGCCGCGTGCCGAGACTCCGAGTGCAAGCAAACGCCTTCCACTGTGAAGATTGACACCTCTGCAACAATACAAAATTACATTATTTTCATATAATAAGTATAATGTAATACACATTGCTAAATGGTAATAGATCGCAGAAAACAGATGACTGGAAAAATAATCTAAAAATACACATTAAAGAGTATGAATCTCTTTCTTTTACATCAAAGACTATGAAGCAAATTACCGGGGAGTCACCGAATTTATCATAATGAGATAGATAAGACATTCGTAGGGCAAATATAATAATAATACAATACAATAATCAATTACTTAAACAAATTATAAAAAGTACAAATAAAGTTCCTTATCCCCAAAAATGGTTTCCAACTCAGCATGTGTCAGATTTACGTTATCAAAACCCCAGCTTTGATCTTCCGTTGGAGCTGTAGGTAATTAGTGCTTTCACGGATATTCACACGACTAAGTACCAAATACATTTATTCTACTCTAAATACACAACGAATGAAAACGAGATACATTAGCTTAAAAAACAAGAACTTAGAAAAAATAAGAAGTTTGACTAATAGAGAGTTCGATTCCGATTCGAGTAACCGGACCAGGGTCGCTGTTAAGCGCTGGATGCAGGCCGTTTTTGATCGATCATTTTGGAAACAAGATTTCGATTCGAGAAGAAGACTTTCACGTTCCCAGTCTCATTATCCCTGAAGGAGGTGGTATGCAAGGGCGTCCCAAAGAGAAGAGCAGCAACTCACCATCGGGCAGATCCCTCAGTCTGGGCGGCAGCTGTCCGAAGTAGACGTGCTGCAGCGCGCGGTCGGCGGGCAGGCGGCGCGCGGGGTCGGGCTGCAGCAGCGCGGCGGCGAGGCGCTCGGCGTCGCGGCCGCCGTCGCGCAGCCGCGGGAAGGCCGCGCCCAGCGCGCGCGCCGCGCTCACGCCCCAGCGCGACACGTGCGTGCGCAGCCCCGGCAGCCGGCTCACGCCAGACCAGCTCTCTTCCGTCGGCGTGCCCACGACCTAGACCGAAATGGTTGCTTTAGGCGATTAACACACTGCACCGCACCCCGCTGCGTAGTGCGGGGCCGCCATACAAAAACGACGCGCGTAGACGCGGTGTTAGTGTGTTGTACTATGCGTGTTTTCTATACAAATGGAGTTACTTGCATACAGAGCGACCCCACACTACGCAGCGGGGCGCGATGCAGTGTGTTTAACGCCTAATGGTATCTTCCTTTCTAATGTGCATGGTATAATAAAACAAGGTATGCTCTTCCCGTGACAGCTGATGACGTAGGTGGAACTTGACTACGTCATCAGTTTGATGTGTTGCCACTGTGTGAAACCCGAGCGTGATGCATTTTTAAACTTTATATACCAATTTCGAATTAATAATCCATTATATCAATTTATAAAATATTGAATTGATGAATCACGCGAGATACTAAATAGTTAAGTTACTTAATATTATATTAATATTATAAAAAGAACAATTACTGGATTTTTCAAGCTTCTTTAAAACATAATGAAACAAAAATACAGAACAAAATTTTGAACGTTACAACAAGAATCTAACCAAACTACCTATCTATAGACACAAATCCTCATTAAAAATAAAATAAAATAGGTAAATAGCATTCTTAGGACTAGAAGCAGAACGTACCTTAAAGATTTTGTCGAGCTGGTCGTGCGTGTCCCTGACTCCTGGGAAGGTGGGCACTCCGCAGAGCATTTCCACGAATATGCAGCCCACTCCCCACATGTCAAGGGACGTTGAATACTCCGTACTGCCTAGTAGTACGTCTGCACAAATAGAATTACGATATAAGAATAACAAGTAATTAACAATTTAAAGTATCCATTGAGACAATTTGAAATCCAAAATGGTATTTATTTAAAGTCAACGTCTGAAAAAACCAAATACTAGTACCGTCCTGCTCGTTATTATTCTAATTCTAAGCGAGATAGCGACAGATGTTAACGCTCGATAAAAGCTGTCGCCGGCACCATGCTAGGCTATACTATGTATCTTCACTTTTATGATAATTCGCTGGATGACAACAAACAGATGAAAATGTCAAAACAAACATTTTCCATAAGATTTGTATGAAATACAAAAGCGTGAATTATAGCGCTATTTATACCAATTTTCCTGCATTCATAAATCTAAAATCATGTTATTTTATTTTACTTTATTAGAAACACAAATAGAATACAATCATATCAAGACCAAAATATCTAATTTCTACATATTTATTCTAGACTGTACTCCAAAACTAAGTTTTACATGTTAAAAATGGATATGATCATTGAAAAGTGACACTATTTTGTGACGTTTTATTTTATGAACTTTACCAAATAATTGTTTGACCCAGTCATCTACCCAATTGGCTCTTCATACATGCTCGGAGTACTTATTCAAGCATCCGTCCTTAAAACAACAGCTTTATACGCTGCTAATACACTATCAAGTTTTTATACCTAACGGGCAAGAAGAGCCTAAAGGGCAACAAGAGCCTTGGGCCGTCCGCAAAGGCCACTCTTAGTGTAAGTGTGGAAAAAGGTGATCCTGATGGTGAGATCATTGATAAATAATACATGTCATGAGTTTACTCACCAGGCGGCCTGTACCACAACGTGACCACTTCGTGTGAGTATGTATGGCTCGGCACGGACTTGGCGCGGGCGAGACCGAAATCGGCCAGCTTCAACTCCCCGTGTGAACTTATTAGTAAATTCTGTGGCTTAACGTCCCTGTTGACAACATTTACACATTTTAAAAGTTGAATTATAACATCTTATAAGGGCTTTTTTGGTCTCTATTGCAGGAGCACGACCCTCTCTGTACTGCCAAAAAAAAATACTCAGGCCAAGTATACAGAGGATTTAGCCTACACTCTCCACGCTGGCCAGACGAGTTGGTGAAGACTCATTGATGTTTATAAGCTTTGTTTAGCTTGTTTTTTCTAAGTCGCCTTTAACGACATCTGCAGAAGGTAGTAATTTGAAGTGGTTCTATTCTACTCTGCCGAGAACGACAACACCGTTATACCAACATATTGTGAACATTTGTTCATCAAAAATAGCAAAATTATCAGGTACAGCAAATCATCTCATCATAAAATTTAAATGAATGACAGTTAAACAGTATCTGCTTATAAAATATTTTTCTTTTCCACTTCAAAAAAAAGTAGAAAACTTCTTTGTAAGAACATTTACAAAGACTTTTACACAATAACAAAAAGTGAAAACATCACGAAAGATTTCCCAAACTTTATGATTCTCCGAGACTCCTGCATAAGTTACCCGCTCCAGAGCTCATTGTCTAATTTATCAGTGGCATTTGCCGAGTACAAGAGCGGTTGAAACGTATTTATAACTACGCTATCTTACAAAACATTTTTGAACAAACAGTACACATTTTTTTTTTAATTTTATGATTCTACGAGATAGCGAGACTCTTCCGTGCTCCTGATCACACCGTCTAAATATTAACAACTCATCATCATCAAAAGCCTTCCATATCCCACTGCTGGGAATAGGCCTCTCTCAATGTATGCCAACCACATCGGTCCTGCGCCTTACGAAACCAGTTTCGACCCGCGACTTTTCTTATGTCATCAACCCATCTCACTCTCAATGATAATGCCTGCGACTATTGACCCCAATTTTCTCGTAGAAGCCATAACGGCTTTGAAAAAAATATAAATTACTTTGGACCTTTTATGATATAATTTGAGCCTAATACTACACGATCTATATCCAAATGACAAATTACAAGGCAAAAAAAATACAAGACACTTTAGCATAAAAACACAAAAGATTTGCTAAGACTGCTCCATACATAACCGCTCCAAAGCACCTCATCTAATTTATCAGAGGCATTTACCAGAAGTTAGCCGCGTAGAAAAGAAGCCATGAGAGCTCATAACTTATTTATGAGCTGAGCGGCGGGCCCGCAACAAAAACGGCTCATAACCCGTAATCTAGTCGAGAGCCGTGTCAATATTGAATTTGGGGAAATATACGGAAGGGTATAGCACCGTCACACTATGGAACTATACTTCGAACGACATATTTTGTTTTTCATGGCAAATATTACTTTTAGGTATTGTTTTGGTGTAATTGTTTAATCTCTCTGAATCAAAAAATCAATGTCGCTTTCCGATTTTAAGAGGCATAATATAATATATGAATGAGATATACAATTGAAAATCCCGTTGAGTTATTGTTTCTTTTTGATTACCCAATCAAAAAGAAACAGAAAAACATATGTATAATATTTATTGCAAATAAAAAAGTTCTAAGGCTATGGTGTATCTTATATTTTTTAACCGTCTATAAAAAAACAGGAGGTTATCAATTCAATATCCGATTTGGAAAATTCTTTTTGTTTGAAACGGCATACTTTTTATGTGGTCTCATAGAATTTTTATCAAAATCGATTGTGTAGTTTGGGGAAGAAGTCGGTTTTTAGTTTAGATTTTTTATAGACATTTTCTAAGCCATACATTTGAATGTACGCCGTCTTTCCGACTAACCTGTGTAAAACTCTTCTTCTATGGCAGTAAGACAGTCCCCGTAGCAGCTGGAACATGAACAGTCTGACGTTGTGATGATTTAGCCCGCCGGGATGCCTCTCCATGTACTGTGACAGGTCTGTGTCCTGTGGGAAAAATTTATACTTTAGGAAGCGAATAAGAATTTAAAACCTCATCATGAGGTCGTTTCGACCTCGCACGCTTCTATTAGTGCTGTGATTCCTGTCTACCAATTTTTTTGCGTCTTAATGATGCCATATTTTTCAAGCTTCCTGAACGAATCTGACATGTTTTTTTTACAAGGCTTTATAAGACTGTGTTATTTGTCCATATATATTATAAAAAACTAAAGCGCATCCCAGAGGTACCCGTGTATATGCAGAATATGGCTGCAATTTTAAAGCACTTCAAAAGAACCGGTAAATCCGATTCTTATGGAAGATATTAACTTCCTATCGAAAAAAGCCAGAATGATGATTTGAGATGATTTGAGAACTAGAGCAACAAGTATCGCGTCTGCCTTTTTTCTGTAATTCAATAGAACACGTAAGTGACATCTCAATTGAGGAAATAAGGCTCTTCCGACGCGGGATCACTTTACTCTCGTATTCAATCAATAAAAGATAATCAATATCAATGTGAGCGACAAGCGAGGACTAAGTAAAAAAGTATGTTTCCATTATTCATCATTCCGAAAATATGATATCCATATTCGTGCCTGCCCTTTTATATTATACTCTTAAATTACCCTTGTCTTCTACAATTGTTTCTATTTTAATAATTGTATAGCCATTGCCATGCAGGCCTACCCGTCAGGTGGACCAAGCGGAATATCAGTTTATGAAGTTACTAGCTGTACCCGCGGGCTTCGCTCCCCACGAGAATTTTGGGATAAAAAGTACCCTATGTCCTTCCCCGAGTCTCAAACTATATCCATGCAAAATTTCATCCAAATCGATTCAGTAGTTTAAGCATGAAAAGGTAACAAACAAACAAAAATACAAACTCACTTTCGCATTTATAATACTAGCTGTACCCGTGGGCTTCGCTCCCCGTGGGAATTTCGGGATAAAGAGTACTCTATGTCCGTCCCCGAGTCTCAAACTATATCCATACCAAATTTCATCCAAATTGGTTCAGTAGTTTAAGCGTGAAGAGGTCACAAACAAACAAACAAACAAACAAATATACAAACTCACTTTCGCATTTATATAGTAGGAAGGAGGATAGTAGGAAGTAGGATAGTAGGATTAGTAGGAAGTAGGATACATACATACCGGACTCTTAGCGATACCGTTGAGGATGCAATCGGAAATACGCTCGGATGATGATGATGCATACATATAACTATAATTACGCCTGTTTCCCACAGGGGTGAGCAAAGACGGTGTGTAAGGAGGTATAAAATGAATAGTGATTCCCTTAGACAATACAAGTGATCCAAATAGAGTGTATAAGACGTGAAAGGCGCAAAAGCTTGAGACATTACGCAACAACAAAGCCTCTTTATATGAGCATTGCGTATTCATGTACTAATTATACTCATTACTTATCTGCGTATTAACCTAAGACGCAAATACTTACATAAGCAGACTAGTACTAACACATACTTGACCTCGAGATAGAGGATCACTTACTTCTACAACGAGTTCAGGAATCGATATGCACATTGATTGATACAAGCCTACTCCTCATGTTTTCTCGATACATTATTCATACGATTCTCGACTCAGGCAATAAATAAACTCGCTTTGACGTAGTTTGTGACGTTTGGAACAACATTTGATTACCGTTTGATATGAAAATGAAATCGGGATCGAATACCAAATTGAATACTAAATTACTTTACTGTCGTTCAGCTTTGATACGGGAATAACTAGATAATAACTGCAGTTGCCTGAATTTTTAACTTTGAAAGCAGTGTTTGCTCGGCTTTGAATAAAATTATGAGACATAGTTGTAGATTTCTCTACAATATTAACTTCAAATATACGAACGTCTAGATCGGTGAAACGATATGTAGTTCTAAGTTTAGAATATAAATAAATCTCTAAGTACTTAAATCCCTTTCATTTGATGTATGACACAGAAAGGTTTGAAAAACTTTTTTTAAATTTCGTAATTTGTCCCCCGAAAATTATCCTTATTAAAAAAATTATATTTACCGTGTACATCTGTGTTTGGGTCATAGGATTACACCATCCTACAAAATTTCACCTGATATGGTCCACTAGATTCGGAGTAAATTGGCTGTGAAAGACAGACGCACGAGTGATCCAATAAGGGTTCCGTTTTTAGGGTTCCGTTGTAAACAAGAAACCCTTATAGTTTCGCCATGTCTGTCTGTCTGTCTCTATCCGTCCGCGGCTTCACTGCGCGTGGTCCAATACTTGGCCAATTTTTTAATTTTTTGTACAAAATCCTTAAAAAATATGTATGCCGTATTACTGTAACTCACCACGAACTCGAACACGAACGTGAGCGTCTCCCTCGTGTGCACGATGTCGTGTAACGTCACGATGTTCGCGTGCTTCAGTTCTTTCAGGAGTGACGCCTCGCGGATGGCTGTGAAGGGCGCACCTTCGTCTTCTTGCAGTCTGATCTCTTTCAATGCTACTACTTGTTGCGTTAAACTGTTGACAATGACAGACACATTTTAATAAGAAATAGGTACGAGTTATTCATAATATCGGAAAATCATATAATTATTATTGGACACTTAGGACTTAATTTTCGTATGAATCTGTAAAATGTGTGACTTTATAGCTTGTATTGTGTAAAAAAGCACGCGAATGAGAAAAGAGCGAGAAGAAATATAGTTTTCTAAATTAAGAAACCGTTTTATTTACCACATAATAAATGTAAATGTTTATCAAAAATATTCTCAGAGAAATTGTTTACCGCTGCTTTATATATCTAGCGTAATTATAACTAAAAGAATAAAAAATCATTGAAAAACACTACATATAGGTATACATATCGCCCAAGAATCAAATATGTATTTGATGCTCGATGCTACCGCTACGAAAGCTGCACTACCAAGAATGAATAGGTAATGAGGCGCATTTTACGAACAGAGCGCCAAATTCTCAGGTCTTAAGGGGATACTTGAATTTTTCGGGGTCCAGTGCTGTCCCCTTTTGAAATAAATTATTTGAAAGGATACGAAGATATTATTTAAAATTTTGTCGTGACCAAACCCTAGTTAACCCTTGAAACTATATTATGAACTACTTGTTTACAGTTCAAAGTGAGAACTTGAAGCTTTTCTTCGCACATTAGCCTAAAGTGGCCATTTTACACAAATGTGCGTAGAAAAGCTTAACGTTCTCACTTTAAACTGTAAACAGTAGTTCATAAAATAGTTTGAAGGGTTATCTAAGGCTTAGTCAAGACTAAATTTAGAATTATATCTCCGTTTCCTTCCAAATATTTTATTTCAAATGGGGGCAGCACTGAACCCCGAAAAATTAATGTATCCCCTTAACAAAAAATTCAAAGCGCTCTGGTAATTTTCCATCGGCTTTGTCCTAAGTCCTAACCTCATGTAGATTAATTACTTTGTGAATTGTTTGAGCAATTACGCGCGCTCTGAAAACTCTGGAAGGAAGTGACATGTTTGTCCTTTAGTGGGGCTTTGTGAAGGGATTGTCGCGTTCATTTTATCATACGTCGCGTCGCCAAGTTAATCGAGTTATGCGAGGATTAGTTGTGGGTCGGTGAGATGATAATGAGTGGGTTCAGGCGCGGGGGATATTCTCGTCGTGACGTTATGACGTCAGTCGAGACGACCAACATCTGCTCCAAAAGGCCCTTTTTATAAGTCTATTAACATTTTTTGGAATGTTCCATAATGTACCAATATTACAAGCCCGACGGTAAACCTTATATTAGTTCTTGTAAAGTCAAATTTACATTGCGCAATTTCAAGCAAAAGAATTGTTTGAACCCCCTACTAAAAAGAGTGGTTTTATAAGATTGACGGTAATGTCTGTCTGTGGCATTGTAGCTCCCGAATTGATGGAGCAAGTTCGATACTTTTTACGTGAAAGCAAGTTCTCTTGCCGTGGTACTTAGCTATGTTTGATGAAAATCTGCTCAGCCGAAAATTAGCGCTTCAATTGAAAAGTCCAATTTTTTCAATTGACCTAGCAAATAATAGATGATGCTACGGGTATTAATAGAAATGTGTTGTTCTGCTACTCATCAACTAAATTGCTTACTTGACAGTCAGGGTTTTTTTTATTTGCCTATCAAATAAACTTGTATATCAAGTACCTACTACTTACCCGACACGATTAGGTGGAATTTCCCCTTTATTGTAAGGAAAAATATTTTGTGGTTGGTTGGCCCAAAAAGCTCATTACCTAGCTTTACCACACCCTAATTACTAATTAACAGGTGCTAACCGAACCTGACATCAAATTACTGGACCGCTTCAGTTTCATTAAATATTCAGAAGCAACGTTCTAATATGGACTACAGCATCGGTTATTAATAAGGTTGATAAAATCCTTATCGATGTTGAACGGTAAAATAAAAAGAGCCGAAGACTATGAAAGTCTCGTTAGTAGCTATGAATTCGCATTCGTCAACCTTATCGCGTTCCCAATAGCATCCTTGGCTAAGCTGCTTCAGAGAGAGCCCAGGATATGATTTAAGACTATTTTTCTTCCAAGGTTATGCCATCAACATCATAATATCAGCGACAGGAAGTCCACAGCTGGACATAAGCCTCCCCCAAGAATTTCCAAAACGACCGATCGAAAGCGGTCTGCTAGATGGTCAGACAACCTGTGCAAAATTGCAGGAAGGCGCTGAATGCAGGACGCTTCTGATCGGTCGTTTTGGAAAGTTATGCCAGTTAGTGGCAATAATGTCGAAGTCCGTGCAAAAAGAAGAAAAAGTTTCACCTCTTAATAAAAAAATATCGCCCTCGCTAACCGATGCCGACACCAAATTACCGCAGCGTTAAGAATTAGGCCAAACTTATCTCATGAATACGACAATTTGGCGGGACACACTCATTACGGGAGAAGCATCGCGCTTCAGATTCATTCAATATTCAGAAGCAATGAACTCTCAAGTTCCGTTTGACTTAGCCCTCTTGACCCGACCTCGCTCGGAAAACCGCAGCGATTTCCAGCCGCGCTAATTTGCTAGCTAACTAATAGAAATGGAATAAAGTCGCATTTTACAAAGTCCCAAACGACCTTTCATTCTACCGCAACGTTTATTAAAGCTGTAAAATATATGTATGACTCCCATCCCAGCTATTCGGCAAATAGAATATACCACTAAATAAATGCGACGCTGTTCCATATTTTCAAATAAAACGAACATTTTTGCTCCCAAAATATTCAACGGTAACGGCGAAGCGCTCATGAAATTTTAAAATATTATTTGAACGTATATAAAATACAGTTTCAGGCGATACAAAGTAGGGTAAAAGCCCGCTTTACATATCGAGTGACGTCAAAGAGCGGCTATGAATGGAGACAAAGCGACTACTACAAGTCCGTTACACGTAAATGCGTGTAACGGGGAAGTTTTTCACGACTGTTGTGAAAATTACTGACTGGATTTTATTTTCTGATCATAGATTGTATAAAGTCACGTGTAACGTAAAGATAAAACGTACCACATTATTTCTTTAGGTGTACATAAGGTTAAGGTCTTTGGTAGCGTACTATTATTAATTCTGTGGTAGCGTATAAATGAAGCTTGCGAGTGGGCGGACACGGGTAGAATTTTTAATTTTTCTTATACAACTTAATGTCGAGCTGGGAAAATATTATATACTATATAACCCAAAAAAGTCATAATAACAGCTCTTTAGTTTAATTTTATTTAGTAAGATAAAGATAAAGATAAAGATAAAGATAATTTATTTGCCAAACATGTGTTACAAGATATTAGTACATTCAATTTCGTCCAATCATGTTTACCATCACCGGTGTGCAAATGTGGTCAGAAAGGCTATCATCTATACCTATGCTACCTATATAACTATACTATAATAATATACTTAATCTATGGACCTTATATATAAACTAAAATCAATTCACAATTTATCAGATAAGAAATCCTTAATACTATAATAACATTTGTCTATCAAAAATGACTTAAATTTTTTCTTAAACAAAGTAACATTTAATTCTTTATATTGTTTTGGTATTTTATTATATATTATCGGTGCCATACCTAATACACTATCATGTAATAAAGCAGTTTTGGATGGATGTATGCACAATTTGTCTTCACGTCGGTTTCTTTCTACTCTATCAGATAACTTAGGAAACAGGTGAGGATTACTTTTTACAAATATAGCTGTTTCTATTATATATAATGACGGAAATGTTAGAATCTTATGTTTTTTAAAAAGCGGTTCACAACTATCTGTACTTTGTAGTCCGAACATTGCTCGAATACAGCGCTTTTGCATTTTAAATACTATATCTTTATCGGTGGAATTTCCCCAAAAAATTATACCGTATCTAAGGACTGATTCAACAAGGCCATAGTATGCAGTTATTAGTGTATCAGTATTTACTTCATTAGATAACCTATATAGGGCATAAGATGAACTACTAATCCGTTTACAAAGACTTTCAATTTGTTCTTTCCATTTTAACCTACAGTCGATTATTATTCCCAGAAATCGAGTAGATGGAACATTAGATACAATATTGCCCTGGTATTCTAAGTTAAAATTGTTCGCCTTTTTAGGTCTTTGAGTAAAATGCATAATGTTAGTTTTATCAAGGTTTATTTTTAAATTATTATTATCGAGCCATGTTATTATTGAGGCTAATGTCGAGTTAACGTCGAATTTATATGATTTTTTGTCCGTGCCTTTAACTGTTACTGTACTATCATCAGCGAATAATGTTATACTATGTTTAATATTCATAGGAAGATCGTTAATATAGATAATAAAAAGGAGAGGCCCTAAAACACTACCCTGCGGAACTCCATATGATACACATCGTTCATTTGATGTGTAATATTTTTCTGTTTTAGATTTAAAATCAAATTTAGATATTTCTGTTACTTGACGACGATCTGATAAGTATGATTTCATTAATTGTAAGACATTACCTCTAATTCCGTATGCTTCAAGTTTGTCTAATAATATTTTATGATGCACATAGTCAAAAGCTTGCGTCATATCGCAGTTGATAGAACAAACTGGATTTCTTTTGTTAACTTCAGTAATAACATTCAGTAAAAAATCATAAATTGCCATATTAATTGTTTTTTTACGACGAAACCCTTTTTGTTCTTTGCAAAATATTTGTTTCTCTTCAAAGTAGGAGTTTAACTCGTTTGAATAGTATTTCTCAAATATCTTTGAAAATATTGAGTTAGGGGAAAGGGGCTAAAATATTCCATACGTTCCCTGTCCGTTTTTTTAAATAAAGGTTTAACTATAGACAATTTCAAATCTTCTGGAAAAATACCTGTTTGAATACTGAGATTTATAATATGACTGAGATGATGACAAATGTGTTCATTTACGGCTTTAACTATTTTTGTTGCAATTCCATCATAACCAACACTGTTTGTATTTTTAAGATTTTTAATAATTTTATATATATCTTGTGGTGTGCTTGGCGCCATAAACATAGAATTTGATTGGTGTCTAATATTTGACGTAACATTAGTTCCACATCTCTTTACAGGTTTAACCTTATCAATAAAGTAGTTATTAAAAGAATTTGCTATTTCATCTGGGTCTGAAACAATTTTATCATCAATCTTCAGTCGAGTTACTGGTTCATTTGGTAAATTAAATTTGGAGTCATTGATAATTTGCCATGTCGTTTTTGACTTATTTTTTGATGTGCTTATTTTATAATTATTTTGACTCAGTTTTGTCAACTTAATAATTCTTTTGAATAAGTTTGCATAGCGTTTATAATTTATTTTATTGACTTTTGTAGGCCTTAATCTGAACGTCCATAGAAGGTTTCTTTTCTTTTGGCTGCATTTTTTTAACCCTTTGGATATCCATTTTACTTTACGACAAGTATGAATAGTTATTTGTTTAAGAGGAAAACACTGATCATAAAACAATTTAAAAGTATCCATAAAACTTCGATACGCGAGGTTAGGGTCTTCAGTATCATAAATTTCTGTGAAACTTAGGTTTTTTATACAATTTTTAAACTTTGTTACATTTTCTGCGCTGTAATCTCGCACTGTTTTACGCCAAAATTTTAATTTTACGGTTTTTTTAACAGGTAATTTAATCAATATCAAAGAATGATCCGACACTCCAAATTCTACCACCTCCGTCGCACATTTGGTTTTAAAATTATGAGCAAAATTATCCAGACAAGTATTACTAGCAGGCCTGGTTACTTCTTTTACAGCTAATTTGAAGTCATAATTTGACAATAGGCCTTCAAATTCAATTTTATCATTACTATCTGTTAATATATCAATGTTGAAGTCACCAGCTATAACTACATTGTTAAATTTATATTTTGGAATATATCTCAAAACTTGTTCTAATTTATAAAAAAAAGTATTAAGATTTGTCCTTTTCGGAACTCTATATACACAAATAATAAGAATTTTATAATCAATTAATTCTATAGCACAACATTCAAAAATACTTAAAATGGAGAATTGTTTTATGTCTTCTAATTCTCTCCATCTGTATTGCTTATTTACAAGGATACACGCTCCTCCTCTTTTTATATTAGGCCTACCAAAATTAGCGGCTAATGTGAAGTTAGGTAAGCTTAGAAATTTTTCATATCCTGTCATCATGAAATGTTCCGTTATACATACGATATCAATATTTATATTTCGATCAGCAAGTTCTTGTAAATGTACTAAAAATGTGTCTGATTTATCTAACAATCCTGCAATGTTTTGGTGCAGTATGTACAAACATTTATTTTCGAAAAAACATTGAATCACTATCAGGTGAGTTTTCTTCATGTTTGTAAGATAGTTGAAACTATAAAAATACTAAAAAAAAAGTCGATGGAAAGCTAAAAACATTATTATTACGCTAAAAGCATTGGTTGGATGCTGTGTAAAATACCATCTACAATGCTTTGTATTTCTCCCTGATGTGCGTTTCCTTCTAAATGAAAATGTTTGTTTTGACGTTAAGAAAAATGTATCCAATTTGAGTTGTTGGAAACTTCCTCATTCATTTTGGTGCAAAACTCGAGACAGGCTGAACCGATTTGGCTGATTTTTTTGTTGTGTTTAATGAAGTCAAAGGAAGGTTCTTATGGAAAAGAGAACGGGACCGGACCGGGAGCAGTAGCGGGAACAGGCGGAACTAAGTTCGCCAAACAACACGTTCGTAACAAATTCAAGTTCACCCCCGGTGCGCCACAGCGAATATTTAAAAATGTCTCAAGCTGGCTCGAGTCGCGACGAAAATCTCAAGCGTGCAGGAAACGCTAGGGAGTTGTTCGTCTGGGATATCGGGTTCCTTACTTATGCGAATCCATTGTCACTGGAGACGGCTGGAAACGTGACCTAACAGCGCTTGCCTTTATTCGAACGTATTTTCTAACACGTAATGACTTTCCTAGTGACGAACAAAGCGAATGATTCATTTATCACTACTTACCGCTAAAGGTAGTAGGAAATACTATTAAACACGGAATTGGCAAAATCAATCGCAGTTCGAACAATGAGTTTCATTTATAAGTATAGTAAAGAGTTACGCATTCGTCACTCTAGAGTACTTAAAAAAAATGGAAGTAAGTAGGTGTTACCAAAATGTGTTACCTATCTTATCAATTAATAAGTCCAGACAGGATTTTTAGTTATTTTTAAATAAAAACAAACAAAACTTGAGATTTTTGTTGAATTTTTGTTATTTAGGCTAATTTGTAGATTAAGGTATGTGGCAAATTTTTAAGTTCAGACAGTATTTTTAATTATTTTTAAATAAAACCAAAAAAACCTTGAGATTTTTGTTGAATTTCTGTTAATTAGATTAATTTATAGAATAATAAAATATGTGGCAAATTTACAAAAAAAGCGTATCAAAAACATAAAAGAAAAGACTTTAAAATTGATAGGAAAAACACTGTCGAAATAATTCTTTGCATTGAAAGAATAACAAAGCGTAAACAACAAATTAATTCATAATTTCTAAGGATCTTTTGAAAATCCCGCTACATTCTTCCATTCATCGCCAAGCGAACGCACAAGGCGCTCCTTTGTTTGAGAAACACGAGTTTGTAAGGATATATACTTTCAAAACACTTCCAAGATGTTGATTTTCAAATGTTTGAAACGCTCTACCGTTTTGTCTAAATATTTAACTCAGACAACTTTCTACCGACGTGGGTGTTTCTTTGAACGGTTAATTTCTTGATTGTTAAGCGTTTATGGATGTTACAATTACAGCAAAGTTCATTATTCATTTCGAGGAAATGGTAAGCTTCAAAACAAATACAAGGTGAATAATATTTTAATTGATGAGTATGAGTATAGATTGCTTTGTTATATTTGATAGCACAAATAACAAGAAATAAATTTACAAAAAAATTAATTACCTTAAAAAAAAAACACATCATAACCGGTGCATTCTAGTGACCAAGTTATCAAAATACAACTTTCAACCCCTTCGGAAATACCTTGGAACTACAACTTTTTCGATAACTCATAGAATCGCCAGGACATTAAATATTGTAAGCCATGTTCCCACACAAAATTGCCTAAGTTTTTATTGATAGATTTTATCGTGAAATAGTTCAATTCTTGTAAACATAACTCATTCAGTTTTTTACGACGATTGATGAAAAGATAATATATTTTATTTTCGTCAGTTTCGATGCATATTTATCAATTGCTCTCTCACTGCTAATATTTCTAAATGTTAAAGGAAACTAGTACTTTGGTATCTACTGCTTTATATTTGAATAGCCGAAGGCCGCGACTTCGTTCGCGTGGACTTTATGACTCCGGAAAATACTCATCAGGCTAAGCAACTTTTGCTAAGTCGTCATTTTTATATTTCTTATAGTTTAGCTGGATTATTATGGTTTCAGGTGTTCCATTTTACAAAATCAATTATACCCTATATATTGCCCAGACTTAACAGCTACTTACATACCAAAAAAAAAGTTTAATTCCCGGAGATTAGCGTGTACAAACAGACAAACAAACAGACATTTTTTTAAATTCTTACTCTTTCATTATGTCTCCCCAATTGCCCCAAAATTTTTTGGAGCTTTTTTTTGGAAATATGTTCTATATACAGTACACATTTTTTCTGTTTTATTATATGTATAGATTACATACTGATGATTGAGTGCAAACAAAAACTTAGTTACAAAAGCGGCAAAATTAATAACTTAAAAAATTATACTCACTTGCTATAACCTTTATACACTGTGGCGTAGGAACCCTCACCGAGCTGCTCTAGCTTAATGTAAGCTTCGGATTTCCCGAACGGAGAGTCACCCTGCGACAAAAAAAAGAAACAAAAATGTAATTTATCCCGCACGGCTACACTAATCCCGCAATTTACGATGGTGGACGGCCGACCAAATGCTGAATGCTGATTGCCGGTTGGTGCCACAAGTGACGGATCAGCACGGGCATTGTTTCAGGCTTTCGAGGAATCAAATTGTGAAGTGCCAAACAACAAAAAGTTACGGCTTCCGTATGGGAACTGGATAGCATCACGTGCATTTGTTAAAATATACTTACAAATAATAACATATGAATAAAAGCCAGTTATACGGACCAGAATAATTAGGGACGTATTTTAAGTTAGGAATAATTAAATTTTTAACAAAAAAAAACGACCTATTTTATTTTCTTTCAGGACTTTTTCCATTTCTCCAAATTTATTCATCATCATCATCATCATTTTAGCCGCACAACGTCCACTGCTGGACATTCATACCTTCACCAAATGAATATGGGACGAACTTGGTATGTTAAGGTAAATGTATATTTGAAAATGTATAAAAAAATATCAAAATCGGTCCACCGTTGCCGTACACCGGTGACGAAGATATCGCATAACATACATACAAAAAAAACATACAGCCCAATTGATGACCTCCTCCTGTTTTGAAGACGATTAATAATGTAAGCACTCATTACAGACAGACAGACGGACAGTGGAGTCTTAGTATTTGTAAAAGGGGCCCGTTTTTACCCTTTGGGTACGGAACCCTAATATACAGAATACATACATAAAGGGAGCTCACTTTTATTCAAACGATATATACAGAAAGAGGCGAAACGGCGTTTCGTAAATAAATAATTTTGTGTGTCACAAACTGCCTGACAGGGCGGTATTATTTTTTGTTGGATTTCTGGACGTTTTAATATTTTATTCTAAAAAAATACGCTTCATTCTCAATCATGATAATAGCTGTTTGATGCATAAAACAGCTCTCACATTACATAACAGTAGTCAAAGGGATAAAACAAAAACAGAAGGCATAACGGGAGCACACTCGTATTCATACAATACATATATAGGAAGAGATGAAACCGCGCCGTTTTGTAAATAAATAATTTTGTTCGTTACAAACCGCCTGTCAGGGTGGTGTCATTTTTTGCTTCTGGATTTTTTATATGTTGCTTTTCGACCTATAGGTTCTATTTTTACGAAACATCTTTATAGGGTTCTGTAGTGAAAAGGAACCGTTATAGTTTCGCAACGTCTGTTCGTCTGTCTGCGGTTTTACTCAAAGACTTATTTATTAGTTCTAGAAAGCTAAAATGTGGCACGGGTTAGTAATGTGGGAATCAATATTTTATCCTCGACTAACCCATATGGTGTGGGGTATCGTTAAAAAGTAATACATACGTTGAATAAAATACTCCTACGAATCCTCTATACAAAACTTTATCAACTCTTAAACAGACAGACATGCCGAAACTATAAGGGTATGTTTACTACGGAATCCTCAAAAGGTAAAAATATTTAAGGTAAGTGAAAATACCGTAAAAGAAGCAAATTCGTCTAAAGTATTTATACTCGTAGTCCGCACCGAATTTATCTCCGGCTAAGTGAATGTACGGGGCGGTTGTTTATAACGATTAGTTATATCGTGAGCCATCGTTCCGCCAACACAAAATATATAGAGTGACAGATGTAAGCTTTCATACAATATGTTAATAATAAAAAAGAATAGATAATTTAAATCCATACACACATAATACTAATTTAAAATTATTGCATGATTTAATTATCATTATTCAATACAATAGGCATCGCTTTCAGTCGATTTCAGTATAGGCAGACTAGGAGACAAATCATCTGTAAGTATTATTATATTATACAGATGGCTAAAATTAGCGCTTCAATTAGGCAAATGATCTCTAAAATGCCGTTTCTCGAATGTCTAGTTCATTCTGGCAAAAATTATTACTTTTTATAGTTACAACTATAAAAAGTCTTTAAAAAGTAAAATTCAGTAAGTTGGATCAAAAGGGCAATAAACCGTAATAAGTTAAAAAAATACACCGAATTTAGCAATACTTACTTGAAAAACATGAAACATACATCTATAAGTTTTGCAAATACAGTGCTTTTTTATTACAAACGACTATCTTTCTCTAGCTTTCTCCAGTTTGTGCCGTCGTCGCCCCGCAACAGCGTTTCGCTTTCTTCGCAGAGCCGTACCTGTCTAAATATTTGACTTAGCTAATGTAACGCCGAGATCCGAGATTTTGAGTGCATAACGCCTGTAATAATAGACTTAGCTCTTATAAGAATAAGATGATCCGACAAGCTTAAAAAACTTTAGCACGCACTCGTCCGTGCAAAAATTTTCTTTATCTCTTTTTTAGGGTTCCGTAGTAAACAAGGAACCCTTATAGTTTCGCCATGTCTGTCTATCTGTCTGTCTGTCCGCGGTCCTACTCAGAAACTACAAGTACTAGAAAGCTGCAATTTAGCATGGATATGTTTATTAATCATGGCAAATAAGTCGTAAAATAAAATCTGGAAAAATATTTTTTTTTAGGTTAGCTGCCATACAAGTAAAGAGGTAGTCAATATTTTTTTTCTCGACAAACACATTGTATGGGGTGTCGTTAAATAGGTCTTTCAAAAACATTGTGAGCTTGTTAACACCATTTTTGGATTTAGGGATCCGTTTCTGAAATATTTGGGTTTAAAGTGAAAATTTTTGTTGGAGGCAAGTGTCCCACCCCTCTATCTGCTAAACGGTTATATATGGCCACGTGAAAATATTTACAGCTATAGCATATATAATGTAATTTAAAGGAAAACTATCAAAGCTAAGAAGGGTATACAGAGATAATTAGTTTTTAAACGTTTTTAGTGGCATAAACTCAAAGTTGGCATTCAGAACTACGGAACCCTACACTGCGCGTGGCCCGACACGCACTTGGCCAATTATTTGTATGGACGGAGAGCGTGATATCCTTCTTTCATAAGTAAAAATTGTTTTAATAAATCCTAAACGAGTCTATTCTATATAGGATTTATTACAAGAATTTTTAGTAACCGGCATATCAATTGAAGAATTTTCATCGGCAGGTTGGGTGAAAAATGAATTCAGGACTGTCATCATACAAATGATGCTTTCAAAGACTGCCAAATCATAAGGATTTTTATTTATCTTTGCACAAGGAATAATGACAAATAGTATTTTGCACTGGAATCGAGCAGCTTGTATTGCCACTACTGCAAATAATGCAGTAAAGACGTTGATAGATGGTCACTATTAAGATCGCATTCAGTTTAGCCCCGTTTGAATGTTAGTCGATGCATTAGGAACTGTTTGCAGAACTGAGTCAGTCCTAGTGCTGTTGTCAAATCATTTGTTTACGGATGGTGATCAATCTTATGGTCAGCATTAATATTTTAATGATTTTAAGGGAAATAATTTTGAAATTGTTTTAGAATATGGGCGAACATTTTCATTTTTGTTATATTCGAAGCAACTAGACCTAAAATTTTAAAAGTGTCAGGAAACATTTGTTTGGAATGGAGTTACAAAATTTGAAGACCCTAAAAAATCCCCTCAAAAAATTCCAGCCCCTAAAAAGTTCATGATGAAAAAATCTTACACTTCTTTCGACAAGCATCCGCTATGTCCGTACCGTCCGAAAATAAAAATTTCTACCAAAAAATAAAAAAGATAGCTATTTGATACAAGAAAAACCTATGAGTAGTATATGCATTTTACATCAAATTAATAGCAATGCATTGTATCGCTACAAACGATCTGTTACGTCGACGATACATTACATTTCCCATCTCATAACTTACAGGATAACAAATAAAACGCGAATGTTTGTATCTTATGAATAACGGGCCCGAAAACTCCTTAAATGATTTATGGAGGTTAATCCGCCGCTGGAAAAATGTATTTGTAACATCTATCTGAAACTACTTTCCATAAAAAACGTTATTAAAAAAAGAAAATAAGATGTTTTTTTGACTGGTTTATGACCCCCGATAAAAAAAGAAGTTTAGCGATAATGTCTGTCTGTCTGTGGCACTACAGCGCTCGAACGGATGGACCGATTTCGATACGATTGTTTTACGTGATAGCGAGTTCCCTTGCAGTGGTTCTTAGCTATGTTTGCTGAAAATCGATTCAGCCGTTTAAAAGTTATTAGGGGTTAAGGTTTGAAAGTCAGGGTTTTCCCTAGCAAATAAAAGATGGCCCTAGGAATATCAAGTAGTATCAGTAGTTCCGCTATTCATCACTAGATGGCGTTCTTAACAGTCGGATTTTTTTTTTTTTTAGCCTAAAAAATATATTTGTTGCAAGTATTTGGTAACAAAAGCAGAAATAACTACGAAAAGATAGTTTTACCACAAGTCTTAGTATGAATTTAGTTTAAATCTTGAGGTAGTGTATTGACGGTGTCGTTACTATGAAATTGTGTAGACAGACATACTTACAATTTACAAGTATGTCTCATGGTAGTATTGTATTTGATTTTACGGTTTTAGCAAAAATTTTTGTAACGTTTAATTTTATTTATTAAACTTGATTACAAAAATGTAACAGGCGGACTTAAGGCCCAGAAAGTGATATGAAAAATATCAAATCCACCCCCACCTCATACCCCACCCCGCATGTAAAAAGCGCCATTCGTCAAATTTCTCAGTGCAACCATCTGGAACTAAATGTGTGCTTTAATAGTAGATAAAGCATGCCAAAAAAGCATGTCTATTAGCAGTAGTTCGGTGCTCCTTAGCTCCATCTATTTTTATAATTTAGAATCTCAAACGTGAAATCCACAGACATAGATATAGATAGACGACTTAAATGCACCTACTTCGCGTGTAAGTTCTCAGACAAAGCGTCGAGGTTGGCCGCCGCTACTGACAGTCCGCGCGTGTCTGTGATTGCAGCCGGACGGCAGCGAAAAATAAGATAATGCCTCGTTGCGTGATAATAAACTGCAACAGCCCAAAAATTGCAAGCGCCTAAAGTCAAGGACATATTTCCTATCACAGCTAAAATATTAAAAAAAAAAATTATGCGTAAATTCATTTTAAAACAATTTTTTAAGCATTCCAAGCGGTGATTCCAAGATTATACCTAAATAAGTATAGATTAAGGTTTAAAAACTACATTCACATTACATTGCCGCGTTTGCTTTGAGCGTTTGATCCGACGTTGTGTGTTAAGAAGCAATGAATATCGAAACAAGCGATACTGTCGCGCATCGCTACGACGTCGTGGTACCGGCAATTTCTCATTCGTCAGTAAAATTTTGCGACAAGTGTAGTTCGTTCTACAACATATACCAATAATCGATTTTAGTCGATATCGGACTGACGAATGATATTAACTATTATTAAAGAGCCAATTTAATAGATTATAAACAAGCTCATTTCCTAATTTACACTTTAGAAAACGAGGGTAATATTTTCAGAGTTCATGTATGTAATATGGTCGCTCTTTGAACATATACTACTGGTCACACGTTGGTGAACAAAACCGCGCATGCGTCACTGCTCACTGCTCGTTAGTAAGTCGTCCCTACTGCATTTCCCCCATTGAAGCGGTATATTTTCGATACCTCTACGCGGAGTGAGACAAGCCTGACATGGCTAAGAACGACCGCAAGGGAAGTTGCTTTAACGTTAAAAAAACGCATTGAAATCGGTAAAAACGTGTTTTTTTTATAGATAATAGTACGGAACTCTTCGTTCGCGAATTCGACTCGCACTTGGCCAATTATTTAAGAATAATAATAGTTTTATTTTTAAAGTTCAATAAAAATATTTACATTATTTGTAATTTTAGTTTTAATTTAAATTTTAATAAGTTGGTATAGTTTGAATTTCAGTTAAATTGAAATAATTTGAGTACAAATATTTATTCTTTATTATCAAACAATTTTCCGTTTAGAATCATTTGTTTATCCAATTTCATATCATTCGTCATTTAGAAAATCGATTGTGATTTTTATCACAAATCGATTAACTTGAATGATAATCGATCGTATGGTTAGCGAGCGCGGAGTGAGCGAGCGAGACCACAGATATAAAATCTATGAGTATGAGCGAGACGAAGGGCGGCGGCGTGCGTCTTCAATAAATCGTTTAAATCGTAGTGAGCGGTTTCTTTGAATCGGTTTGAATTTCCCGTCACTAAAATTGCCTGTGACGTCACAGTAGGCATTAAAAAGGTTGGCACGCTTGGTTTCCATACAAATCTTGATACGGGCGTTATCTATTACATCTATATCTGTGGTGAAATCGTTAAACAAACATCGTACTATTCATAAAATATTGTAATTTCACCTGCAATGTCATCAAATGTATGGCACAACTAGTAAGGCATTTGTCTTATATATAGAAAAGCGCGAGATCGCATCTCATATCAATCAATATTTTTGAGGTTTTGATTTTGCTTTTCTCGTGTGTTTCAAGATTTTTCTCTTTTTTTGATTTTATTTAAAAACTAGCCGAAGCCCGTGACTTCGTTCGCGTGACTTTATGTCTCTGGAAAATGCTCATCAGGTTAAACAACTTTTACTAAGGCGACATTTTTATATCTCTTATAATTTAGCTGGACCATTACGGTTCTGCATCAGGCGCTCTATTTTTCAAAATCATTTATACCCTATATGTTGCCCAGCTTTAATAGCTATATAACAAAAAAAGCCATCTCTTGTGAGGCTTCCTGCAACTCCAACATTTCCTACTTATAGTTCCTATGGCATTATTGGGTGTCTGTTACGCTAGTAATTATATTAGGTTTGTTATTCATTGCTGTTTTGGATGGAAAACTCGCAAGTGTTATGTGATTGAACAACAATGTACAGAGTCCCGCAACAGCTCCATCTTGTGATACGTTTATACACTAAACATTTTCCAGGTATGGAAACAATAAATGTTTTTAAAATAATGATTGTGCAAATATAGAAAGCCTTGCTTAGTTAACAAAATCCAACATGGAGTTCTAGCGCTTAAAATATATTTTTTTACGAGTTTTACTAATTTTTGGCGGTGCTGAAAAAAATGGCGACGTCCTCCCGTTGACGCGGCGGGTCGCCGACTAAATTAGTACTGATCCGTACCGATATTGGTATTTTTAAGGTGTTAAAAAAATTAATCAGTATTTAAGAAAAATAAATCAACATGAAATTTTCCAACAGCTTAAGCTACATGTATACAAAATATCATATTTAAATTTGTTTATATGTGGAAGATATATGGCTATTTACCTAAAAGGTTTGTTCATTTTTTTTACTGAGTCATTTAGGTAAAATCGTGTTTCCGGAATAAAGGATGTAAAGTTTATAATTTAAAGTATTCTAAAAAAAAATACCATTACCCTACAGTGATCGGTTTACAAATGGGGAGGTACTTAAAATGCTGGAAATTCTGAATTCTGCCCCTTAAGGCCCAAGGCCTTTTCTATCAGTCAACCTACAGGTGGTGCTGATAAAAGCAAATGTAACATCTAGATCTATCTATAAAAACGTAGTTACGATAAAAACTGTGTTTAACTCTCGAGGGAGTCTAATGACCGCGTCGTTATTGTGACATTGAGTACACAATAAATCGATACTAACATATTTTATGTGTGTGTCCCATAGTGATGCTGTATGCGTTTTATTCGCTGAACTGGTTTTATCTATTGATGCTCACACTGCTGTTAAAAATATTAACAAAAATTAGTAAACATTTTTAAAAAACCATTTTATCACAATATTAGAAAATGTTTTCACATTAGGTAATTGTATAAAAAGTAGCATGTGTATTGCCGATCTTTTGACAGGCTGTTTAGTGTTGATATCTATGTTTCCTTTTTCATAACCAAGATTGCAAAAATAATGACAGCTAAATGTCAAACGTAAGAGATTTTGACAGATTATTTTTCCCCCTCAAAAATTGTTCAATCTAACTAACCTCAGTTTTGTTAGCTTGGAATTGAAAGAGTCATAAAACTCATAAACTTATTGTTTGATAGATGTAAAAGAAAGAAGCTTCCTTATAAATGCATCGTATAATTTGAGAAAAACAGTGTAAATTGCTAAATACTCAGATAAGCAAGTAAAAACAATTAGTTGAATGGCGTCGTTTAATTTCACCAAGTTTACAAATCTCTTCAGAGCCAACCAAAGAAATAAACAGTAATTTTAGATAATATTTCTAAACAAAATTAGTAAAAGCACTCAAAAGTCAAAACATCTAACATTCTTGGAATGTAACAAATTCGTAACTACATACGCATGTGTTACTAAATGCTAATCTGGAAGGAAAAGAAATTTAGACTGTTCCTTTATCGCTCGATGGTGGCTTCTCTCAATTTAGTAAAGAAATATGATTAAGCATTGCGATGGGTACATGGGATGCATGACACTATTTTTAATTCCTGTGTAATATGTTTACCATCAATTAAGTAACGCCTTAGAGTTTACCTACCTATCCTGAAATATGTTTATTCCGAATGCATTACTTGATTACGTTTCCATTGTATTATAATATCAATATGTTATCTTATCATAAAAAAAATTCAAAAGCAGCCAAGAAAATTCGATTGATTGAGTCACGGATATAAATAAAAAGTTTTGAGATAAAAACGATTTTACAAATTCAGAGAATATTAGGTCAACCGCGATTTACTATCAGATACTTACGTGGAATTATAGATTTATCAATAATTTTATGTTTTCATACGATAGCAATTTTTCGGTCGTCATATCCGGATTTATGCATATTCAGGAAATGATTAAGTATATTAATATTGTTTGAAATCCTTTTCCTATCTCGAGATATCTTTCACTTAGGTTAAGCGACAATTAATACGAACGTATGTCGTTCGAATAATTACTAAGTAAAATCTTAATTCAACAAAATTTTACAGTTTTCAAAATAAGCAAGTAATTTTAAAATTTAAAAGACTGAACCTCTAAATTTAAATGATTCTTGGCCAAAATCGACTTCAACGACATTTGTATGAAACAAAACAAAACCTATCTATTTCTGTAAAATTCGCGTCTCACCCATTTAGCCTTTATGAATATAAAATCAGTGCTTACCCCAAACCCATTAAACCGCTTTGTCCTGCGGTTGGCATGGTCGTGTGGGCCTAAGAAGGCCTCTGATTTAGGCATAGGCGGTCGCTTTGGCCTCGTCACTTCTCTCGCGTTAAAAACTTATAATTTTAACTATAAAATCAGTTCTTACCCCAAAGGCACTAAACCGCTTTGTCCTGCGGTTGGTGTGGTCGTGTGGGCCTAAGAAGGCCTCTGACTTAGGCCTAGGCGGCCGCTTTGGCCTCATCACGACTCTCGCGTCTTCTCTCGCCCCCTCGTCTAGTAACTTGGAGTCGGAGGACACTGACAACTGTCTTCTAACACGGTATTCGCCGTTACCGCCACCACTCCATTCTGGAAAGAAAAGATTTATTTATTTATTTTGAAAGTTAGCTCTAGGCCAAAGGTTATAAGTAAGTGTTTAAGAGTTTATAAACGAGAGGCTATGCTCCTTTTTTCCAACCGTAAAGAAGCTATTGCGAACTAAAATTCTAACCGGGTCGTATTTAGTGTCTGCTTGAAAATTCGCTAATATGAAGCTCTCTCCCGCTCGTCTCGTATTCCACATATTTGCTACGTATTTGCCTATTCGGTGGGTACACACGACTTCGCCCACATTCGCCGCAATCTCGCCAGCGATACAAATTATCGGAGCACTCTGCAACGCAAACATTGAAAGCGTCAATTGACAGCCAGAAAATCCTGACACAATTTTCCCCAAGCACTTAGTAAGCAAATTAATTCACGAGAAAATAAAAAGCTGTGCGCGCCATCGACGGTGTTTGAAAGGAGCTATTTTTCTCTCAGCCGCCGATTCCCGCGCCGTCAATACAATGATGGCACTCTCGAAGCGTTAGCGTCACAAAGACGCGATATCGATGCGACGTGATCGTAAACGCGACGCGAATAAATCATCTATAGACAGCTAAATCGCTCAGCCCGAACAAATCGATTACCGGGACAATCGATCGCGAGCCAAATCGATGGCCGTAAACGACAGTTACGCTTCCTTTGACGAGAATTTATGAGATTTGTAGTGTCACTCCGCGTTTGACATTTCAATAAGCCACCTTAAAGCTACAGTTACACTAACCCTTTACAGGTTTATTCCGGGACGGCGAACTAAAACAGAAAAGCCACAATTACGTCGGGCCTGAACATGACAGATTGGGAGCTTACAGGCCGAACACAATAACAACATTACAAATGTTTCGGCGCACCCGGAGCCCGAAAATAGTATCCACTAATAGCCTGTAGGACCTTTCCAACAAATACAATTTCGTATAACGCCGGAGAGTTGTAAAACTTGTTACCGTTCCGCGTTATTACACGTATAATGCGGAAGTATAAGGCATTATGACGAGTGTGTAAGTATGAAAATGACAATTTCGCGTGCGGTGTAATGCCCATCCCGACGGTAAGTAGGTCACCGGGTAAGGGACAGACGAGAACGACCCTCGTTCCGGCAAGGCAGGCAAATGCCACGATAATTTTATTGATGCCCTCTTATTAATTCCACTCAATATTAGGAGAGATATGCATAAATGGGAAATACCGAGCATTGTAATAATAATTTTTATAATCCGTTGTCCGTTCGGTAATACTCGTACAACGTTGGATGAAGTTCTAGACTTCTTAGCAGTGACTTTGATTAGTCTTGCTGCTCGATAGTCCTTTATCGATAGACTATCGATTTTTTACATAAAACCGATACTATCAATAGACTACATACAATACTATCGATAGTGTCTATCGATGACGACAGACAAACTATCTATACTATCGATATTATTGATAATATTGTGTTTATCAATAGTATTGCTCTAAAACAGCAATCGATACTTTAGACAGGCCCATCGATAGTTTGACATTTTCGATTGAAACTATCGATTGTAAAACAATCGATTTTTCGACAACACTTAGATGCGTACTTGGCAATACAGACATTAAATTATTCCATTTCATTATGCTAAAACGCTTCGAGATTAATATCTTTACAGTTCGAAACATTTGAAGTAAAAATTAGTAAGTAATACCGCAAGACCCTTTCCTAATTTCAAATATCACATAACTTATTCATAGAGCCATTTCCCAAATGTTTCAAGATGTCAAAACATCGCGGCATCACCATCATACTTCCATTTTGAGGTGTTCTGGTGACATATAACATACATCAAATAAGCATTTTATTACGCATAGACTTTTGACATCGGGCCACCGCGAAAGCCCTCGTCTAACATTTAAGG
This sequence comes from Acrobasis consociella, assembly GCA_963555685.1. NCBI lineage: Eukaryota > Metazoa > Arthropoda > Insecta > Lepidoptera > Pyralidae > Acrobasis > Acrobasis consociella. The sequence continues at coordinate 5,652,922 of OY743114.1, forward strand.
CTGCCATTTTTCATATCATGGAATAAAAATGTTTATTGGGGCCCTAAAATGCTGTTCCACTACCGCGCCCCGCCGGAATTCCGTGACGTTTCCGTAATTAAAATGGACAGGCGTCTTTCGCGTTGTGACAGTTATGATCTCGGTAACAAAGGGCAATTATACTAATGAGAAATTAACTTATAGTTTGCAACTAGTTTGCGCGGGAATATTTACGAGTAGGTACATAGTTATTTCGTTGAATTCCCAACAGAAACTTTGTCATTTTGGGTGAAATAGTTTTGGCTTTTCGTTAATTTGAAACGAATACAATCTTGTGTCACCCTGACCCAATAACTAAACTTTATTTATTTATTTAAACTTAATTGCACAAAAAAGTGTACAAATGAGTTTCTTTTCTCAGCTCATTTATTTATTAAGCAGTAAATATATCGTTATAGCAGTTAATAATGTCACAAATAATATTTTCATAAGAATGAGATTAGGCTTGAGAGTCGTGCACGGCAAAATATAATATGTAACGTTTTAAATTATGTACATTAACAAAGTAAATGAGATTACAAGAGATTAGAGGAGATACCGCAGCGCGGCATTTTAGACGCTCACGTAGAAATGCCTGGAGCAATTGGTAATATTTTGAAAATGTGGCTCCGTCTAACTACAATATTATTTTCTTCGTGGAAAATTCTACGTGAATGTTAAATCCGTATACAAATTAAATTTCTTTACTTTATTTAATTCTATTAGTATAAATACGAAAATTCAATATATTATATTCTAATAGGTACTTTATAGGTATAATATTGATTACGCTGAACGATTTTCTAATTTAATTCCGAAAAATATGAATATAATTTCAGAGAGCCTAAAAATTGACAGTACATAACTAATCTGCCCTCGAGGGAAAGCCCAGACCCATCAACCCTTTCGGATTAGGGCCAGGTGTCAATAACATTTCAGGTCGACCCTCAGTTTATAAGACTGCGATAAAATACCGACCGAAAATTTCTATTTGGACCGTTGTATATTTTGCTATATGAGCTCGCTCAATGTTTTATATCGCTTGTAAAATTTAAAACTCCTCGTAATATTTTACACCCACAGGACCCACAGGACCCACAGGACCCACAGGACCCACAGGACAGGAACTGCTAGACATAAGCCTACTGGCTTATGTCTTTCATGATACTATAGTGGTCGTATAGCCCGTGGTTGTGTACGTCACAAAATTTTAGTTCCTTTTGGTACAAGCAGAAAATAGTTTCATACAAACAGAAGGTAATAGTAATATAGAAATTGAGAAAGTATTAATTACACAAAGCGTGTTCTAGCAATATGTAATTTAACTAAAAGTGACATACATAGACATCGTAGTAAATAATTAAAGCATCCCGAATCGCGAGAAGCCCTAAGTGGTTATTAATCAGTGAAATATAATTTGAGCCCGGGTGCGGTACCAATACCCCCGCGCCTGAACCAATATTAATTTGCCATTTAATTACAATACGTGGCACAGCCGAGCACTCACTTATTACTTAGTAATGATGTGTTTAATACATCTATTTTCATTGAGATTGTTCGTTGGCGGCTAGCCGTCAACACTTCGTTCGAAAGAAATTTTATGGTTCATAATTATTGTTGTTTATGGGCCATCAAAATAGATAATTTCTCAGAGTTGATTTAAGTATATACTATAACGAATCACGTAATCACCTCTAAATACTTTTTGTAGTCAAAAAATGTGTTCTCTTTAAGCCTAGCGCTCCTACTCATTGAACCAATTCCTTTAACCATGTTATTAGGTAAAACATTTATTCAAGAAAATTTGACAATGTTGCTTCTTTTGTAAACAAGCTATAATGTAAAATGCCTTCGTAGTTATCTAGTTGTTTTAGCCTCTGTGCGTCGTGAAACTCGTGAAGTGAGTTCTGTCACAAGATCTGCCCGAATATCGTTTTCTACACATATATATTTTCAATCATAATAACTCACCTGAGTTAAAACCAATTTAACAAAACCATCATGTAAAATCACAAAGAAATGAACACTCATATACAATAGTTAACTAACCAACTTTCTAGGAGCCAAAGATAATATAGGAAAGATAGCTAACAAGAAGAACGTCAGAACAGTGTAGGATTTACCAATAGGCTGAAACCTAGGGCGCCAAATTAAGGGCGGCCTATTTCACCCCCCCCTACTCCTTTTTCATGCATCGTCACAGTCAAGAAGGAAGAATGGTTCTTTATGATATTTAAGAAAAAGCAGTTTAGGGTCTGCGAAATATGACTCGCCTACTGGCAGCAAATGTGCAAATCCGCCACTGCGTCAGAAATAACTAAACGATACCCGCAACTAGCTGACATAGATAACGATTTACAAAGACAACGTCTCCTTGATAAATCGTGAAGCGCTCTGAATAACGTAACGACGTCAAACAAGTCACACAACAAACATCCAGAGACAAAACACGGGGGTCTATTTAAAGCGTGTCCGAACGGTAAACAAAGAATATTACAAGTTTATTTATTCACCGCTTTATAAGATTCCCCGCGGTACGAAACAATAAAGTGTTTACATAGAAAAGACCCTTGCCACTCGTCACAGTTGCCGGATAAATGGGAAAACGTTTGAATTTGCCGGATTCCGGCGAAATCACACTGGGCGTTTTGTTCGTTGATGCCAATAACTTCTTGTAGTGATCCTTGGTAGGTTCATTTTAAAGCGTTTTTCTAATAATAGAATTGGGGTACAATACAAGCCGGTTGACGTATACGTGGCTACCGGGTCATGTAAGTAAGGCAAGAGCATAATATCAATATAAAGAGTAAAATTAAATAAACAAAGGTATCATTGTATCAAAGAGGGACGGATATTGTTAAAATAACGTTATCCTTTCAGCTGGAAGCTCTTCCTTATGAGTTTATGATTTGAATTTTTTCATCACATGATATACACCTATATTATGTAAAGGCCTCGCTAGGTACATATTGAAATAGCGCTTTACAAACTGAATTTTATCTTGAGAATTTGAGATACGTTATAAAAGTATAAAGATATTAGATACATGTATGCTTGGGTATTAACTACTAGTAGTTTGAGTAAAACAATAAATTCATAAAGGAAGTTTGATTTGCAAGATGATGTGGCATTGGAGAATTCGATGCATTACGAATTACGAAATGTTATACCATTAATGGTCTTATTGCCAATTATAACTTACGAGTTTAAAAGATCTTGTAAGCAACTGCAGCAGGCTAATAACTCTACATAACTTCAATAAATTAAAATCCAACGTATAGAAACTCATGGAAAGTACAAATTAATAGGTACCATTAATATTCGACCGTTAATATATGCTAACAAAAATAAATCGAGGCGCACCGAATCCGAATTACAAATGACTCGATTAATCCGACCATCAATCGTCAGCTCTCACTCCGCACTTTATATAATGTAAAAAATATATCTGTAATGGGGTTCAAAAATCGGAAATATTGAAGCGTATATTGAACAATCCAGATATACAGGCCTACATAGAAAAAGATATAGATAACTTATTTGATTGTAGCTAATTGCTAAGCAGTAATTTCTAGTCATATCCTAACGGAAGCGATATGCACGAAAAGTATAAAAGCTTTATCACCATAATAATTTATTATTTTGTATTTCGTTGTTAAAAAAATATTTTTAAATTAAATAATATTTAAACTTTAAAATAAAAATTAAATCAGATCAAGATGCAGATCTTGCTGATGCGAGATACAAACTGCATGGATAATATTGGTTGTCCCAAGAATATGTTCGGAAAGCAACTAACCAATCTCAAAGAAGAACAATCACCAATTCAGGGGTCGGCAGTCCACTCACGGGACGTATAAAGAAAAATAAATCATACAAACTAGAGAAATTATAAATATACGCAAAAATAAAAATAAAACATTTTTTTTAGATTACAACAGCGTAAGCAGACTGATAAAGTTAGCTTATTAATTTCTAGTTAATTTTAACGCCTGTAAGACGAACGACTGGTCTAACAACTTTATCAACATAATTAGATCTCGCTGATACAAAATGCATGGATAATTTCCTATTCATGACCATCCATATTCATAAAGGCATTAGTCTCATGTCATTGACGTTAATTGGTTAATTATTCTTTCACGCTTAATCGCGCACAAAAATAAACAATCAGTTATGTTATGTATGTTTATTAAATTATTGCCTCGACAGAACTATACATAATAAATAACTTTACTATTCATAGAAACTAAGACAGAAGCGTCTTTATAACATAGATGATTTAAAACAATATGTAATGAATATATTTATGTCTTTCGATATCAAATAAATGTAGTATCTGATACACGCAAAAAACGTATTGTATGTAAGCATAACATACACGTTGGCATCACTCTGATTTGTCATTTAAAAAAAAAAAACATTAAACAGGAACAGCAATAAACTTAGCTATAAGTAAATGATCTGACGGCAACAACTATTAAGAAATCGATATTAATACAAATATCCAAAGATAAATGAACATTTTTTTTACTTTTGACTTACATTAATTTCCTGTCAAGACTTGATTTGTTAAAATCAATGATTGACGTCTTTACATAATACAAGGTCTAACAAAAAATACTGAAACTATTTTAAGGTTGAATTCAGTCCATGATACTAAACAACTTTCTCCAAGGAACACTTATCGAAATATGATAATTAATTTGTGGCCTCCCATACAAATTGACCGATCAGCTTGATCAGATCCGAATTTGTATGGAAAGCCAAAAATTATTTTCATATTTGGAGAAAGTTGTTCAGTGTCACGGCCAGAGTTCAGCCTTTAAATAGTTTCAGTATATTTTGTTAGTCCTTTTAACAGTTGGTTTAGTTTGTAAATGTTTATCTGCCAGTTATTTACAATATGCCAGCAGAGGGCGACGCTGTCACTGGCGTATGGCGTGCTTCATTTAAACCACTTATATTTGGACAGGCGTCGTTGTCAAACATTGCCTTCGGGATTCGAAGTTATTGACCTAAAAAGCGGTGACGGGTTCATGCGAGGGTCTATGTTACGTGAATTTTTAGCCAACAATTTTAAAATTTTATTCGATGATGAAAAACTTCGCATGTCCCTAAGGCCTGCCCTTTCTGACAATTAATTGGATATACAGGGTGTTAATAGGAAACCTTGTCATATTCTCAGATATACCGATACTGATCATACTGAACAACTTTCCCAAAAAGCAGAGGTAGAATTATGAAAAAAAAAAAATTTGTTCTCCCTTTACAAAATTGCTAATCAGCTGATCGATTTAGTATGGGAAGTATTTTTTATTTTTTTATATTTCGACCTATGTTCCTTAGGAAAAGTTGTTCAGTAAGTATGATCAGTATAGGTACGACTGAGCATACGGCAAGGTTACATATTAACACCCTTAATATGTACAAGTAGTATAAAAAGCGTTGACTGTAAAATCTATCGTATTGTTGAATCTAGCTCCTTAGCTTCATATATTAATTACTTGAACTTTATGGATCTTTACTAAAGATTTATTGATCAAACAAGATTCCCGAAATATATGTTTTAAAGTTTTCTAATTATAGATAAAATTAAAATTAAGACTCATAATGCCGCATATAGCTTCACACTAGTAATCATCATTAGGTACAACATTCGCCATAAAACGCATTGCTCAATGCAGTAACTAACTCGTCTACTAAATTAACACTTGATAATCCAGCTAATCCATGCTCAGTTAATATGATAAGTTTTCAAAGCCTATAAACCCTTTATGAGCGCAGTAAAACCTTAGATAATATTGTACCTGTTACAATAGTAAGTCGTAACTTTAAAGTTTACATCGTATGTACACAGCAAAATTTTATGATTGTATGTTAGTTATCTCTGAGAATATATCGAATAATTTTGATGTTTGAAAAAATAATATAAATACTTTATTCATATTTTCATAAATAAAAAAAAATGATTTTTAAACGTTTTTAGTCGCGTGAACTTAATAGCTGGCATTCGTAACGACGGAATCCTACACTGCGCTCGGCCCGAAACGCACTTAATAAGGTCACAGCACACTTATCAACTCGTAACCGGAACGTAAACGTATCAACCCGAGAAGCTCAGTATTCTTTGTATGAAACTCCCTACTGCAACGCACACTATTCGGATTCGTAACGTAAACGCCTCGCCTCGGGACCAGCTCACGAACCGCTTTGCTGGTCGGTCAACTAGCGGGCCCCGCGCTTGCGGCTCGTCGTCCGCGCGCTTACGCCTCTCCGTGTGCGAGCTGACATCTCTCCGTTTCCTCGCACCCATGATTGCCAACTCGCGTATTGTGAACCAAGACATAACCGTGCGCTACAATTTACGTTTGGATTCAAAATGATCTAGTGCAAGCCAGGACTAAAGCGGCCGGCAAGCGGTAAGCGCGGCGTCGCCCAGCCGTAGTTGAGTTGACCGCGAGTCGACGTTCCGAAGGTGAGCCGATTTGATTACATGCCTACGTCAGGTTGAAGCCTGGTTGACCGCGCGGCGAAAGGCGATACGGTGTCGATCACTTTCCGAGTTGATAAGTGTGCTGTGACCTTTAACCGGTTATTTTATTTTCTTTCCCACGGTTCATTAATCCTTCACGGTTTGGAAATGAATTTTCATGAAATAGACATACACAGAGAGAGAGAGTACCAAAGGACGCTAAATTACAAAGGCCCTGCTTAGCAAGATTATCATAAAAAATAAAAAAAGCCGTGAGTAGGTTTATCGTAAGTACCTAATTTAAAATGAAGTTTCAACGTGGTATTATGGTGGTTTGAAATACGACGGTTATCTGGTAGGCCTGCGGATGTCGTCTTTTGTTCCTTTCGGAGATAAACGGCAGGGGTTGGAGCATACCGCCGTGTGCTCTTGTCATATCCTTAGAATATATCCTCCTTGACGATTATGAGGTTAAAACATTACATTCAATTTATAATAATTTATCCCTTTTGTAAGTATTCAGAAAAGATTTTTTTTTAAGTATTTTAGACTTTTTTGTTGCATTTCACTATTTATTACAAGCGGCTAAGCACGGACGCATTTACTTATGATGATGTGCAAGCCGCTCTAGATCGGTAATTTTGGAAATCCTTAGGAGAGGCCTATGTCCAGCAGTGGACGTTATGCGGCTGAAATGATGATGAATGATGGATGAGACAGATGGACGCGAGAAGTGACTTTACGTTATACATTATATATTACTATATGGTATAACGTAAAGTATTTATATATGGGCACTATTGCATCAGATACGCACATTTTGAAACCTATGTAATATTTTTTTAAAGACACGTTTCTGATTATGTTACTTATTAATATGAATAAAGTATTTTTGGAATTTATAATTTAAATGATAAATGACGATGACAAGTCGCTAGTTACCATAAAATCTGTGCAGCTTAGAATTTGCAACTTGTTATATTTTCTACCGATGCTTATAGAAAACATAGTGATACAAAATACAAAGCGTTTTCCAGCATTCAATATCGCGGCACAAAGTTGTTACGAGCAAAAACGAGATAGTTTCGTTTAACAATGAGCTGTAACGTTATACTCAGTGCAGCATAGTTCACGAGCGGAAACACGGCCACATTCCCGGTAAAGTATGGAACTACCCGACGATTCCACTACGACGAGCAACTATAGACATGAAAAAAAAATACAAGGCAAGTTTTCTCAAAGCAATAGACGAATAAAACACGGAAATATAACATAAGAAAGGGGGAAGCGAATATTATATAAATAAAACGCAAAAAACGACACACGAATTCTAAACGCAGAGAAGCATAAAGCAAACGCGTAAATCAATTTATGATCGAATCAAATGTAAGTAGTTTCTAATATTGTAATAAAGACAAAACACGACTCAGTACTGAAGCAGTTTCATCCATGCTAGTTTGGGAGAAAACAAATACACGAAGAATGAACCAGATCTCTTTCCGCGCAGGTCCTTCGAAGGAATTGGCCAAAATCTAGGGGCATCGAGTTAATAAACGATGAAGTATTTTGAGTCTCTTTTTTAACCATCGACAAAAATAGGAGTGTTATAAGTTTGAGGCTAATGTCTGTCTGTGACATCGTAGCACTTGAACTGATTTCGATGCGGTTTTTCTTTACGTAAAAGCAATTTGCCCATTCTTTGGTTCTTAGTTAGTTAAAGTTATTGGTTGTTAACGCCTGAAAGTTAGGGCTTTCTCTAGGCAAATATTAGATGGCGCTAGGGATGTTAAGTCGTCGGGTTTTTTTTAAGTTGCCTAGCAAATAAACTTTGTTTCCTATTCACCCACTATCTCACGCCTAAAGGGCCTTTGGGTCTTACGGGACAAGGGTCTGCTCGAGCTCCAGCTCGCACTAGATATAGGATAGGTGATAAATATGTTAGTTTTATATTTGTATGCCTGGCGGTGCAGCGTGAAGCCCTACACCCTACACTGTAAACTAACAACTTTTATTACTCATGTCTGACAAATAAATAATTTCTGATTATGTATGAGTCGATAAGTGACGAGGATTTGAACGTCAATTACGCCCAACAAACATACTCGAAACGTAGTTACTGGATGTATGAATATATCTGGGGCGGCGATTAACTCGATTATGACATTATGCGAAGCCGCAGTGCGTCAGTGTCCTCGACACGAGAGACACTTTAACGCACCATGACACTAGTGTCAGACACTACGCACCATGAAACTAGTGTCAGACACTACGCAACAGACGTACAAGTGCAATTTAGATCGCAGACGTTGCAAGCTCTCGGAATGACAATGGATATTGTGAGCTGCGACATTCGAGGCTTTTATTTTCATTATACTCGTTTGTTTCATTCAGAAATTAAAAGCATTAGCTTTGGTAGAGTTCAGCTTTATGAGAGACTGATTCTTTTGCAAGCCAAGTGATTAACTTCGCTTGCAAATCCCTTTTGTCTCAGTTAAAAGCTTGCAATACTACAATGCAAGAGGGATTTATGTAGGTTGACTAGTAGAAAATGCCCCGGGGCCTTGTCCGCCTGTAACAATCTTTTAATAAGTTAAAAGAAATGTAAATGAATCAACAAAAACTTTTAAGTTTTATTTAAATCCAAGAAAATAAATATAGAGATACCTATTTTATTTTATAAGGGAGGAAAGACATTTACAAAGAAATATTTTTATTAAAATAAGAAATTATAAAAGGCCTTTTTCTCAATTTAAAAAATGTAAAAATAAATCGACCAAGATTTCTTTTCGTCCTTGATCTCATTCAAAAGTATTATTTGTGTAGTCTCATTCATCAATGACTCATGAAATTACATTAACTATAAATATCTATACATTGCCCAGGCATTGTATACAATGAAAAATATTTTTGGCCCATCAGTTTATAAAAATACACGTATTTTTCTTTTCGCCAAGAAACCAAACATTTCGAGAATACAGCGCATTTAAATTTCGAATGACGTTACGCCTAATTACGATTTTGACTTAGCGGTGACGTCGCAAACCCTTTCTCTGGAACTTAAGATGCTTTGTGAATTTTTAGTTTTTACTTTTATGATAAACTGAAAAATTTGAGTCCATTATTTCTGTATAATCTAAAAAACTATTATTTAGTATAATACTTTTCTAACCCTATCATCACACCCCTATTTGCAACACATAGCGGGTTACCTAAAATACTGTTTCAAGTATGTTCTAAGCCCTGTTTTTGAAAAGATGATTAATTAATCGAAAATGTCTACCTTGTTTTATCTACGTTTGTTGACACAGTATTGTTAACAATTTGATACAGTGTATACAGCTGATTAAACGATGAGCAATATGCAAATGAATGCAATTAGCAATGTGCAAATTTGTATGTGGAGTAAGCCATGTTTTGGCTGCAAACGAAGGGGATTCGATCATCGACCTACTTACAGAATTAGGTGAGAACATGTTATACTTTGGTAAGTAAGGTTAACACACAAGGAATTAAGAAGTTATTAACTAAAAGCCATAGTTTAGTTACAGTCAGTATAGTTCATGGATCTAGCAGCCATTTTTTAGAGAAGAACATTTTGAAAGACCAATAAAATTAAAAAGAAAAAAATATATTCTAAGGGAAACCGGCTACTATTGTGTAATAATGGCTCCTCATCAGTAAAGCTCTAAATCAGCATTTCAGGATTCTGGATTAAAAAGCACTAATTATACCACGGATAACAAATGCCAAATGAGCTGAGAATGTTTAAGAGCATATATATATTCAAAAATAAAAATAGAAAATCACATATCGCAACCTAATGTCTATTGTATATTAAATTATTTTAGTACTATGTAGATATCTAATGTTAAATGAAATATTTAATTTTTATGAGAATAAGGTTCTTTAAACTTAAAAAGGGTATTGTGTTGACGTTAATCTTGTTTAAAAAATCTTTGTAAACCTAATGTTTTTCACTATAATTGATAAAACTTTTTACGGTGTGTAATTCAATTATGCAAAAACGAGTATGTATCTCCATTTCCAGTGTTCATCCAAGCTTCCGACCAGCAGTAATTTGTTTTTAATAGGCAATTAGCAATCACACACAATTAATTACAGATACACCTAGCAAAGCACGAAATTGCCCGTAAGGGATAAATACGGAGGCAATTAGTAATTTAAATCAATTTATATAGGATGCTATTTGAGCGTAGTATTATTGTTAGAATAATAATATTGTACATGTATTCTTATTTTACGTGGAAACTCTTGTACTAAGGCAGTTCTGAATGCGGTAAAAGATAGGACGATCGCCGTGGCTAGGTTCTGGTCAAATATTTAATTTGACCTATTTCGACTCGAAAGAAGACGTAGCCTATGGGGCCATGTAGGCCTAAAATGCAAGATCTTAGGCCGAAGATGCACGATCTGGAAGGGTTTCTGTTAAACCCAAGCACTGCGGTACGGAAGGCAAATGGGGAAACCACCAAACTAATTTCCCTAAATAGGACATGAAGACGTGGAAATAAAAAGCCAAACTATTAAGCACCTATCGGGGACAAGCCTGTTCTGCAGACGATGTCAAGTGGCTGAAATTGAGTTTTGGGTGACACCGAGTTACCGTAAATCGTTTTACAGAAAATATAGCATTTCAGTTTATTGCCGCTGAATAGAACACATAAAAGATTTGAAAGAGTAAAAAATTAAAGTATTATTGTTTCTTTTTAGGACATTACGAAGAAACTGCATAGTAATATACCGGTATTTCAATCGTACACGCTCACAACGTCGCGTGCGATCTGACCATGGGTGGGTGAGCGTTCACCGGTTTCTTTTTTGTACTCCTCCGCGCTTCAGAGGGCATTAAAAGCGGCCGGTCCCGGTTTGTCTTAAGATTTTAGATTTTTATGTAGTTAAGGTTTAGCCAAGTTTGAACGCTCCAAAATTAGTGCTTATAATTTTCATTAAACGTTTACGTATTTACAGCCTTTACAACAAAAAAAATGTTGTCAATTTTTGCATCTAAATATATTTTTATGCTTCATCATCTCTAATTCGCTTCAGAATTTACAGAAATGTGGTTTTTGCCCCGCGATATCCATTCGTGAATTTCAAAATGCAATGTTTATAGAAAAAAATTACTTGCTGGCGACTTACTTATCAAAACGGCTCATTTCTATACTGCAATTGAAGCAATAGTGGCAAAATTCTTTTGAATTAGAAGCAGGTGGTACCCTGAGCTCGTAGTCTTTTACCGAATAAATATAGGATACAATATAGACAGTAAAAAGAAGATACCAACCATAATGGGGCTCCTTATCGTGCGGGATGTTTCCATTCGGCTCGAGGCGGTCCAGGCACTCCTCCGAATACCCGTTGTAGGCGAGTTTGCCGCGGCCGCCGCCATTCTGCTGCCGGCCGCGGCACTCCCCGCTGTCGCCGTCCGGCTCGTCTTTTGTAGCTGCAACAATAATTAAGAAAGATTAAGTAACTAAATGTCTAGACGAGCTGCAATCAATGATTTCACTGTATTTCCTTCCAATCGCACTGTAACGTAAGACAAGCCAAAATAAAACTTCTTTATTGCACCAACGGAGGAGCTCGATGCCTGGCGGGAATGCGCTTTCGCAAGTAAAGCGACACCGGGCGTGATCGGTACTTGGATGGGTGACCACAAGTGGCATAAAAATTTCTTGAGCTCCTTCAAGGCAGCCGTTGGTCCCGGCTGGCATCATTGTATGGCACTCGCCAAGCTTTGTCAGATGATTTAGGGCAGCCTGAAAAATCTGACACTAGTGTTGGCCACTTACACACACAAAAACAACAACAACCTAGTTTCAAATGAACGTGTTTCTGTACCAGGCAGACATTACTATGCTATATATAAGTTTGTATGGTAGGTCGGTAAGTTGGCAGCTTGCGTGTCCTCCAGCCGTACATTTCATAATTGCTACAAGTGCTACGACGTCTTGATTTCTCAGCTTTCAATTGACGTAATCGACAGGACATGAATATAAATCGTAATAATAACGGTTAAATACTAAAATTATGTCATGGAGATTGAATACTTAAAAGATGTTGCGTGCTCGGGGCAAACTTGCATTGTAATTAATAAAGAAATATGTAGAATATTTCATACAAATCACGACTACTTATTCGAACGAAAATTATACTTTTTAATTTAACGAATGTTATACAACAGTAAGTAGGTCGAGATATTACAGGAGCGCTGAACGCAGTTGTAATTTTAACTCGCAACAAATGCAAATGAAACGCACAATCAACACATTGTATAATCGTATTTGGTTAGGAGCGACGCACGAACGTACGAGTATAATTGACAGACAAAACCCCGGGAACGTAGGGGAACTATGGGAAAACCCATTTGCGTATAAAACGGGTGACTTAATGGATGTGGAAATTGAACAAAAATAGTCAAAGTTACAACATGGATATTTAATGAGGGTTAGATAATTATTCAGTTGACATCCTTTAAAATCCGACCAATCAGAAGGAACGTATGAAATAGCAGAATTCTTTCATATTTTCAACAAAATTAAGAAAGATTATTATTTTTAGGTAAGTCTGTGTAGGAAGAAATTTATAGAATAGAATTACAAGTTCATTCGACTATACCGAAATACACATTTTTTAGTTATTCTTTTAATAAACATTGTTTAATGATAGAATGGCGAGTACGATAGGCAATCAATCTAAAACTGTTAATAGCATGGTCGATGATGAAGGTCGAATTAGGGAGGATGATTAGGCTTTATGTATTTTAGTAGTAATGATGCACGAATATTTTATGAAATTATATAAATATACTCCGAACGAAGAGAGTAAATTACACGTGCATGATAAACAGTTGGAGGATTTTGAGATTTAGTAAATAAATATTTTTTGCGAAAAGCCAGAGACAAAATTATAAAACGTGATTCACGAATTTTACGAGCAAACTAAAAGTGTTTCATCGAAAGGACATTTTGACAGTTTAATTTATTGAATTAAATTAATGATGACAATAAATCCATATACAATTCGTTTTCATGCTTCTTCATTACCGCTTGAATGACAAATGATCGTTGCTGTCACAATATTCAAAATGTTTCTGTTATTTTTATGCTGCTTTGCTTTGTTTGCTTTGTTTTATATATGTATTCCTCTAAATTTCTATTTCATTTATTCATTCCTATTCTAATTAGAAACGATATATGTTAATTAAATATAGTATTAATACCTTTGTGACTAAATATTTCAATTTGGAGGAAAAATCTTCACAAAATTCGTATTTGTGCTTGTGCTAAATGTGTTCAATATTTTGTCGACATATTTGCATATTGTACAGATGTGTAAGTATACCTACCCCTCACCAACCCCTGTTCTCTAAAGCAGGATATGAAGTGACAACTGCCGCCTAGGGCATGCGAGTTTAATTGGATAGAGCCACGATATAACTTACCCTTTTATTGAAAACGTTAGCGTTAATTTCTTACGAAATTTCTGTAGAATTATTAAGTTATTTTCAAGCTCATTACGTATGATACAGGCAATTATTTAATTGGACTCCAAAATTAAGGATGCCACGCGGTTCGGTTGTTCACGAGAAATTACTCAAGCCATTTAACCGGTCCTCCATTGCAAATGAGTAAATTAAGTGTACACTCCAAGCAAATTAATTATACATTCCGAATTCCTTCGTGTATCCTAAAAGAACCCATCTGGCGGGCGACTCGAGCTTGAATTCTTGAGTATGATTAAGTAAAGAGTCTGATCTTGTAATTGCAAAGCAGTTACGTATGTGAGAGCACTGGGAGCTCTTCAGGCACAATAGTGATAAATTCAGAACACAATCCGGAACAAACAGCACGGCTTAACTTTTGTCTGCAACGTTCACAGTCGCGTACAGCTGGCACACTCCGAGCATTTCTAAAAGCACTATTTTACGTAGACAAAGTACCACGACCACGACAAGCGGTGCCCCGCGGCAGAAGAGTTTAATTATCGAGAAGACGCTTAACATTCCTACTCGACTCAAATAATTGTTCACCTATTTGTGCCACGTACCGTTCATTTAACAGTTACTGCCAGGTTTTACAGGCGATCAGGGAGATGGCTCGCCGCATACTAAGCCGCGTAATCGGATTACGCTATTAAAATATTGTTAACTTGAGGTTGTGTTCATATGGACGATAATTCGTGCAAACATCCTATTATTGCAGTGTAAATAATGTAGCAAAACAATGGTTATTGGTTTTTTCCGGGTTGGATTATCGTGGGATTAGAACGGAGGAGCTGCGGAGCACGTGCGCCTAGTGGCTGCGATAAGGCCCCTCTTATAAATTGTGTTGCCGAGAACAATGTGCCGCACACGTCCGTGCCGATATACAGTTCCGTTCTTCATATAGATGCAATTACATAGATGCATTGTTTCCGTGTTTTCACGTTCTGCCGGTTCCGTCAGCGAAACTTTTATCGGTGCGATGATCAATCTCAGTTCCTCAGTCGGATTAACGAACGTTCGTAATTTGTCACAAGGAAGTTTACGGGGAGAAACTCCTGAGCATTGCAAATTTGCGGCGCAGTGCATTATCTCGGGGTCTGTTAATGTGACCCGCCCTTTCCTCGCAACAGAGTTATCGTTTTCATCAGCGCAGCTATCTGGTCGTTGTCGCAGTCGGCTGTTGTAATAAAACGTAGATTTGCTCTCGACTCGACAGAACGACTCTTTCAACGCCATTATTGTGGTGTCAGAGTAGACTCGCATGCGTTTGACGTTTGTTGCTTTCTTCTGTACAATAAAGTCGAGTTAAAATTCTTGTTTGAATGGAATATTCTCGTAGCCTTCGACGTGAAGTGAGGCATAAATAAAGCGTATGAAAGTGCATGACCAAGAAACTAGTCGCCCTAAGGTCATAACCTCATAATCATAACATAACGCACACATAACTTAGACGTTTCATAGTAGCTCGGAACAAAGGCTACATTTCACTTCATTGCACTGAAAAAAAAAACGTTAAAAAGGTATGTAGTATATCACAGATATCATGATTTAAGCCACTATTAAATGATTTTATCTGTGTAAGATGATGAACAAAAAATAGGAAAAACTAAAAGATTGAAATGAGAGTGGAGTAAGAAAATTGGAAGAAGGAAATATTTTAAAAAGATGCATAAACGCAAAGATTTCAGCGTTAAAATAAAAAAAGATAAAAGATGATCGATAGATAATAAAAAGCCATAAAAACACAAGAAAAATACACAGATTAAACACAGAAGGTTTTAGTCTTTAATTGAGTATATTTATTGAGTAGATGGGCTATTAAATCTTTGCAAATTTATTTTCAGCATACAGCGTCAAATCCCTTTTTTTGAATGTCTGTCTGCCTGTGTCATCGTACGGATGGAACAATTTATATGGTTTTTCTTTTTACGTGAAAGCAAGTTCTTAGCCTTAGCTATGTTTGATGAAAATGGGTTTGACCGTTTAAAAGGTTATCTCTAGGGTTTTTGCAGTTTTCCTGTCAAACAATAGATGGCGCTACGGATACTTTACGTTGGATACGGATTATTTCTACTATTTAGTTCCTTCGCCTATCACTAGATGGCGTTTACATATGAAACTTATTTAAAGTGGGGGCTTTTTTGCCTAGCAAATAAACTAGTTTTCCTGTGTCTAACCGCAACGCAGGACGTAGTATAAACAACACTTCATATACAAAGTATTCGATTGCGGAAATGAATCGCATGACTGCCGACCTTGGGTCCGCTGCGGCTTTATATAGGTAATAAAAACGTATAACTCATCTTAACGCTGCTTTATTACCGGACAAGTAATAAAGGGGAAAAAACAATCTGATATGCAATCCTGATTACGGGTTTACGAGTATGAAGAAAAAACGTTCAGGTATAAAAATAACAAACATAACCTTTTTATATGGACGATACTGGAGAGTAATGGACAGAATTTAATTAATTAAAGAACACTTCTTTCAAAGGATAACTGAAGACAACTTCGTAATGCGTCTGGAATTGTTTTTATTTGAACAATCAAAGGAATTAAATTTAATTAATTAATTAATCAAAAATTTAATTTGACCAGGAAGGCGCTGAATGCAGGCCGCTTCTGATCGGTCGTTTCGGACATCCTCGGGGAGACCTATGTCCAGCAGTGGACTTCCTGTGGCTGATATAATGAACAATTAAAAAGCTGTTTGAAGGTAAATAATCGTGGCCTATTTTACAACAGTAAAATGTGCAATCCCAAAAAATTAATAAAATTCGCAAAAGGCATATTTTAATTTTAATGTACACTTAAGGCCATACCCAAATTTTTGGGGGTCCAGTGGCGCCCCCATTTGAAATAAATCATTTGAAAGGAAACAGAGATATCTTTAAAATTTCATCTTGATCAAACCCTATATAATCCTTTTAACTATTTTATGAACTACTGTTTATAATTTAAAGTGCAAACGTGAAGATTTTCTACGCACATAAGCTAAAAGTGGCCGTTTTTCGCAAATGTGCGTAGAAAAGCTTCACGTTCACACTTTAAATTATAAACAGTAGTTCATAAAATAGTTCAAAAGGTTATCTAGGGTTTGATCAAGACGAAATTTTAAATGATATCACCGTTTCCTTTCAAATGATTTATTTTAAATGAGGGCGCTACTGGACCCCGGAAAATTCAGGTAGCCCCTTAACTCGTATAAATACGATTTTGTATCACATGCTTATTTAGACTGTATTCTCTTTAAGTTCATTACATGGCTAAATTTTACGCAAAAACATGGTTTAAAAATTGATTATCTACTAATTTCGTGCATACCTCATACTGGAAAATTCTTATTAGGTATGCGAATTATTCGGTGTTCATTATTTTTACATTTTTCGCATTGTACATTTTGCTTTGCCCCTAAAGATTGCAGGGACTCATGGATAAGATAAGATAAAAGTTCTTTATTGCACAAATTAAGTATGACAATAATAAAAAATTATGGATTCCAAATCCCGAAATATATTCAGAAAAGGCAACGAATTGCGAAATGTGAAGAGGGTTGGACACACGTCACAACGTCAAGAATGAAGATACTTGATTCAGTGGCCCTCAATTACGTACGAGACATTTGGGAATTTCGCGGTTTCACCTGTTTGATTGGATAAGAGATCCCCTTGAAATTATATAGCGTAATAAAAAAAATAGTACTTACTAAATTTAAATAATAGTATTACGTACGTTTTACCACAGGAAGGTATTTCATTCGTTGAATTAACCTAAATTATTGTTCAGGTAGGTAACGTTCGCGTAATTACCACCAGATTACATGCCATTGCGATAATTGCGTTAAATCAGAAACCAGAATGTAGCGTGAACATGACACTTGTAATCAACATCAATTGATGAGGTGTCGGTACAACAAAAGCGTCCCTGAATATCTGTTGAGCGGTTTATTTCATTAACTGCCGATGTCGATGTATTGACGGGGTTAATTCGTTGGAAAAAGCTGGTTGGATTAATATTAACAGTGCCAGGGGAAGGATTGTAAGTTATGACGTCAGAGCTGACAAGGGTACTGCGGTCTCTACTTTCAACAGTGCAGCTTATCGAATAAATCCTGTTGACTTTTGCAATCGGGGATCAGGGACTCAGATTTACCTCTATCGCAAAAGTTTGAGTTTCCTTGTATGATTATTAAAAGAAAGACGTGGGCTCAGGGAAGGGCTCGATAAGCGAAATGAAATTTTAGTATGAAATACATTCAAACAGCTTTATACTTATCTAATTCATAAAGTGTACTAGCTATAGATTTAAATAGTGTTACTTGAACCTAATGATCTAGTTTAGATAACACAGTTGACCTTAGAACTATATTAACTAATCTACTAGTGGTCATTAGAGCACTAGTAAAAGTGATTTTCTAACAAATTTACTCTAACAAAATTGTTTTTCAAAGCATTTCACAGGTCAGCACGCCCGGTGAGGTGAATGCTTACAGAATTAGCTGGGCACCCTTTGCGGGCAATTGTGTGACGGGGAATAGACGCCTTGCGATATTTCCCCTGAACACCTATTATAACTCGATAATTTACTTAAATCATGATTCTCATGATTTACGTAAAACTGTTATATTCGTTACCGAGCTGTCATAATTTATATCGTTATCCTAAATCAGAAAGCAGAATAGTAATCTGATTAGGCATTAACTTAAATCAGTGGACAGAAAACAGATACGTGACTTAGGTTAAGTCGTTATTCCATGTGCTTATTTTGTGCGATTTAATTGTATAATGCCTGTTTTGTGATGAGCAAATCTGAATGGCATCTTTGAAAAGCAGTGAAGAAGGACTTGTGTAACAACCGATCCTTTGGACGGTAAATTTACTAAGGTAAATTTACTAAGGTAATTACTTAAGTCTCGAATGTGTGAAAACAGGCTGATACACCAGCAGATTTTTCAGTCCAATTTGAAAGCATTTTCACCGCGCTCATTACTCATTTTGCGGGCAATTCGGTAGCGAGAAAAGACGCCCGGGACACTTTGCGGTGTTTCCCCTGTATCTACTCGTCATTACAATGTACAAGATTATAATAATAGAATTATTTTTTTTTAATCGCTTCAATACTCCTCAGTTTAATAACAAATAGTCCGCGCGTTCAGTAAGACAAATGCTAACCAAATTAAGCTTTTTGCAGGCAATTGGGTGGCGAGAAAAGACGCCCGGGACACTCACTTTACGGAGTTACCCCTGGACGCCGATGTAGGTCACGAGAGGACACGGTTGTTTAGCTGCGAGCTCATTTGTAGTCGCTATGCGAAATGACGTTTATTGGACGATTTTCTTTTTTTGAGTTGCGATGTTCTCTTGGAAATAAGATTTGATTCACGAAAATGGAACTGCTTATTGAGTTTAATGCAAATTAGGTCCAATAGGAGTTAGTACGTAAATTGAGAGTCCTACCTACTTCTGTGTCATCTATCTATCACATCGAGTCTCAGGTCACAAAGTTTCAGGGCTCGTAACCATATTGAGCACATTAGAAGGTTTGCTAATTCTTAAGTACCTATCACGGTACGTCCATAATGTAGTCAGCATTTAGGCAATTGCCTCATTGGTTTGGGTTACTGACCATCAGTTCCATTTAAAAATGACTGAATAAATCACTGATACCCTTTTTCCACCTTCACGCCCACCATCATATAGGCTTTGTCTACCCTGTTAGTATACATCTTTAGTAACAAACTCGCTTGGTAAAACGAGAGTAAACAGAATTAACCTCAAACGCCCTTTGTTTGAGGCACGAAAAGGCGCGGGTGACATTTTCCTGGACAGCGATGTGGGTCACGACGACGGTTCATTGCAATCACTACGCGGGATCAAAGGGATATTTTCTTCCGCCGTTAAACTTTTTAAGTACCTACCTAGGTACTACAATAATAGGTAATTTGGGAACGAAAACTGCCGAGAAGAAATGTCTAAAGAAACTCATTAAGAAGCTGAAACGGATGCTAAAAGAATTAGTCTCAAACGCCCTTTGTTTGAGGCACGAAAAGGCGCGAGTGACATTTCGCGACGGTTTCCCTGGACAGCTATTTGGGTCACGGAGACGGCTCATTTGCAATCACTATGCGGAATCGGGACCTTGCGCCATTTAATACTTTAAGGTACATAGATAATACCAATATAATATTATGTAACTATAAATATTTCTAATACTTTATGATAATAATCCAAGCTGGTCGGGGATAGAAGAAAAAAGTAAAATGTACCAGCTGCTTTTCTTTCCTCATAAAGGCCGACTGAAAGAATGGGCAAGAATCGGAATTATGTCAATAAGCGATGCGCTGCTGCTAGCCTTCAAGCCTTCATCCTCTCTTTTTCCTTCACACCGACCAATACACTAAACTTGGCCTTAGATTTTGTCTGTAGTGCATCTTTATATATAATTGCAATATATAATATACTAGCAGTCCATCCCGGCTTCGCCCGTGGTACATACATAGCCTATGTCATTTAGGGATAACATACCTATCCAACAGTGAAAGAATTTTTAAAATCGATCCAGTAGTTTCGGAGCCTATTCAATACAATCAAACAAACAAATCTTTCCTCTTTATAATATTAGTGTAGATATCATTGTCCTAATTAGTAGCACATCTAACTAATTTTTTATTATTTATTACAAAAATATTTTTAACAGGCGGACTTACGACCCTGTTCTTTCATACCAGTCAACCAACAGGTGATGCAGGTGATTCTAAGGATGATTGCCGCTACTTTTTTTCGATCCTCATTCGGTTCGGTGAAAATTTAAGTTGTTGCCGGATGTTGAGTGATATAATACAAAAATAGTAGTCTTCACCTCAGAAGATTAACAACCGTGAATATAGATATAACGACGCGAAAGTGCGTGTCAATTACTCTGTATCTTGAAATAGTAGAAACTTGTCGTTTATCTAAGCCAATCGGTGGTCTTTTGATTTATGTCTTTGTTTTCCTTATGTATTAGTTATTGACAGAAACATACTCCTAGCAAATGTAGAATTGTTATTTTTTCCCACTCCGCACTATCTTGGGCATATTTGGTTGTAAGTCAATGGAACACATATAATATCTAAATTAAAAATTGTAAAGAATTTTTTTTCGATACGAGTGGGATTCGAACCTTCGGCCCTCAAGTCTGTACCAAGTATGCAATTCCAATTGTGCAACATTGTCTTAGAATCACCCTGCATTTAAAGCATATACTTGATGACGTTAAGGCCATACCCAAATTTTCCGGGGTCCAGTGGCGCCGCCATTTAAAATAAATCATTTAAAAGGAAACGGAGATATCATTTAAAATTGTGTCTTGGTCAGGTTCTAGATACCCATTCAAAGTATTTTTTAAACTACTTTTTGTAGTTTAAAGTGAGAACGTGAAGCTTTTCGACGCACATTTGCGAAAAACGGCCACTTTTGGCTAATGTGCGTAGAAAAGCTTCACGTTCTCACTTTAAACTATAAACAGTAGTTCATAAAATAGTTTAAAGGGTTATCTAGGGCTTGATCAAGACACAATTTTAAATGATATCTCCGTTTCCTTTCAAATGATTTATTTCAAATGGCGGCGCCACTGGACCCCGGAAAATTTGGGTATGGCCTTAAGCTAACGTTTCTTGTGTGGCCCCGATATGCCGAAGCCTTGCGAAGGCGACATTTGTATGTAACTTGCTGACTACTTGCAAGACGTGCTTGCAACTTGCAAGACGTGACCTTTAACAGCGCGTTCCCGGTTAAATCTTTAGCTGTCCTGCTTCAAAGCCCGAAAAGCGCACAATGAATAAAGGCTAATTAACACATTACAAATTTTTTGCCTCTTGCATACAATTTGTTTGAGGCATTAAATTATTTGTATGGTTGACGTTTAGACCATGCAAGTCTGTAAGATATGTACAATATTTATTTAAGACTGCAAGTTTATAACAAAACTATTATTAGATGTCGCCTTTACATCCTGTGTTGTAATACGGTGTTGCTTAGTTAGACCATGCAAGTTTATAACAAAACTATTATTCGATGTCTCCTTTACATCTTGTATTGTGACCTGCCTGCGCCATTTGCTACGGGAAAGTGATTCGCGGCTGGAAAGTGTTCTAATCGCCGCGAAGTAATTTATCGCCCATTCTTGTTTTACTATCGTTTAACAAACTTGTATTTACACGCAGGAAATCTGTCAAATGCATGGGAAGGAAAGAAGAGAGAGTGTATTTATGTTTTATTGTAATATCTCTTAAAATAAAAAAAATACAAGTTTACTTTTAGATACAATTAGAATTTCCAAAGAAAAAAAAAATTCAACCAACTGAAGATGATGAACCTTGCTATTTACTTATAAATACTAAACAGACGTGGTTAATTTTTAAAATGTTTATGGAGCTGGAAAGTCTTTTAAAATGCTGAATTACCTCATACATTGTGTACCGAACTAATAGACCTACTGTGTACAAACTAGGCGTGCTGCAAGTAGGTACCTATTCTATGAAATGATGATGTACAATCTATTACATCTGCTGATTGCCATACTCTATCACACGCCATAGGAAGTAACAACATACTTACAGGCACGCGAACTAAGTACAAGCATAATATCAACTAACACGCCGATATGTAAAGATAAATCATCATTTCCACATAACGTCCACAGCTGGACATAGGCCTCACGCAAAGATTTCCAAAATGACCGATCAAGAGCGGACACTAATTAATGTCGCATTTTCTAATAAGTACATACTACCTTTCCAAATATTTTTTTAAATATTCTGAACTCTAATATTTACTTGTCAAAGCGTTTTATTTCTTTTATAAATTATTTTATTCTACAATCAAAAACAAACAAAAAAAGCAAAGAAACATAGTACAAAAGGCGCCATTATTGCCTTTTACAAGAAACGAACTATAACGACACGAAATGTTATTTCTTTTAGAAATACGACAAACAAATTAGGTGAACTAAAGCCGCATAAGTTAACAAGTACTTTAAAAAAACAATAGTATCAAATTCTATTCACGCAAACATCACAAATGACCAACACATACAAACTCCCGGAACCCATTACGTAACAAATCCGACCCATCGATGAATGGAACCCGCCCGAAATCCCATAGAAAAGGTTAACTCCCCGCAAACGTCGTTTTACTACCATTAAATGTGCTACAGGGTTGCCAGTTTTTATGTAGAACCTTGGCACGTTGAGCCTTTGGTCTCGGTTATATTATAACCATTGTATGACAATCGTCAAGCTATCATATTATTTAATCTTATATTATTTAAAGACGGCCTTAAATTAGCAAATACAGATTTGAATTGAATTTATTGGACCACTAAGATTTAAATTTCAATAAATAAGTACGATAAAAATAGTGGAGGTCCATAGTCTCTGCCTATCCCTGAGGGAAACATGCGTGATATTATGTATGTATACAAATAATAAGAAAAAAAATATCTAGCTGAATTAGCTAAATAAAAGGTAATATTGAGGTTGTCTGTCAATTATATCAAAACTTTACCGGCCAGCAATTTGTAGATAAATGTAGATATCTTATCGACTTAATTAAACAACTGGCAAATCTTATAACGAATGAACTCTATTTTCGGCATGCCGCTCTATTTACTTTGCAATAAAGACTTTAATTGATTGATCGTTTTTTTATTGCTACCAATCAAGGGTTTATCGCAAATAGGTCGTGTAGGCGCGTTTTCAGATCGCATGAAAACTTACAATTTTGATTGAAAAAGTAAATCATTTCATACTGGCGATAAGGTAAGTAGATGCTTTATTGGAAATTAAACAACCCACACAATTTACATGTTGTATTAATTTATATCAAACTACTCCAAGTTTCATAGCAACTGTACTCCAAACTTGATCGGAAATCGTAGGCATTTACTCCAATTAGTCTATGTTTGTAGCACACAATTAGATTCGATTATACACATAACAGCATAATACAGTGAAACATAGATCTATATAAACAGCTACAATATCAAAGGCGAGTTTGATAGTCAATATCGCCGTATCGGAAGCGGCGCATTTACCCCATAGTCAATAATTGTATTGCACAATTAGATCTACCTCGAGGGCGTAATATCCGTGACTTATTGTATGTAACACAGTACTGGTAGGGTATCAGTAACAGTAAGGAGTTTCCAGTTCAGTGAAGCGGTTTTTCCTCTGTATAAAGCAGTTTTCTCCAAAAGTATCATACTAGATCAAATCGTTAACACATTTACCATTAAGGTGACTACGGGTAAACGCTACAAGCACTGAACAGGGACGAGTGGAACAAAAAAGAAGAGGCCTTTGCTCAGCAGGACACAAATACAGGCCAAAAAACGACGGCCAACAATTCGAATAGGATAGATTTTCCCACAAGAATGATCAGACGACCTATGCAAGGTTGCAGGAAGGCGCTGGATGCAGGCCGCTTCCGATCGGTCGTTTTGAAAATCCTTGGAGAGGCCTATGTCCAGCAGTGGTCTTCCTGTGGCTGATATGATGATGATGATAATGATGACCTAAAGCTACAATGTAATATATGAGTTCGATACTTTGTTACATTATATCGGAAGCAGCATATTTTTACATTACCGTCCATACATGGGACAATTACTCGTTGATTCCATCCGTAACATCCGTGACTTAACGTAACATAGTACTAGGATATCAGTAGCAAAGACGAGTTTCCGGTTCAGTGGAGCGTCATGTCCTAGGTAATAATGTCCTATTATATGTACAAAGGTAAAGGGCGCTCGGACTGAACTATCCCGGTCCGCGTCTCAACTTTGACCTTTCTCCGCGTAATATAGTTACGAGTTTGATACTTTGTAACATCATATCGGAAGCAGCATATTTTTACATTACCGTCCATACATGGGACAATTACTCGTTGATTCCATCCGTAACATCCGTTACTTAACGTAACATAGTACTAGGATATCAGTAGCAAAGACGAGTTTCCGGTTCAGTGGAGCGTCATGTCCTAGGTAATAATGTCCTATTATATGTACAAAGGTAAAGGGCGCGCGGACAGAACTATCCCGGCCCACGTCTCAACTTTGACCTTTCTCCGCGTAATATATGAGTTTGATACTTTGTAACATCATATCGGAAGCAGCATATTTTTACATTACCGTCCATACATGGGTCAATTAATCGTTGATTCCATCCGTAACATCCGTGACTTAACTCAACATTGTACTAGGTAGGATATCAGTAGCAAAGACGAGTTTCCGGTTCAGTGGAGCGTCATGTCCTAGGTAATAATGTCCTATTATATGTACAAAGGTAAAGGGCGCGGCGGACTGAACTATCCCGGTGCACGTCTCAACTTTGACCTTTCTCCGCGCTTTTCCTGGAATCAATAGCGATTCACTTTCCTCTCGGTGTTGGGGTAAACGCGGCGTTTTTGTTGCAATAACGGCAGAATTCATCATAAAACGGTTAACATTATATTTAGTTTTGAATGTAGATAAATCTTGATAGATACGAAGCTTATTTTCGCCCTGAAACTGACAAGGTCAATTTTGCATCACGGTTATGCCTCGAAATTAATTGAAAATCTAATTACGTATGGTGCAGTTCTTTCTATTTTATGTAATATCTTTCTGCGCCTTTATCATTTGAATAGCGGCAGGGTATTCTACAGTATTTGTGTACGTGCATAGGTAGAGCCAACTCCACATAGGTAGAGCCAACTCCACATAGGTAACTGAAAGGACTTTAGTACTTAATATTATTTTCCTCTGCTCACATTTCATAGCTTATGATTTATGATGACTCTAGTTGACTCCTCATAAATGAAATGAAAGTGTCCTAGCTTCTCAAATATACAGGGTTAATTTTTAAACACTATAACCTTCTTGGTGCAAGTTCAGTCGCTGTCACTGAACAAATTTCCATAAGTTATAAAAAAACTAAATAAAAAATGTGGGCTTCCCATACAAACCACCGCTCGGTCAAATGATTTTTTATCGATTTTTAATATATCTTTTTTACAGAAAATAGTTTAGCATCATGGACTGAACTTGCTCCAAAAAGTTAAGTAAGTTTACTCAGTTTTAGTAAAGTAGCAAAAAATACAATTCACTGTAACCGTAGTACGTTCTTATCTCCTATTCTTTTAGTGCCCATTAATCCGTAATGAGGTTAATAAAACTTTAAAAAAGTGATGTGTTGATGAGTCAGGCGTCTGCCCGTCTGTTTGCTCATCGATTGTTTGGCCTGAATTGTTTAACTGCGGGTTGACGCTCGCCGTCGCGTCCCAAGGGAAAGTTTGTTGACACCGTGCTCTTACGGCCTTTAATGTACCTATTAAGCTGAGTATGACTCACGTCATTCTTAGAAGTGATGCAAGCAGTGTTATGAATGTTATGATTATTGTTTTCGTTTAGAAGGTGAAGTGCTTAAAGTTTATTGTAGTTTTCCCGAAATATACTATTACACTGCATGCCAAAGATTTGTTACGTTACAAGTTCTTTCATTTCATCATCATCATCTTTCTCACCTTCTCCCTATTTGGGGTCACCTCTCTCCATAGTTTTCTATCATTTACCATATTTGTTCTAACGTCTCCCCCATGTCAGCTTTACACATTCCCCCCACGTCTTTTTAGGTCGGTCGTACTCATTTTTGTAGCCATCCTCCTTTAAGCTAACCATTTTATTTGCCAGATGTTCGGCTACCCGCCTCTTGATTGGCCATGGTCATGGCCGTACCAAGTAAAACGGTGACTTTTTAACTTTTTTCCTTAAACTTATCTTTATTGTTTCATATATGCTGAAAAGTGTTAACATCATCACTACACTTCTTTCTTGGCTTGTTTCTGCTACGCCGACCATCTTCGGTATCCAAAGAGTTACTTAATTCGGCTGTTTCTGATAAAACCTACTTCAACTGAGTAACATTGGCACTCG
Organism: Acrobasis consociella; assembly: GCA_963555685.1. NCBI lineage: Eukaryota > Metazoa > Arthropoda > Insecta > Lepidoptera > Pyralidae > Acrobasis > Acrobasis consociella. The sequence goes on from OY743114.1 coordinate 5,679,873, forward strand.
GTCCAATCTTTTAAAACCTAATGCACTTCATTCCATTGCTCTACGAGCCTTTGAGTTTGGACTTCTCAAAGTTCTGATCCTGATTCTATTACCGCTACACCAAAGTTTAAATATAGTCAATGGATCTGTTGTTGACCGTACAGAATACTAAGAAAGCTTCGTACTCGGTCAACAATGCTTTTAATTTATAATTCAAATCTAATTCGGAGCATAGTTTGACGATTTGCCAAGCCGATGGCACAAAATAAGCATGAACAGGTTCAACGAACGCGTCCATATAGCACGTACTATGCGCGCATTTACTCGAGATTTTAATCGCGTTACTATAAATCAAAACCGAGGTATGTGTTCGTTATCATCGACACTGTTAATTGATATAATTTATAGAGTTATTTATAAAGCGCGGGGACAGGAAATAAACAAACATGTCGTGGGTAATACCGCTACAAAATAAACGTTACTCACTACATAAGTGCACTTTACAAAACCAAAAAAACAGGACATAAATAAGCATGATTTTCAAAGTTACAGAAAACAATGACCGCATGTTAACGTGCTAATGTTGGTACAGCCGTACATGAATTACCACCTCAACTAACCATACATGAACTTAATGGGCCGTATAGGGTGTGTTACGGTTACGATCTCAAAGGATTCTGCGTGCGATGTTGTAGTAAATGTTTATGATTTGCATCTGGTTCGTTACCTTCCACGATAGTCTGGCATCAAAGAATAAAACAAAGAGAGCAGGAACCAGCTGTCTCCTGATTACTTCTGCGATATCGTAAAAGGCATTTAAAGGGAATGGACTTTATTCTGGGAATTACTAAATAAGCGGGGCGTCGATGGCAAAGTGTCGCTATTTCTGATTCTAGTTTTCCATCTTGGACCTACGGAAAATCTACCGAGGCCTTTGGAATTTACGGCTTTTTAGGTCTATTTTATCCACAACAGTAAGTGGTAAAGACTTTATAGCTTGTTGTAGTATATACTTACATGCCATGATAAAATATTTCAAGTATAGAGAAGTCTATCTAGGTATAGTTGCAATTTAGTTAATCTCACTTCTGCTTACAACCACCACCAATTTTCGATCTCGCGTGAGAACGAGAACATCTTCATGAGGTGGCTTATAAAACAACATGTCAGTAAATGTGTCAGAGCCTAAGTACAACGAACCCTACACAAGACATTACAAGGTGCTTACGTAATTGACCAAAGAGTTGAGCAACAGGCAATTGAGGCAATAGAGATGGAACAGTCAAGTGGGCAAGAATTACTATTAATGTTACATTAGGGTTATCAGACTTTGTTGCGATTGTTTACGGTAAGCGTTTTGGAGAAATACGGAAATCGTTTGGATGATGAGAAATAAATGTCGTACGGTCAGAAGGGAGTACAAAATTATGAATCATCTGAATCTGATGCTTAATACACGAGCTTAGCTTATACTTTAAACCGATGACTTTGGTGCTTGAATTTAAAATTCAGAAAATCAACAAACTTAGCTTGAAAAATGTGATACCAGCAATGCAAATCATAAGAAAAAAAACATAATATAGATTATATTCTCCTCATTTTCTGATAATTGGAGTTCAGGAATGGAAATCGAAGAAACCCTGAAAAATATTCTAAAAAACAAAAACATTGATAAAACGTATTAGTAGAATACAGAATTACAAGGTGGTCTAGAAACCCTAGCAGAAAAAGAAAAGCCGATACGACGTTAATGGTGTTTCTCACAAAATTATAAAAGTATTAGGGACTCATTGTTTGAACTTAATGTTTCCGACGATACCACAAACCGAGAGTCATCACCACCACCCAGCGCAACGCAATTTGAGCGTTGCCGAACCATTATGTATGAAATAGTAAAAAGTTGTAAAAAACGTCGCCTTTACAAAAGTATTTGAATAGAAGACAATGGGGCCGGTCGACAAAGGCCATCCAGCCTTCATGGCGGCACTCGGCGCTACAAAACGTTCCTGTGCGGTCGTCTGGCTCAACCCGCATTTTGTCGTGTAATATTCAAATTACAAGGAGGTCTTCACAAGTTCACACGACATGCCACTTATCTGTTTTGTAAGAACTTTATTTCATCATTTGTAGTTGTATCACCTCTTTCTTCGGATGAAGAGAAACATAGCGGGGAAACCTTCGTACTAATGAAGAGAAGATGACTAGTGTTTGAAGTGGAGAAAGCAATGGTAAACCACTTCAGTGTCTGCTTAGAATCGTCATTGTGTGCGTTTCTTGCATTGCACCGAATAAACCTGACTCCTTTGCTATCAATTAACACTTTGCGGGACATTCATAGATATTGACGGAAATGGTTAAAATGTAAAATGCTCAGAGGGGTATTTACTCGCGCCTGGCACGGAAATCGGAGAAATGAAAGGAAAAGCTGTAAGCATCTTAAAATAAACACGCATTAAAACACGTGTACCGTAATGAGTGTCTAAAGGAAACATCTAAAGTTACGAACACCAAGAATAGACGCAATCTATAGTCAAGGAGCTAACAACGCAGAACTTGTTTCACGTTTATCCAAATCACGAGTAAAAAAAAGTAAAGAAGGGACACTGCTCACATCACATAACAATAAGGTTTTCGAAGCAAGATGGCCAGTAGAACAAAATACTTATAGCAATAACGTTGTAAGATATTTTGATACAATCATCTACTTCCCACATGCAACATTGACACTAGCGCTAGCGTAGCCATATTTTAAGGTTCTAAAAACTTATATAATTTTCTAGATCCTCAAAATAATGCGCGGAAGAATTCTGGTACAATATCTACTAAACTGACTAAAATATTCCATGTCTTCAACCTCATCTTCGATCACTAAAATCGAAATATTACATGTTATGCTACTCAACGGGTATTTTGGCATCACTCTGCTAGACCATTTGGCCTGCTCGTATAACGCTTGAATACATTATGACAACAAGCCGCTTATCACGTTATATTTCTGTATATAGCGATATTTTGTGGCCACGTACAGGGCAAGTAGGGCAAACTATTATCTATGAAGCGAGGAAGTGGACTATCAATCAGCCGGTCGGCAGATAATGTACGTTGAACCAGCGACGCGTCGGAAAACAAATTTTATATTAGAGACAAACTTAATTTAACAAAAAAGTTAAGACGCCCGCGCCGCCGGCCCCTAATTGTACTTAAAATACAATTAAACCGCCAACACCGACGCGTTTGAAACGTTTTCTTTAGTCTATGCTAGACTAAATGCCTTTTACAATATGCATATGGAGCATGTTGGGCAGGAGCGTTGGTAATTGCAGTAATGTCCTTGCACCAACTATTTCTACAAGGGATTTGTGTACGAGTAGGCCAAATAAAATCAACTATCCAATTTCAGCGCGGAAAATCCACGTCAAACCACACACGGAACAACGAATCTTTTATATAAATAGTTAAAAACTACAATTTTGAATTTTCTTCCTAAAATGTTGCGTAGAAAAATAGTAAGACGCGCCAATACTTCATACCCGTACAGGTATTTTGATCGTTCAGTTCATGAACGTGTTATCATAAACATCGATATTTGTGACCGCGCCGTCTTTATTTTTTAACTTTATTAGAGGACACACATTTTTCAACACTTCACGATATTAAAAAGATAAATCACTCGCCAAATGACCTCGTTATGATTACGACCTCCGACGACAGCCTTCGTCCCCGCGGATTAATCGGATTTTCATTCACTTAATTTTCAATTTTAAATCGCTTTTGTCTGCTTTAGGTCTGACGCCGGTGTTGCGTAATCACTAGCTCAGACTCTAAAATTTAAATGGAGATTCCCTAAAAGGAACATTGTAAATATTTTCCGTTTCAAATTGATTATGCTAATTGTAATCAAAATTGTATAACGAAAATGTTTTGCAAAGAAAAAGCTAGATACCTTTGCCAAATGATATGGCAAGGCAAGTCTAGTCCATCTGCCTAAAGTCACTTACAATAACACAAGTCGGTAAAACAAACAGACACTTGAGCTAAATAATAGCTCAAAGGGAAACGTTTGGAATATGAAGAGATATACATTATGATTAGGTTAGGAGTTAGGAGTACCTAATATTTCATATACACTTTTTCTCTTATTGACAAAAGGAAACTGAATTTAGATTGAACATTTAACCAAGGTCGGTGGAATGCGCTGGATGCAAGCCGCTCTAGATTTTGGAAATCTTTGAGAGAGGCCTATGTCCAGCAGTGGACGTTATGCGGCTAAAATGATAATGATGATGATTGCACATTTCAGTATAGCTACTTTTATCAATTTGATATTGACTGTACCAGCTTTATGGTATCTGATCTACTAGGCTGCAATAAGTTACTAGGAGCCATTTATGGGCCGAGCGGTCTAACGAGCAAATGATTCACGAACGAAGGTCGCTCCCACTACATGCTTCCGTTCCGATTACTCATTGTTTATGTATTTCCCATAAGACTCCGTCTCAACATACGGTAATTATATTAACATTTTATTGAGCTTCGTCACATGTGGAAACATGAATGCAAGTTGAATAAACAAATAAATAACGAAGAGTTGAGTTTCTTTAGCAAATGCGATCATCATCTTCTAAATAAGTACGTAATTTCATTTTTAACAAAAAAATATCGGTCAAATACGTGTCGAACTCGCGCACGAAGGGTTCTTTACTATTATCTATAAGAAATTACATTTGTTGTGTGAGAGCCCCACTTAATATTTATTTTATTATGTTACAGCAATACATCATCTGAAAATTTCAACGGGCTAGCTATCACGATTCATGAAATACAACCTGGTGAAAAACAGACAGACAGACATTGGAGTCTTAGTAATAAAGTCCCGTTTTTACCCTTTGGGTACGGAACCCTACAATAAAAGCAACTACATTTTCTTGCAGGAGCTTTTACTTAAGCGAAGATGTTGCGTAACTACATATACTTACTAATTGCTAACCTCCTTCTGTTTGAAGTCGGTTAAAAAAGAACATGTATTGTACATATCTTATGAAAAAAAAAAACACTAACATGTCGAGGAGTTAAATGGAGCTATTCCGAGAAAAGGTTTGTTTTCTGAGGATGAGAATAATATGTATATTTGTGTGTTTTAGTACTTTTAGTATATAGTCGAGAACAATAACAAATCACATTATTTATTTGCTGTGGACATTATTTCGCCCACTTTCAATGGCAAACACTCAACGTTTTCAAACGAACTAGAAATTGCTTATGTTCTCTTCAACTTTCTCGATGACACAAGCGATTTTTCCTTGCAAAAGTTTTTTTTAAAGCCAACCTCAAATCGGTGCGGTTAACAGCGACAGCCATACCATAACATAACCCACATCCACACATATTTGTATGTGTTAATGTCTGTAGTTATGGCGCTCGTGACGCCCGCACACCATATATTGCGTAACAATCGTGATTCATGTGTTGTTCGTGTCCCATAATCGCATTGGACATGTGTTGCCGACAGTATAAGAAAAACGCCTTTTGGGAAAAAGGCTAAATTATTTCGATGGAAAAAGCCCAAACAATTTTGTTTACATTTATGAGAAACGAGAAAAAGAAAAGAAAAATGAAGATTAGTTGAAAAGAAGTAGTATAGTTGAATATGGGCGCGATATAAGGTGTATGAAAATGAAAAAAAAAACGTAATATTCCCAGTATTGTCAAAACTAAGTTGTGAAGTAATTATGCGTGTCATTATCAGGTTTTCAAACATTTTCTATACATATAATAAGTAATACGTATACCTTTATGTATACAAACAAACCTAGAGAAAATATACCCGTGCCACAGTTTAAATCTCTTTATAAGCACAGTCCACCTGTTAGTCCATGATATTAAAAGTTATGAACATCTGAGATTTCCACTCGACAAATCAAAGACTCTTTACTATACTGGAGGCACGGGCGTTCTAGAAGATTCGATCTCCCATTCCCGAACCCTTTGAAGGACTCTTATTGCGTCAGAGAATTTGAACGGGCTTAAAATAAACGTCTTGATTCAGGGAAACGTACACTTTAATTAACTTGGAAGCAATAAAGCCTAAGGGGAAAATTGTATTTTATATCAATTATTAATAACACCGTGATGAAATACATTACACAATTTCGCTTGGGATATAAAAGAAAAAAGTAGAATTTAGTTCTTCAATTTAAAGCAGTTTTGAAAATGTAAAATATAATATATCTCATACAGTTTGAAAAAGTATGGCAGATCACGTCTAGGGACCGCGTTAGATGGAAACAGAGAGGGGAAGCTTTTGCCCAACGATGGGACCTTTTATAAGTAACAAAAAACAATCTATTAGGACTTATGGTCCTAGCAATTCCGTATTATAAAATTAGCATAGTCCCAAAAAGAACAATTATACGTAAAAAGAAGACAACCTATTATGTATAACTAATTCCGATGTTGCTAATTCTCGATAAACCACGAGCTCAGGTAAAGAAATGCAATTGTATATACATATAATTATATATTTTTCAATATTTTCTTTGCTCCAAACCAGTATAAAAGTCATTTAATTCATAAACTGAATATTTTAAAAAACCGATCGGTAAAATCAATTCCCAATAGTAAACAAAGTCGAGGTTAACTGAAACGAACGAGGATTAAGGGGCCAACGTTCACTCACAAAACAAACAGGCGGTACTTCTATCTGTTTAAATGAATAGATCGCTTCCTGTGTCGCGTCATAGCTCGATCGGGCGTAAACACGGCGAATGACTGATAAAGGGTCAGAGGTGCTATTTTTCAAACGCGGAGTCACTAAACGAACGATTTTTTGTATGGAAAAACCATACGTTTAGGTGACACCGCGTTTCAAAAATAGCACTTCAGGGCGGGGCCAATCACCGCGCACTGATTCCCAACATACATGAATCACTAAGTAGAAAGTGTTATTGAGCATTGTTATCGTTATCAATTAAATTACTATCGAGAGGGCAAATGGACTAAATATTAGGAAGTTGCCGATTGCCCGAAACAATATTAAACCTGCAGCATTGGCATACATAATCAAATACATTGAATTAAGTATAAACAATAGAAGAATAACATTGATATGCAAGCTCTTAGCGATCCAAGGTCATCAAAGTTCATTGTTAAGATGACAGAACGTCGTCTTTCAGATCACCTTTTACGTAACGTTACATAGAAAATAACATACACACGAATAGATTTTGCCAAAATTCCCAAGCGTCACAGCCGTCACATATGCCAGATTTCCAGAAGAAAACTACGTAATAGGCTTTAGTTGGTGAGAAAAAAGGTCGGATAAAAACATAACTGACTTACGTAATCCCTTAAAGCCATAAATCCTCCAGTGAAGAGACACTCCACTTATCGTCAAGTAAACAAAACGAGTATACAGCGCATGCAGTGGCTTTTATTAGGAGTTATTTCGAGCCGATTTTTCTTTATCAGTGCGACTCTTATAATTCTCGTTTATATAGGCAGAGTGCATGGCTTGAATGAGACATTATTCACACTTGTATGATTTATTCAACGTTTTATTTTAGCTGTTTAATGTATTGCCTCACGCGATTGCAACTTTGAACGCGGTTAGACCCCTCTAACCCCTGCTTTACTGATAATGTGAATGTAGCGTAAAGGAGGGTAAATTCTCTAATATGAAGTTAAGACATTACAACCTACAAACTACACAATCCATTTTGACAAAATTTTTATGGGATTAGCTCAGAAATACGAGTTTTAATTAAAAAAACATCGAATCTACCCAGGCGTCTTCGAATAATAGGTGAAAATACATAAAAAATGATCGCGACGAAATAATAACCTCCTCCTTTTTTGAAGTCGGTTAAAAAGACAAGATAAAAGACTTGTTACTATTGCACGGCACTGCGAATGCTGTTATTTAAATTATTTTGTACCACAAACCACAAATCATGATGACCACAAATAAGTGATATCAATACCTTTGGAAGCTTATTGAATTTGCATTGAATTTATCCAAAAGAGCCTTACTTCAATTATGATTGTTCTGCATCAGTGCAAGTGTTGACGCAAGTCGCACGAGACAATCGAGTAACAGTAAAATACCAATACTAAATAAATATATATACAATGTCCTTTTTTATTAAGTACAAATATTTTAAGGGGTGATTCAGTCCATAATTTTGAACAACTTTTCCCAGTAAATTTTTATCGAAATACGAAAAAATAATTTTCATTTTCCATAGTAATGATATCACGTGACTACTTCGATTTCTATGAAAACCTAAAAAATTTTTTTCCTATTTCGATATACATTTATTGGGAAAAGTTGTTCAAAATGATGGTCTGATTTACCCCTTAAAATATTTGTACTTAATAAAAAAGGACAGTGTATATATATGGACAGATCACACTGAGGCCCAACGCAGATGACAGACTAATCCGTGCCGCACTTTTAAGTACTTATGAAATCTATGGAAATTTAGAACCTATGAAATCATACACAGTAACGCACATGATGCGCGCCGGACTTTTTGCGCGTCGTGTGCGTTACTGCATGTGATTCCATAGGTTCTATTTTCACAGACTATCACAGACTAAAAAGTGCGTCACGGATAGTCTGTCGTCTGCGTTGGGCCTGATTGAGTTAGCACCAAAGTTAATTTAAACTATTCTTACTAATGTTATAAATGCGAAAGTGAGTTTGTTTATTTGTTTGTTATATCTTCACGCTTTAACTACTGTACCGATTTGGATGAAATTTGGTATGGATATAGTTTGAGACTCGGGGAAGGGGATAGGGTACTCTTTATCCCGAAATTCCCACGGAGAGCGAGGCCGCGGGCATAGCTAGATAAGGAATACTAACTTTACGATATTATATGTATTTTGTTATATACATGTATAAATAAACACGACCGCCTCCGTGGTCTAGTGGTCAAGGCGTTCGCCTTGTGATCCGGAGGTCGTGGGTTCTAATCCCATTGGGAAAGCATACTTTTTGAAAAGTTGTTTCCAGTCTGGTTAGGATATTGCAGGCTTTCACCGGATTATTCGAAAAGAAAGATGATTCCGTGTCGGAAGGCATCTAGCGTTTGCTCAAACCTATCCAAGGACTGATTCTGGTCTACCCTTTGGGTCGCAGACGTCAGACGGCAGTTACTCTGTGTAAAAACCAGTAACCTCGTAAAATCTCCTAGCTTAAGTAGCGAACCCCGGGCTCTGAAGCGTAACCGCTGAGGATGCAACCGGAAATACGTGAAGATGATGACATGTATAAAAAAACACCCAGGACAAAGGACATTTGAAAAAGGCCATTTTACAACTTGCCCTGCTAAGGATCGAACCCAGAACCTCCGGCTTGGCGGATTAGCGTCCATTTTACGCTATGGAGGTCGTGGAAGGCGAGTACTAAAATAAGTTCACCGACTTATCTGTTACATGTGCGCTTGCACATGCCTCCGAAACGTGTTTATTTCCTCCACCATTAAGATTATCGCCGCCACTCGTGCCTCCGCAAGATTGATGGAACCGCCCCGAAGAGATTTGTCAAGGGAACAACCGACGCCTTCCTTACTGCCCATTTCATTGCCTTTTAATCATACAAATGTGGTGCTCAGCTTTATTTAGTGGGGAGTTTGCTAGTAATGGCCGAGAGAGATTTCTACCAATAGCGTGCTATACGTGGAAGGGACACACCCGCAATCAATCGAACCACGGGCTAGATCTCATCACTAGATCAATAATGAATTATGAAAAAGAAACAAAAATCAAAAATAAAAAACAAATGGCTTTTTCATACAAAATGTTTAGCCGCCGCAATTTGTATGAGAATGTAGATTGTTACTGTTATTTTATTATTACTATAATATACTGATCTTTTGATTTATTACGGGTATGTCTCTTGCACGTTGTATTTTCAAGAGGCCCAAAAAAATAATCATTACCTTTATTAGTTACCACTCAATTGACGTTAACATACTTCAAATACCTACTATAAAAATATGACTAACGTTACGTACGTTGCGGATTAAAATACAACACGCTTGTCACACAAAGTGACATAAAGAATAACTCGTAAATGTGTATAGCAAAACTTTCGTAACACGCAAGTAGACATACCGACAAAACGCAAATGTAGTATTTTGTAATAATTAAATCATGATAGTACAAATATCACTGGTACTAAAATACTAATCACGGAATGAGATCGTGTATTGCTGGGTTTATTTATAGAAATTACCTCCAAAGTGCATTAGCCTCGGTTTTACTTGACTAGTTGGGGATGGAAGCAAGTCACTGACGTCACGTTACAAGTGAACCTATGCACGTAAGGTATAGCGTGGGACTCATCTATACAATTATAAGTAGAGTGCAGGACCCATCCTTTATTTGTTGAATACGGGATTTTGTTGACATAAATTGATCAGTATTTTAGCATGAATTCTAAAGGTAGTGGACCAGCTCAAACCTGACAGAATGTCCGATTGAACGCAGACTGTATCTAACTCATTTAACAGAAATACAGAGCTTTTTGTCGCGAGTTGTCTTTGCATAGCTGTAAAGACAACTCGGTACTGTACCGTATGTGTTCGCAAAACACACACAGTGTGTTTTTCAGCAGTCAAAATGTGAAGACAGAATAAATGTTTACCGTGTACCTTAAAAACCCCCATGGCTCCGCCATTTTCCTCAAAAATTTTCACGAGGTGATTCTTAACTGATTTGAAAGAGGAGAACAGCCAGGCAGCCGAACAGACATAGGAATTTTTCCTAAGTTAAAAAAGAGACGCTTCGCTCGTTCAAACTAACAATCTGTTAGCAATAAGATAGGTAGTCTTGTTTTAAGGTCTCGTTGTAAGGAAGCGTATCACACTATCGTGAAGAAGTTACAGATAAGACGGACGGACGGGCAACTATTGAAATTCTGTCAAGAAAGACGGTAGGTTTTGAATAGTTTTGATAACTCTTGACTGCAGTATGAAACACCAGGGAGCAGTGACAGTGGCAATAGCCTCAATAAGGACTTTCAGAAGTTTCAGTAAGTGCATACACCACTGCAAACCTAAACACACCGTGGGGAGATTCATTACAGCGATATAAGGCTTCCCTTGTATGCAGGCTACGATTACAGGTTGGCTATCGGGTTACCGCGGGGTCTGATTGTGCTCTATCGTGGGTGTAGCAATTTTATAAATATTGTTGCGCACATTAAGACAATACATACTTCTTCGTCAATAGTTCTGGCTGTAGTATGAACTACGAGAGAGCAATGGAAAACCTTAAAAGTCCTCTCAAAAGTGAATTTACTCCACTGTAAACGTACGTTACTGACTGTATGTTAGTTCCATAACAGCGATAGGTTTCGCTATAATACAGGTTGGGCATTATCGGGTTCTTGCGCGGGGTCTGATTGAGCTCTATCGTGGGTGTAGCAATGTGTGTTGTTGCGCACACTCCTGACAATACATATTCCTGTTTATGACTTGTTAAGAAAAGGTCTCTGAACACTTAAAAACCCTTTGTGCTGTCACTCGCTATCGATAAAGGCAGATTTAAACGCTTCCAGTGACTGTCGTTTACATGACAGTAGTTTACTAATACAGGCGTGCTAGCTAGCAAACCTGGTGCCGTCGACCAGATAGGTTTGAATCGGCCTCCAAATAACAACTCAGCCGCAATCGGTATAAAGCTTCGAAAAAAAAAAACAAAGAAAACGTAGTTTAAGGAACACGTTCATGTTCTGATTTGAAGTACGAGTAACTAGTAATAATGTTGGATAGCTAAAGATATTGTACTCATTTTCTTTCGATGATAATAAGTACAAGCGCTCTCTCGGTACTGTTTCGTAGAAAATAGTATTATTGACGATACGGAAAACTGTGTTACGGGTTTACCGCGATAAACTTCAAGTATGTCCTGCCTGACTATCTGTTGAAGAGTGTTCTGGTATTTCCAGCTCGAAATCTTGACATGATACAACCATGTTATAATATTCGAAACTGAAACAGGCAAAATTTCATTCAATATTACCCAATGGTATTTATATCCACGCTTTACGTTATTTCCAATGTTTTATTAAAAATATAACAGCAAAATTAAGGAATATTGACGTTAATAATATATCAGCAATAATTGGCTTGTCAAGTAATTTTCAAAAAGATCTGATTCGCAATCCTTTTCGAGGAATAGCCTCTAGGAGAAGATTTCTCAAATCAGATTTTAAAATAAGGTCTTACCTATTTAGATATTTGCAAAAAACCCATTGACCTTTATTTTCAAGCAAGGTCAAGCTTATTTGAGGAAGTGATGTCACGATGAAGATTTTTTGAGTAAAGTTGGCAATTTCCACTTTCAGTACTGTACTGAAGTGCCATTTTTGAAACGCGATGTCACCTAAATTACTGGTTTTTTCCATACAAAAACCGTTCGTTTAGTGACTCCACGTTTCAAAAATGGCACCCCTGTATTATATGTCACTGTCACTGTCATCTACCAACACAACAATTTGACAACAACCAACATACAGACGGTAATTTAAACAGTAGACATTGACAGTTGACAGATGTCATTGTTTTATTAGCGCTAAATTTAAACTTCGATTGCAGTGTGTCGTCACTTCCGGTGTTTTGTTTAAAATTATATAAAAAAATCCTGATAAAACGTAGAATTTTTATAATCAAATTACTTTCTTAAAATTGTCTATATTTTCGATTAAAGGCACTTTTAACACTTTCATATTTCTTAGTTGACAAGCTAATTATATTTTATTCTTCGACATTAATAACTCAATAGCTTTAATTTATTGCGGTAATTACACATTTCCCGCGTACAGATGGTAATTACCAAACATATTTTACCGCAAGGGTGTTAATATGAATAAATATAGATTACAGTAACTTTTCCTTTAATGATTTAAATGTATATCGATTTAATTAGGCAAACATTAAATGAAAAGTATTTTAGATTTTTTTTACATTTGACAAGAAATGTAACCACTATTTTGTACGAACAATAGGCCATTTTGAAGTAGGTAAGTAGGTACAATATTTTTTATAACTGATTTATTTCTATTTAGACGTAATGGTGAAATAAATAATGGTAGCACAATCCAATCAAACGCAGGATGTCTACAGTCGCAGAATACACAATAGATACAGTGTGCAACGGGGTGCAGTGTATCGCATTGCCGCATCCCACGCGATTCTGTGTCTATTCCTATTTGCGCTATCAGACTTCAAAATGTGTGGGCAGTACTTTGTTTCGTGAATATTGACGTAAGCAAATATAACTAAATGTGGGACGATAATAGTGAAATAAATGTACGGTTATAATAATCCATTGTAATGTTTAATCAATTACAGGAGAGTCTATAGTGCGCAACAACAGGGTGCAGTGTATCGAATATGCCACATTCCACACGATGCATGTGGTCTCTATTACTATATCAGTCTCCAAAATTATCATAGTTCATAGAATCAGGTGTTTCTTTGCGGAAGTCAAAGTCGTGCAAAAATGGGGCTTTTAAGTCTTGCGGCCTTGGGCTCTGTCTGCTTAGAGCTGCAAGATACAAAATACTCTGTCTGCCCCATTAGCGATAAAGACGTGACAGTATGTATGCGTGTCAACTTAATCTTTATCTTTAGGTCTTTTTAGTGTCCACTACGGGAGCACGATCCTCTCTGTGCTGCTAGAGCCATACTTGGCGAGAACAGTCAGAGGATTTGGGCTTACACTCTCCACATTGGCCAGACGCATTGGAGAGGTCTCATTGATAAGTTTTGTTTAGCTTGTATTTCCTAAGTCTCCTTCTACGACATAGACAGAAAGACTTGTCCTGTTGTTGAGTGGTCCTATTCTTCTCTGCCGGAAACCACACGGCGTATGTATATCAAATTTACTTACATTTTGATTTGAATTACTTTGTGTGCTTCTGTCACCAGTTATGTTCAACTATTGCCGGCTGGCGCCCACCCACAGTCACCATAGCCATACAAAGTAATCCAAATCAATTATCATGTAATATTGATATCAGCAAATACTTAAAAGGCAAAATGTGGGACCGCGGTAGTGAAATAAATAGTATAAGAGCGTACTCCGAAAAGTATTTTTTACTATCACGGTCAACTCATCACTGCATGAACTGTTTTGCACACTTCAGTGGACTTCGTGACTATTCCTGACCTGAACATCCACTGTAAGTAATTACATAAGTAACAAAAACGACGCCAAAGAATTAAAAGGCATCTAAGTCCACGTGTCTTTTGAACGTGTCTTTTGATGATAGAGCGATGATTACACTCTTTTCTCCGCGTTACTTACGTATAATTGGCTGGCCCTCACTGTAATGAGACTATTTTACGCTCCGCAGACATAAACGTGTTAATTTAAGCGTTGAGTGCTATTATAACTATTTTTAACTTTATTGTCTCACCAACCGTAATTAGACTGATGATGTGTGTTAATTATAGACATCGTTAGAGGTGTATTTTTCCGATATTTCCATAGATTTACGGTGACAACACGACAAGCCATTTTTCCAACTAAAATATCATCATCTTCATCATAAGGTCTTTTTAGTCTCCGCTGCAGGATCACGACTCTATCTGAAGTACTAGAGCCATACTTGGCCAGAGCAGCCAGAGGATTGGGCATACACTGTTCACGCTGGCCAAACGTGTTGGAAAGGTCTCATTTATAAGCTTTGTTTAAGTAGCTTGTATTTCCTAAGTCGACTTCTACGACATCCACGGGAAGACTTGGAGTAGTCCTATTCTACTCTGCGGAAAACACGGCGATAATAACTAAAATATAAAAAGTTGTTACTTTCAGCAAGGTAGGCCAACGAAACAGCATAAAACAATACTTTGACGATGCAAGTACCTTTTATGACATAAATTGTTTTTTGATCTTTTTTTGACTGTTTTTATGTTCGCTGATCACAGTGAAATAGTCGTACAAATATGGGTCAGCCAGCCAGCCAGCCAGCCAGCAACACAACAATGTACTAGTATAATCTGATAACAGTAATAACGTACAAGAAATTACTGATAACAAATTGAGTGTATGATTTATGAAAAATATATTTCGATAACATGCGTCATTCCGTACATTTTCTTGGAAAGAATGTTAACTTTCTATTATTTCGTTTTTTGATTGAGGTAAAATAATGTAATATTCGATTGAATATGGACCTTTCAAACATATTAATAGTAATGAGTAAATACGAGTAAAATCCCTGTCATTCCCAATCCTAGTGTAGATGAAGCAAAAGAGGTTTGTCAGGATCGTAGCAAGTGGAGGTCCATAGTCTCTGCATACCCCTATGGGAAACAGGCGTGATATTATTGTATGTATGTATGTATTCCCAATTCCAATGCTAATTTTTATTTTAAATGTAGTTGTAAATATAATTGACACATAAATTATTAAGTGTAAATTCAAATCATAAGATGTATGATCTCATCATTCAACACGATCATGGGACTCTGTTTGTTTGTCACTGTGTTTAGCGGAAACCTTCTAATAAGTATTTTAACATTTCTGCATTATTATTTATTGTGTATCATGATAACAAATTGTAAGTGTACTTACATTAATTTTTATTGTGGCCCGACCACGCTTTAAAATTTTTCCAATTGACAATATTATCATCAGCATCATTTCAGCCGCATAACTTCCACTGCTGGACATAGGCCTCTCCCAAGGATTTCCAAAATGACTATTCTAGAGCAACTTGCATCCAGCATCTTCCAGCGACCTTGGACAGGTCGTAAGACCACCCTAGTGGGTGGTCGTCCTAAGCTTCGCTTGCGAATATGTGGTCGCCATTCGAGAACCTTTTTGCTCCATCAGCCATAGGTTCGTCGCGCTATGTGTACCGCCCACTGCCATTTCAACGAGCTAATTCGCTTGGTTACGTCTTGATCGGTAATTTTGGAAATCTTTGGGTGAGGCCTATGTCCAGCAGTGGAAGTTTTGCAGCTGAAATGAAGATGGTAAAAAATATTAAATCACCACCCCTATTCATAAAAATCTGCAGTCTTTAATTAGTCATATACAGATACATTTTCACGTCTGTATCCCTGACGGGGTAAACAGAGCGTAGGGCCGTTAGGCCCAAAGGCTACGCTTAGCGTGGTGGTGGGCGTTAAGATGGAAGAGAAATCAAAATAGTGATGGGTTGCTAGCCGCATTGACTATTACCATGATTCAAATCTCGCCCATTCCCTCGATCGGCTCTTACAATTTGCGCGGGAAGAGAAGCAGCTGGTACATTCTACGTTTTTTCTTTTCTCCCAGACCAGCATGGAAGAGTTTTAGTCATATAGTAAGTAATTTATTTAAGGTGTGCAGACTTTAAGAGTCCGGCGACCCTAGACTTCTCCATACAAACGTAGTACACGTTTAATTTTGAAACCACATGTCAGATTCCGGTAAAAATTGGTAATTGTAAAGAAATTGCAATTATCTAGGGTTATATTGGGTTTCCTATAGTAAAATTATGAACTGGAAAGAAAATATAACGATTTAGAAGTTTCCCATACTAATGGTCAAAAATGATATAAAACACTATATTCTATTTCAAGTTCATATTTTTATTGTCGGAAACTAAATATAAACCTAGATAATTGCAATATCTTTGAAATTACAAAATTTTGCCCAAATCGGACATGTCGTTTTGAAATAAAACGTAGACTACGTTTGTATGGAAAGTTGTATTTTGGTCTAGGGTCGGGGGACCCTTAAATGAATTTGGCAGAAAAATCAGCGCTCCAAGGTCGGTAACAGATGTCTGATTTAAGGAGATTTATAATACGGCGGTATTTGAACCCTTACTTAGTTCATTTTTCAGTCATGAAATTAAGCATTTTCGAAAAGTCATTTCCAATTATATATGATGAATTTCTTGCATTGAGACGTCCTATATGTAAGCCTGATGGAAAATCATCCGTATATAACTATCAGAAATTATCCATAGGAAGTAAAAATATACTAACAAAACAATACACAATAATTAAAAGAATACTTACACAATCTGCCGAAACTAAGGGATAGGCGCTTCCGGAGCTTTTGCATTTTACTCATAGCGCCTCCCCTTTTTTCTCTCATTGTCACGCCTGTAACAAAAAAAAAACATAAATTAATTGTTACATAAAGCAAATAGGTACTCGTATGTAGTTTCGCGGCTTATTCGATTTAAAAAGGTTCTACGAAAGTTGCATGTGAAAATTCTGAAAAGGGCGGATCGATAAGCAAATTAGTTAATATCCCATTACCTTAATCACCTACAAAAACATCGAAGTCATTAGCACGCAAACGTACTTTTTGCTACTGCCATTTGTAAACCAAGACTCATTTTCTTCCTTTATTATTGCTTGCTGTTCTTAGAATTCTATTGAATTCTTATTTAAAGACCATTTTTAAAACAGCTGTTAGGTATATAAAATAAAGGTTAAACTATGTGTAATTTAGTGATTGGTTGGCATGGTGTAGTTTTAAGATATTTATTTAACCCTAGCTTGGTAGGCAGAGCCAAAACCGATAAGATTCCGAGGCAAACTAAACGGTATAGGCCTTAATATTAAAAAGCCTTAGATAATACAAAGATTTAAGGAAAAATAACTAGCCCTATGTACCTTACAAAGATTTAAGGAAAAATAACTAGCCCTATGTACCTAAACCTGAAACGATGCGTTATCTTAGATACAACAAATGAAAAAATGCCCTTAACTTTCTACAATCATTTAAAATATTAATACCTACATCTTCATAAAACCTTTTATAAATTTAAAAGAAACTCCTATTCAAAATATCAATTTTTACTCATCGCCCTAAAATAGAATTAGCCCGTTATAACTTTTACAATTTAATTAGCTCGAGAACAAGTTATAATTAATATAATATCGTTACGTTAATGCCCCTGGGGAAGAAGCAAGTGTTGTTTTCTCAAAGAGTTATATGGTGCAGTCACGCTATCAGGTTAGCTGCCACCCTTATGTGAACTTAATGGGATTAAATACATATACTTTATAGGTACATACGCATATAGATACATTGAGAAACTTCTTATCGAATTTTTTGAAGTGAAAACTTCTTTAGCGGCGTTGTGCACTTTTTTTGGAAAATTTTAAACTCGCGTCAGGACACGTGGCCTGATCGAAAATTCGTAAGACGGCGCCGGGCGCTTGTGCGAATGTTCGTGTGTGTTTATGTTACAGCGTGCAACGCGCATCCATGGATGGTGACAGCTGATGACTCGACCGTCTGTGTAGTGGCCATACTGCTGTGTATTTGAAAATGATTTTGTTGAAAATGAATTTGGTCATGCTTGTGACATTTGTGACAGACTGTGGTTCAGAAAAGATTTGAAATATTTTATACTGATAATTAAAACAATTCGTGCAAAATTATTCCCTAGCCATTCCAAAATATCAAAAATGCACAACGTTAATAATTAATATTCAAGTTTTCACTTCTGCCGGCACTCCCAGAGTGCAACCCGTCGTTTTTTTGATATTATTTTACGGCTCTGGATACTAGTCCTTTGGAGCCATTTTTTTCATTTCTTTATTCTAAACTCTAACCTAACTATACAATCAAAGGTTGGTGTAGGTCTTTTGATTGCTTCAAGGGAGCTTCTGGCGACAAAACTAAACGAGTCCACTGGTTTTCATAGCCGATTGAGTGGCGGACGGCGCACATAGGGGTATTTTGCTGATCTAGCCGGTCAAAATTATTTATTCAGTTTTTTTACTCCAAGGAGTTGCCCTGATTAACTATAAGCCATATTTATTTGTTTTTAATAAATAATGACTGAAAATATTGGGAAAAACATGTAATAAAAATATATTTTAGTAATTTATAACTTCGATATTTATTATTTTCTTAAACAAAATGTTACAAAATGTATATAACTATGATGATGATGAGTTCCATTGCTCTTCATCATCCTCATCACTTTCAGTGCCTCCAGAAACCTCCTCCGAATCAGAATCTGAGTCTCTTTCAGATTCAGGTACAGCAGGAATCATCAAAGCAATTGCTTCTTTCGTGAATGGCAGCGTTCTTTTTTTGGGTCTTGGTCTCATTCCAGTAATCAGTGGGTCGGAGCTGAGTAATAATCTATTTATTATATCAGTGTTACACTTGATCCGTGAAATTTTTCTCGCGAAATTCTGCCTGTAAAGCCGGAAATGTTTATTCCGTGCTTCAGCGGCTTCTTCCGAGAGCAACCCAATTGGTAACAATGCCTTGTCTATGACAGTAGCACCATGCACCAGGATCTTATGCATGGTAGGTGTCATAGGATGCCACGGATACAAACTTATATAAAGTTTTGCAGTGTCTATGCAATAATCTGCAAACTTGTCCAAGTGGACTTTGTGACCACTTGATATGACTTCAAGGATAACTTTGAGCCGGTAAATTAAATTATAATCAACTCCAGTTATTTCCGCAGCTAATTCAGGATCGGAAAAAAATCTTCTGCTTGTATTACCGTCATTAGTATTTCCAAACCCAGCTTTCGGTACATCCACTATTAGACCAGTTTCACGTCTAAATGTCTCTTGAATTATTTTTTTCCTCTCCATAACAATAGCTTTATCAACGTCAGATCGTAACTGCCACTTTTTTACAGTGAGTTTGTATGAGAGGTGCAATATGCTCTCAAACAGACGAATTCTAGCGTGCAAAATTGATAATCCGAATGCAAGTGCGTCTACATCAACATCTCTTTTGATTGTTAAATTGTTGAATTCTTTCGATGTTGCTCCACAAATGTAGCACCTTTTTGTTAACGTGGTCTGTGTGGCGGCATTACATACTTTTGCGTCTACCATTGTAAGCATCATAGTATGTTTTACAGAATATGACTTTTGCTCCAGTAAAAATGTTGTTTTTTGTAGGGCATTGATGGCATTTTCCACATACTCAATTTCTTCTTGAGTTATATCCACAGTTTCTTTGACGAATCTGATTCTAATAGGACGACAATATCGCGTTGAGGATGGAGTTGGATTTTGCCATACTGTTTTGGTACCACATACCAAACGAAGTGGTACAAAGCTACTTTGAAAAATGTTACTATCAGTGGCGTCATTTTCCATCTTTTGTTTGAATTGTGCCTGCTGTGATCCATCACAGCCCCACTTGCAAAACAGCTCTAATGAATCAGATTCATCTGGTCTTATATCACGTAAAACATCCTTCAAATACGTCAGTAATCTTGTTGCGGTATGGTTTAATAGATCTTGAAGATTTACTTGTGCGCATGTTTCAGTCACTTCGTATGACTCTTTGGACGGATAGCAGTCACTTTTTGCTTTTTGTAGGATGCTGTAACTAGGATACAACTTTTTACTGGCACTTCTTATTATTTCATATTGTCGCCGAGTGAGGTCAGCTTCTACGAAAACAGAAAGTGCCGATAAAGACGTTAGCTGTTTTTCTTTGTCATCTTCTACTCTTTTGTATGCTTTTTTCAACCTTGTAGCTCTCGTTGGGGAATTCATAATCTGCTTACGTATATTTGAAGCATCTTTTTTTCCAGATGTTTGTAATTTTGTTTGTGCAGCATGTACGATCAAATCACTATCTGCTGTAATACGTAAGGTTTCAGTCCTCCTTCTCTTACTTCTTTCGCTCAGCTCTTTAAATGGTTTTGATGGTCGACCTGAACCTTTAGACTGCGCTCTTGGTATTTCAAATGTATTTTTTAGCCATTCGTCATTATTATGCAGAAATCTAGCTTCGGTTTTATCAGCTTTTTTCCACCTTTGTTTAAATTCCGACTTAATATGCGAAAGTTTGTGCTTCAACGCCTTTAATTCATCTTTGGAATAGTTATCGCTGGACAAAATCCAATTTTCTAGGTAATTTAATTTTTCTTCAAAATTAGGCAAATTTTGCTCTTTCATTTTATCAAAAAGATATTTACGGGTCACAACTCTAACACCTGAATGATCAGGTGCCTCTGAAACCAAATAATTACCAAGTTAACATAGTGAAAATTCCAAATAATTTTTTACTGTTTTGGTCTGTCATCTCTGGCAAAAAAGGGGGCGGGTATGGACGGCTTATTAGGCCATAATATATTTACATAAACTATAGCCTGTCGTTATCAATTAACATAATAACCGGGAAGAAACCGGAAATACAACTAAAACCTTTTTAAACTTAAAATTGGGTAAGAAATTTTAAAAATTTTAAACTATATTTTCAAACGTCAAATAACAATACACTATCAGAAAAAAATACAGCATTATATTTTAACAATATGCGTTCTTACCTCCTTGATCCATATCCAGAACAATATTTTAAAAGAAGTCGGTAGCTACGAAAATATTTAACTTTTTGTCAGATACTGTCACACTTAGGAAACGCGTAAGATACGTGCAGTTGGAGCGATGACTAACTTCCGACTAAACAAGCGCGCAGGAGGCATCCGATAAGAGACCGGGATGGGTTGTCTATTGTTCTCTAGTCATTCGAGAACAATAAGAACCAGTTTCTTTTTACCTGCGACAACTTTTTATAAATTGATTTTTGACCGGCTAGATCAGCAAAATACCCCTATGTGCGGCGCCTAAAGACCATTGTCCGCAAATAAATATCACTACAGCCGCACTTTAACTGTCCACTTTAAACATTCCACATACTGTTCATGAGAATGAGCTTTTATGACACCGAACTACACCAATTTCATATTATAAAGTCCACTAGAATCAATCTGCAAATAATTTTAAAGCAAACTCCAAATGAACCTTTTGACTTCTCGCCAAAAACCCTTATCGAGTTTGTTATATTATCTAATACTGGTGTCATATTGTTCGAGCTCAATGTCTGACAAGTGACCACTGTGTAAATTTCCTTCGACGCAAGCAAGAGGTGGAAGTCGAAAATGACAGTGCACGAGTACTATCTCTGATTTACAAATAGAGAGGAAGGAACTTTTATCACACAGCCAGTAGCAAACAGCTTGCTTCGAAGTTCGAATTCGCACACTGAGAATTACAGGTGGAGAGAAATCATATGCCAAAGGAGGAACTGGTTAGTTATGTTTAACAACATTAAAAATCTAGATAAGACTTTAATATGTTAATGCATAAATGGATTACGTAATAAACGATAAACATAAGAACTGTGCATTTATACATGTTTATAAACATACCATATGTATAGTAACCATAGATGTGGCAGACCACTTAGAACTAAGAGTAGAATATACGTTAACAACAAATAAAATAATTGACGATAAAAAAACATGTTTCGCATAAATATACTTGTCTAAAGAAGTTGTAAAATATCACGAAGCCCCTCGCCATTTCCCTATTTGGGGTCGGCTCTGTATGTCAACTGTTTCCACTTCCATCTGTCATTCACCATATTTGCACTAGCCCCTGATTCCTTTATATCTGTCCTTACTCATTCTATCCATGTTTTCCTCGGTCTTCCTATTCCTCTGCAGCCCTCCATCTCCAATGGACCATCCTCTTAGGAGAGGTTAAAATAGAGACAGTTTAAGTCCAGAAAAATACTTGACCCTGGCATGTTGATAGTAGAGCACTTCCTCAACGCTCCGCTTATGATGCGTGCAATTGTCGCACAAATAAACTCAATGCATCGTACGTTAAATTCCTGTCGCCGTGCGTAACGTACACAGCACAGATAATCATCATTATAATTATCGTCAGGTCTTTTTAATCTCCACTGCAGTAGCACGACCCTCTTTGAACTACTAGAGCCACACTTGGCCAAAGCAGCAAGAGGATTTGGTCTTCACTCTCCACTGGCCGGATGGATTGGAGACGCCTCATTGATGTTTATAAGCTTTGTTTAGCTTTTATTTCCTAAGTCACCTTCTAAAAGACATCCACGGAAAGACTTGGAAAAGACTTGGAGTGGTCCTATTCTACTCTGCCAAATACCACACGGCAAAGCACAAATAATATAGATTTATTATTTAGAAACAAATCACAATACAAAATTTCCAGTGTGGAAAATTACAGTATCTCAAAAAATGCCTGTTGAATACGTTATTATTACCACCTCTAAAAAATGTAGTTCAGTATTCTTCGTGCTTCGTTAGCTAACAGGTAATCGCGTGCAACTACTCTGTTTTAATTAAGCAGATGATTATAACATGGAAACGCACTATGATGGCTTACAAGTCAATTATGTCAAGAGATATTAATAAGGCCGGAGAAATTATGAGAACGCATTAGATTTACTATCGCCTTGTCATTGACAAATTAGTATAACCCTTGGGGATAGGCTATTTAGTTAGAGAGTTAGAAATGGTAAAAGGCTATTTGAAGATACCGGGAGACCCTGCAAAAATGCAAGATGTTTAATATGATTTTTTTATTAACCTCTAAAGCAGTGGGGCAGTCTTAAACCAGTGACAGTAGAGGTCTGCTTATACAAACAAAATATCATCCAACAAATATCAACCTCTTGTATGATATGGATTAGAGAAAATCTTAATATATAAAACAAAGTCATATTAGTTACACAATTTATAACTCAAGAACAGCTGCACCGATTTAATGAAATCAGCTGGACCGATTTTAATGAAATTTACTAAGTATGGATATAGAAGATATAGGATCGTTTTTATCCCGAAATTCCCACGGGGAGCGGAGTCCGCTGGCACAGCTAGTTTAAGATAGATTGGAAGGAAGTTCGTTACTCTACTCATAAAGTAGGTAGGTATAACGAATTTTCTTCTCACTCCTTTTTTATTAACCATGAAATTCTATGTTGTGCTTTCAGTTTTGCTGCTAGTTAAATTACCATTTTGAATCACAATTTACATTACATTCGGCAATCAGCTTAATACGAGTATTTCTGGAAATCCGATCAAAATCTCATTTGAATTCCGTGTCGGTAGCTTTTTACGCGGTGTTTATTTTAAACGTGCGATATGCATCGTTGTTATGCCGGCCACGGTGTCGTCACGATGTCGGCATGCGAACATGTGGAGAGGAAGCGCTCGCGAATTTGTCGAATGTTTACGGAATAGACGCTCTGGTGAATTTGCAAGCAGATTGGAAGCCCGAATACAAAGAACGGATATGTGTATGGTTATAAATCTCTTTAATAAGATTTATGACCGCTTCCTATCTTGATTCTGTTGATTTAGTGCAAAGTGGACAAACCCTGACTGAAGAGGTATTAAAAAAGCGCGTATCTGGTTTTTGCACTTAGCTGATTTTATTTACTCTTTGAGTGCGATGAGTAAAAAGCAAATACCACAGTAAATCATAAACCTACAGTCTTTTGCAAGAGAAGACTCAATAGGTAGGAGCAATCCTAGCTCAGAGAGATTTTGTAAGTAGCAAAGTAGAACCACATTTAGACTTAAGTAATGTAGGTACTTATTAATTTTAGTTTAGATAGTTCGAGTAAGGACATATATTTTTTCTTTAATCCTTTCCTTACTAATATTACAAATGCGAAAGTGAGTTTGTAATTTGTTTGACGTTTGTTACCACTTCAAGCTCCAACCACAGAATCTATTTAGATGAAATTTAATATGGATGTAGTTTCATACCCAGGGAAGGACATAAGATATATTTTATCTTGAAATTCCCGGAATTCCGAAGCCCACGGTCACATCTAGTATTTTATACTCTTCACAAGGTATAATTACGAAATTAAATGGATAAAAGTAGCACCTATGTACTAAGTTTACTTTTATAAGGTTTTATTTGTAACTTTTTCAGTGTACATGAACCAATAAAAGTAGTAGTTCGCCACGAACTTGGACCTCGCGATTATTATTTCAGAATAATGTACATGATTTGGATGAATTTTACTATCGGTGCAGGTTTACCGATATGCGAATTCATGGTTGTGACCAAATTTCCAAAATAGTTGCCAATCACAGTTCTTTCTTCAAATGACTTTCGATCTAGCTCTTAAATGTCAGGAGCACCTTCCAACCATACAATCCCATGGATATGAGGTCTACCGTGATGCCGAAATTCAGTTCTGAACCAGTAGTCTTTCACCGAAAAATGACCCATCATTTTTCAAATGACAAAGTCAGCTCGTTTTTGTAATAACCAGGTTTAAATTTTTATTTGTATTGCCATGGCTCTATGCCGCTGCTCATTGGTTTCTTACTTTCTTCGTAAAGCTACTTCGCAGTCTTTGATTGCTGTTGATCTCTTGTTAGTTCGTAGCATAATTACTTAAACTACTACAGAAGCACAGACAAGCAGCGATAGCGATTGAACGAAAGTTCGCTCAACAAGATTGCTAAATTTAATAAACAAGCCAACAATCAATCAAAATAAGCAAAAACTAAAGAAAAAAAACTAATCGTAAAATAAGCAAAACCCTTTTATTTTAAGTCGGTTAAATAAGATAAAATTTATAGAACCACTTATGAAACTCAAAATAATAACCATAATAGCTATTCAGAGAAATTACTTCGTGGACCCCAGGGGAGATATTATGTATTTTTAAGAAAGTTGTTCAGTAGCCCGGACTGAATTCACCGTTAAATAGTTTTGTAAGAGGATTTGTATTGTATATTCGTAACGGCTTAGTCAGCTAGACTTCGCGAGTCACCCTAAACCCGTTTAAGTATAACGTATAAAAAAGTTGTTCAGACAAAAAAGTTGTTCAAATAAAAAAATATCGTTTTCATAATGGCAACAAAAGAGTCTACTGACATTTTTGAAAATATTTTGAAATGGCGGATATATGACAGTTTTAAAATTTTAAACCCCCATATTTCCGCCATTTTGAAAAATTTCGGAAAACTGGCTCGATAAAAAAATTCTATTTAGTTGCTGAACCTGCTTACAAAATTTCATGAGAATCGGTTAAGAAATGCGACCTGTAGGCGAGAACAGACAGACAGACAGACAGACAGACAGACAGACAGACAGACGGACAAAAGAATTTTTGGCTAGTCTCGAAACTGAGACGCTTCGCTCGCTTCGCTCGCTCGGTCAATAAATAAAAGTGACCAGCTCTCACAGATACATCTATAATCTATATCCGTGCCGGCTCTGCGTAATTTTATTATTATTGCTTATAATACGTACGAGTAGCACGAGCTGCCAAATGAG
This sequence comes from Acrobasis consociella, assembly GCA_963555685.1. Lineage (NCBI taxonomy): Eukaryota > Metazoa > Arthropoda > Insecta > Lepidoptera > Pyralidae > Acrobasis > Acrobasis consociella. Next base: position 5,705,939 of record OY743114.1, read on the forward strand.
TGGAGTGGCGCCATCAAATTCCAGATCATATCCGAGCGTTGGCGTTGATCTACTACATATTTATCAAATCACTAGCTTTGCCCGTGGGCTTCTCTCCCCGTGGGAATTTCGGGATAAAAACTATCCTATGTTCTTCCCTGGGTATCAAACTGTATCCATACCAAATTTCATTTAAATAGGTTTAGTGGTTGAAGCGTGAAGTGGTAACAAACAAACAAACAAATATACTAACGCACTTGCGCAGTAGGATTAGTGCGACCACCACCTGTACATAATATAGTTCAATTGCTTTGATGTCTTAGAATACTGCGAGTGCTACAACACGAAAAATAATATCTATATTTACATCCCGTAGAAGTTATATATTTCTGTAAAAAATATATGGTGCCCTGCGATTATTTCTGACAGCTTTGCGTTAGAAAATACAAATATAGTAATTACTATTTACATACCTAATGAGGGAAGTCTAGTCTAGTCTACATTTTCTACTCCTAAATGTTGTCTGACCTCAATGATTTTTTAGTATGTTACTTTTCAAAATTTTGTATAATAAAAAAACTAAACGTTAAAACGTACTTTCTTGACCTAAGCCAAATGTACATTTACTACAAAAATTTAAACTGAACACAGGTGGACAGAAAGAACCAATTTCCTTCGAAGTATTTTCTGTTCTAACTGGAAAGTTTTGGCTCAGGGCCCAGCACATCTCAAGATCGGACTCCGCCGCAGTAAGCCGGTCTCGCCGAGATAGACTATACTGCATCCAATAGCACTGCACTGGCCCAGAAAGCAAATTACTCCTTTTATGACACGTTCTTGTTGAATTTATAGAAACTGCAAATGGCAGATTTGAACCGACCTATACGATTTCCATAGATATCGTAAAACATGAGCACATTTCACTGAAATCTTATAGGTAATTTTAGTCTGAAATTCCCAAGATTTCTTGGAACAATTTTTAAACCAATAAAATATTCAATTCCGGGAATACCAATTTTTTATTTCCATTGTTTTGTATAACTTTGGAATTGGGCACGTTTCTCATACGGACAAGTATCGGAGGAGGTCGGATTTTGTTTACTTGAGGTTCATTTGCAGTTAGCCGAAATATGTGTTTAATGAGGTGTTTACTCACGTGTGACAACATTTACCTGTTCCGTTGCAACCATTCATTCGAGCACACAATCTGTCATAGCTTCACCCAGACATGTATCAGATAGTAATAAGGATTAATATGGCATAAACGGAAACTCGGCGCCACTAGACTAAGTCAACAACCCTAGAGTCTGTTCAAACATGACCACCATAGGCAAACAAGCGCTATCTAATCTGACAAACGACAGGACAATATGTTATAGCTATACGACCACAGATCGATCACAGCGTTACTAGGGAATTTCATACAATCTTAATTTGGTTGAGCATAGATAAATTAACGTTATCATTTTTCTTGAAAATGTTATTACCTTGTCACGGTGTAATTTAGATATGTTCGTATCACAAGGAATTAAACAAAAATACCTTGGCACTTCATAATTAAACATTAGCTGTAAAATTAGCTTACTCTGAAAACATTTTCATTGGTGATACTTCAACAATAGAATTTTATTATACATCTCATGACAATAAACATTTTGGCTCCAATACTAAGGTTGTTATCCGCTATAATGATGCATACGTAACGTGTCGGCAAGGGTCGTTTATGAACTTTACGATTCATAAATTTACCGCTGCGTAAGTATACCATTTTGCCGCAATGTCCTCCAGATGAAAACATTGGAATGGAACCTGCTAATCTTGTCGCGAGAAAATTCTGAGATTTCGCTTCATTCATTTATCTAAAAGGTTTTAATGTGATTGTGGAAGTGTATTTGAAGATTTGCAAGAAGTTAATCAAATAAATTGGAAGAATATCTATCAACATGTTTTTTAGAATTACAGTTAAGAATAAAACAGGAAATTTGATTAAGGCTCCTCCCTGCGCTAACGACCTTGAAAACACAAAAAAATTAATTTCTCTTTCTGTAAGTGAGATTATTAGAAACCCTCCTACAACTTTTTAACTAGTATCCTGAAGTTTCATTAGAACCTCGAAAGTCATTGAAATACTATCCGGTTTAGAAACCTTTACAAAAAAAGTCAAAAATGGCCGTTTTTCGTATTTTTTGCAAAGGAAAATTCAGGGTATTTTATTTTAATGATTTTCGAGGTTCTAATGAAACTTAAGGATACTAGCTAAAAAGTTGTAGGAGGGTTTCTAATAATCTTACTTACAGAAAGAGAAATTAATTTTTTTGTGTTTTCAAGGTCGTTAGCGCGGGGAGGACCCTTAAATAATAATTCTTAATTCTTTGTTTTTTGTTGGTTGTAATAGGTCCTATCGTTAGGGGTCCCCCGACCCTAGACCAAAATACAACTTTCCATACAAACGTAGTCTACGTTTTATTTCAAAACGACATACCCGATTTGGGCAAAATTTTGTAATTTCAAAGATATTGCAATTATCTAGGTTTATAACTAGTTTCCTACAGTAAAAATATGAACTTGAAATAGAATATAGTGTTTTATATCATTTTTGACCATTAGTATGGGAAATTTCTAAATCGTTATATTTTCTTTCGTTCATAATTTTACAATAGGAAACCAGTTATAACCCTAGATAATAGCAATTTCTTTACAATTACCAATTTTTACCGGAATCTGACATGTGGTTTCAAAATTAAACGTAGACTACGTTTGTATGAAGAAGTCTAGGGTCGGGGGACTCTTAAGCAAAAAACTCCACTATCTGTTTCCATCCTTTGCGGTCCCTAAACGTGATCTACCATTCTTTTTCAAACAGTGTAAGATCGTCCGAATTCTAATCGTGATTAACAAAAAAGCACAAACTTTTTAACAATCGTCAAAAATAGATCTAAAATAAATGTAGTAAACAAAGCATCTAACGTTGCATAAAACAAAAACTGACTGGATTTCAAGATTTTCAAGCGAAGGTTAATCTTCGACAATAAAGCAAGTACAAATAGCAATCGGGAAATAAAAATAAACGAAGATACTCGACGCAGGTTGAACGCGAGTTTACAAGCCGATGAGAAAAAGAAACAACGATAACAGCGAAATAATGGCTCTGAAGAAATGAACGTGTAAACAGAGCTACGGGCAAGTCATACAGTTCCGCATACCGGGATTGTCCAATGAACTCGTTCCCGGCGCCCACGCTTCTCAGCATTGCGACAAACAGCGGGACTGCACATAATAAATATCACATATTTACGCGACACACCACACCTCGCTCAGCTAAAACAATCCGAGGTTATTTATATGCAAAAAGTAAGTACGCTGTTGGCGTATTAGACGAAATGATGATAAATGTGCGTGGAAATCACAGTCAAAGAAGTTGTGTGCGTGTTTTGCATTTGCAGATATCGGTACGATCTACTATACAAAAACTATATCAAGTAAGTAAATCTAGTATTTGTGTTTAAGAGTTTTGGTCGTCGGTCTAAATTTCCGGACAAATACATATTTAACCTAAGCCGATATTTGCCTAAAAACTTCCATTTGACTATAGACTTATAGTAAGTGACAAAATCACAGAACATGTTCAAACTGATATCATGACATGATAGAGGTAAAGCTTTTATTGGACACAAACAAATATAGGCGATGTTTTATGAATATAAATAAAGCAAGATAGAGCAATATATGTCAAAAGAATTTCGACACCGACGATATAACCATTTAGAAGTAAGATCTTTTGACAACAGTACGTGGGTGCATAAGAGATAACGACCCACGCGACGGCCCTGGAGCCAATACTTTTCATTTGTATTGTAGGGAAAGAGATAAATAAACTAGTATACTGACACCCACTGATGACAAGGTATTTCGGAACGATGATTTTATTGGTTTTACTAAACATATGGATGGACTTTATTGTGTTGTAACATAAATAATTAATATACATACAACTTACTCGTACTTCATCATATATTTAAATTTTAATAAGTTCACATAAGTATAAGGTAAAGGGGGTTTACGTGGTTGGATTTAACAAAATAATGAAATCATTTAACTAATTTGAAAAATAAGATTTTCTTTATTGCACCAACTAAGAATGCCAATAATCAAAAATACATTTAAAATATGGTAGGTACAAAGGCGGACTTAATTAAAAAATAAGTAGTACATTGTTGATTTTATTGGCGACATGACAATGACAATCATAATATTCCTTAATCAGCAGCCATAAAATCGTTGCTTTTTATAGTTGTGGCCATGATATAAAAACCCGTCTCCACGCAAATGATGTCATATCCTAACGAATTTCTGGAAGTAAGTGTGAATGATACCATGTCGCTTTAGCCAGTCATCATAGAATAACATCAAGAAAACATTCCCAGAGAGGATTGTGGTACTTTTAGTTTTTATCCGAAAGTTAAAAAGGAAAAACAATAGAAGTTTTAAGTTAAAATTAAAGATAGGTAGGTAATTTGTAAAAAAAGCACTTATTTTTGTAGTGAACGAATGTGCAAATGAATATTGCATGAATTATAATTTGTGATATTTAAAAGGGCCGCGACGCAACTTAAAAAATATATTTCAAGTTGCATCATTTTGAATCAACAGTTATACTAACTCATAAATCAATTTTAAAACTAATCATGAAGCGTTATTTGCCAAGTTAATACCTAAAAATACCCCTGTACATAGTACAATTACATTTATTTATTTGTGATACCATACTTTTTGACAACATTTCAGAAGGAAAAATATAGGTAATTCTCTGAAATATACAAAAATAGCAGACAAAGGTTAAAGGTCATATACATATTTGTACCTGTATTTAGTTACAATTCACACATAGTAAAACGATTCATCTTGCTTTTTAGTATAATAAAACTTACATCATGAACAACTTCCAATTTTTTTTAAGATTAAAATCTTACTCCTTATCTTTGCCTAATCGAAATATATAAAGGTATTTTTAATATACCTACATGAATAAGTAATTTTACTAGAAACATGATTCGAGTACTGAATGTTGTCGCTTTGTTGTTCAATCGGATCAAAAGGGACTGGACGCTACAAGTTAATATTACTTATTAGTTTAATATAGTTAACGCGCCCATACCACCAAAAGCTAGCCTTTCCGATGCGAACGGCCGAACGTGCGAAAGTCGCCGTGCGACCTTGCCGGGCAGCGCAGACAGCCGCGTGCCATTCCACCCACTGCACACGATTGCACCGCACTGCACCAAACACCCTTGACTACAGATCGCCGCAAAACTTTAGTTTTTGTCAAATCTCAAAATTTTAAGCAACTTTGAAAATTGATATAATGCAATAAAACGTAGATATATGTAATAAGATGTCGCAGACAGAAGGAGACTTGTGCTTAGCAGTGGGCCTTGATAGCAGACGATGATGATGATGACGCCAGTGACAAATAAGCATCGAATTCGTAAGATAAATTTAATAACACTTAATACTCTATCACTACTGTAATAGCGTTTAGCAGTAATATTTGGATTAACGATAAAGGCTGATACAACAGAAAACAATAATATCGAACCGACGATACAAAGAATTAACCAGACTAATCAGTATTGAGTGCAACACAGGAAAAAACTAAATCCTCTCCACCTTGTTGATAAAATGTATCATTGTAGGAATTTCTTGGATAATCCGTGAAGTGAAGAGCAATGACTGAAAACTAAAAATAAGCATTCATGTCGTTCTATCTTTAGCTAAACAATGACTATTGACAATTTTGATAAGATACTCGTACCTTGTTTTTCTGTATTGCAAGTTACAAATGCCTAAAAATCAAAATAAAAATTGTTTGATAAAAGACTCAGCAAACATTTTGTTACACCTTCAAAATATTTTTTAAATAAAAGACGTTGGAAGAATTCCCCAAGAAATGTCACAGCGATAAATATACACCACGAAAACTTCCCACAAGAAATACGAGTCATATTTCTGTTCGCCCTTCTAAATCCAATCGAGTTTTAATTTTGTATACACATAACTTTATATTGGTATTAAATAGTCTATATTTCATCACCGTGTTAACATCAAAGGGCTACACAACTGAGGAGTGAGTTGTGTATCTATTAGCTAATTTATTACAAGCGTAATAAATCTCAAGGAATTGGGTTGTATGTAAAAATAGAATTTATTTGTAGATGAATTCCAGGGGACTACCTGGATGCAATAAATTATTATGTTTAGTTTTAAATGACGCCAAAGAATTAAGAACAAAAGTACATGACAAAATTTAATTTGTAGGTATGGTTTTCCGCCAAAGCAAAAAATATTTTAAACCATAGTATACATTTGCTCACGGTTGGTGCCTTTCTAGGTTTGCTACTCTAAATGGAACTGAGAGAGTCACCTGGCTCGAAGTAACGAAGGCAGGTGGAGTGAGGCCGTCTTTACCGAGTGGTACCTCGGTAATGGGATACGCAGTGTAGGACGTTCGGCGGCTAGGTGGGTTGACGATGTCAGGCAAGTGACAGAAAATAACTCGAAAGCGATGGCCAGTGACAGAACAAGACTGGCCAGTGACAGAACAAGATCAGTCCAACAATGAGTTTATGAATGCTGACCCTGATTTGCAAAATCGTACCAGAAGATAGATTAAACATTGTATTTTACAATAAAAGGACAGACCTTAAGCAAACAATTAAAAATAAAACATGAGAGTGCAAAATGCCCAGACTTCCTGCTTCAAGCCGAGGTGAACACTCGCATTTTCCATTTCATAGCTCCAGGAATAGATTCTGTTTAATATAAAGAGGCCATGTACTAAATGACAGAGTTAATAGTATTTTATAGTAAAAGGCCGTTGACAGAACAAGCGCCAGTGGGCTGATGCAAGCCACAACCGAGAGATCTCTTGAACCAACGCCAAGAATGCATTTCCACTAATACGTAATTGAAAATTAAACTATACTATTAATTTCACTGTTTTAAATTAGGAAGACAATGAGCCAAACAGGCGAGTACCTAAATTAGGAAGAGGTTGGCATACTATTGACTTGACTAACGGCGTTGTTGGATTATGTTGATTCATTTAAAAAGGGGCATATCGAGACTTTCTTTTAGTGTGAAATATATAAGAAAATAATACAGATAAAGTACCACGTCTCTATTCCTACCGAAGACAGCAACAACCAATATTTGGGACATATTAAACTCATTCTACTTATGAGTATACATCTAAACTTGAATAATACTTTATTACTATTAACACTTTGCATTGCACATAATTTATGGTTCATCTATTTGCATTCATTCCATAAACTGTGGTGAAAACATTATAGTTGGTGATTTCTCTAACAAGATCTTCAGAGACACTATTATCGTATGCAAGCCGTACATAAATAACAGGGTTTTGTAGGTAACGCAAAACCTATTAGAGTAAACTGTAAGTCTTCAGTTTAGTTTTAGTTGAAATAAAATAAACACATTCTTTTAATGAAATTAAGCTGTAAGAAAAATTTTCAAGTGCGTGTGTCAAAAACAGATGTACTTACTTACATAAACATCAAAATTAACAAAACAAAGTTAAATTAAACATCAATTAGTAGTTCAAACAGAACTGTAGCCAAACTTTTGGTGATGATTCAGAAAAGCCAACATCATTTATTTATGAGGGAATGATTCACTTGTATCTAATCAATGATTCTAGTCAATTAACATGCGTATAACTGAATCATTGAATTACTGGCAATACGATGAGCACAGAAAACGACAACAGTGTGTCATTTCATAGACTTATTGATTGACGTCAAAAAGTAATAATTCAGATATTAAACACGTCATGTCATGATTAATAAAAAAAAGGACAACTGCCTTATATTCCTAAAGAAATCTGACTATGCATTCAACTCTTTTCAGGCATATTAAAATTATAGCGGAATACAGTAAAACTCACACATACATGAACCCTAAAAATGAACGTGAACGGGAATGCCACATGGCATTAGTTCCGCCACTTGTACGTTTTATTTACTATGCAATAAGGTTATACAAATATGCATTTTTTTAACAGTTGAATAAAAATATTACGAAAATCCAATCAACTTGAGTGTACTTATTTGGCCAACTATAGTTTTAATTAGGAATATTAGAACTTAATGTTTTAAAATTTGCACAAAATGCAAATATTAACCGATACACATTTTATGATAAATAGAGGTTTACCTACACGTCTAACCGCTATTTATCATAAAATCTCATTAACAATTCTACAAAACAAGGCTGTACTCATTGACTTGCTTAATTAAACAGCTTATCTATTGTAGTTTAATTTAAGGCCATACCCAAATTTTCCGGGGTCCAGTGGCGCCGCCATTTGAAATAAATCATTTGAAAGGAAACGGAGATATCATTTAAAATTGTGTCTTGATCAAGCCCTAGATAACCCTTAAAACTATTTTATGAACTACTGTTTATAGTTTAAAGTGAGAACGTGAAGCTTTTCTACGCACATTAGCCAAAAGTGGCCGTTTTTCGCAAATGTGCGTCGAAAAGCTTCACGTTCTCACTTTAAACTATAAAAAGTAGTTTAAAAAATACTTTGAATGAGTATCTAGAACTTGACCAAGACACAATTTTAAATGATATCTTCGTTTCCTTTTAAATGATTTATTTTAAATGGCGGCGCCACTGGACCCCGGAAAATTTGGGTATGGCCTTAATGTTTAGTAATTAGGAAACTTAATATCTTTCAATATTTACAGTACACTTTTAGACGGAAAATGAAGGCTAACAGTTATATAACTGACAAGAGGAGGAAAACGTGATTACATCTGGTGTTATCACATTTCGTCATAAATATGACTGGAGTCCAAGTGCACAAACCGTAGAAACTCTGAAAAATTGAAAACGGTCTTGTCAATAAAACCTGACATGACCCGCCACTTAGCAAACCCCTAGACAAACGACACAATGGTAAAATCATAAACGTAACAACATATTCGTCAACGAAGCTCGTAAAAGCAATTAAAGACAATTTTAGGAGTAATTCATGAGACGAATTAAAGAAACCAGTCTGCCTCGACGCAGTCGCAGACGTCGGCCGAATATTAATTGACTCTCCTGTTTTAATTTCTGACTGCGCTGCAGGTGTTCGGTTCTTCAACCTCTCATTACATTATTCGGCTACTGTACAAGTCGAATCACGATACGAATTACTAAAAGGAAACGTAAATTTAAATTGTTAAACAGGGAGACCTTAAATGGTCAACGACATTCATTTCCAGTTTACTAATAAAAACATGAAGAATACGAGGGGCTGAGTGAAGGCAGGACAAAAATGCAAATAAAGCTGACACAAAGGCACTCATTGAAGCAAGAGAACTGAGTGCACACGACTCGTGACCTCGAACCTGTGACCCTGCGCACAATACCAACAATTGTAATGTAAATGCGGATTTAACCCGCTGTGCCAGTCATACCATGGTACGGTTTGTTGAAGATTCAAATTACACTGCAATAACACTTATAGACATAAGCTAAAGAATGTCTGCTATCGATCTAATTTACTATACATGCTATATTTTTCTGTATCGAAGTACTTACAAATTACTAACTACGGTGGCGCAAAATCCTAAGTGAATCTTGGACTCTTGCGGTCTTGTCAACGTATAATAATGTATGTAAGTACATTTGTATTGTATGTATGTCTGTATCTAAGTATAAGTTATAAATCTAAGGGGTTTCCTTTAAATAAAAAATACTTTTGTACTAGTTTTCCCCGAGAGAAATGGATCCCTCAAAAGATATAATAACAACTATCCAACGCGAAGTTACTAAAATAGTTAGATTCCAAATAGTTTTAAAACCTGAGGAGTACAAACCTTTAGATATTAATAATTATGATATGAAAGTTAAATAGATTCATTATAAAGTAGTAAAGCGAATTCGTTGAGATAAAACGAGGCTCACGAGAACGCAGAAAGCGCAACAACACGCATTCTAAACTATCTCGAGATTAGTAATTACCACGCGGGTGATTATAAACATACTTAACCAGTTACTTACAATTAGGATTGTTTAAACATCGTTTATGTTGTTTATTGTAGTGCCACAGGCGTACTTTCCCCGGTTTGTCCCAATTAAGATTACCCAGAAATTTCTAATGAAATGTACACTTATTAAAGAGTGGGAAATTTTAACCAACTAGCAGAAGCCCACGGCACTTGCCTGTGTGGTAAAATTTTTGACAATCCTCACATTTTCCTACTGTTTAGCTGTTTACAGCTGAGCCGAGCTCAGTGGCCCAGCGGAAGTGCACATTACTAGCGCTTTCGCAAGTAAAGCGACACTAGGCGTGGTCCGCATTTGGATGGTGCCCACAAGTGGCATAAAAATTTCTCAAGCTCCTCCGTGCTTCAAAAGGCACGTTAAGCCATCGGTCCCTGCTGTCATCGTTGTATAGAAGACGTCAAGCTAATTTAGATGCCTTCAGGCAGCCTGAAATATCTGACACCAGTATTGGTCACTTACACACACGAAAAACTACAAGCTGAGTTTCATACAAACTTTTGACCCTCATTTTAACGCCTATAACTTGAAAAAATCCTTAGTGCACACTTACTTCTGACCCAGCGGTTTCAACTATGCGTTGATCGATCGGTCAGTCATCCAGTTAGTTTTTTCTTTGAAAAACAATAATTCAATGATTTTGCACATAAATTCTGACCAGTTTCTCATTAGAAAGCTAAACACCTTGTGCAATCATGGCTCTTCCAAACCCGCAGTAGTTCCGAAGTTAGTTATGCTGAGTAACAAAATCTATGTTATGGTTTGAAATACTTAGCAGATGATACAAAAACAGACAAATACGAGAAGCTACTTTGACGATACGTGTATGTAAACTTTCCCCGTAATGCTATACATAAGTGAATCCATTCCACCATCGCCCTAGTTGTTTCAGATATATGCCTCTTCAGTACAGATACTAAAACGTACGAAAAGAGTACCAATAAACAAAAACGGAAATATGCGCCGTGGGATTTCATTGATATATCAATGTACTTCACATTACTTCTGTTCCAAATGGAATGAGGATTCCTGTCGGAAGAATAATACGCGAGATGCGAATATTCTATAGAAAACTTTCATGATATGATAACTATTGTAGACGTAAGTAGTACAATAGTTATCATATGGCAACCGACGGCGGCAGGTTTAGCGAGGTGTGACCGATTCGCCGTGGCCAGCCAAGCGTTCACTTCTCCCTATGGGTTCCGGTGTTATGAGATTAAGTAGAATTTAGAAATCACAAGATGATTCAGCCTGCTTACCCGGTTTATTTCAATGGACATACAATTAGCTCAGCTAAGTTATAATTTCGAAAGAAAGTCTTATATTGATATGAGAAGTGAATTCGGCAGCCGCAAGTACATCGAAACTGGTGATGTTACAGCTAGAGAGAAAATTCATCACCTTCTTAATGGATTACGTGATGTGAACAATATTTTTGCAACAACGCCTAGTTACTATAATACAGTTTATAAAATACAAGGGCATAATATACTGACGCCAGCTTGCTACAGTAAAAAGTCTGAAAATTACATCACTTATGGAAACTGATGAAGCTTTTAAGCAAGTAATGGTTTCAATTTACATTTCATAGCCAGACTAAATGAGTCCAACGATACAGCAATGTACGCTTAGATACTTCTAGTGTGCTGGAACGACTCCCAGGTAATCAATCGATTGAACGTACAGTTCTTCATGTATAGGTATATGCCCTTGATATCACATATCACATTGCTCATTGTTCCAACAGAACAATTGTCTATAACAGTCATTGCTATAAAAGTACAGTTGTCTATTAGAATCAAACATAAAACAATCGTAAGTCGAAGATCGTCTTCGTACCTTACAGTCTTCGTACCTTTATAATACGAGTATGATTGTAAGGTTGTGACTTCAACGCAATCTTCAAAAAAATCTATTTTCTTTCTACCCAATCTCTACCCATAATTAGGTAGATGACTGAGTCGAGAATAAATTAATCGATATTATTCATAAAATAAAACGTCACAAAACAGTGTCACTTTTCATTGACCCTATCCATTTTTAACATGATTTTAAATTTATTAATGCATAAAAACTGATATTAGGAGCGCTATTTGACTTTAAAAAGCATGACATCACAATTTCGTATTTCATACAAACCCCATAGAAAATGTTTGTTTTGACGTTTTGAAAAAAGTGTCGGATTTGATTTGTTGTCATTTAGCGAATTGATACAAATCTTTACACAGATTGCTATGCGTAAAGATTTGTATCAATTTTGTTTTTTTCTTGTAAGTATGGGTACATTACATATTGTTTCCTCGTATAAAATTAGTTTTATATTGGAGCTTTTTGTCATTATACAGATTACCTTCTATTATTTTCATTGTTTTGATTCTAGCAAGCTATCTCAAGCAACAATCTCTACTATAATCTCAATATAACCCTTATTTAGAAACTAATCATGAATATCAATAAAGTTAACAGTAAAGCTTATGATCTTGAGAAATTCCCGCCCACCTCGATCAAAAGCCTCATAAAATCTAAGCCCATTGACTTAAGGACTTGTATGTGCAAATCTAACTGTACCCGCGTACCAGCAACTTTTTGCTGTCTTGGAAATGACATATAATTGCTCAAACAACTTCCTAGAGCCGCAAACGCATGTCATGGCTAACGTACACAGGTAGCTATTAAGCCTACCAAGGCCTGTATGTTTTGTGCAGGTCCACTTTTGTTCTTTGTGCAATCTGTTGTAAGGTTATATCTAAGACTTGTAGATATTAGTTTAGAATTAATTTGTTTTTGAACGTTACGTATGACGACCTCGACACAATATTTTATCAAATTATTTATTTATAACAGCGATATCTAACCATTAAAACTAGTTTAATAATTAAGATGTGCTTAATTGGCACAGAATCAATATAAGTACAATAATAATTAGTTAACAGAAACAACCGTTTAACTTTAAATTTTAACTGTTAACAAAGTGCTCAAGAACTTACGCTTAGAAGACGCTTATGTAGAACGTCGTTCGCTGAGAATAATCAAAGTTCTTTGCAGTGGCGACATGACATCCATCTCTAAAATTACAGGATATTTATTTTTATTCTATATAATAGTTAAGTCACTAACGTTTTGTCCCCAAAGATACTTTTATAACAACTGGGTTTAATCTTTTTCACAACTTTGTGTTTGTATTTTAGAGTTTCATAACAAAAGACAATGCATTAACTGAAATAAATAAATCATTCGTGATATTTCGTTGACCCCATCGTGGTATTCGCACCTGCTCCTGATACGAATATCCTATATGGCCGACGGATGCCACCAAGGCCACACCTGGAAATTCTTTATCTTGATTATCAAAAGACATACTAAATAATAAGAGAATGGCTTGTTATTATATAAAGATGAATATTATATTCAAGGAATAAACTGATTTCTAAAGATGATAATGACCGAAAAGACGTGAGACACTTAAAAGTGATTACAAGTGAGATAGTTAGCCAATGAATTTGGCGAGAAGTTGGAAATGAATGCCTGTTGTTCGCAAAAAAAGAAAGTGAACTTTCACAGCGGCATTTCGGTAAGCAATATCGAAACATAAATTCATATTCATGTAATGACTAATTTCCATTACTTGCATAATCGCCAGGACAGTCACATTTGGAAATTTGAAAGGATCCTCATTTCAAAGCATTATAAAAACCTTTTTTCCTTTTTCGGTAGAATTGTAATTCAACAACTTGTACATATATATATTCTGAATAAAGGAGCAGGTAGTTTTTACGTTCCTCAAAATGATTCAAGCCAGAGTTAGACAGACAACTAAGGCAACTTGATGAATAAAACATGTAACCGAAAGGATGACTGTGACTGATACGCGCTCTACAACGGAGAGTTAAGTAATAGAATTTTAATTAGACAATGTATATCATCATAAGAAACTATTATTTAAGTACAAATTACATCAACTAAGCAAGTACTTGTGAAGTTATGCAAATGAATTAAAATCGACCAATCAACCGTTGCATTTAAATGCAATAGATTGATATGCAACACACAGGGCTCCATTTACATCAACATGTGTTCCTTACATGTGTGTACTAGGTAACTATAAATAAAATGTAAACAACGTTCGCCGATTGTTTATGCATTTGAAAACTACCACGAATGCTATTGGTAGCACTTGATTTAACGAGTTATTCACTCGATTTCATTTAACGCTAGTCCTTTGTTGTTAAATTGAATAAAAACAACGCTAGAAATCGATTGTTTTCACAGTCGGTTTTTGAATACAAGTATTAATTCTAAAATTACCTTCAGATATCGTGGGCAGCACGTTGACAAAGTTAACAATCCCGACGCCTGTTAGCTGACTCATTCACCAAAATCAACTATTAGCGACACTTCCAAGAAACGTCTACCTACAGACAGACACGATCCGCGAAATGCTCGCCAAAATTCAAAACAATACGGTCACACACTTGTCACTTATCACGTAGCCCACATAGATATAAACGCGTTATTTTAAAATTTGACACTTGCAAATGTTGCAACAACGTTGTGATGCGCGAGTGTGGGTTAAAAATGTGTTGAGTGGTCACTGTGCACTTTTTCCATAATAAGCGGGAGAAATGGTGAAGTATCACATAAGAGCGCCCTAGATTGCGATGTCGAGTGGCATGCGCCTGCGCCGTGCTGCTCCGATGACTCGCTGGAGCCTACTGACTACCGGCCAGACAGACAAGTTAAGTGGCAACGCCCGTTCACCAGTTCACCTACTCTTATCTTGCGATGACGGTGTACTTGTTCATTCTGCGCGCTTACTTAACTGCCCGCTTATAAGGCTGTATCGAATTGACTCCACCTAGACAGCGGAGAAGATTGAAGGATTAAAACAAAGCATTGTAAACGGCAAGAGAGAATAAGCAAGTAAACATAATATATGGTAAAGTCATCTGATAAAACAAACAACAGTGCCTTAAAATTGAAATAACAAATAATAAGAACGCAAGCTATAAAAATAAAACTCAAATGCATATAGTAACGAATACAATAGCACTAATTACCTCTATATTCATTAACCGCTAACATGATCAATTTTCATTTAAATTTTGCGAGGCGAGTACAGGATTAATTTTCAATGACAGGCAAATTGAAAACAGTAGAACGACTCAGCGAATTTATACCACGGGAAACAACGAATTTTACAGTAATGTTTTATACAACATGACACATCTACTGCCTCTTGTGCATTAAAGGCAAATCTCTACCAAAGGAAAAGTGGTAAAAACGCCTCTTACATGTCAGTAGAAGTTTTCCTTCTTTAATCCCGAACCAGAGTTATAGCATACTATGAAATAACAGCTGACTCTAGCCAATGGCGACGTTAAGTAGCCACATATCAACAATTCCACAATCTTTACTGCGTTCCGTTCCAAATGATCAATCATATCGCAACACAATATCAGATCGATAGTCTTGCCTCAAAGGTCGTACACTAGTTTTAATGTAGACCATTATCTTCAATGTTTAATCGCTTGTGCAAGGTTTGTTTGCATAATGACAGCGCGTACGACCTGACATACATGTATTCAAAATATACGAGGCAGTATAATATAAATAGGTAGTACCTACCAGTCTAGACTCTAGAGAAAGATATATTGAGTATTGATACTGATGTGTTGAAACGTTTATGCTTCTAATCTAAATAGAATCATTCATGAGGGGTCTGCGTGTTCGCAGTTGCAGGTGATGGCTGATTCATGAATTCACACGTTCTTTCTAAAGCTCCCTTTTTAACCAGTTGTAAACGATCCTGCTTACCACCAGGATAATGAAGCTGACTGATACCGAAAGTTTAAAACAAGGTTTTTTGAATTGTGTAACTTTTTTGTAACTAAAGAGAGAACTGAAGAGGTGTGTGTGACCTCAAGAAATTTTGAGGTGATTTAATCATTTCGTGAGGAAGGAAGGCCTATGCTCAGCAGTGGGCCGAAGAAGGGCTGTGATGATGATGATGAAACATTTCGTGAAATCAGTTCTAGAATAATATATATTTCACTCAGTAAACTTTATATTTACATAATCACATAAAAAGGAACTACCCACTGTCTTCCGTATAAAAATAATTTAGGATAGACGTAAGGTAACGGAAGAGATAAGTTTGGATATCATCATCGACATCCTCGCATAATCGATACGATTAGTAAGCAAGTCAGGCAGACCAGCAATAACTGTCTAGCTAACATCCGGAATCGCACGTGGAGCCCATCAACGAAACATTTTTGATATTGAGACGACAATGATCCAAAAATGCTGAACGTAGAGCTTATTTGTTTAATGAAAAGTATTCAATTTTTTTTTAAATAAACAGATTTTTAAACAAAATAGTTTTATTTTTTCAAATAATGACACCTGTGCCTGACTTATCGAAATAAAAATTGTTAGAGAGAAAGTAAAGATTTTTTGGGATCAAAATTATATTTGAAAGCTACGTCATATCAGAACTAGTAAGTAATAGGTATCTTAAAATTGCAGAAATGTTATAAATTGATGTTAAGTGTGTAATGCTTGAGAAAGACGTCATAAATGTACAATTACCTTGTGAAACATGGATTGACAATAGAATATAACGGTCCGAGGAAATGTTAATCATCATAGAATAAATGCAAACGACCGTCTACACATAAATTTATAAAATAGTATTGATCTGAGTCGTGTGAAACATCACGACTGTTGTATTGATTGAAGTGTTTCAAGTATAAATGAATACTTTGACAAAGCTTTGTATTTAGTAACATTTTCTTTGATAACTTATGTGAGTTAGAGCGAAAATAAATTGTACCATACAAGTGAGGATGCTATATCTTTGTATCCTAGAGCAGGAAAAATAACCAAGTTGGACCAGGTTTCAGACAATCAACTATATTAGTAATTTCTTAGAGTTGCCAGAATACGGGATGAGCTCCATGAAAACCGCCATGACATGAAGTTACGTTATTAGGAGATATAAAAACCACATGAAATCATGTGGTCTTCATCTTATCATTTACGTGATTATTGAAATTCGGACACGATTAGAATAGCACACTTGACTCGTGTTATAGTATTTGTACACGTATACAGTCAAAGGTTTTGTTGTCATCATCAGGTCTTTTTGTCTGCACCTCAGGACACGACCCTCTATGTACTACCAGAGCCATACTTGGCCAGAGCAGCCAGAGGACTTTGGCCTACACTCTCCTCGCTGACTAGACGAGTTGGAGAGGTCTCATTGATGTTTATAAGCTTTGTTTAGCTTGTAATCCCTAAGTTGCCCTCTACAAGCTCCACGGGATGACTTGGGGTAGTCCTATTCTACTCTGCCACAAACCAGCAACAAGGTTTTGTTGTGAATAAAAAATATATTTCTCAGTTTACGCTATGCAAATATGTCATGACTTTGGAAAATACTAAATAATTCAATAGGTTGAAAAGCAATATATTTGCAAACAATGTGAAGATAGAAAGCATGATATTGTGAAATGTTTTCTAATATATGTACTGTCACAAATATGAAACCTTCTATGCAAGACTCATTTCATCACTGACTTTTAAAATGTTAGCAATTGATGATAAAAAGCTTAGATTTAGAAATCCCATACCATACATCACGAAAGGACTAATAACTAAATCTTAACCGGTGTATATAAAGAACAGAAAGGCCTAAGAAAAATAGTCAAACGATGAAAAAAAAGATAACACCAAAGATAAATTTACATCAAAAGAACATGTAGTTAAGTCTATAAGTGCGACAAAGATTGCTAAAAATGAAAAGGTCTAGCTAAAAAGCTTAATCAAACTTTGGTTTCGAAAGTGGCCGCAGAGGAATACTCAAGCGTGATCAAGATTTGTTTCTGAAAAGCCGTATATAAATCACCTACTTCCACCATATGGCAGAGGCAGGTGCGGCTGCCAATCATAGCGTGATGAATGGGTGGCACATCTGCCGAAACGGGAAACAAAGACAGGTGACATGTTATAAGTACAATTTCAAGTTACCTACGTAGTGTTTTAAGTATAAAGGATGTTCTTTTTTTAAAATGTTAGACGAAAAATAAGGCTCGTTTTATTTTGATCAGAACGCGATATATTAAAAATTGAAAACCCAAGATAAAATTTCTTATCTGAATATATATATTTTTAGGTTTCCGTAGTAAACAAGGAACCCTTAGTATCGCCATGTCTGTCTGTCTGTCCGTTCGCGGTTTTACTCAGATATTTGTATAAGTAATTATCATTCCGAAAAAGTGGGAAAATAAAATCATGAAAAGATTTTTTTTGTGTTTCTTCCATATTGGGAGTAATTTTTTTATAGTTCTTCATGTCGTATCGTTGAATAGGTCTTAAAAAATATTGTGAGCTTATACTGTAAACACAATTTTAGATTTAGGGATCCGTTTCTGAAATATTTGCTTTCATAGTGCAAATTATTTTTGTTAGTCAAGTTTCCCTGCCTTCTATATACTAAACAACATTTACGAGACGGCAGTAGTATACATAATGAAGTTTAAAGGAAAATTATCTAAGCTAAGTAGGGTTTACAAATTAAAAAGTTATAGGCGACCAAAAGTACTGAAAAAGAAAAATTTCATACAAATTCAAAAGAAAAATAGTTTTTAAACGTTTTTAGTCGCATGAAATTTAAATCAGCATTTGTAACTACCCGACACGCACTTGGCCAATTATTATAGTATGGTAGAGCGCTTAAAGTTGACGTTTTTGGAAAAAAAATCTGCAGTACAGTTTGTTACCGCTTCTTCTGTACTTGCGCTTAGGAAGCGGCAGTAAACCTAGCTGTAAGTAAATGATCTGACGTCAACAATTACCTTTTAAGAAATCGAAAGAAAAAGAAAAAAAAATACAATTATCAACAAATATCCAAAGATTTTTGACTTTGACTTTCCTGCGCACGTAGTACCTATCTACTTTACACCTTGACACAGAGGCAATATTTCAAATAAATTGCTTAGCTAAATGATCTTCGTGCCAGTCCAGTTTTAAAACCAGGTGACCTAAGTGGTTAAAGCTTACGTCATCGATATATTGCTTACTTTTCGAATGACGTAATCTAAAAAAGCAAGCAAGTAGAAAAAATTAAAAGTCTAGTAATATTTTATACAAAGTCATCAATAAGATGCCGTTTCAAAAACAATAATCTCACTGCCCGAAATATCTGAAGGTTGAAACTTTATAGTTATCACAAGTCAGCCACTGACTGAATTTAAAATCTAAATTCATACGATTTGTTTATACAGATAAAAATGTTACATCATAGCAAATGTACAGGGAAACGTAATGTAAAATGAACATATCATAAACACACATGCCTTATCTAAATACGCGATAAAAATTAAAGTTATGACAAAACAGAAAGAAATGATACTGAAACAAGTCAAACAGGAAATATGTATAAATATTAAGGTACTAACTACTTAAAAAGAAGCAGGTTGCACTAATTATAATTTTGTTGCGAAAGTTCTTAAAAACTTGCAAAAGCACTTGCAAATAACTAAAGTTGTTATTGCTAAAACGTATGTTTACAAACTTACTCCTATCAGACGTGCCAAAGCCATCTTCGTGGCCGTTGTACATTCTGTCCTCATCGTACTCATAAACCTTGAAACTTTCGAAAGAATACAGCTTGACGGCTTTCAAATCTATTTACACGCTAAAAAGAGCTATAAAGCAGCTCTAAATATTTACACAGTTCGGGAATCACTCAGTTGCGTCACTGTCCACGCTCCCGTGTATAAACAGTTCAATGTATCAAAGTCAAACTGTTCGTTACGCGTGAATCGTTGTTTACAATCACTTTGATGGAAGCGGGCTTACGCACATCACTATTGTTCGAAAATCGGAAACGATAATCGGGTTATTCTCATTCGCGAAATGTTCGGAAACTCGCGGGAGTTCGGGACGCACGAGAACGGGTAGCGTCGGGTATCGCGACCGCGTGTCGTCTGGCTGGGTCGCAGGGAGAGTCGCGGCGCGCCGGCGCCAACAACTGTGTCAGGCAGGACAGCAGACGGGCGCCCAGAATGGCCTGACACCCCGGAATCGCACCTACGCCGCCGAATCGCCGCACTTGCAGCAAATTGACGCATTTCATTTCATATGTAGGTCTAGGTATTGAAAAAAAAAACGGCCAAGTGCAAGTCAGACTCGCACATGAAGGGTTCCGTACCATTATCTATAAAAAAAACCACGTTCGTTGTAGGAGAGTTAAATACTTATTTTATTTCAATTTCATTATTTATTTTTCAAGAGAATTTGCAACTAAATATTCTGTGAATATTTTAAGCGTCTTCCTGTCGTCATTACTAACAAGGAGCAAAAAACAAAGGCAAAGAAATTAAGTTAGTTGTATTGGAAGTAAATATTATTTTTATTCGTTTTTAGTATTTGTTGTTATGGCGGCACCTGAAATACATAATCTGTGAAAATTTCATTGCAAAGCATGTGTGCTCATAAACTCAGATTTATTTGGAGAAACTAACAGTTAATTATCCGTAACTCGGTCTATAAACTTGGACATTAATTAACTATGCTTTTATTTATCGACTGATGTTATTGTCTTGCGTCGAAACACTGTTTAGCGGGCATTTTTAAGGCGATGCAGTCTATTAAATCTGCACAATAAAGGTATAAAAGCGATTTCGGAATAATCGTTCACGACAGCGCAAATTTGATATCGATAAAAAATTTAAACAAAGAAAACGTAAAAACAATAAGATAAAACAATGTAACGCATTATTAGAATGGCGCTCCTTAATTAGCGATAAAACTCCAATCTGCAAACGATAATTTCGAATTACCCCAACTGAACTCAAAGAGTCGGTCCCTTCAGCAATTCAGCAACCGCTTTAGGAAAAGCGGAGAAGCGCTCATTGATCGGGAGGCTTCGCATTAGCGCTAAATTGGGGCTTTTCTCGCACTCCTCTCCCTAACTTCTATTTTTAGATGTAACCTACAAACTACTTGAGTTAATATCAGAAAGAGGATAGTTCTGAACGGTTTAGGGCCCGCATAATGTTATTTGTTGATGACAATAACCCTATTTGTAGAGACTAGACTTGTATTTTAACTTCTTTATGAATAGTATAGTAAATATTCAACTTAAAAATATTAGTAAAATAAGAACTCTTCGGAAATATTGTAATAATTTAGATTACAATACGATCTTTTTTTAGGCCTATGTATATTGTTGTTTTGTTTAATGAATTAAAAAAACCTTCTAGTGCATGTATTTAATAAAAATTGGTACCTAATATAATAGTCTTGAGAATGAGTGCAAGCGCATTACTATTTCTCGATTCTATGTAATGGAGTTGTGTACAAAGTAACAGTGATTATAATAAATTACATTCCTTTCATGGAAATAATGACAAACATTAAACCAATTCCGTACAATAGCAATATCCTGCTCCTACTTTCAAGAAAACTAATTAACACCAATAAATATAGAAAACTTACTCAAGAAATAATTACAAGAGTTATTATGATAAATAAAAGAAATAATGAAGATCGATGATACGCCAAAAGTAAACCAAAATGGAAAATTCTGTCCATTGTACCAAACTAACTTACCTTGAACAATAGTAGTGTCACTTGGCGTATGAAAGAAGAGATAAGACAGATTACACAACTTAACACGTTGATTGTTGTCTATATAGTGCTGCAGAAGTCTTGGTCGTCAGTTTAACGCCGTCTATGGTATAGGAATGACGAAGATATAAACTGAGGAGACATTCAATGTCGTGATTTATTTCAACGTGATGTCAGGACAAGTAAGAAAAGAGTAAATTCAATTGGTCATTTTCTAGGAACACTGAAACGGAAACAGAACTGAAGGTTTTTAGATTAAAAATCATAACAATAACTATTCTAAGTCATTTACGTACTTAACCTAGCTAGTTCAAACAAAAAACGCGTATATTTTAGAGAACTGATGTTAAAACAAGGCGAGCCTACGAAACAACTTGAGCATAAATAAAATAAATAAAAAATAAAAACGCCTTTTATTCCAGATTACAACATGCAAGAAAAATCCTAATACTAATTTATACAATTCATAGTTTTTTTTCTTTTTGACAAATTTTAAATTAAAAATACTTAATATTTTTTTGCAAAAAATGTGTCACATTTTTTATAATTAAAATTAAATTGAGAATAAGTTAAAACTAGTATCATTAAATAGGTGTAAACAATAATAGGAAACAAATAAATTTATATCAAATTGAAATTAAAATCAAATATTTCAGTTAAATATAAAATATTAATATATGGTATGTAAGTTAACTGATTTTTTTCTATACAAAATAATTATTATTCTTGAATGTATAAATAAACTTAACTACTGGAACCCTCTTCGGGTATAGGCCTCCTCCAGAGCATTCCATGCATCTCTATTTTTCGCGTTGGTCGGCCAGTTCTTTCCTGCAACTTCTTCTATATCATCCTTCCACCTTCCTTTTGGTCTCCCAACACGTCTGGAACCATGAGGACCCTTCCACAACGTCACTGTTCTGGTCCACCTATCATCGGAGTAACGAGCTAGATGACCTGCCCACTTCCATTTTAAACGCCGCGAGAAAGATAGAGCATCTATTATTTTTGTATTTTTCCTAATTGTTTCGTGCCTAACTCTATCTTTAAGTTTGATGTTTAGCGAACTTCTTTCTATTGCTCTTTGACAGGACGTCAGTTTTCTTCTAGCTACTGAGTCAAATAGCCATGTTTGACTTGCGTAAGTAAGAGATGGCAGGATACATGAATCCATTACTTTCTTTTTTAAATGGTATTTCATGTTGGACTTCATCACTTCTTTATATGTCCAGTACTTTTTCCAGGTGATAGAAATGCGTCTCTCAATCTCGTCGATGTTGTTGGAACTACGGAAAGAAACTTGTTTCCCCAAGTAAATATACTCTTCGACGTACTCTACTATCTTATTGTTTATAAATATTGGTTTTTCTTGATGATTTGTCATTATTTTAGTTTTTTCTATGTTTATCTCTAGTCCAATACTTGTGCTGGCCTCGTTTAGTTCGGCTAACATAGTTTGGAGTTCATTTGGGTCTTCGGAGAATATGACAATATCATCCGCAAAACGTAGATGATTTAAACGCTGTCCTTCTATGACAATTCCTTTCCGAGACCAGTTCAAGTCTTTCATAATTTCTTCAAGTACTGATATAAACAGTTTCGGTGACATAGGGTCGCCTTGTCTGACTCCTCTTTCGATATTTATTTTTGGGCCTGGTCTTTCCAATTTGATTCTATAATGATCTACAACTCCGGACGTCATTACAATGTATCCTACCTTAACTTAAAGTTGTAAGGATCGAAGCTTACGGTCCCAACACGATAATAATAAAGATGTCAGATGACAACGTCATATGCATAAGAATTAAGTTTTTTGAAAAAATTACATTTTTGGACTTGCTCTTATTGTGAGGTCGAAGTACTTATTTTGATAAGTGTATTTTTAAACTCGGTAGAGTTGCGACGTTTTATTACAGAGTTCCAACGACCACCTTCTGTCGCCGTGATCAGACCCTAGACATCGACGAAATGCATGGAATAGCTTGACTTGGCCGCTTGTGGATATGCGGCACCGCGAATCGCCGCAAGACTTTATTTCTCCCTAACTCTATGCATGCTCTATGGGTAGATAGAAATAGAGTTGAATATGTTTTGACAGTGAAATTGTACAGCCAGCCGCTGCCATTCCAGTCCGAACCATCGCTAAATATGTTATTGACTGTAGATTCGACACAATCTTCATTGAATCAGCCAAACTAACGGTTGTTCCAATCGAATAATTGTCTAGGAAACGGGAAATTAACAGTAAAATTTGTGGTAAAGTTGTGTTTGCCTGGGGGAAAGCTCTTTGCATCTGATATCAGTTATCACACTCCGATCCTGTGCTCAGGTCGACCTTTGGCATTTAGGTGGGAATTACGGACCAGCACTGGAAAATGTTATTTTAACTAGGACACTATGACGCTTTCAGCGTTGCAGATTGCCGACACATGTTGTGACAATATTACGAAATAAATTTGCTTGTGAGCTTTTGAATTTAACAGGAAAATGGAAGCAGAAAATCTGGAAGTAGACACTACATAATGATTTTGATACACTATTATTAAGTAATTGTGATAATGTTTCTAATATGAACTTTGTTTAGTCGTTGCAATAATCAGCCTACTTAAGTGCAACGCTGTTAAGACCTCTAAATGAGAACAGCATCTAATCATTGTTTTCCCGATAACTTAACCACTAGGGTGGATCGATTAATGTATGGGGAAGAAAAAAATCCAAGTTTTTGAAAACGATGGGTTCAATTTTAATGCCATATATAAAGAGGTTTCCGGGAAAAATAATGAAAAAAATATTTGATGTCAGTAAATGCCTCCACAAAGCAATTGAATTTATAAAAAAAAATTAAATTAAGGTACATGATAGATTATTATTTTTTATTTTAGTGATAAATAGCAATTATTAGTATAATTTAAATATTATTCTTACTTTTTAGAACTAAAGATGAAAAAAAAAAACTGGTAACGTTGCGATAAAAATTAAAGTGATAGATCTCTAAAACTTTGCGTTGACGCTACAAAATATTGACTTTAGTCCCAAGACTCAGTAGTATAAAATTTTGAATTAATGTGTTCATAATTTGTGAGTTGTATGTTTATCTATTTTTAAGTAATAAGTTTTATTATTGCATTGCACGCTAATTACATACACGTAATGTTTTGCCAACGCAACGTAAAAGTTGTTATGTTGTATTTGTTGTGGGAATGATAACCGAAACAGACACATCCAACATCATCGACAGGAATAGAGTTGACCGACTCCGGAATGAAGAAATCAAGAATTTACTGAAAATACTTTAATTTTTGTAACAAAAGCAGATTCACTTGAAAAATTTGGTTGTGATTAGACTGCAATCAATAAAACCAGATTTGATTGCAGTCTAATCTGGTATACTGGCATTATTTAGATAAAAGTGCTGAGATCGTACTCTTCAGTGGTTAGTGTGCCAATTACACGACAATGAGCTCTTACTTCGCCACTTGATCGATCATTTGGACGGGACTACAACAAGACCAAAACGTTTTACAGGAGTAATCAGAAAAGCACTTCCAGTGTTGCAATTTTCATCAGTGAGATATAATTTACCGGTTATTTCTTATGCAGATGATTTAAGTACAGATCAGAAACTGTTTTTGTGATAAAAATTTATCTAGAAGTAATCGAGGCCAAATTGTACATTCATAATGACTTACTACTGCAAATCGTATCCTTAGATTGTATATTTCCAGAAAATCCTTCTAAAGATTTTAAGTATATTAGTAAAGTTCGTTTTGTCAGTATATGTTGTTTACTATTAAGTCTAAATCATCAGGTATCCACGGTGCTAATCATTTATTTAAAACAATCGTCAACTCACGTAGTCTTCTGGATTCACTGAAATTGATAAATTGGTCCTGGAGTACCATACCACATTCAAGCTATCTAAAGATGCGTGAAATTGATAACTAAAGTATCTGCTTTAGTGTGTGGACCACTACGAAGGGATGGATTCATAAAAAAATGCATGAAAAATAGAGAAAATCATGCCTTAATTTGAGAGTAAAAATAATTTAAATTCCAGCAAATTTAGTACATTTTCTTTTTTTTAAATAATTTTTCAGAAGTTTTGGTTTACGATTATTTTGGGTTATTTATTTCATGTTATTAGTATAAAACACACCTTTTTCTTTAATATTCCCATAACTGTAATAAATTTTCAGTGTCTTAATTTTTAAAAAAAATTAAAATAAAAAGTAACAAAAAAATATTATTTTTTAGTTTTGTGTGTGGAGGCATTTCCTAATATAAACATTTTTTACGTTATCACTATCCTATTTGGCATCAAATCCACATCCATCTGTATAAGATATATAAAATTTAAAAAAATGATCCTCCCTATTAACCACGTCATCAACATTTCCATTCCTCTACATCGCACTTATTTTATGGCCACTTATCCTACAAGCTTAACCGCTCTGGAATGCTTTACCCCTTGACATGAAGAAAATTTCCAATAAAAAATCATAGAAGAAAAGTATGATTTAAATTTATTATTTTTGTATTATGTTCATCTTCTAACTTTTGACGACCTTTGTGGTCTAGTAGTCACCATGCCACGCTGTCACACCGGAGATCCCGGATTCGATCCCCAGTAAGGACAAAATGGAACGTTATCTTTTCAGATTGACCTGAGTCTTGGATGCGTTTATCATAAAGCATCTATATGTATCCTACCCTACTTCCTACTAATATTATAAATGCGAAAGTAATTTGTATATTTGTTTGTTTGTTACCTTCTCACGCTTAAACTACTGAACCGGCTTGGATGAAATTTGGTGTAGATATAGTTTAAGACTCGGGGAAGAACATAGGGTAATCTTTATCCCGAAATACCCACGGGGAGCGAAGCCCGCGGGTACAGCTAGTTTGTTATAAAGTATAGCACCGTTGTTAGTATCCTTCCTATAACACAAGTTGCGAACTTACCTTGAAGCTAGCTCAATCTGTACCGCACTTACTTTCTACTTAAATTCATTACTAATGAGTAATGACATATAATACGTAATACCACATTAAAATCTGAGACAACATGGAATACCTACTTAGGAGCCCACATAAGTCAGAAGGGTTTAAGCCTAGGGTTTAAGTGGTATTTGCATTTTGAGCGACTTCATCGTTCATACAACAGTTTCAACTTACGTTTTGGGGCTGGGGTTCTATCTAAATGGAATTAAGTACGCAGTTTAAATTTAATGGTCATGAAAAGACATCTCTGAACATATTTTATGAACATGGAATTGTTACAATGGAATTAGAATTAAGTATTGCCCCTTTTACTTTTTTTACTGCCTCCTTGGTGTAGTGGTTAGAGCGTTTAGCTCATACCCGGAGGTCGCGGGTTCGATTCCCGGCGGGGGCAACGACTTTGTGTTGTTGTCCTAGTTTGGTTAGGACATTGTAGGCTGATCACCAAATTTTCTGATAAGTAAGATGATCCGTGCTTCGGAGGGCACGTTAAGCCGTCGGCCCCGGTCACTGTCTTTGACATTGGTCGTTACCTAAAACCATGTCAGAGGCCTTTAAGGCGGTTTAAAAACTTTGACACTAGTGTTAGTCACTAACACACACGATAAGAAGAAGACTTTTTTTACATTTACTTTACTAATTTACTTCTCCTTATTATTTCTTTCTTGCCTCTCTTTTCTTAGCTAAGTTCTTAACCTCCACATATGATGTCACGTTTAATTTTTCTTTCATTTGGTCAATAAATTTTCTTCTGGGTTTTGCTAGTCCTCTTTTTCGATTTTTGTATTAAAGAACGCATCGTGACGTAGTAGATGACCGACTTATTTTACTAACCTAGAAATGAATCCTTTAACAAATGTCAGTAATCATAATGAACATGTAATACAAAAATCTGTCGTGTGGTTTAGGGGGGCAGTCGGTTTTTAGTTTTGAAAATTATACTTTCACTTTACATTTATTATAAGTAATTAATTACTTCGGAACATTATGGGAAGATGGTGACGATGAGTAAATACTAAATAAAAAAATCACAGGAAAATATACTGTTTTTCTTATCCTCGTCAAGATGATGAAGACTTGAGACTGAGAAAAAGAAGAAATGAGATATCTTTTAATCACTAAAGAAATGTCTTCATAAATTCTTGATTCATGAAAAAACAATACCATCAGGTACCTACCTAGTGTCATTATGGAACTGATGCAGTATTGACGTACAAAGAGCAAATTATGCAAAAGCCGCAGTTTACCGCCATAAGCCGAACATGAACACCTGACCTTTCACAAACAACGGGAATTCTTAACATTCAATACAGTGTTTTTGTTTGCAGTAAACGACTTATTTTTTCCAGAAAGTTAGTCCTTCGACATCGATAATGTAAATGAAAGCTGGGTGATTAAAACAGCCTCAAAAGCTTTTACATTTAATTTTGGCATTCCATCTTCCCCCAGGCAGTGTAATAAAGTGGTTTTGTAAATCAATCACCCGGGTTCAATAAGAATTGATGAGTATTTTAGCCCAAAGACCCCGATAGTCTCATCTCTCATTTACGCGTAATGTTTTTGAGATCTGAGATAGTTATATCAAAATTTGTACAAAAACTGAACGATCTCTCGCTCTATCCAATGTCAGTTATCGTCGTTGGTGTGGCGTCAGATTTTTACATGCTTTCATTTAGTTTCACCTGTCTCGTTGTCTGTCGGTCTGTCTGTAATCAAATCTTGCAAGTTAAATATGACCCACTTCCGGTTTCCGATTGAGCTGAAATTTTGCACGCATACGTATATCGCGTGACAATGCAATATTACGATGTCATGGAGCTGATCTGATGGTGGAGCCGGAAGGAAGCCATAGGAACTCTTGTGATGAAACCACGCAACTTGATTCGTCTTGAGAAGCACTTTAAACTTTCAAGTTCAATGTTTGAAAAACTTGTTTAAAAAATATATGTTCTTTATTAATTACTTGTTTAGCCCTTCAGAGTTCCCTTGCCCTAGACAGATTCAGACTTTTCCATACAAACGTCTATTTAACTAGCTTTTATTTTAAAACGACGTGTCAGATTTCGGTAAAATTTGAAGACATATAACCGGTTTTTACAGACAAAATATGGACTTGAAGGAGGATATAGTTTATATCATTTTTGACCATCATATCATTATGGTAAACTTCTACACAGTTTTTTTTTTCAAGTTCATATTTTGAGTTTGAAAACTAGTTTATATACCTAATGTATGCAATTTCTTTGAAATTACAAAATTTTACTAAAAATCTGACATGTGTTTTCAAAATAAAAGCTAGACGTTGTATAAAATGTCTATGATAAGGGGACTCTTATGGCATTTAAAAATCGCAAACATGCTAGAAGTGCCTTCCCAATTAGGAAACCGGAAACTCTAGCTACAGTGCCACTATTACGCGCACCTATCCATATTCAGCCCACTGTTACAAGTAGTTACTTCTCTTTTTGATTTTTGTCAAGTCAGAATGGTTCAAAATATATATATGAACATATTTAAATGATCCTTGACTATTCAGCCATAGGCACGTAAAACGCGTTATAGGTACCACTACCTATTACAGAAATTGCGGGGACCGGGGACCATTGAGCCACCGATCTCCGTTAGCAGTATTTTTCTCATAAATAAATGGTTTCATCAATTTTAGTCTGCGGTTTTAACCAAAGCCACTTGAAACTTTGCCTTTTCGTAACTCAAAGTGGTTATTTATGGTAATGTTATGCAAAAGATCGGTCCCGTTTTGCAATCTGCGATTGCTGCGTACACTTGAATTTGGAAGACGATAAATCGATAAATTACCAGTAGGTATATATCGGGAACAGACACGCGAACGATTCAAACATCGAGCAACCTTGACATGGATAGCTGGCAAATGACTGTCTACCCTCCCAAGTACTATTTGGACGTAGCGTAATCGACAAAACCGCAATAAGTAGAATAACAATGACACTGTTTGACTGACACCTACACATTAATGTTCAAGAATGAATCATCAAATCAGTTTGTTTATAAAACTGATGAACTTTGAAACATGTATTTAAACTATTGCGTAGCATAATTACTAAATAGAGACAGTTTAAATGCTTGACATGTCAATGTTGAGAGTAATGCACAACCTCATTCGCTCCACTTATGAGGCAAGCAAATGTGGTCTCAGCCTGACAGAGTTCAGTGCAACCCGGATGAAACAGCAGCACAGATAAAATTATCGAAGATCAAAAGAACTTGCAAAGCAAAATTCGATCGGAATTATTTGAGCAGCATCATCAGAAGCTAATTTAGCAATCTCAATTATTTTTAATTAATTGTTGCCATTGTGTCACTAAGTAACACATTATTGTGAATAATCATATGTATGAAAGGTAATACCACAGAAGCCTCCATATTTTGTAAAAACAATAAAGATGTGGCTCCCACTTGTTACTAAATTAACTATTATATTTATGTACCTAAATTAAAAACTAATTTAGTTAACTGAAGAAAAGTTAAGTTTGATGAAATGATCTATATCAAGTTTGAGCAAGGGCCAAGATAAACATAGTGAATCTTTGCATAGACTTTTAATCAGCAGTGGACTATGTGCAGCTGAAATTATAAGAATAATTTCTGATTCTATTAGTAACAGAAAAGTTGGGCAATACAGTATTTTAATCAATTATTTTATTCATATCAATATGTAATCAATGATTATGACAGTTGACATTTCTATTGCAATATCTTAGCATCAGTCCACCCCAATCTCATTCCATAACCCATAGACCTGTCCCTTTTTTTTCAATATATCTTTCTCCTGCTGAAACCTATTCAAGGCTACACCTTTTATAGATATCCAGAAACGGGTTTTGGTGTGAGCGCCACATTACAACAACTTCTCCAAAAGCATCTACGTGTTGGATCTGTATTACAATGCAAGGATCGGACTGTGGTAAAAAGAACTCTGATCCTCAAAGGAGAAAAATATAAATAGTAACATAATTCAAAACAGATAACAAAATTATTTAAAAAAAATCATCCTTACGTCAGTGTAAACAAGGTGTTACGAATATCTATGAGTACATCTAACTTGTAAGCAATATCTACCTATTACATATTAATACTCTTGTTTCTAAACAGATATCTGTGATCAGGTTCATGCTAACATTAGTATAGCCATAACAATAAACTTAGATAGTAAAACCGTGTAAGTGGTTTTGCTTAGTCCTATAAGGTTGTATCAAACTTTGGAGCATCTGTACTGTACTCACTACAGTTCATGATCATTAAAATTACAAATGTGTAGGAGTTCCCATATTATATACACACATACAAAGAGGATTATACCTACCACACAGAAGTAGGGTATTACTTTGGTTATATCTAACAAACATGTATGAACTTACAGTTATTGAAAATAAAAATAAAAGTGCAAATTGACCTACATAATCACAGACTGAAGAGAGAATGTATTGCATATAACATGAACTTGTTATTACAATACAACACAAGCAGTTTACCTTAGCAAAATTGAATTAAATTCAAATAATGTTTGCATGTTACTGCTTGAATCAATGCTATTTTATAGTACCATAAACTATTTTCAACTTACTTAAAACCTACTTCAACAGTTTTCAATATAAAAGTAAAAGTCTAGGCTGAACTTGGAAACTATTCAGAAAGTTTTGTACTGAAAGAAACAAACACAGTACATTGCAGAATCAGAAATATCTGTGACATCTTGGATTTAGATGCCCAAGCCTTTCAAGCAAATAGGCAAAAGGTAGGCTAGGCTAAATTCTAACCAACAAACGAGATTATCAAAGAATAAAACGTCAACCAAAAAACTTACCTTCTTTGACATTCTTGGAAGACTGGGACGATGACATTTCGGGTATAGTTTTATCACTAGCGCAATACATTGTAATAACTTAAGTAAACGTATGTAATTGAGTCACTCTCACCTAACAAATATGTCCATATTTCTAGAAAATCAACTTAATAACACAAAATATCTGCACGTAAAGCGAAAGAGGGCAGCCATTCCACATTCCGGTTGTAAATATCGCCCATAGACTATAGATAACTTTTTTAAAATAACACAGTTTAATATAAACAACGCTTTCAGATTACGCTATAGTATTTAACGGTGATAAATAACGAACGAGCGAAACCTGGTACTTGTTCTGCGGTTCTGCAGCGACTTGGATTGGGGAAGCGAAGTAAGTCAAAGTAGGGCTAACTTCCAAGAGTCTACTTTAACTTTGAACAAATTTGACGGCGTTTGTATGTATATGTATGTTATATGTGGCAATGGCACATTCAGCCGGTAGCATATTGTGTAGGGTTGGATCAAGAGTGGATTTCAGGTCACGTCGCAAGAAGTTATAATTTAATTATTATAATCATAAATACATGTAAAATATATAAATATTGAAGGTACATAAATTCTGTATTGTGTCAAAAAAAAATATGTTTAATGATTTTAATTATTGGTCCACCTAAGTCCCGCCCTTGGGGTTGTGGCGGTAGGTGTTAGTATAAGGTGCACGGTAGTCTGTTAAATAAGATATTTGTAACTTGTGTTGTGTACTTGTGTTGTGGTTGTGTGTGTGAGAGAGGGTGTGTGTGTGTGTGTGTGTGGACAGTGGATGTTATAGTGTGGCGTCACGTGCGTGGTCTGTGGCACCGCATGAGCCGCACGAGTCATGAGTGCCACGCTACGAGCGGCACGGTGGCATGACACGAGTTACGCTTCAAAAGGCACTTTAAAGCATATAACGATGATGATCAAGTCAAGACTGCTTGGTTTCGCTTGCCTCATTTGACAGGGGGGGGGGCTGTCAAATGCCGTTCATCATCATTATAATTTAAGAGCGGTGCTCTTGTCAGTGGAGTTTCTTTCATTATATTCTGTTTTCCGCTTACCTCTTGATACGACACTGCATCTTTTACTTGACTGGTGCCGTTATCAAGCTTAAAAATTGAAACTAAAAACTCTTTGCACTTTGTTGGCCACTTACACACGAAAAAACATTATAGCATGCTATTCTGCGCTTTTTTTATAGCATAAGGTGAATGAAGCATTAAACCATAGACAGCACTGTTGCCACTGTCACTGTCATTCAACATTCAAAAGAAAAATGGCTGTCAGGTGTGTCGGTATGTCACTGTCAATTGTCACTGCTGTCTTTCTGTCAGTTGAGTACGTACTCGTTCGTTGTGATCGCGTTTTGCCATCGTTTTGCAGTTCCTTTTTTTGCTCATTTCATTCTTATAAGTTGATTTTATGAACCAATTATTAGAAAAGTCGTGAAATTCACACGAAAATATGATGCAACATCAATATTGGGTAACCAAAAAGACCGTACTTAAGAAACTTGGAACCAAGGAAGACGAGTGTATTGTTTCATCTGACGCTGAATTGGATGCGAAACTAGAGCTATTCCGATCAATATCAGACAGCTGCTTGCAATTACAGCGTATATTAGACCAATACCAGCAACGTTTATGTGTACTGGCTCAAGAGGAGAATACTTTGGGGAAGTTTTTACGAGATGCGGGGAAAGGTACAGATGCATCGGGAAAGCATATGATATCGGCTGGAAAAGCGATCTCGTATTGTGGACAGCAGCGTTTATCAGTGCGTGGGCCGTTATTGAGGCTTTATCATGAAGTGGAGACTTTTAGAGGGCGCGCGGTTAGTGATATGCGTGCTACAGTATCTGCGATGGAAAAGGCCCGCATTGAGTACCGCGCCGCGCTTAGTTGGATGAAGGCGGCGAGTTCCCAGTTGGACCCCGATACGGGCCGCGGCCTTGACAGCTTCCGCAAAGCGCAGCGGCAAGTGCGGGAGAGCAAAAAGTTATTTGATAAGCTTACACTTGATGTACTGCAAAAGGTACATAACTCACGTTTTTGTTATTATCCTGTGATATTTTTTGACAAGGTTTCACTATAATTATCAACAGTGTTTTATTTGCATTTGTACACATACACAACAATGTTTTTTACCACACAATTAGTAGCAGTCAAATTGACTAAAGTGTCAAATAAGATCATCTATTTGGGAGGTATGAACCTATGGACAGGCTTTTTTCAGGAAACATTGACACATACCTAACTGCTGTTTATTATGTTAGAAAAAAATATATAATATAAACCCGAAATATTGTGATATTCTGGATGGCCGGGCAACACCAGGCGTGGTCGGCACATGGATGGTGACCACAAGTTGCATAAAAATTTCTCTAGCCCCTATGTGCCTCGGAAGGCAAGTATAAGCCGTCGGTCCTGGTTATCATCATTGTTGGCAGTATCGAGCTATGTCAGATGCCTTTAGGCAACTTGAAAAATCTGACCTGTTGGCCACTCACACACACAACAAACAAACAATTGTAATTTTGTTTTTATCTTTTAAACTAACATGAGACACAGACATTATCAGAATGAATTAACTCTGTATGTGTAGTATTCTAATAATTTTGTTCTGTTTTAAACAAAGTAAATACAGAGGATTCCTTACATTTCAGATTGACCTCTTAGCAGCAGCCAGGTGCAACATGTTCTCTCACGTGTTAACCAATTACCAAAGCTCATTCATGACATTCGGAACTAAAGTGTCACAGACCCTGGTGGCTACAGCAGACACTATGAATATTGCTCCGCAGTACGAGTTCAGTATTCTGAAAGAGTTGTCCCAGGGTTTAGGAGAAGAAGAGAAAAAGGAAACGAAGCAGGAAATTGTTCCAGTGGATAAGGACCAAATGTTATTTTTCCAGGTATAACTTACGTGACATCATCATATCAGTCACTGGTTCAGTGCCATTAGTTCTTTGTGCTATGTGCCCCAATCAGTGCCACTTCATTAAGCTTATCCTCTTGGCTATGTCAGTAACCTACATTCTCCTACGATTGTCATTTCTGATTCAATGGATAACATGATTTAATAAAATTATATTTACTTCGAAGTATTATATTTTTTTTTTAAATATAAATAAATATTCGTTCTAGGATGAATACAAAGATGACAATACAAATGATAAAGATTCT
This sequence comes from Acrobasis consociella, assembly GCA_963555685.1. Classification (NCBI taxonomy): domain Eukaryota; kingdom Metazoa; phylum Arthropoda; class Insecta; order Lepidoptera; family Pyralidae; genus Acrobasis; species Acrobasis consociella. The sequence continues at coordinate 5,740,682 of OY743114.1, forward strand.
AAAGATAAGAAAGAAGAAAACAAAACAAACAACGACAACACTCCGTCCAACGACAGCTCTGCTGACCCATCTACGTCGACAAATCTAATAGACACTAGTTGTCTGGAGTCTGAACCTGTAGCTGAGGCGTCTAGCGTCATATCAGATTTGGCGGGGTTGCGATTAGACTCTGGAGATATGCCTGCTAGTTTTGGAGCTTTTATGCCTTCACAGTTGTTACAGGTAGATCAATAACTTTGTAAGAATTTAACTTCATTTTTGATTAAGTCGATGATCATATAGACAACTCTCTATGATGGCTAAAAGCCATAGCTTTTAGCTCAAAATAAACTGGTCAGAATAAGAATTGTGGTTATTTTATGTCTAATGACTGCTTTTAAGACCGATTTATAACCAAACGATTGAGCTATGTAAAAGCATACAGAATTAATATAGGTAATACATACCCAGCACCTCATCCCGAGATTCTATTGTGTATCTTATACCTTTAAACGAGCAATTCGTGTATATTTATAAATTTCTGTGATCTCGAAAACGGCTCTAACTATTTTGCTGAAAATTGGTATATAGAGGTTTTCGGGGGTAAACAATCGATCTAGATAAGTCTTATGTTTGGGAAAACGCGTGTTTTCGAGTTTTTATGCGTTTTTCTTTCCACGCAGAATATGGTCGCTAATCTCGTCGCGCCGGCCACTATCCATTTGGCTCAGCGGTTAAGGATGCGGACCGCTAGAAAGAGTATTACGGGTTCGAATCCCACTCGATGACTTACTTTTGTTTTTTTTATATTCAAGTTTATATTTATTTTATTTTATTATGTACTGTTTTTAAACAAGTTAAAAAATTTGGTTAATGTTTGAGATGTAACCGACCGAGCAAAGCTCGGTCACCCAGGTACTACTTATATTAATTCTGCGCCGAGGCTTTAGTGTCTAATATCCATACACGTATCCAAATTTGTGCATGACATTCGATAGAACAGTTGCAAAAATGATTTTTGATCTAGACCACGTAGTTACGCCCGTCAAAAACTACCGTTTGAACAAACGGTACGGGGGCGTTTAGAGCCGATACTACTATATATTTATTTATTTGTTTCTGAATTGTTATTTAGACTAGCTAATTAGGTCTTAATAACGATCCTTATGCAGTGGCCTTCGGCTCCAAACCGATGGAAAATCATAATTTATAATATCGAAAAGTCGCAAGAGTTGTCACCGCCACATGTCTCTTGAATAATAATACCTACTTTTGTTTTTGACTTTCAGGATTTGAACACCGATCCAATGAATCTATTCCAAAGTCCACTAGCACCAATAAACACAAACAACAACAAAGAACCCACGCCTCCAAAGAGTTCAGCCAAACCTGCTCTTCCGAAGAAAGAAGACAAGGCTGCCTGGTTCAAGTTGTTTGCGGAACTGGACCCTCTTGCTAACCCGGACAGTCTTCTGGGTTCCAACGCCAACCAAAGCCATGCTGCCTAAATGCTTTTAGTTTTGTCTTTAATTTTTGTATTATTCATGTATGCCTCGTGTTTGTTTTTCACAAAGAGGTAGGTACTCTGCACTGCAGATTTTACAGTACATGTTTTTCCACAAAATCCTATGGCATATAGAAATAGGGATGTGGACTAGGTAAAATATATTATTTTATTTAATACGTCAAGTAAAAAAACCATAAATAAAGGACCCCCATTCTTTCGTGTAGCAAAGTAGTAAAAAAGATACAGCGCTTCGAAGTTTCGGGGTGGGGGAGGTTTACTGACATCACCTTTGGTTAAAAATCGTAGCTGATCGTGTCGTATCTATCTATTATTATTTTTTGTATAAGATATTGTATTGTATTGTATTAGCCCTTTATCCTGAACTCTTGGGTTATATTGGTGTTTCTTATCCTCTAAGCCGGCACTGGGAGGAATTCCTCCCGACTTCAATTGTTTAACTATTGTGTCTGGTATTGGCGCAGCTTGAAGAGTTATAGGATGTCTCTGAGTTCACCTTTGGTTAAAAATCGTAGCTGATCGTGTCGTATCTATCTATTATTATTTTTTGTATAGGATATTGTATTGTATTGTATTAGCCCTTTATCCTGAACTCTTGGGTTGTATTGGTGTTTCTTATCCTCTAAGCCGGCACTGGGAGGAATTCCTCCCGACTTCAATTGTTTAACTATTGTGTCTGGTACTGGCGCAGCTTGAAGAGTTATAGGATGTCTCTGAGTTCAGTGTGCCTTTTGGCAAAGGCCTCCTCCAACCACTTCCACTGCCTCCTGTCTCTGGCGATCCTTCTCCAGTTAGGACCTGCAGTAAGTTTTAGCTCGTCCTCCCATCTTATGTGTTGTCTTCCCCTGTTTCTTTTTCCGTTCCTTGGATATCAGTGAGTAAGGGTTTTGCTCCACTTTTCCTGGTTACTACGCAACATATGGTCAGCCCATCTCCACTTTAGTTGGTCTATCTTAGTGAGTATGTCTTCTACTCCTGTTTTTCTCCTTATTGTTGCGTTGCGTATTCTTTCTTTTTTCTTTATGCTTAACATGCTCCTCTCCATAGCTCTCTGGCAGTGCTCTAGCATATCTCTGTGATATTTTGTGAGTGCCCATGTTTCACAACCATATGACGACCTCCGTGGCATAGTGGTCACGATGCTAGTCCGCCAGCCAGAGGTCCCGGGTTCGATTCCCGGTCAGGGCAAGTTGGAAAATGGCCTTTTTTAAATTGTCCTGGGTCTTGGATGTTTATCTATATATGTATTTGTTATAAAATATAGTATCGTTGAGTTAGTATCCCATAACACAAGTCTCGAACTTACTTTGGGGCTAGCTCAATCAGTGTAATTTGTCCCTATATATTTATTTATTATTTATTATATGTCAGGCAGGGTAGGATGCAGGTGTTGAAGACTCTACGTTTCATTCCTATACTTACCTATAGGATAAACGAGGACTATAATAATCTATCTTATGAGCTAAAAGATTTTAGTCCACATCCCTATTGCATGTGTGGATGTACATCAGATTCAAAGATTTTAATTATTATTCAGTAATTATACCTTTACAGGCACTTTTACACGTAAATAAGTATAATTTACGTTACGTGTAATAGGTACACGCTGACTTTTTATTGATTAGGGAAAAAATAATAATATATGAAAATCCATTAAAAACAAAGCTGTTCATTTAAAACAAAGCCATAAGGTTAATTTCAGCTAAATTTGCTTAGGTAAATCAAAAAAAAATGGGTCATTTAAATTGTTTTCAATGATAGTATTGAAATGCTGAAGTACATTTAAGTAAGCTCATCATATTTTTAAATGTATAAATTAAAAAGTATGCCTATGTTAGTGTTAATCCTAAACCATAGCGTTCATATGAGCTTTAGAATAGAACCTTATTCTTGTTTTCAACCAAAGATAAGATAAATATTAGCTTTAGCAGGTAGCGGAAATATCCTTTGAATATTCTAGTCAAATGATCTGATCAAAAAGTACAAACAATAAATACGGATCTGTGCAATAAATGTACCTATTTTGTTATTCAACATGATTGATTGTATACATTTGTATGTTTAATATAATGGTATATGTACTAAGTTGTACATTTCTTTAAAATTGTTACATTATTGTTTTCTTAAGTTAATGATTTCATCATTAATATCTTTATACGTAATCAATCACCAAATCGGGCACCGATCGTAAAATCTGATTTAGGGAAGCGAGAATCTGATAGGTAGATATAGATGCATTATCACGTCTTTATCTCTAAAGCGGTAGTCAGAGCCCAGGTACTTAAGACCCAAATGACGCGAAAATCTAAATTATGTCAAAAGACGAAATGGCTAGCCACCCTTTACTACAAGTCCTTTATCACGAATGTGTTCTATGGGTCTACGAGCCTTGATTTCTACCTGCCACTTTAAGGCGAAATGGTAGCGGAAGTGGCGCCCTTATTTGAAACAAATTGTTTAAAAGTAAATATGGTGATAATGAAATTTTTTATTCCCAACAATCTGTAGAAACCTTTAAATCATTATATGAAAAGTATTATTGATAATCCGTCTAGTTTTAAAACTCGTTTTAAAACTAGATGATCTAACGCAATAACTTTCAAAGATTATTTATAAAATAATTTAAAGGGTTTTCTACAGATTGTTGGTAGTCATATTTTTAATTATCACTTTATTTACTTTTAAACAATTTATTTGAAATGAGGGCGCCACTTCTGCTACCATTTCGCCTTAATGGGACAAAGACGTGAATATGCGGCGCCTCATTCAGGTGTTCAATCAGACCAAATAAAAACTTGAGAGGTTTCAAGGGACACCCAGATGGAACGAAGTTCCTTTCGATTAATTAGGAGAGAGAGAGAGAGAGAAAGACAGACAGAGAAACACGCGCACGCCGCACGGCTTACAACTATAGCAAAAAGTGTCGTTACAACTTTTGGTCTAAATTTTTTTCCGTCTAGCCTCCTTTCGCAACGCGCGAAAAGGAACTTCGTTCCAAAAAGTAAACGCGCCCTACTGGTGCCATGTCACAGATTACATTATTATTTATTAGGTAGCCATGCCTTGACAGAAGGATCAAAAAGAATAAACATTCTATACATCCATTAGTGACCATTATGAAACGTCATGTACCTAATTAAATTACTAAAGATTTTGTAGTTATATTTTCTTTATAGCGATAAATATATGTATACTTACTTAATAATTAATTACATGTAACTTAATTAATACATTCCATTTTTGTGTATTCTATCCTATTGTAATAAAAACAAAAATTATAAGTACTTATTTGTTTTTTAATGAGTCTTAAAGTTTCGATTACATAGGTACTTAGTTGCGTATCAACTTCCTCTCGATGACTTGGTTCCGTGAGCGGAACAACTTGTTGGTCGCGAATGAAACGCGCGAATTCAGTATAATGCGCGCATTTATTTTGTCTTTGAAGCAATATGAGCATTACTTTGTTATATGTAAGGGTTAATTTGCTTTGTAAGTAAGTTTCAAATTGATGCTTCGATGGGCTTCGTTCAACCGCGCTTGGTGAGTGTAAGTGGCCAACACTGGTGTGGTGTCGAATTTTTTACGCCTGGTTGGACGCCTGGACGACTGCCAACAATGGTGACAAACTTTTGGTCTACTATCTTATCCAAAAGCGCTAGTAATGCGCACACCCGCTGAGCTACTAAGTTCTTCATTCATCATGCACGAGGACTACACATTTTTGCACCCGGTCTTTCTCTTCTGCCCCCTCTTGCGCCCATTGCACGCACGCGTGAGGGATGCGGGAGTCTGAAATCTCTGAAAAATAATAATAGGCTTAGGTTACTTAACCCTTTAACCGCGAGCGTCGCATATATGTGACAAACATTGTCGGGCCCATTCCGCGAAGGTCACATATTTTAGACAAACAAAAAATGCTCGTATGGCACATAACTTACGTATCCATATCCGTTTTTGGTTGTAGATAGGTATGTTAGATTTACCATGTCTCGCGCTGGGGGCACGACAACTGATATAAAGTCTCGCGGTGAAAAGGTTAATTCATCACTTTTTTAGGGTACCCGTAGGGTAAAAATGGGACCACTGCCTTTTTATAGCGATATAGTGAAGCATGAGTGTCTGGATGGCCCAGTGATGCCCTATTATTATCATGAATGCATGGCTGTCTAACCTCTGGCTGGTCTCAGATAAAGAGTACTATATAATCACTTCGTGTTTCAGAGGAGCAGAAGTCGGAGTAGGGAACTTGGGCACTCTTTGCACTGTCCTTCTGTCTATTGAATTTAAATTGTATGTCGAAAATTGCCTAAAATTAAAAAAAAAAGCACTAAACCGTCCAAGTGACAGTGACAAACCGTCATCCTCCCTTCTGTCAACTGTCAAGGGTCAATCGATTGCTGTCAGTAAGTTATCAACTAGTTGTCATTGTCATTGTCAATGTCAATCAATTTTCTATTTTTCAAGAAGAAAATTCCTATTGGTTTTCTTTACATCGCATTTTCAATTTATAATGCTAAGTTCTGGTTGTGTACCTATGCATTATCGCTGTGTATATAAATAATAATATTGCTTACAATTGTGTTATTATTATATAATACAAATGTGTCATTTCGGTGGTGAAATATTTTAATGAAAATATTGAAGTAATTTTGTACAGACAAAATGCTTAATTCATGTAAGTAATATTCGTAAAACATGCATTGTACTTTGTATTTGTGTAAAAATATTACCTCAATATTTAATTTTTTACTTAGTTTTACGGTTTCTCGGCGCTGAGGAATCGCCGACCAAAGTCCTAGAAGTTCGCTCAGACAACTACATCTCTCGGCCCATTCATTATAGAGAAGATTCTATGATCTTGTATGCGCCGAAGACACCACCGGATAATAAGAACCATAAAGACAAGTATTTTGAGATAATACTGCAGAAACCTTTTACTGAGACCTTGCATCTCATGTACAGGTCAGTATTCATATAAGTACTATCTTGTTTGATTCTTTATTTATCTCGAAATAAGATCCTGATGTTTGCTTTAAGCTGTTAAAACCTTCTTAGAATTTCTTACTGGTTGACAAGTGCTTTATATGAAGAATGATACATTCAAAATATTGTTGTTCTTAAGGTGAAAACATTCCTCCAAGATAGAATCAATCAATATAAACTGGATTATTGAAATATTTTACATTGTGTTTTTGTTTATCTATATATTTATTATTATAATATGTCTTACATAAGCTTTTTGAGATTTAATACTTAGCAACTTACTTTGTCATAGGTGGTTGTGATAAAGTCATAATTAGAAATTGGATTATCTGATGCATATTTACATAAAGGTTATTTTAGTTGATGGAAGCAGCTTAGGATATTTTTATTAAAAATAAAATTCTGGATTCTGGGATTGCACAACATTTCACAGAGTACACATTTAAATTTAAAGTACCTGGGTAACCGAGCTTTGCTCGGTCGGTTACATCTCAAACATTAACTACATTTTTTTAAACTTGTCTAAAAACAGTACAAAATAAAAAATTATACTTAAACTTGAACATAAAAAAAAACAAAAGTAAGTCACCGAGTGGGATTCGAACCCGTAACACTCTTTCTAGCGGTCAGCATCCTTAACCACTGAGCTAAGCGGATGGCGGCCGCCACGGAAATTAGCGACCATATTCAGCGTGGAAAGAAAAACGAATGAAAACTCGAAAACATGCGTTTTCCCAAACATAAGACTAATCTAGATTGATTGTTTACCCCCAAAAACCCACATATACCAATTTTCAGCAAAATCGTTAGAGCGGTTTTCGAGATCACAGAAATTTATAAATAAATATATATATAAATAAATATACAAGAATTGCTCGTTTAAAGGTATAAGATTTCCTATGATCTGGCTGCTCTGGCCAAGTATGGGTCTGGTAGTACGGGGAGGGTCGTGCTCTTGCAGTGGAGACTAAAAAAGACCTGATGATGATGATGATCATTGGATTTGTTCAATAAAAATGCTTTCTGTGATAGCTAGCACCTCAACTTTAGGTAAATATGCATACAAATATCCAATCTCTAGTCATAATATATATGACTGGTATAAGTTTTATATATATAGTAATTTATAAAGTTACAGAGCAGTTATTGGATTTTTTTATTGTTAAAATGTGATTGTATTAGTGAAGGTGATTTATGACAAAGATTAGATAATAATTATAATTAATATAAAACTGATAAAATCAATTAAACTACAACATTTTAGGTAGGCACATCTTTATCTCTCTATATTGACACATACTTAATTATCTTAAATCATTCTGATGCATGACACACATTTGTTTGCATTGACAATGTGTCAGAGTACAGAATCACTTATAATGCAAGCAAATGCATATTAAAAAATTTTACAAACTTTTTTTTTAATTTGCAATGTATCTTGTATGTATGTATGTATGTATGTATGAATGTTTGTTTGGGTCAAATTTTATGACTCAATTTTCAATCTTTTCAACCAGTTATCTTTAACTGATTTAGCTGAAATTTAGCATACTTTTGTAAGTCAGATGACAATACAATATTAAGAAGTCAATGAGTTGTTCTGACGATGGAGACGGGAGATATTCGAGAGAACTCAATTATTAGACAACATAACCTAATTGAGTAGTGTATAGTATCGTTTGATTTGTCTGGGCGACCATGTTATGATAGACTATGTCTAGGGTCTGATCAGGGAGACAGAAGGTGGTCGATGGAACTCAGTAATAAAACGCCGCAACTCCATTGAGTTTGGGCTTATTTTATTTATCTTAGTAAGTACTTTGTCCTCACAATAAAAGCTTGTACAAAAAATGAAATTTTTACTACTTTTTTACTACTCTTGTTATCATCATCATTTCACCTGCATTAGGTCCACTGGACATTAGACTGTTACAATGATGACAATAAAACATGCTACTGATATAATGAGAATGATTTATTCTATTATTCATTGTATTACAGTTTTACCTAAATAGGATAGTTGGTTGTTGTCACATAATATTTTAATTTATAATATGGTTAGCCGGTGTACAATTGTACATACATATTGATACATACAAGTACTTGTCTTATTGAGCCGAAACTAGTAAAGATTTTAAACTACAAGTATTATGCAGGGACCGGAAAACCCCTTTATTTGATTAAGTCTATCGATGGAGTAACTCCATCATAAGCTTACCCTTTGTTACAGTTAGCATATCGATTGACTTACCCTAACGTTATGGTAACTCCTTTGAATCAGTTAACTAATGGTAACTGGACTTACCAGTAACCTTAAAGTTCCGATTATACCCGTTAGCATTAAGTTGGTTACCCTTTCCCCCTCTTTGTTCTACAGTCTTGTCTACTACTTCCAAACTCATAGAAACGACTGTAAACAATGTAATATAAGTCTTATGTGAATGCAATTAGTATAATTATTAAATGGCTGTTTGGACATCCACAAAGCCTGCCTTCTTTTTCTTGCCCGATGCGTCGTCTCGCTAACCCTATAAACTTTTTGCACAAGCAGTTTTGTGTTGTATGCTATTCAAACAAATAAAGATTAAATTGCTTGAGGCCGTATAAATAATATTGATAGGGTAAGCCTATCATAGGGTTTTGCGATATTAGTTAGTGCTTAGTTGAATTAACTGTATTGTATTAGTAAGCCTTTTGTCAGGGTAAGCAAATGATACGGTTAACAAATCATTAGGGTTTACGAAAACCAGTCGATCAAAAACCCGAACGAAAACCCTTCAAAAGGTAAGCGGTTCCGGTCCCTGGTATTATGTGAGTAAAACTGTATTCCAATTAAATGATTAATTTATCTTGCATTCATTTTTAACCCCCGACAATAAAGAGGGGTGCTATAAGTTTGACGTGTCTGTGTGTCTGCAAAATCATGAGCGAAACTGATAGGCCGATTTTGATGCGGTTTTTTTGTCTAAAAGTTGACTTGATCGAGATGATTCTTAGCTATGTTTGATGGAAATTGGTTAAGCGGTTCAAAAGTTATTAGGGTGAACTCCTGCAAGTCGGGTGGTTAAAATAAATGCCTGGTAAACGAACTTGTTACTAGTTGTTACAATATTATTCAATTCATGTATTCTTTCAGCTTGTTCCGATCAGAAAATCAAGAAATTTCAGAAAACAAATTCATTGTGTTTAAAGAGAAAATACCACTCTATATTAAAATAACCAAAGAGGTAAGCTGTTACACAATATTATATGTAGTATATAGAGGTAATTTACATTTTAGGCTTTTACCTAGATATTAAGCCTTCTTACCTTATGCATATAACATATAACAGACAAAGTATCATAAATAACATACAAGTACATAAGTATTTTATTTTATTTGTAAATATGTATACATTGGTAAAGGTGAGGTATACATCTTATTGTACTTTTGTATGTAGGTTTAGAAACAAAAGAAGTAAGCAAGTATAAACTTTAAAGCGTAAAAACATGTTTTTAGTCCACACACCAGACAATGAAATGACTTTGACTACAATACATTAGAACTCATACAGACATACTATCACGTCTTTATCCCTAATGGGGTAGACAGAGCATTTTGTGTTTTGCGGTTCTAAGCTGATAGAGCCCAGGGCCGCAAGACTCCAAGGCCACTTATGAACAACAACACTCATGTTAACCATTATAATATCTTTTAGATATAGCCTTGAATGGAAGTCATTCGAAGATAGTCATTTAAAATAAATTCATTTTTGTGTAAATTGATTTACATAAAAGCAGCATGTTTGTTTATTTATGTTTTTACTTCTCATCTTTAAATATTAGCCGCCTTCTTTCGGCGTGCACGGCTTGTATTTGTATAATGTTATATGTCTGCATGCCGTGTTTGCCGTGTGGTTTCCGGCAGAGTAGAATAGGGCCACTCCAAGTCCTCCCGTGGATGTCGCAGAAGGCGTCTTAGGAAATACAAGCTAAACAAAGTTATGAACATCAATAAGACCTCTCCAACCTGTCTGGCCAGCATGGAGAGTGTAGGCCAAGACCTCTGACCGTAAGTACGTATGCCAAGTATGGCTTTGGTAGTACAGAGAGCGTCGTGCTTCAGCAGTGAAGGCTGAACGGCCCTAATGATGATATGTCTGTAGGTAATCTATCACTACCGGGCGGGATGGCACTGGTTTGTCAGGCGATATAAACTTTATCTGGATTTATCAACGGTGCCATGCTAGGTGAGCTGCTATTACGTGTTTTTCTATTACTTTCAGTGTACAATACCAACCCTACAAAAGCTGTGTGACACACTCTCGGAGCACCAGTCGTGGACAATAGCCCATATAGTCGCCCATTTTGGTCTCTACGAGCTATTTAACGACCCTGACGTGCAGAAGCATATTGATGAGCAAGATGCGTTGACTGGAATCACGCCCATTATGGTAAATACAGACATTCATTATCACATCATCCTTAATAGAGCAGACAGAGCATTTTTATTTTTGCGGATCCAAGCAGGGCTCAGGGCCGCAAGTCTCTGGCAGGAATCAAACTGATTCCTGTTTCCACCCCACCCACACTTTGATATGTTGCTAGCCGTATCCGGTTAACTTATCACTACTTTGATCCCTTATTTTATTCCCCTTTATCCTATCCCTTTATCCTATTGATCCCTTATTTTCGAAATAAAAGAAAGGACTTTGAAATGTTGCGCCTATGCAAAGATGGGTAAAGATGGATAGACTCCTATTTGCATTCCCCTCCCATCACCAGGAACAACTGAACTTGGGGCATGCATATTTTGATTTTCGTGTTAAAACAAGTCTACATCTGTTACTGTTGGGTTGCTACCCATGCTAGCTACGCCTTTTTATACGTTTGTCAATGGTCCCATAATCAAGGATTCCAAAGACCATCCGAAGTGGAGAAGAAATAAATTTTCAAGACCGACTTCACCCCCAAACGACACGACTGATTTTGATAAAATTTCTATGGGATCACCTGGCAAGTACCTCTTTATCCTTTCAAACAAAAAAGAATTCTCCAAATCGGTTCAGGTGTCTTCGGATAATTGATGAACTTACAAAAAGACCGCGACAAATTGATATTCTTCTCCCTTTTTGGAGGTTGATTAAAAACCGAAACTTTTAGACCAAGTTTGCCCTGGCTAACCACCTCAGATTTATGAGGAAACACTAGCAATTGTTACAAAGAGGCAAGTAAAACTTAGTTTAAGGATAAAAGTAGTACCCACAGGAATTACAAATGACGTACCATTCAACATTGTTTTTTCGACAAATCATATTGTAATGAATAAATTATAATTGCGTTCATATTTTTTTCGACGCTGTATTTTACGTCGTGACGCAAAATCTCTAGTTTATGCAAATTCGACAAAGTGACATCTTAGTTTTATGACGTAGCAAATACCAAACAGTAGTATTACGCATTAATGTTCAAAATATATTATGTAAGTTAACATTTATTTACGTTTTTTTATGAAGCTAGTCTTTTACAGTAATCATTGCTAAAGTAAAAATTGTCGCGTAGTTTTAAAGTTATGGAATTAAATCCATTTTTTAAACATACATACATACATGATATCACGCCTATTTCCTACAGCGGTAGGCAGAGACTATGGATCTTCACTTGCTACGGGACAAACCTCTTTTTATTTCAATTTTTTTTTTCAAGATTTTGGAATGGGCATGAAAAGATTTCTAAAGGGTCAGCAACACGTGTGTGAGCGTCCGCTAAGTAAGGCGTAACTTCATCATTAGAAAATGGTTATTGACTCCATAATATTGCATTGTCATCCGACTTACACAAGTACACAAAATGTCGGCTCAATCGGTTAACTGGTTTAGAATATGGTTCGATCTACCACTGATTGACAAAGGTCATCTTACACTATCTTCAATGTTATTGATATGATAGTATCTATCCGTATTTGTCTACAAAATAATATGGTACGCTCGTTTGTAGAGTTCCGTACCCAAGGGTAAAAGCGAGACCCTATTAGTAAGACTACGTTGTACGTATGTCTGTCTGTATCTCATGAACCGTAACAGCTAGACAATTTAAATTTTCACTGATGGTTTACCTACTTCAATACTAAAAACAATAAAAAAATCTGTCTGTCGCCAGGCTGATCTCATGAACCGTGATAGTTAGACAGCTGAAATTTTTACAGATGATGTATTCCTGTAGCCGTTATATCAACAAATACTAAAAAGAGAATAAAATAAATATTTGAGTGGGGTTCCCATACAACAAACGTGATTTTTTATAGGTAATGGTACGGGGCCCTTCGTGCGCAAGTCTTAAATGTAAATGAAAAAAAAATGTCAGAGTGTTAATATCATCATCATCATCATTTCATTTCAGCCGCATAACGTCCACTGCTGGACATAGGCCTCTCCCAAAGATTTCCAAAATGACCGATCTAGAGCGGCTTGCATCCAGCGCCTTGCAGCGACCATGGTCAGGTCGTCAGACCACCTTGTGGGTGGGTGTCCTTTCGCTTGCCTGTACGTGGTCGCCATTCGAGAACCTTTTTGCCCCATCGGCCATCGGTTCGTCGCGCTATGTGTTAATATATCTTCTTGTATTCCAGGTGGCAGTCCAATCCTGCAACGTACGGATGGTGCAGAGCCTGTTATCTCTGAAGTGCTCGCTAAGAATCCTGGACCATGACGGTAACACTGTTTTCCACTACGCGGCGGCTAGCAACAGAGAAATCATCAACGTAAGTCATTCGTCTAATTTGTTGAGACTGTGTTGTTTTCCTTGAGGTAAATAAGTCTTTCTACATGTGAGTAGTTGGTTTAGATAATTGCTGTACTCTTAATTACGTTATTAATCAAACATGAATATATATTTGTTTAGATTGTATAATTTTTATATCGATGTATAATCCGTGCGTCAACTCGTGAACGGTTTTGGCCAGGGATATTACTGTCGTGATTCCATTGTGGAATACTTTGTTTCGCTCTGGATTCAAAGTCTCGCCTTAACGACGACACAATCTACTATTGATTAGGACAAAGATAACATAATTACTAACGTAACAAATAGTTGCCCAATGTCTATGGCATTGGGCAACTATTGGAGGGTCCGTAAATAAATACGACTAGCAAAAAAGTAAAGCATGCTGGTCTGGGAGAAATAAAAAAACTTAGAATGTACCAGCTGCTTCTCTTCCCACGCAGATCGTAAAAGCCGATCGAGGGAATGGGCAAAAATGCAAATCATGTTAACAGGCGATGCGGCTAGCAACCCATCACTGTATTGATTGCTTTTCCATCTTCTCGCCCACCATGACGCTAAAAGTGGCTTTTGGGTCTTGCGGCCCTGGGCTCTGCATAGAACCGCAAGACCCAAAATGCTCTGTCTGCCCCATTAGGGATAAAGACGTGATAGTTTGTATGTAGCAAAAAAGTGACAAAGAAAGTGTCAAATATGGTTGATAAAAATGTACCACCAGCATAAATAAAATAAAGTATATTGAGAATTGGCAAAGATAATATAATTAAGTATGTAACAGATACCGAACGCTATAGAAACAGTTAGAGGGCCCGTAAGTAGGCAAAACTGGATTTGCTGGTAGGCACACAGGGATGGCAGCACACACGACTGGCAAAAAAGTAACAAAGTGTTGAATATGCTTTAAAAATATTTATTACATTTCATAGAAGTCATACATTCATAACTAATTAGAGTACTACTTTATTTAAATAATTGTAATAAAGCATTTTAATGTTTTAATTATTACTTATAGTGCTATCTAGTGACAATTAAGAGAAATAATTATGTTTAGTACCTGGGCGACCGAGCTTTGCTCGGTTACATCTCAAACAATAACTACATTTTTTAAACTTGACTAAAAACAATACAAAATAAAAAATTATATATCAATTTGAACATAAAAAAAAACAAAATTAAGTCACCAAGTGAGATTCGAACCCGTAACACTCTTTCTAGCGGTCAGCATCATAAAACGCTGAGCCAAAATGAATAGCGACCGGCGCGTCGAAATAAGCGATCATATTCTGCGTGGAAAGAAAAACGCATGAAAACTCGAGAACACGAGTTTTTCCAAACATAAGACTAATCTAGATCAATTGTTTACCCCCGAAAACCCCCATATACCAATTTCCAGCGAAATCGTTAGAGCCGTTTTCGAGATCACAGAAATTTACATACATATAAATAAATAAATATACAAGAATTGCTCGTTTAAAGGTATAAGATATAAGATAAGGCGGTGGGTAGGATGATTAGGATAACTACACGACGTTTTTTATAAGTTTCTCTTCTTTTAGTTAATCTTTTTTTAGATGGTACTTAATTGATTAAATGTTTGATTTCGTATTATTACTTATGTTTTTCTAGGCGCTTGCCAATAGCGATTCTTCCTGCCTCAACGTATACAACAAGCAAGGGTACACGCCCCTCCACACGGCCTGTCTGGCGGACGCACCAGATTGCGTGCGGGCGTTACTACTGGCCGGTGCGGATGTCAACTTTGCGGCGAGCAAGCGGACTACCAGTGCTTTGCCAGGTAACAGTTGATGTAACATGGTAATCTATCTATACATATAATAAAACAGTAAAAAAAGTGTGTCTGTACATTAAATATATTTCCAAAAAAAATATTGGGGGCGATGGAGACATAGTAATAGAGTAAGAATTTTAAAAAAAAAGTCTGTCTGTTTGTCTGTTTGTCTGTTTGTCTGTTTGTCTGTATGTCTGTTTGTCTGTTTGTACACGCTAATCTCCGGAAATACTGGACGGATTCGAATGCAACTTTTTTTGTTATATAGCTATTAAGCCTGGGCAACATATAGGGTATAAATGACTTTGGAAAATGAAATGCCTGATGCAGAACCATAATGGTCCAGCTAAACTATAAGAGATATAAAAATGTCGCCTTAGTAAAAGTTGTTCAGCCTGATGAGCATTTTCCAGAGACATAAAGTGCACGCGAACGAAGTCGCGGGCTTCAGCTAGTGTATTTATAAGAACGTAAATAATTGCAAGGGTACACGCCCCTCCGTACGGTATGCTAGGCGGACGCACCAAATTGCGTGCGGGCGTTACTGTTATATACTTTTAAAATCTGATGGAAGGGGAAACTGTCCAATAACAGAAAAATGATGCACGTAAGCGCTGTTGACGTCACTGCTTTAGGTCTCGCGCGTACGAAAGAGATAGCGAGATGTCCCCATCACGCTTCTACTCTTATACCTGAAAAGCTACGTTATTGTGAAGCTGTTTCGTTAACTAACCAATTTTCTTGCTGTTTTTAAAAAAAATCAATATCATTGACCGAATCCTCATTTTCAGCATATTTTGTTGGAAATAATACGCTATTTTCCAACAAGTCAAATCAGATTCTTTTTTGTAAACGTCAAAACAAACAGTTCCTGTGGGATTTTGTATGAAATACAGGTAGATGACGTCATTATTTTTTGGAGTCAAATAGCGCTTTTATTATCAGTTTTCCTCCAATAATAAATTTAAGATCACGTTAAAATGGATGTGTTTAAAGACAAGTGACATTATTTTGCGACGTTTTATTTTGTTATCAGTACAAAATAATTTATATTTGGCTTAGAATAATACCTAATAAACAGTCTCGGTACTCTCTTCATGTATTCACAGGGATTGTCGGAGACCTACTGAAGGACAACCAACCGAAGCTGCACCAACAGGACATGAAGCACGGTGGGACGCCGCTCCACTGGGCGATCTCACGCGAAGTCATCGAGGCACTGGTGGACAAGAACTGCGACATTAACGCGCTCAACTTCGATGGACGGACAGCCTTGCATATCATGGTAAGTATTCTATTAGCACAGAAGTAATATAAGTACCTATTTAGAGAAGCGAATCTCCTAAGGTCCTGTGCAATATGCGTCTTCGTTCCCCGTCCTCGCATCTCTCCCCCACTCTCGCCTTATCGAGTGTGTCGAGCGGCGAAACACAAATTGCCGTGTGGACGGATGTATAGTTTCGTTTCTAGTATTAGTTGGCTTAAATGATACTCCGCTTCTATTAACTGCCTTACCTGTGCTATTAGCACCCTTTTTAGGGTTCCGTAGTAAACAAGGAACCCTTATAGTTTCGCCATGTCTGTCTGTCTGTCTGTCCGCGGTCCTACTCAGAAACTACAAGTACTAGAAAGCTGTAATTTGGCATGGATATGTATATTAATCATGGCGAAAAAGTCGTAAAATAAAATCTGGAAAAATATTTTTTTTAGATTAGCTGCCATACAAGTAAAGAGGTTGTCAATATTTTTTTTCTCGACAAACACATTGTGTGGGGTGTCGTTGAATAGGTCTTTCAAAAACATTGTGAGCTTGTTAACACCATTTTTGGATTTAGGGATCGGTTTCTGAAATATTTGGGTTTAAAGTGAAATTTTTTGTTGGAGGCAAGTGTTCCCCCCCCTCTATCTGCTAAACGGTTATATATGGCCACGTGAAAAAATCACAGCTATAGTATATATAATGTAGTTTAAAGGAAAACTATCAGAGCTAAGTAGGGTATTCAAATTAAAAAGTTATAGGCGATCAACTTATAAAATGTACTCGGAAAAAGAAATTTCATACAAATTCAATAGATAATTAGTTTTTAAACGTTTTTAGTGGCATAAACTCAAAGTTGGCATTCGGAACTACGGAACCTTACACTGCGCGTGGCCCGACACGCACTTGGCCAATTATTTGTTAACCTCAAGCATTTCCTTAATTGGGCACAACCCTGCCCCTTATGTTTTAGTTCAAACTAACGTGAGACACATACATTATTAATATGCGAAGGGTTACTTACGTAAAAATATATACTCTATAAGTATAGTGTGGGACGGGACAAAGTCTTGCGCGCGTCCTCAAGTCACATTCGCCCTGAGGAAGACCTCCGGATGAGGTCGAAACGTGTCGGCAGTAAGTGCCTATCTACGTGAGTAACCCGTATATCGCAAGTTAATAATCTTTCCCTCATTGTTCCACTCTTCTCTTCTTCCGGGTTCGATCCCCGGTCAGGGCAAGTTGGAAAATGGCCTTTTTCAAATTGTCCTGGGTCTTGGATGTGTATCTATATATGTATTTGTTATAAAATATAGTATCGTTGAGTTAGTATCCCATAACACGGCTCGAACTTACTTTGGGGCTAGCTCAATCAGTGTAATTTGTCCCTATATATTTATTTTTATTTTTACTCTCTATTTGTGTAGAAAACAACATTTTCTAAGTCTAAGGATGGAGTAAAAATGTACAAGTATTGGACATAATCCAAATAATCTACACCCGTAAAGGGAAAATGATGTTTTCGGCCAACTGTTAGCTGTCGAAATATAATTTTTAAACAATGATGACGTACGGTTTTTTGTTTAAGAGTAAATCGGACAAAGATAATTCTGATAAAAATCGTGAAGTCGTCGCTATCGGACAACCAAGTAGAAAATGACTGTTTTTGGTTTTAGGTTTTAAGGGGGCGACTCGAGTGCGCGATCGCATTACTCTCTCAAGGGGCAGAGCATTCAATCGGAGACAAGGAAGGGAACACACCGTTGCATCTGGCTGTGAAACAGACGAACATAGCCATCGTGCAAGGTCTCATAGTGTTTGGGGCTAAACTCGAGGCGAAGAACAATGAAGGATTGACGCCTAGACACTGCGTACCAGCGGAGCTGTCTAGTAGCAACTATGACAAGATTCTGTATGTTCTACATGCGGTTGGCGCTCAAAGGTTAGTTGTCTCGCTTTGTGGCGTATTAAGAGAGTGAGATAGCACGAACTCATGAACAACAATGAAGGACTGATGCCTAGACACTGCGTACCAGCGGAGCTGTCTAGTAGCAACTATGACAAGATTCTGTATGTGTTACATGCGGTGGGCGCTCAAAGGTTAGTTGTCTCGCTTTGTGGTGTGTTGAGAGAGTGAGATAGCATAAACTTATGAAAAACAATGGGCTGACGACGAGGCAATGCGTACCAGCGGAGCTGTCTAGTAGCAACTATGACAAGATTCTGTATGTGTTACATGCGGTGGGCGCTCAAAGGTTAGTTGTCTCGCTTTGTGGTGTGTTGAGAGAGTGAGATAGCATAAACTTATGAAAAACAATGGGCTGACGCCGAGGCACTGCGTCCCAGCGGAGCTGTCAAGTAGCAACTATGACAAGATTCTGTATGTTTTACATGCGGTGAGCGCTCAAAAGTTAGTTGTCTCGCTTTGTGGTGTGTTGAGAGAGTGAGATAGCATAAACTTATGAAAAACAATGGACTGACGCCGAGGCACTGCGTCCCAGCGGAGCTGTCAAGTAGCAACTATGACAAGATTCTGTATGTTTTACATGCGGTGAGCGCTCAAAAGTTAGTTGTCTCGGGTGACCCTTGTTTCACAGAGAGAAATTCATAAAAAACGTTTCATAGAATATTTAATACTTGTTTATTATTTTTTCAAAGACTGTTTACTTGAATGAAACATAATTTATAGAAACACAGTTCAATTAATTTTATAATCTTATATTTTCATTTAACAAACTAATCAAACAGTAGAATATTTTTGTAAAGAATAATGTTTATTCGGTATAGAATGCCTAATGGAATTTTATTTTACTAAAAATTGTAACATTAAAGTAACTTTGCCGTGGAGTGTAGGTTAGGTTCGTTAAGTTTCCTGTGATCAAAACACGAGCGAGCGACTCAAGCTTAGGCTGAAAGTAACACAGAAAAACAAAGAGTGTGTACTTATGTACACGCGTTAGAAGTTATACTTTTTTGGCGTGAAAATAGACTCAGTACAGCCAGATCTTGGTCTCACTTCATACTGTTGCTTTTTTCTGTCGGTGTGCGCGCGCATTGTAAAAATTCACTCTCATCATTTTTCCCAATCGCGCCAAAAGAAGTACTATAACTTCAAAAACAACTTTGCCCTGGAATTTAGGTTAGGTTCGTTAGGTTTCCTGTGACCAACACACGAGCGAGCGAGCGAAGCGAGGGAGCGTCTAAAGCTAAGGGCAAAAGTAACTAAGACACAAAAACAACTTTGCCGTGGAGTGTAGGTTAGGTTCGTTAGGTTTCCTGTGACCAAAACATGAACGAGCGAGCCACGGAGAATTCTAAAGGAATGTAAATGTGGCAGAAAAACAGTCAATGACCAGTTGCGAAAATGACAATGTACGAAAGTGACGAACTGAGTCACAATCCTCGTAATTATTGTCAAGGCTTCACTGACGCTCGGCCTTGAAAACTTCTCCGGCAATACGCTACTACTGCAATAATGTATAAGGTATTGATAGATCGATGTTTTAGGTGCCCATCAGACATGTCGGGCTGCCGCGCCGGCTGCTCCACCCGCGGCGAGTACAACGGCGTGCCGCCGCCGGCCGTGGCGCGCGCCGCCACCCGCAAGGCCGTCAGCGACATGCTCGCCGTCGCCGGCGTCATGCGCGCCGCCGGCCACCACGACGACCGCCGGGCACGGTGACCATTATTTTTACAAAAATTGTGATACATACAAAAAGAAGCATACAAACGATTCCTTACATTAAGTAATTCTGAAATTAAAAAACCCGGACCCCCTGCATGGGGGGCAGGTCGTTTGTATGTTTCTTTTTGTATTACACTTTTTATCAAAAATTTGCAAATCGAAGACTTCCTCACTTTGATGCTTATTACACGAAATACTTGAACGACCCCTAAGATTAAAAATGAAATTGTCAAATGCATCTAGCACTCTTTTTTACACGGCCACTTTTATAAGTGCTCTGTCCATTTTAAAATTATTTGTTTTAACTATAAGTACTTAATTGTTAAAAAAAAAAAACTCTTAAAGTCTGATTTTTGGCGTCGACGAATAAAGGCTGCTCAGCAATGGGCGGAAGAAGGTTTGAGATGATGATGAAATCAGTTACCATAAAATACATGACCGTATTTTTTCTCCAGACTCCTTTGCCTAGACGGCGGCGGCATCCGAGGCTTAGTTCTGATCCAAATCCTCATCAACCTAGAAGAAGCGGTCGGGAAACCCATCATCCAGTGCTTCGACTGGGTCGCGGGCACCAGCACTGGTGGTATACTGGCGCTGGCGCTGGCCTGTGGGAAGACCTTGAGGGATTGCCAAAGGCTGTACTTCAGGATGAAGGAGCACGCGTTTGTGGGCATGCGCCCGTATCCATCAGAAGCGCTGGAGAATATGCTCAAGGAGAATTTAGGTGAGATTCGAGTATTTGATCGCGGACAGGATAGACATATTGCAGTGCAGAATTTAAAGTTTAAGTTTTACTGCACGAGCAGCCAGAGGACTTGACCTACACTCTCCTCGCTGGCCAGACGTTTTGGACAGGTCTCATGATGTTTTTAAGCTTTGTTTAGCTTGTATTTCCTAAGTCGCGCTCTACGACATCCACGGGAAAACTTGAAGTGGACCTATTCTACTCTGCCGGAAACCACATCTATAACATATAATAGAACAGTAAAAAATGTGTCTGTACATTGAATATATTTTAAAATAAAGTATTTGGGGCGATGGTGACAAAGTAATAGAGCAAGAATTTAAAGAAAAACCGTTTGTTCACGCTAATTCCCAGAAATACTGGACGGATTCAAATAAAACTTTTTTTGTTATACATGAAATAAAATTGATTTTGGAAAATGGAACACCTAATACAGAACCATAATGGTCCAGCTAAACTATAAGAAATATAAAAATTACGCCTTAGCAAAAGTTGTTTAGCATGATGAGCATTTTCCGGAGTCATAAAGTCCACGCGAAGCGGACTTCGGCTAATGGCAAATATTTCAAGATATCTTGCGTAAAAAGTCTTAACATCGAACTTTCCCTTTCAGGCACCGAGACTGTAATGGCGGACATCAAGCATCCGAAGCTGTGCATCCTAGCAGTACTCGCCGACCGGAAGCCGGTGGAGCTGCACGTGTTCCGGAACTACCAGTCGGCGCAGGAGATACTCGACCAACACAACGGTACACTGAGTGAGTCCAGCTGACCCGCCCAATGGTGCTGGGTAGCCTGTAGGATGGGCTTTGGAATTAGGAGTTTACTGGGTCAAAAATAAATTATATTTATTCGTATGTCTCGGCTGGGCAGCGTTCGGGAAGCTACGCAGTGTCTTCTCGTCAAAAATACCTTAGTGTCTTAAGACTAAAGTTTACAACCAATGTGTGTTACCAGTGATGATGTTACCACTCTGAAACATGGTCCCTTACTATGGGTCTCATAAGAAGGCTCAAGGTCGTGCATCGCGCTATGGAGAGGGCTATGCTCGGTGTTTCTCTACGTGATCGAATCAGAAATGAGGAAATTCGTAGGAGAACTAAAGTCACTGACATAGCCCAGCGGAATAGCTCGTTGAAATGGCAGTGGGCGGGACACATAGCGCGACGAACCGATGGCCAATGGGCAAAAAGGTTTTCGAATGGCGACCACGTACAGGCAAGCGAAGCGTAGGACACCCACCCACAAGGTGGTCTGACGACCTAACCGAGTTTGCTGGAAAGCGCTGGATGCAAGCCGCTCTAGATCGGTCATTTTGGAAATGGGAGAGGCCTATGTCAAGCAGTGACTACGTTATGCGGCTGAAATGATGATGATGATGTACTGATTTCGATGCAGTTCTTTTTTACGTGAAAGCAAGTTTTCTTGCGGTGGTTCTAAGCTTTAAAGTCTGGGTATTTTTAATTCACCTAGCAATTAAAAGATGGCGCTACGGATATCATCTGGAATATGTAGTTCGGCTACTTATCACTAGATGGCGTTTTTGACAGTCGGGGATTTTTAATTTGCCCAGCAAATGAACTTGCTCCTTTACGCCCACCATCACACTAAAAGTGTATTCTATTTTTGCGACTCGAGGCTCTGTTTACCCCTTAAGGAAAAAGACATGATAGGCTTTATTTAAAAATTAAAATTGACACCCATACATTGGCACACTATAGACATGAAAACGTGGATTTTCAAAAAAAGTTGAAAGGAATTGGCGAATAGGTATATCTGCACAAAGTCCAAAAAGGTTGTCTCTAGACACTTTACAGACACAATAATTTTCAGGTCCTGTCGCTGAAGCAGGAGATCAGGTGTCGGTGGTGTCTCTCCCCCCTCCGCCGCCCCCCAGCGAGCAGCTGGTCTGGCAGGCGGCGCGCGCCAGCGGAGCTGCGCCGTCCTACTTCAGAGCGTCTGGCAGGTAGGAAACAACACGAGATACCACACCAGCCCTTAGCATGGCCATGCCTATCCATCGACTTATAAACATAATTATTTCTCTACCTCTCTTACTCGATAATTGTGAAATTTTTGCAGGAGTAACGTTATAAACTGAAATCCCCAGATCTCGAAAGCTCTACGAGATGCGGTACTATAAGATACTATAAGAGGCTACTAATTTGTATTTTTTAATATGATTTTCAAATCCGGAAACCATAGATTTCAAGAGAAAAAAAATCAAACGAAAAAAGTGAAATGGAATGAAATTCTCTTTAACTACTTGAGATAAACATTTTATTTTTATTTTACCTTATAAAGGGATGTAGTAAATTACAAAATACATGTTTAAAATTGGCCTAGCTTATCAAGTATAAAACCATTCAACAACACTTTACATTTTAAAGAAATATATTTTATCGATTTTACTTAATCAGAAATTCTTCAATTTTGGGATTTTTCCTCTGAAACTAAGCAAATCCTCCACACTGGACTTTTACTTTTGTATATAAAATAAAAAGTACTATCAATGTATACAAATAACTCAGTCATGTCCGATTTTGGGGTTTTTTAAAACACTGTTTTTTTATGCAGGTATTTAGATGGAGGCCTAATGGGAAACAATCCCACTCTAGATGCGCTGACGGAATTAGCAGAATTAAACCTGGCTCTGACCGCTACAGGACAGCACGAAGAGGCTAAGAAGACCAACCTGAAGGTCGTCGTGTCTTGTGGAACAGGTCAGTCAAGAAAACATCAAAAGTCCGTAGCAATATTGGATGGAGGCCGCGAAAACAATTCTACCCTATACTCTATTTGGTTATTGTTATAAAAACAATCATATCTTTTTATTGAAATATACACTTTAGTAGAATAGGACCACTCAAAGTCTTCCCGTGAATGTCGTAGAAGGCGACTCAGGAATTACAAGCTAAACAAAGCTTATAAACATCAATGAGGCCTCTCCAATCCGTCTGGCCAGCGAGGAGTGTATGCCAAATCTTCTGGCTGCTCTGGCCAGGTATGGCTCTGGAATTACAGAGAGGGTCGTGCTCCTGAAGTGGAGACTAAAAAAGACATGATAATGATACACTTTACAAATTAATATTTATAATTGGCAAAGGTATTGGTCTATTAAAATTTATAAATCAAAACTGTTGGTGCCCATAAATCACAATGTTTTTATAAAAATAAAAACAATCTTATGCGACTTATTTGCAGGTCTGATACCCGTAACGAAGTTAAAAGACTTCGACGTGTTCAAACCAGAGAGTTTGTGGGACACCGCCCGTCTGGCCTGGGGACTTACTGCAATCGGTGGACTGCTTGTTGATCAGGTATGTACTTTACGACATAAGAGGAGACTATTCTATATTATTCCATACAAACGTAATCTAGCTTTTATTTTGAAACGATGACGTGAATAAGTGGCAACAAACTGCACTGCAGCATTTTGTCCAAAAACGTTTATTAAAATTTGATAAGTGAACTAAGAATACATGTTATTATTTAAGAATGATGTCAAATTTGGAATTGATGTCAATTTGTTAATTTAGAACTTATACACGTAGTCACACTTACTTTATGACATTTGTGAGTGTACAAAAATACAAACCTTTGAGGTTGAACTAGTCGCGGACTCCAACTCACAGGTGAGCGTGGCCTAAAAGCATGTTGTTTCATCTAACATTGTGGCGGGCGAAAGCTGTGTGGTGAAATGGAGCGACAAATTATGGTAAATCGAGCGCGTAAAAAATTACGTAATGTCATTTGGGAAAAGGGGTTTTAAACAAAAACTACTGCGTTAATCAATTACAAATAAATATTTAAATATTATTATAACCTTCGATAATTAAACTGTGTCGGTGCGGTCATTGTTTTGGAGATTTTACACTTCTTATATTACTTATTTACGCCGAAAATTGCGTAAAAATAAGCAAGAAAAACGAATCTTTGATGGCTCATAACTTTTTAATGGCGTTTTATTTTACTATTCTGTATCCATATCGACAACATTTATAATGAGACAAAACGATATTATGCTAAACTTTGGATTTCCAATGTTAAACAGTGGAGGAAATCCCCTCCGCAATTTGTATAGAAAAAGTATCGACTAGTTCAACCTTAAGAGGGACCATGGAATAATGAATTTTTTACCTTTTTTTTAGGCTACCCAATCCGACGGGCGGGTCGTTGAACGAGCGCGAGCCTGGTGTAGCTCCATAGGAGTGCAATACTTCCGGTTCTCACCGCAGATGTCGAGAGATGTCGCGATGGACGAAAGATCCGACGAGAAACTTGTGGTTATGCTGTGGGAAGCCCACGCCTACATGCGAGAACATAGGGACGCTGTTAAAGAACTAGCTACCTTATTACTATCAGGTAAGGTTCATTTTACTGTAGGTTTATAGGCGTGCACTTGTTTCGGTTCTCACTGCAGATGTCGAAAGTTGTCGCTATAGACGAGCGATCCGATGAGAAACTTGTGGTTATGCTGTGGGAAGCCCACGCCTACATGCGAGAACATAGGGACGCTGTTAAAGAACTAGCTACCTTATTACTATCAGGTAAGGTTCATTTTACTGTAGGTTTATAGGCGTGCACTTGTTTCGGTTCTCACCGCAGATGTCGAGAGATGTCGCTATGGACGAGCGATCCGACGAGAAACTTGTGGTTACGCTGTGGGAAGCCCAAGCTTACATGCGAGGACATAGGGACGCTGTTAAAGAATCAGCTACTTTATTTCTATCAGGTAAGGTTCATATTACTGTAGCGATAAACGCGTGCTCTGCTGCGGATTCTCACCGCAGATGTCCAAAGACGTAGCGATGGATGGACGGTCCGATAAGAAATGCGTGGTTATATTGTGTAGTGTAGATCCAAAGGCGTATCTACTTGAAAAAAGAGTACATTTTTCGCTGTGGGATTAGGCTATTTTACTAAATACTATAATGTTTTTGGTTAATACATAAATCTTTTTTTTTTTAAATAGCAAGAAAATTGGTTTTTTAATGAAGTAGTAATTAACATTTCGAATATAAGAGAGGGATCGTGGCGGGGACATCACACTATCTCTTTCGTACGCGCGAGACCTAATAGCAGTGACGCCAAGAGCGCTGTTCGTTCATCCTTTTTCTGTTATTTGACAGTTTCCCCTTCCATCAGATTTTAAAAGCTTATAACTTACTTATTTTTAAGCAGATATGAATAATAACAATAAAAGGGTAAAATACCGTATTATGCGACTAAAATAATGATTATGATATTATAAAATAAAGAAAGATTAAATTAAAAACATTTTGTTTTACAGATGACAAGCTATAATGCACCTAGTCACCGCGCACCAAGTACCTCATTCCATTGACAAATGGAGATAAACCAATAGTTTAATGTGCTTTCAAAAAGCTATCTATAATGGTAAGACGAATTAGTTGCATACACAGAAAATGTATAGGGCTAGAAGCTAATTGGTTTGTAATTTTTTTTCATTGATATCATAAATATCAAATTATTATACATCAGTCAAAAAATTCGTTGTTTAATGCTTATGTTGCTCAGCAGGCAACTCTCAGCCTGTCTCTCGCAGTTCTCGGCCTGTCAAATGTATGTACGATATGGTGCTTTAATTAAAAATGAAAAGAAGAAACTTATAGATCAATCGTTCCTCTATTCTTTAACTAGCAACGATTTAAGTACTTTACTTAACATTACTTATTCGGGGGCAGTGCTGCCATATCCAAAATTAATTATTTAAAAAAAAGGAAACGGAAATATAATTTAAAATTTTGTCCCATGCGGCTCTAGATAACCTATCAAACTCTTTTATGAACTACTGCGTACAGTATGGCAACTTATTTCAAATGGGTAATCAGTATCCCCTTAAGTCGTTGCTAGTTACAAATATTTGATTTTTGCATCACTCTAACCCTCATACTCATAAAAATAAACAAATAAACCTATTTTAGTTAAAACATGTTTTGTCCCTTTTCCTCTTTCCAATATTTGACATTGAAAGAATGAGACAAAATATATTTTTAAATAGAAAAGGTTTAGCATACGTTTGTATTTTTATGAATAAGGGAGTAAGTTAATTTGTATTGTAATGTATTGTATTGTAAGTAAATTGTAAGCGCATCTGCGTTCACTTCTACCTACATGGTACGGACGGCCTCAGGCGTATTCTAGCCTTGTACATTTCTGTGGTTGCATATTTAGATTTTATTAATAAAAATATAATATATATGATACAAGTGTATCTCTATATATGAGAATTAATTATATAGGATTTATGTTATTGTGACTGTTATTTGTGTAGACAGGTCCTTAGTTAAGAGTTTACCTTCCATTATATTATGTAATAATGTATAACTGATCAAATTAAAAAAATATTAAGTTCTTTATTATTTAAATTAATACAAAAGTATAGAATTTACGTAATTTTTTTTTGTTATAACAGGGAATTCGCTTAATGACTTTTCTTTTGTCACAAGTTTTTCGTAAAATAATTAAAACAAAAATGATACCTTCTTTTAAAAGTTTTAATAAGTACTTAATAATAAAAAAAAAACAGGTGATTTGTGGGACATTTTCACATGACATTTTAACCAACTAACAACTATTTTGACTCTCCTTTCGCAATTCATTTTTTTCATTCGATTCAGTGCATCATTTTTAGCAAGTTTTCCCAATAAAAAATACGAAAAGAAATTTATTTTTTAACTTCATCTTATTTTTAGTATTTTTGTTGTTATAGCGGCCACAGTAACACATAATCGATATCAATAAGTCGATAAATTAAAGTTGCAATCCCTCAAAATGTGACGCTTGTCCAACAAGATAACGAGGTCTAGTTATGCAGAGATCGGATATTCCAGTGCATATTTACCTAAACTTCGAGGTAGTACGTAACTAGAGTGGATAATACCACCCTTAAAATATTTTTTTTATATATCTTGATTTAATAACCATGAATTATTATTGGATTTAACAGAAATAATAAACAGTCAGGTAAAAATTATTGATTAGAAGAATATTTATATTATTATAATTTAGAGGTTTTATATTATATATTATTCCTAATTTAGAGTTCCTTATTAAAATTGTGTCAAATTAAAATATTCTTCATATCAATAATTTGTACCTGACTATTTATTATTTCTGTAAAATCCAATATTTTTAAATCACGGTATCAAAAAAATATTTAATTTATTAGAGGTGGTATTATCCACTCTATGTTACGTACTACCTCGAAGTTTAGGTAAATATGCACTGGAATATCCGATCTCTGGTTATAAGTTAGTGGTCTGGGGGGTTACTCCATAAAAAAATACGTTAGTCTTACGATAGTGACGTCCCATTTCTACGTCAAACCAAATTAAACTTTATCATCATATATTATTGTTCAGTGTTGCTTGACACTGAAACGCGGATACGCAGTAACGTCCGTCTTGCATAACACTTTTGGAGTAAGCCCCCAGGTCAGATCACCTTTTGTCGAGATACCCCATCAGAAAATTTTATATAGCGGTGTAGTTTTCGTCAGACTAATTGTGTCTGTGTTGAATTTGTTTTAATGTTTTGGCTCTCTATGCATATGAGGTCTAACAAAATATACTCAAACTATTTTTAAGTGAATTCCGTCCGTGATACTGAACAACTTTCCCCAAGGAACATATATCGAAATATGAAAAGTAATTTTTGGCCTCCCATACAAGTTGACCGATCAGCTGATCCGAGTTTGTATGGATAGACAAAAAATCTTTTTCAAATTTCGACATATGTTACTTGGGAAAAGTTGTTCAGTATCATGGACTGAATTCACCCTTAAAATAGTTTCAGTATCTTTTGTTAGACCTTATTAATTTTTGTGGCATCATTCCGTATTTCTATTCCATTTTTTTAAATAAATGAGGACAACGCTTTCGTTCTTGAACAGCAACGAGCGAAAGTGCAGCTCGCATTTGAAATAAATTATTTTCTCGAAATCGATGGATATTATTACTTTTTTCGTAATATAATGTTGAGATAACTTAATCGACTGCCTCCGCGGTGTAGTGGTTAGAGCGTTCGACTCACACCCGGAGGTCGCGGGTTCGATTCCCGGCGGGGGCAACGACTTTGTGTTGTTGTCCTAGTTTGGTTAGGACATTGTAGGCCGATCACCTGTTTGTCTGATATGTAAGATGATCCGTGCTTCAGAGGGCACGTTAAGCCGTCGGTCCCGGTCACTGTCTTTGACATTGGTCGTTACCTAAAACCATGTCAGAGGCCTTTAAGGCGGTTTAAAAACGCTTTAGTGTTAGTCATTAACACACACGACAAGAAGAAGAAGATAACCTAATAAAATAAAGTTGTGCTGGGTTTCTTTAGCTGGAAGGAATGTAGCGGGAAATATAATAAGATTAAGGTAGATTTAATATTTTATGACAAGAATTGATGGATTTCAGTTCGTAAACCAAAGAATTGGTTTAAAACTATGTATAATTCAGAACTATTAGGATTTAGATTATAAACTTAGCTATCTCAAAGACAAACAATGCAATTTTAATACAATAAGAATATGATTTGTGATACATTTCGTAGTTTTATAATAGGTAGCCAAATATATGTACGTGTACGTTGTTATGAGATGGTTTAATTTATTAAAGATTTTTTATTTAAAAAAAAACACTATATGCACAAACTGTGGTTTAATGTGATTTCTATTTTAATAAACTGTACGTAGATAATTTATTGGGTTTGTTTAATTTTATAATGTTGTTTAATAATATTATTCGTTAATTTAAAATGTTAAATGGTTAAAGGAATAAAGAGGTTTATTAATAGATTTACACTATTTAAAACAGTGTCACTATCACTAGTAGGAACTTGCAATAACTGAGTCAGTATTGAAAAGATTCGTACCATAAAACAAGATTTTTGGAACTTGAGTTTTGATTTGCACCACCTAACTGTTAGGGGAACTAACGTAAAATTTTTCGATTTGGTGGAGTCTGCTTTAATTTTTTTAGTTACCTATCTTATATCCCTCTTATGGGCGAAAGATTCCTCTTTTTACATATGTCTCGATTATTTATAATTTGGAAGGCTTTAAAAGGTATGACAATACTGCCTAATATACATTTGTTATAAATTAATAAAAAATTTACGAACAAAGTTACATGTGAATTTAGCTTTTAAAATGACTCCGTAAGGACCATATTGCAAATTAATCTTTTTAGGGTTCCGTAGTAAACAAGGAACCCTTATAGTTTTAGCTTAAGCATTATGACAAAGATTAGAGTCACTCTTTCTCTACGCTAATATATATTTTGTATAATAGTATCGCTTTCCTATGATAACTCAAACGAAGGCTATATATCTATATATAATATGTAGGTATACTTACTGATTTTGCGATGTTCCTTTGTTATTAAGGTTAATTCGTAGATATACCTAAAAGTATATCAAAATTGCTATTTTGTTAATTTAATAACATCGTTTAAAACGAAAATTGTTTTAGTTATCTTATTGTAATCAACAAGAACGTAGTTCTTAAATTTATTGATTATATCTTATTGTACTGTAATTTATTTCAAATAATGTTAAATAAAGTATGTACGTAGCTTGATTTTTTGTTTTTATTTAGTACTATTCATTTTTAATCAGGGACCAGGGAAAATAAATGTGAAGATTGTTTTTCACAGACTTTCAAGATAATACTGATGGAAACCATCCCTCAGATTTTTATCTGCCTTCTTAAGGCCTAACGCAAACGACAAACTAAACCGTGCAGCACTTTTTAGTCTGTGAAAATAGAACCCATGGAATCACACGCAGTAACGCACACGGCGCGCCAAAGTCGGACCACAGACTAAAAAGTGCGTCACGGATAGTCTGTCGTCTGCGTTGAGCCAAGATCAGTAATATAGTGAGTATACTGCCATGCCAATTTAAGAAATGGAGACTTAGGCTTCACTCATACCGGAACGATAGCGGCGGGCAGATTTCTTTTGGTTTCTTAACAGGTAGTAGTTGGCGTCAGATCATTTACTTACTTGCCGCTTTACCTCGTATGGGTACTCATGTAGAATATTAGGTAATAATTTTGTTAATTGAAAAGACAAATCATTTGGCAAAGCAATTTATTTTTTTATAATTAAAATTGTTTTACTATTCTATAAAGACTCAATAATATCACATTTCTCATGTGGATATTATTAATCCACGTATTAAGACTAAAAAAACTAAAAAATCTAACACCTATCTACTTTGCTAAGTACCTTCTAAGTATTTGGTCGACAGTTGACACGAATCAAAGTGGCTTAAAACCAATTCGTAAATTTTTTTACTGGTAGTTAGAACTTATAAAAAACAGCGCAATTTATTCTTTGAACAAAAAGGCCACCTTTGTATAGAAGGTAGTTAATAAAAAAGGCTTACGCAAATGTTACCTCTTGTAACGATGAGCGATACCTTTTTAAGTTTTTTTTTTATACAATACATACATTTTAGTTTTATAGCCATGATTTTAGTCACAAACAGAAAAATTTCGTATAAACACGGAAAAAAACTACATTGACGCAGTCCAAGTTTTTAAGCATTTTAGTTACAATTGTTTCGAAACTTTGTTTACATTTTAAATGTTAGGTCTAGTATGTGACGTTTCTAATAATACATGGTATAATAAACGTACGATCGACATTTTATTAATTTCTTTAAGTATATGTCGCCGTATACCCTTTCGGGTGTAAAAGTTTTAGCTGCACCAATGGAAAAAGCGCCCGCGCAGCGTATTGCGCGCTTTATACAGGGTCCAACAAAATATACTGAAACCATTTTAAGGGTGCATCCAGTCCATGATATTGAGTAACTTCCTTTAAGGGACATACTCGTTTAACGAAAAACTAAAAAAGTTTCTACGGAAAGATTTTTTTTTGTCATTGTCGATACATGTTCCTTAGGAAAAATTGTTCAGTATTGTGAACTAAATCTACTCTTAAAATAGTTTCAGTATTTTTTTCGATGTTAAAATAAATGAAATAAGTAAGGCGCGTGTCCCGCTCTGCTTAAATCATTGGGTCTTTACGTTAAGTACTAACATTAATTCACAATCAGAGTTATTAGAAAACATTTAAAGCGACCGAGAAAGACATCGCTACGGAGAAATGCTATATTTATTTATATAACGAACATAATAATTCACGTATTGGATTTAGTATTTTGCGTCGACACTTAAAATAGGTATATGTAGTTACTCGTAAATGTCCTAAAAGCTCTACGTAACACCATCTAAAACACGGCGATTATGAAGAACTATGTATATGCTAATAAAAAAAAATGTGAATTTCCTAAGTGCCTCTTATTTTACATCGAAAATTTTGAAAAATAAGCTCGATTGAGATTGAGATTCTACAAAATTGAAAATAAGTATCGCATTTTTTTGTCGCTTAATAGTTGTTGTATGTAATAATTTGGTTCGTGATTTTAAGCCAAAAATATCATTTACATTACTGCTAAGCAATATAAATAAGTATAAAAAGTGAGGCGTATAAGTACTAAAAACTATTACCTACGAAAAGGAACAAATTAATTCTTATACTAACATTCTTCGTTAAAAGAAAAACTATAAAAAAGTTGTAAAAATGAGGCACCATAGAATTCAATAACAAAAAATACACTTCACTGTCAAAAACTTAAATAGTAAGTAACTATGTTGCAAAAGTATCTTCGAAAATTATAAATAGCTCATACAAAGTAGTACCCATGGTAATATTCTTAAATTCCAAATCGAGACGTGACACATTCACTGCTAATTCAAAAACATGGTGTGGGAAGATGTGCGTGAACACCAGTGAACGTATAATGTAAGAATAAGAAGTTACTTATGCAACAAAATTAAATCAATAACAAACATCTAACGCCGCGTTTTAAGTTTTCGTTTGCCATAATTCCTTAAATAATACATTCATACAACCCACCATTTTCACTCACTGTTTTAAATCAAGTCTCACAATAAACTTGGAAGAACGCAAGTTGTTGAACACAAAAAAAAAATAGGAACAGTGATACCGATAAAAAAGAAGAGATTTTAATAAGACAAAGCCTGATGTTTATTCGTTCATTCGATATGAGTGAATGAATGAAACTATTTTAAATATTCACTTCTACGACAAGTAAAAGAAAATACTTTACTCTTCTGTGTCGTAGAACGCGAAAGGGATAAAATTGAGTCTAATATAAAATATATTTAGACTTACATACTTACTTAAATTTTCTGCAAGGAATTTTTTTTCTTAAGCCATATAATAATTCGGCAATAGAGTAGTTAAGTAGATACTAATGGATTTTTAATTTAATTTTTATTTTAAGTAGGTGATTCGTTTTGTATAAAAACTTGCTGTTTTAGGCATTGTCTTAGGAATATCTCTTCTATATAAGCGGTGTTAGTCTTTTAAGATTTATAACAAACTTCATAGTTTCGATATAAAACAACTTAGACCATACCCGAAGTAGTATTAAGCAGTGTTAACGATACTTAAATAAATGTTTCGCAACGAAAACTAATAAATAACCAATTAACGCAGTTTCTGTAACGTGACAGTTGTAAGAAAAATTAAATATTTTTTTGATAACCTTATATGTTAAGTATTATTAGGTATAAATGCTCTTCTTACAATAAATTTCGTTATTTATAATAATCATTTGAAAAAGAACGAATGAATGAACGCATATCTTTACTAAACTTACATGTTTGGACATTTATTAAATTAATAATAAATAATTTACGAAAAAAGCTGTTACCTACTCAAAAATTATTTTGGTTTGGTAACTATACATTCTATCATATATTTCATATAATATAGAGCAAAATTTCCTTTATTTTTAGTTTAGGCATATTTAATTTTTTAATATTTTAAACAATACGATATAGCAAATGCTATATTTATATAGTTTTTGGAGTTCAGACAAGCATGGTACCAAATGAACCCTTATTTCGGACACCTGTCTTTTTTTTCAAAATAAATAAGATTGTGAAATATGTCAATGTACCTTACATTGACATTATTCCATAGAACATTCTAGGTCCATGGGGCATACCAATCCTTGCGAAAAACATCAAGTCTCCGCGATACGCTGATAGCCCTCTCTCTCACTAACACACAGCCCTACATCTCCACAACTTTATCGTGGTGACGATATCCTACATCGAATATCACAATTGGGTAAACATTTGGATCAACGAACTCCTCCCGAGGTTATTTAAATCATATTGCTAAAAGTATGTCTTACAGGCATGAAGGTCCTAATTTTTGAAAAAGATATACTTAAAAAACATTTTCCCTTTACTTTTACGTGATGCGTACGACAGCTCTTATAAGGTCTAACAAAATATACTGAAACTATTTTATGAGTGAATACAGTCCGTAAAACAACTTTCCCCAAGAAACGTTTGGCGAAATATGAACAATTATGTTTGGCTTTCCATACAAACTTGAATCAGCTGATCGGTCAACTTGTATGGGAAGGCAAAAATTACTTTTCATATTTCGATACGTGTTCCTTAGGGAAAATTGTTCGTATCATGGACTGAATTTTCTCTCAAAATAGTTTCAGTATATTTTGTAAGACCTATCATCTAAGCCATCATCTCTCGATATCTCGGTCTACGTAATAATAACGAACGGGATGGTATAAGACTGTCGCACGGTATACATAAACTTTATATGGATTTATCTACGGTGTCATGCTACGGCGGCAGTAAGTATTTTATGTTGAATCTTAGTGTATATATATATAAATACTAAACATTTTTTGTTATTTTTTTCGGCATTTTGATTTAACCTCGGATATTAAAAAAGTTCAATAGTCTTCAGGATACTCCATGCTGTTTATGAGGTTCTTCTTTTCTTCTTTACCTGGCTTGGAGTCGCGTAGAGGTGGTCTGATGGTCGATCTGGGTTCGAAACAGGGCTGCAACAAAAAATAATTGTTGGAATAAATTACGTAAAAGTGGATACATTTTTACGGGTAGACATAATATGTATGATGAATTTGGTCTAAACTACTCATGATTGATGGTTATTGATATAACATATGATTTTTTGAACATTTATTGGCATATTACTCTGAAAATTGCAAGTCATATTGAATTTTATATAATTTGGCTGCGTACTTTCGTAGGTTTTTGGAAGCTAGGACTTTATATTACCGTTTACAGTAAAAAAAAATACAATTTAATTACTACGAATACCATACAAATAATACAGGTAATACCAAATAATTATACCTACATAAAATATTATAATGCAACCACGTATGCATGCAAATCCAGTGTCGGACTGGCCATAGAGACGACATGGCATTTGCCAGAATGCTAGATCTGCACACATTTTAAGTGGTGATTCAGTACAAAATTTTGAACAACTTTTCCCAATAAATGTATAAAAAAACCATAGTAACGATATTACGTGACTATTTCAATATGCTTGAGAACTTTATTCTTTTTTTCATTTCTTGGGAAAAGTTGTTCAAAATTAAGGACTGAATCACCCCTTACAATATATTGTTTATACGCTGAAATTTAAACCCATCTGATACAATAAACAATGCTACGTTTTGTATACGTAAGTACCACCATTTATCATCTTTAAAAATTGATTATTAAAGTTTTTTCGCTCAAATCAAGAGCTGTATCATCAGGGCGGGCCCCCTGCCCTTTAAACTCAGGCCGACCCTCTGTAAATGTAAGCTTACACTGAAGCCGAATTGACAAGTCATCATTATCCCAGCCCTTCTTCCGCCCACTGCTGGGCATAGACCTCTCTTCGTCGAGCCACCTATCTCGGTCCTGTGCTACTTTCGTCCAGGAACGACTCACGACTTTGATTATATCGAGAACCCATCGCCCGCCCGAAGCTTCTCACCCGTTCTGGGCCATCTGCTATCACTCCATTGGGCCTAAAGTTGACAATTTTAAATTGACAAATAAATATAATTTAATTTAAATGCAGATATTAACCGAGCTTCGGTGTAAACTCAACATTATGATGAAAAAATATGTATCAAGCAAGATACGTCGTTGCTGCTAGAACACTCCCTTTGATAGTAAAGTAGGTAAGTAATTGAACGATGTATTTTTAAATACATTTCGTATACTATAAGGCTCTACGATACCTATTGGAGATCTTGCTACAGAAACGTCATATCTTCTTTAGTTGGTTAAATGGGTGTTTTAAATGCATTTGCCTTCATGTTAGTAACCCATAAATCCATGCCATAGACTCATTCACAACATGCATAGAAGCGAAATTATGGAAAAACTTTAAACCTTGTAAATCGATGCGAACACCTTAACAATGATTTAGCATCGCCCGTTCGAGACAATCCTGGGTGCAAATAACCAAACATGTAGAAATGAACCACACAATGTTAAATACAATGTATGTGCATAAATATTGTGTTGACATTTTTTACAGCGTTTTTGTAAAAATTCTAAACTCCTTACATCTGTTATGTACTTGTATAACGCTACCGATTTTGAAAGCGCTGATTTCTCTGTCAAATTCTTTAAAAGTCTGTACTTCTTAATTTGGTAGACTACTCATTATAACACTATTTTTATTGGTAGATCATTTGTTTATTTTATTTTTGATTAATTTTAAAAAAGTAAAGTAAAAGCTTGCCATTTTCGGTACCGAATACTCGTACTTCGCCGTAAAGTTACTAATAAATCTATCTGTAAAAATAAAGTTGGGTTTGTTACACCATTTATAGCTCAAGAACGGCTGGACCGATTTAGATAAAATTTGGTATTGTCAAATGTCAAGTAGTGGAAAAATTATGCTACATATATTTTTTTAAATAATCTCAAAATATGTGACTTCACACTTGAGGGTGTGGGGCTCAAAATTGTGACCAGCTGTGACATGAAGGTAATTTATGGAAGGTCCCGACAATAAAGTGCGATAAATCGACCTTTCTGTCTAAAAAAAAAGATACAACGACTGCTCATTATATTTATGAATGTTAGTATATACATATATCTACTTTAACATATATCTGACTCATTTCCTAAGTAGGTACTTACTAAAACCATTGTGTTTAATCAATACCTGTGTTATCCAATTATTCCCTTATTTCTTTGTTGTTAACTCGATTAGAAAAATAATGAACTTTCCGAAAACAAATACCTACTTTTTGAAATCTTATTAATGTGCACACGTGAGATGCATGCGTCACGTCACGTGTGTGTATGACCGTCAAATACTACAAGAAATATATCTCTTATTTCATGAATTTTTTGACTTCTTCATGCCACATAACATCAACTTCTCCAAATTCTACGTGTTAGATCTGTATCCCCACGCCACCTTCCCGAAGAACCGGGATAAAAAGACCCGTGATTGCAAAAGGTGATACAGTACAAAAGTCTAACAAATTTTTAGTTATATAGGTATACTTAACTCTTTAATTTTTAAATAAAACTTAGCTCCGATAGTTTATTTATAACTTCGTTATAAGTATATAACGTTTAACAAATTATACTGAAACTATTTTCAGGATTAATTCAGTCACAATTAAAATAGTTTTAGTAGTAGTATATATACCTACCTACTACTGCCGTGAATTTTTTACGTGTCCATATATAACTGTTTAGCTGATAGTGGGGGCGACACTTGACAAAAAAAAGCTTGCACTTTAAAACCAAATATTTCTCAAACGGATCTTTAAATCGAAAAACGATGTTACACAAACTCACAATATTTTTGAAAGACTCATTCAAAGGCAGATAACACAATGGGTTAGTCGAGAAAAAAAAATTCTACCTTACAAGGATACTTACACTTAAGAAAAAAA
This sequence comes from Acrobasis consociella, assembly GCA_963555685.1. NCBI lineage: Eukaryota > Metazoa > Arthropoda > Insecta > Lepidoptera > Pyralidae > Acrobasis > Acrobasis consociella. The sequence goes on from OY743114.1 coordinate 5,778,225, forward strand.
AATTACGATTTTTTTTGCTACTTTGTCAGCGTGATTAATATACATACTCATGCCAAATTACAGCTTTCTAGTTAGTACTAATAGTCTCTGAGTAAAACCGCGGACAGACAGACATGGCGAAACTATAAGGGTTCCTTGTTTACATACGGTACCTACTCTAAAAATAGGATCTATTTTGAAAGAGGCAATTATGAAGATCATATATTCTAATTAATTTTTTAAGCAAATATGAAATTAAATAATGATAAGCTACAACTAACTAGTTAAAAATAAAATTGATTGAAAATAAGCCTTTCGAATACTTATTGAAACAATGGTTAAAATGGTCAAAGTGAAGAACTCAGAAATTACTTTTATAGCGAATGAACTTGAAGTTCCTATGGTTTAACTTCCAAGACATGGTTTTATTACAATGAGCTGAAGACTTCAATTCCTTTATAAATCCCAAAAACCACATGCTATATTAAGCAAAATACAATCACATATCACGTGTGTAGACATATTTTTGCAAGATCTTATGTAAATGCAATAATATTTTTAACGGAAGTGAAAATCTAAAAAGAATCATTGAGATGAGTGTGGATGAGCTGAGTTTTGGCAAACAATGTCGTTTTTTTATGGACGCTAGATAGAGATATCTGTTTAGAATGATAATAGAAGAAGAAGGAAAAAGGATGAGAGGAAAACCCAGACACAGCTTTATGAGGCAAATAATGGAGAAAATGGGATTGGTGTGGCCAGGCTGGCTAAAGGCAGACAAGTAAGTGGAAACTCCTCTGATAAGAACGTCGCTCTTGTGAATGAATGAATGGTAGAGCTCGGTGGCCTGGTGGGCGCGTTACTAGCGCTTTTGTAAGTAAAAGACCATCGGGCGTGGTCCGGACCACATAAATACATACATACATACATACATACATACATACTATCACGTCTTTATCCCTAATGGGGCAGACAGAGCATTTTGGGTCTTGCAGTTCTATGCAGAGCCCGGGGCCGCAAGACCCAAAAGCCACTTTTAGCGTCATGGTGGGCGAGAAGATGGAAAAGCAATCAATACAGTGATGGGTTGCTAGCCGCATCGCCTGTTAACATGATTGCATTTTTGCCCATTCCCTCGATCGGTTTTTACGAACTGCGTGGGAAGAGAAGCAGCTGGTACATTCTAAGTGTTTTTTATTTCTCCCAGACCAGCATGGGAGACCACAAGTGGCATAAACTCAAGCTCCTCCGTTCTTCGGAAGGCACACAAAAGCCGTTGGTCCCGGCTGTCATCATTGCATAGCAGTCGCCAAGTTATCAGTCAGCTAGCAGTCGTATAGCTAAGCAGCCTGAAAAATCTGACACCAGTGTTGGCCACTTACACACACGAAACGCCGAAAGTTGTACCGCTGCCACCGCCGGCCGGCCAGAGTTCATCGGGGTCATGTGGCAGTTTTGGACGGGCGTAACTACGTGGTCTCGATTGAAAATCATTTTCGCAATGGTTTTATATCTTATGTCATACACATATTTGGATTGCCTATATGGATTGGGAGAGGCCTCTGACCAGCAGTGGACGTTATGGCTGAAATGATGATGATGATATAGATAGGGAATTTATTTACATTTTTTTTCAAAACCAATGCAATGTCAACGTGAATTGGTTGTTGGTTATTTTACATTGTCAAATCCCATCTCATCCACGTACAACTCTAATGGAGTATCAGCCTAAAACGTCATTTTATTGACACAGCCTAGCACAATCGATTGACCGCATGCTAGGAACCGTGGTGTTAGTAAACAATACTTACAGTCTCACAGATGTTCATGTTGCAACAATTCTCGATTGTGATTTCGCACTGGTCAGGCCGTGCCGTCATCGGGGTGACGTTCTTGTTCACTATAATGCGCTTCTTTATCCTGAAAAAGTATTTATTTGTTAGACAAAAGCAGGGCGAGTCGTACGCCGGAATATCAGACACAATAGTTAAACCTTATTTTTTGTAAATAAATAACCAGCCAAGTGCGAGTAGGACTCGCGCGCGAAGGGTTCTGTACCACTGTCTATATAAAATCACGTTTGTAGTGTAGGAGCCCACTTAAATATTTATTTTATTTGTTGTTATAGCGGCAACAGAAACACATTATCTGATATTTTAACTGACTAGCTATCACGGTTCATGAGATACAGCCTGGTGACAGACAGACGGACAGCGGAGTTCTAGTAATAGGGTCCCGTACTTATCCGATTTGACTTATTGGAAAATAGCGAATTAGCTCAAATCCCGTGTCCGAATTGCGAGCCATGACAGAATCTTTTTCCATTTCCTTTTTCAATTTCAGAGTACTATTTAGAAGCTTGAAAAAGACTGCTGACTCTAGATTTTCTGTGTGTGTGTGTGACACAACGCCATCAATCGCCACACATTGCCATCTATTCGTTAGTTTTTCAAAAGGGTGCATCTATAGGCTTTTTATGGGCATATGCTTTAACACAATATATTGGATCAGTAACGATTGACATACCTTGGTCGTCTGGTGAGCTTCTTAATCTTGTTAAACATAACAGCGTTAATGATACATAGACATCCGGCCATGAGTCCGAGCCCTAATATTATAGGATCCCTGATGGTGTCCCAAGCAGGGAAGCACAGTCTCTCATCCACAAAGTGTATTACTTGGTCTCCTTCCTTAGGATGTAAAAATTCTTGTGATTCTTCGCCAAAGCCGTCTTTTGTGCAATTACTAAAACAAGAAGGCCTTAATATAGATACGAGATACTATGTCCAGGCTAATTTATAAGTTCTGCTCACGCTTCAACGCGTTTTTGGTGCAAAGGATGCCGCTAGTCTTATAGTTTACTAGGCATCTTAATTTGCACCGAAAACGTTAAGGGGCGGGTTTTAAATGTTGACTCTGTCGTAAAACAATAAAAAAAACATACTTATCTTTAAAAAAGTTTTAAGTTAATTCCTATATTTATGATATGTTTTCATAGTGTTTGATTAATGAATTCCATTCAAGTATATAAATCTTTTTATCGTAGTAACTTCATCATCATCATCAAGTCTTTTAGTCTCCACTGCAGGAGCACTACCTACTCTTTATTACCAAAGCCATACTTGGGTAGAGTAGCCAGAGGATTTAGCCTTTACTCTCCATGCTGGCCAAACGGGTTGGAAAGGTCTCACTAATATTTATAAGCTTTGTTTAGCTTGTATTTCCTAAGGCGCCTTCTACGACATCCACGGGAAGACTTGGAGTGGCCCTATTCTACTCCGCCGGAAACCACACGGCAAACGTAGGTTACTTACTTGCACATTTTCGGTGCGGCAGTTGTAGTTATTGGCTTTAGTGTCTCACATCTGTCTCCTACGTAGTCTCCAACACACTGGCAGACTGGTTCACCATTCGTAAACGAGCAGGCACCATTATTAAGGCAGTGGTTAACGCAGACATTCGTTTGACATCTCGATCCTCCGAAACCTTCGTTGCAACTGCATAAAAAGAAACAAACTTGAATATTCTAATAGGCATGTCAATATGTTCGTATGTATTTATAAAATAGAATGAAATTCTCCTAAACCTTTAATATTATTACCTGCATTGAGGATTTCCGTCGTTCCCAATACTACAATCTCCTTCATAACAATAATTATGGCATAAAGATATGTCACATCGGTCTCCTTTATACCCAGGGGAACATTTGCAGAGTCTTCCACTCAGTTTTTGTCCATGGAGACAAAACAAACCTTCATCAGGGGATATTTTAGACAAGCTGAGGTCGTAGACGGAAGATTCGTTCTTAGCCAATTTCTTTAATTCCATACATCCTTCTATTCCCTCAATTTGGTCTTGAATAGGGTAGTTAGCAACTATACCGAAAGGCACTTTCTCGATTTCGACAGCAATTGATTCATTTAAGAAATTCACAATTTTTTGTGGCTTAGGATCTTCGCTTGCATTCTTTGATATTTTCCATATTGACTTGAAATAAAAATCGATCCAGTAAATATAATCGTTAGATACTGTTAACGCATTTGGCTTATGTTCTTTTGCCTCCAAAATAGTTTTAATGTTCTGGCCTTCCAGATCTGAAGAGTCGATGGTGAACGGAATACCGTCTTTGTCATCTAACCAGAACAGTTTCTGTGTTTTCAGATCGACAGCAATACTGACTGGGGAATAGAGGCCTTTGTCTTTGTTTACAATCACTTTTCTTTCCGTGCCATCGAACTTCGCTCTTTCAATGGTTGGATTCGTGGTGTTGATGTTGGTCCAATAGATGTATCTGAAAATTTAATTATAATCGTTATAGTTTTAGCCACAGTTCTATTAAGAAATTTTATTTTAAAAAATCTCAAAATGTTGCATATACGTACCCTCTACAACTGTCGACAGCAATAGCTCTAGGAATTTCGTCATTCATCTTCATCAGTAAAGTACCATAGGGGTCATTGTTAACGCGATTCTTCAGCGAGATGTAGTAAATACTTCTGTCATTCCTATCAACCCAGAATAGTAGTCCTTGGACGGGGTCGAAGGCTATCCCTTGGATGTTTTCGTCGGATCTCCTCTTGACTAGAGACTGGTACTTCTTGGTGGTTAATTGGTAGCTGAATATGGACGCGTTGTCGTTTTGTCTGTCCACGAACAACAGCATGTTGTGGACAGCGTCGTAGGCTAAAGCCGTGAGGTCTTTAAACCGCAGTCCTGCTTCACCTGTTTTCGTTTCATTGCTGTAGAACTCTATCTGGTCCCCGGATGTGATGGCAATATCTGGAAAAAGAAATTTGTATTATTAATTTGTTACAACAAAAACGGTAGGTAGATGAGAGGAATATTGGTGAACCTCATGTCTTTGTATTTTCGGGGTCATATGGGACAAGGGGAAAAGTAAACATATACCTAGATGGACTGAAGACATGGATCCATCCACCCAAATATTGGATAGGTACATACTGCGCTAGTTTAGTAAATTGATGACTACTGAAACTCAGTATGAGTACGAATCATAAAATCATATATAATAGAACTGAACTACAAAGAAGGCTGTGGATATTTCTTAGGTATTATTCCATTCGATAAGGAGTTAATAGCCCTAAATTAAAATAACCGGATTAGGCACTAATTACCTTTTAATGCACCTAGTTTCTTACAAATTATGTAATGTTCTAAATATACAAGGTGCAATGCCAAACCGATAGCAACAGATCTTATTTACAATCGTTTAAATAACAGATTTCACTCAAAAACAGAGTCTGTGACGTTTGAATAGAGATTGAATTTGCATAACAGTTATAATAGCATCTCAGGGTGTACATAACTTGGCAACTCTACAACATCGTGGTCTCGTGACAAAACGCGGAGGTCTTTAGTCATTGCTTTACGTAATAAAGATAAGAAGCATATCTAGGTACCGTTTTAGTATAATAGTAGTAGTAGTAGTAAATTCGCAAATTCAGGGAAATGTTACGTTAATTGCTGTCATTAAAGGATCATCATCATTATCATTGTCAGGTCTTTTTGTCTCCACTGCAGGAGCCCGACCCTCTCTGTATTACCAGAGCCATACTTGGCCAGAGCAGCCAGACGACTTGGCCTACACTTTCCTCACTGGCCAGACGGGTTGGAGAGGTCTCATTGATGTTTATAAGCTTGGTTTAGCTTATCTTTCCTAAGTCGCCTTTTACGACATCTACGGGAGGACTTGGAGTGGTCCTATTCTACTCTACCGGAAACGACACGGCAATCATTAAAGGATAAACATCGGAAAAGTTGCACACTGTAGAAGTACGTAGTCATGACGGTTGTCATCTAGACAGTCTTAATTCGGGGGGGTTACTCTAAAAGCGGTACGCAACACGAACGTTTCAGTGTCAAGCAACATTGAGCATTAACTTAACACGATAAAGTCTAATTTGGTTTGACATAGAAATAAGACGTCACTATCGTACGACTAACGTTACGTATTATTTATTTGAGTAACTCCTCTGACACAGTCAATATGTTGGCGAATAATAATAATAACACACTAGATAAAAGAGATACATATAAAATCTCTGATAATGTGACAGATTTTATAAATGGCAGTTTCAAATATTTTATAATTCCAACCTTTGATTGTATACTTAGGATTAGAAATAAAGAAGAAATAAAAAAAGATGGGCTCTAAAGGACTAGTATCCAGAGCCATAAATTAATTAAAAAATAGTAATAATTCTTCTTTATCAACATTTAAGTAATCCGATTAGGAACTTAATTTAAATAGTCTGTTATTTTTGGAACACGCAAATACCTTTATATAACTCGTTGCAAGGATATAAAGAATGGCAGCTATAAACGCTAGACGATAAATGCAATTAAGTTTGCCAAAAAAATGTGATTAATGATAATCACTAAGCAAAGCAGTTTTTAAAAGTCCATGTAGAAGTTAGGCTTTTATCGTTAGATAAGATCGTAAATGTTTATCCCTAATCCCTATGGTTGACTGGCAGAAATATGCTCTTAGCATTAGGTCCGCCATTTGTTAAAAGTATATTTTTGTACTTTGGAACAATAAAGTTTGATAAAATAAATAAATAAAAATAAATGATGACTTTTGATGATGATGATAAATGATAAATAAGAAAACGCCTAAATCGTGACGATTGCGTACACAAACTGAGTCGGCACCATGTAATACTTAACCCTTTAACCGCGAGCGTCGCATATATGTGACAAACATTGTCGGGCCCATTCCGCGAAGGTCGCATATTTGCGACAAAAAAAAAATGCTCGTATGGCACATAACTTACGTATCCATATCCGTTTTTGGTTGTAGATAGGTATGTTAGATTAACCATGTCTCGCGCTGGGGGAACGACAACGGATATAAAGTCTCGCGGTGAAAGGGTATGTAAACATTGTTAATATCTATCTATCTCTGATAAAAATCTATTTATTTAAACTGAAAGAACTGATTGTTTTTTTTATTCCTAACTTTTCAGTACAGTATCAAGTGGTTTTAAATATGATAAGGAGGAGGAGGTTTCCTTGGCCAAAAATAAATTATTTGGTACTTTTAACAATATAAAACGTCACAAAATAATCTCACTTTTTCAACGTGATTTTAAATTATTGGAAAAACTGATATTAAGAGCGCTATTTCATTCCAAAAAACCTATGACGTCATAAGTCTTTCATACAAATCTCATTTTTGTTTTGACGTTAAGAAAAAAGTATCCGAGTTGTTGTTAACTTTCTTATTGAGGCTCTTGCCTTCAAACATTTTAAACATGCACTACCGAGAGGCGGTGTATGTAAAATGTAAATGTTTGATTTTTACGCGTTGCGTTCAAGTGCTCGTGCGTCGATGATACGCGTGCGACTCGCGTTGCATTCAAAATATTTATAATTTTTGCAATCTACATAATTACCGACATTTGTCGGTTTCTTTTCACTCCCTTAAAAAGAGAGGGGTGTTATTAGTTTGACGCCAATGTCTGTCTGCTGTGGTATCGTAGTTCTCGAAGGGATGGATTGATTACGATGCGGTTTTTTTTCGTGAAAGCAAGTTTTCTTGCCGTTGTTCTTAGCTATGTTTTATGAAAATCGGTACAACGGTTCAAATGTAAAGTGAATGTTGTTCAGCTTCATGGACTGAATTTACCCTTCAAATTGTTTCAGTTTATTTTGTTAGACGTTTTAAGTATTAAGAGTATGTTCATGATCTACATTTTGTGGCTACAACCAATTACGTTTAGTACTGACTGACCTTGCGCGGTTTTTTAATGTATTACCGAGTTACTGGTACTGCTTTGACGTAAGAATATATTATTTAAATCTTATAACCGGATATATACTTGTCACATGGGCCGGTACAACGGAATTAAAAAATACCAATGTTAAAAATGTTAACGAAAAACCCAAGCAAAAACCACGTAGGCTTACGTATTTACGCACAATCAGAATTACGTAGTACTTTTGACGGACTTAAAAAAGAACCTTTTAGATCAATTTGGAAAATTCGTGTTTCACCGTGTAAAGGTGTCCGATAGTTCCCAAGTGGTAAAATATATTTTTATCAAAATCGATTGTACAACGTGGAAGGGACATACTTGTAATAAATCGAACCACGGGCTGTACTAGACCAATATACTATAAATAAATTAAAATAACAGTCAAAAACTAAATAATTCGGCATTTCCATACAAAAGTGTGTAGCCGCCCGCGAAAATTGTATGGGAATGTCGAACTTTTTTGTCTGTTATTTTATTATGATTATAATAAAAGGGTACGTCACAGGTATTGAAGACAGATTTTTGTTTAAAAAAAAATAAGCACAAAAATTAAAAAATAACTAATTATATCAAAGCTTATGATATATGATATATTTATATATTTTTGCATATTTGACCCACATTCTAAAATATAACATTCAGCATTTGGACAGAAACCAAGCAAAAATGTAGAAACAACGTCATACGGCGCTAATATCTGCGATTATTACATGTTTGCGATACGATTTTCTGTGAATTTACTAATTAAAATCATGACTCATATTTAGTTTAGAATACTTTTCTGCCTATGTGGATTGTTGATAAGGCAGTCCGATTAATCATTATAATTAGGTCTTTTTTAGTCTCTACTGCAGTAGCACGACCCTCTCTGAACTTTCAGAGCCATACTTGGCCAGGGCAGCCAGAGGATTTGGCCAAAGTCTCCTCGCTGGCTAGACGGGTTGGAGAGGCCTTATATTGATGTTTGTAAGCTTTGTTTGGCTTGTAATTTCTAAGTTCCTGATAAGTATACCCTTTCAAACAAAAAAGTTTTCCATAATGGTCCAGGCGTCTAAAAATAATCGGTTATATAATCATTTAAAAAAAAAAAGATTAAGTCGAATTGATAACCTTTTTATAAAGTTTTGAAATATAGGTTTTTTGCGAAAGAAGTAGATTATTATCATCCTCCTTTCTTTCAGCAAATAAATATATTCGTTATGTGTATACCTTTAAAAAAGTATATTATCATCTTTAGCTCTTTAGCAGATAAAAATTGTCGATGAAATATAGTGTCACGCCTATCCTTGGAGATATAGTATGTAGATCACGAAACATTCTGCGTGATTGATGAATGATAGCACGTACGTGTTATCTATGTATACTCAACAGCTGTTTGTTGCCTGAAAAGGCCTACGTAGGTTCTATGACCTAAAAATATACAAGCGACCTGCCCTAGACCTCAGCTAAACACAAAGGTGTAAAACTTCTGAGAGAAAGATTTAGCACATAAATAAAGAGAACAAAATCGAGTTTAATTTTATTGAATTTATTCATATTTTGAAGTCACGAATGTAAAATATTTTGCGACATAATATGTAAATCGAAACCAGTGTCAATGTTATGTACGTACATTCTTTTATAAATTTTTTAAAAAAGATTATTTTTACTTTATACATGTTTTTTATTTAAAATGTAGAGTTTTTTAAATTGGTTTTTCTTTGGACTTTCGACCTTGGATCATTTTTGACATTAAGATTTAATCGATTTTTTTTTGGTTTTGATATTTTTATTGAGCAGGTCGCAATATTGCGTTAGTTAGGTTTTTATTTCATCATCTCGGTCCTTCTTTCGCCCACTGCAGAGCATTTAGGCCTTTCTGCGACTGAAGGCTCTCTTTATCAACGCCATCTCGGTTCTGTGCTGCTCTCATCCAGGTGTCACCTATCATATTTATATAACAGACATTAATTCATTTAAAAATTGGTCTGAGTTAGAAACATACTTTGTAAACATGAAAAACTATTTTGTGCAATAAACATCTCTAAAAAAACATTGGCAGTTTTGATTTTATAGCCCTTGAGAGTTTCCCTCTAATACATATATATAGACGTGATAACTATGTACGTCAGACGTAAACCTTGAACTTCCACGAGTATACCTACTCGTAATTGCCATAAAACCACCTGCTTGTTCGATAAGAAATTGATTATCGAAATCAGGAAATGTGCATGCGTCGTAAATTCTGATGTGACATGTAATTGATAATCAAAGCTAAACTTGAAAGTCTTGGAACTCAAATTGATTGGGTAACATTAGACAAATCATATAAAAAACATTAAATGAATTAAGTATTTTTAACCAATATGAAAAAAAGAAGGAGGTTATCAATTCGTCACGATCTTTTTTTTATGTATTTTTACCGATTATTTGAAGACGCCTGTACCGATTTGGAAAATTATTTTTTTGTTTAAAAGAGTATACTTTTTAATTAATGAAATTTTATCAAAATCGGTTGAGTAGTTCGGGGGAGAAGTCGGTTTTTATTTTTGAAAAATCATAAGTTTTATGAGATTATGACTTTTGCGGCCGTTGATGTCTTTTGAAGGAAGTGGCATAATGAGCTGTTTTGCTTTTCGGAATAATGAAATATTATAAATCATATGTTTCACGTTTAAACTCCATTCTAAAAATCCAAAAACTGAATCGGGTCTTTCATATGAGTTATTTTCAGGCTTCAAAACTAAAAATAAAGAACTCTTTTTTCACAACTAGATACCTTCATTGGTAATTTTTTCTCATGAGATATTTGAAGAATGCGCCCCATTCAATGTTTGACGTTCTTCATTGTAAAACGATTTATTACATATGAATGTCTCCATACATACGAGGTTCAAGTGTAAGGTCAAACTCTGGCGGGGTCGCTTCTTAGTTATTGCTGTAATAAATCTTTGAACTTTTATTAAACTATGTCATACCATACATCAGTATGTATGGATGAGTTCATGGGCCATAAACATATTATCATACATACAAGGTACTACGAAGTACTATGTTAATAAACTATGTACGTAATATATCCTACATAGTATATAGTTTATGAATATGCTACATAGAATATTAGTAAATAGTACCTTGAATTTGTAAAAATAAAAATATTGTTTTACCCCCAACAAAATTAGAGGTGTTGTAATTTGAACATGTCTGTTCATCTGTGTGTCTGTCTGTGGCATCGAAGCGCATAAACGAACGAGCCGTTTTTTTGAAAGCTGACTTGATCTTAAATGATTCTAAGTTTCATGGAAAGCGGTTCAACTGTTCAAAAGTTATTGAGGGCGACCGCTTGAAAGTCAGGGGATTTTTTATTTTTTTTCCTGCCAGGTAACTTTTTGTTTCTAATGATATTTAGAGTGAGTTATGACTGGTCAATATGAAAATTTGTGGAACAAAATATATCTAAAATAGGTAGTTTCAGTTCATGACACTGAAAAATCAAGATGGGGACGAAATAAAAAACTGATTATAAAACGAAAGAAAAAACTGGTCTTACGGCCCTAGGCTCGGTCTACCCTGTTAGGGACGAAGACGTGATAGCGTATCTTACAGGAAAAGAAGTAGAGTAAGGTCAAGATGGACAGATGATTTGCGTGCATTTGAATAGGCAGAAAAAGAGTGGAGGCCTTTTGTCTAGCATTGAAGTAAAATGGCTACGAATAAAAAAAATATTTAGCTTTAATTTCTTTTTCATTTATGCATGTACCTCTGCAAACTATCATAAATATCAAGAAAGCGTAAATAATTGGCCAAGTGAATGTAGGGTCCCGTAGTCGCATATGCTGATTTTGAGTTCAAGCCACTAAAAACGAATGTTTTATTGAATTTGTATGAAATGTTCCTTTTCCGAATACATTTTATAAGTTAGTCGCCTACAACTTTTTAATTTGGAAACCCTACTTAGGTCTGAGGGATCGCCGTGGACACACACGTCAACGATTATTTGAAATTGAAGTTACACTGAAACCATTTCAACTCGATAAGCTGTAAAAGATCCTTAAATCGAAAAATGATATTCACAAACTTACAATATTTCTAGAAGACCTATTCAACGATACGGCACACGATGGGTAAGTCGAAAAAAAAAATTGTCTCCCACTTTAGTTCAATCATCAATCAATCCACCCAAAAACTTATGTATTCAATACTTTTTTAGTAATGTTTAATACACATACCCATGCTAAATTACCTTTCTTCATACCGCGGACGGATAGACAGGACATGGCAAAACTACAAGGATTCCTTGTTTACTACGGAACCCTAAAATTTTTTTCAGAAAGGCTATCGTTTATCATAATACCTATACTTTAAAAATATACTGTATTTATGAACCTTTTACAGTTTACTATAAAACGAAGTCAATTTATAATTTATCAGATAAGAAATCCTTAACATTATAAAAACATTAATCTATCAAAAATTACTTATAATGCTCTTCTTAAGCTAAGTCAAATTCATCTTTTTATAATGTTTCGGTATTTTATTATATAGGCATATTATCGGTGCCACACCTATCATGTTAATAAAGCAGTTTGGTATGAATGTATGCACAATTTGTTATTACGTTTCTTTTTTATCAGATAATTTTAGAAACTCAGGATTACTTTTTACAAATGAAGTGACTTTTCATATTTCACTGGCGTACCTAGTAACATCATACTGAAATACAACACATTTATTTCATTCGCAAGCGATATACGATATATGAAATTCCGATTTCCAAGTTTGTACGTTTGACACCGGAGTTCAACGGACACCAGATCCGCAAATACTGAATACTTGGCAAATACCGCTCATGGTACTGGATACCGGAGGCGAGACGTGGGTCCAGTCACGTAGGCACTGATTGATGGGGTGATAGTTCACTCGCCATCGCTATCTACATTGATGGCATCAATGAATACGGCTTTTTAGGTTTGTCCTCCCAAATATGCAGATACATTTCGTCTTTATCTCTACGGGTTCGAAAGACGTGGCTTTAGGTCTTACGGCCTAGGGTCGTAAAACCTACTTTTACGCCTAGACCTAGAGCTCGTTTTTCGTGATGGGCTAGAAGTTAGAAATAAAGCGTTGCCAACGGCATCGCCATGATTCCTATTTTCGCCTATACCCTTAGGTAATCGGCTTTTATCTTCTTCGAGAAGCAGCAAGTGCATTCCTCATTTATTATTTTCTTCTTTATTTTTCTCGTTTATTTTTCGTCATATTGTCAATATATAATTTGGAAAATTATTTCTTTTTGAAAGGGCATACTTATTAAGCTTTTGTTGGTCGTACAAAAACGGCAGTGTAGATTGATGTTGAAGTCTGTTTTTAGTAAAAAAATCCTAATGATTACTTTTGAACTGGTGCAGAACTAACGTAAAACATGGTCCATATAACATTGTCATTATCATGTCATGTGTTTTATATCAGTGGATTTTATGGCCAAAATATCTGCGTGACTTGACCAAATGCGTTGTTTATGTATGAGATAACTTGGGGTATAAAGTATTATACGTAACTCGATAATAACATAAGAACACAAGATTCAATAAACATAGGTACCACATAAAAACATACAGTATCATACAGTTTCAAGAAACTTAAATAGGTACCTGTGTTTCAAGAAACTTAAATAGAAACTTAAATGACTGTCCATAGTCTACTGAACTAGCAGCCCGCCCCGACTTGATACATATGAGAAATATAAACCTTCCTATTGGATCTTGAGTCTTGAGCCAATGTATTGGTGAATTAAAATCTGTTGCGTAGTTTAAAATATCCAAGAGTACACGAGCCCACATACATACGTACATGCGGATTGATAAATAAATTATTGCATATTTCAAGACGGATTTTCATGAAGTTTTAAGTTATCATCATAAAATAGTAATAAAGTTACAGTTTATGTCCTAAATGGATATGAATTATGAACCTATAAGAAACTTTTGTCTGTCTGCTTCTTTCGGTCAACCCTTGAAAAAGCTGGGCCGATTTAGACTGGACTTTCACAAGCAGATAGCTAATATTATAAGACAAACATAGACCATTTTTATTTAAGAAAAAATAAGGGTACTAAGCCAAAAAATCCCAGATCTGAGTCCACGAAGTCGCTGTTTATCATATGTACAATTCAACTATTTAAAATTATTTACGTTTTATAGATTATGTAAGTTATCTCAGTGAACTTATAGACTTATTATTAGTTATCATTTGGTAGTGTTTTATCTGTCGCGTAACTTGGGCATAAATATGAGATATAGAAAATTCTTTATCGTATTTTATCAATGATAAGTTAACTTACAAAATTAAATTACGTGTAAGTACTACATAATATTACGTGTAAATGTGTAGTAAATTAATGTGTTTCTATAAAAACAACTTAAAATACACTAGTCTTAAGTTGCTGGTCACCAAGTAAGGCAGATCACGACAATGGTCTTTCGTGGAAACCAAATTTTCCAATCATGGTCTGCCTAACTAGGTACCTATGTGTAATGTCAATTTGAAAAAAAATACATATTTGAAATATCACATGTTAATAACTAATTGGTAATATATTAGAAATTCAAACAACTAGGTACATATTATTCTTAAACAGTCTAAGCTATACAACTTTTCCTGTTATATACAGTACAATCCATGCATATAGGTAAATACTAAATTAAGCGGTATTTAAATAGTTATAATGTAGGTAGTTGTTATAAATTGGACATAAAAATGAGGAGGTTATCAATTCGTCTCGATCTTTTTTTTATGTACGTAAGTTCACCGCACCGATTATTCGCAGACGACTCTGGACCGATTTGGAAAATTATTTTTTGTTTGAAAGAGTATTTTATCAAAATCGCTGACTTCACCCCCATACTACACTCTACGATTTTTTGAAAATAGTGATACAGTAACATTTTGTTTCGAAACACGATGTCTCTTTTTAGGGTTCCGTAGCCATATGGCAAAAACGGAACCCTTATAGATTCGTCATGTCTGTCTGTCTGTCTGTCTGTCCGTCCGTATGTCACAGCCAGTTTTTTTCGAAACTATAAGACCTATACTGTTGAAACTTGGTAAGAAGATGTATTATGTAAACCGCATTAAGGTTTTGACACAAAAATAGAAGAAAAACAAAAAATTTTGGGGGTTCCCCATACTTAGAACTGAAACTCAAAAATTTATTTTTCATCAAACCCATACGTGTGGGGTATCTATGGATAGGTCTTCAAAAATGATATTGAGATTTCTAATATCATTTTTTTCTAAACCGAATACTTTGCGCGGGAGACACTTCCAAAGTGGAAAAAAGTGTGTCCCCCCCCGTAACTTCTAAAATAAGGGAATCATAAAACTAAAAAAAATATATGATGTTCATTACCATAAAAACTACCAGCGAAAATTGGTTTGAACGATATCTAGTAAGTAGTTTTTTTATTACGTCATAAATCATAATCAGTAATTTACCTTTCATTCAATCAACTCAAATATAAAAATTTAAAAAAACATACTACAAGACTTTTATATTATGTTATTTGCTACTACGGAACCCTTCATGGGCGAGTCCGACTCGCACTTGGCCGCTTATTTAAATTCCAATTTAAAAATTGACCAAGTTTTATACAAACTTTCAACCCCTTAGGGGATGAATTTCCAAAAATCCCTTCTTAGTGCCGACAAGACATATGTGTCGCGAGCCGGTGCGGTGTACGGGCCTGTTGTCACATTCGACCTGATTAAGACCCCCGGATGAGGTCGAAACGTGTCGGCAGTAGCTGACTCTATACGTGAGTAACCCGTTCACTACAGACCCGGCGGTTTTAGCTGTGCATTGATCGATTTTATTCCATATAATGTCAGCTAGTCAGTTTCTTCTTATCTATAAGTACCTGTAGATATTTTCAAAATCTAAGGCAACTTGTTTAACTCTACCTTTTAACATTTTACATACCGGAACTATTAGAGATTTCATAGACATACATACATACTATCACGTCTTTATCCCTAATGGGGCAGACAGAGCATTTTGGGTCTTGCTGTTCTATGCAGAGCCTAGGGCCGCAAGACCCAAAAGCCACTTTTAGCGTCATGGTGGGCGAGAAGATGGAAAAGCAATCAATACAGTGATGGGTTGCTAGCCGCATCGCCTGTTAACATGATTTGCATTTTTGCCCATTCCCTCGATCGGCTTTTACGATCTGCGTGGGAAGAGAAGCAGCTGGTACATTCTAAGTTTTTTTATTTCTCCCAGACCAGCATGGGAGCATTTCATAGACAGCTTTATATTAATACCTTATAGGAAACAGTGATGGAATTTTATCCTTATATCAGTATAACCATTTCGTAGAAATTTGAATAGTAAACATCCGTAATTGTTTTTAGGAATATCATTTAATAATCTGGTATTAAAAAAATCTATGCTTCTTGGCAATACATGTCGAATCGGGAAAGGTGTGGAAGGTTAATAATGTTTATTTATGGTATACTTATGTATGTTTGTATTTTTGATGTGACAAATTACTAGCCGAAGCCCGCGACTTCGTTCGCGTGGACTTTATGTCTCTGGAAAATGCTCATCAGGCTGAACAACTTTTACTAAGACGGCATTTTTATATCTCTCATAGTTTAGCTGGACCATTATGGCTCTGCATGAGGTGTTCCATTTTTCAAAATCATTTATACCCTATATGTTGCCCAGGCTTAATAGCTATATAACAAAAAAAGTTTCATTCGAATCCGTCCATTATTTCCGGAGATTAGCGTGTACAAACAGACATACAGACAAACAGACACACAGACAGACATTTTTTTTTTAAATTCTTGCTCTATTACTACGTCTCAATCGCCCCCAATATTTTTTTTGGAAATATATTTAATGTACAGACACACTTTTTTTACTGTTTTATTATATGTATAGATGTATAGATTTAAGGGCGTAGCAAAGGCGTTGGGTCGTCGCTCTTGACATTATCCCTAATGATGATCATCTATATCAATCGAAACAGGTCGGGTTTTCCGACTGCACTGCGAGAGTTCATCATCATTATTTTAGCCGCATAATGACCAGTGCTGGACATAGGTCTCTCCCAAGTTTTTCTAAATTGACCGATCTAGAGCGGCTTGCATCTATCTACCTTGGTCAGGGCGTCAGACCACCTTGTGGGGGGTGTCCTACGCTCTCCGTATGAAATATAAATGAACATTTTAGTTTTCTACTAGCTGTACCCGCGAGCTTTGCTCCCCGTAGAAATTTCGGAATAAAGAGTACTCTAAACCCTTTCACGAGTCTCAAACTAAATCCATACCAAAATTCATCCAAATTGGTTCAGTATTTCAGGCGTGAAAAGGTAAAAAACAAACAAATATACAAACTCACTTTCGCATTTATAATATTAGTAGGATAGGATAGTAGGATTTAAAGTTCACGTGACACGTTTAAAATGCTTTTATTAAACCATACTGCTTCTAAATTTAATCGCTAAAAATAACCTGTGTAACTATTTATTAGATATTCTCATAGATAACTTCTTATAGATAACAAAGATTAATTGTTGATCGATCGGTTTTAATGAAAACTTTAAAAATTAAATCTTGAATAGACGTTGCGTTGCAGACAACTGAGACTGTGAGTAATTTTTTAAACTGGTTTGGTATGTGTGCTAGGGACTGTCATGTAAATAGGCATTGGTCATCTCTCACTTCGAAGTGTACAGCTGCTTGTTTTGTTTGCGATCTTTAGAAAGTTTAGGGATGACGAGAAACGAGTATATTTGTAAGGGGCCGGATACCTTTTTAGGGTTCCGTAGCCAAATGGCAAAAACGGAACCCTTATAGATTCGTCATGTCTGTCTGTCTGTCCGTCCGTATGTCACAGCCACTTTTTTCCGAAACTATAAGACCTATACTGTTGAAACTTGGTAAGTAGATGTATTATGTGAACCGCATTAAGGTTTTGACACAAAAATAGAAAAAAAACAATAAATTTTGGGGGTTCCCCATACTTAGAACTGAAACTCAAAAAAATATTTTTCATCAAACCCATACGTGTGGGGTATCTATGGATAGGTCTTTAGAAATGATATTGAGGTTTCTTATATCATTTTATTCTAAACCGAATACTTTGCGCGAGAGACACTTCCAAAGTGGAAAAAAGTGTGTCCCCCCCCCCGTAACTTCTAAAATAAGAGAATGATAAAACTAAAAAAAATATATGATGTTCTTTACCATGAAAACTACCAGCGAAAATTGGTTTGAACAAGATCTAGTAAGAAGTTTTTTTTTTAAATGCTATAAACTGCAATTTACCTTTCATTCAATCAATTCAAATATAAAAATTTTAAAAAATACTACTACGGAACCCTTCATGGGCGAGTCCGACTCGCACTTGGCCGCTTATTTAAGCTACTTTTCAACACACTTGCTCGTAAAGTTTATCTAACTTCACCGGTTTTAGATAAAGCAGCTCTTAAAACACGCGTGCGTTACAAACGCAAATAGTGAAGTTAAATAGGTATATTCTATAATCACACTTTTTGCTATTATTAAAACGATAAGGAGGACTATAATAATTGGCTATTCTTCTTCTTCTTATCGTGTGTGTTAGTGACTAACACTAGTGTCAGAGTTTTTAAACCGCCTTAAAGGCCTCTGACATGGTTTTAGGTAACGACCAATGTCAAAGACAATGACCGGGACCGACGGCTTAACGTGCCCTCCGAAGCACGGATCATCTTACTTCTCAGACAATCAGGTGATCAGCCTGCAATGTCCTAACCAAACTAGGACAACAACACAAAGTTGTTGCCCCCGCCGGGAATCGAACCCGCGACCTCCGGGCATGAGCCGAACGCTCTAACCACTACACCACGGAGGCAGCCTATTTATTTGGCTATTTATTTTATTTAATATATTGGCTATTTATTTGATTATAGTAAAACGGTGAGAAAACAAAAGTGTGCATTACAGTTTATGGGTTGAGTTTATTTAAAATTAAAATTAAATCTGTATATTAGGTATTTTTCCTCGCAAGTGTGTTGAAAAACGTCGTACGATATACGTGCGTATTAGATATATTACGCAGTCGCATTCGGCTCGGGCTGGTAAATTCCACCTCGTGTGTTATAATATAATATAACTACCATAATGCACTTATATACTAATGTACTATTTTAATGTCGACGACACTAAAATAAGATTTTGAACATTTTATTCTATTACCATATTTGTTTATTTTCGCCTGTAAAATTATTCTGTAGCAACGATTTCTACCAAATAAAAAAAAACTTTCGTTTCTTTTTAAAACTAAAAACAAAACTATTATTTGCAATTTCCCATCGCCTGCTGGATAAAATCACATATGGGTGGGTAGGCCCGCAGGTTTTCATTTCCCTATCCCTGGTTATAACGAATAAAACCTGGACAAAGCCGTCGACACATACTGGATTCAGTCCGTCAATCTGAAAAACTTTTTCTGTAAGAACGTAGTTGGGACCTCAGAAAAAATGCAGCACGTAATTTCAAATCATGCGACGCGACGTCATTGAATATCTTCTTTTTTTAATTTAGAGTCAATGTCATTTCATTAGTCATCAACATAAAAATTTAAATTATCTTCAAAAACAGCTATATTGTTATGTATTATTAGAAAAAAAAAAAACTTCTACTAGAAAGTAGGTCTGTTACCAAAAGTAGGTATAAGATCTTCTTAACATTTGAGATAAATATGTACACATTTATCTTTAAAAACCCCAAAACATACATATTTTTTATGCCCCGGTCTTGCACGGGTATATATTATAAGTACACTAGTTGTGCCCGTGGGCTTCGCTCTCCGTGGAAATTTCGGGATAAAAACTATCCTATGTCCATCCCGGGGTATCAAACTATATCCATACCAAATTTCATCCAAATCGGTTCAGTTGTTTAAGCATAACAAACAAACAAACAATTGTACAAACTCACTTTCACATTTATTTTAGTAGGATAAGTAGGATAGTAGGCTAAAGAAACCTTTTTCTTAAATCACCCTGTAGATTGATTATGACAAGACAAACAGTCATTTATGTAGTATATAATAATATAGAAAACAGACAGCGGGAAGCGACTTTGTTCTATAATAAGTACTTAGCTACCTATATTGAAAAAAACTGGCGCCAAAAGGTTAGGACGAATCTAGACAATGCAAGGCTTATGCAATACGCATACGCATCAACATTACAATACCTATATAAATATTCTCACCACCTATTTATTTATATTAAATTAATCACGTTTAGCAAGTATGCTAACTTAACAATTTATATCGTCACGTGAGATATCTTAGGTAAACATCCACAAGTGTTTCCGTGTGAAAGTACAATGACAATCATATTTTGTAGAGCTATTGAATAGGCTATTTTGCAGTGTCATTTTTACATACATATATACTGTCACGTTTTTATCCCTATGGGGCAGACAGAGCATTTTGTATCTCTCGGCTTTAAGTAGACAGAGCCCAGGGCCGCAAGACCCAAAAGTCACTTTTAGAGTGATGTTGGGTGAGAAGGTGGAAAAGCAATTGATATAGTGATGGGCTGCTAGCCACATCGCGTATTAACATGATTCGCATTTTAGCCCATTCCCTTGATCGGATTTAACGATATGCGCGGGAAGAGAAGCAGCTGGTATATTCTGAGATATTTCTTTTCTCCCAGACCAGAATGGAAACTTAATGTGTATGTATGTTTTTGGTTAATATACATTATACATTTTCACGTCTGTATCCATTAAACCCATTGACCGCCATCGATTCCAGACACAATAGTAAAACAATAAGGTGGATAAATATTATACACATGGCGCTGAGAGTGTTAACAAAAAATACTACTTAAAGAAATATTTTTGTGAAAACAGCAAGAAAATTGTTCAATGAAGTAGTAATTAGCATTTGATATATTGCTATAAAGCGACTGTAGAGCAGGATTTCCCTAAATTATTTTTAACTGTAAGTTCTAATTTCATTTGCTTTATTTTATCACCCATTTTATTTATGAATTATTTCGTTTTGACAAGATAAAAAAAATCTTTTTGTTTTCGGCTTCGGATTATGTTACGTATTGATATGAATAATACAAATAATTGATTAAAGTACCGTATCGCCACTCTATCCTTTCCGTCTTATTATAAAACGCAGACTAACTTTATTACTAGGTTTAAACCACTATCCGACCAAATCAAGTAGACATTTTCAGATGAAACAGAGGCATATTACTAGATGTCAACTTGATTTGGTCGGATAATGGTTTAAACCTAGTAACAGAGATTAAGACGGTTTAAGTTTCTAAATTACAATATTGTTTTTCTTGATTGTGTTTTAATATTAATAATAATAAAAATGAATCTAGAAGATAATGCTAAATGCAGGCCGCTTTCAATCGGTCTTTTGAAAATCCTTGCTGGAGGCGTATGTCCAGCAGTGGACTTCCTGTGGCATATAGAGTTAGATCATTTGTCTTGTAATTGTGATGCTATAATTAAAAAACTCTTCACAAAGCATTATATAAAGGTTTAACGACATATACTGAAACTATATTAAGGGTGAATTATGCCCATGATTCTAAACAACTTTCCCCAAGGAACATGTATCGAATGAAAAGTAATTTTTGGCCTTCCATAAAGTTGACCGATCAGATGATCCGAGTGTGTATGGAAAGCCATACATTATTTTTCATATTAAGACATATGTTCCTTGGGGAATGTTGTTCACAATCACGGACTGAATTCACCCTTAAGGCTCCTCCCTGCGCTAGCGACCTTGAAAACACAAAAAAAATAATTTCTCTTTCTGTAAGTGAGATTATTAGAAACCCTCGTACAACTTTTTAGCTAGTATCCTGAAGTTTCATTAGAACCTCGAAAGTTATTGAAATACTATCCGGTTTAGAAACCTTTACAAAAAAAATCAAAAATGGCCGTTTTTAGTATTTTTTGCAAAGGAAAATTCAGGGTATTTTATTTCAATGATTTTCGAGGGAGGACCCTTAAAGAGTTTCAGTATTGTGTCAGACTTTATATCTATATATTCTTACTACAGTTAACGTATTTGTAACCAACGGTAAATCGATAACTTCAGCTTCGATAGGTAAATCGATTTATCCACCTATCCCTCTCCGCAAAGTCGTTATCAGTAGCATTACGCCGATTAGTGATAACAATCGGATAGTCCCACGCCTTGTTTTAAATTCCTTAGCAATTTAACCTCTGATACCGATTGTATTCTGACAATTGACAATGATGAAAAAAAAAACTAGGGCACGGTCAGTATATTAGTCTAACTACAGTTTATTACAAACTTGTACTTGTACTCATTTTTTTCTTACATTCCGTTTAGTCATTAGTTTTTATTTGAACTTTGTACTTTGGCGATACTATTTGAAATGATTATAAATAAAATTTAAAGTAAATAATGCAAAGACAAAAGATTTTTTATAAACTTAAACACAACATTAATTAATTTATCACAAATATTTGAATAGTGGGAAAATTCCCACTTTCCTGACCGCAGTATATAACTAAAATCTATTTCTCTATACATATTGAATAATATTTAAAATGCCGTGTGGTTTAAAATGCATTGTTGACATATATTTTTATCATTATTTAAAAGTGAAAAAATAAACTTTCAGTGACCGCTTTATTACTTTAATTAATTATATAAGGTCTAACAAAATATAATAAAACAATTTGGATACTAATAAAATATACTGAAACTATTCGAAAACGAATAGAAATACTAAAAATTAAACAGGGGAATTTAGTCAGTGATACTGAACAACTTTCCTTAAGAAACATATTATAGCGAAATATGAAAAACATTTTGTGGCTTCCCATTAATTCCCATGCAAGTTGACTGATCAGCTAATCCGAGTTTTTATGGAAAGCACATTATGTATAGGTCTTTTTCATATTTCGATATATGTTTCTGAAGGAAAATTGTACAGTATCGTGGAATTTATCCTTTAAATAGTTTCAGTTAGTTACACGTAATATTTATTGATATTGAAACGTGAACAATGTAAGACGAATTCAAAAGAAAATATTTTAAATCAATGCAGATTTTATGTATTATTATTTTACTGTAAGTAGTGCATAATTAGGTCATTTTTTACACAATCATAGCTTCACAGTGAAGATGTACAAAAGACCGAGGTTTCGCGTAGGATGACGGTGACCGTGACACCTGGTGCGATTTTTGACAATGACATTGACAGTGTTAAATGCAAGTAGCTAGACCTCATTAACAATGAGTCTATGACGCTTATGTAAGTTCTGATTGGATGTAGTGATGTGCCGCTGGAAATATTCCAAATTTACGGGAATATTCCCAATATTTCTCTTTCTTTCTCTAAAGATTCCCCTAAATTTCCATTGCTAGGAATATTGCTGAGAATGTTTACAGGAATATTGCCCAACGTTTCAAAATTTCCGGTAACGGCACTTGCATATTAGATTAAGAGATTAGCCGATTATGATAAGACCTCAGACCAAATAAAATTTGCCTCTGAGGACAAGACTCTGGTAATATAAATAAAAATGATCTAACACTCATTAATTATCAGAATTAGTAGTAAAAAATGTCAAAACATGATTGATTCACTTATCCATGATCAAAATGACTTCCATATGAGCTGAAAATGAATGATATTTGGCATCTAGGTATACCATAACGCGTATACAAAGGAAAAATTCAAAACGTAGTGAATTACGTAGATTTGTAATTTTTTTAAATTAATACATTTTATAAAACACCTTCATTTTTTTCTGATAATGCTGTGAAAAAAAGTAGTAAGTAATGATATCCCACTAAAAACATAAATGTGAAATTGGGAGCCAAGTCTTAAATCCGACAAAAGAGGTCTAGAGTTAAGATTTTGGCGGCCATTTACATTTCAATTCTTTTGTTAGATTTTAAACTTGGCTCCCATTTTCACACTTATGTTTTTGGTCTGATTGTTTATTGTATGTTATTATCAATATCGTGTTGGTCAGTTATAAAGTTATAACATTTATCTTCTTTACTAAATTATATTTATTATGTATACAATAAATATTGATAACCTCAAAGTTACTCAAAAGTACCAAATAGTTTTAATCGCAATATAAGTAAACGATATCGTGAAATAATAATTTAATGAACTATTTCATAAGTTAATTGAGTGTTATTATTATGAAATACATATATAGCTTCTTAAATTCTTATTTTGACGTACATATGTTTTAACCTTACTGTTTTAATATTAATTAGGTACATTTTCTCGAATTCCATTGTTTGCTTCTTAATGTTTTTTGACATATGGTAATTTTATAATTATTGTTACATTTCGTTATTTATTTGTTACTAAATATAATTTTTTAAAGGTTTAATTCTACTGATTTAAGGTCAACAAACTTGATACAAGATACATTTATTTAAGGTTAAAAAAAATAATTTGCAGGGGTATTTAGAGCTTGGTCAAGACACAATTTCAAATGATTTATTTAAAATGGGGGCGCCACCGGACCCCGGAAAATTCATGTAGCCCCTTAAGTCACCTTTCGTTCAAATATTGTGACGTCTTCATTGAACCTATATAGCATCATTCAAAATATGTAAATGCATGTTATGCCTACGTACTTACAGTGATCAATGAAAAAGTAAAAAAATATATATATTGACAACTGGTATAATATTATACAGAACTTTAATAAAAAAATATGAGTAAATTGTGAGAATTCTTCCTTTTTTACCTATATAAAAACGAATTTAAATCATAAGTAGTATTTCTTAATTATAATTGCTTCTATTTTTCGTTTCTGCATTTTGTATGTAAATTAAAGTAGGTAGCCTTGAACGACGAGGGTTCAAATAGTAATACCTATGTACTTCCATAATATTTTGTATGCTAATGAATTGATCGTTGCATTTAAAATAGGTGTTAAAATGTTCCGCAGCTTTTCAAAACAATAAAACGATTTTTTATGTCTATTCCTTTTAGAGAATAGAGATTAATAGAGAAGATTCGTAATTTAATACTCTGTAATAAATAATTAGCTAATTACAAGACCAAAGGTTTTTAGTTCCTACTTGGATAAGAGTAAGAAAATAAAAAAATAAGTTTCATGAATATGTAATTAAATTAGGGACGTAGTTTGTACAGAAAATATTCCCAAAAGATAACTTCGGATGGGAAAAGTGAAAGTCACCGTACGTAATATCAATTATTGTTATATTTCATTGCTTATTTTGAGATAAAAAATTGATGAAAACTTATATATTACCTAGTTAGCCCTTACTGTTTAAGTAGCTAAATAGTATTTAATCTTACATTAGGTTATTAGAAATTTATTGATCATACTAGAATAAATTCTAATAGTCTGAAAAACAGTGTAGGCAAAATGGTGGAAAGTAAGTCGTGATTGGGTACAAACGTAACATAATAAATAAATGCATTTTAGATACAATGATTACGTAAATAATAAAATAATTTAGTAATATATGATGTCATAAGATTCGTAAGTATTTGTTTTTGATACCTTTTTAGTTCTCAAACAAACCATCCTTTTTAATTGATAATTACTATAGAATAAAATTAGAAAACGTTAATCAATATATTTTATCTTAGAATTAAAATAGGTACTAACAATTATAGTTCAAACTGTGAAATGTCACGAACTAGTTATCTAATAGGACACTGAATGTTATCAGTGTCAACATAATATCTTGTTTGTTTGCATTTCCAAAATGCTCTGTCTCTTATATTATTGAGAAAAGTACACATACATATAGTAAATGTGAAAGTTAAAAGTCTAAGTAATATATTTTAAATTAGATCTGTATATTTAATTGATCATTGTCGATTACTTCTTTATAATATAGGTTAGAGTTTAAAAACGTTCAAATTTATATAATTTTATACTGCAGTTTCCTTTCCGTTACCTATGTAAATAAAAATGACTTTATTGAAGGTTAATAGAGGTTAAAATAAATAAGCCGCTACAATTTCCCGAGCTAAAGCATTTGCCGCTTTTCAGTTTCAGGAATGCAAAACCGGCTAAGTTAGGTTGGTCGCAGCGTGGAGGTCGATTTCTGCAACAACGCGCATCGCCTAAAATTGGTCGCATAAACTTGGTGGCCTACGTGACTCGGAGCCCCCTAGTGATGGCGCGGTGCGCCACGCAGATTCCAACCTTATTGACATGCTTACGCTAGTGAAGATTCCACTCTCAACTATACTCACTTATCACTATTTTATCGCTTCATCCACTATGTACCGATTCTTACAACAAGGACACAACTTCCAGTTATATAATGTTTAAGAGAAAAATAGCACGTGCCTTAAAGTCACGCATCAGCTGATTTTATTATAATACTCACCCCAGGAATTAACGAGACCGATATATAGTGCGGAAACAGCGAGGAGGCACTGTACTTTACACATTTTCTTTCATAAATTTTGATGTGGGCCGTATAAAATGCACATGAGTTCGTAAGAGTTTCAGTCGATTCTCCGATAGATGGCGAACGCGATAATGACGACCGCGCCGGGCGCGTGTGTCGACCAAACTAAGCCGTCCGTGGGCAGGTCGCTCGTTTGACGCTCGCGAAATTCTAAATAGTTCATTGAATTTGAGAGACGCATGCCCACAGCACTCGCCATTCTTATCACGCCTATCAGTCAGCGAAATTTTCAATGGTGTCCCTGTGTGTGAGTTCGAGCGGATATAAGTAGTATTTTCACTAAGTATACACTTCCGAGAAATGTTACGCTGATCCTTACTACAGGGGTTGATCTGTATAATGATGTATAAAACTATATATATAAGAGTTAAGCCTTGACAAGTGTCAAGTGCATATAGATATATCACTTGTCACTTGTCACTATAGTCACTCGCACTTGTCACTTGTCGATGTGTAAAAAACTAGGCTTAACTATTTTACAGTAGTGAGAAATAAAAAGATCATGGATACAAGTATCAGCCGATTTTAATAAGTCAAGCACATTTATAAGTAAGTGCCTATGTATGTGTTTAATAAATTTTTTATTTGTTAAACAGTATTTTGGGAGTTAAATATTTATCTAAATTAACTGGTAACGCATTTATTTCAACTTTTAACTTCCTATTTAGAGCAATCACATTTAAATTAAAATAAAACAACCATGTCATAAATTCAAAATATATGCATCAAAGTAAATTAAGGGACTTCTTGTCTAGATCACGTTTTAGACCAATCAAAATAGCACAACCTGGACATAAATAATAAACTCGTTGTTTTCAATATTTTATCGGATATCAATATTGAGTATCAAATATTAATTAGATATATTATGTAATTTATCCGCGGTCGCAACCGTATTATATAAAAATCGTGAGATTTTGTACACTACTCAACTTTTCCCTAAAAGCATAATAGGTAACCAAAGACCTTGTTAGTTTAACTTTTAGGTGCATTCAAATGCGATCACTTAATAGCAAAATTAAACTGACCCCATTTTTGTTTATACATTTTTTTTCACAGTTTTCACCTGATCTCGATATCTAGTTAAGCCAAAATGATAACCATAATGTTTATATCTTTATAAGCTATATTGTGTCTTTTTAGACATTAAAAACCAAAATTAAACATCATTTTTTAATGTTTTAAAATTAATGTTTTTCTCAGTAGCCAGAAATAGTAACTGTGTTATTTTTGTTTAATTATAGCTTTTTGTGTACTATAATCACATTTTCATCAAAATTAAACACATAAACGTCTTACTTAAAACAAAAAATATTTGATTGAAAATACGCGAGAACATGTCGTGAAGCGGGATGCTTGCGGTGATAGCAGTGCGGTGCGGGGAGAGAGAGCGAGGCACCAGCCGGGTGAGCGCGCGGCTGCGAACGAGTTTATACGTGTTTTCAACCGATCGCGCCGTGTGCTTACAAAACATATAACTCGTAAATATGGAATTTTGCTAATTGTAGGATTGTTTTGATTGTGCCTTGAACTTTAACCCATTCGCAACCGCCAATACCAGACACAATAGAAAGACGATGAACGTGGGCATTTTATTGCCGTCCAGGTCTTTACGGGTTAACGTGGTGACACAATGAACAATTTAAAACTCTAAAAACAATATAAGTCTTGTAATACTCTTGTTGTCACGGCAAACCCGTACAACATGACAGCCCCTGGACTAATACCGTTCCAAAAATAGGCCCCTGCTGAAATATTCCGTTTCCCATGACATTGCATATTAATGGGATGTAACATGAGAAAAAATTAAATACATAAATATATAACGAAGTTTTTATGCTGTCGTACTAAAATGTAGTTGGGTATTTACAGAGTGCAAGTTGCGCCGTGCAACTTAAGTAGTGTCGCGAACGAGATAAATGTAGAATATTCACGAGCAAGAACTCTGCTGGCGAGATAGACTCGGAATGTTCGCGAGCGGAATGGTATAAAAAAGACGTCAGGATAATGCAAGCGATACTAAGCCTTATATTCTTATAGCATAAAGGCTAGAGTTCTTTGAATGGTCGTCGGCTTAGTCGCACTCACACACACATACCGGCGTCTCGATGTTTCCCGTCAATCGAAATACATTCGTCAAGATATGAGAATATTCGAGAACAATGTAGACCGCTGAGTGCGTAGAGTGCACGTCCCGCCAGTTCAGTATGAGCTACGAAAGCGATAACTTCGAAGCGAACCGAAGCGAAGGAAACCTACCTCAGTGCGACAAGTGGAAGTACCTGCGACTAATTTGGCGAGATACCTGGACCTCAGATGCTACGCGACTTGGACTTGGACATCAGGAAGACCATCTTCACGTGTCAACCTTTGGGTTCCGTAGTGAATAAAAACCCTCATACGAACTTTGGCGTTTTTCTCCAAATCTCGAACCCAGTTTCGTAACAATAGCATTTTACACAATTTCTACCCACCGTTCACACGATGCGACGCCCAAGTTACGTCTCAACGCAATTCGCACTGCACACGTGCTCGCAAGTGCCCGCACAGAGGCCGTGTAGTGTTAGAGAGCAGGACTAAAATGTTTGACATAGATAGACTTATTTTTAACATAGACCTTGTCTATCAGACTTCTATGGGAAATGGCAGCATTTCACTTCTCTACATCAGCTGTCTGAAAGAAATTATCGCTATTAGCTATAAGACAACCCACGCCCATTGGACATTTTGTCTTTTTCTGTGTGCTATGTACATTTTAAATAATATATTTTTTTTGTATCTAATAAAGTATTATTACTATTTATTATGTCGTATTATAATAAGCGCTATGGAAGTTAAACTCAGTTGCTTTTTAATGCATAAATATAATCAGTAAAAACCAAAACGAAAACCACACTTTAATTTTTATGTGTATAAAATACTATTTTCAAACCACTACACGACACTAGTCACTAAGTATTGACTGGCCAGCTTGTTTAGTATGACTTCATCACATGGCCAATTAATTCCTAGCGTAGTTCATCTAGGTATCATGTAATGAGGTTCAATGAGTTTTTTAGTTAAAAAAAGTAGAATTACAGTCACATAAAAATTAATTATTTCAGTAAAATAATTATTGGGTTTGGACCAAAAATGACGAGAGCGATTGGACACATTTAAGGCTAGGTATTCCCACAGAGGCCGTGCTTTAGAGTTTTTTAAACCATTTGAGGCATAGACAAAAGTGTTTTTTTGATCCCATCTGCTCAAAAAACGATGGTTTCATCCCAAAACATTTGGAGCTAAAGTTACTGCTAGTTCTCTCGGGATTAAAAAGTGAAAAAGTAAATCTTACAGGATTAAAACACAATTTGAAAATTGAACACGATGTTATCTATGTAAAATCAGCTAAAAACAAAAGAATTAAGTTTTAATACAATAAATAACTGGAACAGACTTCGTATTTTTTTAAATTTGGAATACATATCATCGTGAATGTAGGTAAAAATGTTTATGGTCTTTGCTTCGAAAAAGGAAAAAAGAATAATTAGCGCAATTTTTGTCTTCGATTCAAAGTAATTACAGATGTATTAGGTTATATTGTGTTAAAATTAATTATTTTGTGTAAATTTAAATCCTTTTTCGTAAGTTTAAGCCGATAGTGCACATTAAATTTATGGTTATTATAAAAATCTTAAAATATGTAGATCCACGCAAACAAAGTTACGAGTTTATGCGTGAACAAACATTTTTTTTAGAAGTTGGTTCTTAAAATTATTTCTTAGTATTTATTGATTTGTTCCCTATTTATTTATTTATTTATTGAATGAAAACGACACTAAATAAAGGTTAGTACTTGTCGGAGCTTTGATTAGGTATTGTAGTTGTTCTACTTCTCCATATTCTGTTTTGTATCTTTTTGCTAGTTTTTCTCATGGATGGCGATGTAATGTGTGCTACTTGCGTACGGTAATATTTTTGTCTCGGGCGTTATACACGAATCCCTCGCTTCACTCAAGATTCCATCGTAGAATCACTCGCTACGCTCGTGATTCAACTGAGGAATCCTTCGTTTTGCTCTAAATTCAAAGTAGCGCACTCGACTTAAAAGTATTACCTTTACGCCTTGTAGCACAATCTACTTTTAAACTCTTAAAAAAAGGTATGTTTAAGTTAAGTATCCAGGCTCGTCAAATTCGCAATCAGTTACAAGATCCTATAAACTTCATTCGGTTGGAAAAAATCCCAAAGTAACCCTTTTTTGTGATAATTTTTCAAAACTACGAGTAAAATACCGATATTTTACATAAAAAAATTGTACTTAATTAAAGCCACTTAATATTTACAGATAAATTCGCTGAGTTTGGCTTGATATAATTATTTTCTTAATAATTATATGAAATTCGCGAGCGCGACGACTTGAACTCGGCATGTCCGATTAGACGCGTGCTAGCGCTTACTAACATTGGACCAATAAAACAACTAAAGATCGTTAATAGATTCAGGTGTTACTTTGCGGAAGTCAAAGTTACATACTATGTGATTTGAATTATTTTGTGTGATTCCGCCACCAGTTCTTCTTCTGCCTTATCCTTGTCCCACTTTTTATGTGGGGTCGGCACAGCATGTGAGTTCCTTCCACTTTGATCTATCTCCAGTCAACCCTTCCGTCACCCCCTTCCTACTCATATCCTCCCTTACACAGTCCATCCAACGTTTTTTGGGTCTCCCTCTGTTTCGATGTCCTATGACATGTATTTTCGAAACCTGCCTGGTTACATGGCTTTCCTCTCTTCTCTTAACATGTCCATACCAGCCCAACCTATTACTTCTTAATTTTTCTGTTATAGGGGCCACTTTTACAGTGCCTCTTATATAATCATTCCTGATCTTGTCCCTACGTGTTACACCACACATCCATCTTAACATCCGCATCTCCGCAACGTGCAACCTTCTTTCATCCGCTGCTTTGATGGGCCAAGTCTCGGAACCGTACAATACGACAGGTCTTATGATAGCTTTGTAAATCTTACCCTTTAGCTTAAGGGGCATTCGAGCGTCGCATGTGACTCCAGTTACTTGCCGCCATTTTAACCATCCTGCATTTATACGGCTTTTAACGTCCCGGTCAATGTCTCCGTCGTCCTGTAAGAGAGAACCCAGGTAACGGAATTCGGAGCATACTGGTAGGGAAACACCATCTAAGGCAACAAGAGAAAAAATTGATGGACCACCAAAGTCGAGAAACAGTTGTTCAGTTTTGGTCCTGCTGATCTTCAAACCAAAGTTTTCTAGTCTCTGTTGCCATTTCACCAGCCTGCTCTCTACCTCAAGCCCATCTTCTCCAACGAGAACAATATCATCTGCAAAGAGCATGCACCAGGGTGCTTCATCCTGTATGTCTGACGTCAAGGCGTCCATTACCAGGAGAAACAGGTACGGGCTTAGTGCCGATCCCTGATGCAATCCTACTGCCACATCGAACTCGTCGGTAACGCCAGCCTCGGACCGAACGGATGTACGAGATCGACTGTACATAGCACGTATAAGCTGTAGGTACTTATATGGCACTTTCTTCTTCCTTAAGGCCCACCAAAGGACTTTATTCCGCCACCAGTTAGTTCATGCAAACTATTGCCGGCCGGCGCCCACCCACTTGTTGGTGGCGGGTGCACACGGGCTGCTGGTGGCAGGTATACTGGGACTAACAGTAGTGGGTGGGCGCCGGCCGGCAATAGTTTGCATGAACTAACTGGTGGCGGAATCACACAAAATAATTCAAATCACATAGTATGTAACTAAAGATCGCTACATACAAGCTTTTATTTAACTTGCAATGTATGTATAAATGTAAGTATGTTTGTTCGGGTGGAATCTTCGAACTCAATTTTCAACCAGTTATCCTCAACCAATTTAGCTGAAATTTTGTATACTTTTGTAAGTCGGATGATAATACAATATTATGATGTCAATGGGCTGTTCTGATGATGGAACCGGGAAATATTCGACGGAACTAAGTTAGAACCTCAACGAGTAGGTCTCGTTTGATTTGTCTTGACGAGTACTTTTTGGAAGACGATGCTTATCTAGGATCTGATTACGCAGACGGATGGTGGTCAATAGAACTCAGTTATAAAACAACACAATCGAGTTTGGGCTAATTTCTAACCTTTAGGTACGAAACCATAAAAATACTTTTTAGCTCATGTCACTTTGAAATGTAAGGATTCTAACGAAACGCCATTCCACAGGTATGGCACTTCATAGATACGAAGTAACAAATATACCTAGTACTACTACAAACGAAATAATATAATATCTGTGCATACGTCAAATGTGAGTTAAACAATCAGGGTCACCACCACGTAATTTGTTGCTTTGCTTACCTGTTATCATCACTCGGAAATCTATAAAATTTTCGTTCTTTGTTGTTTTTTGTGGATAAGCCATAATAATATGTGCAGTTTCTCACCAATATTATTTCAATTACCCTAAATGACTCGGGGAACGTCAACGTGCGACTAGCAACAACCCTATTTTACAGGCGCTTACAAGGTCCAAAAACGTGCGAGTTTCCGTTCTGTATGTAATACTATTATCTGCTCTGTGGCCATACATTCAAATCCGTGGCGACATTAAGGAATAAAGAAAATCAAATACATTCAACATACATACATGCATATAGAGGGTGGAATTGAATTCGTTGGCAATATTTTAAGTATCTACTATACCCATGATACAAAGTAATTTAAGACTAATAAAACTTCATATTCAAGAAAACCTCTAAACATGCGTTAGACTCTTTGATACATACCTCTACTGCAATTATAAAAAAAAACTAATACGAAAAATAAATAAATTATAATAGTATCAATTTCGTTGCGTCTTGGTACCCTAACATTCGTTCCTACTTCAAACGTACCTATTGTCCTCAAGCTTTCGTGTGACACGACCCGTCCCCATTCGACTTCAAACCTTATTTACGTAAATTAAGGTCTACTTTTGTATGCCGGTCGGTCGCGCCGTTTGGCTGTATCCGTCCAAGGTCTTTGACCTTGCGGCACGTAGGTATCAGTACGCGCGCACGACTCGAAGTGTTTTGATACTTTATTCATTTTTCTTACTTTTTGATACTTTTTAATTAGGTACTGCATTAATTGCAGTATTGTTACCATACAAAATATCCTTTAGGTGAGTATATATAGATATATAGATGATAAGTTAAATCAATGCTAATGATTTCAATTGCACCCTATAGATTATATATTCGTAATCTCCTTCTTTGCAAGTCGTGTGAAAAATACTGGGATCTAGGTGAGACCCATGTTTTTTAGGTTCAGTGTTGTATCATAGATAGTAAATAACAAAACAACATAATACCTATAAGTTTATATTCAAGAAAAATAATAAAAACCGACTTTAAGGTGTTTACTCCTAATAAATTTTGAACGGCTGAACCAATTTCTAATAAATATAGCTAAGAACTATGACGAAAAGTCAGTTTTCAAACAAAAAAATTAAATCTTCGTTCAGGCCTTACGATGCCATTAACAGACACCTAGATACACAGACATACCGACACGTCAACCTTATAACACTCCTCTTTTTGTCAGGGGTTGAAAATAAACAAAGACACTAAATAACGACTTTGCAGGGTTATTTGTTTCTATTAATTTTTTATTAATAAATCGCTACTGTCAAATTATGTTAATAGGCGATGCGGCTAGCAACCCATCACTATTGATTTATTTTTTGATCACGCTAAGCCTTTGGGTCTTACGGCCCTGGACTCTGTCTACCCCGTCAGCATTAAAATAAGATAATGTAGCTGTATCGAACACTACTTTAAACAAAGTTTAATCAAAATAAAACTATTCTACTGCTTATTTCTATACTGTGTCGCTGGTGGGGTCACATTTGAGCTCACCGACGCAGCGTCCACGCGATGCAAATTGCGGCCGGGGCAGCATTAAATACCTACATTTGTAGGAATACCCGGCTTTAACGATTGTTTCGTGAACTTTCATGAGAAAACCTATCAATTAATTGAATGGGTCAGAATCAGAAGACCCGGATCGAATACTCACAACAGTTCAGTATTGGTTTAGACCTTAAAGATTAAAGGAACAACACATCTCTAATAACCAACAATACTATCAATAGTTTGTGTACTATTGATAGTAATTCCTGTTTTAGGGCAACAATATGGATAACCAACAATACTATCGATAGTATCGATCATGATGACGAATAAACTAACTATAGTATTGCGTTTCATAAACTATCCATAGTATCGATTATTTATTTATTAAAAAAGCAATACTATCGATAGTTTGTTCGTCGTCAGAATCAATACTATCGATAATATTGGTTTTATTCAAAATACAGATAGTTTATCGATAGACTAGCGATAGTGTATTATCGAGAGGCAACACTGGTCATCGCAGTGTTGTGCGTCGCGATCGCGACTCCGTAGGTACGGGAATGTGGCTCTTCGCAGTCGAGTTTTATGCGGAACGGTAACAACGCGTAGGTACGTACCGGTAAAATTACCTTTAAATTTTAACAATACCTATAACGTTACTATTACTACATAAACGATACCCGTACTATACGAGTATTACCCTTAAAATTTTAACATAATGAGAATTCTGTTACTGGTACTTAAAATGTGAAGTACCTGGGCGACCGAGCTTTGCTCGGTTACATCTCAAACATTAACTATTTTTTTTTAAACTTGAAATAAAAAATCATAGGTATATAAACTTAAACATAAAATAAAAAAAAGTAAGCCACCGAGTGGGATTCGAACCCGTAACACTTTTTCTAGCGGTCGGTATCCTTAACCACTGAGCTCAAATCAAGGCGGTCGGCGCGTCGAAATTAGCGACCATATTCTGCGTGAAAAGAAAAACGCATGAAAACTCGAAAACACGCGTTTTCCAAAACATAAAACTAATCTAGATCGATTATTTACCCCGAAAACCCCCATATACCAATTTTCAGCGAAATCGTTAGAGCCGTTTTCGAGATCACAGAAATTTATAAATATATATATATATATATATATATACATACATACAAGAATTGCTCGTTTAAAGGTATAAGATTTGGTACCAGTAACAAACCCTGGGGATAAGTCCGCAGTTGTACGTTTACTTTTCTGATTTGTGTCTGTGTTCTTTATTATGTACCATAAAAAGCTTTATAAACAAACTAATAAAAGCTCAACAATGTAGTTATTATCGATCTAATAAACACAATATTTCAATAAATCTCCACCCTAGCCGATTCATGGTTAGTAAAAGTTCCCACGTGCTTATAAAAGTTTGACAATGATTGACTACAAATAAATGCATAAGACGACGCGACGAAATTACTGTACACGAGAATCACTCGCGACTCGCTACAGCACGGTCGGGAGTTGAGGCACAAACCAATGACGACCTTATTGTGCAAGAAATAACGTTCATATTAAAACGCAAGTAAGAAAAAAATTGAAAAAAATTATAATCGTAGATATTTTTTGTTTGATTTGTTCCTTATAGTATCAAAAATATGTTGACGGCATAAGTTAAACACTTTCAAAATAGTTATGTATTTTGGCTTTACAAAAAATACAAAAAATTGTAAATGTAGAAATGCATAAAATGAATTTGTTTAATTTTTAATAATTTATCAACACCCATAATATTATATTTAGAATAAATTGTTGAAAGACAGTAATCTATAATTTCTGGTGAGATAAGCCTGAAAATTTGTAACATACCGAACCTTCTTTATTAACGATAGTGCTAATTGATTAATTTGTTTAATTTAGATTTATTCAACTGGAATGCACACGTTATAATATGGTAGAGGTAGTTTTCCAAAGTTATTAATTATGCTGTACTTATGAAATCAAAATTTGTTCAATTTTCAGTTTTTTGGTTTTTTTACACTGACGCAGAGCCCTAAATTGTTTAATTCGGTTTATTTTAACTATAACTAACATAACTTTATATCATACAAAAAGAAACTTACAGTTATAGCATTATGTCCAGGTACAGCTATATTTACTGGTCTATTTGTATTTTTCTACGCAAGGAGTCACTTTATTGTACAATTTTTTTTGTAAAGCTACGCAAGTATTCCCACTTGGGAATTCCCAGTAAAATTAAAAGCAAACACGACAGCACATCCCTAAAATATTTTACGTTACGGTTTACGGTACATTGTAAAAACGAATATAGAGAAGTATCTGATAGTCAATCTTTTTTCCAAACAAAAATTACAAATAAACGTTAATACGAAGTATCCTATGCTTACTATAGGTATTTTTTGAAGTTTTACTGAGCTGTCCTTTTATTGAGAATATAATAAAAAAAAGATCTAGATTTAAGATTAAATTTAAGTTAATACTGTTTAATTAATATTATCCTTGGGTCACCTACAGTAAAAGATATACAATGGATGGAAATCACGTAAAAAATGTAATGACAAAAAAATATAGCTATTTAAATGAAAACTTACATGTGACTGCCCCGACCATGAAGTTAGAGGGTAATGGGCATGTAACTTTCTCTCTTGACCATGTGCCTCCTAGAGTAAAAAATAAATACAATAAAGTCTCTTCACGTCATCTATTATAAAGGCCGGAAAAAGTAGTTTTAAGTAGGTAAGTATGTGAAAATGATAACACAAGTATGTCCAGTAAGCGACGCACTCACCGCACTGCATTGTATGTTATTTTTCATACATACATACATATTTTCACGCCTGTTTCCTGTTATTTTTCATATAAGTAAATTATTTTGGTTAACCCCAAAAAATGTGATTTAGGAAATGCGTCAAAAAAGAGAAAGGTTTTTAGAAATTAGCGCGTGATGTTCTTTAGATCTATAATATAAGTACCTAATGTACAGGTTACATTTATTATTGCTTTAAAAGGTATCTAAAAACTTTATAAAATACGTCATACTCTGTAGAAAAACCTGGTAATAAATTTACTATAAAATAGTCAATATAAATAACGTATAAGTAGACAATTTTTATTTAGAGATGTTATTAGATATTATTAAAGTTTTGACGTGACAACGTCTTATAAATTGGTTTGCCGGGTGACACTTCAAGAAACTGCGTTACGCTCCGCTCACGTTATGCGCTCACAATGAGAGCGAGTGAGAGGCACGCGTCCCTTCCACTCGGGCATGGTTAGCCCGCCTAAGAGCGAGAGAGACAGACATAAAAAGTCGTTGTCACGTAAAACTTTCGCCCGTATACCGACTTTACAGGCAACCAATTTTTTTAATAAATATATAAATATCATGCACAGATACGCGCCATCATTTTAGGTGGATAGATCTAGACTCTTTACGAAGGGCAAAATTTAAATATGGCGCCCTAATTATTTCTGTTGTACCCCTATTAGTAAATATAGGGGTCGTAGTAGTCTAATCAACCGTTGCCCTATTGTAGATTGTAGAGGTCCTTGAGATAATAGGGGTGTACATCGACCACTATAGGGGGCTAATAAAAC
This sequence comes from Acrobasis consociella, assembly GCA_963555685.1. Taxonomy (NCBI): domain Eukaryota; kingdom Metazoa; phylum Arthropoda; class Insecta; order Lepidoptera; family Pyralidae; genus Acrobasis; species Acrobasis consociella. Next base: position 5,815,963 of record OY743114.1, read on the forward strand.
CCTTTCGACGATTTTGCCGCCTCCTGCAATTGGCTCCTAGGTAGTATTTATTCTGCGCCTAGATGCCTGGTGGGTGCTGCGCCTAGATCCGTGCCTAAATTTTATGTTCGTGATGTACTTCAGTTCATCATCATCATCATCATCATCATCATCATCATCAGGTCTTTTTGTCTCCTTCTGCAGCAGCACGACCCCCTCTGTACTACCAGAGCCATACTTAGCCAGAGCAGCCAAAAGACTTGGCCTACACTCTCCTCGCTGGCCAGACGGGTTGGAGAGGTTTCATTGATGTTTATAAGCTTTGTTTAGCTTGTATTACCTAAGTCGTCGTCTACGACATCCACGGGAGGACTTGGAGTGGCCCTATTCTACTCTGTCGGAAACCACACGGCACTTCAGTTACTATAATAAACTGATAAGTGCCACTTTAATTCTTTTTTACATAGTTACAGATTAACGACCTAATTGTAATTTTGAGGAAGGATGAACCGCGATTTGCTCTAATGCTCCTCTTTTTACACCTGTTCTTATAAATACCGCGAATGTAGGTAACTAGATGGATTTCGAGTTAATTATATTTGCCAGTAATAATTATAATGGACATGAACGGATGTTGTCCAATGGCAGTTGGTTTCTATACTATACGTAACGCTTGCTTTACATGAAGATAGTATAAGTAACTAACATCTTTGTTGGTAAGTACTAGTAGTTTTTCTGTGACTGTGGTTGTATTAGAGTCTGAGAATCCAGAGCTTTTCAATATGCGATATTTTAAAACGAAAATCTGAAGAGATGGGAATCTGAAGATTTGGATACAATCGTTTAAAATGTTATGCAAATTGAATATATGACTGGACACGACTGGAAAAAAACCATCATTACCCGTATTTCTAATGCTAAACAAATATTAGCTTGAAATTAAAATCTAAAGAAATGGGAATCTGAAGATTTGGATACAATCGTAAACGTTATGCAAATTGAACTTGCTGTACAACTGAATACGACTGGAAAAAAACATCATTAACCGTAGTTCTAATGCTAAACAAATATTAGCCATGACCCTCGTAATACAATAGAGTAATGTTGACAATTTCTTTGTTATTGTAGCCACATAGTAAGTCTTTTGATGAGATATAAACTAGTAACGTCTCCAGACCGTGACTACTATCAACAAGCATTTATTTTGTGCTACTATGACACGTTAGTTTGGTTCATTTACCAATTCGGTGTAAACTGGGCTTATTTAGGAGCAACAGACAGAACGGATATTTCGTGTTTGCATGCTAAATTGATCATTATCTGTCAGAAGTTATGTATCAGCCTATAATTTAAAAACAAATTATCTAAGTATATTGTAAAACGATGATTTGAGTAAGGATACCTACGTCATCACCAGGGCAAAAAGGTTTTTTGTGCAACGTTACTACATAACAGCTTTCTTTTACTTTGCTTCGTAGGCCGAGGTTTGAGTTTTTAAAACCACCAGAGACAAAGCAAATAGTGTTTTAAAATCTGGAAAAGATGTCTTAATTAACGATCTAGTCTAGTCAAATTTGTATTCGGTTAAATGATCAAAAACTTTACTTGAAAAAAAGTCCCAAGATGGGTTATCTTGGTACTTTTTTTTCAAGTAAAGTATTTTTCATTCGGTAATATTTTTTTTTAAAAACTATGACAAAATTACTGATATTTATTTTAATTATTGTGTTTTAAAACAAATTAGCTCTTTATACCTTGTATCTTTTCTAAAACCGATAAAATCTACATTCCACGTCATTCCGCATTGATTCCGGTAGCGAAATGTCTACTTCAAATTTTTATCTGATAAAAAAACTACATATTTTAATTTACAAACAATGATTTCTCACCCTAGTTTTTTTATTTCTGTATAATAAAGTTTAAAGAAAAAATATATTGGAAAAAAAGAATTTAAATTAAATTTTTAACAAAAAAAGAAAAAACAACCACCTTCAATTTGTTCAGGACTTTCTTCCATATCTCCAAAGTTCTTCATCGTGTCTTCACCAAATTAATTTAGGACCAAATTGGGAGTAAGAGCTTTCAAATAATAAAAAAAATCATCAAAATCAGTTCACGGTTGCCGAAGATATCGCGTCACATACATACAAAAACAAACATACAATCGAATTGATAACCTCCTCCTTTTTTGAAGTCGGTTAAAAAGAGAAAAAGAGGCAGTCAGCTTCAGTAGACCAGGTTTTTTGACTGGTTCTTTACGGTAAATTAGTGTATACCTGGTATGGTGTATATCTTGATTTGATTCTTAAAAATGAAGTTTACACTGACAAAAAGAGATAAAGACTAAAAGTTAGTCTACGTTACATGAAAAGTATAAAATTAGGAGCGCCTTGTTTATATTATTGTGTGAAAAAAGGCAGACAATGCCTGTTGCTATTGTTTTGAATTTCACACACTATTTTAAATAAACAACTTTTGTATGTTATTTCGCTGGAGATAACTTACAATATACTTGTTTAGTGTTACAGTAAATTAACACTTGACCGTGCATGGAAAGTGTAGAATCGTTCAGTTCTTCTATTCAACCAACTGGTAACTGAGGGGTGCTGTTTTAATTCAAATGCATCATCATCATCATCATTTTAGGCGCATGACGTCCACTGCTGGACATAGGCCTCCCCCATAGATTTCCAAAATGACAAATCAAGAGCGGCCTGCATCCAGCGCTTTCCAGCGACCTTGGTCACATCTTCTGACCACCTTGACTGTCCTATGCTTCGCAAAAAAAGCGGAAAATCTATCTATCTATCTATTCAATTCAAAAATTTAAGAGTCCCCTTACCCTAGACTTCTCCATACAAACGTAGTCTACGTTTAATTTTGAAGCCACATGTCAGATTCCAGTAAAAATTGGTAATTGTATAGAAATTGCAATTATCTAGGGTAATAAATGGTTTCCTACCGTAAAATTATGAACTGGAAAGAAAATATAACGATTTAGAAGTTTCCCATACTGATAGTCGAAAATCATATAAAACACTATATTTTATTTCAAGTTCATATTTTTACCGTCGGAAACCAGTTATTATATTACCCTAGATAATTGCAATATCTTTGAAATTACAAAATTTTGCCGAAATCAGACATGTTTTAAAATAAAACGTAGACTACCATTGTATGGAAAGTTGTATTTTGGTCTAGGGTAAGGGGACTCTTAAGGGATGTCCACAGGTTGACAGGGTTAAACTATGGACACACCCTAGACTTATAGTCCACATCCTGCGCTATTAGATAGTCCATCTGATTTCGGGCCTAAAGCAAAAGCCAATTACTTTCAGCAGATAAAGCCAAGGTTCCCACATCAATTACCGAGACATAGTAACAGAATGTATAAAAAATAATAAATATAATATAATCTAGTAAGACAACAGCCTTCCGGAACTGCAGTTTCCTGATCACTTCCGGAAGTGTGAGATTTCCGAGAAGTGATAAAACGAGGCACGAAATCAAGTGATATAGTATTGACACTTGGAATCTATTTTATAATCTGTGCCTTGATTGTTCAATATAAATTAAAAAGTGTTTCCGTAGACGTACTGCTCGTTCACACTTTATAGCGCCTGCGCAGGCTTTGCTTTGCAAGATAATATACATTACTTGCAAAAAAGCACTCTACATATGTGGAAACTACTACATTAAAATTAACCCAAAGTTGGGGGAGTTAATGTGTCAACAATAAATTATTTTGTACTGATAAAAGAATAAAATGTCACAAAATAACAACCACATCCATTTTTAACGTGAATTTAAATTTATTAATGCAGAGGAACTGATATTAGAATATTTATTTGATTTCAAGAAACTATGACGTCACGACGAGCTATTCATAAAAGTCCTATAGACTGGTTGGAAACTAGAGGATAATCTAAAAACCACAGTATTTTGCTAAAAAATATATTTATCTTCATTTTTGCTTAATTTAATTTATAATGTTAATCTTTAGGAAAACAGTGCACTATAATAAAAAAAATATTAAGAATTGCACCTCCAGCAGAGGTCAACAAAGTCAATGCAAAGTGTGTGTGACGTCAGTTTGTGCTAAAAATAGTTACTACTTAACTTCTCGCACTTAAGTCTTACGAACGTACGAACGCAAGTTATTAACACTAATTTCTAAAATTCCTTACAATTTTTTTTATCGTATTTTAGGAATGAAAAACAATCCTGTCCGCCTGTCTGTCTGGCCGTAGTTTTACTCAGAAACTATAAGAAAACTGTAATTTGGCATGGGTATGTAATATTTGTACGTAGTATATTATTACTCTGTGGTAATATGTATATTAATCATGCCGACAAAGGGGTAAAATAAAATCATAAAAAAAATGTTTTGGAGTAGCTTTCATACATGTAACGTGGGAGAATATTTTTCACTACTTACCCTAATTGAATAGGCCCATAGGAGGCCTTTAAAAATATTGTGAACTTCAGGACCGGATTTAGAGGTCGAGAGGCTTCGGGGCAACAAAGGAGTGGAGGCCCCCTGGCCCCAAATTATTTTCCAAATAAAGTGGACAATTTTTTTCAGTTGAGTTTTCCAATAAATAATTTATTGTGGAACCAAGTATAGATTATTTTATTATTTAACAAACATATAAATATAATTGGAAACGAGAAATATCTGAAATTAAATTTTAGCGTTAACGAATGGAATCTTCCGAGCTTTTTTCGTCGAAAAATCGTTGATGATTTAGCTGAAATCCAGTTTTTTTTTGAAGTCTCCATTGTGGGGGCCCCTCTTTCGTGGAGGCCCCGGGGCTGTAGCCCCGGTTGCCCCCTCCTAAATCCGGCCCTGGTGAACTTGTAAACACCATTTTTCGATTTAGGGATTCGTTTCTAAAATATTTACTTTTAAAGTGCAATTTTTTTATTAAAGTCATGTGTTGCCCCCTCTATCTACTTAACATGGACACGTTAAAAAAACATGGTAAGCGGTTACTGTATGTAAATTGGAGTTCATGATACAAATATGCTTTTTATTTATTTAAAAAAAATCCCTTTACATTTATTGACAAGGTGAGCTAGAGACGGAACTATGGATATCACAGATACTAGTAGTGACATCTATGTTATAATGATAAATATTACTACAACGCGTAGCAGGGTTGTAGCTTCAGTCACAGAATTAATAATAGTTGCTTCAGATACAAAATCACACTTCGTACTTCAGTGCAACACAAACCAATTAGCTTGTCATAAAGGTTTTTTGAAAAATCAGAATAAAATTTTTACTTGCGTTTTTGCATATACCCGTATAAGTATATGGATATTATATAACAATATGTGATTTATTAGTCGTCCTTAGTTACTTCATTTTCAGATAAGTGTTATTCTCTTACAACCGGCGACATCTATTTAAAATTTAAGGCATTAATAAGTCGTAGACTGCGTCGTAGCACTCGTAGCGTAGCAGGTAGGTGCGAGGGTCGTACCTAGGTATCGCATGCTACGACAATCTTCAGTTACGAATTTTTTCAGAGCTTCGCCGCTAGGTGGCACAAGTGGTGTGTTACGCGCTGATTGTTATTTTATTTTTACTACTTTTAATCTATACATTACAATATACGGGAAAAAATATGTCTCTTGAATATATTTCCAAAAAAATATATTTGGGGTGATGTTGACATAGTAATAGAGTAAGATTTTTAAAAAATGTCATGTTTGTTTGTTAGTACACATTAATCTCCGGAAATACTGCCGAAGTCGAATGAAAACTTTTTGTTATATAGCTGTTTAGCCCGGGCTTGTACAGGATACTAGCTGTACCCGCGGGCTTCGCTCCTCGTGGAAATTTCGGGATAAATAGTACCCTATGTCCTTCTCCGAGTCCCAAACTATATCCATACCAAATTTCATCCAAACCGGTTCAGTAGTTGAAGCGTGAAGAGGTAACAAACAAACAAATATACAGACTCACTTTCGCATTTATAATATGAGTAGAAAATGGAACACCTGTTGCAGAACCATAATGGTCCATCTAATATAAAAATGACGAATTAGCAAAAGTGGTTTAGCCTGATGAGCATTTTCTGGAGTCATGATGTCCACGCGGACCAAGTCGCACGCTTCGGCTAGAAAGTAAGAATTTCTTCAACTTGAAAACACAAAGTGTCTCATCGCGACAAAATCAATTCATTATTTATTCTTAGTACGAGTAGTATCTATATATTTTACAGGGTTTTTTAAGTTTCATTTGGACGAATATAAAACAATAAAAAACTTATTGTGAAACACACTCGGGACTTTTTCATCCATTAAAAATTACAAAACAATACCTAAAATTTGTATAAGTTTTTTACCTAAACTATCTAAATAACTGTTACTCCTTATTTTGGTGTTTTTATGTGTTTATTCATTTGCGTCTGCTACAGTAAATTTTTCATTTTAATTAAAATACACAAATTAATTACTTTCACTGTGTTGGTCTATATTATAAACTATCTGTTATTCATACTGTTATAAGCTGCTAAACGTACATGATTATATGATACCATGAATAAAATAAATAAGACGGTAACCGTCTTTTTATAAAACGCAGACTATTTTTGTTACTAGTTTTAAACCATTATCTGACCAAATCAAGTTGTCATCTTGTAATATGCCACTGTCTCATCTGAAAATTTCAACTTGATTTGGTCGGATAATGGTTTAAACCTAGTACGCACATGATACGAGGAGAAAGACGGACCTTGACAATTAAAATACTTTAAATGCTGGGTAATCTTGACAAGACAGACAGACTGACGGACGGACAGCGACGGGGTCTTAAAAATAAGGTCCCGTTTCTACCCTTTGGGTACAGTACCCTAAAAAAATTGTTTGTTTGTTTGTTAAATCTTTATTGTACATAAATACAAGAAAAATACAAGTTAGAAGTAGAAAACAGTACAAAGGCGGACTTATCCCAGGGATCTCTTCCAGTCAACCTTGAAATAAGAGGACAATTTACAACACAGGGTAGAGAGTGGGTACAATATACAGGCATAGAACAGAAAATATATATACATACATACATACTATCACGTCTTTATCCCTAATGGGGCAGACAGAGCATTTTGGGTCTTTTTTTCGTCATGCGACTTTTAGCCACTTTTAGCGTCATGGTGGGCGAGAAGATGGAAAAGCAATCAATACAGTGATGGGTTGCTAGCCGCATCGCATGTTAACATGATTTGCATTTTTGCCCATTCTCTCGATCGGCTTTTATGATCTGCGTGGGAAGAGAAGCAGCTGGGACATTCTAAGTTTTTTTATTTCTCCCAGACCAGCATGGGAGAAAATATATATGATAATAGTATAATTTTAAATAGGATTATGAAATAAATTAAATAAGAACGGTTCTTTATATCAGTTAGAGGCCAAATCAAAGGTATATAATACTATTATTAATTCTGTGTCAAAGGTCTAGTTAGAGAAACATGAACAGAAGTTACACCCTCCGTTTTCCGCAACATGTGTGCGATTCTCACTATGATTTACTATTATCTATTTGCTATTCAATACTACCCCTAGTCATATGTGCCCTCAGGAGATGTTGTTCATTCACATCTGTTAGAATTCGACGATGTTAATAACATACATACATACTATCACGTCTTTATCCCTAATAGGGCAGACAGAGCATTTTAAAGTCTTGCGGCCTTAAGCAGATAGAGCCTAGGGCTGCAAGACTCAAAGGCCACTTTTAGCTTGATGTGGGCAAGAAGGTGGATGAAGGAATCAAAATAGTGATGGGTTGCTAGCCGCATCGCCTATACCTAAACATGATTCGATTTTTTGCCCAATTCCTCGATCGGCTCTTACAATCTGCGAGGGAAGAGAAGCAGCTGGTACATTCTAAGTTTTTTCTTTCCTTCCAGACCAGTATGGAAGTTAATAAGGAAGCATGATGTTAATAAGGTTTTCTTTAAGCCACCTAGTAATTTATGGAAGTGTTAGGGTAAAGACGCTCCCAAACTCTGTTATTATGTAATTCAATAAAAATATAATTATTGCAACTCTATACAAGGGCTAACAAAATATACTGGTAATATTTTAAAAGCGTGGACCCAGTCCATGATGCTGAACACCTTTCCAAAACTCCAAGGAACATTATATATATATATATGAAAAATGGGCTTCCATACAAGTTGACCGAGGAGCTGATGCAAGTTTGTATTTTATTTATTTTATTTTATTAGGAAGACCAACAACTATTCCAACTTACATAGATAACTATATAGAAACAGAGAGTCCATTACAGGTCCTCACTGATAGAAAACATTGTATTTTATAAAAAATTACGATCTCTAAATATGAAGTTATCAATTATCATTTCCATGCTCTCAAGAAACCGCATATTCAGTCAGTACTTAATTCATGTAAATATAATAGTATAGTAGTATCCCATATAATAGTAATCCCATATGTATACTACTATTGTTTGTTATAAACAAACAAACAATAGTAGTATACATATGGGATTACTTGTTAGGAAGTAAATAGGAACTTAATTTACTTACATCACATTTAAGTGTCGCTTGGGAAAAAAACATCAGTAAGAAGGCGTCTCAATCTAGGTATACTAGTAGAAAATATATCGATATCGACCTCAGTCGAAACCTGGTTGTAGCTATTACTTGTCCTCCAGAGAAATGAATTTTGTCTGTAGTTGGAGTATACTAAAGGGGTAAAAAACAAAGAGTTATTACGTAATATTCTGACTGGAGCTAGGAAACTTATCTTAGCAAGCAAATCCGGGCAATCCACTACGCTATTAACAATTTTCGAAAATAAAACCAAATCTGCTACATTTCTCCTGTTATCTAGTGGTACAAGGTGTTGTTTCGCGCACATATTATTGTATGAATCTAAACGATAGTCAATATGCAGTCGATAGCATAAATACCGAATAAAAATTCTTTTGAATTGCCTCGATTCTTGAAATGTATTTATCATATCTGGGATATTGGGAATGTATGTATGAAAGTCAAAATTTATTTTTGTATACCTATTATGATGTATGTTCATTGGCTCAGTGTATTATTATGTGTATTGATTGGTTCAGTGTAGGCCAAGTCCTCTTGCTGCTCTGGCCAAGTATACACTGGCTCAAGTAGTACAGAGAGGGTCGTGCTCCTGCAGTGGAGACTAAAAAGACCTGATGATGATGATGATGTTCATTGGGGTACATTGTTCAGTATCATGGACTCACTCTTAAAATAGTTTCAGTAGATAAATATATTTTGTTAAACAATATGTATTAAAACATGGCAAATACATTTTCCCGTTCCCAATCGCAAATATTAAAATGTCGTATTTGTATATCAGTTATTTTGAACTAGAATATAGGTACTTACTTTGAACCTTGATAAAATAAAATAAAAAATGTAATTTAGCATACGAATATATAATTTAGACTGTAACTTATTAAATTAGTAGTTTTATCTGTCTACATCAATCTCTATTGAAAGTTAATTAAATTACCAAACACTTACATAATTTTAATTAATACTTACCAAATGTCCACACCTAACAATGTCACATTGAATTTTATGCCCTCATGACTACCGAATACATTTACAAAAAATCTAATCTAATTTCCAACCTTGGCACACAGACATAAAGTTCAAAATTCATTACCAAAATCTCACAAATAAAAAATAAGGCAGGGTTCACACGCACATACATCATATTGTAAAATGTATCACGAATTATTGTGCAGCAATGACCAGTGTGCACCCTCCCTAAGGAATGTGGGGTTGTAAAAATACCCCAATACAATGGCATTATGAATGCAGCCCTATATTTGTATAGGGAGCGGGATTTATAAGATATTAAAGGGGATTTAAGTAAAATAGTTTACCAAAAAGGCGTCGCTTTTAAAACCGTGGACACGTCGATACACTTTCGTTTTAAAAGAATAATAAAAAATAATGTTACTTCTCAACAGCGTCTTACATAATATAACTGTTCTCGGGGGAATTCCGGGATAAAAACTGTTAGGTTTCGCGAAGTTTTAAAATAAAATAACTTTACTTCTAAATAAAGCTTTAAAAGATAGTATTAAAATATGTTATGCAATGGCAACATTTTTGGACGGGATTTTCGTTTTTGGTGGGCTTTTTGACAGATTTCAGACAGCGGGACGAAAAAGAAAATTATGAGATATTCTGATAATTTGTGAAGAAAAACTACCTAGTTGTATTATTTGGAGAAATTACTGTAGTCGAAAATTAAAAATACAGGCACTGAAAATAATATAATCCATATCTATACATATAATAAAACAGTAAAAAAAGTGTGTCTGTACATTAAATATATTTCCAAAAAAAATATTGGGGGCGATGGAGATGTAGTAATAGAGTAAGAATTTTAAAAAAAATGTCTGTCTGTTTGTCTGTTTGTCTGTTTGTCTGTATGTCTGTTTGTCTGTTTGTACACGCTAATCTCCGGAAATAATAGACGGATTCGAATGAAACTTTTTTTGTTACATAGCTATTAAGCCTGGGCAACATATAGGGTATAAATGATTTTGGAAAATGGAACGCCTGATGCAGAACCATAATGGTCCAGCTAAACTATAAGAGATATAAAAATGCCGCCTTAGTAAAAGTTGTTCAGCCTGATGAGCATTTTCCAGAGACATAAAGTCCACGCGAACGAAGTCGCGGGCTTCGGCTAGTAGGTAATAATTGGATAATCATAAGGAGTCTCTACGAGGCTGTGCGTAAGAAAATGCAAGTCATGCAAATGTTATTTTTTTATCTTATCGTTAGAGAAAGGAAGTTTTACTGTTCCATGTTATGTTTTATGTAACAATATAATTCATTTGTGTCATATAATTTGGGTTTTATTACAAAACTATCTTAGTTATGTCCTTCCCTGGGTCTCAAACTATATCCATCCATACCAAATTTAATCTAAATAGATTCAGTGGTTGAAGCGTGAAGAGGTAATAAGCAAATAAACAAACTTATTCACTCATTTATAAATTTATAATGTTATTTGGGATGGGCACGATTGGGTTTTTATCTGTATCGTATGTTACTCTTGGCTTATTTTTGAGTAGAAACATGTATGATTGCTCTTAGGTTTTCTGTGTCCAATGTTGGAGTAATCGGTGGTCACATTCCATAAATTAATAAAAAAAATTTTATAATTAAATCGATTATTGTGCTCTAAATTGTGCTATAATAAAAAGCGAGCCGATTAGAAATGTCCTTAAATAGGCTACCAAATTATTATTTTTTAGAAAAAAACTTATTATTCACAATGATTAAGTAATTGTTTTACAGGCTAAACGCTAGGCTGAAACGCTAGTAGTTTTTAGCTTTTGCACTAAAATAATATTTAAAAAATGACCTTCAATAAGAGGTATATTTATCCTACATTGAATAAAAATTTTTGACTTTTGACTTTTTTTTTGGCTAAATTTGCCATAACTGCCGTTCAAATTAGCAAAAAATGCGAGCCGGCATGAATATAAAGTGAAGGAATCCGTTTTCGTTCTAGACCACGGGTTTTATGTGTTAAGTTACTGGAATGGCGCGAGTTTATAAGACGTGTACCGTGAGGTCCGTGAGTGAACGTAGTACATGCCAACCTTGAGCAAATAAAATGATAGGACTGAGCCCATCAGCCGTAGAGTTTCTTGAGTGGAATCTTGGAGTATAATACGTTTACTAAGTGAAATACCTCTGTCCAAGTACCAAGTTTGTCCTTATCTATTAAGTATACTTACTTTAAACCGATATAAAGCGAGCGCATCCATTTTTGTTCTAGACCGCAAGTTTTATAAATCTTATACCTTTAAACGAGCAATTCTTGTATTTAGATATGTTTATTTTATTTTATATATATATATAGATATACCCGTGGGCACTTTGCAGATCCATCGTGCCGTACGACTAGTATTTGTTGGTTCCGTTTACATAGTTGGCTCCGGGTGCCTTTTCTAGATCCAATGCTAGTCAGCCATGCGCATGTTGTTCCGACTGGAGCCAAAAGTGTCAACGAGGGTAATAATAATAATTACGAGATTTTTATACAAATCCACCTTTTTGGCATTCAACACTGTTACATCCGATTCAAATCAACCAATCAGTGAGCACCGTTGACCTCATTGGCTACAATCTGCTAGTAATAATATTATTACAAGCTTCTATTCAACTTGCAATGTTTATGCAATCAATGTAGTGTTGCCAAACAATAGATATCATTTTTCAATTGAAAAATGCCAAACTATCGACAGTGGTTTATCAGTATAGATATCTGTTTTAGAGCAATACTATTGATAACCAACAATACCATAGTTGGTATTTATAGTATCGATCCGACCAAAAACAAACTGTCATGAGTATCGATAGTATGCGTTTCATAAAATATCGACACTATCGATATTTTTTGTAATATCGATAGTATCGATAGTTTATGTATTATTAAAAGCAATACTATCGATAGTTTGTTCGTCATCAGAATCGATACTATCGATACTATCAGCAGTATTGATAAACAATCAAAAGTATCTCAAGACTCACTGTCGGTTTTATTAAAAATACCGATAGTGAGTCAATTGACTGTCAATAGTGGACTATCGAGCGGCAACACTTATCCAATGCTTATGGAGTAAATGAGCCGTTCTGATGATGGAACCGGGACGAATTCAACAACCCTCAGTAAATAAAATAACATAGCCCTAAGATCATTTGAATAAGCCTTACCTGCGTGTTTCCCTCTGCCAAGGTATAAAATCAACTAATCTAATACATTTATAATGTAAGTTGCGTAATCGATTATGATCATTACGTAAATCTGTAAAGTATCGAAAGGACGGTGCAAGTGCTCCGTTAGAATTGCTATGTTAAACAGTTTCCTTGTGTGATAAGTTTTTTATTCTGAAGCCAAACTACTTATTGAAACGAATGAAATAAGCCCAAACTCGATGGAGTTGCGTAATTACTGAATTGCATCGACCACCTTCCGTCCTCCGAGATCAGACCCTTGGCATCGTCTGCACTAATGTGCTCATTAAGACAATTCAAACGAGTCCTGCTCCATGAGGTTATGTTGTTTTATAACTCAGTCCTAGTGAATACCTCCCGGTTCCATCATCAGAACAGCTCATTAACTTCATAATATTGTATTGACAAGTATGCAAAATTTCAGCGAAATCGATTGAGAATAGCTGGTTGGAAATTGAGATACAAGATTTGACCTGAACCAATATTCGTACGTAGATATCTGATACATTGCAAGTTAGTAACTAAAAACAAAAAATACATATAACCTTCTTAAAGATTGCATAACCTTTCACGGGCAATGTTTTTTATTTTATTAACGTTGTTTTGTATTTAGAAGTAATTCTGAAAAATGGTATCGATGAGTTTATCTTCGAGTATCGATTACGGTAAAAAGAATCCAGTCTAGTTTGCGACTAATTTCCATGCCAAACGATTTTCTCGCTTGTTTACTGCCAAACTACAGTAAAAATATTAATAATGGCATAACACAAACTTGCCAAACCCATTTCATTTTTCGATATTATTTTTTCACTATCCTTCGAGCCGAGACTAAATGTATCAATTACATTAGCAAGGTTCGATAATTAAGTTCAAATTTGAAATACAATTAGTCGATGACGAAGGCGCACACGCTACGAAACTGCGGACTTCCCGCGAGACTACCATTTTATGATTTACAACCTTCCTATTTCATTCCTGTGCTTTAGATTTGAATATAGATTAGCCACTCAACTGTCCTAAGAAGTGCTTACATTTTTTGAAAGACGTGTTAATTTGTGACTATCTGATGCCTTTGACCTCGTTTTCGTGGAAAAAAAGCTCGTTACAATAAAATTAAAAAAATATTACATTTGAATTTGGAATCCGTTACTTTTATATGACTTTTTATCGTCTTTTCTTATTTTGGCGCTAATATATTGAACAATATTTTGCGATATTAAAATGAAGTGGGGTGATATAGAGAACCGAATCGCTGTGATTGCATTACACAAAGTAGGTTTGAGCCAAATGCAGTTTTTAAAATTCTCCATGCGCTTGGTATTAGTCAAATGTTTGTGTACCGACACAGGTATGACACTTCATAGAAACGAAGCAGCATAAATACCTAGTACTACTACAAACGAAACAACCCGTCCGTGCACACGTGAAATGTGTGAGTTGAACAATCAGGGTCGCTACCACAGAATTTGTTGCTTTGCTTACCTGTTTTCACCACTCGGAAATCTATACGATTATCTGTTGCTATACAAGGAACTACTATTGAACAGGTGGATGACATTACCTTCTTGGGAATACAACTGGATAGTGCCCTTACCTGGGAAACACAGGTTGATAAAGTGTGCGGTAAATTGACAAGCACTAGCTTCACGCTCAGACGACTATCGGATGTGGTACCTAGAGAGGTGGTGAGGTCTACCTACTTTGCGATAGTGCAGTCTGTCCTGCAGTATGGCCTAGAGGTCTGGGGGTGCGCCGCGGAATGGCAACGAGCGTTTCGTATGCAAAAGCGAGCAGTCCGCGCGATAGTCCACGTATCAGGGCGAACAACCGTCAGACCATACTTTGAAACCCTTGGAATCCTCACGCTGCCATCCCTTTTCATCTTACAGGTAGCCACATGTGTCTTTAGTAACCAAGACGTGTACCAAAGACCGAGAGATGTGCACGACATTGCGCTCCGCGATGTTGACCGACTGCACCTGATACCACACAGACTAGCTAAGACTGACAGACTGACTCATGTAATGGGGCCGTCTGTCTTTAATAAGTTGCCACCTGATATAAAACAGGCGACTACATTGACAAGCTTTAAAGTCAAGCTAAAAAAGTGGCTACTTGAGCGTACATTCTACAGTATAGAAGAATTTTATGAATGTCGCTTATAATTCCAATTTAATGTGTTAATTTTCATTCGATTATTTTGTAATTATATGATTATTATTAGTTATGTATGTGTATGCGTAATATATTTATTTGTATGTTTAATTTATTTTATTTTATTATTCAATTTTATTTTTGTATGACGTGTAAATATTTTTTATGAATAAATATGATTATGATTATGATTTTAAAATTTACGTTTTTTATTGTTATCCGTGGATAAACAATGATAATGTGCGCAGTTTCTCACCATTATAATTCAATAATCCTAAGTGACTCGCGTAATGTCAACGTGCGACTACCAATAACCCTGTTTTTCTGGCGCTTACACGTCCCAATAACAGGGGAAAAGTTGCGGGGACACCAGATTGCGGGGGACGGTGCGAGTTTCCGTTCTGTATGTAACACTATTATTAATTCTGTGGTACCGGACTTTAATAGGTACTATGAGACCTCCTCTTTGTGACAGTAAAAGATCTGGCCGTCCACGTAGTGTTCATACGAAAAAGGTGGTCAAAGCAGTAAGGGAAAGAATTCGAAGAAATCCTGTCCGAAAGCATTATTAAAGATTTTATCACAGGAGATGAAGATAGCACATAGAACCATGTCGCTTATTTTAAAAGATGACTTAGGACTTGCTGCCTATAAAAGACGTACTGATAATTTTACAACTGATAATTTAAAAAAGAATAGAGTAGTAAAATCGAAAAATCTACTGAAGCGGTACGCAATGGGTGGTCGCAGAAAAAAATTGTTTACGGATGACCATTTTTTTACCATTGAGCAACATTTTAACAAATAAAATGACTGTAGGTATTTATGCCCCAAGCTCTAAGAAAGCTTCATAATAAGTCGACAGAGTGCAGCGTGGCATTAGCCGACTTTAGTGATGGTTTGGTGGGGTGTTAGCTATGAAGGAGTGACTGAGCCATACTTTTGTGAAAAAGGTATCGAAACATCTGCATAAGTGTATCAAGATACCATTCTTCAGAAGGTATTTAAGCCCCTTAACAACACTATGTTCAATAACCAAGAAGATCAAGACTCGGCACCGGGTCACAAAGCTCAGTCAACGCAGTCTTAGTTGGAATCGAAAATTTCCGACTTCATCAGAGCTGAAAACTGGCCGTCGTCTAATCCCAATCTTAATCCGCTGGATTATGTTTTATTGTCAGTTTTAGAGAGTACGGCTTGCACTAAACGCCATGATAATTTGGAGTCCCTAAAACAATCCATACGATTGGCAGTGAAGAATTTTCCCATGGAAAGAGTGCATGCTTCTATTGATAACTGACCTCAACGTGTAAAGGGCTGTATTGCAGCCAATGGAAACCACTTCGAATAAGCTTTTTATATTTTAAATTGTTTTATATTTATGTATTAAAAGCGAACAATTTAAGCTTAAGCCGAAAGTAACACAGACACAAAAACAACTTTGTTGTGGATTGTAGGTAAGGTTCATTAGGTTTCCTGTGACCAACACACGAGCGAGCGACTGATGCTTAGGGCGAAAGTAACACAAACACAAACAACTTTGTCGTGGGTTGTGGGTTAAGTTTGTTAGGTTTCCTGTGACCAACACACGAACGAGCGAACGACTCAAGCTTAGGACGAAATTAACACAGACACAAAATCAACTTTGTCGTGGAGTGTAGATTAAGTTATATAACATCCACCCATCCATCCATCCATTTCAGCCGCACAACGTCTACTGCTGGACATAGGCCTCTCCCAAAGATTTTCAAAATGACCGATCTAGAGCGAAGTTATATAACAATATAAGTATAAAAGAAGACTAAATATATTGAGAATTGAAAAAATTTGATTTGATATTATGATATTATTAACATTTATTAATATTAATGTTATTTGTAAGAAAATTTGTTTTGTTACTATAAAATTCTTCATAATAAATATTGTGAGAAAAGGGTTTGGGCTATGTGGATGGGATGTTAGTGGACCGGATAACTGGGTTATGGAGTGAGATACGGACATCTACCTAATAAAACAACATAGCCCTTAGGTCATTTATCACAGGATAATCCTTACCTATGCGTCCTCCTCTGCTGCTGAAGTTTAGGATCAAATAATCTAATACGTTCATAGAAACTAGTTGCGTAATCGATTATGATCATAAAGTGAATCGGTAAAGCATCGAATGGTCGATTTTTGCTCAAGCTATTTTTGTAAGGCCAAACTTCTTAAGATGCATGAAATAAGCCCAAACTCGATGGAGTTATGTCGTTTTATTACTAAACTAGCTGAAGCCCGCGACTTCGTTCGCATGAACTTTATGTCTCTGGAAAATGCTCATCAGACTGAACAACTTTTACTAAGGCGGCATTTTTATATCTCTTATGGTTTAGCTGGACCATTATGGTTCTGCATCAGGCGTTCCATTTTCCAAAATCATTTATATCCTATATGTTGCCTAGGCTTAATGGCTATATAACAAAAAAAGTTTCATTCGAATCCGTCCAGTATTTCCGGAGATTAGCGTGTACAAACAGACAAACAGACAAACAGACATACAGACATACAGACAAACAGACAAACAGACAAACAGACAGACATTTTATTTTAAATTCTTACTCTATTACTATGTCTCCATCGCCCCCAATATTTTTTTTGGAAATATATTTAATGTACAGACACACTTTTTTTACTGTTTTATTATATGTATAGATATAGATAGATAGATATAGATTTTATTTCCTTTGCATTAGATTTGAATCGATATTTAAATCTTATTAGTTAATTAGCCACTCAAAGGTCCTAGGAATTCCTTAAATGCCTGACTAACACGAGCCTTGTTTACTGAGAGATGAAGTCCGTGCCGCCATCAACTATCTACCAAAAGGTTAAGTCGTAGGGATAGACGAAATTCCCATGGAAATCATCCAGGCAATAAGCGAGACTTGAGTGAACATTGTACACATAATCTGTTCTAGTATATGGAGTACAGGCAAGTTTCCAGCAGATTGGTCTCATTCCGTATTCATCCTACTTCACAAGAAGGGATCTATCAAGAAGTGTTCAGCCTCATTTTCCTTAACTCACATGCAAGCAAATCACTTCTACGTATTATGAATACTCGGTTTCAATCGTTCTTAAGTTCCGAAATTTCATCCGAGCAAGCTGGTTTTGTAAAGGGCGAGGAACACGTGAGCAAATTCTCATTTTAAGATAACTCATCGAAAAGTCAAGAGAATTTAACTCTCCCTTATACATTTGCTTCGTAGATTTCCGCTAAGTCTTCGACACAGTTATTTGGTTCAAACTGTGGACGTAATGTTAGAAATGGGTGTACCACATCTTATTCAATCACTCTATGAAGAGGGCTCAGTATCTGTAAGAATCGATGGGGTTGAATCAGAGAATTTCAAGACGCAGGCCGGCACATGACAGGGATGCATTATTTCACCGCTCTTGTTAAACATATACACAGAATACATCATGCGAATTGTTCTCGAGAGATGGGATAAGGAAATATCTGTTGGAGGGCAGGTGATTTCAAATGTAAGATATGCTAATGACACTATTCTTCTTGCAATCATAATTAACCGTGAAAAGACCAAAGTAATGATAGTGGATCGTAAAAATAATAACAGACCAGAAATCACCAACGTTGCTACTTGCCAAGTGGTTCAAAACTACATTTGTCTTGGTTCTACTGTGTCTAATGAGGGAAATTGTGAGGACGAAATAAAAAGACGCTGCACTGTGACAAGATCAGCCGTCGAAAAGCTCAAGAAAATTGGGAAGGATCGCAGAATTACCAAAAATACCAAGATTCGGCTTATGTACTGTTTAGTCTTTAAAATTTTCCTATATGGAGCTGAAACAAGGACATTAAGACTGAACGAGCGAAGGAAAATTGATACCTTAGAAATTTGGTGCTGGCGTCGATTTCTCACAATAAATTGGACGGCCCACCGAACTAGCATCTCCATATTGAAGGAAATACGAATTAAGAAGAGGCTGTCGTCGATTGTGCAGTTACGAATCCCTAAATTCTTCGACCATGTCACTCGCAAAGAAAACTCTCTGAAGCTTTTGATGATTCAGGGTCGAACTGAAGGCAAGCGCTCACGTGGTCGGTCTCCAACGTTGTGATTGGATCTTGTCAAGACTGTAACATAGTGCCTAGCAGCGGAATGCTCCAAAAAAGCCGCAGGCAGAGATATGTGAAGAAAAATAGCAAGAGCAGCGGCCATGGATGAACAACCCAATCCATAATCACGACCACTCTGTCAAGAGTGTATGACGACAGAAGAGTGGTTCTGTATCAAGTGTTCCATTTTTCAAAAATTAATTATATCCTTGGTGTTGCCCAGGCTTAACTACTATATAACAATAAAGTTTCATTCAAATTCGTCCAGTATTTCCGGAGATAATCATGTACAAACAGACAGACATACTTTTTTTGCAAATATAGTAGTAGCAGCAGTTTATTTTTATTCTTTTGTTATTATGTATAGGAATTATTTAAATATATATATGTGTTTTTGTTTTAATGATAGCATTAGGGTTCCGTATCGAAACAGTGTCGATCTTATCAGAGCTGGATTATCTTTTTAATTTTCACCACCAAGCACCTTGACGTAGCCATCTCGTGAGGCCAAAGGCCGAGCCATTCCTTTCACCACTTGTTACCGCTTCCTCTAAGTAATTTACAGGGCGACCTGCGTGGCGAGTGGCGAGAGCAAAGCCTAAGCCATACTTACTAAGAGCTGCATTTTTTTTAAATTTTTAGATATCCAAGATTTCTACCAACATTTAACTGCTTGCGATTTGGCTGTAAATCAATATTCAGGGAATTTTAAGTCGCGAAATCCGAATAAGAATATTTTTTGAAGTCCAAGATGGCATCTGGATCAATCATACCGTCTCACTGAAACTTCGTAGAGATCCAAAATTTTGTATGAAGAGGTGAAGTACTCCGCTAAACTCGAAACTACTGTAAGACATTGGATCCAAGGTGGCTGCCCGTATTTTTTTAAGTCCAAGATAGCCGCCAATGGTTTAAACTTTTTTAATCAATGATAGCGTCTAGTTTTTAGAATTTTTAATTTACTGACAGTAAAGAAATTGGTAGGCTTATTTGAGATGAAATTTATTTACATTATTATTTTTGTACCTTTAAAGACTTTTTTTAATAGTAATATTTACTATTAATACCATTACGCAAGAGCGAAAGGCCTGATGGCATGTTTTTTTATGTGCATTAAGTCATAAACATAATGTTAACATGTGTAAGTAGTGCGAAACGATAATACTTATATTATCATATTCAGTATAAAAATATGACTTTTTATTATTATTATGACTTTTAAGACTTACTTAAATTTAAACGGCACGGCAATGCTAAAATATTTCATTTTAATAAAAACAATTTTAGAAAAAATTGCTGTATTTTTTAACAAAATCTACCATTCGATAGATTTCAGAATTGGCAACATTGTTGGAGCTTACAATGCATAAGCTTGGAGAATATAAAATGCCGTGCCTTACTTAATCTTTATATTAATTTATAATGAAATGGAACCACATAAGCATTGGTTTAAAATAAAATTCGGAGCTAGAAAGTATCGATGAGTTCATAAAAATACATAGGAGCTTAAAACGCACAAGTTTAATGAATATAAAATCTGCTGGATCAAACCAAGTATTCAAATTTCAGCTATGGCTTAACTAACCGTCAATTACTATATATATAAAATGGAACAACATAAGTATTGGTTTAAAGTAAAATCGGAGGCAGAAAGTACCAATGAGTTCATACAAAAACATGTGATATATATATAAAACGGAACAACACAAGCATGGGTTTCGACTAAAATGTGGACGCAGCAAGTGCGAATTAATTTTGCAAAAAAGAACCGTTACGGATCTAAGTTTTCTCGACAGTTGAATACAAAAAATGACGAGTAGAACTTAATTTCTAGGAATATGTTGGACAGAATCCATTACTAGAATGCGACGTTGCCACACCGCTCGGAAAATATGCGAAGGGAGCCAAGTTATTCGCTGCTAAAGGTGGAATCAACTAAGTTCAGGCCCACTGCTGGATCTACGTAGTGCCCAAACGTCTGTTTATATATATATATATATATATATTTATAAATTTCTGTGATCTCGAAAACGGCTCTAACGATTTCGCTGAAAATTTGTATATGGGGGTTTTCGGGGGTAAACAATCGATCTAGATTAGTTTTATGTTTGGGAAAACGCGTGTTTTCGAGTTTTCATGCGTTTTTCTTTCCACGCAGAATATGGTCGCTAATTTCGTCGCGCCGCGACCGCCTTGATTTAGCTCAGCGGTTAAGGATAGCGACCGCTAGAAAGAGTGTTACGGGTTCGAATCCCACTCGGTGACTTACTTTTGTTTTTTTTTATGGTTAAGTTTATATTTTTTTATTATTTTGCATTGTTTTCAGACAAGTTTAAAAAAAAATTGTTAATGTTTGAGATGTAACCGAGCAAAGCTCGGTCGCCCAGGTACTTTACTCTAAATTGCACACCCATCCTGGGTAAATAAAATAATTGGCCAAGTGCGTGTCGGGCCACGCGCAGTGTAGGGTTCCGTAGGTCCGAATGCCAACTTTGAGTTTATGCCACTAAAAACGCATTATCTATTGAATTTGTATGAAATTACTTTTTCCGAGTACATTTTATAAGTTGATCGCCTATAACTTTTTAATTTGTATACCCTATTAAGCTCTCATAGTTTTCCTTTAAACTACATTATATATACTATAGCTGTGAATTTTTTCACGTGGCCATTTAAAACCGTTTCGCAGATAGAGGGGTGGGGGGGGGGACACTTGCCTCCAACAAAAATTTGCAAAAAATTTGCTTTAAACCCAAATATTTCAGAAACGGATCCATAATACAAAAAATGGTGTTAAGAAGCTTACAATGTTTTTAAAAGACCTATTCAACGACACCTCACACAATGTATTTGTCGAGAAAAAAAATATTGACTACCTCTTTGCTTGTATGGCAGCTAACCTAAAAAAAAATATTTCTCCAGATTTTATTTTACGACTTTTTTGCCATGATTAATAAACATATCCATGCCAAATTATAGCCTTCTAGTACTTATAGTTTCTGAGTAGGAACGCGGACAGACAGACAGACAGACATGGCGAAACTATAAAGGTTCCTTGTTTACTACGGAACCCTAAAAACTGACTGTCGTAGAACACTTGGTTGGAACGAAGTTACAAAAATTGAAACCCTGAAAAATCTCCCAAAAAGTTTCGGCCCCTAAAAAAGTTAGTGACGGAAAAATCTTACACTTTTTTGCCTAGCCCCCATCCGCCAAGTCCGTACTGTCCAAAAGGAACTTCGTTTCCCAAAAAAAGAACAGAGAAAAAGCATAGAAAAGAAATACTGTTTCTGTAAAAAAAGACACATGGCAGCCTTACAACCTTAGAAAATATCACATTTTTATATATACCAAAGTACTTACTGTATTCTATATCACATTTCTTAATTATTTCTCATACAAATTATAGAGTGATTGTACCTCCTTTGAATAGATATTTGACCTTGAATTTTTTATTTAGCTAAAAGAGAAATGTTTTTATTTCGCTGAAAGGTCGGAGGAACAAAAATAGAAGGGTTTTAAAGAAACGCAGGTTTTCTTGCAAACAATCATTATTTAATATTTATTTAGGCAGATTACTTCGTTATTTTTTCTATTACCCTTATCTCAAATTTTAAAGGTAACTTTATAGTGCTTTGCTGTTTATTATAACAAGAAACTAACGTGATATTAATATTTGTACTTTGTTCATGGTAAGTATTCATTAACGCACAAAATAGATGAAAAATTAAAAAAAAATGCTAATGACGGTCATTTTTAGGGTTCCGTCCAAAAGGACGTGACCGTATTACTAAACTTTGCTGCTGTCCGTTCGTCCGTCTGTCTGTCTGTCACCACGCTGTATCTCATGAACCGTGATAGCTAGACCATAGGCTAGACAGTTGACATTTTTACAGATTTCTGTTGCCGCTATAACAACAAATACTAAAAACAGAATAAAATAAATATTTAAGGGGGGCTCCCATACAACAAACGTTTTTTTTTACAGATAATGGTACGGAACTTTTGTGCGCGAGTTCGACTAGCACTTTGATCGGTTATTTTTTGTTTCTTAAGCCGTTTGTTTTTGTCAACGGCAGAGTAGCTTCTAAGATTCGTAGGTGTTGAAAAAACGCATGTACTCGTACAAGTTCAAACGCCTTCAGTTATGATTATATGAGTTGAGGAGTGTCCGTCAAATGTTGAGTTGGAGGAATGTGTTGATTGGTTTCCTCTCCTTGCTTGTCTGCCTATAAGATTGGTTCGGTGGGCGTGAATTCTTTTCCGTTAACAATGTGTGTGTAACCTTGTCTAAGGCAAGATAATATAATTACTTTAAGCGAGTATAGAATGTGTACTCGGTTATAACCATTATCTGTTCAAAACAAGATTTCCACTTACACACACGAAAAACAAACAAACAAACAAGATTTCCCGCACTACATTCTCTTTTGGTTTAAACCTGGTTTAAACCAGGTCCTAAACTAAGTCTGCGTTTAATAAGATTTTATATCCTACTAGCTGTGGCCGTTGGCTTCGCTCCCCGTGGAAATTTCGGTAAAAAACTATCCTATGTCCTTCCCTGGGTATCAAACTATATCCATATCAAATTTCATTGATTGAAGCGAGAAGTGTAACAAACAAACAAAAAACAAATATACGAACTCACTTTCGCATTTATAATATTAGTAAGACTATGGTTATTAGATATTATACACAAAGAATCCGCGTGTAAATAAAATATCGAACTTATTCTATTCAAGTATCACACCATCTTCCTCATCCGTAAGTATATCAACGAATTTAGCAAAAAGAAAAAAAAAAACAGCGATCAATCTCCCAAACTTATCCCCCCCCCCGTAAAATACGGATCTTATTGCACGAAATCAGCCGTACATATCCAATCAAATCGTTTATATCTATGATTTCTATGCCACGGTGTGAAGGAAGGTTTTCCAGAACACTTTTGCTATTTTATTCTGATCCTTTTGATATATTCTAAGTAGGCGAAGAAGAGTAAATCCATTTGGAAAAACTGTACTGTTTTGGGTAGGAAAACTAAAAAGCTACCAATTTTATAACTTAAAAAAAAAGTTATTGAACGTGGAAGGGATATATCCGTAATAAATCGAACCACGGACTATACTAGACCACTGTAATATAATTAAATTAAAATAACAAAAATAAAATAAAAAATCGGCATTTCCATACAAAAGTGTGCAAACGCCCGCGCCCGGGCAAAATGTGTAGGAATAGCCTATGGTTTGATTTATTACGGGGATGTCCCTTCCAAGTTGTATAAGGCACTTACATGTTTTTTTAAAATATAACATGAAAAGAAAATGAAGGAAGTATACAATCATAGCAATAACGATAAGTTATAGTGTGTAAACAACATTTAAAATACACTAAAAATCACTAATTTTACATAACATTTGCAAAATATTGATATTACCATAGCCAGCCTTAGTTGCTTAATGAATATGCTAAGAAACAACCTCAAGAATTTATAAAATACAAAAGCATAAAAAAAGTCTTCATCGTCGTAGTAGTAACGTGTTTCACAAAAACCATACTAGACAATTATATCTTAATTATAAAAGCACCTAAGGCAAAAGAGTGCTTCTGTTTTATGTTTTATCCCGGTCTAGGGACCTTCGGTTGTTTTTCAAGATCCCCTGACATTTAATAAGAAGTTTAGATTTTAGTAGATTTTAGTAAGAACGTGAGGATTTTCTGAGCACATTAGCCAAAAGCGGCCAGTTTTCGCAAATGTGCTTGGTCGAGATAAAATTTTAAATTATATCTCTGTTTTATTTGAAATAATTTATTTCAAATGGGGGCTGCGCCAGACCCCGGAAAATTCAGGTAGCCCCGGAAAATTGTAAAGAAGAGCAAGTGTAGCAAGCCAACTTGTAAAATTTTCGATACAATACCCATACAACGTTGAAAGGACATATCTGTCATAATCGAACCACGTGCTAAACTAGATCACTATAGTATAATAAAATTAAAAAATCAGTACCAGAAAAAAACATTTTTTTCGCTTTTCTAAACTTAAGTGTGCAGCCGCCCGGGCAATTTGTATGTAAATGTCGTTTTTTTTTTGTTTTATTGACTGTTATTTTAATTTTATTATGCTATAGTGATCTATAATACCCCGTGATTTGATTTATTACAGGTATGTCCCTTCCCCGTTGTATAATGTTTTTGTAAGTTATACATACATACATACTATCACGTCTTTATCCCTAATGGGGCAGACAGAGCGTTTTGGGTCTTGCGGCTCTATGCACAGCCCAGGGCCGCAAGACCAAAAAGCCACTTTTAGCGTCATGGTGGGCGAGAAGATGGAAAAGCAATCAATACAGTGATGGGTTGCTAGCCGCATTATGATTCGCATTTTTGCCCATTCCCTCGATCGGCTTTTACGATTTTTTTAAGTTATAAAATTGTAATTTTTGTAAGTTATAAAATTGGTTAAAAAGCTGCCAGCTAATCCTACCCAAAACACAGTAAGTACAGTTCTACAAATGGACCATTTACTCTTCCTCGCCTACTTAGGATATACTTTCTACCTTCCACGTTGTCTAATATAACACCTTCTACCTAACTTTACTTAGTTGCCATTTCCACTGTAGCATATTGTGGGTCTGAGTTACTTGGTTCCGAAGGTGTCATAACTAACCCATCGCCTGCTGAATGCAAAGGAGACGGGATTCGAATCCCCGATTCAATTTCCTTACTGTTTCCAAGGAAATATTTACATTTTATTCCGCGTGTGTTGTTATTTGTTCCCTGAATGAATAAAATCCAGTGCTGCTTTATGGGCGTTAAAATTTTTGCACTTGAGGGTCGTAAAATTGTTTGCTTGTTCTGTGACTTTCGATTTTGATGGCTAAGCTACATGCTCGCGATTATATCAAAATATGTAGATGTAGTAGGCTCTAGTAGTGTAGAGAGGGTCGTGCTCCTTTAGTGGAGACTAAAAAGACCTGATGATGATGTAGATGTAGGAGAAATAGCGACACTTTTGTTAGAAGTTGTAAGTAGTAGTTTTCTTCCGCATTCGTTTGGAAGAAAGGAAAACGTAGAATATGCCAGCTGCTTCTCTTCGTGTACTGGAAAAAAATGTTTTTTGAATTTTTAGGGGTACTATTTGAAATAAATTATTTAAAAGGAAACGGAGATATCACTTAAAATTTTATATTCGAACTTTTTTATGAACTACTGTTTACAACTTAATGTGAGAACGTGAAGCTTTTCTACGCACATTTTCCAAAAGCGGCTGTTTATCTCAAATGTGTGCAGTACATTTGAAACAAAATTTTAAATGATATCTTCGTTTTCACTCAAATAATTTATTTCAAATATAGGCGAAGCGGCTGGCAACCCATAACTATTTTGATTTCTTTTCCACTTTCACGCAAGACCCAAAATGCTTTGTCTGCACCATAAGTTACAAAGACTATTGTATGTATGTACCAATAGCATTTCGCCGCCACAATAAATGTTTATTACTTATAGAAATTACGCTATCTGTATTGCACACCTTGTTACTTCCCGTTTCGGTCGCCGATCAGGTGTACGCCCGCTGATATTTCCGTCGCGTAGCGCGGCCCTGAAAAAGTTAAAATATTTACGTTACCTACCTTACGAAACGACGCTATTTCAGGGAGCGACCTCGAGCCTCGGCACAATGCGGTGTTATGGGATAACGGAGATTTTTATTGTACTGAACTCGTTTGAAAACTAAATCATACAATTAAAATTATTCTTTACATTATAAGTCTTTACATTGATCCAAAAAATATTTGAGAGTGGTAAGAAAAGAGCTACAGAATGACTATCTGTATGTATCGCTGATCTCCAAAACTGTTTTACTGATTTTTATGCGGTTTTCAACAATAGATGACAACAGCTTGGAGTATTTAGGCTTGTTTTATTGATATCAGATGACAGAGAAAAAGGTATACTTGTAATTTATTTAACTATACTTGTAGTTCATTATATTTATGACTATGAGAATGCCAATGACATTCAATGGATAAACGTTTCCTTTAAATGTCAGTCCTAAGGTCGCAAAGTATCATCAAATGCTTACAAGTTGACTCCTCAAGAATTTAGTGCATGTCTTACTAATATATGTATAAGTAGGTAATGTATTGTATCAAAGTATGCCAAAATGAACATGTTGTAGGCAATTATAGATTGATACTCGTTTAGGCAGCCTATCCCAACCTAATAATTACTATTACCTAGTGTCTTTTTGATTATTATTCACTCATAGGTTTTAACATAATTACGTATTCTTTCTATTAATGTGTTTGAGGAAGTTAAAAATGCTTTTGTTCGCTAGCACTTCATGAATTAAAAGGTTCATTGGATCATTGAACAACTTCGCAAGCAGATCATTGGAGGTCTGCTTTAAAAGTTTGGAAACCTCTGGTCTAAACAGCTGTTTGAAATAACGACGAACTCGAAGCGACTTCGTGACCAGACTGTGTTTATAAAACTATACTACCGACCTGAGTCGACTGCTGTTATTTATAAAATATTTACGATGCAGTTAACACGTTGTGTATAACAGAGCTATCCTCAATTTTTTTTAAATATTAATTAGTCAAACAACCAAATGGGTCCAATTGATGGTAACGGTATCCGAAGTCTATATGGACGCTTGTTACATTTGCTGCCGATCTTGAAGAGGAATTTTTATTCCCTTTTGAAGAAGAGTTCCTTATGGCATGAACAAATTCTCTGTAATGAGGTTATTCTGTCATCATCAATAAATTTAAGAACTAGGTTCTTGTCAGTGAAGTATTTTCCATGTCTCCCTATTTTCTGTTAAATGCTCCTCCTTATACGTCACAACTTTTGCCTTTTCTTTTACTTCATCCATGAACGACCTTCTTGGTCTTCCTTTTCCTCTCTTGGCTTCCACTTTCCCTTCCATTATGTTTTTTTATGAAGTTGTCATGCCGCATAAGGTGGCCAAACATTCTTCCTCGTCTTATCTCTAATGTATGCAAAATCGTTCTGTTCTCATTGACCATTTCCAGCACTTCTTTGTTGATTTTCTCTCTGTCCAGCTTATCCTTTCCAGGCGTCTCCAACACCACATCTCAAAGGCTTCTAGTCGTTCCCGATCCTTTTGGTTCATTGTCCAAGTTTCAAAATCTGTACGAGTATATATTAGCATATTAAAGAACGGAGCATTTATTTTTGCCTTCTTCTGCCAATTATTTTATTTTTATTTTCTTGGAGGAAATAAGTCAACATTACTTATTTTACTTTCTTTACTTTTTTACTTATCACCCTTGTCTTGATAAAAGAAAATGTCTTAACTTCCTTTTCGTCTAACATTAATTATTTTTATAATTTTATTGATTACATAACCTACCTACTACTACTACTCTTATATTGTACAATGTACGTTCATAGCTTTTTTAAAAGTTGTCAAATTTATTTTATTACTTTTTAGGAGCTTTGAAGAATTCAGTTATGAGGAATAGGCATGACAATAGAAAAATATTTCTTTTTTAAATATTGCTCATGTATTTTTTCTTATCTCTGAGTAACCAAATGACAAAGATACAGCGCATTTGAAGTTCGTATGGCGTCACGTCACAGCTAGTACGATTTGTAACTCGGAACTTTGATGATCTGTGTCCGTATCTTTGTGATTTTTTCTTGTTTGGTAAACTAAAAAATTTGGGTCCATTATTTTTGATTAGGTAATCTAAAAGACAGACTAATCACAACTATACTTTTTTTACCCTCAATGGCCAAAATTAGGTTTTTGTACATAAACATACGACATGACGTACCTTCGTACTTCACAAAAAAAAATTTTTTTGTTCCAGACTCCTACCACAGTTGGAACTGTGACAAAGCTAATTTATAAAGCTAACAATTGTTATTTCGAAGAATTTGTGTAACCCAAACCGTCATCTCAGCTCGGACAAATGGGTTCATATGATGTTATTGTTCGTAACAAAGGGTGCATTAGCCTTTCCTCGAATCGCGGCACTTGAGCGCAAACAATCATCTTTAAATTAATCCCTGCTTAAAACAATCGCTGGATCTAATAGCTTGTATAACTACTACCCGAAAATAAACCAACATAACTAACTTCGACAAAGCGCTACCGTAAACTACAGTAACAGAAATACTAGAATGCTTACTACAACGCGTTGTTACTTTCGGAACCCTGTCACATTACTTCGGATGTGATGCAAGTGCAACAAAATGCAGTTAAAACGCAGCTGTGGGAACTACATCTGTCCTTTTCTCTCGTATTGTTTAACGTAGCGTTGGACTGCGTACGTTGTCAGGTGGATGGTGAACGGCGCGTAGTGTAGTGCAGTATCGAGTTGCGAGGCAAAGGTGGCGGTTGTGTCGTCTCTCATCTAAAATTCTCGTATTTACAAACTTTGACGTATTTTTGTTTTGGCGGTGACATACTTTATTTAGTGTATGGTTTGGGGACTGTGACGAGTTTGTTCAATTAATTTTAACCGTTAAGTGTTGTGGTAACCTTGTGTTTGTTGATTGACGTGCGTTTTTCGGCGGGAGTTATTTTGGCGCGTATGATGTAAGCGTGGAGGTCCCGGGTTCGAGTCCCGTGCTATGGAACTGGGGTGCTGAGCAATGCATACTTCTATGATGATGGTAAGTAGCTACTTACTTAGTAGTAATAATATTTATGAATTTATACATATTATTACTTCAGTTACATTTATTTATATTTACCTTCTTAAATATAAAGCAAGCAATTCAAACTAGGCTTTGTTTAATTTTCCATGATTATTTGTCATCTATTAAACTGAATTCATACATTTTTGATGGTTGCATCAAAAATAGGGACTCACTGGTATTTAGATGTATTTTTAATTATAAATATTAGATATGACAGGTATTTTCAAACACATGAAGTAATCTATAAAAAAAACGTAATTTTTTTCTATTATTAACTTTGCAATTATGATATAAGCAATAGTTATTCGTAGAACGTCTACGAGTAAGCTAATTCGTTTCCAAGAGTTCATCAAAATTAAAGCTTTAATAAAAGTTTAATGCTACGACTGGGACCGCTACGACTTGCTACGAGCTACGAATTACATTTTTGCACAGGTTTTATTTTCAATTGCAATTTTATAACACTAGTTGTACCCGCTGGCTTCGCTCCCTGTGGGAATTTCGTGATAAAGAGTACCCTATGTCCTTCCCCGAGTCTGAAACTATATCCATACCAAATTTTATCTAAATCGGTTCAGTAGTTTAAGCGTGAAGAGGTAACAAACAAACAAATATAAAAACTCACTTTCGCATTTATATTTATAATATTATATTTATAATATTATATTTATAATATTAGTAGGATAGGATTTCGTTTTTGAAATTATTTTTTTTGACAAGTATTAGTAGTCATTACATTTAAATGTGCGCTATGGAAAGGGCTATGCTCGGTGTTTCTCTACGTGATCGAATCAGAAATGAGGAAATTCGTAGGAGAACTAAAGTCACTGACATAGCCCAGCGGATGAGCTCGTTGAAACGGCAGTGGGCGGGACACATAGCGCGACGAACCGATGGCCGATGGGGCAAAAAGGTTCTCGAATGGCGTCCACGTACAGGCAAGCGAAGCGTAGGACACCCACAAGGTGGTCTGACGACCTAAGCAAGGTCGCTGGAAGGCGCTGGATGCAAGCCGCTCTAGATCGGTCATTTTGGAAATCTTTGGGAGAGGCCTATGTCCAGCAGTGGACGTTGTGCGGCTGAAATGATGATGATGACATTTAAATGCCTTGTGGTTTCCGGCAGAGTTGAATAGGACCACTCTAAGTCTTCCTGTGGATGTCGTAGAAAGCGACTTAGGAAATACGCTAAACAAAGCTTATAAACATCATGAGACCTCTCCAACCCATCTGGCCAGCGTGGAGAGTGTAGGCCAAATCCTCTGGCTGCTCTGACCAAGTATGGCTCTAAACAGAAACTTATTTTCTCAGTATATATGTGTATGTTTGTTACTTCTACACGCGCAAATGGCTGGACCTATTTTAATAAAATTTGGTACGCAGGAAGCTGACACCCCGGATTAACACATAGGCTACTTTAAGGGCGCAGATAGTATTTTATAAATCTTAAAATGTACCATTTAAATAATGTTCTTGTACATTTATCAGTACTATTTTTTTGTTTTTTATGTGTGTAAGTGGCCAACACTGAAATAGCTTGACGACTGCCATATAATGATGACAGCCCAGACCAACGACTTATACGTGCCTTCCGAAGCACGAATCAGTACTATAAAATGCTACAACGTTGCAGTAAGTGTATGCACTATGCAGTGCATGTAAATGTAAGGTCGTACCAGTTAAGCGTTAAATAATACACCATTGACACCCCATTAGACTTGTTGGTAGTTAGCGCTTCCGTTCGCACAGGTTTCCGGTTCGATTCTAGCAAGACGTAAACATTTTTTGCTAGACATCGCGACAGGATGTTTTTAATGTTATACTCCCGGTTTAGCTTCTTTATTTCTATTTTATTTTATCAAAGTTTATTGTTCCAAAGTACAAATATACTTTTAACAAATGGCGGACTTAATGCTAAAAGCATTTTCTCCCAGTCAACCATAGGGATAAACAGAGAAAATTATGCGGCACAAAAAAACAATACAATATACATATGTACATTCTAAAATATTACTTTATCTTTATGGTAGGTTAAAACCTTATACATGCTATAATGTACAAGTTTACAATATATGTACCTATACATTATTAAAATAATTCAGTGCAAATATTTTAAATACACAATGATTCAGTTCATAATTTTGAAATACCTTTTCTCAATAAATATAGGGACAGGGTTACTTTTTTAAACACTAGCAACATTTTCGAGCAAGTTCAGTCCATGACACTAAACTATTTTGTATAAAACTATAAAAAAATATATTGAAATTTGAAAAAACCGTCCTATACAATTTCCGTTTGGCTGAACACTGACTTGCATGGGAAGTCGATATTTTTTTCGTTTTTTAATAATTGTTTTATGGACAGTAGATCAGTTACACGGACTGGACTAGCTCCCAAAGTTTGTTAGTTTGTTTGTTTGAACTCTTTATTGCACATTAAATATAAACACTTGAGATATAAATCATAATCATACAAAAATAAAATGGACAAAAAGTGTTGCCGGTGTTTTAAAGTATCGAATAGTATATATCGAATTACGAAAAATGAAATAGGCTTTCTTACAAATCGAAGTAGTCCAGTGATCTAGTTACTGTCAGATGTTAAATCTCTTTTTTTTAGTATTTCGTAATATATGTCGGCAGTAGCTGACTCTATACGTGAGTAACTTGTTCTCTAAGTATAATAATGACTGTAACTATCTCACGTTAGTTTAAATAAAAAAAATCGATATACATTTACATAATATGTAAATGTATATCGATTTTTTTTGAACAACTTTTCCCTATACTATAGGGAAAAGTTGTCCAAAATAATAGGCTGAATCACCTTTTAAAATATTTGTACTAAATTATTAAACTGTTTCTGATTTTTACATCATCTTTTAAAAAACACATGTATAAGAAAATTTTGGTATTTATGGACCAAACTATACTAAACCTACTTAAACAATCTGACATATAACATTATTATATTTGTGAAAACTTTATACTCTTATTGTGTATGTAATTAGGTATTGCTATCAGGTGGTTCGAACGTGTTTATCAGTTATTCGTACCAGCCTCATTGCATGTAGGTTATTATATTACTATTATTATAACATTACCGTTGTTCGCTATCAAGGATTATACAAGGTTTAACGAAATATACTGAAACTGTTTAAGGGTAAATTCAGTCTACGATACTGAACAACTTACCCCAGAGAACATTTATCGAAATATGAAAAGTAATTTTTGGCCTCCCATACAAGTTGACCGATCAACTGATCCAAGTTTGTATGGAAAGCCAAAAATTACTTTTCATATTTCGACTTATGTTCCTTGGGGAATGTTGTTCACTATTACGGACTGAATTCATTCATTCATTCCTTTAAAATAGTTTTAGCATATTTTGTTGGACCTTATATATAAGTAACTACCTATGATAAAGTTTTTTTTTAAATTACAAAATGGGAAACTTTATTTCTCATAACATTAAAATCTAAATTAACATCTAAATTAAACTAAACAAATAATAATAATAAAAATAGAAAACGTCTTCCAGATCATTGCCCTGCGGTAGAGTGCCCAAAAGGCTGGCAGCATTGCCACGTTGGATGGCAATGCTTATTCGTTAGGCGAAATTATTATAAATAATAATATTTATATTATATATAAATGCCTATATTGTAACATGCATAGACAACTTAGATTCAACAAAACATACAAGTAGATTGAACACTTTGTTTGATTAAAATAAAATTAAAGGAACTTTGTATATCTTAACTTCTACAATAGCAACTGACTAATCCCATTCAATAATATACCTGTGGCTACGAGTATCAATTAAAAGATAAAATTGTCCTTCACAACTACCTCTATCCGTTAACTATATATCTTATCTCGTATGCCATAAGGTTGATTATCTAACCAGCAATTAGTACGCGAGAGCTATTGTATGGGAAAGACCTTGGCACTCAATGTGGTAATGAAACAATAATGTAGGTATTAATAAACTTAACCACACACGAACACGCCAACGCTCGATAAAAACAGACACATGCTGTTTGCAGGAGGCTTAAACTGAAAATATAATTTATTTCTTAAAAAGTTTTAATATAATTTTTCAAAACTAAAAGCCGACTTTTTATTTTGATAAAATTTCTATAGGACCACCCGGCAAGTATGTCCTTTTAGACAAAAAAAGATTTTTCCAAATCAGTTTTTAGGCGTGTTTGAATATGGTGAACATAGAAAGACCGCGACGAATTATCGACGATCGAAACTACATCCTCCTTTTATGGAAGTCGGTTAAAAAGAGACATAGTTTCGATTTCTGAATTAAAATTTGTGATGAAAACGAGTGAGTTTAGAATTTTTTAACACACATTATTTTTAATTAAGGTATTGTGTCGACCATTTTAATGCTTTTAATAAGTAAATTAAACATAGATTAAAGTTTCTATCTCTCTTTTAATGTGTGCCTCAAAGCGTGTCAAATGCTTAGTTTTTAAGAAAAAAATAAAACCCGGGTAATGCGAATCGGACTCGTACATGATGGGTCCCGTACCTCCGGATGGAACTCCCCATGTAAATACTTCGGTACGAATTTCAAGTATCTTATCAATTCCATTATTAAAATTTAGTAAAAAACGCTGAAATACGTTTGTAGTATGACGAACTCCTTTAATATTAACTTTATTTTTACAGGCACAGTCCCTAATACATCACTTCCTGTGAAAATTTCAACCATCTATCTATAACAGTTTATGAGATACAGCCTGGTGACAGACAGACGGATAGCGGAGTCTTTGTAATAGGGTCCCGTTTATACTCTTTGAGTACGGAACCCTAAAAATACGTTTGTAGAGCGTCGTTCACAATACAATATTTTGTTTTTGTGGCCAGTTTCAATGTCGTGCTAATTTTAGTTATTATAGCTGTCAGTGAAAATAAAATAGAAATGTTCGAATCTTCATTGTATGGTTCCTCTACAAAGACATTATGTAGGACTAGCTGGTGCCCGCGACTTAGTCTGCACAAGATCACACAATATCTTTATAAATTGTAGCCTATTTGTTATTCTGATGTATAAGCTATGTTATTGTAAAGTTTTATTAATATCCATTCAGTAGTTTTTACGTGAAAGAGTAACAAACATCCATACAACCATACTTACAAACTTTCGCGTTTATGATATTAGTAGGATAAACCATCTAGAAACTGTGAAAAAAGCAAGAATTGAGAATATAATATGTGGAATAGAGTATTAAAAAAAACGCTGTTATTTTTATTAATAAGAACCTATTTAAAGTTATTGCTGAAATCAGTAAAGAAGAAAAAAGGTTGAAATAAAAAGATAAGTAGGTATAAAAGTACGTACTATTGTTACAATGGAGTTCAAGGCTTCAAGAGATTTTTTACCCTAAATTAAATAGCTCGCAAACCTTCAATGTTCTATTGTCAAAGCTTCACTGTCGTTTGGTAAAATATCTTTGAATCCAAGTACACACTTAACTACGTCACGCATAAATGGCAATACCGTCTTAAAAGCAATCGTGGTCGGGTTAAATTGAGCATAATATCGTAATGCATGGGGTGGAATGTTCTCAAGGTATTATTAGTAAAATATAGGGCTTGGCAGGAAGTTTCCATAAGTGCCATCACTTTAGATCCGATCATTGTGAAATTCTTTCGCTAGCCTTTAGGTTGAGTCAGAACCGTTACTTTATAAAATGACACTTAAGCCGTCCAATAGTGTCTTCCATTGTAATCTCAAACCAAATTAGACTAAACGTTACTTTACTGTGTATGTTTTTGGTTAATATTTCGGGGTGGAATGTTCTCAAGGTATTATTAGTAAAATATAGGGCTTGGCAGGAAGTTTCCATAAGTGCCATCAGTTTAGATCCGATCATTGTGAAATTCTTTCGTCAACCTTTAGGTTGAGTCAAAACCGTTACTTTATAAAGTGACACTTAAGCCGTCCAATAGTGTCTTCCTATTGTAATCTAAAACCAAATTAGACTAAACGTTAGTTAACTGTGTATATTTTTGGTTAATATTTCATACAAAAAAAAAATACCACTGAAAAGAAGTATTTATTCGAAAATAGCAAGTAAATCTTATACCTTTAAACGAGCAATTCTTGTATATATATATATTTATAAATTTCCGTGATCTCGAAAACGGCTCTAACGATTTCGCTGAAAACTTGTATATGGGGGTTTTCGGGGGTAAACAATCGATCTAGATTAGTTTTATGTTTGGGAATACGCGTGTTTTCGAGTTTTCATGCGTTTTTCTTTCCACGCGGAATATGGTCGCTAATTTCGTCGCGCCGACCGCCTTGTTTTTAGCTCAGCGGTTAAGGATACCGACCGCTAGAAAGAGTGTTACGGGTTCGAATCCCACTCGGTGACTTACTTTTGTTTTTTTTTATGTTTAAGTTTATATATATTTTTTTGTTTTGCATTGTTTTTAGACAAGTTTAAAAAAAAAAAGTTAATGTTTGAGATGTATCCGAGCAAAGCTCGGTTGCCCAGGTACTTATTGATTTAAACAAGCAACAATTAGCGTTTCAAATATAATAGTGGGAGCGTGGTGGGGACATTTCACTATCCCTTTCATACGTTCGAGACCTAATGGCAGTGACGTCAATAACGCTGTATGTGCATCCTTTTTATGTTACATGACAGTTTATAATTTACTTAGTTTTGAGCAGATTAATAAAAACATTTGATTTCGCTTTTGGATTTATGTTTTTTTTTTCGAGGCAACAACGAGAATATAGCACTCGTGCCGTGCATAAGCTAAGGTCATCATAATCACTTACTTTGAACCTAAATTACTCACTTAGTTGTATAACCATTGTGCCTTATTCACACTTGGATTTACCTTAAAGAGCGTTATAATGTAAACAACAGAGTGCAGGTGTTAGGACATTAAAGAATTCATATAAGCGGTAAGAATGACCGGATGCGCGGGTGCAGCTCAGAATAAGATGTGTTTGTGAATATTTCAAGAACAAGGTCTTACTACAAAAAGATAAACATCTGTTGAGCAAAAGTGATACCAAAAATAATTTTCCAAAACTTAAAACCGAGTTAACTGAAAATTTCTCAACCGATTTTGATAAAATTTCTATGGGGCTACCTTACAAATATACCCTTTCAAACAAAAAGTTATTCCAAATCGGTCAAGGTGTCTTCGAATAAATCGGTGAACATACATAAAAAAAGATCGCTACGAATTAAAAACTTCCTCCTTTTTTGAAGTCGGTTTAAAATAATTCACACTTGTTTTAGACAAGTGTCAAGTAGACGAGTAGTTAGAGATATTTATCTTTCTTGTGGTAAAACAGTGTAGATGTCCAGTTTTTGTATGCATATGCAACCTAGCTCATTTATGTTTTTATGTGGGGTGCAGTTGGTAGGGCAATAAAGAATACACCAAGCTAGGGATTCGGTAGGCCGTTTCTTATTCTAGTTTTTATGACCCTACTGGGCCGGTTTAGAAATGAAATATGCGTGTCCAGGGCTGGCCACGGGCACGTGGTGACCGGTTTTTTAATCCCATGTGTTTAAAATTTTAGCCAGTTATTATTACAAGTGTAGGTGTTTTTGTGAAAGTTTAGAAACATAATGTGTGGTCAGTTCGACGGATTATTTGTCGATGTGGTTTCTGCGAAAAGCGATAGTTACTTCACAAGAAAAATGTCGTGGATTAAAAGAAGTTTTTGTACTACGTCACAGAATTAATATAGGTATTACAATCAACTACGTATATAACTTTAAGCGTCATTCATTAATTAAATTCGAGGCATTTTTATAATGAATGAATATTTATTTAGCTGGTTGGCGTCAAGGATGATATGCGTGCCGTACTGATCTTACTACCAAGGATGCTCAAGACCGTGCGAATTGGAGGAAAAATAACCAAAAAGCGGTGCCCGGGCGTCCCAGCACTGCAGGTTGCAACTGGGAATACGCTGTGATGAGAGAGGGGGGAATGAATGTTCAGGGGGAGAGGAATGCTGTCTTCTCTTGGTTGAGTCACGACCCTTTCTGTTATTTTTACATTCATACATACTATCATTTCTGCTGCTTTATGTCTTGCGGCTCTAAGCACTAAGCAGACAGATCCGCAAGAATCAAACGCCACTACGTGATGGTGGGCGGGAAGGTGGGATAATGAATCAAATTGGGTTATTAGCCGCATCGTACCCTATAAAAATGATTCACATTTTCGCCCAGTCCCTCAATCGGCTTCTACGATCTGCGCGGTAAGAGGAGCAGCTAGCTACATAATTTTTTCTTCTGTTGTTATATTTTGTTACTTTTATTTTCTGAACAGACAAAAAGGCACTAAAAGCGCAGTTTGTATCATGAAATGTTTTTATCACAAAAAATACATTCGTTTCCATACAATTTCCATTGCGACGTATTTTTCCGCCTCTGACAGCGGCTGATAACAGAACAATCGGCAACAAGCATTTTATGCAGTGTCGCTCGTAAAAAATGTATTCAGTATCTGTCTGACTCTCTTTACTACGTTTATGTTCGCAATTTTACGATATTTTATGTGCAAAAGCAGGAGGTCGTGGACCTATGGGAATTTTCATTTATACAGTTATATTTCATTGACCGAGCGAGCGAAGCGAGCGAAGCGTCTCAGTTTCGAGATTAGCCAAAAATTATTTTGTCCGTCTGTCTGTCTGTCTGTCTGTCTGTCTGTCTGTCTGTCTGTCTGTCTGTCTGTTCTCGCCTACAGGTCGCATTTCTTAACCGATTCTCATGAAATTTTGTAAGCAGGCTCAGCAACTACATAGAATTTTTTTGTCGAGCCAGTTTTTCGAAATTTTTCAAAATGGCGGAAATATGGGGGTTTAAAATTTTAAAACTGTGATATATCCGCTATTTCAAAATATTTTCAAAAATGTCATTAGACTTTTTTGTTGCCATGCCATATAAAAACAATATTTTTTTAACTGAACAACTTTTTTATACGTTATACTTAGACGGGTTAAGGGTGACTCGCGAAGTAGTCGACTGAGCCGTGACGGATATACAATACAAATCTTCTTACAAAATATACTTAAACTATTTAAGGGTGAATTCAGTCCGAGTTACTGAACAACTTTCTTAAAAATACGATCCACGAAGTAATTTCTCTGAATAACTATTATGGTTATTATTTTGAGTTTCATAAGTAGATCTATAAATTTTATCATATTTAACCGACTTAAAAAAGGGGTTTTGCTTATTTTACGAATAGTTTTTTTTTTCAGTTTTTGCTTGTTTTGATTGATTGTTATCTTGTTTATTAAATGTAGCAGTTTTGTTGAGCGAACTTTCGTTCAATCGCTATCGCTGCTTGTCTGTGCTTCTGTAGTAGTATTTGTGCTACAAACTAACAATAGATCAACAACAACCAAAGCCCGCGAAGTAGCTTTACGAAGAGAGTAAGAAACCAATGAACAGCGGCATAGAGCCATGGCAATACAAATAAACATATAAACGAAAACCCATTAATAGTTTTCTGGTTTTTCCAATAACGAGCTGACTTTGTCATTTGAAAAATGATGGGTCATTTTTCGGTGAAAGACTACTGGTACAGAACTGAATTTCAGCATCACGGTAGACCTCATATCCATGTGATGTATGTTAGGAAGGTGCTCCTGACATTTCAGAGCTAGATCGAAAGTCATTTGAAGAAAGGGTTGTGATTGGCAACTATTTTGGAAATTTGGTCACAACCATGAATCCGCATATCGGTAAACCTGCACCGATAATTCATCCAAATCATGTACATTATTCTTAAACAATAATCGCGAGGTCTACGTTCGTGGCGAACTACTAGTTTATATAGTTTCATTTATACAATTATACAGGAACATTTGGAAAAATTTTTTTTGGAACTAAAAACCGACTTCACCCTTAAACTACCTAACCGATTTTGATAAAATTTCTATGTAACCACGTGAGAAGTATACCCTTTCAAACAAAAAAATAATTTTCCATATCGGTCCAGGCGTCTTCGAATAATCGGTGAACATACATGAAAAAGATCGCGACGAATTTATAACCTTCTCTTTATTTAGAAGTGGGTTAAAAAGCTCTTAGCATTAAGTCCGATTTGTCAAACGTATTTTTTACTATGGAATAATAAAGTGTGTTGAATAAATCTATATCTATATATACATATAATAAAACAGTAAAAAAAGTGTGTCTGTACATTAAATATATTTCCAAAAAAAATATTGGGGGCGATGGAGACGTATAGTATAAAGAGGCGGCATTTTAATATCTCTTATAGTTTAGCTGGACCATTAGGGTTCTGCATTAGGCGTTTCATTTTCCAAAATCATTTATACCATGATTTTGGAAAATGAAACGCCTAATGCAGAACCCTAATGGTCCAGCTAAACTATAAGAGATATTAAAATGCCGCCTTAGTAAAAGTTGTTCAGCCAGATGAGCATTTTCCAGAGACATAAAGTCCACGCGAACGAAGTCGCGGGCTTCGGCTAGTAAACAATAATTTTTACAGATCATATCTTTTGTAGATATATATCACGCCTTGATGTGGCAGAGCAAATCAAGGGCCTCAAGACCCAAAGGCCACATTTTGGCATGATTGTGGACTAGAAGATGGAAAACGGGCATCATTGTTAGTAGACTTTTACATTCCCCAAGAAAGTGGAAATATTTACACAACTTAGCTGCTGGTCTGGAAGAAAAGAAAAAACGTAGAATGTATCTGCTTCGCTTTCCGTGCAGGTCATAAAAGTGGTATTGAGGGAATGGTTGAGAATCTGAAACATGTCTATTATGTCACTACAGGTTCTTGAGGTCGAGGCGTATGCTCAACTTTGCATTAGTGGGAGTGAGCGCGGCGCCAAAAGAAAAGTCAGAACAAAATTCACACATAATCGAGATTTCATTATAAACACTAGACAGAGGTAGACAATGTACCTATCGTTAAGTTACTGGGTATTTCACAGAATTAATAATAGTATCCCAAAACACAAGTCTCGAACTATTTTGGGGCTACCCCGGTCAGTGTAATTTGCCCGTATATATTTATTTATTTATAATTTATCGCATTTGAACCTCTTGACCTTGCTATACATCAGAGAAAGGATAAATAGGTAAATGCTACTACGATATTCATAAGGTTTCCTTGCAAAACGAAAAGAGTTTCATGAATATGGTAACAATGAATTAGAAAGTTTACAAAAACTAGAAAGTTTTTATTAGTAGGCTTAGGTAACTTATACATCGCCCGGCTTCGAATCGTTGGACATAAACGCTATTTTTGTCTAACCATTACCTCACTCTCATAATTCCCTTTTTTCTGTTGCAAGCCATCCGACGTCTCTTTTAGTGATAACAACTGAGACCAACGACTTTTCTCGCTTTCCAGAGCATTCTTCCAAAGAGAAATGAAAATATGTACTTAGAATTGACCAGCTGTTCTTCTCTTCTTCGACTTTCAGTACCCCAGTGTTTGTTCACCGCATATGTGATAAAATTGACTCTAAAAAAATTTGCAACCAAATAAAACCAAATATTTCAGAAACGGATCCCGGTTTTTACAAGCTTACAATATATTTTTAAAAGATCTATTCAACGATACCCCACACAATGGGTTAGATGGTAGCTACTCTTAATACTTATAATCACTGAGTAAAACGGCGTACGAACAAACAGACAGACCGACAATGCGAATTATAAGGATTCCTTGTTTAGTACGGAACCTTAAAATTGCTTTGGCGTATGTAAAATTATACGGCAATGTATAAAGAAATAACTTCCCATCAGTAAGGTAACTATATAGATTTTCTTGTTTGAAAATTAAATACGTATGTAAATTAACGCCGTCATATTCAAAATCAGAACGGGGGTCAATATTTGACATAACTGTTACATATGGTCTATATATGTATATCCTCCCATGCTGGTCTGGGAGAAATAAAAAAACTTAGAATATACCAGCTGCTTCTCTTCCCACGCAGATCGTAAAAGCCGATCGAAGGAATGGGCAAAAATGCAAATCATGTTAACAGGCGATGCGGCTAGCAACCCATCACTGTATTAATTGCTTTTCCATCTTCTCGCCCACCATGACGCTAAAAGTGGCTTTTGGGTCTTGCGGCCCTGGGCTCTGCATAGAACCGCAAGACCCAAAATGCTCTGTCTGCCCCATTAGGGATAAAGACGTGATAGTATGTATGTATGTATGTATGTATGTATGGTCTATATAATCTATGTCAACGCGCACAGGTAAAAAAGTTAAATCATGATAAAAATTGCAGGCGCCAAGTTATCCCCATAACTCGTGTCAAGCAACAGCAATTGTTTCCAAGATTGAGACCCGCTGTCCGGAGCCTCAAATATGCACAGCATGTATTATTCAGGCGAGGGTCTCTGCGTGCTGATGCTGAGACGCTGTGTGTATGTGGCTTTAGTTTCTTAGACCAAATAACACTTATTATGTGTTCGTTGTTGTTATAAATAAATATATACATATAGGGAATATATATAGGGACAAATTACACTGATTAAGCTAGCCGCACAAAGTAAGTTTGAGACTTGTGTTATGTTATGGGATACTAACTCAACGATACTATATTTATTCCTGTAAAATTTAATCCTCCTGATTTATTTTATTGAATTAGTTTGGAAAAACAAGTAATAATTGAACTAAAAACTAAATGTAAAATCTAAATTAAATTAAATTAAAAATCTAAATGTATATTTTATATCAAACACATTACATACTCTGTAAAAAATTTGTGTCTATCTATTTTTATTCTTCCCTTGCGATTTGTAAGATACGATGCCGCAGCGACACCTGAATATACATACATACAGACAGACACGTACTCTTTTTAAGGGGACGCACCGTGAAAATGGGCGTTTTCTATTTCTTATTTCTCAGCGAATATCAGAAATTTAGAACTGATACTTGCTAATAGCATACTAGAACGCTTTTCTAGCATAATTGTGGTTGTGGATACATGATTAGTTAATTTTTGTAACACAAACTTGCTCGTCAAAAACACCTCTACCAAAACATATATGGTCTAATTTCTCACAAACGAGAGGGACTTGAGCTTTGAAACTTTTTATGCAGATCAGTAATTATGTAATCTTCAAAATTGTGGTTCAAATTTTTTTTTATTGCTTTAGTTTTAATTTTAGAGCTATTTTTCTATAATTGATCAGTTTTGCGTGGCTTTAGATTTCAGTCATATAAGCCCTTTTACCTTCCTGAAAATTATTGTAATTGCCGTCTCGCTTTTTCGCGAGTGTATTTAAATAAACTGTTCTTGTTGCACAGATTTTTGACAGTTATACATCAAATTGTCAGATGGCCGATGGGCCTCGCGAAGCAAGGACGCGTCGCTCTTCACAAAAAAAATGACATTTAATTTCGTAAAATTATTGTCACAGTGTAAAATAATATCACGAATATATATGGGTCGAACAGTCTGTAAACAAACGTGCGAGTTACTTTCTTACACTGTGTCACTTGTCATAATGTCAAAGGAAGTGTCAAAGTATAGCGTGGCATAGATTGATTACCTGACAGACATGGTCGGCATAGATTTTTTTTCATACAAGTACCGTACATACAATATCGATTTATAATATTTTAGTTTTATTTAATTACCAGTTTTGTGGCAATAAATTAATTTTATAATAGCCAAAGAAACTTATCTTTTCGAAATATTAAAAAACAAAAATCTTCTATAGATACTCTTCGGATTTATTTACTACTAGCTGAAGCCCTCGACTTCGTTCGCGTGCACTTTATGTCTCTGGAAAATGCTCATCAGGCTGAACAACTTTTACTAAGGCGACATTTTTATATCTCTTATAGTTTAGCTGGACCATTATGGTTCTGCATCAGGCATTTCATTTTCCAAAATCATTTATACCCTATATGTTGCCCAGGCTTAATAGCTATATAACAAAAAAAGTTGCATTCGAATCCGTCCAGTATTTCCGGAGATTAGCGTGTACAAACAGACAAACAGACAAACAGACATACAGACAAACAGACAAACAGACAAACAGACAGACTTTTTTTTTTAAATTCTTACTCTATTACTATGTCTCCATCGCCCCCAATATTTTTTTTGGAAATATATTTAATGTACAGACACACTTTTTTTACTGTTTTATTATATGTATATAGATATAGATTAGATTTTGAGAAATATACACGTAAGTACATATTGTACCACTGACTGACTGGCTGACTGATTGATATGGTTGTTTGACCTGCGCCGTGCTGATAGCCGTGAGGAGTGAAGCTCACTTGCTTGGTGGGGGAGCAGAAAGAGGAGGCTTTCTGCTTATCCCTCTAAACAAGCAACCAAGTGAAGCTTGAGGCCTAAGGCAGA
This sequence comes from Acrobasis consociella, assembly GCA_963555685.1. Taxonomy (NCBI): domain Eukaryota; kingdom Metazoa; phylum Arthropoda; class Insecta; order Lepidoptera; family Pyralidae; genus Acrobasis; species Acrobasis consociella. The sequence goes on from OY743114.1 coordinate 5,860,068, forward strand.
GGTCACCTACGAGGCCGTAGGCCGAGCCACTCCCACCACGTGCTTCATCCTTCTTTTTTTTGCAAACCAAGATGGCCGCCGAAAGCATTTTTTTGGAATCCAGGATGGCGTCTGGGCTTTAGAAAATTAAACTTTTTTCGATAGTAACGTCTCACTGGGACTTTGTAGGAGTCTGATTTTTGCATGAGGGGGTAAAGCACCCTGCGGAACTCGAAACTGGATTCAGATTTTGGATCTAAAATGGCCGCCCATACATTTTTCTTGTTTTCTTAAGTAACTGGAGCTTTTATCCATTTTATGAATTGGAAAAATATCTTAGCCTACCTCAACAGCTGCACGAAAAACCGCGGGCTGCTTGCAGCTCGCGTAAGCCTAAAGAGCTAGTATATTTGTTAAAATTGATATAAAATATCGATGAATAAGTATAAAATATCGTTAGTCTATATACTATATTTGTGGCCTTAAAAAACCATAACAATATCGATAGGACTATTGATAATATTGATTACTGATAGTTTACAATAATATCGATGACAAGTAAAACTATCGACAGTTTTCGGGGTTCCGTTTTAAACAAGGAACCCTTATAGTTTCATCATGTTTGTCTGTTTGTATGTCATCCGACGTTTTATTTAGAGACTATAAGTACTAAAAAAGCTGTAATTTGGCATGGGTATATTAATCATGCCAAAAAACAGTAAAGTAAAATAGGGAAAAAAATGTATTTATTTATAAATTTCTATGATCTTGAAAACGGCTCTAACGATTTCGCTGAAAATTGGTATATGGGTGTTTTTGGGGGTAAACAATCGATCTATATTAGTCTTATGTTTGGGAAAACGCGTGTTTTCGAGTTTCTTTCTACGCAGAATATGGTCGCTAATTTCTTCGCGTCGGCCGCCATCCGCTTAGCTCAGCGGTTAAGAATACTGACTGCTAGAAAGAGTGTTACGGGTTCGAATCCCACTCGGTGACTTACTTTTGTTTTTTTTATGTTCAAGTTTATATATAATTTTTTATTTCGTACTGTTTCTAGACAAGTTTTAAAAAATATAGTTAATGTTTGAGATGAAACCGACCGAGCAAAGCTCGGTCACCCAGGTACTATAATATTGTAGCTCCCATGAAAGTTTTTTTTTCGACTAACCCATCGTGTAGAGGTATCGTTAAATAGGTCTTTCAAAATATTTTGAGCTTGTTAACACCATTTTTTATTTAAGAATCCGTTTCTAGAATATTTGTGTTTAATAAAAGTTAAAATAAAACTATCAAACCTAATAAGGGTTAACGAATTTAAGTTTTTGGTGGCGTAGATTTGGCTTGGCCGGACGATTTTACCATTTGGGTACGGAACCCTAAAAAGATAAAAGATCTAGTTTAACTTTAAAAAATTGGGTAAAACTAAAGGACTGCATCACCCTTTCTTGGCACTTGTTTAAAATTTTGCCCATCGTTTACAGTAGCACAACTGTACTATAGACAAATCTGAATACTTAAGATTGTTCTCCTAGCATTTACACTACATAGACACTCCGCAAATTCGACGTCAGTTTAAAATAAATGTAGTGCCCACAGTAGTGCCAATATACAACGTGGAAGGGATATACCCGTAATAAATCGAACCACGGGCTACACTAGACCACTAACTATAATCAAATAAAAATCACAACCAAAAACTAAAAAAAATTGGCATTTCCATACAAAAGTGTGCAGCCGCCTGGAAAATTTGTATGAGAATGTCAAATTCGGTTCTTTTTTACTGTTATTTTATAATTATAATAAAGTGATCTAGTATAGCCTGTGGTTCGATTTATTACGGGTATGTCCCTTCCATGCTGTATATTATCTAATTATTTTTTCAACACACTTGCTCGTAAAGTGGCTCTAATTTCATCGGTTTTAGATATATAAAGTAAGTCATAAAATACGCTTGCGTTATAAACATATTAAAAATTACTAAAAACGGCCACTTTGACACTTTTTGTAAAGGTTTCTAAAGCTGATAGTATTTTAATGACTTTCGAGGTTCTAATGAAACTTAAGGATACTAGCTTAAAAGTTGTGCGAGGATTTCTGATAATCTTACTTACAGAAAGATAAATTATTTTTTCTGTATTTTCAAGGTCGCTAGCGCTGGTAGCAGCCTTAAAATAAAAATCAGTTTAAGTGTATTGAAAAACGTCGTGCGATATACGTGTGTATATTAGTTAAAACACTTTCAGCTCTATTACGCCCTCGTTTTCGGCTTGGGCTGGAAAATCATCACACACAAAACTTATATCAGAACGTACAACTATCTTGCAATTTTAAAAATATTACTTACTTTAATATAAATAATTGAATAATGTAGCTCTTTTTATATAGTTACTTATTTACCCCTTAGTAATTTAGTACATACATGCTGACTTTTCATTGGTTTTGGAAAAAAATCTATTGTAAATAAATTCCTCTATCCATATACTTAATTCAAATTTGTGTATAACATAAGATAAAAAAATCGAGACCACGTAGTTACGCCCGATCAAAAACTACCGCATGACCTCGATGATCTCCGGCCGGCCGGACGGAGGCGGTGCCTGGTGGTACTACTAATTGATCACACGATTTTACTTTGTTTTTGAATTTTTATTTCGACTAGCTAATTAGTTTTACTAACGACCCTTATAAAGTGGCCCTTAGCTTCAAAAACAATGAAAAATCACTGTGTATAGTTTAAAATTTAAATAAACTATTTTTGTTTTTTCTAAAGGCTGACCGGTAGACAAAGCATCAGCATTAAGTCCTTGTACAGACATGACCTTATTCAATTCTTTACAAAAACTTAAACATATTAATTAAAATTTAAACATATTAGATTTATTTCATTACGTCATGTCTTCCATACTGTAACCTCTATATATATTTAACTCTATCTGCATTGCGTTTAGACATTACTACAAACCTAGCGGAAAAGAACGGACAACTTTTGAATCAATTTTGACAGATTTTGAAAAATAAAAGCGTAGAGCCAAGCCTTAAAATGAGTAGCAAAAATAATTACTTACTCAAAAATAAACGTGTCACAAATCTCATGGTTTCCGATGTTGTATACCTACTAATACCATAAATACGGCATTTTGTTCTGCTTGCTCGAAACAATGCCCATTGTGATTTATTTAACGAGTTAATGATGCTTAAATAATTAAACAGTACCTGGGCGACCGAGCTTTGCTCGGTTACATCTCAAACATTAACTAATTTTTTTTAAACTTGTCTAAAAACAATGCAAAATAAAATAAAAATATATAAACTTAAACATAAAAAAAAACAACAGTAAGTCACCGAGTGGGATTCGAACCCGTAACACTCTTTATAGCGGTCGCTATCCTTAACTAGTGAGCTAAATCAAGGCGGTCGCGGAGCGACAAAATTAGCGACCAATCGACCATATTTTGCGTGGAAAGAAAAACGCATGAAAACTCGAAAACACGTGTTTTCCCAAACATAAAACTAATCTAGATCGATTGTTTACCCCCGAAAACCCCCATATACAAATTTTCAGCGAAATCGTTAGAGCCGTTTTCGAGATCACAGAAATTTATAAATAAATATATATACATACATACATACAAGAATTGCTCGTTTAAAGCTATAAGATAAACAGTAACGTGTGCCTGAATACACTTCAAAAATATTAATGTCACAGCTATTTCTCGACTTGCAGTTAGAGCCCAGATAATAAATCAACCTATCTCAAACTAGCTAGATAGACTACTAAATTGTCAATTTTATTTGCAGCGAGAATCATGAACGTAAATGATGTTAGATTTTTTTATATAATTTATTTTAAGGCTCTGGATACAAGTCCTTTAGAGCCTAAGAGTATATTTATTTCCTCGTTTCTTTATTTCTATAATACTAATCCTTACTAGGTTGGTGTAGGTCCTTTGAGTCCTTGAAGGGAGCTTTTGGTGTTATATTATGTTTTTGTTTAAATTATGTTTGTCTATTATGTATTCTGTGCTTCTTGCGACAAATCTGTCCATGACTATGTTATACTATTATTGAATCTGTGCTACGAGTCCACTGGTTTTCTTATTGATTGAGTGTTGGACGGCGTCTAAAGACGCCTACCACTTTTTGCAAATAAATATCACAACACTAAGACTGTCCACTAAAAACATTCATATTGTCTATAAACTGTATGAGCATGAGCATTTATAACACCAAACTACACAATTTTTGAAGTGAAAAATTCTTTAGCGGCGTTGTGCACTTTTTTTGGAATGGGTAAAAAATCTAAAACTCGCGTCAGGACTCGTGACCCTGATCGAAAATTCGTAAGACGGCGCAGGGCGCTTGCGCGAATGTTCGTGTGTGTTTATGTTACAGCGTGCTAATGAAATGTCATGTTTGTGTACGATAGCCCAATAAATAAATATTGTATTCTACCACATAAATGAGAGTACTTTTACACTGATAATTCAAGAAATTCGTGCAAAATTATTCCCTAACCATTCCAAAATATCAAAAATGCACAACGTTAATATTCAAGTTTTCACTTCTGCCGGCACTCCCAGAGTGCAATCCGTCGTTTTTTTTTATTATAAAGACCACTAAGTAGAATCAATTTGAGAAACAATTTAAAGTAAACCTTAACTCCCCGCCAAATACTTTAATGTTCTGATATTTGCCACCTGTACATTTAAATTTTATCGGAAATATCACAGTACTTAGATACCTACTAATCGTTTCCATATTGATTTTTAAAAAGGCTAGTAATAAACTTTGAGATAAAAAAGGAAAAGATGACAAATAATTTTCTATTGCCAATTGCATAAAACTTTTCGAAACGTTCCATATAAAACAAAAGAATCGAACACAGTTTGGCACGAGGGCGGTATAATCAAGAAAACATGAAATTCAGAAGATCTTATCGCAGCAGCGGGCAGCCTCACGGAAAGATATACGGTTTTACAGCTGAAAAATAAACGGAATGGGCGGATATAGATCAGGTAATAATGTCATGAAGTGTGCTGTAAAATTGTGCGACTCCACAAAATGCGCAGTATGGCAGGATGCCGATTTTTACTTGTTTTATTTCATACTAGCTACTGCCTCCTTGCCTGGAATAAAAAGTATTCTAATTTTTAATCCATTACTTGGCTATCTATCTACACGCCAAACATTCCAATCGTTAGCCGTTTAAGCCTTTATGTCAAAATAATGAATAGTCAAGACCACTCGTTACAAACCCTTCGCATACGACCGATTCAAAAATGCGCCCATTTGGAAACGTCCGTGCAAAAAATTCGTAATGTGATAAGTGATTTAAAAATGCGTCTACTTTCCCGTCTTATGGAGACTTTAAAAAAATCTGCCCCAATAAGTACAATTTAACTTAGTTACATTTTTATCTTATTGTCTATTATTACTATCTCTATATTGTTTAGCTAGTTAGTTAGGCATGGAAGTTACAGCTGAAATGCAGCTGAAACTATATTTCAATTACCATAATATAAAGATACAATGTTACTAGGCTGCGGCCTTCTGCAAGGTTACAATGAAGTACTTGGCCTTGGTACGTCTCGATGTTTCCGACTTATTTGTCCGTCTTGTTGACTGTTTAAACAAATTGATTTGTTTTGTTTGTTTACGGTTATGATATTCTAAGAATTTTCAGAATTTACTATCGAACGTAACCGCCAAGCTAATATTACGTTATGACTTCTCGGAATTTTATTTAGTAAATACATCAACCTACAAACGTAAATAAAACATCATGTCTTGGACTTGGTTGTTTATATAATATGTATTTATTGTAAAATTTATCGTCGAATTAGCATTCCTTAACACAAGTTTAACTTACTTTGGGGCTAACTCAATCAGTATCAACTTTTCTTTTTTAAAAGTTTAAATATATCTTGTGGTATATTTAAATTATCTTGATAATTTTGAAATAACAGGTAACAAGCTAGGACAATACTTGTTTAAAATGGGAAGCAAAGATATGTAAGATCTAATAATTTTTCCGTTTCTCTTAAAGATTGACTGATAACTAGTATTTAGTCAAGCCAATTTTTTAATGATATTTTCGTTGCCTTTCAACAAATTTATTTTAAATAGGGATTTTAAATACACCCTTTGTACCGTTGTGTAATTTGTACCATTTGTACCAATAAACATTTAATGAATAAGATTATGGAAAATAAGTCCCCATGTTGTTGACGTATGTAACTTCGTCCCGATACGCACTTCGCCAGTTAATCGTATTTCTTAAAGCTGTCAGCAGCTGTCTCAACTACTTAAAGCATCAAAAAACACAATCTCACATTGGCAATCAACTTTTCACCACAACGACCCGACTTTATTTTCTCTCCGCGTCTAAAAATATGAAATAATGTTAACATCCGACGTTTATTGCCATCCTCAATTGAATTGGCGAGTTCGCGGTCGCTGGCACATTTTATCAGCATTTTATATTATCAATATATTACATTATCGACGTGTTATATTAGTATAATGCGCCCACGATCGTTTATCACGCTTTCTCCCCAGGCGTGACTTTTATAGGCGTCGTGAATCATAATTTCATTCGTCATGTGACAAATATCGGATACTACGTTTTTCAATTAGTTCTGAGACTCTATTTTTTTAAATGTAATAACTAAATAAATAATAAATATATAGGGACAAATCACACGGATTAAGCTCGAAAGTTCGTTTAAACTTGTATTATGGGATACTAACTCAACGATATTATATTTATAATAAACTTGCTGGTGCCCGCGACTTCGTCTGCGCAGGATTAGTGCACAATATCTTCAAAAAAAATCTAATATATAAGCTATATTGTAAAGTTATTAAAATCATTCAGTAGTTTTAACGTAAAAGATAACAAACATCCATCCATACTTACAAACTTTTGCGTTTATAATATTAGTAGGAAGTAGGATACGTTTACAAAGTGGTAGGGACATACCCGTAATAAATCGAACCACGCACTAAACTAGATCACTATAGTGTAATGACAATAAAATATCAGTCACGGCAGTAATATTTATAACGTTTAAAGTAAAACTATCAGAGCTAAGTAGCGTTTACAAATTAAAAAGTTATAGGTGACCAACTTATAAAATGTACTCAGAGACGGAAAATTTCATAGATACAAATTCAATAGAAAATTAGTTATTACTAGACGTTCTAGTCGTGTGAGCACAAAGTCGGCATTCGTAACTACGGAACCTTACACTGCGCGTGGCGGACACGCGCTTAGCCGGTTATTTTATAAACTGCATCGGGCATGAAAAGTGATAACGATTATTAACCAAGCTATAAACCAAATAATATTATCGTACTTTTTCAACGTTATCTGTATTTTTATTTGAGCAACAAATGCATTGTCAAATAGAGAAGTCTGTATCGACATTATCGTATCGTCTGACGCACCTTACCTTTATCGTATCAGTCGACTTGGCCGTCAGTTAATGTTAAAATGATTGATATTGTTGTTTACTCCAAACAAACATTAAGGTACTAATTTGGAAAACGAAGGTTTTAAAGTCTTGAGTATTTAAAAATTCATTACTTTACCCGTGTGTTTGTTTACTTTTATTAACACAATATTTGTCAAGTCATGACGTTTCAAAAGTGACTTTTGGTTCTGGTTGCTTCGTGATGTCCTCCCTACATTTAGAGGGTGCCTTTATTTATTCACAGTTCAAAGCTACTAATATATTTTCAAATTTTTAGTACAAGGGTGTTTACGATAATTTCTGTAAAATGGTAAAAAAAGGTTTTTCATTTTGGACAGTTTTCAATTTTCCTATACGATAGTTTATTCCCATACATCATAGATAATATAAACTTTATACTGAGGCTAATACAAAAAATTTGGAAAGTCCAAAAGAGCACGCCTCATAAAGTTAATAAAAAATTTAATAAGGTAAAAATGAAAGAATTTTCTGAACGCATCTATAAATATTTGACAATGGTGAACGCACCTACAAATATTTGACAATATCAACTGCTTGACAGATACCTATATTTGTAAGAGGTACATGTGGAATATATAGAACCACTGACCTCCATATATACATAGAACGAACGCGTGACATACATGCCAAAAAAAATTAAAGTTTTTGAAACAATTGAAAATTTTAAAATATCTCACGTGATTATGAGTACCTGTATGACTTGTATTTCATTTTCATATGTTTCCTTTACTTTATCATCCATATCCAATGGAGTGCCTGATAATTCTCCGATAACGCGCGATAATAGCCGACAATACGCGGTTTCAAGGACAAACTGGTAATTTCTCTTTAAGTTTATTTATGGTCACGTAAAAACTTATCAGAAGTGTGACCTAATTAAAAAATATATATTGTGCAGTCATTTTTCTTCTACCTTGATACAGTCAGATTCTAGCCCATTCTTTCGATCCGCTTTTACAATTTACGTTGTAAGAGAAGTAGCTCATTACATTCTAAGTTTTTTCTTTTCTCCCAGACCAAACCAGTATACATACACCTATAATTGATAATTTTTCAAATAGATCTTTTGTGCGATAATCAATGCCGTGTGGTATTCGGCAGAGTAAAATAGGACCACTCCAAGCCTACCCGCGGATGTCGTAGAAGGCGATTTAAAAATTACAAGCTAAACAAAGCTTATAAACATCAATGAGACCTCGCCAACCCGTAGGCCAAATCCTCTGGCTGCTATAGCCAGTATGGCTCTGGTAGTATAGAGAGGATCTTGCTCCTGCAGTGGAGACTAAGACCTGATGATGATGATGGTAATCCGTTAATTAAATACTGTAAATGCCCATATACAAAGTGCAAGTTACTTGCCTGTTTATGGATCAGCCAAGTTACTTGCACTGTGTACCATTTACAAGTAACTTGGCTGGCTTAACGGGGTAAATGCTCGCGTTGCAGTAGCTGCACTTAATAGCACCTTTGTTTGAAGTGGCTATCATTGGACTATCAGGACTGTTATCGGGCAAAGGACTGTACTTACACGGGATGGTCGAGATAACGATTTACAACATGTTTCGAAAAAGCTTGGTGTTTTTTATGGTAATTTTAACTGACGAAAATTGTTACGTACGGTTGTACAAATTGTTCATCCTAGCAAGACGACGAATGGTTTTCTTAATTTGGGGTACAATCTCACTAGTTCCATTCAAAATTGGGTGATATAATCACAATGCATTTGAACTGCAATTTGGCAGTCGAAATGCAGTCCGTCTTTCTGAAGCCCATAAACAAATATGTGGGCACAGACTCACATCTACGTCTGTGTATGGGGATAACCGCAATGTGGGAGAGATGTAAGCATTTTCTAGACTTTCACCGTCTTATTATAAAACGCAGACTAACTTTTTTACTAGGTTTAAACTATTATCCGACCAAATCCAGTTGGTATTTAGTAATATGCTACTGACTCATCTGAAAATGTCAACTTAATTTGTTCGGATAATAGTTTAAACCTAGTAACAAAGTTAGTCTGTATTTTATAATAAGACGGTTAACATTTTGCTGTATCCTATACTTGGTACGTGTAATCGAGGTACGCTCCAGTACTAGAACAGTGTACGTCGCCAGTTGGCGTGTTTGGTCCGGGATAATTTTAGCTGCCCACATGCGCGCGCGCATCCGCTCGGCTCCCGGTGTGTCCCGATTCATGCCTTTGATAAATCGATTGCTAGATCGATTAGTGCTGTATGGAGTGGGAGATTGATATGTTTACACCTGATATCCGGTTGTAGTTGTGAGGTTACTGGTCTGAGGTCATTCTTCTTTTTTTCTTTGAAATATTACACTTCCTTTTCTCTTTGCTGATAAAGTAACGCTAAAAATTGTCACACATCCGTCGTTTGTAACCTTAAGGTCTAGTAAAGTAGTAAGTAAAGTACTTAGGTCTAGTCTCGAGTTACCTTCCAAGCATTATTTGAAATACCACCCTTCTTAATTTTTAAAGTCATGAAAAAATACCAGGAGGTGACACATTTGTCGTGTTATAATTATTTCTCATTGATTACTTATACATATAACCTTCCGTCTACTTCTGTTAAAAAATCGTCCTTTCATTTTGTCTTTATATTTCTACTGTCTAATATACGATGTGACCTAATAAAATTCTAAAATTGTATATTTTTGTTTCAGGTAAACATTAAGTTGAATTATGAAAAGAGCAGCAACGATTTTTTATGTATTTAAAGTAAGTTCATTTTGAGTTGAAATTCTACCACCGATTTCCAAATTACACCAACTTCATCTTAGCTTGTTTGTAAGATATCTGCCGTTTAGTTGTAAAGATAATAACGCATTTAAATCGAATTATGATAAATATTTACCCAAAAAACGGATTATTACAAGTCGATTATACTGAGACTAACAGCCCGGTTCCTACTAGGAGTACTAGGCCACGTTCTGTGTAGAAAAACCTTTCCGAAGATCTTATCTCCCCGCGTGTGTACATTTCGTCAAAGACGATCAAAGGAATGAGTGAGCATCGGAAACATGTCATTGCGTCCAGCAACATGTCAGTATTTACGAGTAAATTCCCTTTTCCAAACACGCCCTTATTTTATCAATCAAATTATTGGTTGAAATAGCATTATAATACTCGCAGCGGTTCTAGATTGAAAATATATGTATGTATTTTTTTAATCTCTTACTACTCTAGTTTGTAACTACGAATGCACTTTCAATAGAACTACCGTGCTTCGAATCACTCCGACGAATATTGTTATCACATACTAAACTACACAAGTACATACGCATTCATTTTATATAAAAAAATCTTTAAATTAAGATTCCTAAGAAAGTCTTATTTTCGATAGGACTCAATAAATAGGTCAGCCGTAGGGCAGAACAAGACCCCGCGGGAATAACAGTAATCACAGGAGCAATGGGAAACGTGCCGGGAATGGAAACTGGGTCTTGAGTGGACATTATACCTAAAAAGATCCGGGAAGTACTGGGAATACTTTATGCCCTGCTTTGGATTGGACATTTAAAACGATGCTGGGTTTACTTGAATGTAAAATTAGACATCTTCAATTTGCTGCGTGCGGTTGATGGATCAACCGCTTTGTTGTAAAAGGACTGTTACTCCTTAATGACACGACAACGAGAGCAATCCACAATTTTCACATCAGCCCACAGCTAAGTATACACGTAGGCCTCCCTTTTTTACATCATTTCCTACAGTCCTGTGCCATCCTCATCCACTGTTTACCAGTGAACCTTAAAATATTGTCTGACCTACGGGCCGGTGGTTTCCGTAGTCTGTTCCACTGACTCAGCCACCATTCGGTTACTGCTTTGGTATGGACCAAAGCAGTAACCGAGTGGTGGCCAGCTGTATTCTCTTCTAGCAAAGACGTGTTTTGCCCATTCTCACTTCAACTGCGTGATACGTCTACCTAAATCTTCAACCTTAGTTCTGCGGCGAATCTGTACGTTTGGTACACAGTCCATCAGCGTGATGCCGAGCATTGGGCGCTCCAACGCTCTTTCAGCATCATTATTATCAGGTCTTTCTGTCTCCACTGCAGGAGCATGACCCTCACTGTACTACTAGAGCCATACTTGGCCAGAGTAGCCAGAGGAATCTAACGCTCTTTCCATGTCCCAGCACCGTTGAGTATGAGCAGGACACATTGGTTAAATACCTTGGTTTTCAGGAGTGAGGACTTTAAGATATCTTTAAGTTTTCCAAAGCGGCACCTCCCAGCCGAACACGTCTTTCAATCTCTTTCTTTTGCCCGTTTGCATCAAAAGACAAATGATGTCCAAGAAAGGCATAATCGTTAGCCTCTTCCATTTCTGCATTACCTACGATTTAAAACTAGGCACATCAACGATTTGATTTGTCATGATCTTAGTCTTGGACATCATCTTTAGGCCCACCTTCAAGCACCTTTCTTGCTATTCGGCAAGCATTTCTTTCGAAGTCATCATAATTAAATTAAACTATATCATCTTTCTTGACATCGCAACGCTGGAACGTTGCTACGTACGTATCGCGAGCAGAGATGACTTTTACATCTTGTCGCTTTGACAGGGCCATAAATGAAACATACTCCAATATTGTGCCACTCAATTACGAAAACATCGGCATTCAAATATTTTCGACCTATTTGTTTATTCTCCAACCACTTCTACAAAGCTTCCTCATTTTTCTACACAAATGCCATACATTCCCCGACGATAGTTTTCGAGACAATAAACACAGCTGGCGGAACTGCAACGGAACTAATTTAATTTATTTGTTCTGAGCTAAAGCGCATTCTGACGTATTTAAAAAAATATGCATTTTAATGTGCAAACCGACCGCGAACATTCCTTTTTATCTTGTTTCATGCATATCTTCAAACGAAGTCTAAAATTATTTTATAAAAACTAATGTTTGATAAACTTATTATTGATCAACACGGTTAACAATTTGTATTCATGTAATACTTGACGTCGCTGCTCCTAACACTCGCCGTAATGATTAATCGTCTAAATCGATCGAAATCTGGTTGGATTTTCAGGATAATGAGCTAACCGTGTTTATAGATAATAAATAAACTATATGTTATAATACGTTGTACTCCTAGCTCAAAAATTAATTTTTAAAAATTGGTAAAATTATAATATGTAATTCATTGTAAATATTTTCTTAAATATTTTATAAAATAAAACAACGATGCTAGAAGAATTCAAGTTGATGTTAGTTTGTAAATATTGTTATGTGGGAGTATACTTAGTTATTTAAATAACACACATTAATTTGATAATAATTAAACAATAACCATATTAATATTCAGACCAGAATTACAAGAAATTGGCTTTGCAAGAGATCTTACGATTCCACACTATCGGTACCAAATCAATACACATCCCATATTAATAAAAAAAACCACCAAAGGCCTGATTCAGCTTTTATTGCTTATGAAACAAGATGAAGCCACAGCCATTAATATACTGACATTTATATTTATCTTTTTTTTTTTCCTCTTTTAAATATTTTTTTTATTGCAATATTATTGTTAAGATATTTTAAATGTTCGGATTTACAAAAACTACATCTCATTAAAATTAAATTAAAATGTAATCAAACTTAACTGAAATGAACGGCAATTATTTATATATTTATAACATAAAAGTTCTATAATATGTATCTCTGCTGACATTCAATGTAATCACTAACAATTTTTGACATATCCTGAATCTAAAACCACTATTATTATATAAACTCAACTCAACATACTTTTAGTTCGCAACACCCTGCCAGGGTTCATGTACTTATTAACCTACTAACCATGTAATGTATGAGTGCATGTAAGCGAAAATAAAGAAATAAAGAAATAAATAAAGATGTCGTCACAGCTCATTTCACTGGCTTGATTGCAGTTTTCGCTGCATTCCCGCTCGCATGCAACGGATTGAAAAAATGTGGCGTGGAATTAATGAGAAAGCTATTTATATTACTTTTTATTTTGAGTTCATTGAATTTGTCAATAGCTTTAGTTGGTGTACTGTTTATTATTATTATTATTTTTATTTTTTAATGGGTACTAACCCGGACTAAACACCAGGAAAAAGGGTGTTTGAAAATTGAAATCTAGTTATATCGATTTTTCCTTCCCGAAATCCCTAAATACTTAAATTTCAACAAAATCGTTGGAGTAGTTTCCGATGGAAAAATATTTTTGACTCATCGGTTAGAATATATTGTACACGTATTTTTTCTTTTCTCTAAGAAACAAAAATTACAAAGATACATCGCATAACGTCACGGCTAGGTACGATTTTTAATTAGCGGTAACGTAGCAAGTTTGATGAAAAAGTAAAAATTCCCAAAGGTATATCCTTTGAGAATTTTTACTTTTTTGTTAAACTGAAAAATATGGGTCTAGTATTTTTAGATAATATGTCGTCATCATCATCATTTCAGCCGCATAACGTCCATTGCTGGATATAGTCCATTAATTAATTAATTTATTTATTAGACATTGACATATCTTTATAAGACGGTCTAATTACAATCATATTTTCTGACCCTTGTTATATACAAAATTTCTCGTTTAAAGTAAGAATTTATTTATTCTCTGTAGCTTTTCTCTCAAGAAAAATATGGAGATAGACGCGTATATTTACTGTGTGCTAACCTAGCTGTGTTCATAGCGCAACCTGCCAAGTTCGCTATATATGAGTAGAGCGATTTAGAACTGGTTTTAATTAGAGGATTGCAGATTGCGGTCCACATTGACATGAATTTTACTGCCTTCTTGGTCTACTCTAATAGTTACTATACTCTATATCAGTGGATGTAAGTAATTTTTTTTACTTAATTTTACAAGCAATGTGTCTTCGATGTTTATTTAGGTCAAATCTTACAGTTAAATTTTAAACCCTATTGTTCTCAAAGATTGAACTCAAACTTATTTGCATACTTGTGTAAGTCAAAGTCAAAGTTAAAAAAAAATTATTCAATGTAGGATAAATTTATCTCATAATGAAGGTCATTTTTAAAATATTATTTTAGTGCAAAAGCTAAAAACTACTAGCGTTTCGGAACGACCACTGCTGGGAAGATTACGCCGAAAGAAACCCAGGTCAGTATTGGTACCTTCCCTACCCAGCCTAATGGGCTATGTTACAATTACAATACAGATTTACACTTAAGCTATACATTTAAATTATACAATTACAATTTGCAGTCAACTATTTCCACGATTTTTTCTCAGGTGATGATGATAAATAGTCATTTACATGATAATACGCATTTTTTAATAAATGATTTTTAACGGCTGTCTTCAACTTATATAATGGTATGCTACTATATCATCTGGAATTTTATTATAGAGGCGCAAGCCGAGACCCACAAAAGATTTTTTTGTTTTCTCTAACCGCAAAGCTGAGATTTCTAATTTATTTTTATTTCTCGTGTTAATACGATGAATATCACAATTTCTCTTGTATGAGTATATATTCTGACTGACTGAGTCCGGTGAAAATACTGACAATGCAATATTATTATGAAAAAAGCTGATCTGACGATGGAGCCAGATGGTTGTCATATTAATCTAGTAAGAAAACGACGCAACCCCATCGAGTTTGGGCTACTTGCATTTGTCTTAAGAAGTAGATACCTACTTAGACCCATATTAGGCCTAACAAAAAAAGCTTGTAGATACAAATAATTATTTTATTTCAAAAAACTTATTCAAATCACTCTTAATTCCTACTAAAATATTAAACACTTCTGCAAAGTAAGGATTGTAAAAGTCGATCAAAGGAATACGCTACGGCTAGCAACGCATCACTATTGTGTTTCATATTTTCCATCTTCACGCTAAAAGTAGCTTTTGAGACTTGAAGTCCTGGGCTCTATCTGCTAAGAGCTGGAAGACCCAAAATGCTCAGTTTGCCTCATTGGTATAAAGACGTAATAGTGTTATTATAAGTTCTTGAGTCACAATGTTATTCTTTCCTCGAATTATGACAGTATGATCGAGGACTTCGGGTGACTTAGACGGTTCCTTGAAAATGCTAGTTATCAATCAAGTTCTATACTTTTCGATGTAGCGGTACATATGCATTTTTGGTTGTTCTAGAAATCCTTTGATGGAAAAATATTGGCG
This sequence comes from Acrobasis consociella, assembly GCA_963555685.1. Classification (NCBI taxonomy): domain Eukaryota; kingdom Metazoa; phylum Arthropoda; class Insecta; order Lepidoptera; family Pyralidae; genus Acrobasis; species Acrobasis consociella. The sequence continues at coordinate 5,875,693 of OY743114.1, forward strand.
TTATTTAGTCTTGTTCTTATGTTACCAATATTTTTTTAAATTAAATTTCTGTCAAAATCAGTCTAAAAGAGATCGCTTTGAGCGATAAGGCCGCCTATTGTAGATCCTTTGTTACATTTTTCTTTTGATGTACAATAAAGAGTTATCTATCTATTTATCAAGCCATGGGACTATCAACCCAACACAATTTTGTTTACTTTTTTACCTCTCGCCAACCATGACTCTAAAAGCGGCATTTGGGTCTTGCAGTTCTAAGCTTTGTCTGCCCCATTAGGCATAAAGAAATGATCTAGAGCTATCACGCACATACATACACATGTGATTAAGAATGAAAGTCCAGTACCTCAACGAACCTACCTTACGTAACCTTAACGAACTTACCTTGTAGACCTCAACGAGTGCCATAGTTTAAGTTATATAATATAATATATAATATATAATAGGTAAAGGTATATATGTATATATATTGATATGGGCCTAGATGTTTATTTTTGTAAAATCTTTTGTTGCCTGAAATAAAACAATAAATAAATAAAAAAGTACCATAAAAACAATTAGGTTGTGGTTTTAAGGATAAGCTGCCCGACTGACGTCATTGGCATGCTTTGGTGTGAATGTCAGAAACCACACGCATGTGTCATCTCATCATCATCATCCCAGCTCTTCTTCCGCCCACTGCTGAGTCTGAGCATAGGCCTCCCTTCGTCGACGCTACCCATTTCGGTCCTGTGCTGCTCTCATCCAGGTGTGACTAGCGTCTTAATACTACTAAACGACTACCAGATTATTTTAGCAAAAACTAAAACCGACTGCCTTCGTGGTGTAGTAGTTAGAGCGTTCGGCTCATACCCTGAGGTCGCGGGTTCGATTCCAGGCGGGGGCAACGACTTTGTGTTGTTGTCCTAGTTTGGTTAGGACATTGCAGGCTGATCACCTGATTGTCTGATAAGTAAGACGATCCGTGCTTCGGAGGGCACATTAAGCTGTCAGTCCCGGTCACTGTCTTTGACATTGGTCGTTAACTAAAACCATGTCAGAGGCCTTTAAGGCGGTTTAAAAACTCTGAAACTAGTGTTAGTCACTAACACACACGATAAGAAGATCATCCGAGCGTTTTCCCGGTTGCATCCTCAGCGGTAACTCTTCAGAGCCCGGAGTCCGCTACCTAATCTAGGTATTTACTAGTTTTTACACAGTGCGACTGCCGTCTGATTTCTGCATTCCAAAGGTTAGTCAGAACCAATCCTTGGTCCCACAACTTTATTTTCTTTGCCTTTCGAAATACGGAATCATCTTTCTTTGCGGATAATCAGGTGATTTAAGCCTGCAATATCGTAACTAGAACATAAAAACTAAAACAACCCAAGATTAAAAAGTTCAATATCTAAACCACGGTAACATTTAGATTATTTTAGATAACATTACCGTGTCTAAACTATTTCATAAGAAAGTGTTTGCCAACTTGCCTATATGGTGGCTGGTCCGTAGTATAAACAATAAGAATTTATGTAGTTAGTAGGTAAAGGTCGAAAAGATACGGCAAGTAGGCCGGCCACACCTAATGTTCTGGAAAAGTCGGCAGATAACCGAGCCAAGTAAAGGATAGGCGCTTTTTGTGTATAAAAGTAAGCCTTTTAGATATTCTATTTCTATTTTCAGCTAATACTATTCCACTGCAGGCATAAAATATTTACAATGTCTTTTTCTGAAGTACGAATATTTAAATTTTAAGGGGTGATAAAAAAAATGTATAACGAAGTACAACAAAAAAAAAATTTAGGTTTTCATACAAATCGAAGTAGTCACGTAATATCTTTAATATGGAAAATGCTATTTTTTTTCGTACTTCGATATACATTTATTGGGAGAAGTTGTTTAAAATGATTGACTAAATAATAAAAAAGGACATTGTATACTGAAGTACTTTAGGACAAGGCCTCTCCTAGTTTCCAAGTCTCGCGATCGAGGGCTCTTGAGGCTTAATCTTTATAAAATCAATTATATTTATTATTTTGAAGGTTTCTTTTTCTAAAGTAAAAAAAGATGAAAACTTAATTACTAATCACGTCTTTATCCTTTACGGGACAGTCAGGTCAGGGCCACAAGACCTAAATACCTCTTTTAGTGAGACGGTGTAGTCAGAAAAGAAATCAAAATGGAGATGGTCCTATTTTCCTCATTAACTTGATTTATGCCTATCGTTATCCAATAGGTAGAAGGATCTACTTATTGGATTTTACTATCTGTGCGGGAAGAGAAACAGCTTTTACATTCACGTTTTTTTCTTTTTTTAAACGTTGTTCATGAAAAATATTTTTATAATGTTCCAGTCAACGCAGATTGTTTGTAAACAAACTCTACCGAGATAAAAGCAGTGGCACGGCGGGAGTGCGGGTTACTAGCGCTTTCCCAAGTAAGGGTCAGTTAAGACGGAGAGGAAAAATGCCCCAGCAGTTAATAATAAGACCTTATTGCCATAACCTAAAGTGTACGAACGTTTAGACATGACAAAATGCTAGCGTTTTGCACTTTATGCCAATAGTTTAAAGTTTATTTTCGGGTGTCATAAAAAAATTTATCTTCGTTGCGCTCCTCTCTATCTGAACTGACCCGAAAGCGACACCGCGCGCGGTCCACACTGGGATAGTGTCCTCAAGTGTCATAAAATTTTCTCGAGTTCCTCCGTGCTTCGGAAGGCACATATAAGCAGTTAATCTTGGCTGTCATCATCGTAGGACAGACGTCAAAAGACGCCTTTAAAATCTGACACCAGTGTTGGCCACTTACACTGCACTATAATATTGTTAACATGTACAATATGTACCTATATATATGTATGTTTAAACATATGTATGTATGTGTGTGATATGAATTTGTAGAGAAAAGCTGAATGGTTTTGTTCGATTGCACTGTCTTACTAATTGCACGTAATAGTTAAGTCTGTTGTCCACTGAAGAATGCTGCAACAGTTCACATCGGTTCGAGTTCGTACTTCACAAATACATATGTAAATTTATAAGCAAGCTATATCATCATTTCATCATCATTTTATAAGAGTTACATTTGGCGTCACAGAATCATTCATGAAATCATGATGATGAATCAAGGCAGTATATTATTTGTAAGTAATAAATATTTCATGGCAAATTTTATAAAATGAAGTCTCGTCTAAGTGTGAACTTCGTAATGATGTTTTAGGATGAGTCATAGCAGAAAGTCGTGAAATTTGTCATAGGTCATTTAGCAATTACTCACTTTCTCATTTGCATGTAATTTTCATTTCAGTTTGCAGTAAACGAATACCTAATTCTGTTTGAATCTAGAGAAATGTAAATAATTCTTTTTACTTTATATTTTATACTTGTTAGGAAAGTGTCCTTCCTTGTGAATATGTAATTAGATGTCTTTTATCTGTATCAAAGTATGTTATTTTTATGCGAGTTTCACGATGTTTATAGGATTTCCCGAAGAAAACAAAAATAAACCTTCTCGCTCACTATCACAATAAATGTCTCTACCGCAACTATCACAGTAAGGACTTACGGACTTGGCTCTGCCTGCTTAGAGCCGCAAGACCTAAAATGTGTTCTGTCTCTCAATAAAAATAATATCTATCAATAAGAATGTAGAAGTATGTATATTTCCCGAGGAGGCTTTACTTGTTGACATAATATGTACTTGTGATAAAAATTATAATGCAATATTATGAACAAATAAAAAATAAAATAATAATGATACTGGTACACAGATACGTCAAGCACTAATTTCAATTATAAAACATTTAAATTAAAAATGTTTTCATGTCGATACAATACATATTTATTATTCACTATCGTAGTCGCCAGTGTTACAACATTGGTCATTTAGATTTTCAAAGTCAAAGAAAAACATCTAAATCTAAAACTAAACTGCCCGTCCTGATAATATGAAGAGAAAGGGACGTTATAAACATTAATATTGAAACACAATCAATAGGTAATGAAGATATAGTTAGCCATAATATCGCACACTTCTGACTGGATACCCGCCCTAACTTTCATTTTAAAAAGAAAATATTCCCACGCTCCTTTCATTAACACCAGATAACAGAACAAAGGTGATCTAGTGAGCCGTGTGTTGCGTAGTGAGAGTTACTTTCTGCGGTGATAAGAAAGTGATAACGTTTGATAACACCGCCGTTATTACTGTTATCATTATACGGAGAGAGTATTATCGTTCAAATTAGGGACAGGATATTACCTTCTACAGTTAAGTACTGTCGGCGAAATGTGTTAGTAAGGTGTAAGCGGTGTGGACTGAAAGAAGATGTAACAAAAACTGAGAAAGGTATGTTGAGATGGTTCGGGCATGTAGAAAGGATGGATGAAAGGAGATTTACTAAAAGGTCTACAAAGCGAGTAAGAGTAGAAGAGTGGATCAGGGTCGTCCTCGACGAATGTACCGCGACCAGATTAGAGACGTTCTTAAATAACCGGCCCGTTCTTAAATAAAGGGTTCCGTGCCACTATCTATATAAAATCATATTTGTTGTATGGGAGCCTCACATAAATATTTGTTTTATTCTGTTTTTAGTATATTCGTTTTTAAACGTTGTAAGTGGCATGTACTCAAAGTCGGCATTCGCAACTACGGAACTCTACACTGCGCGTGATCCGACACGCACTTACTAGGCTAATTATTAAAATTTTGACATATTAAGAACGAGATAAAAACACAGTTTATCTAAGAGAGATTTAGCAAACGTTTCTTAACTTTTATGAATTTGGGAGAAATATTAAAGCCTACCCTGTAAAAAGTAGATGTGCAATTGTGCATGTGCACGTAACTGGGTGTGGTGTACCTATGCCATATATCAGCGTATATCTTCGACACAGATACTTCGCCGGTGTGTCAGCTGTTCATTAAACCCACGTTAACCCACATGCGACCGGTTGAGAACCGAACTAATATTACTATAGTGACGTATGGACTAGGTCGCTTCCTACAACTGCACTTAATAAATAAATAAATATATACAACGCGGAAGGGACATAGCTGGAAAAATCAAACCACGGGCTATACGAGACCACTAAAGTATTTTTTTTAATTAACCTGTTTCGTCCCACTGCTGGGCAAAGGTACTAAAGTATAATTTAATTAAAATAACAATCAAAAACTTAAAAAAATTGGCAATTCCGTACAATAGTGTGCAGCCGCCAGGGCAATTTGTAACGGAATGTCGAAATAGTTTTTGGTTTTATGCTATAGAGATATATTATAGCCCGTGGTTCGATTTTTTACGGATATGTCCCTTCCACGTTACAGCATAACAAATTACAGACACCATTTTTGTAAAGATTAGCGCCTAAAAGCTGAAAAAGATGATAAGCTTTTGGCGTACATATATTTAGTACACAGTTCGTACAGTATATATTTTACCTACCAAAATAATAACCGGCATTTTTGTAAAACCCTTTAGGCGTACTAAATTCCATCCTAAGGCGGTGTTGCTTTTAGCCGCGTTCATTTCGCCCATATTTTTTCCTTTAAAGCCTAAGCCCCTTTGTCTGTTTGCTCGGCTTACTTCCTTATCGACGGTTTGCATCAGTTTATCGTTATATAACTTGCCAACACTCTCAAACATCTATTAGATTACTATATTTTAAAATATAAGGCTTTTTTATCCGACTTCCAAAAAAAGAGGAGGTTATTTTTAATTCATTGTATTTTTTTATGTATGTACACCGATTATTCGAGGACGCCTGAATTTTCGAAGAAAATGCTTTTTTTGTTTGAAATTTTATATTTATCGAAATCGGTTGTGTATTCTGTTTTAGTTTAAAAAAAATATCTGACATGGGTTTTTGTTTTTTGTAAAAATAATCCAAATATTTTTTCCTAAAGAGGCATGCGATTCCTTTATCTACCTTTACGTAATGGTTTAAGTGGAGAAGAGTTGCCAGAGATAGAAAGCAGTGGAAGTGGTTGGAGCATTTGCCAACAGGCACATAGAGACATCCTGTAAGATGCACCAATATTACCTAAAAGTTCAGCATAAAGGGCTTATACAATACAATACGTAATGGAATGTAATGATGATCCGCTGGCTTCCGACTGAGATTTCTTAAATTACTTTAGCCGTCTAGTTACTAGGTATATCTTAAAATTCTCATGCAGACTACTTGATCACCCCATATAAACTGGTTTTGAAGAAAAGAGTTCAAAGAGTCTCATTTTGTTTTTGGGAAAAGCTTGATGGCGGTCAAAAGTACGCGAAACAAGCGCTTTCGTAAGTTAAGTGATACTCCGGACGTAGTCCGCACTTAGATCAGTGACCACCAGTGGCATAATTTTGTTCCTCCGTGCTTCGGAAGGCATTAAAGTCGTTGCTTCCAAGACAGTCGTCAAGTTAGGTCAGATACCTTCAGGCAGCTTAGAAAAATTACACCAGTGTTGGCCACTTACACACAAGAAAAGCGATCAACTCATTTTGGTGCATTGTGGTATTTAAATCAAAACATCTTTTAATTTTCTTTTATATTAAAGTAAACCTGAAAGTTTTTCTTCCGAATTTCCTTGGAAACCCTTTTAAGGCTAACGTTTTAATAATTGCGGGTGGTACTTCCCGAATTAAAATTTTGTTACGTAGAATTTTCCTAGGCCTTTCCTCTGCCATTTAATATAAAAACAAATTAATTGTTACTAAGAATTGCCAATGTTTTGAGAAGAATTGGTCGCAGGTCGCACAAAATCGGGATAAGTGGAAGGATATGGGGGAGACCTTTGCCCAGCTGTGGGACAATAAAGGTTAATAAAAAAAAAAGAATTGCCAAAGATTTTTATGACGAATTCTGTACTCAATTACCTTAGAGAGAAGTATAGCACGCGCTCCGTTCAGGAGGTCTTCATCAGGGCGAATGTGACTAAAGGCCCGTACAATTCACCGGCTCGCGACACTCTGTGTGGGCCAGTAGTTGACTCTATGAGTAATCCTTTAACTCATTCAATAATGTCTGTGTCTCACGTTAGTTTTAATCAAAAACAAAAGTAAGATTAAAGATTTTCTTTTTTTTTCAAAATTTGTTATAATTAGTAACATAATGGTAAAATTGGTATATAAATAAACCTATGTACTATGTTTACTTTTATAAGGTTTTATTTGTAACTTTTTCAAGTGTACATGAACCAATAAAATAAAATAAATAAATATAAAGGTATTTGCAAATTAAAAAAAGGAAAACCTATAGGCCTAGTACTTCATTGTGTAAAAAACATACTAAACAATCATTGAAATAACCGTTAAGAGTGGAAAACGTTTTTTTTTGTGCGCGAAAAGCCGTACAGCAGACTTCGCCGAAAGAACGCTAGAAATAGATATTTAGTTCGATGTTATTTGCTTACAAAATAATAACAGGGCCCACTGAAGTAAATAAATGTCCTTAAACTGTTAAATATAAGTCCCTCTCAGCTAAAAATGTAATCATAATCAAAAATTCACTAGAAATTGCAATGAAGCTGTATATTCAGCGAGGAAGGCCATTATGGGAATCATTTTGGGCGAAAGGACACCATTTGGCGGGCCCGCTCGCCCATAGGGACGAGTTACCCCGGCCTTCCTCCGTTTATGGTGTCACTCCATTAAAATTTCAGTCTTTCGTAGTGATGTGCAAATTCACTTTCCAGTGTAGGTTTAGGATTTTTTTATATTTAAATACTTTAATCATTATTATCGGAGAAGTTGGTCAACGGAATGGGCTTTCGTTTGGCAATCTTTCCATAATAGGCTATGAGTTAGCAACATCGATTTAATCTTGCTAAGTTCAGCGTTTGGGGCTTTGGTCTGGGCTTGTCCTAAACGTTTTTCTATTTTGTTTATAATGCAATTTATTTAACAAACAGAAAAACAAGGCAACATTTTTTTTCCTAAAAAATGCTATTTCCCATCACTACTCATCCGCGAGAGAGTGACACCGCTGGCTGCCACGGCTAGTATGAATATTAAAATGGTCGTTGATAGTTTTTTTGGGTGAACAGAACGCAAATGAAAATTCATTTAATACTAGATTCTATTGGTTCATAAAACAGAACGCAAATGGAAAGTCAATTAATTTCTATTGGTGTCAGGTTCACATTAAATAGATTTCTAAGTTTAACTAAACTTTGAGCATTAAGTATTTACACAGATTTAGTGTATAAATTGTTACAATAGCTCACTTTTCTGAACAATCTAACAAAGGTCCGTAACATAATTATACTCGTACTGGTGTCAGTCGAGCCGCAAAATCGTTGTTCTTTAATTATTCACAAGTGGCCAATATCGTCCAAAGTACAGTTGGAAGGAAAACTGATAATATGGCTAAACATTATACAAACCTGTTATTGAAGAACACATGAACACGTTTGATAATTCTCGTAATTTCACTTATACTACACAACAGTTTTTCCCATGGTTTCGATCTTTTCATGTTCAGTCATATAAAAAAGGGGCCAATCTTGGAATGAAACGAAATAAGCTTAATTTTATCTAAACCTTTATTTTAGCATTTTAAATGTTCCAAAAGACTTAAAAATTCTCGAGTTTGCGTTCTTCCTTTTTTATTCCAAGTGTTCAAAAATCAGGATTATGGAAACATTTTTCTCTCTTGAAAATACAAATATATATTCACTATGTCTTAGGTGCTACTTTGGTAAAAAATTTCTCATTACGTTAAGTATTCTACTACCACTTTTGTATTCGACTGTTCCTTACTTAGCTAAACATCATTAAGGCGCCTACACAGACGTCTTGTATTTCCCATTTTACCCCAAATTAAGGGTACATTCTCCTACAAAGACATAGCTCGGGAATGTCATTGGGAGAAGCATATCTTTGTAAAGGAGGCCCTAACAGAATGGTCTGTTTCTTAGGAATAAAGATTATCGGCTCCCCGTCAGTTATAACATCTTTTTCAGGAAGGGTGAAATGGCACAATTAACCCAACCCTCTTGGAGGTCAGGTTGTGGAGGGCTTTGTTTTGCTTTGCGGTTAGTGGAGATACTACAAGATAGTAGATGGATGCGAGTATAATCGCATTAACTTGTTCTTTTTATGTTTTTGGATTTCTATAGTGAACAGCAGCATAAGTTTTTTTTGTACAACTTTACATAGCGTTAGTTGGGAAGAGTGTATTTGGGTTAATTATGGTGTTGATTGTGTGTACTTACTATAGATAGTCATGCAGATAGCAGCTCACATGTTACTAACACCTACCTTAGAACTAATACAATTTAATTATAACATTTAATTTTCTCTCTTCTAATTGTTGTTACTAAGAATTTACTTTTTGCAGTTATTGCTTTGCTGGATGAAAATAAATTCACTTAACTACATTTAGAATAATGTACTCAATTACTGTTCAGTAGTACCTAATTATTTACACTAGCCAAAGCTAGTGAAAAAAGTTCCATAACTTATGTTTAATCTGTAGTACTTCTTCGAAACTATAAATGCAAATGGCCGCCTATTAATTTAATGCTCTAATCCCAAGACACTCCAACAAACACTCGTAACATTTAAGACCAATTTAATCACAAAACAACCACTCACAGTAACGGTCTATTAGTAAAATTGACAACGGCCTGGATAATTTTTTTTTAATAAAACTAATGCAAGTTTATCAGGGTCCAATCGATATGGCCTCGTCGAAAACTGCCTCACAATAATCAATCACAATTTAACGCGGACCTTTTTGCCCCTATTGACCGATTTGGACCAACCAGCTTAATTGGGCCTTTAGTAAAATTTCTTTGGTGAATAAATTCTTTACAGACAGTGGGGAATAGGGGATCATTTTATGCTGGAGATTTAAATCGACATGTGATAACATAAGCCCTTTTCAATTTGAAACGCGGTTTTGGTCCCTAGGTCGTTGTGTCTCAGTTATCAGTACTAATGAGTTTTATTGATATTACGGCCAGGAATGCTTTCGGGTCATCAGTTGTCTGTTATATTGCTTGTTTATCAGTGGCATTTAGGTTGCGTGCGTATGTACCTTCTTTGTTTTGGTTGATCTTTTGTTGTCCATGTTAATAAACTTAGTTATTGCCAATTTATAGACACAGAGAATAAGTAAGTAAAAGCTGTACCTACTAAGAAAAGAATCTTGCATATTAAAGCTGCGTTAGTAAATTTCCTAATTTACACTTTGTGACATTGTGTAAATCAGGAAATTTACTAACGCAACTAAAAGGTCAATGATTAGAAAATCCAGTTCACTTTCCATCTTTCTTTCAAATGAAGAAAAGACAAGTTTTCATATAATTTTCCTTTAAACTATAACGTATTAGTTTAAACTAAACCCGCCTTATCCACATAATCCAATATCGAAATCTCGCTCACTAAAGCTGCTTAATATTCAAATTTCCTAATTTACACTTAGTCATGTCAGCCCTACGCAGTATGAGAAAATTTTACGGATTAGGGTTGTCAGTTCAAAGAGAAAGTACAGAATACCAGAATATTCAGTTATTTATTTTATATGCAAACCCGGGTGTAAAATTTCTACACTGCAGTTCACTGCACAGGCTAGAAGAGGCTCAGCTAGTTTTTACAAGAACTTCAAATATGAGTAGGTAAAGGTATTTCTACAATTGATAACTTTTATGAGAATGTAAATTTTTTGTCAAGACTTTTAAATTCTTATGTATGGGTTCGGAAGGAATACTTACGTCGTCGTCGATTTTTTTACGTTTACACCCGGTATACTTGTTGTTTAATTGTACAAAAGGTGGACTCCATACTAAAAACATTTTGTCACAGGTTGTAAGGAAATAATAAAAAATAACAGCCGACTTCATTTTCTTTCAGAAGATTTACTTCCATATCCCCAAACTTCTTAATTATATCTTCACCAAATCAATATGGGACCAACTAGCACTAAAGGCTTTTAAATAAAAAAGAATCATCAAATCGGTTCACAAGTGTTAAAAAAAAGGGGTCGAACTAACAACCTCCTCCTTTAGTAAATCTGTAAAAATATACATTTCAGCCTATATTGTTGTGATGAAAAATAAATATACTAAATTTATTGCAATCTAGGCAACCCTACCGGGCAGAGTTCTAAACATTTTACTTATTCAGGGCTGCCTCACGCGTTGCGTTATGTAGATTAGTTCGCGTAAGTTATCGCACGGAATAACAACTCACTTGAAAATTCACTCTTTGCTGCTGAGCTGGGTTTGTTGTGCAAATCAGTGATTCGATTGTGCGAGTATCCCTACGATTTTGCGATTTACAAATAGCAAATACTCCAAGTATTGAAGGTACAGTGAGATTCCAAAGTCTTTTACGATGTTTTTTGAAGTGAAAACTTCTTTAGCGGCGTTGTGCACTTTTTTTGAAATGGGTAAAAAAATTTAAACTCGCGTCAGGACACGTGACCTGATCGAAAACAGCGATCGTAAGACGGCGCACGGCGCTTGCGCGAATGTTCGTGTTTGTTTTTGTTGTACAGCGTGCTACGCGCATCCATGGATGGTGAAGGCTGATGGCTCGACCGTCTGTGTAATGGCCATACTGCTGTGTATTTGAAAATGATTTTGTTGAAAATGAATTTGGTCATGCTTGTGACATTTGTGACAGACTGTGGTTCAGAAAAGATTTGAAATATTTTATACTGATAATTAAAGCAATAAAAATTTACAAATATTTATAATCATTGATTTATCGATAGTTCATCAACTATATATGGCGCGTTTTTGACCGGAGGCACCGGTTGACCTGAAGTGATGCTGTGACCGCGCGCTCTCCGCCCTCTATCTCGAAAACGGTTCACCGTATGAAATTTTTTTTCAAACAAAATTTGTAGAGAATTTTGTATTCTACAATATTGATATAAATACAAATAGCAAAAAACCCATAGGAAATGAGATATTTACAAAAAAAGCGCAAAAAACCGATTTTTGTGACCTTTGACCTTGAAATTTAATAGTTGCGTACACCCTACCATATGTAGGTTTTGAGACAACTTTTAGGGTGTCAATATACAAGTATTTACAGACTTACAGCTGGGTATCTCGAATTCCGAGGTGAACTTACTATAATGACTGGACTATAACAGATGATGGAACGATAATTACAGTAGTGCTTAAGAAAATGCAATTTCAAAATGTGCAGGGTCTCCAGCCTTCCTTATATTTTACTTTAAACTGGCTCTAGTCATAATTTATCTGGATACAACGAGACAAAAATGTATCATCACAAAATAAATGAATACAGAAATGAATCTTAGAACAAAAATTACCGCTACAGTCACTGATAGGGTTAACTTGGCAGGTCTACGACAATCCTATATTTGACGTTATTCTCCGCAACTTTAAATGATACAGCACGATTATACGAATGTTTGTATTGTATTGTATTGTATTATATGTTACTTGAAAAGTAGAAAGTCATCGATAGCTGGATGCAGGCCGCTCTTAATCGGTCATTTTGGAAATCCTTGGGAGAGGCCTATGTCCAGCAGTGGACGTTACGCGGCTGAAATTATGATGATGATGAGATAGTCGTACATATTATATGCGTAAGTACATGACCGAGTGGCATACTGTTACCCTCGACAGGAGCATGACCGACTGAAAGCAGAAAGGGGAGGCCTTTGCCCAGCCTTTTTGGAACACAGAAAAAGGGTGATTAAAAAAAGTACAGTGTACATTCGAAAAAGTTAGAAATATGTCGGTTTTTTTAACTTTTTTTATTTTATTTATTCATGACAATTACTTTATTCAATTATTTCTTACTGCCAAATAATTATAGATTTTCGTTTTGTTATAACAATATTTAATAATGAAGTTAAGAGTTTTATAAACAACCGCAGATTATGTTCTGGCTGAAAGCAGAATTTCTAATTGAGCTGTTTCTGATATCTCATTCTTTTGTACATTCTAGTGCAAACAAAGCAGGTGGCGGTAAAATATCGCAGCTCTGTGACGATGCAATAAAATGTGGAAGCCTCATGAAAAATGATTTAGCATTCTGAGAGTTACGACGGATTAGCGATAATAAGGTGGACACTTTTAAGGAAGATAAATCGTTTTGGTATATTTCAAAAGGCTCATCTAAACCGACTTAAAAAAAGGAGTTATTAATGTACAATTCGCATGAAGGAATACATTTTTTATGTATATTTCCCGATTATTCGAAGATGCCTGAACCAGTTTAAAAAATTATTTTTATTTGAAAACACATCCTTGCAAAGTGGTCACATAGAAATAATATATAAAAATTAGAGATGCGCCGAATATTCAAGTATTCGGTATTCGGCGTATTTAGCTTCTTGTCCACTATTTGTATTCGGCCAAATTATTCGGCTTTACTGCTGAATATATTCAGCTCAAGTTTTTTTCTTTTTAGTTAAAAAACGAAATTTCTGTTTTACAGCTACATGTCATGCAGTAGAATTAAAAGACAGCTTCATATGCAAGATTTTTGTTATATCAAAAGTCAAAGAAAACGTATGCATTCCTTAAACTATAGTTATTAACTAAAGCTAAATTTTATGCTAAACCTTAAAATAATCAATATTAATTCTTAAACTTCAAAACTATGTTTATTTTTTAACTTTATATGAACATTTATAGCGCTTGAGCTAGCCAGCAGCAAGACGTAGCATACATTACAGAACTTGTTTACGCGGCAAAGCAAAGTAATGTTAAACCGAATAATTCGGCCGAATATTCGGTTCGGTAAAGCTTCAACCGATAAATATCCGGTATTCGGTTATTCGGCAAAATCCCTATTCGGCTCATCTCTAATAAAAATGTATAATATAATGTATAGCTTAAGTGTAAATCTGTATTGTAATTGTAACATAGCCCATCAGGTTGGGTCGGGAGGGACCAATACTGAACTGGGTTTATTTCGGCGTAATCTTCCCAGCAGTGGTCGTTTCGAAACGCTAGTAGTTTTTACCTTTTGCGCTTAAATAATATTTAAAATAATGACCTTTAATAAGAGATAAATTTATCCTACATTCATTATTTTATTTTTTATTTTGCCCCCATGTGAAATAAATTATGTGATAGGGAACAGAGATATCATTTGAATTTTATTTAGCCATAGATAACACTTGAAACTATTTAATTAAATAAATTAAAGTTATATAATTAAAAATAAATAGAATGTGAAACTTGTCTTCGCATTAATATGCGAATTTTTTTTTGTAAATGTGCGTGGAAAAGCTTCACGTTCTCACTTTAAACAGTAGTTCATAAAAAAGTTTAAAGGGTTATGTAGGGCTTGATGATGGCAAAATTTCTTTCAAATGGCAGCACTGAAGCCCGAAAAATTCAGGAACTAAGCAATTTTATAAAGTCACACACACACATACAGTACAAGAAGTACCATACATTTATGCAGTAGCAATAGTGATGAAATTAGCATGAATTAGGATCTGCTATTGACTATAAATGTATTTAATAATAACCAGCATGACTTTGGAAGTACAAAAATGGTGAGATGACACAAGCGAATGATCTTGAACTTGTGCCTTGTCTTGTTTCTGACTAAGACAATACGTGACGTAATATATTTAGTAGTGAATAAATCATACAGCTGGTTCCTTGAAATTGTATCGTCGCGTTTTTGGTTTATTCTATTACTATATTAGTTAATTATTTATTAAATTATGACCTCTTAAATCAGTCATAAAGTGAATAATTACCAAGTTAAGGAAAGCAAACTTTTAATGAACTTGACAGTAAAATCAGCGCTTCTGAAATCTGTAGCATTGTACTAAATGACTAATTTAAGGAGTGCAGGATTTAGAAAGGCGGTAAAGTATTGGCTTATGGATTTTCTCGTATTCAAACAAGTGATAGGACTTAGTTATACGCATATTAAGCTGGTGTCAGTACTTTCAATTGCCGAAAGGCATTTGACATAGCTAAACTTTTGTCATTTAGCTAAATAAACGGGACCCCACAACGGTTACGGCTTTGCTTACTTTCCACAGACGTATTTTCCGAGCACGAAGGAGCGAAGATGTAAAAGCCACTATCATGTGCAACCCTTTTAGATTTAGCTCACAATCAGAGGTTCTTAACACCAGCCTCAGCTTTAGAGTATGTCATTTTAATCATTCGAATCAATCGAATTCGAAAACATATGCTTGTATATATAATGTATATGAAAGTATATGCTTTGAAATTGAACACCAGACTAAAAACTTAAACTATGTTACTAAAATCTTGAAGTAATTTAATTGAGAAGAAGGAGACTGTCTTCTATGCTGGTCTGGGAAAAAAGAAAAAACTTAGAATTTACCAGCTGCATTTCTTCCCGCGCAGATCGTAAAAGCCAATCGGGGGAATGGGCGAAAGTGCGAGTCATGTTAACAGGTGATGCGGCTAGCAACCCATCACTGTATTGATTGCTTTTCCATCTTCTCGTCCACCATCGCGCTTAAAGTGCCTTTGATTCTTGCGGCCCTGGGCTCTGTCTGCTTAGAACCGCAAGCACAGAATTAATAACAGTATTAAATACGCAAGACCCAAAATGCTCTGTCTGCCACATTAGGAATAAGGATATGATTGTATATACAGGTGACGTTTTACCCACCAAATAAATTTTTGAAGCAAGTTCAGTCCATGATACTGAACCACTTTCCACAAAAAAAGTTATTAAAAATCGACAAAAAAATTTTGTCCGCCCATACAAAATTGGTTTGGCCGAGCGCTGATATGTATGGGAAGCCGAATTTTTATTTTCAGTTTTCGTTAATTGTTTTTATAGAAAGTAGTTCAGTATCATGGTCAGACCATGCTCTCAAAATTTGGCTGGTGGTCAAAAAGTCATCCTGTATGTATGTAAAGAGACGGTTTAACGCCATAAAAGTGAACTGACACGTACGGAAAATAAAATCTAAATATATCTAGCAGATTTACGAAGGCGGCTGTTGGCACAGCTATAGGAAAACTCAATACTTATTTCTAAACACAGTTAATTTCGAGATTTATAGCAGTGGCCTATTTAGATGAACCAGACTGGCTAGTGCTTCCTAGATCTAGTAATTACTCGACTGGTAGAAACTTGCTATTGTGTTCATAAATATTATAATTGGGTAGGATATTTGCTACAGAATTACGATTTTTTTTCGTATTTCACAGGAAATTAATCATTCTGTATTTCTACTAAATATCTACATATAATAAGACAATAAAAGATTCAAAAAAAATGTTTAGGGGAAAATTGAACTAAACTTTAACGCTAGAAAAATGAAAATAAAACAAGATATTTATTAATAAAAGTCAAAATTAATGGATAATTCAAACTCAAAAATGACTTATTAAGTTTTGTTTATTATTGCTTAGTTACGAAATGTAATAAAAAAAAAGAAATGGAATGTTTACTTACGAACCCACTTCAATGATTTATCAATAAAAAGATGACCGTTAGAAATATAAACTAACCTGATTTTTAATACCTTGCGCGACCTACTAATCTAAATTCATAGGTATTTGCAAAAAAAAGAAAATTTAAAGGTATCATTAATAATTGTCATTATTAATAACATGTCGATGCTTTTAACTTTATGAATTTGCAATCGAGAAAGTATCGAGCCTATAATACCATATAAACCGGTTCCTTACTTCATTAACATGAACTACTTTTGTTTTCCATTTATTTATATCGAAAGTGGGGTCAATGGGGCCACAACTCCTTACTTCTGAGTTTTTAATTACTTTAAGAATCGATAATTTATTGATTATGGACCACATAGCTTTCCTCGATAAAACGCAATCATTATATCAATAAAATCGATTCTTTTCGGAAAAAAGACTTACTTATGTTAGTTAGTAGTAGTAATTACATACTTATGTTAGTTTGTTCAACAAGAAACTAAGTGTTATGTCTCGCACCCCGAATGCGTGCCAAAACACCCCTTGAAAAGGCGCCTTAAATTATGATTCCTTACGCTTTATGATAAAAGGACAAAATCTAGAAAAAGTACTTTTTCGCTGCTTTTAGTGATGATACATTTTGCATAGGTAGATGAAAAAACCTTGCCACTACACGTTCCTTTGATGCTACGAGTTATCTTTTGTATAAGTAAATTTCACTCCAATAGTCAAAGGCCAGCATTTTTCCGCTCTCGTGTCATGAAAAGATCCCATGAAAAGTCTGCTTTAAAACAATTTCTGAGCCTCGTTAGGGTTTTTTGCCGGAAGTGCGAGGCAAAAAGAAAGTAAATTAAAACTTTGTTTAACGATCAAATTGATAAGACATGGCAGAATCGAGATCATTAAATGTTTGACTACTAACAGAATATATTTTAATTTCTACCTAATCGGAGGAAAAAAAATAAAAAAAGAAAGAAGACACAGGTTTGAACCTTGATTACTGACACACTATGGTATTTATAATTATCGTCTACAATAAAATATGTGTGAGATTTTAAACCACGTTTTTTTTAAAACCGATTTCAATCTCGTCTCGTGCCTTCGGTGAAAATGTTTATAAATACTTTGAATGCGGATTTCTCTGTAAAAATGCAGTGATACAATGCATTGCATACGAATGGGCATCGTTGATCATACCGTCATGCATCGCAGAGGTTTTCGTGTTCGTACGCATGAAAGTATTGAAAGTGCGCATGTATTCAGATGTTTCATGGATGTTTTATGTATGTACGTACTAGCTGTGCCCGTGGGCTCCGCTCGCTGTGACGTATGCTTTACAACCTGTTCTCAAACCGTGTCGGCAATCCTACCAAATACTCAAAAAAAACTTAAAAGTCGATCGAGCCGTTTCGGAGTAGTATAAACACAAACACCGAGACACGAGAATTATATAGATTTAGCGAACTTAGAAGGACATTTAATGCAAGCTGTACTAATTTTATTTCATTTAAAATCTGTACTCCTAAATCAGTCATATAATTAGTATGTTTTTAATTTAAAGAGCACACTTTAAATGCAGTTGACGGAAAAGAAGATTGCTTTTTAAATTAGTCACATAGTATAACGCTGTAGATTTAAGATTCAGTAGAAGAAAGAGAAGAGCTGTTTTTCGGTGTGCAGAATTTTATGACTCAATATACTTACAATACCTATTGTAAGTATTTCAGATTCCCATCTAAAGTTCTTTACAGACACATTCGATTACTTAGTTTCGGAAACGCATAGAATTCGTACAACAGCCCGAACTTGGTTGTCCGATAACATTATCATAAATCAACCGTCAAATACACCTAAAGAGTGAGATAAAGCTGTACAGGTCACAGCCGACGAAGCCCACCCGACAACAATAAATCACAAAGTTGCTCTGATAAAATAAATCCATAATTTTAAGACCCGGGACAGTTTCACCCAGTGTAGGGTTAAATTGTTGGAAAAGTTTCTCGGCAATAAAGATCTAAGTATGTAGGCACATTTTTTTAAGCTTAATTAATTTACTAAGCGGGGTAAATTTTCTGGTAAAGAAAAATCACTCGGTCATCTCAGTTTTACATACCTACCACTACCTATAAAAATATTTTTTCTTAATTATTAACTTCCATGCTGGTCTGGGATAAATAAAAAAAACTGAGAATGTACCAGCTGCTTCTCTTCCCATGCAGATCGTAAAAGCCGATCGAGGGAATGGGCAAAAATGCAAATCATGTTAACAGGCGATGCGGCTAGCAACCTATCACTGTATTGATTGCTTTTCCATCTTCTCGCCCACCATGACGCTAAAAATGACTTTTGGGTCTTGCGGCCCTGGGCTCTGCATAGAACCGCAAGACCCAAAATGCTCTGTCTGCCCCATTAGGGATAAAGACGTGATAGTATGTATGTATGTAATTATAACCCGACTTCACCCCTAAAATAACCGTTTTTGATCAAATTTGTATGGGATCACCTCGGAAGTGTATTCAATCAAATAAAAAAAGAATTTTCAAAATCGTCCACAATTAAAGGAGAAAACGGTGAAAATACATAATAAAATATATACAATTTAACATAGAACCTCCTCTTTTTTTGAAGTCGGTGAAAAAAATTAAACTGCCAATGTAACCTAAAATTAAAAACTAAGAAGTTCGATCCATGAAGTTTGCCAATAAAAGTTTACAGTTTTACGAACTTTAAATATTAGACTAACCCCAAAATAGTACAAAAATCGATAGAACCACGCAAAAAATCTTACCAGAATGTCTTTATTACTATTATCGAGTGTGTAGTAACACAGGTGTCAGATTTTTCGAGCTGTTTGAAAGTGCCTGGCAATATATCTATAAACGTTTATTTTTATAAGTTTATACATCGTGGAAGGGACATACCCGTAATAAATCGAACCACGAGCTGTACTGGATTACAATAGTATAATGAAATTAAAATAACAACCAAAAACACAAAAAAAATTACATTTCCGTACAATTTGCCCGGGCGAATGCACACTTTGGTATGGAAATGTCGTTTTTTTGTGTTTTGACTGTTATTTTTATTTCATTATACTATAGTGATCTAGTATGGCCTGTAGTTCGATTTATTACGGGTATCTCCCTTCCACGTTGTATACAGAATCATTAAAAATAAATCCATTCAGCTCGATTATTGTGATAAAAATGATATAACTTCTTGAAGAATAAGTTAATTAATACATAATTATATGATTTCTATAGATATTATACTTGTACCCACATATATTCAACAACCTTACTTCACATATAAATTTCAATTATAACGATTGAAGAGAAAATCGATGGAAAATCGCAATTTATTTCGTACAGGTGAATAGAAAAGTGAAAATATGTGAGAAACTCATTCTCATTACATTTCACTTTATCTATTTTTTACAATTATAAAGTGTAAGTAATCAATCGTCTTCCTAATGGTGTACAATAAATGTCATTTAAATATAAATTATATAGGTATACAAAATACCTACAAAACATTTTCATTTTAATGGGGTAAACAGAGGGTTTTGGGTCTTGCGGCTTTAATCAGACGAGCTCAGGGCCATAAGAACCAAAAGCCACTTTAAACGTGATGATGTGCGAGAAGGTGGAAAAAGAAATCGAAATACTGATGCTAGCTGCATCGTCTAATAACATGATTCGCAGTTTTGCCTATACCACAGAATTTATACAGCGTAGAGGGGACATACCCGCAATAAATCACTAGTTTATATATCACTGTAGTATGATTGAATTAAAATAATGGTCAATAAACTAAAAACTAAATTCGACATTCTCATATAAATTGCGTGGGCGGCTACACACTTTTGTATGGAAATGTCGATTTTTTTTTTGTTTTTTAACTATTATTCTAATTTCATTATTCTCTAGTGGTCTAGTATAGGACGTGCTTTGATTGATCACGGATATGTCCCTTCCACGTTGTATTAGTATTACAGAACGGAATCTCCTACATATGCATCCCCGTGCCCCGTCCTCGCACCTCTCCCCCGTTCTTACCTTGTAAACAGGTGCAGCCGCCCGCTCATTACACTCCACGAAAGCGGTTTTTAGCACGAGAAGAGAAACAGTTAATAAGTACCTATTCTTTTCTCCCAGACCTGCATGGAACAGCAAAATAGTTGTAGAAAGCCTAGCATCGAAGTAAACCTAGGTAATGTTTGTTGTCAAGCTGTCATGTCGACACTTTCTCGCAAACCTACAGACCCACTTGCGGTTACGTAAATTATATCAGACGAGTTGTACAACTGTGTCGGAGTTACAATCAAGTTAGGTACCACGGTAGGAACATAATACAGTACTTTTGAAACTGCTAATGTAATCTAAAATTAAAAACTAAGTAGTTTGGACGACCATGAAGTTTGGACATGAAAGTTTTCACTTTTACGAACCAATTTAAATATTAGATCTACCCCAAATTAGCGTAAAAATTGTTAGATCTATGCAAAATAATTGTCACCAGAATCTTCTTCTTTCTTGTCGTATTCCTCATGACTGAGGGTCGTGACCACCATAATTGATTCTGAGTACGCGGTCTTTCCAGGCTGCTCTATTTTGGGCCATGTGTATAGCGGCTTAGGTGTGGCACTTCAGTGCACTAAAAAGAGGATCAGTCCATCTTGTTGGGGGTTTGCCTCTAGGTCGTACTCCTTCCACCACCACCTGGTTCGTCACCAGAATGTCATTATTATAATTAGCGAGTAGCTGACACTGGTGTCAGATTGATCAAGCTGCCTGAAAGTACCTGGCAATATATAATCTATATACGTTTATTTCTATAACTTTATACATCGTGGAAGGGGCATACACGTAATAAATCGAACCACGGGCTATACTAGATCACTATAGGACAGTCTTTCCCAAAGTGGGCGATAACGCCCCCTTGTGGGCGCTGCAGGTCTCAAGGGGGGCGGTAAGAGACCCAGAAAGAAAATGTTTTTTTTTTGCTAGGAGCTTTATTTAGCTAGGAGGCCTCTTAAACAACGACTGCAAGAGCTCTCGACTCTCAACAACAACTTGTGAACATCAACTAATATGAATTAAAAGATTGCTCAAACTCGGTTCTATATTTCTCTCCGCGTAGTTCATACACGGTGATTTTTTATTGGTTCTGAAGCCGAAGGCCACTTCATAGGCATCGTTAGTAAGACCTAATAAGCTGGTCAAAATAAAAATTCAGAAACAAAAAATGTTGACTAAAACTCGAAAGTAAAATTGTGAGGTCAATTAGTAGTACCGCCGCCATACACCGCCCGCCGGCCGGCCGGGGTCATTGGCATTACGCAGTAGGCGGCCGGCGTATAACTACGTGGTCTCGATCGAAAATCATTTACGCAACTTTTTAATCTTATGACATACAGAAATTTGGATTACGTATATGGATAGAGGAATTTATTTACTATACGACATTTTTTTTTCCAAAACCAATGAAAAGTCAGCGTGTATATCTGTCCTATTTTATTGAATATAGAAAAAATGAAAATCATGATTCAAGTTGCGGGTTATAGTAAAAGTTTCGTTTAGAATTCTCCGTTAATATACATATATAGGTCACAATAATTAATTAATTTAATTTAAAGTTATAGTGGTTTTTAAATAGGTGAAAAAATGGGGGCGCTAAAAAAATATTTATTCTCAAAGTGGGCAGTAGACAAAATAGGTTTGGGAACCACTGCTATAAGATAATAAAATTAAAAAAACAGTCAAAAATTAAAGGAAAATTTTGACATTTTCATACGAAAGTGTGCCCGGGCAATTTGTTTGTAATTGTCGTTTTTTTTTTTTTTTTACTTTTGTTGTTCGATTTATAACGGGTATGTCCCTTTTACATTGTACGTCAGCGTAGATTCATAATTGAATGTCACATAACTTGAAAAAACAAAAGTCTCTCGGTCCCAGCGGCTAATTGTTTCTCAAGCTGTACTAAGTATTTCGGACATCAAAAAACAAAGGTGAATATGGTTGACTGTTTATATTATCGTACAAAAACTAGGTTTATAGGTTTTCCTTTTTTTATTATATTAATATATATTTTTAAGTACTGGTCATTTGGGGTGTTTAACAACTTTGGGGGGAATAACAACAGTTTTCAAGAAAAGAAAAATATATTCAGAAACATTTGAAAACGTTTCCAAACAAAAAAATAATTTATGTAAGTTTCAGATCGAACTTTTTTTTATGTTGGTAACACTTGATTTTAATTGTCAAATAATTTCGCGGGAAAACAGATGTCAAAAGAATGTAGACGGAGTCATTTGTTTTGTATGGTGAGTAAACTTTGCATTTTTTTATATGAAAACCAGTTTACACTTACGTGTTATAGTTTAATTTGTGTTCATTGGAATTTTTTGTCATTAATTCAGTTAAATGTTAAGTGTAGCAGCAAGAAACTTTGTTGAAATTTTAATTTAAAAATTTTGGTGAGAATTTACCATGAATACGGGGTGACTAACAACAAGTGATGGGTGTGATTCACAACGAGTTTTGGGGCGATTCGCAACAACTAAAGGGGTTATTAACAACAATAATAAAACTTCTTATTTTGTTACAAACGCGTTATATTATTATACATTGTTTCAGATTTATATTTAACAAACTTCGTTGAAAATGCCCCGACGTTATAAACCCGACCCTCGAAGTAAAAGACATACTATATATAAAAAAGAAGACATACAAAGAGCATTAGAAGATTTGAGAATAAATAATATGTCATACAGACAGGCAGGTACTAAATATAATATAGACCACACAGTTCTTTATAGGTATGCTATACGAAATAATGTAAAAAAACTAGGTGGTCAAACAGTTCTAGGAGCAGAAGTAGAAAACATAATCATTGAGCACATCAATATATGTTCAGAATGGGGATATCCAATGGACAAATTCGATTTAAGGTTAATCGTTAAAATGTTTTTAGATAAAAAAGGAATGACATGCCAAAGGTTCAAAAACAACATGCCAGGAGTAGATTTTGCTATGGGTTTTTTAGAAAGACACAAGGACAAAATTTCTGAAAGATATGCCCAAAATATCAAAAGGGCACGAGCCAATATAACGACATAGATTATAAACAATTACTTTGACGAATTGGAAAAAACACTTATGAATGTTCCTGTTACAAATATTATTAACTACGACGAGTCAAACTTAAAGGATGACCCGGGCCGTAAAAAAGTCATTGTGAAAAGAGGCTCGAAATATCCTGAACGAGCAATGAACACAACCAAGTGTTCAATATCTTTAATGATAGCTGGAACAGCAGGCGGCTATCTCTTCCCACCCTATGTAATTTATAAAGCCCAGCATCTTTATGATTTGTGGAAGACAGGTGGCCCTAAAGGCACTCGGTACAATAGGACAAGCTCTGGATGGATCGACATTAATACTTTTGAGGATTGGATACAAACTATAATAGTTCCTTATTCGAAGAAAGTAGAGGGAACCCTCTATTTAATTGGAGATAATTTGTCGTGCCATCTTTCCTTGGACGCAATGAAAATATGCAAAGAGCATGATATCCATTTGGTTTTTCTTCCCCCTAATACGACTCATTTGACACAACCTTTAGATGTCGCATTTTTTAGACCCCTGAAAATGGCCTGGAGGGAGATATTATTACTTTGGAAAAAGAAAGAGGGACATAAGGAAAAATCTCTTCCTAAATCTGTTTTCCCACGTCTTCTTAATAATTTGTATACTAAAATTGAACCAAATGCTGAAACTAATTTAAAATCTGGATTTCGAAAAACAGGAATTTCTCCTTTAAATAGACAGGAAGTTTTGAGTCGTTTACCAGACTATAATACAAAAACAGATGTTGATGCTAGCATCGTAAGTGATACAGTTATTTCTATGTTAAAATCTTTGAGATATAGCCAAGAGGATCTTCCAGCAAAGAAAAAGAAGAGGCTTGATATTGCTCCTGGAAAAAGTGTGGAAGAGTCGTTGTTAGATTCAGATAAAGATGAGGAAAAAGAAACAACTAAAAAGAATTACAAAAATTTAAAACGAAAGCAATTGTCCAAAAACAAAAAGGGAAAAGAGAAAAAAATACAGAGCAACAAAAAAGAAAAGGTAGAATTAAAGAATGAGCAAAAATATAAATCAACAGATGAAACAATCAGAGTCAGATCATTGCCAGCAAGTGACAAGAAGATTGTAGATTTTGAAGTAAAAGCAGGGCCTTCTAATTTGATAATGTGTCGAGTTTGCCACTGCGTAAAAAATCAAGAGACATGTTGGATTAAATGCATTGTGTGCCATAAACAAATCTGTTTTGATTGTGCTGGTAATGTTTTGTCTACTGAATTTATTTGCTTGCGATGTCTTCAAGCTGACAGTGATGATAGTGCTGAAGATGAAGATTTTAACCCAGTAAAGTCTGGATACAATGCCTATGATGAAGAAAAATTTTCATCAGATTAGCCAGCTTGATAATTTGAACTGGAATTTAATTTTTCTTGATTGATCTCAATTTGTTCCTATTAAAACGTTTAATGTTGATTTTAGATTTAAAAAATATATTTGTGTCATAAGTTTTGATACAGAAGATTGTTAATTTTGTTTTCATTTTTACTGTTTGCTTCAGTAAATGATTAAAATATATTTAATGTCTGACTTTTTATTATTAGCTCTTCAAACCCAGGCTTTGTTGCATTTCACCCCATATATTGTTGCTAATGACCCCGTTTACTGGGTGAATCGCAACACGGCATATTTAAAGAGCATAGCGAGTATAATTGCAATTTATTTCACACTGGGGTGAATAATAAAGGTAAAGAAACTCATAACTCACATAGAGCATTAATTGTTTCTAATACACACTACAAAATGAGAAACCTATGACAGTTGAAATTTAAATTAGTGTTGTTATTAACCCCAAATTACGGTATAACAAATTTAGAAAAAGGGTAATTCTTTAAACCAATTTTGATTGGGTGAATAACATATTTAAAAAAAATGTGATTCCAATGTTAGACAACATTTAGGAGTGAAAATACGTTTTCTCTTTTTGTATGGACGGAGGCGTGCTATACCTTATCTTCAATAAATACTTACGTCTCAAGTTTATCTCCATAAATTACGTTTAAATTTGAAATACTGCTGCTACTTCAATCTATTATTGAAGCTTCGCCATTCCCTACAAATCATAATGGCAAGACGTTATTTGTACACTGAGGGGCACTGACGAGCGAGAGCGTACTATAGATCTATTTTTCATACCTTAGTCTGAGTAATAGAATATAATATGCCTAAGTATGTAGATGTACAATATGCACTATAAGAAAGCAGGCGATGGCACGCTGATTTGCATCCAGCATGAAATATAAATGGTGTTATACCGTTGCGTACAGTTGCTAACGTTATTTCGGTCTATTGTTGTTAGCTCAAAAAACCCCTAAAAATTCCAGCTCCTAAAAAAGTTCGTGCGTGACTGAAAAATTGTACGCTTTTTTCGTCTAGTAGGTATGCCTTTCGAAAAGGGACATCGTTCCAAAAATGCTTGAAAAATGTCTACCGATACATTCAAGAATGTTGTTGGTTCTATAGTGATTATTTTATGCAGTTTTTGACGAGTTTAAAAGTGTTAAAAAATTAAATTTAATTGGCCTACATTTTTTATGCCTCATGGCTTGGACTTTATCTATATACTTACTTAGCAAGGAAGAAAGAATAATATGGTAAGCAAGAATATAAAATGATCTACCCACTTTTTTGAAACATTATTCTAATAAATTTCAGCTGTCCTCGCTTGATCTGTGCTAAAAAAATATTTCCGAGAGTAAAATTCTGCTTGTACAAAAGCACGAAAAATGCCAACGATTACTTTTTGTTCTGTTCATGTTGGCGGACCGAACTCGTCGTAAAAAAGGTTCCCATAAAAATTATGTAGACGACTGTACCATCTAACTCATTCATGTGCCCAGGCCGTATGAATGACCAAACTCGGGATATTTGGCTGAGAGACACAAATTTTACGGCGCCCAGAAGTTGTTGCGTACGGTGTTGTTGTGAAAACTTTTGCCCTCGATTGTACAACAAAAATATTTCAAAGGGCTGTCTGCAAAAAGTTTTTATTGAATGTTTTGTACTTTATGACGTAAGGAACTGTCAATTTCAATTCTATTGACTATAATTTTCGTTCGTATAGTGTTGAAATTGAATGTTGTAAGTTCGTTCATTTAATTTAATTTTGGTTCCGCACAGTTATTACTACCGTGATAAATATTGTTCAATCGGTTGCCATTGATGACTTAGACTAAATATAAACAGTGTTGTAAATTAAGCTATATTATTACTTTTTCTACTCCAGTATTATCTATAATTTACATAGTCATAGTCACAAACACTAATATAAAAGAACACATAGATAATATGACGCTATGAATGATTGTATTTTTTTTATATGTCTTTAAGTGATATTAATTAATAAAAAAGCTATATATATAGCTGTGGGATCAGCATAAGGTTTCGTAACTTTGAAGTAGGGGACACTTCAAAGTTATCTATTGCTCATCTTAGCCTGAACGGATATGCTAATTTTTATAAAGTTCGTAATAAGTAGGCAGTCTGAAAAATTCTGAACAGGGTTTGTAGGGAGAGACAAATTGGAAAAGTTCTCCGAAAATTTGGAAATTTCTTAAAAGATTTGCCTGGTCAGATAGGTCAAGAGGTTGCGCTATTGAAGTTTTAGCAGTTACTGTTCGGAATTTAAATATATAAGGTCTAACAAAATATACTGAAACTATTTCAAGAGTGAACTTTCCCCAAAGAACATATTTCGAATTATGAAAAATACATACATACTATCACGTCTTTATCCCTAATGGGGCCGACAGAGCATTTTGGGTCTTGCGGCTCTATATGCAGAGCCTAGGGCCGCAAGACTCAAAAGCCACTTTTAGCATCATGGTGGGCGAGAAGATGGAAAAGCAATCAATACAGTGACGGGTTGCTAGCCGCATCGCCTGTTAAAATGATTCGCATTTTTGCCCATTCCCTCGATCGGCTTTTACGATCTGCGCGGGCAAAGAAGCAGCTGGTACATTCTAAGTTTTTTCGTTTCTCCCAGACCAGCATGGGAGATATATATTATGAAAAATAATTTTTGGCTATCCATACAAACTCGGATCAGCTGATCGGCCATCTTGTATGGAAGGTCAAAAATTACTTCATATTTCGATACGTGTTCCTTGGGGAAGTTGGTCAGTCTCATGGACTGCATTCACCCTTATAATGGTTTTAGAATATTTTGTTAGATCTTATATAATATCATGTAGTATCAATATCATAGAAACATCAAGTATTTAATATTTATGGATAACTCTTGGATAACTCGCATTTACTGACTTGTATGACATTTCACAACTGGCAGCGTAAAGCACGATCCATGGCACTGAAGTGGCATTCCAATGGTAGCAGTCGAAGGGTTTCGAGTTACCGCATATGTCACGGTCGCAGCATTTAGTGAGGTGTCATACTGGTACAGTATTTGTAACGGAACTGTGATTTTGTCACCGGATATTTGGTGACCGTTGACAAAATTGTCGTGGTTTTAACAGAGTGGACTGTGTAGGAGTCGTTATCATCATCATCATTATCAGGTCTTTTTGTCTCCACTGCAGGAACACGACCCTCTCTTTACTACTTAGTTAGAGTAGCCAGAGGACGGCCTACACTATCTTCGCTGGCCGGACGGGTTGGAGATAAAACAAAATGATTACATACTCTGTGGTTGGAGAGGTATCATTAATATTTATAATCTTTTTTTAGCTTGTAATTCCTAAGTCGCCTTCTACGACATCCACGGGTGTACTTGGAGTGGTCCTATTCTACTCTGCCGGAAACCACACGGCACTTAGGAGTCGTATTATGTTCTTAATCAATTATGTCACAGAATAAATGGTTGTACATACAACCATTTATTCTTGGTGATAGTTTTTACTAAGTATGTAAAATGTATATTCATAATAGAATACATTAGAAGTTCTTACCGAGTTAAATTGTCCTCTATTTCAAGAAACATAGTTCCAGGAAGCAACTCCAACTAGCTGAAAAGCATTTGATAGTATTGAAGCCAACGTTTTTGGTTGCAAAGAAAGTCTGCCAAAAAATAACAAACAAGGAACAAAAGTTTCAAAACAAACTAACTAAAAGTGTTTTAAAAATTAAAAGAATAGCTTACTGAAATGAAGTTGTAAAAATAATTATAGTAAAAGACGATAAGGGTATGACAAAGTAGCGTAATATACAAAGGACTAAGTACTAGGTGTCACGCGGTCGCACGGCGCACCCAAGTCGTGTTGTCGCGTAATTAATATTTCTCGTATCACGTGACATTGTCACTGTGATTTAAGTACCCCATTCATAACATAACTTTTTTCCGTGACTAAAATTGTTAGCAAATATTTGCTTCTTCTATAAAGTTAACCTTCAAAAATTCGCAGATGAATAATCTAAATCTTATTTTTATTTAATAAATTAGACCTTTACAGACACTTTACACGTCAATAAGTTTAACTTACATTACGGGTAGGGTATTTTAAAATTTATTTTATTTTTTAAAGAAAGCTGCCACTCTCAGCTATCACTGCAGCTGAGAGGAAACGCGGAAAGAAACTCATTTTCATTCACAGTTGGTATTGGTCGCCTTCTCGCCAGAAGGGCTTTGTTATATTATTATTGTCTTTTTAATTAATAAATACTTATAACTTAATACAATGTTAATACATACATACAACATGTTATGCTTGATAACGAATTAACAAACATAAATTACTACCATATGACGGTGAGTTTTAAGATTAGAAGGAACAAGGGTACTTCGATGTTGAAAGGGTCAAAAAATTTGACAAATCATCCATTTATTTACTGATATGAATATCTTTTGTATATGTATGTCTTATTGTGGTATCAAAGCTCGCAAACGGATCCACATTGACAGACTTTTCCTACATGAGAATTTGCCTGTTGTGATGAAGACTTTAAAAATAAAATGAGAATTATCGAGAGTGTTCTCAGATACAAGTTAAGATAATTCTTTTTAAATTTTAATTCAAATATTTATCATAATCTTCATCCTTATAATTTTAAAGCAAATGTATCAAAACTTGAGATCGCTCTCAAGTGCATCGCACTCATGCCATTGTTTAGTCGCATTATGTAAGATTAGGCGCAGACGCAGAGAATGTGGGGCAGAGATCGGGTTACGTTTGTATGAAGTTCTGCGTGTGTTGAGCCGGCGCAGTCCGTGTCATTAGGAAAGGTAACATATGGACTAGTTGCTAGAAACACGGGAATAGAATTGGGTTACTTCGAACAAAAACACTGCTTTGAACATTTGTTGCATGTCGGTTTTGTTTTTTAGGCAATGGCATACGATCCACAATGTCTATTGTAGATACGCACATCGTTGTATTTTTGGGTCCGTTTTAAAAAAGCTAGTGTTGCTATGTTTCGTAAAATCTATGACAGTGGTCATTCTACAGTTGAGTACATATGTGGCAAATTTTTTTCTTATAAAAAAAATATCTGAGAAAAATATAAGGTTTCTTTGAATTCTAGAGGGTAAGGATAAATATGAAAAATGATGTGTGATAAAAGATATTATTAACTATTCTTTAGTAACGATGGTTTGCGCAGAAATCTTTTTTATATTTAATTTAAAATTTATATAAAATCTTCTTCTTATCGTGTGTGTTAGTGATTAACACTAATGTCAGAGTTTTTTTAAACCGTGTGCAACGGTTTTTTAAACCGTGTTTTAAAGGCCTCTGACTTGGTTTTTAGGTAACGACCAATATCAAAGTGACCGGGACCGACGGCTTAACGTGCCCTCCGAAGCACGGATCATCTTACTTATCAGACAATCAGGTGATCAGCCTACAATGTCCTAACCAAACTAGGACAACAACACAAAGTCGTTGCCCCCGCTGGGAATCGAACCCGCGACTTCCGGGTATGAGCCGAACGCTAACCACTACACCACGGAGCCAGTTTTATAAAATAAAATGATGTATCTAATTATACATTATCAAGAATTTAATACTTTTATTTAAATAACTGATGAGGGTATATATTTCTGTGCCGGATCTCGTACTATTAGTAATACGCCTCAAGACTAGAAGATCTACTCAGTCATGTCGTTTTGATCGATTCGACATTACCCAAGAACGAACATTAACTGAGACAGTCTCCATAAACTCCTTGTCACCCCTGAATCTCATTTGCATCCCAATAAATTAAGAAAGAAATCGAAAGCAGCCGATTTGGTCCGACACGTAATTTTATTCTCGTCACGAGTCGACAAAAATGGAGGAAGATATTACTTACATTTCCAAAATTTCTTTATTTTTGATATTTCTGAAATGTGGAACCTGATTACTTCCATGCTGGTTTGGGAAAAACTGAGAATATATCATCTCTTCTCGCAAAAATCATAAGAGCTGATCGAGAATAGTTTAGGACTAGGACCTGGTTTAAATTTACTATCTCGCGATTTAGCTCAATCGGTTAGAAAACTATAGAATTTGCATATAACATGACCATTGACTGTCCAAACTCAGACCGAGTTTGGACTAAAGTGCTTACCTTATTTCACTAGTATTATATATTCTTAACGTCTGAGTTTGGACTAAAGTATTTTTTCAACCCTTATTTCACTAGTATCATAAACTCATAAGTGAAATTGAAACAAAAATAAGTTGATGCCGCAATGAAAACGAGCACTTCTCATATGGATAAAAATACCCGGACATGCTTCGATCTCTTCCCATCAGTGGACTGGTCAAAAACCGGTTACTCCGGGCACTTTCTCACATGAATTATAGGTTTTGCTTCACTAGCCTTACGGGGAATGCCATTGATACCATGTCTGGTATTGATGGTATTTGAGCTAGGATTCCTGTATGGTTTTAGTCGACGGTAAGAAATGGTTAAAAATTAGAAGTTTGAGAAACAAGATGTTTTTTTTGTGATTTATTGGTCTTAGTTTCTATTAACCGACTTCCAAAAAGGTGGAGGTTATTAATTTGTTACTATCTTTTATTTTTTTAATGTATGTATGTTCACCGATCATTTGAAGACGTTTGGACCCATTTGGAATTTTTTTTTTGTTTGAATGTGTATATTTTTTAGATGGTACAACAGAAATGTTATCAAAATCGGTTGTGTATTTTGGAGGTGACTGGTTGTTAGTTTTGTAAAATTATTTATTTTACATACTTTTCGTGTACAATTAACAACTAAATTAAAAACTAAATTAAAAACTAAATTAAAATCTAAATTATACTCTAAATTAAACTAAACAAATAATAATAATAAAAAAGAAAAACCTTACAAATAGAAAACGTCTTCCAGATCATTGCCCTGCGGTAGAGTGCCCAAAAGGCTGGCAGCATTGCCACGTTGGATGGCAATGCTTATTCGTTGGGCGAAATAATTGCCAGCCCTTGGGTCACCCGATATGTACAATTTATATTTATAGAGGGAGGAAGAGAGGACCGAGAGATATCCTAAGATGAGCAATGAAGGAAAAAGTTGACAAAGAAGCAGTACGAATAAATGTGATGAAATTTTTCCGGGCCCCTTTTATTTATTTTTTTCATTTTTTTTGCATAAAAATACCATTTGCTCTCATAAAAAATTGTACGAATCGTACATTGAGGCAAGCTTATTTGATTAGTTCGTGTATAGGTTTCAATTTATTAGAACACTGAGTTTAATGATTTGCAATTTCGATTGGAACTCATAATATTATCAAACATTATATTTGACGCAGTTTCAATTATAATAATTGCTTTGCGTAAATTAGATGTTTGGCAATCACATACAGAGAACAGGTTGTTTACCGTTAACTATTGATTGTTTCATATATTTAATTATTATTTAGACGACCTCGGTAGTGTATTGATTATGTTTGAATTTGACTTGCAGCTCCTGCGGCGTCTTAACGGACAAAATAGTATTAGTATATCATTTCTCGCTAGTATCCGACATTATGTTAAGGCCATACCCAAATTTTCCGGCGTCCAGTGGCGCCGCCATTTGAAATAAATAATTTAAAAGGAAACGGAGATATCATTTAAAATTGTGTCTTGGTCAAGCCCTAGATAACCCTTGAAACTATTTTATGAACTACTGTTTATAATTTAAAGTGCGAACGTGAAGCTTTTCTACGCACATTAGCTAAAAGTGGCCGTTTTTCGCAAATGTGCGTAGAAAAGCTTCACGTTCTCACTTTAAACTACA
Organism: Acrobasis consociella; assembly: GCA_963555685.1. Lineage (NCBI taxonomy): Eukaryota > Metazoa > Arthropoda > Insecta > Lepidoptera > Pyralidae > Acrobasis > Acrobasis consociella. The sequence continues at coordinate 5,908,356 of OY743114.1, forward strand.
AAAAGTAGTTTAAAAAATACTTTGAATGGGTATCTAGAACTTGACCAAGACACAATTTTAAATGATATCTCCGTTTCCTTTTAAATGATTTATTTTAAATGGCGGCGCCACTGGACTCCGGAAAATTTGGGTATGGCCTTAAGGTGGCACAGGTTAGAATAATCCTATGTTTTTGTATGAATATACACTACTATAGTATAGAATATACAAGGTGCTTTTAAATTAAGTTCGAACATTTTAAGCAATAACTCATTAAGCTAATCAAATTCATTGCAATGATAAAGTTGGCCCCAATTATATCACTTCATAAAGAAGCATAGACATTCTGCTGTTGACTGTATAAACAAGCCTGCAGGCTATTATATAATCGAGGCAGACAGACAGACACACCTCGTCTGCGATAATGAAACGAAAGGTTCTTAGCCTTTGCACAAAGACTTTATTACTGGCCATTGTGGGGATCCGTATTGAAATTTAAATGAACCTTTGTGACGTAGAAATGAAACGTTTTTTTCTTGTATGTTATTTAATTATATATTGTGGTTTGAGATGTCTGACCTGGCCCCAACACATTTAGAAAAAAATGAAGAATATACTGTCTTATTGAAAAAGTACAAACATTTTTTGTTTCTTCACTTTCATATATTCTAGTCTATTTACTTTTATTGAAAGTAATTCACCATCATTTGCTTTCAAGGCACAGACACAGGCTGGTTTGAGAGAAAGGCCACCATTGCGTTTTTTAAGCGGAAATCCGTCGTTTTGTTTTGTCTTTTAAATATTTAAGTTGATTACACGCTTAATTTGTCTGTACTGGGTATTTTCGCAACAGACAGGTTTTCAACCAGAACCGGTTTCCTGGTGAAGGATGACTGATTACTGGCACACTTCTAATACGGGTTAGATTATTTAACACTTAAGTACACTAACAGTTACCATTTAAATAAGTTAAAGGTCTCTTAAAGTGTACAATTTTATTTTTCTGTAAGTATCTATGTTTAGACTCGTAATAAATTAATAGATCAAGGAAGAAAAAGATGTCATCACATCACCATTGTCATTATTTTCTACTTTATTTACTGAGCAATTAAAATAACTAAAAAAAAGGTTAATGAGTCAGTATTTTCATTATAGTATGGTCTATAATGCAAATAGTCTATGGAGAACCTCGTCTAAAACGCAACTCGGAAGCAACTCGTCTAAGTTAATGCTGAAAGTGATCTAAATATCAATTCGTAGATACGAAACGTAAGAAGTCTAACATATTATTTAGCCTAAATTTCAGCTAGTCTTGATCGTAAAAGTGGAGTTGAGTACAAGCAAAGAAATATGTTTCAAAACTTAGAAATGTACTCCACTTTTTTTATAAAAAGTTTTTATTATGATGAACACTGTTGTAATACCCGGTGGGACATACAAACATTTGACACAGACCGACCAGACAGCAAACACTGAATTTATTTTGCACTTGTTCTACTGTGAACTTGCCCGACCTCGCTGACAATATGCATTCAGTCTTATCGAATAGATCAATGACCGACAAACACCTACTTACTGTTTCTTTTTCTTTTCTTTCAGGTAATTATCGTGATATCTACGTGACAAACGAATATACTTTATAGTCAACTAATCAGTAAGTATAATAAGATAGTTTTCAAATTTTCTTTAAAAAAACATATATTTTACAATCGGGGGCTTAGCGACCGTGGGCTTCGCGGACAAACAAATTTTAAAATGCGGGTGCTTCCCGCCCGGGCTTCGCGTACTGTGGGCTTAACGGCTGGACCCGTTTTTTTTACCTGCGCTATGTTTTTCAGCGGGTTTAGTCCATTTTATGTGTTGGAGATGATGAAAGGCGAAATAAGAAAACAAAATAACTCCCTAAATACGAGCCACGACAGATTGCCCGAAAAATGTTGTACTTTTATGGGAGGTAGATATTCTTTGGTATATTATGGTTATTTTTTTCTTGAGGATAAGCGAATGTCATTCCTCGCACGACGTATTGTGATTATATTATAGGATAGGATGAGATAGGATAGAATTATTGAGCCATCAAAGTGACGAATGAAGGACAACATTATACAGCATGCTATTAGTTAGGTAAAAATATTGAAGTTTAACTAACAAACAGAATAGGTTAAATAAAACCTTTACATTAAAAATAATATTCAAATATTGATTTTAGAAAAACCAAAAGCGCATGACCAGTAAGTTATTCTATTTCGAATAACATTTTACAAGCCTTTACTTCAATAACAACCGGACTTTTTGATTGCGCCAATGCTATCGACCGCTTAATAACTCAGTAGTTCATGTACTCGGATTAAACTCGTATGTATACCTACTACACCATAATTTATGTAATTTTTTTTTATCCGAACGAACACCCTCTATGCAAATGTTACTAGAAACGCTAGATAAATAAATTGATAAAATTAATCGGTTATGCAAGAATTATAATGAATTAGCTGCCACGTCCTATCCTTCTGATTTTCGTTTTCCACCGTTAACCTAACCTCTTGCAAAGAATACATTAGGTAAGCAAACATTAGCTACATCTTCCTTATCTATAGTTAAGTAATATTTTGTATTCTGAGACCGGAAGTCAGCTAACCAAAGCCACCTTGGACCGAATCTCTTAATCAGGTACGTATGACATGGAAGTCGTGATCTCTATTGAATGGGTCAGAATAAGAACATTATCACATTCGTCACGCCACGTCCAATGCCGGCCAGATGGTAGATACGTTAGTCTACGAAGAAATGGATATGGTAAGATCTTAAGAACATAATGGATCCAGAGCCATAGAGGAGCCAGACTTCAAAAAAAAAAAGAAATTACTAATTATTTATTCACAAAAAAAAATTTGACACTGAACACAGGTAGCAGGGTACAGGTACCAATAAAGTTTTTATAAACCTGTATCTGGGGAGTCCCGCTCTTTTACATCATAAATCATTACAAAGCAAATTAAGTTAAAATGTGTAATTACTTATTTGTGTGTTAAGAATGTTGTAGTTGTATAAAGTGTAGGTATAACGTAATTATTAGATAAACATACAGAGTAAGGAAAAAATGTTAATGTGTTGTTAAAGTTTTTACATTAAATAAAGAATTTTGTATCATATTAAAAATTTATAACTTACTAGTAATTTAATAATAATACTGTTTTCAATTTTAAGTAGTGCTACTTTTAGTTTACTCATAACCGCTAGCTTGAAAACAAGACCGATTTATTGGTACAGGGGCTCAAACTCACTTCTCTTAAAGCTTCAGGGCTGATTTTATTTATTTATTTACCAATTTATGTACACGGAAAATTTATACAAACAATTCAAAAAATAAAAGTTGTACAAAGGCAATACTTATCCTGAAAGAGATATTTCCAGTAGTACAGTGAGAGGAGATGTTTATGTAAGAGAGGCTTACAGTATGTACATTTATATGTGTGTGCCTTAGTGAGACAAAGAAAGTGTTTATCTATCAGTATATATGCAACGGCAATCTACATGTATATATCTATGTATATGCAACTATTTAGATACTTTCTGTAAGCCAGACTGATCGGACAAACACTATTTGATTCCACACAAATGATTAGTGAAAAAATAAGTAATTAATGCCTGGCACCTCTACGCAACATGATAGCATCTAGTGAAAAGGAAGATAAATAATTATGTTTATAAGGGTATGTTACGGCTATTGAACAAAACGAGACAGCAATTTAATGAACACACTAGGTGAAGAAGAACGTGGTCTCAAGTGAATAGAAATACCATATCCGACCACCAATTTGGCGTTTAGTTTTCGTCCATGCAGCACAGCAGACTGTTACGTCGGTTCGTGCCGCAGCAATCACCACAGTTGTTATTGTTAACTCATATACGAGCCGTATACGTACCTATTGGTACCTACCAGTCATTGACCCGCTCCAACTTTTTATAAGCCGACTTGTTGTATCTATAGTTTGTACGATGCGATACTCCAACTTTTTGTTAGCCGTCTAGATTCTTTTTTTAGTTTTTATTGCAGTATAGTTGGTGAGACTCCAGTCTGTTAGTATTTCGTTTCGTTCAGCGCAGGTGCTTATAAAAGGATTGGAATTTATTTGAATTGTTAATTAAAAAAAAGAAAGGTTTCATTTAATATTAAAACTCAACCTTCACTTTAATTAGTACTACTGTACTTCTTTATAATATTGTGATAATCACGTGTTTTGTATAAAATATCTAGTAGTAAGAAAATCATGTAATCTTCAATGGTATGTTTAATTTGGTTCGTCCATTTTATGTCCGGGCCACCAAACTCTCTAGATCATTCTAACAAATCTCCAGTTTTTTATCATCATTTGTAATCCTGATGATTATAATTCTGCGCTTTTAAATTATAAAATTTTCAGTCAATTTGTTTTCAATTAAATTCCGATGATAATGTAAACAGATCTTAATCCGCCGATCCCAAACGACCCAGCGGCATCCAATACCCCGGTTAGACGCAACGTGGCCCTGGATCTAATTTCGTTGGTTTCTATACTTACCAATGACCTCTATGTGAAGATACGACGTAATACTGATAAATGCAAGATGCGTCCCTGTAGGGCAGATGTAGCTAGGGAAGTAGGATCACCTAGCATTAAGAAGGTGGAAATGGAAAACAAGATTTGAATGACTGAATCTAGAATATTAACTAGAAATAAAGAGGAGTCTCTTCTCCAATTCTATGACGCTTACATAAAAAACAGACTTAGTCGTAAGCTCAGGTAGGATACACTATTATGTATTTTTCCCTAATGGGACAGACAAAGCGTTTTGGGTCTTGCGACTCTAAGCAGGCAGAGCCCCAGTGCCGCAAGGACCAAAGCCCACTTTTAGGGTGATGGTTGGCGAAGAGATGGAAATGGTTAGACTATGTACTCGCACTTAACAGGCCGTAGCTGAATATCAGTGAGCTACTCTTTGAGCAGCACGAATCACTGAGCTATGACCTTTTTGGACTGCTGTAGCACACAGATACAAAGTTGTTGATATATGTCCTCAATACGTTGTTTTTACATGTTTTGTAATTTTTGTATTTTTATTCTGTATGTGTGTGACTATAGCCACTAATAAACATTTTACCTATCTATCTATCTTGTTCAATGGAAAGCACTCCACCGACAAGAGCCCAGCTCTTAAATATAAGAAGAAGAAGATCTATCTTGTTCAATAGGGGTGACGACAGGGTCAGAAAAGTATGATTGTGGTTAGTCCGTCTTTTGGATTATTCAAAAATAATGGACCCATATTTTTCAATTTACCAAAAAGTAAAAATTTAAGATACGGAGCATCAAAGTTCCGGAGTGGGGGCTTGCGACGTCACCGCTAACGCTAAGTAAAAATCGTACCCAGCCGTGACGTCATGCACAGTTTGAATCCGCTGTATCTTTGTCATTTTTTTGATTCTCAGAGAAATGAAAGAATACGTATACAATATCTTATACCTTTAAACGAGCAATTCTTTTCGAGATCACAGAAATTTATTCGTTTATAAATTTCTGTGATCTCGAAAACGGCTTTAACGATTTCGCTGAAAATTGGTATATGGGGGTTTCCGAGGGTAAACAATCGAACTAGATTAGTCTTATGTTTAGGAAAACGCGTGTTTTCGAGTTTTCATGCGTTTTTCTTTTCACGCAGAATATGATCGCTATTTTTTTTTATGTTCAAATTTATATATAGTTTTTTATTTTGTATTGTTTTTAGACAAGTTTATAAAAATGTAGTCATTGTTTGAGATGTACCCGAGCAAAGCTCGGTCGCCCAGGTACTTTTTTAATAATCTGACCATGCCACTAACACCAATAATTTGAAAATTTTGATCCTAATAGCTCTAAAAACGTCTGATCAACGGTTTTACAACCGATCGTTCGCTTTAGTAGTCGTTGGCAAGTAGCCTTTTGTCTAAGGACAATAATAGCCAATTTGCCGGGTCGCATATAAAAGGAACGAATTTCTTGTGACGATTATGTAGGCTCATTCCGAGAGATTCTTGGCTCTCCAGACAATCGAATGAAACCTAGGCTTTATTACGAATGAATGGTCTAGGATTGTTATACGCTTGCCGGAGGAAAAATAGTAAGTTTCGTAGAATCATTGAGTTTTCTACTTATCTTCTTTACAGATTTTCTATATTATGATAAAGTGTAGCTTTATGATATCACAGAAAATCAGTATCGTCAATGTTAATGTCATTATTATCCTGTACTTCTGGAATATCATCAAAATAAAATGTTTTATTATTTTTTATAATTTGCTTTGAGACTTCAAAAATGCTTTATTAGTTTTTACTTTTAAATGTTTATTAGATGGTAAATGCTATAAAGCTTCACATTTTTTATACATATTTTTATCTGTTTATGTTGCCATGCTATCAGGCAACACAAAAATTGGAAATCATTTCTGACTCTGTTTCTTGCATTACAATCATTGGATACCATAATTGGTTTCCGTTAATTGGCCACCGCCCAAACGAGCCAACCGTTCGCATTTAAATAACAATTAACATAATTTCTTCTGATCGTTTTATTTTACCGTCAAAGTGATTGCTACTGTTTTCTTATTGTTTCTGTAGCAATGTGATTACGGTTGTAAGTAGTTGTCTGCATCAGTGAGGCTGGCTTTCACTGACAGTTTGTTCACACTTTCAGTTTTTATATTACAGGTGCTAAAGTAATATATCTACAAGTTTATTTGCCTAACAAAATAAAAAAAAAACCCTACTTTCAATAGTTTTATACGTGAACGCCATCTAGTGATGAGCAGAGGAACTAAATAGTAGAACTAATATCCGTAGCGCCTATTATTTGCCAGACAAACTACAAAACCTGGATTTTCAAGCGTTAACCGCCAGTAACTTTTAAACAAACATAGCAATAGAACTACCGCGAAAGACAAAAAGACCTGATGATGATGAAACACTTGATTCCACGTCCCCCACAACTTGAAGCAGTCTTCTCGATTAAAATTGGAATCGTGAAATGAACCACGAAAATTTCAAAAATATTTTCCGCTTACAAGTGCGATTACTTTGAACTCTATAAACTATGAACTCTCTCGTCATCCATCATCATCATCATCCGAGCGCATTCCCGGTTGCATCCTCAGCGGTAATGCTTCAGAGCCCGGGGTGTGCTACCTAACCTAGGTGATTTGCCGAGGTTACTAGTTTTTTACTATGAGCTCTAAGAGTATATACTGCACTAAAAGGCAGCCAGACACCTACTGTGGTTATATTGTGCTGTCCAGTTCCTATTTCTAGCAGTTATTGAGCTTTATCTACATTGATCACACATATAGACGTAAGCCCGGTATTGTGGTATTTGACAATGTCATACAAAAAACACCATATAAAACCGTATTTTACCATATCCAACAGTATATTTGGAATTATTCATTTAAGAAAAATACCGTATGTTATTGTATAATTCTTATTTAATACCTGATATCTTTTTACAACTCTACTCTACCAACCCTGGCTTTGATTAAGAAACATTTAGATGTGGCACCAACTTAAAAAACAATTTGACAAATAAGCGCATAAGTATTATGAACACACACTAAGAACTATAATATTTTTTTAATGGAAATTGCTTAGTGTCTTAAGTAAGAAACATATTTATTCTTGGTATTACTGAAATCTGAACAATCAACGTGCCAAGAATACCTTTCTAGGGTTATACTAGTATGACACTCTGTGTAATAATTAGTAATAAAGTTCTTTATTTCTATTTAGGTGCTGACTTTTGAATAATGTGACAGACATCTTAAGAATATTTACCATTGATACAACCCCATCATAAAATTCCTTTTACGGTAGGTTTTAATACTTGCATCAATAATCGTGTTATAAAATATGCTTTACGGGTATAATCGCAGGTTTATCGTTTCTTTAATCGTTTGTTATCTCCTTATTTAGAAATATGCTGCTTCCTGAATTGTTGATGGTGCAATTGAATGCAAAACTAACTTGTTTTAAATTATGTTGTGGTCAATTATTATGAATATATTTTTTTTATTAAAAGTAATTTATTTAATAAAACCTTGAGAATTGAATTTATATTTCTTTCTTGTCCATGTAAATCGTTTTAATATACTTTATAAATAGTTATAGTTAAGTTAAGTTCAGTATGAGAGTCACCTAGGATAATTGAGTGGGTAAAGCAAAGGATTTATAATAAGACGGAGAGTCAGATAATTTTCAGAGAGAGATAATTTTAGTACTTACTTGATTTGAATCAACAATAAATGACTGAATGTACAGCTTTTTAGTGCACCAATAGAAAAATATAAGTTTTGCAATAAAATAAATAAATATAGACATAGGATCTCTTACGGAAACCTGTTTAAACCATTAGACCCCAAAATTAACAAGTTTGTGTTTGCAAGTATTTTAGACCAAATTTTTTTATAAAATTCGGTACGTGGGTAGATAGGATTATTCTAATTTCAAATTCGAACATGAGCCAAATCATAAGTTTATCAAAATATAATATTTTATAAGCCAGTTTACCTTATAGAATAGAGTATTTAACGTGTTTGTTTTTGGCTCATATTTTAAACAAAACAGCAAATAACACTAAATAACACAAAAAGAAATATTTTTTTAGAAAAACAGCAAGAAAGAAAATAATTAAATAAAGCAGCAATTAGCATCCTTTTCCCGTTACTTGACAGTTTCCCTTGTCTACTTACTTATTTCAGAGCAGATTAAAAAAATATATTTTTTTTAATGTGACGGTGAAAGGAAACCCATTCATTAAAATTTCTAAGCTTTCTTTCTGGTTAAGGGTTCAAGTACTTCGTAATTAAACGACCTAAATCTAGGTCACCCATTACATTTATGTCAACACCTAGTCTCTGAATACGACCTAAATTGAATACATAATCATTAAGAACCTATGTCTAGGGTTGCCATCTTCCATTCGACTTTAACTCGCCGTGTGGTTTCCGAAAGAGTAGAATAGGACCACTCCAAGTCTTCCCATGGATGTTGTAGAAGGCGATTTAAAAAATACAGGCTAAGCAAAGCAAATATATCTATATCAATAGGACCTCTCCAACACGTCTGGTCAGCGTGGAGTGTGTAGGCCAAGTCCTCTGGCTGCTCTCGCCAAGTATAGCTCCAAAAGTACAGAGAGGGTAGTTCTCCTGCAGTGGAGACAAAAAAGACCTGATGACGACGATGATGATGACTTTAGCCGACTTATTTGGCTTTTTCGGGTCATGTCTGGCCAAATATGAATGTGTCCGAACTGCTCGGCTTTGTCAGGCTTTTTGGCAAAGCGAATGATTTTTATTAGGCCTAGCCAAAACTTTCTTAGCCTTAACTTGGATCTGGCTCCGCCACAGTAACCAAGTCCGGGTTTTATGCCTAAATGTCCGGCTTAATTCACCGCTGAGTTGGGCTTTTTTATTTAAGGAGATGGCGACCCCACATATGTCACTAATTTATTCAAATTGAGCCTCTATATTAATAAGCCCAATTGTATGTAAATGTATTAGTTCATAGCATTGAATTGAAACCGTGAAGGGCGTACTAATATCATCTTATATGCTAATTACCAAGCAGGTACAGAATCTTATTATGTTAGTAGAACGTTTATTGATTTTACATTGGTATTTGATAATTTAAAACAATTTAATTTACTTCCTAGATCATCCAGGCCAGGGCAAAAAATAAAGGTAGAATGTACAGACGGCTAACGAGATATCTAGGCCGGCGTATCTACCTATATCTTGAATTATTATCATTAAAATGTATATTTAGAAAGATTTCATTAAAATCTTTCTGAATATACATTTTCATGCAGGTAGAGGGCCGGCCCAGGTATCTCGTTAGCCGACTGTACTAGTTGATTTTCCTTATACGTTTTCTCTCTCTATCTCAGCGTATTTCCAATTGCAGTCTAAGTTGAAATGCTGTGAGAATTTCTATTTGTAATGCTGGGAACTCTGGGGTCCGCTTCCCGGCTTCTTCTTGACTTCGCATGGTCTTGAGGCATCAACCTTGGTTGAAGGACCATTTATGTAAGCATTTCTTGGGTTTACTATTTACATATAAACTATTAAAACGATTTGATTTAGGTTTTACGACCGTCTGTCAGTCTGACTGCGGCACTCTCTGAGAAATGAATTTGAACGAAGAGTTTTACAACCAGCTTTTCTTTAGTTGCCCCTTGCGACAACCACAAGAAGAAATGGTGTACACTTTGTGACTTTACCGGAAAACAACATCATCATCATCATTGGCAGCTTTGAATCTTTTCTGCTAGGAAACCACACGACGGAGAAAATACAGAAACAGGAATGATTGGAAAGTAGAAAAAAATACAAACTATAAAAAGGACACTTTTACAAGGAACGGAACACGCCAGTCGTTGCCGGTGGAAATGTGAAGTCCCTAATACGGCCAGAACACGACTTCGCTTTCAAGCGGGGCTGGTCACCGCGAGTGAAACCGATGCAAGAAAATTGTCTAATGACGCTATAAAAAGCTACTGGTTTAGCTGTGCGTGTTCTGTTCATTATGAATCTTAGATGTCTTAGAAATCCGTAAGATTTTTTTTCTGCAAATATACTACATGGAAAGGAAAATTTTGACATTCCCGTACGTCTGCCTGGGCTGGGCAGCTGCAAACGTTTGTATGGAAATGCAGATTTTTTCAATATTTGTTATTTTTATTTTATTAATGTTCACGAATAAAATTTCTATTTTTAAATTTGATTTTTATTTCATTATACTATGTGATCTAGTATAGTCCATGGTTCGATTCATTAAGGGTATGTCCCTTCCAAATGCCGTGTGGTTTCCGGCAGAGCAGAATAGGACAATTCCAAATCTTCCCGTGAATGTCGTAGAAGGCGACTTAGGAAATACAAACTAAACATCTTTAGACCTCTCCAACCCGTCTGGCCAGCGAGGAGAGTGTAGGCCAAATCCTCTGGCTGCTCTGACCAAATATGGCTTAAGTAGAATACAGAGGGTCGTGCTCCTGCAGGCGAGACTAAAAGGACCTGATGATTATGATGATGTCCCTTCTATCTGATTAGTTATGCACATACTTCAAAATATTATTTGCTTATCTCAAAAAATATATCGATAGCAGTCACCTCTTCTCATCTTAGCTCTTAGTGTAATATTTTCTAATAAAACATGTTCACACCTATTTAGGATTCTAATAGACGCCAAATTAGCGTTTATAATTAATTTGCGTTTAAAAGAAATAGCCAAAAATATAGTGCATGTACTTAGAGGCCGATGTCCAGCTGTGGAAGTTGTGTGGCTAAATGAATAAATAATAGTGAGTTTATTTATTTAATTTTTTTTTTGAAAAGTTAAAACCTAACGTTATGAATATGATAAGAGAGGTTCTACGCTTTGATAACACGAATACCAGTAGATGTTAAATGCGTTTATTATTTATGTTGCATTATTCATTAGCAGTCAATTTTCTTGCTAGATCGATATATACTACTATTAGCAGTGAAATTGTGCCTAATATGGCGCTAGACAACATTCTCATTCCAAGTGAAACCGAAGCAAGAAAATTGTCTAATGATCGTATGAAAAAAGCCACAGCTTCGTCCGTAATAGAAATTCTGATTTCTAGTCCAAATTGCTGTCTATCGCGAATACGACGTCTGCGCCCGCGGCTCATTTGTGAAATTTAATGTCAGTTATTAGCTTGTACATAGTTTTAAAAAGTTTGTAAGAATTTATAGCCAGACTTAGTTTATAGCCTTACTAAAGTAGTAAGTACTTTTTCCTCCCAAAAACAGGAGAAGATGATCAATCAATTTTATTTTCATGTTTATTTTTATTTATATTCACCGATTTTTCGAAAACGCCTGGACAGATTTGGAAAATTCTTTTTTTAAAGGGCATACTTTTAAAAGGTGATCCCATAAAAGTTTTTGGTTTTTAGTTTTGAAAAATATAACTTGCGTAGAAATAATCTCTAGAGTTTTTTATATTGTCTAACATATGTACACATATTATTATTTTGGGTAAACTAATGTTATGTTCTTATGTAGGTATACTTATCTAAAATTATTTAACTATATTGTACAAGTTCGCACCGCTTTCATTTCTAGCAAGCTCAATTTCTGAGGTTTGAATTTATTTTTACGAAGCATAATACTATGTCGCTATCTATGTCATAAACTTTAAAAGAAACAGTCGAAGCATATAAAATACCACTTAAATCGTACTTTTATAGGGTATAGTACTTTTTAAGTAGCACAAACATAATCGTCGAAAGTATTACACAGTATTCATATAAATAATTCATGAGCGCTAAAAAGGAGTAAATCCACTGTAGGTACTAACGATTCAGTATTCTAAACACTCGAGTTTTCAGGTGAAGGGATTTCACACACCACGCGTGATATGAAACGCAAAGTAACGCGATCATGTACCTACTTAAAATCTAAATAAATGCTTATTGATTTATATTTAAACTAAATGGCCTGTCCGGTAATGCGTGGGTATAGTTATTTATTTTATTCATGTAAACCTTACCTAATTTTAGCTTAAAGTTCATATCAATTATTCGAAACCTGAAACAACTGGCCGAAAATAAGTAAGATTAATCTTTTAAAATCTGGTGGAAAGGGAAACTGTCAAGTAACAGAAAAAGGATATGCGCTCTTGGCGTGATAAACAAAAGAGAAAAGGAGATGTCCCCGCTGGAACTCTTATATTTGAATGCTAATTACTATTTCACCATAATTTTGCTAAAATATGACAAAAGTATGTACCTATTTTTGTTTTATATAAAATATTAACCAAATACATATACAATAAAATAGGCTATGCTCCTGGATCCTTGGAAATGCACTTGTAGCGCGAGAAGTTAGCGCTTAGTCCTTTAGTCGCTTACGACATTCACGGGAAGAAACGGAGTTGTCCTATTTTAGGCCGAAAGCCACACAGTAAACCTTCCCGAATAAATGCTCTAATGTAAGTGAAAATGTCATCAAAATCGCCACTATTTTACGTTCACAGACAGATAGTCGCGCTGGGCATCTTTAAACTATAATCAATCAGTATTAGCAATATCTTTGTTGTTCCAAAGTACTTAAGGTTTTACTTCGGAACAATAAAGTGTTAATATAAAATAAATAATTCATAGTTTGTTTATTTATTTGAACACATCAATACAAAGCAACAACTTAACTTGGTGTACAGTTTTTATTATTATATATTTAACAAAACTATTTTTATACGAGTATTATAAACTACTTAAGTTAAGGGGCAGTTATATGACAATTATAATATCCGAAATAAGATGATTAATTTACAAATCCAGATAATATACTATCACCATACCTTCTATACCAAACTGTTCAGCCATTTTTACGTAATTCAGTAAATAACCATCCAAATCATCGCATCGTTTCATATATAATATTATCAACCCCTACTTCATACTTATATGTAATCAATGTATATGTAATCTAAATTTAAAATCTTTAAATTAGGCTACTGTAATTGCTAATTATCTCGGCTACAGGCTAATGACTGATAAGCGCTATCACTAATTGGCATAATCAGGCATACACATAATAACACTCGTGTGCTCTGCTTCTGAAATGTGATGTTGGCTTAATTTAATTTTTAATTAGATATATATTTCAAGTATTTCTGTCTATTTATAAAACTTTTTTATAATGTATCAGAAGCCATAACCATAGCTGATGCTATGGTTATGGTTATGATAGATTTTAAACCTATTTTTTTGCTATTACATAGAGAAATATTTCCCATATCTAGATGTAACATATAAGCAATTAGAAATGGCAAATATTTCTCTAACAATAACCTACTTTCCTGTGCTACAACATTACTATCAAAACTTTCGAATTTCTTTCAAAATTACCTGGATCAAACATTTGTTCTGAAGTATCTGCAATACTTAGCAGTAATAAATGTCTCATATTGACCACCCACAAGGCGATTCTCGCTCATTTTTTACCGACAGCGCAAACATTGGCAAACCTCCAACTCTTATTACAGCTAATGATAGACTTCTGAGAACCGTGATTTACTATCCTTGATGGCCTAAGGACTGTTGCGTGTCGAGTGACCTGGTCTAGCTTAAAAGACAAAAGTACATCATCATTATCAGGTCTTTCAGTCTCCACTGCAGGAGCACGACTCTCTCTGTACTAACAGAGCCATACTTGGCCAGAGCAGCTAGTATACCTCTTTAAGATGCGACAAAACCCAGACACAATAGTAAGACAATGGAAGCCGGGTGGAATTCCACCCAGTGACAACGGAAAGGATACCGGGTGTAAATGTAGGTTGATTTTACACCTGGAGGTGCAACTACATATTTTATATTTAAATCTTGGAAGTCAAGAACATCATCATCATCATTTTAGCCGCATAATGGCCACCGCTGGATATAGGCCTCTCCCAATCAAGAACACAAAACCGTAAAATATGCTTATGTAATCAGTTTATTTCCCCCAAATTCTGTCTTCCTTACTATACTTTTTCTTACTTCCTTATTCTAGTAGTTATTTCGAAATTCCCACGGGGAGGGAAGGCCGCGGGCTCAGCTAGTTTATAAATGGCTTACCAGGTTAGTCCGTAGGTCCGTCTGACTTTACTATACGCGTGGCCGAATAAGTTGAAATTAACAAGTTTGTTTGCGAGGCAAATAACTTTTATTGCACAAAATAAAAAAAATCTTTACATAGGACACAATAATTATATAACTAAAAACTAAATAACCTACCTAAATTATAAAACTATAAACTAAAATAATTTAATTAAAAATAAAACATTATATGAAATAAAAAATAGAACCCAGATCGCTACGGTCGCAGGGCAAGGTACCTAAAAGACTGGCGGCATTGCCTCGTATGGCCAGATTTAATAAAGTGATGAGTTTACATATTTCAACTGATGTTAAGTGGAATTGATATTCGTAGCGCCATCCATTTATTTGCCAGGTAAATTAAAAAACCCCGTCTTTCAACACCCCCATTAATTTTTAAACGGTTGAACCAATTTTTATTTCGATTTTCATCGAAATCGGTCCATCCCTTCCAGAGCTACGATGCCAGAGACAGACAGACAGACAGACAGCCAGTCAGACAAACAGCCAGTCAGACAGACCAACCGACAGACACCGACAGACAAACAAACTATCTACTAGTCTTTTCTACAGTTCTGTATTTTCCATAAAGGAGTAAAACGTGACTTTATTAGATACAAGAACCGCAATAGTCTCCCAAGAAAACCCCCAACATTACTCCTACACCAATATATTTGTACAGACGAACCCCATGTTTCCTCCTTATTCCCATAATACCACCCAAGTCGGCGGATTTCCTTCACTTGCCGAATCTTATCACGTGCCGTTACTCGGCCATTTCAAAATGTCACGCTGCACATTATAGACGCTCGACATGGGCTCACTACATAAAAAGTAGGATAGTACATTGTCGAACTTTGCGTGACAGAATTACTGCATTGCGTGTTCTTTAATACCAGCACAAAGTGAGTAAAGAAGAATAACTCCCAGTGCAACCTAAATAATAAAAAATAAAAATATAGGGACCAATTACACTGATTGAGCTGACCCCAGAGTAAGTTTGAGAATTTAACAATTTGAAAAAGGCCATTACAAATACTTATATATAAATAAATGCAGCAATTTTTTTATCTATTCTTGTGGATCGGCCTGGAAGTACTTAAACACCCGTGTCTTAAAGCTAGCGTGACTTGGACTTATTCCAACGAAGTTCCTTTTAACCTGCGGTCGAAGTAGAAAGGGAGAAAACACAAAGAGAAAGCGTACGGCATATATGACAATGTATTATAAAGATTCGGGTACCCGACCTGCGACAAAAGGAACTGAACTATAAAGTTTTTTTTAATAAAACGCGCAGTAATTTCAATCTTGGCTCCTCAATAGCACATTTTTATCTTTTAAAACGGAACTACTTAACTACTAATAGCAAAATCTAATCAACTATCAGAAGGTCTTTTTAAAATTTAATGTTAACCTCATGAATGTGGGAGTGATAAATAGTATACTAGCCACTCCCACATCTGAGGCAGCAAGAACAATTTATAAAATACTAGCTGATGCCCGCGACTTCGTTCGCGTGGACTTTAGGACTCCGGCATATAAATATGGTCATCAGGCTGAAAAACTTTTGCTAATGCGTCATTAATGTATATTTCTAACAGTTTAGCTGGACCATTATGGTTCTGCATCAGGTGTTCCATTTTCCAAAATCAATTATAGCCTATATGTTGTTCAGGCTTAACACCTACATAACAAAAAAAGTTTCATTCGAATCCGTCCAGTATTTCCTGAGATTGGCGTGTACTAACAGACAAACAATCGCCCATAGAAAAATTATCTTTTAACTTTAAATGATGATAACTTTTTCATCTGACAACAGATTTCGATGAAACAAAGCTTATATGTTGCTCAGGGATGAGCTTAATCTTTTAGTGAAAACCGCGTAAAAATCTGTTCAGTAGTTTTAAAGATTAGCGTGTACATACAGACAGACAGACAAAATCCAAAAAATCTTTTTTGTGTTCTATTACTCTTTTCTTATCGCCCACACCCATTTTTTGTAATTTTTATCAAATGTACAGACACGCGGTTCCTACTGTTTTATTATATGTATTGACTAGCTGTACCCGCGAGCTTCGCTCCACGTAAAAATTTCGGAATAAAGAGTAAACTATGTCCTACCCCGAGTCTCAAACTATATCATACCAAATTTCATTACAATCGGTTCAGTAGTTTAAGAGTGAAGAGGTAACAAACAAACAAATATACAAACTCACTTTCGCATTTATAATATTAGTAGGATTGAAATTATTAATTAGTCGTAGATGATTTTTTGCTTAGTTGCACCTTCGCTTCGAGGGTGATATATTCTTTTTAGATAAGACCCTCTTTAATAAATAAAGTTTTTTTTTATGAAGTGTTACATCTATAATCTTTTTAAATTGTGCCGCCAGTTTGACCGTTTAACGGTTTGACCCTGAAGTTTCATAGTATTGGATGAGGCGGCTATTAGCAATCTTATCAGCCCTTTAAGCAACCTTACAAGTAAGTATTTTATTAATCTGAGGATAGCCGTCTAAAAATGTTATTTCGGTTTTTTGAATGTTCATTTTTTTTTAAGCCGTGTGGTTTCCGTCAGAGTAGAATAGGACCACTCCAAGTCCTCCCGTGGATGTCGTAGAGCGCGACTTAGAAAATACAAGCTAAACCTCTCCAACCCGTACCAGCGAGGAGAGTGTAGGCCAAGTTCTCTGGCTGCTCTGGCCAAGTATGGCTCTGGTTATACAGAGAGGGTCGTGCTTCTGCAGTAGAGATAAAAAGACCTGATGATGATGATGTTTTTAGCACTTTTAATTTTAATTTGTAAACTAAGGACACAATAGGCATGATGAATGGAAAAATATTTTTGGTCCATCGGTTAGATTATTAAAAAATATTGTACACGTATTTTTTCTTTTCTCTGAGAAACCAAAAATGACAAAGATACAGTGCATTGAAATTTCGCGTGACGTCACGTCTGAGTACGATTTTTACTCAAGTGTGACGTCGCAAGCCCCCACTCCGGAATTTTGACGCTCCGTATCTTTGTGAATTTTTACTTTTTTGGTAAACTGAAAAATACGGGTCTATTATTTTTGGATAATCTAAAAGACGGACTAATTACAATCATACTTTTCGGACCCTGTCGTCACCCCTATTACAGACAGATACAACTTTAAAGAAGGATATTTTTCTATAGGTAAGAACTAATAAATAAAGATAGTAACTATTAATGATATTTAAATTTTTCATTTAAAATGCCGCCTAGTATCAATATTTTGAAAAGTAGTTTATTTCTGCCAACAAACTACGCAGCGCAATTTGATAATGAACTTGTACTGTTTTTATAAATGAATAAAAACTTCAGAAAATTATTTAAATTCCAAATTAGGGAACAGCTCTCGCCTTATCGAGGCGACCTGGTGGTTGCAGCCGACGGCTCAACACCCCATCAAAGTGAGAACGGGGAAGAGGTGTGAAGACGGGGGACGGGGACCCATATTAGGGACCCGGGCACTATTATGCTTTAATGGAACTATTATATGGAATTACTCTTAGTATTTATTCACAGACACACAAAATACGTCGCAGGTACATAAGTAGGTATCTCAGGTAACACGTCTTATCTGGAAGCCTCGCTAGGCGGCTCTGGGGACGAATCTAGCCCGGGCCCCATTGTAGGCACCGTGACCTTCAGCCTCCTATGATCTTCTAATACCGCAGATAACACTTATATTAATTCTGTCCCTTGAATCAAGGACGAGCCTTGGTGGAAATAGTATCAAGGCCCTTGATACTACTTCCACCAACGCTCCTAATGAAGGCAGTGTGTGACACAGGCCGGAAACACACGTAATAATTAAGGCATTCACAGACGGCATTCTCGACACTCGCAAACACTTAAAAATGTACTCGCCGGCATGTACCACTTGACACGTTTCCATAGACACAGCTACACACGACTTTCATGGTTTGCAAATGTACATACCAAAGCTAAGAATTTAATTAAGCACTAGCCGAAGCCCGCGACTTCGTTCGCGTGGACTTTATGTCTCTGGAAAATGCTTATCAGGCTGAACAACTTTTACTTAGGCGGCATTTTTATATATCTTATAGTTTTGCTGGACCATTATGGTTCTGCATCAGGCGTTCCATTTCTCAAAATCATTTATACCCTATATGTTGCCCAGGCTTAATAGCTATTTTACAAAAAAAGTTTCATTCGAATCCGTCCAGTATTTCCGGAGATTAGCGTGTACAAACAGACAAACAGACAAACAGACAAACAGACATACAGACAAACAGACAGACATTTTTTTTTAAATTCTTACTCTATTACTACGTCTCCATCGCCCCCCATATTTTTTTTGGAAATATATTTAATGTACAGACACACTTTTTAGGGTTCCGTAGCCAAATGGCAAAAACGGAACCCTTATAGATTCGTCATGTCTGTCTGTCTGTCCGTCCGTATGTCACAGCCACTTTTTTTCGAAACTATAAGACCTATACTGTTGAAACTTGGTAAGAAGATGTATTATGTGAACCGCATTAAGGTTTTGACACAAAAATAGAAGAAAAACAAAAATTTTTGGGGGTTCCCCATACTTAGAACTGAAACTCAAAAATTTATTTTTCATCAAACCCATACGTGTGGGGTATCTATGGATAGGTCTTTAAAAATAATATTGAGGTTTCTAATATCATTTTTTTCTAAACCGAATACTTTGCGCGGGAGACACCTCCAAAGTGGAAAAAAGTGTGTCCCCCCCCCCCGTAACTTCTAAAATAAGGGAATTATAAAACTAAAAAAAATATATGATGTTCATTACCATAAAAACTACCAGCGAAAATTGGTTTGAACGATATCTAGTAAGTAGTTTTTTTTTATTACGTCATAAATCATAAACGGTAATTTACCTTTCATTCAATCAACTCAAATATAAAAATTTATAAAAACATACTACAAGACTTTTATATTATGTTATTTGCTACAACGGAACCCTTCATGGGCGAGTCCGACTCGCACTTGGCCGCTTATTTTACTGTTTTATTATATGTATAGATATAGATGAGTATAAGCACAGGATGCAAGCCGCTCTAGATCAGTCATTTTGGAAATCCTTGGATGAGGCCTATGTTCAGCTGTGGACGTTATGCGGCTGAAATGATGATGATGATAATAATAAGCACAACAGTATTTTAGCACATTCCAGTCGGGAAAACTTGAATTATATTTTTCAAAACTATAATATATGTCCTCTTCTCTAACTACTTTTGTTTTTCTATTTTAATTGGGGACAGAACAAAAAAAGTAAAATGTTAATTATTGTGCAGAAAAAATCCCCTGATCTAAAATGTTTGTTCCATAGGTAATTCTTTTCCACTTCACATATTTCGTTCGAGTTGTTATGCATAACGGTGTTATCATATTATTTGCTGGCTAACAAATCCGAGACAAATCGTGGAATGAAAATCTCTTTGGTTTTAAAATCGATTCGATAACCTTGTCGTGCCCCGTTTTATTCAATCAAGAACCAAACTTCTCGTCATGTTTTGTTGTCTTTAATTTCACAGTTGTTTATAATCCTTTATTATGCAAACATTAACTTGCCATTGACTTACTTATTATATTACTGGCGTAGTGTTTAGTATCTAGTTTTGAAATAATTGCTTATCATAGCAGTGACACCATCATCATCATCATCATCAGGTCTTTTTGTCTCCACTGCAGGAGTACGACCCTCTCTGTGCTACCAGAGCTTATACTTGGCCAAATGTTTATAAGCTTTGTTTTGCTTGTATTTCCACGACATCCACGGGAGGACTTGCACTGACCCTATTCTACTCTGCCGGAAACCACACGGTAATGAAATGAAATTGTTCTTTGGCATCAGTCAGTCTAGCTTGAATTCTTGTCATATTCGACACATCATACGTTGAGGCTTTTTACTATTACCGACACATTCCACTTCTTAGTTACTGCATTGGTAAAAAGAATGCGGTAGTGACTTGTCAATATTCTTAAATCTCCTTTTCGCATCTTGCAACTTTCTTGCCTTACAGAACATACAACTAAAGGATGGTCTAGAACTAATTTCTGTTAATTAAAACTAGCTCTGTGAGCTGTAGACATTGCGAGTTTTTGTAAAATGTTTTATGAATGTTTTCAACCCCATATTGCCACCATTTAGAAAAATTTGGAAATACAGAAATGATTTGACCTGCTGACAAAATTTCACGAGAATTAGTTGGGAAATGCAACCTGAAGGGGAGGATAGCTGGACAGACACAAATATCTGGAATTCGGATACACGGACCAATTTTGAAGGTGAAAAGGAGTCCATGAGTCCTGGACATATTAGTCTATATAATAATACATTGGAGGAACTCCAGATATTTTTACCACGTTTGCCATACTCATGTGCCGTGTGTCATTCGCACTGTCAAGTGTAACCGGGTGGGCCGACCTTGCCCACTTGTTAAAACCATACGTGATGGGTTTGCAAATGGCCACGTGATCAGATCGGGTAAGGCCCTTCGTTACAACTCCAAACGGGATTTTCTTAGATTACTCCTTGTTTTCTTTGTTAGGATGTTCGTAACTCGATGATTTTATTAGGAAACTTCATGGTAAGGGCTTGAGAGGTTTCTGGTATTGGCAAATGGTATAATTGATGCAACTAATGAAGTTAAAGATGTGATAGTGTATATACCTTATTCCCAACTTAACTTTCCTAATTTATATCCCTATATTTACAAACAACAAATATTGACTTATCAAACATTATTCCTAGATTCTCATCAAGTTTATTATCTCGCCCACCGCTGGGCTGGATATGAAATGAAAGCAATAAGAAATAGCGCAATACCTCCTCGATCACGTTCGCCAAGGCACATATTAATCCTGGCCTGAATATGTATGTCCTTTTGTTTTGGAGGGACAATACGACACGCAGAAGAAATTATATACGAAACGAGAATAATATTGCGTCCTCACATTTTCTAGACGAACGGTCATATTTATTAAAAATATGCCTTCAACTTTCATCAGTAGTAAAGTGAGTAACCTTCCAATTTAAGGATTGCACACAGATTGTTACAGAATTTGACAGAAAAATGTGCATTCCTAAAATCGGTAGCATTGTACTATATATCGGTAGCAGATTTAATTAGAGTGGTAAGTGATGTGCCCGAAAAAAAAATTGACACATAAATTATGAGTTAGACAGAGAAGTTATGATTATGATATATTGAGAGATGAAAAACAAAGACAGAATTGTTTAAGGTTTAAATAGCCGAAAAAAGGACGAGAGACATACCTAAAGTTTTGAATGAATTTCATGATTGGTCCTTATTCCATCGAAAACAGTTAAAACACACGAATTACTGACTGATTTGTCTTGGATGTCAATCTGATAAGAAATATTATGCATCTTATTTGTTTTATATTAGCTTCCTTATTTTCAAACAATATTTACTCTGCTAGATTTATGGCTTTGAGATGTCTCATTTGTTTTCCTTTGGACAGCTTAAAAAATCTGACTCCAGTGTTGGCCACGTCCCACACGACAAACAAAACAGGTGCATGGGAGTATAATTTAAATTACAAACCTAATGTAATTCCTCAATGATAAATATTCACTTCACATACCTGCTCTGTGGCATGCCTTCTGATGACACTAACTGTGCTATGGTCTAAATAGTACCCTGTGTTACTACTACTAAGCTAGTAGGACGGTGAGAGTGTTCCATGGAAATGACTTGTTTGATTATTTCAGTGCACGTGATTTGGAAACCAATTGGTATGAGCATGTTGTTAGGCCAATATTTGAGCGACCGCGACTAGATTTGATAGTCACATTCTTAGAATCAATACGCTGTGTTCACACATGGTGGAAAGTTCAAAAATGCCGGAAAGTTTATCGACAACAATTCGATCAAGTAACTTAATCGTGATGAACTGAAACTTGATCGTATAAATACGCTATGTTCATAAATTGTGAAATAGGAAACATATATATATTGTGACCCGATACTTGATCGAATCAATACGCTATGTTCATAAATGATGGAAAGGGAAACATTTCAATGTTGTGACTTGAAACTTGATCGAATTGTTGTTGAACGAGTTCAAAATTGACTTTCAGACCAATTATTATCGCAACATCAGTTTAAATGGTTAAAATATATGGTTACGTACTATAAATTGTCAGTAGAGCTACTTTATAAATATGTATGTATATGCTAATGGTGTTTTCTTTTTTGTTTCAGGTAAGTCTGTTTTCTTGCTACTAGAGAATTGTAGTAGCAGAACAAAAACAAAAACGTCTCTCCATCGTTCATAAACGAAGCAAACGATTTGTGTTCGTTTAATAGTCAAAGGTAGGCACCATAGGTATTTTTTATTAATGTGCATGTACTATAGTAAGTTTGGATTGTTATTTCTTTATAATATCATCAGTATCATCATCAGGTCTTTTCTTTTTACTCTCCACAGTAGGAGCAAGACCATTACTGTACTACCAGAGCCATTCTTGGCCAAAGAAATCTGAGCATTTAAGCTACACTCTTCACGCTGGCCAGACGGGTTGAGAGATCTCATTGCTTGTATTTCCTAAGTCGCCTCTACTCCACTGGAAGACTTGGAATGATCCTATTCTAATCTGCCGGAAATCACACGGCATCTTTATAATATACAGTCTGTTAGTTATAATAAAACTTCCTAATTTGGTCATGATGTAGATGATTTGTTTAAAAAAATTCCAAAACGGGCAAGATGTCAAAATAATCTCATAGCATATATAGATAATAATCATAGGAAACTAACCAGGACACATAAATTTTACCCAAAATGGTAAAATAATCAGATTATAAATAATAATTATGCAAATGCTATCGACCATAAAATAGTTATTGTATTAGAGTGAACAGGTCGGCCTTAACCCACTGTTAGTTTTCGGCCCCGCTCAATGACGTAGAATCCATTCATTAATATGTATTTTGAATATGCTTTTAAATCTTTTATTTATTTCTTTGTTTGTAGGTAAAGCTTGTGTTATTATTTAGCCGTGTGGTGACAGTAGAGTAAAAAACATTTATCAGTACCATTTTTCTCTTCCACGGATGTTGTAATGTAAGAGGCGATTAAGGGAGGTATAGGTAACTTAATACCATCTAGTGCGATTATCAACGCATTATTAGCGCTTTCGCAAGTAAAGCGACTCCGGGCGTGTCCCGCACTTAGATGGGTAACCACAAGTGCCATAAAAATATTTGAGCTCCTCCGTGCTTCGGAACCGTTGGTCCCGGCTGTCATCATTGTATAGCAGTCATCAAGCTATGTCAGGCAGCCTGAAAAATCTGACACCAGTTTTGGCCACCACCAAAAATAAAAATAAAACTTTGTATCTGCACAACTGGCCAAGTTTAAAAGTTCTATGTGGCTTCTTTTAAATTAATTTTTGCTACGTGCGTGCCATGTAATCAATGATGCCTAATGAAGAAAGATACGCTGAAGTTGGGCCAATAGATAGAAATGTCCATCTTTCAAAATTTATGTTCCCGCCAGAATCCAATGAATCTAACTTTCCCGCCAGCGTTGTCCAAGCAGGTCAGTGTGTCATGCGTCAATTTTGTAGATTCGCGTCGGATATGGTCGTTACGGCCGCCCTTCGATGCCATCATCCAATTATACTATCATACCGTAGCTGGATTGAGATACACGTCATACAGACCTGCAGGAGAATCGGGAGATATTAAGTTTACTCGTCATTACTTTCTTACAATGTCACATTTTTAGGTGTGTTCAAGCAGGTCAGTGTGTCGTACGTCAGTTTTGTACATACGCGTCGGATATGGTCAATTATACATAGCTGCCCTTCCATGCCATCATCCAATTACCGTCATACCATCGCTGGATTGAGATGCACGTCATACAGGCCTGCAGGAGAATCGGGAAATATAAAATTTACTTGTCATTACTTGCTTTCTTAGAACATCACCTTCCTTCGTGCATTAGGTGTGTTCAAGCAGGTCTATCCGCGTACGGCAGTTTTGTACAAACTCGTCGGATATGGTCAATTATACATAGCTGCCCTTCGATCCCACCATCCATTTACCGTCATACCGTCGCTGAATTCAAATATGCACCATGCACATCTACAGGAGAATCAGAGATATTAAATTTACTCGTCATTACTTTCTTAGAATGTCACCTTCCTTCGAGCATTAGTTGTGTTCAAGCAGGTCAGTATGTCGTATGTCAGTTTTGTACAACCGCGTCGGATATGGTTAATTATACATAGCTGCCCTTTCGATGCTATCATTCAATTACCGTCATGTCAGTCGCTGAATTGAGATGAGAACATGTCATACGGTGAGATCGGTTTAAATAGGGCGATTTAACAATTTGTGTGACTTTTGATCTGAATAGATCAAGGGATGGATACACGTAAATCTAGGGCGTAGGAATTTAAGGTTTTTTCATCATATTTTCCTTTCGGGAACTTTCTGCCACATCAACCACCGTTTCGTCGCGCTATTTGTCCGTCCACCGACACTTCATAAAGACGTGATAGTGTATTAAGATCTTATAATGATGCTCAATGTACCACTTTCGATTGTAACTATCATCAATCAGGTCTTTTTGTCTCCACTGCAGAAGCACGATCCTCTCTGTACTACCAGAGCCATACTTGGCCAGAACAGCCAGAGGACTTCGGCCTGCACTCCACGCTGGCCATACGTGTTGAAAAGGTCTCATTGATGTTTATAAGCTTTACAATTACTTTACAACTATTACAACGAATTCAACTTCTTCAACTAAAACTGATGTAATCTCTGTTGCTTTTGTCACGGATCATCTATTACAGTAGTAAAACTTGATTACGCATATAAATCACTTTACAATAGTCCAATATACAGTGAGCCTATTTCACGGCTACCGTTTAGCCTTTTTTGCAAAATTGCGGTTTTCGAGGCGCCCATTTAGACATCCCAGCTAGGGTTACCAATTACCCTTTCGTTTGGAATTTACCTCTTTTATATTTTATCTAATAGCATGTAACTTTGCCGTGTGTGGTGGCAGAGTAGAAGAGGGCCACTCCAAGTCCTCCCGTGGATGTCGTAAAAGGCGACTTAAGAAATACAAGCTAAACAAAGCTTATAAACATCAATGAGACCTCTCCTGTTCTCTTCAGATCGTGTCGTGTCGTGCTTTGCAGTGTAGACAAAAAGACCTGATGATGATGATGATGAAGTAACTTTACGAACATGTACAAAATGTTTATTATTTACTAAACCAGAAGAAGATCCGCAAGATCTAACTAAGTTTAGTGTATCGAGAATTCGAGATCAAATACTAGTTTTCTTGTAATATAAATCACAAGTTATCGTGTAATTATGTTAGGTAGCAATATTATAGAATGATTTGGATAGAATCAGCCAATAGAGTGATGAAAATCGTATAATCATCAATCCGACCAAATACTTTTTTATCAAATTCTCACGTAAACGTATTTCGCAGAATAAAAATTACACAATAAATGTAACATCTCTGCAGGAAGTCGAAGATATTCGTGACCTCGGTGTCAGCATGGATCGGAAATTAGATTTTATAGACCTTATTGTATAAAAAACTTGGAAATCGGCTGGTTTTGTGATACTACAAACTAAAATCTTTAAAGAGCCCGAAATTTCTAAATTGCTTTTCAATCGCTTCGTCCATTGTTTGTCCAATATTATAAGTCTGTTTGTAATCCATCGTGCGCTACACATACCAATTGAATTGAGGGTGTCCAGAAGAGTGTCCGTACCTTTAGATTTATTGTCAAAATAAATGCCATCATTAAGAATCTTATCAATCAAGACTCGAACACTTCCACATTGTCTCACTTCAACATCTTCGTTAAGCTGATGATATGATACTTCTGTATAAAATTGACAGTGCTAAAATTGATAACCCTGATCTTCTAAGTAGGATATCATTTTCTGTCCCAAGTAGTAGTCATCTGCATAATCGCGTTGCCTTTTGTCTGCCTTCTTGGTGTACAAATTACGTCAACATTCGTCAATATTAATTCGCATGTTTTCTCAATATAATAAAATTTTCCACGATATGAATATCTTCAGAGCATCGCGCAATATAATAAAAATATTCTTTTTTGTATAACCTTTCTCCAAAATTGATAGTGATTTTTTTACATTTAGTATACTTACGATTTTAAAATGTGTCTAAAAATTGCTACTGAAAGTCAATATATTTTTCATGCTGTGTTCGCTCCTTGAAGTTTGTAAGTACATTTTATGTCATTTCGGG
Organism: Acrobasis consociella; assembly: GCA_963555685.1. Lineage (NCBI taxonomy): Eukaryota > Metazoa > Arthropoda > Insecta > Lepidoptera > Pyralidae > Acrobasis > Acrobasis consociella. The sequence continues at coordinate 5,935,305 of OY743114.1, forward strand.
TCTAGAACATTTGTTAATATTGTAACCATGAAGTTAGAAATTATAACAACCAGTTTGCAAACCAAATAAAATAAAAAAATGTCAGAAACATAATGTGACTTGTTTACGGAACCGATACCGTTACCTACCTAAAACAGTTTTTTTTTCCTTATTTTTTACCAGTACGAATATTGTTCGAATTTAGTTATATCCGTAACAGATTATTGATTATAAACTTGCGGTCATAACTATTATTATATAATAATAAGGAATATCTGGGACAGGGACAGAATAATATAAATCGCGGTTAGTCCCGTAATGTGAATAATAGTTTAATTATATTCGTTTATTCTTCTATGTTAGTCCGGACCAAAGAGAAAAGAAAAATATAGGATGTGCCAGTTGCTCCTCTTATTGCTCAGATTGTAAAAGCCGATCAAGGGAATCGCCGAGAATCTTATAAAAAAATAATAATTGTTTATTGGGAAGCTAGTTAAAAATTTTATATAAATTGCTGGAGCCTCTTTTTAAGAAAAATAATGCTTTGTTGTGAGACTCCGCTCTTTCTTATCTCTAAGTTTTACATAACCTAATAACAAAATCTTAGAATTATATCAATAGATGATGCAGTTAGCAACCCATCACTATTTTCATTCCGTTTTCCATCTTCCCACCCTTTAATGCGCTAAACGTGGCCCCGATAGCGATAAAGATGTGACATCTGTATCTGTTTTTATCAAAGTTGTGGCAACCCTAGATAGTCCCAGATATCTGCGGTTAGCCTCAAGGCTAGGTTTATCAGGTGAATAAATTTGCAGGGTAAGGCAATGCCGTCAGTATTTATTGTAACAAATGTTTATCTTTACGGTATTGGTGTGAAATACGTGAGTTTTTGTTCGCGATAATTTTAAGGTTTTATTGTTAATATATTCTCATTGATTATAGTAATCATAAGTTATTGACTGCATTTGTTAAAACTTTTTTTTTTGGTTTGTGTTGGTTTTTATTGCAGTGGTTGTAATATAAAATCTGGAGTTTGAATAATCCTACCACTTATTTTACATACATACAAACTTATTTTCACGCCTGTTACCACTTATTTTAACTATGTTTATTTATTTAACTTTGTTTCAATACACGTAAATGTTGGACTTATTTCAAAAGGCCCTTCCCTTCTTACACCACACATTTTCTAAGTGTAAAGTTATAGTCACAGGAAAGAGTAAAAGATGAGAGATATCTACCTTTTCCCCTTTTTTGGGAAAGAGTACTTACATTAAATAAGTTAAGGTAGGCATTTCCCAGAAAAATTAAAAATCCGCACACTTTTAAAGTGTATCCCATAGTCACAGGAATGAGTAGGAAATGAGAGATATGTACCTTTTCCCTTTTTTTGAGAAAGTTTGCCAGGCAAATAAAAAAAAATTACTTTCATGCATTCACCCGTCGCAATTTTTTAGCAATAGCTAAAAATCATAGGAAGTAAACTTGCTTTCACGTAAAAAAACCGCATTGCATTGGCCCGACCGTTCAAGCGCTACGATGACAGACAGACAGCATTAGCGTGAAACTTGTAACACCCCTCTTTTTTATTAGCGGTTAAACACTAGAATGTTGTAAGAAGACATATAAAACGTTCGTTATACTGCTAAAATGTAGTATTTATGTTTTAGCAGAACCAAAAAATATTTGCTCGATTCAATACAAAGTCGAATTTATTTGCCAGTCTCGTCATTATTGAAATAAATATTTGGTTTTCGTGCACATAAGCCCAAAGAAAATTACTTTTGCAAAGTTAAACGACTTTCGTAACGTTCTGATGTCAACCAAGGTTATATTATATACCTATATAACTGCTATTATATAGGCATACATTGTTATTATTCATCATTATTTATAAATCAGTAATACTTACTGTTTTTGTCGACAACTAATGACTTTTGACTGTAATATTTCAGTCTATGTTTGCAATTTTTAAATAGATATACATAAGTGTAGGTTTTACGAAACCAAATTTAAGTTTCGATAAATATTTTATTTAACACCACCAACCCTCATATTCATAAATATTAACAACCTATTTTAGTTAAAACTTGTTTTGTTCCGTTTCCCTCTTTTCAATATTTGACATTGAAAGAACGAGTCGAGATGAAAAGAACGAGAGAGAGAGAGAAGAAGGTTTAGCAAACGTTTGTAATTTTTTTAATAAAGGGGCAAATATCTAAATAAATGACAGTTGGCGGCATGGCGCATATTCCACTAATAAGTAGACACTAAGCTCTTAAGTATGAAAAATAATAAACGGCTACCAGCTAAAGATGTACTTTAATCAATCTGAGGAACTTCTTACATCTAATACAGCTAATATTATAAAGGCAAAAGTTGTGAATGTGTGTGTGTTTGTTACTTCTTCACGCGCAAACGGTTGCACCAATTTTTATAAAAGGTTTGCAGGAAAGCTGACACCCTGGATTAACATTTAGGCCACTTTTTCCGCGGGTAACACCACGGGGCGCAGCTAGTTTAAAATAATTTACAGGGATATCTATGCCCTAATTAACGGTTAGCCGAGTTTTAATAACTTGTTACCTTTTTTACGACTAAAGAATCACATTCAAATGAAGGCGCCACTGGACCAAAACCTTCTTCGCCTAAGGTTGCGGTGACAAAGAAGAAAAAAACATTTAAAATTTAATGAACGATCGGCCATTGTACTTGTAAATGATTTATTCAATGTCAATGGTAGTTGATGAGGTACCTAACCATCGAACTACGGAGTTCTTTAGAAATGCTTCGAGATAAAGCCGTACAGACGGACGGACACCCAGGCGTACCTCAAGGGCGCGACAAAAAACGGCGCAAAAACTGTTCGGCTGGTTTTTTGTACTTCATGCTTTGTTGATCGCATATTAAGAGCAGGTTACTCGGTGCTTCTTAAAAGGTCACGTGTCTAATCGTCTAGTGATGGGACGAGGGCTAAAACAATTTGGGCATAAACGGGCATATTGAAAAAAATAGTTTACGTTACGCCCAAATAAATGCCCGATTACTGGGCAGAAATAATAATCATTAATTTTTTGTAAAAAGCAGGAAAATATAATATATAAATTAAACTAATGTCAGTATTTTAATAGCTTTTTAAGGCGAAATCCCGTTCCCCCAATAAATTCTAGCTTTCATGCACTCGCACCGCGTCGACCCGAAAGCCGAAAGAATGATATTTCGCCTCCTATGACTGAGTCATTAAATGGCGATGGTAATGGAATGTCCATTTTATTATTTGCCATTTATATAATAAACGTGTAGTGTATTATGTAAATTAAAGGTGTTCTTAACTATCTATTTAACTCTAGTTTTCTTTGCACCACCGTTATTTCTGACGTGTCTACTACGTTTCCTCCCCATCCATTGGTTGTCTGGAAGAGATATAAATAAGACCGCTCATTGTACCTAATGTATTTTTTGTAAAACTATTTGGTACTGTTTTTTTTTCTCTTTGTATATTGGTGCAATAAACAGTTTTTCATTCATTCATTCATTTATGCAATGTGCCCAAAACTCCGGGTGTAAACCCATCACTCAAGCCACTACACACATGAGTCAGATCAAAGCTGAGATACATTTACAAGTAGGTATTGTCATTTGTCCATATCTTGCTCAAATTACTGCCAGCCTGCATGGTAGTGTTTCGGCTTAGTAAACGGGGTTTGCTCTTACAGTTTCGTTCTCAGACGAATTAGGGGTTGCGTCAAAGTTTATTGAGTTATTTGCCGTATAGCCTAAAAAATATACTATTTTAAGGATGTATACAGTCCTTGATATTGTAGGGAAATGCTTTAGCATTAAGTCCACCTACACCTACTGTAACTTTTGGTTCAACAAAGTCTTAAAAAAAACAAATTGATAAAAATATGTTCCTTGTGGAGAGTTTTTCAGCATCTTCGACTGATCCACCCTTAAAATATTGTTGGAAGTTTTATTTTAATTAACAATCGCAGTAATTATTTCGTAGAAATAATAAATGAATTAGTTATTATTAAATACTATGATTAAATTCATCTAACTTATGCTCGTAAGTACCTCGACGCGCGACGGTTTGTAGATGTAGTTTCGACGGTTGGTGACGTAAATCTGATTATTATTTAATATGTTGCTTCGTAACTCCTAAAACAATAGTTTTGTTCGTCATTAAATGGTTTTTTGTTTCTCATGTCTGTATTTATTAAACGTTTTAACGTTTACGTTTGTGTGTAAAAAAATCATAACCATGAGGTGTACCTAAGCACATATTTTAATTTACAGAGTCTAAGAAAATATACTGTTACTATTTAAGGAGTTAATTAAGTCCATTATACTGAAGTACTTTCCCTCAAAAACATATGTATAGAAATAGTTATGGGAAAAATGGCTTTCCTATGACAACTTCTGGGATTTTAATATACAAGTATTTTCCTTGCCGAAAGGTTATTAAGTATAATTCACTGAACGTACCTTTAAAATAGTTTCCGTACTTATAAATATGGTTTTATAAAATAAAACAAGGTAGGTATTCTCTTCCCTAGACGACCTAAGCTAAGTCTACGTCACGAATGCCACGATAAGTATTACAATTACAACAGATTTTTCTTATAAGTAAATTAAGGAACTTTCTCAATTAGTTAATGAATATAAAATAAAGTACTAATCAACTTAACTCTTAGTATCTTGTGTGATTCATGTATCTAATTTTTTAATAAATTTATATATTGAATCAAAATACACAAACCATCGAAGTCTGTCAGTACCTACAACAGCCTGTTTACAGTGTCACCTTAATTATTGTAATTTGCTCGGGTAACCTAATTACACATTGTGGCAACACTCCCAACTGATGACGTATCCTTAGGCCAATCACGTGACCATTGTCACGGGAAGAGATTACCAGGTGAAGTATTTTATTATACCATGGTTTTAAGTAAGAGCTAACTTTCTTAGATGTTGTACTAATTTGTCGTGTGGTTTCCGGCAGAATAGAATATGGCCACTCCAAGTCCTCCCGTGGATGTCGTAGAAGACGACTCAGGAAATACAAGCTAAACAAAGCTTATTAACTCATTGATGTTAATAACCCCACCCAACCCGTCTGGCCAGCGAGGTGAATGTAGGCCAAGTCTTTTAGCTGCTCTGGTAGTACAGAGCGGGTCGTGCTTCTGCAGTGGAGACAAAAAGACCTGATGATGATGATGATATTATACTAATATGTAAAAATTTATTTAACATACACACTATCGCCTAATTACAGATGGATTACCAGTATGATCAACGTATACAATCTGCTTAGAAGCAATATACCTACCAGCTTAAGTATTCTACGTTTTTTTGCTCTCATAGACCAACACGTACACGTTCAACTATAAAGGCCTGGCGGGTTTTAGTTGCGGTTTTTTTTAAAGCTTGCTTTGTCCGTTAGTACGTCAGTTTGTTTTTGATTAGCAGGCACTGCGTACTCCGCCCACACCGACTCTATATTAGGCGAGATTCTGTCATCGGTCTGATTAGTGTAAGGTCTAACGATACGAGTTACGCTACACATCCTTGTAAGATAATAAGGTGACTGATATAGAAGCAATTTGCCGCACATATATGTATTAATTTCTGCTGCTTATTCAGGACCACATATTGAAAGCAAGTCGAACCTCACTTTACCCTCTTGCTTTACTCAACTCATAGGGATTTCCGAAAAAGGACTGCTTAAGCTTCAGATTATCACCTGTTACGTAGTGTCTGTAGTCTTCTTACTTAGAATACGCTGATCCAAAGATCTGGCCTCGCAACCATTCTCATTTTGAAGATATTTCTACTCCTACATAGAACTATATTCTCGCCTGCAGAACTAAATTGCTAGCAGCTAAGTAGTAGATGTATCTCATAGGTAAATAAATAACTCACAAATAAACTTTAACACAAACTATGTACATATATAGAATCTCAAACGTGCCTGCATCGATCATTGCCATATAAAGTGCATGTGTTGACATAAATCGTCCATTCGAATAGTCATGTGCCTAATATCCCGTTAGGGTCTTCGTAGAGAATTGTTGTTTCGACATGTGACATGTCCTCACTAAAATATGGATTGAATTGACAAGTAATGTAATGTGACTTATTCTTACCGATACACTCATAGCATCAAACTTCAAGATCGAGTTCCTATCACAGTTGTTCGGCAAAGAAAGAAAGTTCAATATGTTAGGACATTTCCTAATATATTGAACTTTTGCGTTTCGAGAAATACCCCATCATTATGGGGTATTTCTCGAAACGCAAAACCATTTTAAGGTGGACCAAATCAGGCGCACCTGAACTATTCCTCGCACCTTTTTAAACGTGTGTGCGCTTCGAGGAATACCCCGAAACGAGAGATGGAACTCAAATGGAGTTGGGCAAGACACCTAGACGTGGTGATACCAAGACGAAGTGATGCTAGATATTAACAGAGCAGTGGCCCATTAACAGTTAGCACAACATCGGTCACCTCCAGTTAGTAGGCACCATCACTTTTAGGGTGATGAAGGGCGGGAGGAAGGTGGAAAAGAAATCGAAATAGTGATGAATTTCTAACCACATCGTCTATGATCATGATTCGCATTTTCGAGTATTGCGTATGTGCGGGACGAGAAGTAGCTGGATACGTTTTCAGCTTTTCCTTTCCTCTCAGATCAGCATGGAAGAAAATAAAGTAAGACCTTTACTCAGTATACGTAAGCATTGTAGGAAACACAAAAAAAAAACAGGATCCGTAAACTAAATGCGATAACTTGGATTTTGGATAGCCTTGAGCTCTGAAGAATTCTGTCTGACTTGAAAATCGCTTTGGCCAAAGATTTATTTTCCTAGATTTCTTTGGTCAGATGGATAGTCAGAGAGATTGAGTCTACCTAGTTACGAAAACAAATCATTGTGTTGCCTAGTGGGCTTGGGGTTTATCTTTCTGCTATTGCGTGGTTCATTACGCACAGCAAAAACGTGTGAGCCACACATGTGAGTCTAAGGCGTGGGACACACACGCCAGATTCTTTTTCTGTATTTGATTAAATATTTAAAAAAAACACTAAAACACTATAAACCGTTCCTCTCTTTATACGTTTTATTAAGAAAGGGTAAAAAAGAAATAACCGGCCAACGCGTCGGACAACACGCAGTGTAGGGTGTTCGTAGTCACAAATGCCAACTCTGAGTTCAAGCCTCACACAGATATGGTGAATCTACAAGGGTTCCTTATTTACGACGCAACCCTAAAAAGTCAAATCCTTGATTGCAAGACCATATAGTCTTGCACGTACTCCTCTGGTAGTACAGGGAGGGTCGTGCTCTTGCAGTGGAGACTAAAAGACCTGATGATGATGATGATGATAAAAGCGCACTACACACCAAAGCCGCCGACCCACCAACACAGGACACAGCCCGCTGGCACAACCCGGCGGACTATGTCGAAAGAATCATGTCGGCAACCTGCGCCCACGCGTGTTGTCGGCGGCTTGCGTAGGCGCGCGACTTGCCCGTCGTCACTCGAGCTGTATTAAAGTATTTCGAGCCGCCGACATGCCGCCGACAAAGTTTTCCGAATTGCAATGAGTAAAGCCAATAGGTTGATTGGTAGAAAAGGCGTTGGGCCTTAAGTCCGCCTGTAACATTTATGTAATAAAGTTTAATAAATATATAAATAAAAAACTTGACAGGTGTCAAGGGACACCCGGATGGAACGAAGTTTCTTTCGATTAATGACAGAGAGAGAGATAGAGACAAAGAGAGAAACACGCGCACGCCGCACGGCTTACAACTATAGCAAAAAGTCTTGTTACAACTTTTGGTCTTAATTTTTTCCGTCTAGCCCCCTTTCGCAATGCGCGATAAGGAACTAACTACCTAGCCCGCCACCAAAAAGTAGCCGACATGTGTCAGCGAGTAGTGCGCTTAAGACAATAGAATGAGGTCATACAACATCGTCGAATGCGCTACACCACATGTGTACCCCGCCTTAGACGTAATACAGCTCTTGATGAAATTCGTGTCCTGACGCAAATAGATATTTAGTGTGCCTATTACGCTTGTGGAGGTTTTTCGTGTTCTCTGACGGGTAAATGGCGGTTTTGTCTAGAAATAAGTATTACACTATGTCTAACATACTTTTAAGCAATAGGTATCCCACCAAAAACATACATGGGAAAAATAAGAACCAAGTTCAATATTATGATACGACGTCGTTGACGACTTTACCGACCAAAGAATTGAGATCTAAATGGATGCCAAGTTCTGCATAAATCCTGAAATTTTATTATAAGGACCTTAACATTTGAACTGTTTTTACCATAAATCAAACCTTTAAACGAGCAATTCTTGTATATTTATTTATAAATTTCTGTGATCTCGAAAACGGCTCTAACGAATTCGTTCAAAATTTGTATATGGGGGTTTTCGGGGGTAAACAATCGATCTAGATTAGTTTTATGTTTGGGAAAACGCGTGTTTTTGAGTTTTCATGCGTTTTTCTTTCCACGCAGAATATACGCTAATTTCGTCGCGCCGACCGCCTTGTTTTTAGCTCAGCGGTTAAGGATACCGACCACTAGAAAGAGTGTTAAGGGTTCGAATCCCACTCGGTGACTGACTTTTGTTTTTTTTTATGTTTAAGTTTATATATAATTTTTTATTTTGCATTGTTTTTAGACAAGTTTAAAAAAATTTAGTTAATGTTTGAGATGTAACCGAGCAAAGCTCGGTCGCCCAGGTAGTAATTCTTATAACACCAATAACTTGCGTGCAAAATATGTCGAGTTATTAGCGACATGTAAGACGACTAGTATGGAAAAAGTAGTCGAGTAAAGTTTTTTAGGTTCTTATACATAAACTCAGGATATGTCTCTACAGAACTCCTCTGGATTCACTTTCCTTTTCACCCCGGTTCGGACGAAATAAAAAACTTTCTTAACTAGTTTCAATCGGCCAGACAGACATGAAAGGGAAAACATGTGTCGATGAAATAACCGGCCAAGTGCAAATCGGATTCGCGCAGTAAGGGTTCCGTAGCATTATCTATAAAAAACGCGTTTGTTGTATGGGAGCGCCCCCTTAAATATTTATTTTATTTTATTCTTAGTATTTGATGTTATAGCGGCAACAGAAATACATAATTTGTAAAAATTTCAACTGTTTAGCTATCGCGGTTCTTGAGATACAGCCTGGTGACAGACAGACGGACAGACGGACGGACAGACAGCGAAGTCTTAGTAATAGGATCTCGTTTTACCCTTTAGGTATGGAACCCTAAAAACGAAGTCATTGCATAACATAGCATAACTTGTTGCAGAAAGTTGCCCTTTGGAGGCTCGCATGGAAATGCAAGTATTATTTAATACCGTGTATTTTAAGGCGGTACTGATTGCTTGTTGATCATTAGTAAAAAAATTACATAAAGTAAACATATTAAGTATGTATTACTTTACCCTTAACGTTAACGGAGTCTTTTATTTGAAATATAAAAGTACATATATCAAATAAATTACTTAACCTTACCTTCCTAGAAATACCTTCTTAGAAATAAACCTATATTTATTCTATCTTCTATTTCACATATCTTATTAGGTATTTAATTAAATTAGTAAACTAACTACTTAATTACATATATCGTTTATATCTAAAATGTAGACCTGTTTTACAAATATTCGTAGTACAATATATAGGGCTTATTTTGCTTGCCTTTCATAAGTCTAACACATATGCTTTAATTGGATATAAGAATTATTATAAAGCTAATATGTACTTGTTTTCTTAATAATAACTTTCACAAGGTGAGTCATAATTGCAGTAATTCAGTTAATAATAACTGGCGCCTACAGCGGAGTCTAGACTTAATCCTGGCTTACTCACTGTCTGCTCGTGTGTTAATTCAGTTTGTGTCGAGATAACTTTATATTTAGACACGTCACGCCCTTAATCAGCGAACCTACGTATTTATTACGTTTACTTAATTTACTCAGTTATTCTGCTGTCATTCTGGGCAGGTGATGCAAATCTAGCTTATGGGTTATTAGAAGTAACTCCATTATTTCTCTCAAATGTCTTAGTTTTAGTAAATTAGTCGTTGTCCTAATATAACAAGAATACGCAATTATCAGTATCTTTTAGCCCAAAATGTTACCAAGCGCAGGACAACCTCTTCCCTTTACGCGGGGCACGGTACTAGATATCTAAACCGTGCGCGGGGTCAGCTTTGTTAATCATTTGGCGCCATTTACTTCGCTGTTAAGCCTCGTCATCTGTAAGGCTAAGATTTTGCATGTCCTTTTGTACATATGTCATGCAGGTAGTTGCCGGCTTTCCTCCTTTCTCTTTTTTTAGCCTAGCGTTAATTTTACAAATGCATAAGATTTATTATCTTGACAATGTACATTTTAAAAAATCTGATGATGAAAAAATTACTTCATAAAATTTTGAAGAAATGCAGAAATAAAGGAAGATAACTGTAAATTTTTTCAACTTGAGTCGGTCGCTATCTAAATGACAGTGATAATACAAAGAATGCAATGAATGCAAGACGACAAGTCACCGCGACGACGTTATGAATGATGATGCTCAGCAGATTGAGATAAAATTCCGTTTTGTTTGTAGTTTGGTGGAAGAGCGAGCGAAGTTTACAGAATTACTAAAGTTTATATTTAGGGGGCTTATAGATAAACATTACAGTCATTTCAATCATTTTAATTCTATTAATCTCAGTAGATCCAATGTCCAGATCCATCATGGATCTAGTGAGATATTATTTTCTCAGTAGATCCAAGGTTTCACAGTGTGGATCTACTAAGAAGTATTTTAATTCATCCCAGACATAATGTTCAGTTTGCTTTTTGTAATAATATAACATATGCAAAAGACATATTTGTTATATGTTTGTAGACATATATATTTAACTAACAAAGAAAATAAAGTCCTGAGTCACTTGCTATCTAAATGGCAGTCATTCGAGATAGGTAACACGAAGAATGCAATGAATGCAAGACAGACAAATCACCGCGACGACGTTATAGCGCTCAGCAGTGCAACGTTTTGCATTTGCAGTTTGAGATAAGATTGCGTTTTGTTTGTAGCTTGATGGACGAGTACCTAACGTAAGTTTTTAGAGCCTACTTGTTTGAGTATACTGTGTAAATGGCCAACATCTATGTCAGATTTTTCAAGCTGCCTCTTTAGGCAGCTTAAAAATCTGCCGTCAAGCTATGGCACATGCCTTTGCATGTGATATAGCTTGATGACTGACATAAAATGATGACAGGCGTTCCTTTCGAAGTACGGAGGAGCTTGAAAAATGTGTCAATTTCAATCCAATCATTTATTCAAAAAACAATAACTATTGTGTCTGAAATTTACGTACCTGTAAATAAAAAAAATAAAAAAAAACAAATTGCCACTTATGCCACTTGTAATCACCCATCCAAATGCTGACCGCGTCTAGTGCCGCTTAACTTGCGAAAGCACTACAAGCTACCGATCTCCTGACGTCAGCCATTTGTCTAATCTTCTCATTCTTATTTTGTGGCCTTGGCATAGTAAACTGACAATTACTAGAGTGGAAACATTAAATCATAACCAAAATAGCGTAACTAAATAATAAATGTAACAAATTGAAAAGTTATTTTGCCAACCATTGCTACGTCACGCCGCAAGGTTGTGTATTGGCACAGAATTAATAATAGTATTACATAGTATTGGGCCCACTGACGAACATTCTTATTTATTTTAGTTTTTAAAGAAAGAAAGAAAGAAAGAAAGAAAGAAAGATTTTTTTTTATTGTTTGTTAATTTTTATTTTTATTGTACGATGTCCTTTTTTTATAAAGTAAAAATATTTTAAGAGATGTTCAAAATGATGAACTGAATTAGCCCTTAAAATATTTGTACTTAATATAAAAGGACATTGCATAGTATAGTAGGTACTTTTACGATAATGTAGCATAATGTATGCCAAATGACTCTCAATGTTATTTTATTCACATACTCAGTCATTAATATGCCAAAGAAACCATAATGAATGATTTCCTAGCTGCGTAAATGCATATAAATAACACCAGAATGCAACAATAGCTTACATTGTTCTGCACCGGTCATCGGCTAAGAATGTGTTGTAGCGTTACCTAAATCCTCAATGGAAAACGACACCTCTCTGTGGTTCGTTTAGCAAGTAACGCGATCGCATATGTTCGTGTTTTGGTTCAAAGTTCAGTGCTGAGACAGATGGGAGGTTATATGCCAGATCTTTTTGGGAATGTAAAAGGAAAACACATAATTCTTCTGAATTTAAATGTCTGAGTTTGTCATAATATTTTTGACATAATTGTTATTAATCTGAATATTTTTGACATAATTTTAAGTCTCATAATAGTCCCAATGTTAGTGTGATGTGAGTATTAAACATAATTTTGCAAATCTAAAAATCGATTTCAGCCCATAAATACACAACCAGTTTTAATAAAGTATCAATGGGACAATCTGACAAATACTTATGCCCTTTAAAAAAAAGAATTTTCCAATACAAATATTGAAGATTTTAATACCTACAAAGACTGAAAATTTTCATATCAAAAAAGAATTTTCCAAATCGGTTTTGGCGTCTTTGAATAATTGGTAAACAAACATAAAAAAAATATCGGGACGAATTGATAACTTCCTCCTTTTTGAAAATTATTTTAAGAAGAAATATTAAAAGCATTTAAATTTGTGTGCGGTTGCGGATAATGCCCGGTGACAGATAAGAAATACGACCTTACTTACCATTTTTCGCCTATACTCTTCATAAAACTTTTACAAGATAAGCTCCTATTTTTCGAAACTAACTTTTTTAACATATAAAGTACAAAAACGTCTCTTGTTTTGTGAACCTATTCGTCGGACGGCTCCCCGTTACCACTAATTTAAGTACTACATATGCCATTGCCCAATCAAGAAAGACAGGCGTCAATCTTAATATTTAACCGACTACCCAGAATTTGTTAAATCTGAGGTCAACTGGCGGTGAAAAGAAATCTCTGTAACTCTAATGTCGTTTACATTAATTTACAAGAGTGCAATGATAAAGGTCGCGGGCCTTAGCTGTAAATCAATTATGGTTCATTTGTGAGCAGATATGAATATAGTTTTAGTGCAAGTGATTTATTAGTAAGATCATTCATTCGTAGAGACGAGAATAGAAAAATCTTGAAATAAGTAAGCGAATATTGTTTGATAATTATAATTAAGTGAAACCATTTTGTCTTCGTATTTAAAAGCAACATACTATTGTTGTCTTGAGTCTTGGCTAAGTTTTCTAATCATATTGTTTCTTTTTCCAGGTAATTAACACTCCATGTTCACCCTACGTCTCACCTCAATAAAGGTAAAATTCAGAACTCCAAGTAGCTGTTTTTATATTATAAAAGTGAAAGTATAAATAAATAAATATTTAGCGAAAAATTACTCTGATTGAGTTAGCCCCAAAGTAAGTTCAAGACTTGTGTTATAGGATACTAACATAACGATACTATATTTTATAACAAATACTAGACAGACAAACATCCAAGACCCATGGCAGTTTGAAAAAGGCCATTTTCCAACTTGTCCTGACCGGGGGACCAAAACCGGGGCCTCTAGACGGCGGACAAGCATGGTGACCACTTCACCACGGATGTCGTCACGCCGCTTTCTTGCAAAAAGGGCTCAACGGATTAGAATAAAAATTGGCAAGTAGATAGCTTACTACAAGGGTTAATAAATGGAATACCTACCTAGGGAAATTTTTAACCTCCCGTAGGACTTAAAAAATACGACCATGCGGGCAATTTCATCAGCTTTCATTTTGATTGTTCTTATATTGATAGGTCTATTGTTTACATTGCCGAAAATAGCGCTCGACTTTAAATCGACCAGATATAGGCCGATTACCTTCGATTATTTATAGTCGACTCGATAGCGACTGAATTATGTGGCTGTTGACCCGGAGAAGCTGTGCTCCGGAAAATCTGATAATTAACTGGCCATCCCACTGACTGGGTTTGCGCCGATCAGGAATACTGAGATTTAGAATATGGCCTAGCGTAAATAGTAGTTTACCCGTCCGAAATCTATTTTCGGGAAATTCCTTGGTAATAGGGATGTGGACTGATTATATTGTTTTATTAAGTCCGTCAACTAGGTTATCTAAAAATAAAGAACCCATATTTTTTCGTTTAGCAAAGTTAATCTTATACCTTTAAACGAGCAATTCTTGTATATTTATTTATTTATTTATATATATATTTATAAATTTCTGTGATCTCTAAAACCGCTCTAACGATTTCGCTGAAAATTGGTATATGGGGGTTTTCGGGGGTAAACAATCGATCTAGATTAGTTTTATGTTTGGGAAAACGCGTGTTTTCGAGTTTTCATGCGTTTTTCTTTCTACGCAGAATATGGTCGCTAATTTCGTCGCGCCGACCGCCTTTTTCTTAGCTCAGCGGTTAAGGATACCGACCGCTAGAAAGAGTGTTACGGGTTCGAATCCCACTCGGTGACTTACTTTTGTTTTTTTATGTTTAAGTTTATTTATAATTTTTTATTTTGCATAGTTTGAAATGTCGCCCAGGTACTATCTATCTAATGAGGGAATTTTTTTAGTCCTCATCCCTATTATCATTCCATCCTTTTGCCATTTAGGGACGAATTATTAGTTCATTTACTTTCGGTAGACATACGCTTGTATTCATAAAATTTCTGCACTCTTTCAATTAATTATTCACATAGTATAAGATAAGATGGCATGCTCATTAGATGTGTTTATAATATAGAAGTTAATGTTTCTTGTTACATTACTTACCCTAAAAAAATATTTTTACGCCTTTTCTTTTTAACCACCAAAAAAAGAGAAGTTTAAAAAGTCTGTGGTATCGTAGAGCTCGAACGGATATACCGATTTTAATGTGGTTTGTTTAAGTGAAAGCAACTTCACTTGCGGTTCTTAGCTGTATTGTATACCAACCTCGTTACAAAATCTCGGCATAGATCTATCTAATTAATAAGTGTTACTTAGAATGCAACCTTGGCAGCCTTCTGCGAATGATATAACAAACAATGGTCTCCCACGGTGGTATAAGTATAAGTGGAACTGGCGTTTTACTGCTGTTATGCGACACAGGTGTTACGAATTCAATTCGAGCCTCTTTAGTGCGACCCGCAACGAAATAAAGAGATACCTAAAATTTTATTAGGACATGTTAAATATGAAATAAGATATTACAGAAATGGGAATCGTATTGCGGGGAGTCCGGCGGCTAGAGATTGACGTTGTAAGACAATTCTATAAAAAAAAGTAAAAGAAATCGCAGGAAAGAACTGTATTGCGATGAGGCAGGGAAAGAACACGATAGTGCAGAAAAAGCCTTATGCCCAGCAGTAGGTTCATAAACGCATACGGTAATGACGGTAATGCTAAATGTAGTAACGTTCCGAAGAAAAGTTTTCCCGTGTAAGCATGTTAGACAAGTTTATTTGCCAGGCAAATTAAAAAACGCGACTTTCAATAGTTTCATATGTAAACTCCATCTAGTGATAAGTGAAGGAAGTAATATCCATAGCGCCATCTATTATTTGCCAGACAAAGTACAAAAATCCCTAGCGTTAACCCCCAATAACTTTTAAACGGCCTAACCGATCATCAAACATAGCTTAGAACCACCGCCAGGAAACTTGCTTTTACTTAAAAAAACCGCATCGAAATTGGTCCATCCATTCAAACGCTACGATGCCACAGACGAGCAGACCGACAATAGACGTTAGCATCAAACATCACCCCTCTTTTGTCTGGGGTAAAAAAAAAACTAAACCAAATATTCTTCTCTTTCTGAGTTGTCTTTATTCCAAGACTTACAGACTAGTACAAAAGTTAAAAACCTTTTCGCAGTCCTGAAGAAGATAAAAGCATTACGGTGTTACCACAACTGATTCCTAATTATATAAAGGCGGTAAATCCTGGTAATTTAATTTGGGGATAGCTCTCGGGCTAATGTAGCGCCTTAACCTGTCCTCTCGAGTGATTGGTTTTCCGTGGGGTTAATGGGTCTTTAGTAATGTATGATGCTGTAAATTTGTTAAAGTATATTACTGCTTTTGCTGCTTAACAGCTTTGTAAAAAATATGTGTCATCTAACCAGTTCTTCTTTCTTCTTTCTCCTCACCTTATCCCACTATACGCGGGGTCGGGACAGCATGTGCGTCTTTTCCATTTTCCTCTATCCTTTGTCAAGGCACTTGTTACAATTTTTTTATCCATATCGTCCTTAACGCATTCCATCCACCGTTTCTTGGGCCGTCCTCTGTTTCTATATCCATTAATCTTTAAATTTAGCGTCTTTTTCATGTGTCATCTAACTAGTTCAGCCATGAATATTCAAAAGTAAAGTACTAACAGTGAAAACGGAATAAAAATTAGTAGAAAAACGAACGAGATATAACGATTTTACGAAAATATGTCTATCACACTCGCAAAAACACTATTTTCTATAGCTAATGTATAGATGATGTATGGACTTTGACGTCACCAGTCCATATCGGACTTCTCTTTCTAATTGAAACTTTAAAGTACCCATCATAAGTTCAAGCCAAGTATGGCTCTGGTGGTACAGAGAGGGTCGTGCAACTGCTGTGGAGACCAAAAGACCTGATGATGATGATGATCATAAGTTCGTCGCTGATTAACATATTTTATAAATTCTTTCATATTTGTTAACTGAGGTTAATAAGGATTTTATAAGCAAATAAAAAAATACGTGCATATTCTCTATTACTGAAGGACGAAAGGAAGAAGCAGTGAAATAATTTTGAATAACTATTTAATTATAATAATTTATTTTAATACAATAGAACCATTCCGAGTCCAGTCAACGTTTTCAACGTTTTTGGCGGATAGATATTAGAAGAGGCAACTTCCATGAAGCGAAAGTGTAAAAGGCAACTTCTTATAATAATATGCTATGTTAAAATGAGTGAAAAATCATAATAAAGCGGCCAAGTGCGAGTCGGACTCGCCCATGAAGGGTTCCGTAGTAGCAAATAACATAATATAAAGTCTTGTAGTATGTTTTTTTTAATTTTTATATTTGAGTTAATTGAATTAAATGACGGATTAAAAAAAAACTACTTACTAGATATCGTTCAAACCAATTTTCGCTGATAGTTTTTATGGTAATGTACATCATATATTTTTTTTAGTTTTGTAATTCCCTTATTTTAGAAGTTACGGGGGGGGACACACACTTTTTTCCACTTTGGAAATGTCTCCCGCGCAAAGTATTCGGTTAAGAAAAAAATTATATTAGAAACCTCAATATCATTTTTAAAGACCTATCCATAGATACCCCACACGTATGGGTTTGATGAAAAATAAAATTTTGAGTTTCAGTTCTAAGTATGGGGAACCCCCAAAATTTATTGTTTTTTTCTATTTTTGTGTCAAAACCTTAATGCGGTTCACATAATACATCTACTTACCAAGTTTCAACAGTATAGGTCTTATAGGGCTACGGAACCCTAAAAATGACAAAGATTGAGGAGGAACTTTTAGTACATTTCATCGATATTCAATTTCAAGCCCATCTTTGGAATAAATTGAACGAAACTCTGATAATTTAGTTGTATGTTACAAGATTGCCAATTTTGACGAGTATGTGAACTTTTGTTGATGTCTGAACCTACCTTCCCAATGCACGCATTTATTCCAAAAACCCTAAGTATTTGATGATGACACAAAGTAAAAAATATTATGTAGGTACTTAGGTGAAAAAGGAACCATATATTTCCCATCCTAAAGCAAAAAAACACATATAAAACAAACACGTTCACAAATGTAATTAAAAATTGGTCACCTTCTTTAGATCAAGTTTTAGTTTTATTGTAAGTACACATATGTATGTAACAAGTGCAACAGTATTATTGCTAAAAACTTTATCTAACAGTCAAAAAAATAATATTAGGGAGAGTCTATTCTGTAAGGATATCTAAGTTAATAGAATCTTTAGTTTTTATAAATATCATTACTAAATCTAATTAAATATTTGCTTTTTTCCGACAATTCTGATTTACTCGCGAACTAAGCTCGCGAACAACTTTAAGTTAAAACTAAATTACAAATGAACCTACTTCATGAGAAAAATCAATTTTCCAAGGAGGAAGATACCTCTAATTAAATAGGTAGTCGAGTTTCAGTATTCAATAAATTCCACGTAAAAAGACATTGTATCTTCCGTCTACCTCTAGCAACGACCGTTTGTTCGGGCAGGTTTCATAATAGAGTCAGTTTTCACGGAAAATAGCCAATTTGTGTTGATTGGAAACCCGCTTTGTTTTGGAACGAGCCTCCGAAAGGTAGGCATAAGTCAAACACTGCAAGGAATAGGGATGTTGACTGGGTTTAAAATAAATTGTTTTGTACTGATAATATAATTATAAAGTCATAAAACAATGTCACTTGGCACTGATCACCTCAGTTTTGATCGAGGTTTTAGATTTATTAATGCAAAAAAAAAATGATATAAAGAGCTCTATTTGACTTCAAAAAACTGTGACGTTACGTTTAGGTATTTCATATAAATCCCATACAAAATGTTTGAAGTACTTCCTTATGTGATTTGACTAGTAAGAAACTAGCGAACATTCAACCCAGAGCCTAGTATTTATTCTGCACCCGAGCTTCGAAGCAGCTAAGTTAAAATTACAAATATAAAGCTCTTTACAATGAAAACAAGTTACTTATAAAGTAAACAGGGGCATACTGTTAAGCTAGACTACATCTCGAGTTTTGAAGTGTTGCCTAGGCTAGTTTAGTTGACAGTTATCTCGCCGGAAGTTTGCCAAAGTTTTGCATAGATAACACGATTTACTATGCAGTATGCACGATAGGAACGTTTTAGTAGCCCCAAGTTCGTAACATTAAATAGGGGACGTCCTCATTTTACTTCAGTCACACATGATCGTGACTTTTTGGAACGAATTTCCTTTTCGGACGGCACGTACTTGGCGGATGGCAGCTAGGCGGAAAACATTGTAAAAACGTTCCGTTATCAACTTTTTTAGGAATCTGAAATTTTTGAGGGCTATTTTAGAGGCTTCTTATAACTTTTATAGTAACCATTACCCGGAACATTTTGGTTAAGGATCAGAATTTCCCTTCGCCCTTCAACGGAAGGCAGGGCAGCTTCCGGTCGTGTCGCCTTATCAGCGCTGAGGCACAATGGCTGAAGGGTTGACGGGTGTGTCAATGCGTCAATCGGGACTATGTGTGTTCAGTACCGCGCTATTGATTAGTTTTGACGTTCATTGTTTGTTAACTATATCAACACAGTTAACAAACAATGAACGTCAAAACTAATCAGTACTATTATATATTTTACACAATACAGTACAGTTTAGATACTATAGTTAGATCAAAGATTTAGAATAAACAAGTAGTGTAGATTTGCCACTGAGCGACCTAGGGGTAAGAGAAAGAAATAATAATGATACTACGTACATATTTTTTTTATGGTCGGGCTATAGGTAGGTACACTTCTAGTATATGCAATTTTAAGTGTGCATTAAACCCGACCATTATCAAATGTTCGATCAGTGATTAGACAAAATACGGCACTTTTTTCTTTTTCTTCTTTTAAAAGTCGGAATAATAGTATCTGGCTCTATCAAAGCATGTCAGGTAATTAGTTTAGACCTATATGTTTTTTACTGTATATAATTTTTCAATGATGATGGAATCGACCTTTGCCCAACAATGGGACAAAACAGGTTAACATTTTTTTTATTCAAAACTACCATTGACCGAAACCGCAGGAAAACATACTGGCTCCAAGACAGCACCAATAAAGATGAAGAGGACCATTGAAACTTCATTCAAACCTTAAAATTCAAGTAATGAAACTGCGAAAGGCAATCTAGGCTGTCAATTGGACATCAATTACTCCCAATTGCGTTACAAATCAATGGGCTGTTACGCAATTGAATCGCGACGGACTTGTCCGCTTGTAAGTGGTAGACACTACTTAGTATAGGTAAATAGTATGTAGAGGTCATTAACATTAAACTTAAATTGCCAAAGATGATTGATTTCTCATTTACCTTAAACTGACTTATGTACAACAAGTTTATTTGCCAGGCAAATTAAAAATACCCGACTTTTAATAGTTTCATATGTAAACGCCATCTAGTGATGAGCGGAGGAACTAAATAGTAAAAGTAATATCCGTAGCGTTATTTATTTACTAACCGAAGCCCGCGACTTCGTTCGCGTGGACTTAATGTCTCTGGAAAATGCTCATCAGGCTGAACAACTTTTACTAAGGCGGCATTTTCATATCTCTTATAGTTTAGCTGGACTATTATGGTTCTCCATCAGGCGTTCCATTTTTCTAAACCATTTATACCCTATATGTTGCCCAGGCTTAATAGCTATATAATAAAAAAAGTTTCATTCGAATCCGTCCAGTATTTCCGGAGATTAGCGTGTACAAACAGACAAACAGAGAAACAGACAAACAGACAAACAGACAAACAGACAACAGACAAACAGACAAACAGACAAACAGACAAACAGACAAACAGACAAACAGACAAACAGATATACAGACAAACAGACAGACATTTTTTTTAAAATTCTTACTCTATTACTATGTCTCCATCGCCCCCAATATTTTTTTGGAAATATATTTAATGTACAGACACACTTTTTTTACTGTTTTATTATATGTATAGATTTGCCAGACAAACTACAAAAACCCCGATTTTCAAGCTTAAACGATTTTCTTTAAACATACGAACTTGCTTTTGAATAATTGGGCAAGTGCGTGTCGGGCCACGCGCAGTGTAGGGTTCCGTAGTTGCGAATGCCAACTTTGAGTTCTTGCCACTAAAAACGTCTAAAATAATATCTATTGAATTTGTATGAAAATGTCTTTTTTCAAGTACATTTTATAAATTGATCGCCTATAACTTTTTAATTTGTGTACTCTACTTGGCTCTGATAGTTTTCCTTCAAACTACATTATATATGCTATAATTGTGATTTTTTTCACGTGGCCATATATAACTGTTTAGCAGATAGAGGACACTTGACTCGAACAAAAATTTGAACTTTAAACCCAAATATTTCAGAAACGGATCCCTAAATCGAAAAATGGTGTTCACAAGCTAACCATATTTTTGAAAGATCTATTCAACGATACCCCACTTAATGTGTACTACACTGAAAAAAAATTTTTTTCCGTATTTTATTTTACGACTTTTTTGCCATAATTAATATACATATCCATGCCAAATGACAGCTTTCTAGTACTTATAGTTTCTCTGTAGGACCGTGGACAGACAGACAGACATGGCGAAACTATAAGGGTTCCTTGTTTACTACGGAACCCTAAAAAGTGCAATTAAATTGGGCCATTTGTTTAAGCGGTACGATGCCACAGACAGACAGATTTTAGCGTCAAACTTCTAACACCTACAACTTGTAAACTCATACTATTTACTCGTAAATATGTAGACATGCGTGATCAAGTCATTAAAATTCCTCCAAATCCGTATCTCCCGAAGCCAACGAGAAAATCCTCGTAAAAGTTTCCCTTATTAGACTTTACAGCCTCATAGTCGTATCGTGGGGTCGCCCACTGCTGCTGACCACTACCCAAGAGTAGGGTGACCATCAGCGACTTGCCAACTAATAAATTGGAAAAATAGGGTGCTGCGACTCAATAACAATAATAGATTATGATTTTAGTTCAGTTTTGTGCACACGTAGCCAGGTTTACACGCAAAATTGTTAAGTCTCGGTTACTTAGAAGATTAGCTCAGGGCTGGCTGCCTTATGATATCTGTTTTCTGTGTATCACCATCATCATCATCACAGGTCTTTTTGTCTCCACTGCAGGAACACGACCCTCTCTATAAGTACTAACAGAGCCATATTTGGCCAGAGCAGCCAGAAGACTTGGCCTACACTCTCCTCGCTGGCCAGATGGGTTGGAGAAGCCTCATGATGTTTATAAGTTACTTTGTTTAGCTTGTATTTCCTAAGTCGCCTTCTACGACATCCACTTGAGGACTTGTAATATCCCTTTTCTACTCTACCGGCAACCACACGGCATTGCTATAAAAAAGAGTAAAAATTTAAACTACCAAAAAAGCATGAAAAGATATATTGGGCAACACCGACGTCGATATAGATAATAATGAAAATGACATAAATCTGTTTGTCAGAAAGTCATCTACTGAATTTGATTCACCAATCTATATTATGTAATATGATTTTTTACTTACGGGGCAAAGAGCTTCAAGATTCTTTCTCTATCATGATCAGTATTCCTTAGGTACGAGGATGATGTCGAACATCAGCGTTTCGCACTAGCGTGTTTTAACTTATAGTCAATCGAATCAAAGTTATTTTGCACAATCGTTAATCGCACATCTGTTTGTCAAACTTAAGAAGTACTCCTTTAGGCATCCATTCGGATCCCGCCAGGTCTGCTTGTGATGACCAACTTTTCGCTGGCTTGATCTCTGCCTATTTGCCACAGTGCCTGGTTGCCACAAGTGGCATATAAATTTCTCGAGCTCCTCCGTGCTTCAGAAAGCGTTGGTCCCGACTGTCATAATTGTATGGCAATCGTCAACTATGTCAGATGCCTTTAGGCCGCCTGAAAAATCTGACACCAGTGTTGGCCACTCACACACGAAAAACAACAACATTGATATATGAATCTTTCCACTTGGTCACCCTACATCTTTCCCAACAACACAGTAATTCCATTACACCATCGGCCCACATTGAGACAATGGCGCTCACACGTGGAAAGCAACACGACGCAAGTGATGCATTGGCGTCTTTTGATTGCGAGTATTGCTAAATCATTGATGATGACAATTATCTATTGTTTATTGATCGAACGAACGAAGTCAAAAAAGAAGACTGTCGAATAACTCAGGAGATTGCTGAAGGTATACTAGGATTGTAAGTTTACAGGTCAGAGTGACCTGTTAAGTCTATTTTTATCTTTTTTTGTTTTGAAAGTTAGCTAAAGCATTATTATTACAAGTATGCCTGTAAAATCATATTTCTTACCGTGTTTGCTATCAAATAAATTTATATCATTTCATATTTCATTTCATTTCAATTCAGTAAATACGCCTCTCTCGCTTAGTATCGCGTAATATCGGTTAGTATCGCGTATGTCGGAAAGGCTGACTAAATTTCATCCGTTTCAGGTCGAGTGTTAGGTACAAAGGTATCGCCGCCTGCTTTGGACTAATTGACATAGACAATCCTATTTTCACTCCACTTTTTATATTGTCGTCAAACTCACAATATCGTCGATTCTATTAGACTTCTCACAGTTCTCATGAAGTAGTTGTAACTGTTAATGGATAATCCGTGTGTGGGTTGTTGATTAAGCATAATTGTATACAATGTAGTACGTACTTCTTTGAGGTGTGCTTGTTATATAAATTAAGCTAACGCTATTTGTGGCACGACCTAAATAACTCTGCAAAAAATTAACAATGAGACTACGTCACTACAATGTACGGTGTGGTTCCGAAGTGAACTGCAAGTATGTAAATTATTAAGATAATTTGAATTGTCTTTTCATGTTTTTTTTTTTAATAGCCATTTAGGTCCCATAGTTGGGCAAAAGCCTCCCCTTTTTGCTTCCAATCACTTCTATCTGCAGCTGTTTTATGCCATTCTTTGTCAAAAGCGGATACCTCGTCCCTCCATCTATACTTGGTCGTGTAACATCATAAAAGGGGGTTTTCATGTTAAATAAGTTTAATTTTATTTGCACATAAACATATAAATAACCAAGAGACATATTTAATAAACTATATCTAAAACTTAAAACTATTTCCAAATTAAAAACAACTTTTAAATTAAAAAAAATCATCAAAGCGCCGCACGGAGGCAACGTGCCCAAAATGCTGGCAACATAAATAAATACTTACATAGGATGAATATTTTTTGTTTTTTGTCTATGAAAACCTGACCGCGATAATTATCTGCTTATTTATCCCTGTGGTTGAATGGGGGAGAACGCCAATTGGTGTATTATTTAACAAGAAATAAAAAAAAAATCCGAAATAGGGGTAGGTGGGACACTTAACTCTTACAAAATTTTGCCCGAGAAAACAAAGAATTTCACTTTAAATGTATAGGAGACGCCACAAACATTTTTTTTCAATATATATATTTTACCATCTTTTCGGCATGATTAATATACAAGCACATGCTAAATTACAGCTGTCTAGTACTTACAGTACCTGACAAGAACGGACAGACAACTAGAAACAGACTAAGGACTGTAATACACGAATAAACAAAATAAAAAAAATATAATGGTTGGCTTGAGAAAGGTTGTAAATTCTAAGAAAGCCCAGCTAAAGGTGGCTTCGCTTCTGTGTGACGCAACTTTTGACGGACATCAGTTAACTTAATTAATTAACTTAATTAAGTTATAGAAACACAAGTTAGGACTCTTAGGAAAAAGACTCGGCAATAACAATACTAAAACAAATACCCAGGTATTATACAACGAGGAACGGACATACCCGTAATAAATCAAACCACGGGCTATACTAGCTCTGGTTCAGCGGATGTGTTGTGGACTGTAATAGGTTATGAGTGATTAATGTAGGCCTGCTCACCTGATGCGAAACACGCACTGGAACTTTCAGGCTGCAGCCTTTCACTTTTAATTATTTAGCGATGCGGGTGTTTTGCGCGCCGATGTTGCGATCAGACTAAACTCTTCTTTCTTCTTGACAAGCAGGCCATAGATGAGAATGAGATGAATGAAAGAGTACCTATATGATGTAAAAAGGGCGATATGGCGTGAACAAGCTCACTATTAGCATAATAAAACTAAAATAACAGTCAGGAAACCAACATTTTTCCGCATTCCCATACAAATTGCTCGGGCGGTTTCACACTTTAGTATGGAAATTTTTTATAGCCACCTACTACTATCCATCTAGCCGCTTACTATCCATCTTTTATAGCCACCACTAATCAAGTAGGTACCTATGCTCATCTTATATTCTGCAGTTACGTTCACAATCATACCTTTATTGAGTCACAATCACACACCATCTGTTTGACTCCACCGCCAGCATTGTATGCAAATGTCGCGAAATATTAGGATTCGCGACAGATGTATCGATAATGCGTTTTTAATAGCCCCAGCCCTATGATTGTCGAGTGTCGATGTCGATTGTTTGGAAACAATCGCTTGGAGGATATCCTCTATTCGTCGTATGATGACAGTGTTGCAAATTGCTGGAGAAACATCCTGACATAAAGTAAATAGTGAGTCACTTGTCTGTAATTTTGTAATGGAAATTGTACATATACATGGTGACTTTTTACCCACTACAATAATACTGTAATACATTTTTAATAAAAACAATTCACGAAAAACTAAAAATAATTGTTAGCTTTCCATACAAATCAGGGCTTGGCCAAACAAATTTTGTATATGAGGAGTATTTTTTTATAGATTTTAATAACTTTTCGTAAAAACTTGATCAGTGTCATGGACTGAACTTACTTTTAAAATTTGGATGGTGGGTAAAAAGACAACATGTATTTACTAATTGGTCGCTATGGTGCAAGGTTTCTTGTGCGAGTAGAGTACTAAGATTTATGTTCCATTCTACTTGTAGATAAAAACATAAAAATTATGTTATCTTAAGAAATTTAAATAAAATCATGTCTGAACTCGTGTCCTTCAGAACTGAGTGGTCTATTATGAAAGTAGTTCAAAGTTTCAAGAAATAAACTAACACAAAAATAATGCATTAAAACTTATAATAGTTTGAGTGCTTTCAAGTTTTCGCACTTCTTAAAGTGTTTAGTTTGTTAAGTAATTTGTTTCATTGACAACTCTTTTATGAAAAATAGAAAACCGTACCAAAATAAAATTCAGACAAAAAATCTTCAATAACAATTTCATCGAACACAAACGGGGCGGACTAAATAAAACGAACCTTCGAGAAAACATATAAAAAGTGGCTAATAATAATAAAAAAGTTACAAAATTCGGCTCTAGTACAAAGGAGGGCGTAAAATTTTATGCCTCTATGAATCGATGGCAGTTCGAATAGACAATGGAATTCTTTTATTTGAACACCAATTTATAAAGTTGGCGACGTGAGTCGACTGGGAGTGCTCTGCTCGTCCTCATTAGAACGGGTTATTTTCTTCAAATGGGATATCGGTACTGAATCTGAGGGAAAGTAGCTGAATAAAAGCTGTATCGAATTTTAATAGATTGTATATGGGCATATTGTTTATTTTTTATAAAGATTGTATTCCAAAGACTTGACAAGCCAGAAGACCCTGTCGGAAGACACCTTTACTGACAGCTTTGCAGACACAAAATGGTTTGTTTGTCGGACACCAAGTGACCGTCAAGGCGTTTAAAGACGTAGTCCCGCTCACGTTGTATTTTTTTACCATTTCTTATTTTATTATTTAGTTTTAGAATAAGAGCCCAAAAGTGTGTTCATTTTTAAAAATATATACCATATAAATAGCTAAGTACTAATTTTAATCAATTTATTAAAAGTAGTTATTAGGTACCTATCGAATACAAATAATAATTATAACAATAAAATTTTATATGTAGATAAATAAATAAATATTTCTGAAGATTACATTATGTACTAAATTGTTAAATCAATTTATTAGGAAATATGAGAGAGATCCAGAATTTTAAAGAAACTTGCGTACTTAGGTATAGATCTAAAGAAGACGTGACGACATCATAAAAATTATTCACTCGTGTCATATAACCAAATCTGTCTATCTTTATGGCCAATCCAGACTCCTCAAGCCTTTAGATAGAAATCAGCGGCAACCAGTCTTGAGAAAAAGATTATTTTATAGGTATACCTACTACTCTCTTATGATAAAAGTATAAGTAATCGTATTCAACAATCGATCACTATAATAGAATGATAATAAAAAAAAGCCAAAAAAAACGACATTCCCATACTAATTTTGACGACCTCCGTGGCGTAGTGGTCAACATGCTAGTCCGCCACCCAGAGGTCTCGGGTTCGATCCCCGGTCAGGGCAAGTTGGAAAATGGACTTTTTCAAATTGTCCTGGGTCTTGGATGTGTATCTATATATGTATTTGTTATGAAATATAGTATCGTTGAGTTAATATCCCATACAAGTCTCGAACTTACTTTGGGGCTAGCTCAATCAGTGTAATTTGTCCCTATATATTTATTATTTATTTCCATACAAAAGTGTACAGCCACACTTTTGTATGGAAATGCCGTTTTTAGCTGTTATTTTAATTTCGTTATACTATAGTGGTTTAGTATAGCCCGTGGTTCGATTTTTACAGATATGTCCCTTCCACGTTGTATGAACTAAATCTTTGATTTTAGTTTCAGTTGCTGATACTTTATTTTGAACAACATTGAAAATGGGATAGTATACCTACATACGTATAATATAATACGTGCATTTTATTCAAGATAAACTGTTTTTACCCTGCACTGTATATTTATACAGTCTTTTACCTCGCCCTTTAGAAAAACCAGGGAAAAACAAAATGAAATCCGCCAAGAAAACGCCGTGTCAGCTCTTTACTACTTTTCAGTAACAGCACTGTAAAAAATATGCGGTTTAGTATAATTTCAACTGTATTAAGATAAAAGTATCGCTTACGTAGTGCTTTTCCCTCGCGACTTTTTATTTTATTTTACTTTCAGTATGATTTCAGCAAGTTTTCAGCGTAAATTATGAATTTACGCCTGAATGTAAGATAGTATTTTAATAATTAGAGGACTTATAGGTATTTATTCATTTTTGTAGTTTGGGGGGAAGTCGGTTTTTAGCTTTGAATGAGTATTTCCTATTTCATTCAGTATTATGTAAAGACTAAACAGGGACAATAGAAATTATTTCCCTATTCTCTAATACCCTAAACTTTTTAAAGTCGATAGCTCTTACAAGTATTTTGATTGTTTAGTCGTACCTATTTAAAAAGAGACCAACACCGTATTATACATATGTAAAGCAATTTCACAACACGCTCATAAAAGTCAAAAGAGAATATTATTACATCGTAAATATTGCTCTTACGTCCCGACATTGTTTATGAATGGGTGCTGTTTTGAAGAGTTCTGTCGATGACCCAGACTGAAGCACATACCATTTTCTTTGTCTTACTTTGTATTTATTATCAAAGGAACTGCTTACAATGTAAGTTCAAAGATAGGGCGTTCTAGTTCTAATGTTTATTAGTATTAGTTTGGAACGTACTTTAGGTAGAGATAGGGTCCAATGTGGGTCAAATCGTTAAAACTTTCGTGATCTTGGTGAATAGTGACAAAAAATTTTTTTGGCTCCTCAATAATAATCTTAATAATCGGAATCTTCCCAGCAGTGGCCGTTCCGAAAAAATAATATTTAAAAAAAAACAGCCAAGTGCGAGTCGGACTCCGGCACGAAGGGTTCCGTACCATTATCTATAAATCACGTTTTTTGTATGGGAAATATTTATTTTACTTTAATTTTTTTATTTATACATACATACATACATACTGTGCATGCGCAGTGTAGGACACCCACCTGCTAGATGGTCAGACGACCTACGTAATGTTGCAGGAAGGCGCTGGATGCAGGCAGCTTCCGATCGGTCGTTTTGGAAATCCTTGGGGGAGGCCTATGTCCAGCAGTGGACTTCCTGTGGCTGATATGATGATGATGATGATGACATACATACTATCACGTCTTTATCCCTAATGGGGCAGACAGAGCATTTTTATTTATTATTAAAATAAAAATACAACTGAGTATTTTGTGAAGATTTCAAGTGCCTACCTGTTGCCATTATTGATATCGAGCAAAAAAGGACAAAAAATCGCGTTTGTTGTATTGGAGCCTCCCTCAATTTGTTTTAAGTTTTTTTTTTTTTATAATATATATAGCGGCAACAGAAATTCATAATCTGTGACAATTTCAACTTTCTGGCTTTCGCGGTTCTTGAGATACAGCCTGGTGACAGACAGACGGACAGACAGCGAAGTCTTAGTAATAGGGTCCCGTTTATACCCTTTGGGTCTCTCACTCTCTTATTATTAAAGAGCTAAGCTCTTGTCTGTGGAGCAACCAATGCCTTCCATCTCTCTCTGTCTAAAGTCAACTCCTTAATATCCTTGTATGTTGAAACATTAATCTGATTCTTTACTTATTTTATAAAACTATCTCGAGGTCTTCCTTTGCCTCTTCTTCCTTCGATTTTCCCCTCCAATATTACTTTTAAAAATTCATCATGTCTTATTAGGTGTCCTAACATTTTCTCTCTCCTAGTATTAATAGTTTGTAGTAGTTTTCGTTTCTCTCCAACAAGTGCCAGCACCTCCTCATTAGTTTTCTTTTCCGTCCAGCTTATGCCCTCCATTCGCCGCCAGCACCACATCTCAAACGCTTCTAATCTAGCTCTCCTTCTTTCTCATTGTCCATGATTCGCAACTCGCTCACATTTAGGGAAATTAGAACGGTGGTTTCCCAATTTGCCTTCCGTACCGCAGTGCTTGCGTTTGACAGAAACCCTTCCAGATCTTCGGCCTTCTGCCAATACTGTCACCACTGCTGCCTAGTGACAGAGGAATGCTTATTTACTGGCGGCATTAATTCGCCATGACGCAGAGTCGTCATAGAACCTATATGGTATTTTTTAGGTAAGCCCGCCCTACTGGACTTCCCAACACGTTCTGCTAACCCTTTGGGTACGGAACCCTAACAGTGACCTTCCATAAAAGATAAATTTATCCTACATTAAATAAAAAAAAATGACTTTGACTTTGATTAGAAAGATTATTAAAAGTATGGTACACGTCTTTTGCCTGTTCTATATATCTAGTAGTAGTAGATAATCTAGTTGACGGACTAAATAAATTAAAACATTTTTTACGCAGTCCACATCCTCAAAATACTTAATAGTCCCCCTTTTCGATAGGTACAAACGTAGTCTAGCAGAGAAGTTGCATACGTATGTAGTAAGTATGTCTAGACATATAACTGGTTTTCGAGAGTAAGATAATGAACTTGAAAGAAAATATATAAGGGGGTAGGAGTTTTCCATACTGATGATCAAAAATTAAATGATAAACTATATTGTCTTTCAAGTTCATTTTTTGACTGTGAAAACCGGTTTATATGCCTAGATATTTGCATTTATTGTTATTAAACAAACTACTTATAGCACTGTGCTCTATCTAAAACTTTTATCTTCTTAGCGATTCAGAATCATCATCAGGTCGTTTTGTCTCCACTGCAGGAGTACGACCCTCTCTGTACTACCCGAACCTAACTTGGCCAGAGCTGCCAGAGGTCTTGGCCTACACTCTCCACGCTGGCCAGACGGCTTGGAGAGGTCTCATTGATGTTTACAAGCTTTGTTTAGATTGTATTCCCTAAGTCGCCTGCTACGACATCCACGGGAGGTCTTGGGGTGGCCCTATTCTACTCTGCCGGAAACCACACGGCAAGCGATTCAGAATGGCTTACTTTTATTGCCATTTCGAAGCGAAAGGATCTGCTTATCTGTAATACCGACTGGCTGACGGCCAAGCATAAGGGTGCGCCGGACGTAGACTGAGCTTTCCCAGAACGCCATTGACATTGGTTGTTACCTAAAACCATGTCAGATGCCTTTAAGGCGGTTTAAAAACTCTGACACTAGTTAGTCACTAACACACACGATAAGAAGAAGTACGTCATGCGGGAAGACTCCTTTCATGCACCCCATAAAAGATAAAGACGTAATTCTGTATGTTTAAGATTTTCGCGAAATTCATATTGTCTGAAGGCCGTCCGATATTGCAACAGAAGTGGGTTACGAGGTCTATAATAAAAGCGGCAACACACATGTTCGCATTCGCATTGTTTTATAAGCCCCAGACACAAATAGAGAAAGTACAGATGCGGTCATGTATAATAGGGTTGACAACAGGGTCCGAAAAGTATAATTGTAATTAGTCCGTCTTTTAGATTATCCAAAAATAATGGACCCGTATTTTTCAGTTTAGCAAAAAAGTAGAAATTCATAAAGATACGGAGCGTTAAAGTTCCGGAGTCGGGGCTTGCGACGTCACTCGTGCTTAAGTGTGACGTCACGCGACATTTCAATGCGCTGTATCTTTGTCATTTTTGGTTTTTCAGAGAAAAGAAAATACGTGTACAATATTTTTTAATAATCTAACCGATCGACCAAAGTTATTTTTCCATTAGTCATGCCTATTCCTTCAAGACCTATTCTGCCTTCCTATTCCTTGCTGATGCAAAGAAAAAACGCAGACTACTTCTCTTTCTATGCAAGTCGTAATCTGAATCATTTTAATTGCGATTTGGGTAGCGACCAAGTTCCATAATAAAACTCGCCGCAAAATGTCATAGAAAATATTTGACGTCATAGATTCTTGGAGTCAAATAGCGCTCTTAATATAATTTCTTCTGCAATTCATGTTGTAGGTACCTACTAATTTAAGAAGTGACTATGAAGTAAAGTGTAATATATGTACAAAGTAAAAAGCAATAAATGATTTAATTGAATGATAAATGAAAAATTACGTTGAAAATGGCATAAAATAATATTTTTTATCATGACAAGCGACATTATTTTGTGATCTTTTATTTTAAAGTAAGAAGTTACATTAGGAAGTTTTCGCCCAATTAGGAAGTTGCATCTTTGCGCGCCCTCTGTCTGTCCTTACCGCCAACTGTTATGTTATCCTTCTTTTACCTCTTTCTTTTGTACTCCAGAGATTTATGGTGGGTTTCCTAGGCGCAATAAAATATGCCGGATTTGTAAACCATTAAACGCTGAGAGGTTCGGAGTTCATGCCCACTATTTGGTGCTCTTAAGTGATTTTTACCAGTTTTGAAAGACCTATTTTGATAGAAAATGCTTGATCTTTTCGGCGTTTTTCATTTTATTTTTATATCAGACTTACTGAGTTTAATTAAGCATGTAGGAATTTAATTTTTATTTTATTTTGTTATTAAAATTGTCATAATTCAAGTGTCAACAAAATGTACCTAGATATTAAAATATTTGCTACAGAAATATTTTATTATTGTCACAGCATACATATTCACAAGGCATATGAATATCATTTCTACGTAGATATGCAAACCGTATCCACGTAGAAACGATCATACAACTTAGGTCAGTCGGGTATTCATGTACGATATGCCAACAGCAACTCAATCATAAAATAAAGGGAACAGAGTTAAGTAGCACACATAATATTATGCAGACACTGAGGTACTCGTAAGCACTCTTTATGGAAATGCTTAAAGTACTAATATGTATTCTGTGCTTATACTTTAAAAATATTTATTTGTGAATTATACGATAACTGTGACTTTTGTAATTCGCGACAAAAAGCTGTATTTTTTCGCGATTCCGGAGATAGTGTCATAGTCCAGTTACATTGATTCACTGACAAAACCTGAATGGAAGGTATCTACGAGTATATCTTTTTTGATTAAAACTAATGTGAGACACAGACATTTTTAAAATGAGTTAATTGGTTACTCACGTATAGAGTCAGCTACCGACATGTTTTGACTTCATCCGAAGGTCATTATCAGGGCGAAAATGACTAAAGGCCCGTATACCACACAAGTGTGTCGCGAGCCGGTGCAGTGTACACTGTACGGGCCTTTAGTCATATTTTGTCAGTTGAAAATGGATATGATCAATGAAAAGTGACACTTTTTTGTGACGTTTTATTTTATGAACTGAATCAATCAAACCGAATCAATTTTTTTTAGTCATCTTCCTAATTGAGTTATCTCTTTGGACCTTCAGCTTTTGTGTTATAACGATGTTACGTCCTCTAGGACGTGTGCGCCGCTCGCCGACTGACCCATTAAGCTGATTCTGCTGAGACATGTGCACTGAGGGTCTGAGGTCATTCGATTTAGTTCGTATCTTGATCGATTTTGAAATGTTTGTAAATAGCAGGTATTTACAAATAAGAACGTTATTTAATGTGGAAGGGACATGTCCTTTAAAAATCGAACCACGGGCTATACGGGTCAAAACAACAGTCAAAAAATAAAATAATAATTGGGCAAGTGCGTGTCGGGCGACGCGCAGTGTAGGGTTCCGTAGTTGCGAATGCCAACTTTGAGTTCTTGCCACTAAAAACGTCTAAAAACTAATATCTATTGAATTTGTATGAAAATGTCTTTTTTCAAGTACATTTTATAATATATTATATATATAATATATACATAATATATTTATAATTTGTATACCCTACTTGGCTCTGATAGTTTTCCTTCAAACAACATTATATATGCTACAATTGTAATTTTTTTCACGTGGCCATATATAACCGTTTAACAGATAGAGGGGGGGGGGGGCACTTGACTCGAACAAAAATTTGAACTTTAAACCACAATATTTCAGAATCGGATCCCTAAATCGAAAAATGGTGTTGACAAGCTAACAATATTTTTGAAAGATTTATGAACAATACCCCGCTCAATGTGTTTGTCGAGAAAAAAAATATTGACTACGTCTTTACTTGTATGGCAGCTACACTGAAAAATTTTTTTTCCCGTATTTTATTTTACGACTTTTTCGCCATAATTAATATACATATCCATGCCAAATTACAGCTTTCTAGTACTTATAGTTTCTCTGTAGGACCGTGGACAGACAGACAGACAGACAGACATGGCGAAACTATAAGGGTTCCTTGTTTACTACGGAACCCTAAAAAGTCGACATTCCCATAAAATTGCCCGGGCAGCTGCACACTTTAGTATGGTAAAGCATTTTTTTTTTGTTATTTTACCTTTAATTCCATTATACTGTAGTGATCTAGTATAGCCCGAGGTTTAATTTATTGCGAATATGTCCCTTCTAGCTTGAGCTAGCCCCAAAGTAAATTCAAGACTTGTGTTATGGGATATTACTCAACAATACTATATTTTATATATCTATATAAATAACATATAGGTAAACATCCAAGACCCAGGTCAATCTGAAAAAGATCATTTTTCATCATGACCTAACCGGGGAACCCAGGATCTCCGGTGTGGCAGCGTGGCATAATGAACACTAGGCCACAGAGGTCGTCAAAACGAACAAACGTACGTGGATACTTTGTCTGCTTTTTGATAAGCAGTGAACATCTACCAGTCAACGTCTCGGTTATTTCGAGAGACGAATGATATCGGATTTCAATATTTCCGTAAATTCCTCCCGCCGGAAACCCGAGCCTGGCACACGAATATTTTTAAATATCAATGCATCTTGCACGTGTTCGTATGGAGATGGTACATGGGTGAACTACTAATTTGTATATTACGTGATATATTACTATACTAACTATAAACCAAATACTTATTCTTGAATATAAACTGCATCTAAATAAACGATTGTCGCCTAAAACTAAATATCGAAGGTAAAGAAGTTATTAAATACTTCGCACTCCTCATTTTGGTTGCCTGTAAAGAGATTGCTTTGGCGATAAGGTCGCCTCTTGTACCTCATTACTTATGTTGTCCTTATTTTTTAAGTATTACAAAATTGAAAATGTCTTTTGGTGCCATAACACACTCCACGCTGGCCAAACGGGTTGGGGAAGTCTTATTGATGATCATAAGCTTTGTTTAGCTTGTATTTCCTAAGCCGCCTTCTACGACATCCACGGGAGGACTTGGAGTAGCCCTATTCTACTCTGCCGGAAACCACACGGCAATAGCTTATTTAGCTATATACAATGACCTTTTTAATTAAGTACAAATATTTTAAGGGATGGTTCAGTCCATCATTTTGAACAACTTTTCCCAATGATTGTAGATTGAAATACAAAAAAAAATTGGTTTTCATACAAATCGAAGTAGTCACGTGATATCATTACTATCGAAAATGATTTTTTTTTCGTATTTCGATATACATTTATTGGGAATAGTTGTTCAAAATGATGGACTGAATCACCCCCTAAAATATTCGTACTTAATTAAAAAGGACATTGTAGAATTAGTCTATTATTTCTTTTTTTTACAAGTCTTATAAATGAGCGGTAGACAGTTAAGTCATTTACCCAAAAAAAGACTTGATAGGCCAAACGTTAATCCGTTAATTCTATTTCCTTATTGCCCTCTTTAGCCGAGGTGACTTTAGTCAGTTTTTACTGGATTACGCTGTATCCACTTTCTAACCGCAATAAATTAACTCGACAGTTTAATCTCCATTTCCAAGGTTGTTCACCTTCAGCATTGCAACACGCAAGCTCTTGTATTATATTTACAAGAATTTCTTACATGAATGGTATAAAGAAGAGTCGTATAGAAATTTGTAATAACTTTCTCTTTAGTTATTGCATACTCGTATTTGTTCAGAGATATAATTTCTTCGTAAAAACAAAATATTTTAATAAGCGCATGCTTTTATTGTGTATTGCATGCCTCATAAGCGAAGCGTTGAGGTGGGTACTACTGTCACTTCGCGCAAAACATCTGATTTTTCAAACTTAAAATGTCTTTATGTATCATACATTGCACTTGTAAGATAATATATACACAGACATATTAAGAAAAAAACACTATTTTTAACACTCATGATATTTTTGATGTCATTTTTGTTATTTAAACTAGTTAAAAAACAGTTTTAAAAAGTTCTGTCTTGGACGTCCGTGTGTCTGTATGTGCGGAGGCTTTTCTTGTTAACACGATAACGACTGAAATACTTTACTAATCGAGTCTTTTTTTTTCTCTTACGCTTGAGTATGCTCAGGAATAGAACCCTTTCATTTTCAGGGTCTGATTCGATGTGGTTTAATTGTTATTAAATAAACAACAAAAAAATATCGACTGTTCTTCATAGTTTTAGTATATCTATATATATCTTTATTTTTCTATATGCGTAAGAATTAAAAAAAAAGTTATGGACCCTTTGAGGCGTGCTCTTTTGGATTTTCCAAACTTATCTATGTTTATAGTACTTGTCAAGACAAGTAAAAAGTCCACCTCTCAGGTCTATCATTAGATCTACTCTATGTCACCGATTTTATTTTGAAAACAACTTATTTACGTATACAAATAGTTACGTGCATGCGAGGGTTTGCTAGCGAGAGTAAAAGATGTAAGTATAAATAACTTTTTGAAATATTAAACTTTTTGTACAAGCTTTTATTGTGAGGCTAAAACAGTTTAACAAATGAAATAAGCCCAAACTCAATGGAGTTTCGACGCCTTCCAACCTAAAAGACTCTAGGCATCGTCTACCATAAAGTGCTCGTCAATACAAGTCAAACGAGTCCTACTCAATGAGGTGATGTTGTTTTATAATAACTGTGTTCCATCAAATATCTCCCGGCTCCATCATCAGAACAGCTCATTGACTTTATATTATTGTATTGTCATCCGACTTACACCAGTATACAAAATTTCAGCTTAATCGGTTGAGTATTAACTGGTTGAAAATCGATTTGCAAGATTTAACTTAAAAAAACATTCATACGTACATACATACAAAAAACACTGCAATTTAAATAAAAGCTTGTAATTTTTTTTTTAATCTTAAGGGTACTATATTACATTGCATTCTAAAACTAGCATGCGTCAACATAAATTTTAAGCGTTCATTACTTTAAATTTGTCCTAAATAAGGAGACTGTCTCATAAATTTAGAGGGCAGCCGCGGTGCTAATACCGCGCTCGGAAACAGGGTTTCAGGATTAAGGTGGAAGGAAGAAGACTTAAGAAAATATTACCTAAGTGCTTCCATGGTCTGGGAGAAAATGAAAATGTAGAATGTACTTTTCTAGTTGTACAGTTGCTTTGTGAACGGCCACTGTGCGAAAATTAAATATATCCTATCCTACTTCCTACTAATATTATTATCGCGAAAGTTTGTAAGTATTGATGAATGCTTGTTACTCTTTCACGTAAAAACTAGTGTTGCAAGCAATAGTATAAAATATCGATAGTTTATCGATACTATCGTGACCTTGGAAAACAGTAACAATATCGATATTACTATCGATAGTATCGATAGTTTTTAATTCATACAAAGCTACTATTTGTATAAAGAACTATCGATAGTATTGTTTAATATCGATACTATTGTAATATCGATAGTAATTTTAGCTATCGATAGTATTTCATGCAAATAGTAGATACAGTATCGATACCATCGATAGTATCTAAATCTAATACCATCGATACTATCGATAGTTATACCTTTCATCAATAGTATTGCAAACTATTGGCAATCGATAGTATCGATAGTATTAATACTATCGATAGTCATTGATATTATGACTGTTTTTCAAGGTCAACTATCGATAGTTATGCAACGCTAGCAAAAACTACTGAATGGATTTTAATTAAACTTTACATTAATATAGCTAATACATCAGAATAACACATAGGCTACTTTTTATAAAGATATTGTGTGATAATCCTGCGCCCACGACTACGTCTGTAGTCGTGGGCATCAGCCTTACATACACCATATCGTATAAAAAAGGAAAATAGTGACTATTGTTTTTGCAGAATAAATTCTGCTCTCTTTACCCCATCAGGGGTAAAGACGTGATAGTTCGATAAGTATGTATTAATTTCGCTTTAGATCAGTCAATAAATTCACTCTAATATTTACTAATTTTATGTATATCTAAATAGACCAATAAGTTATTATAACAAACAAACTTACTTAATATTTTTCCATCTTTAAAACATTTCTTCATTAACTAAAAGAAATGATGTTCGAGCATCATTTGGCGTCATTAGAGGACATTCCTGGCTTATGGTTGTTCCCATTTGGCTGAATCACAGTCATCATCATTACCAAGAGTGCTCCAGACTTGTGGTGGGCAGGGAGTCCATAATTTGTACAGATAAATATGTAAGAAAAACTTATTATAAAAAAGTTTGTTTTGATTTTACTGTGTGTGTAAATGGTCAAGATTGGTGTTAGTAAATACATCTGACATAGCATGACGACTGCCATACAATGATGACAGCTGGGACATACATGTCTTCCACTGACCTCCATATTGTATATATAGAGGTCAGTGATGTCTTCCGAAGCGAAGGAACTCGAGATATTTTTATGACACCTAGCCAAGTGCGGGCCACGCTCGGTGTCGCTTCACTTGCAAAAGCTCTAATATTGCACATTCCCGCTGCATTTGTATATTTTCATTATTTCCTCATATAAGAAGTTTTTTATTATTTGTAAACGGCATTCTGAGACATTGCGGCAAAGGATTTGATTAATCTTTTTGACCCTCTACTAAATGTTTCCACGGTTCCTACCTTTACTGGTATAACGAATAAATGTATACGGAATACAAACAAATCACACAGATTGAGTTAGCCTCAAGGTAAGTTCGAGAATTATGTTATGGGATACTAACTCAACGATACTATATTTTATAACAAACTAGCTGGCTTCGCTCCCCGTCGGAATTTCGGGATAAAAACTACCCCATGTCCTTCCCTGGGTATCCAACTATATTCATATCAAATTTAATCTGAATCAAATAAAACAAACAAATAATCAGACTGACTTTCGCAGTTATAATATTAGTAGGATAGGACAGTAGGTTACTTAAGTAGGATACTTAAGTAGATAAACGAAGAGAAGATAATATACCTTGTGATTTTCATTTTCCGATTTTGACTAAAAGATAAGAAGATAAATGTTTTATTTTTAATTTAACAACGCATATACTGGACAATGACTCAATAACGTGCACAGCTCATTGTAGTTGAAGGACAATCTATTTTCATCTCGAGCGGATCCACGGCACATCAGTAGTGAATGAAGCTCAAAGCGCTGCACACGTACTTGGCAAGTGTTGCACTGACAAGATATATGATGCACTTTTCTATTTTACAGTGTTACCAGCTTCCGCTTTATTTTGTGCTTTACTCGATTCGGGCGATAAATTGCAAAAATGTGTTTAGAAGTGGCTATAGTAACGATTTATAAATTGCTAGCTGTGCCCGCGGGCTTCGCTCCCCGTTAATTTCCCCCCGGGAATTTTAGGATAAAAACTGTTCTATATCCTTCTATGAGTCTCAAACTATTTCTATACCAAATAGTATAATTTCATCTAAATAGGTTCAGTGGTTAAAGCGTGAAGAGTTAACAAAAAAACAAACTTTCTTTCGCATTTACAATATTAGGTGGGATTACTTGGGATTGTTTGGATTGGGATACTTACTTAGTATTGTTATAAGAGTAAATATGGCCTTACATAATGTACTGGAACTATAAGGGTAAATTCAGTCCATGATACTTAACAACGTTCATACATATATACAACTATCACGTCTTTATTCCGAACGAGGCAGACAGAGCATTTGGGGTCTTGCGTCTCTGAGCAGACAGTGCCCAGGGCTGCAAGAAACAAAGGCTGCTTTTAGCGTTATATTGAGACAGGAGATGGAAATCGAATCAAATATAGTGATTGGTCGTTAGAAGAGAAGCAGCTGGTTACATTCTAAGTTTTTTTTTCTCGCAGAACAGAATAAAAGAGTACAGAAAGGGTAAAAACTTTTCCCAAGGATTATTTAAAAAAAAATACCAGATTTGTAAGTTAGGTTAAAGAAAATACAATTTGATTTACAAAGACTTAGATTTAGGTAGCCCATTAAAAGTATTAAAACTGGTTTGTTTGTTTTTTAAATCAGTATTTATTTAGGGGTCTTAATTTTGAAAAACCCTTACTCACCACCGGGCGGGACTAACGAGCGTTAAACCGAGATTAACTCCCTTGAGTTAATCATAAATTATGTTTATGAGTGCTGGGTCACTGCCCTACATTTTGCTGACAAAGTTCCTTATTAAAGAAATTCTAATACGCAACTGGAAGAGTTTATGAGGCAATGTTTGCCGACCAATTTGTTTTTTTTTTTTTGGTTTCGAAGGAAAACGTAATGAATATAATTTTTCAATATTAAAAACCAATTTTAACACCAAAGTACACAATCGATTTAGATAAAATATCTATGGGCACCTAACAATAATGCCCTTTTAAACAAAAAAGAACATTCTAAATCGGTTCAGGCGTCTTCAAATCGGTGAACATACATAAAAAATAGCGACGAATTGATAACCTTCTCCCTTTGGAAGTCGGTTAATTAAATGAAAACAGACATGGCACGTATGTAGGCAAATGAAAATACTTATATGGTGCTGACGTATATAAAGAGGGTGTGGAGGAAGAAGAAGAAAAAAGTACTTGCCATGTCTCCCTATCCACAGTTATACTTTTGATTTCCCTTTACGATACTGCCCTTCTTCTTGTTTTTCGACTTTTCCTTATATTATGTTTTTTTATTCAAAAAGGAAATTTTTAACAACTCAAATCAAATACTTTTATCTAAATGTCAAAACAAACTTTTTTGACTTTTGACTTTTGAAACATTTTATAAGGATTTGTATGAAATAAAGACTAATGACGTCATAGTTTCTTGGAGTCAAATAGCGCTCTTAATATCAGATTTCCGCAAAAATACATATTAAATCACGTTGATAACGGATATGATCAATGACAAGTGACATTATTTTGTGACGTCATATTTCAGACCCAGGAAACTTTCCATAATGATCATGTCGCATTATATTATGTTAGGATCAAAAACTTCTCCGTTTGTCCTTTACTCTGTATAACTTAAACCTTCCATACGTCTCCAACACCACATTTTAAACTCTAAATGCACGAAACATTTAGAACATAAGTTTAGTTTAGTATTTAGAACATCATATTGTGATTGGATACTATTTCCTACCATCTGATCGCCCTCAAACAATATTAAAGAAAATTACCAAGGTAACTTCTTTCTTTACTGTCTGGCAATTTTACGGTTCATGGTGAGTATAACGACATTTAAACGGATATTAGCCGCAGGAAACACCGTCGAATAAAAATTAAGTTTTAGAATGAAAATCGTTTGTGAAGATATTAAATGTTATAGAAATAATTATTAGGTTATCTTAGGTGTTTCAAGTTTGCTGATGTGTTCATCATCATCATCATCAGCTTTCAAAAACTTAGTGATAAGCATAGGCCTCCCTTTGTCTGTATCATCCGGTTTTTAACCCCAGACAAAAAAATGGAGTTTGTTTGTTAAAAATACGGAAAAAACAACACTGAAAAGTATGAATTATCCAATTTAAAGGAAAACAGAGATATCATTTAAATTTTGTCTTAACCAAGCCCTAGATAACCCTTTTAACTATTTTATGAACTAGTTTAAAGTGAGAACGTGAAGCTTTTCTACGCACATTTGCGAAAAAAGAAAAGCTTCAAGTTCTGTAGCCATTTACAAACAATGTATATATTTTTGAAATGTGCTTATTTAAACTTTGTACCCCACTTCATATCCAAACAAAATTTTTTTTTTCACTCGTACATTTTTCTAAATCTGCAGCTCCATACATTTTGGAACGGTAGGTATTTAATTTTGTATGGAGCTGCCGATTTTTTTTGTGATTTCAGGAATGGGAGAAACCGATAAATGGAACATACTCAAGCTACCCAACATTACCTTCACGGATCGGACAAAATTTTTTTTTACATATTGCATAATTTTTTTGCATACATGTTGAAGCCAATCTTACCTAGACAATACCAAATTTATTAACATTTGTGAAAATGGATAAGCGGTTCGGATGCTACACTGGAACACACATAAATATCCACATACTCGTACACACCTACTTAAACATACATACATAGACTGCTTAAATCATTACCCTACCTTTTGGCTATTTCATAGTCGGGTAAAACACCGCCTGCTACGGTGAAACACACATAAATATCCACATACACACCTACTTAAACATACATACATAGACTGCTAAAACACCGCCTCAGAATAGATTGTTTGCCTATTTACCTTCCCATAGCAACAACACGCATGTAAAAGGTTGCATCGAGGTGTGACCAGAAGGAAGGAGGGCGGACATCGTAAGCCCATTAGTGCTAATGCGGCGGGCACTGTACTGCACTTTGTTTTATAGGCTTCGTGAGCGAGGTTCACATTAGTCGAGATGGCGAGTCGAGTAGGACATTTGGCAGTTCATATTTTTGAACAAATAGTTTTGGTTTAGTAGTTAGTTAAATCAATTTTGTTTGTTATTTCAGTTCTTTGTTAAAATAAACATTAATGAATACTTAAAATATGTACATATAGCATCTAATCTCTAAAATCACATCGAATTCCTAGCAAATATAATTTAAACTAACTGCCCCGGCGATGTTACCCGCGCCTTAAGTATCCTATGTGTTAATCCCGGCATCAGCTTTCTGCATACCAAGTTTTATCAAAATTGGTTCAGCCGTTTGCGCGTGAAGAAGTAACAAACATACACACACTCACATACTTTCATCTTTATAATATTAGTGTTATTAAAATAATACATAAGTATAAAAAACAGAGTAATTATGTAACTTCTTTTCATATAGTAACTAGATGACAACTTTTTAACTGCATTTTAGCAATTTAACTGCAAATAAACTTTCTTATCAGTATGTATGATTTGTAAATGTACGTGTAAAAAGCCTTGTTATCCAAAACTCTCTCTCTCTCTCATCTGAGCGTTTTCCCAGTTGCATTCTCAGTTGCAATGCTGAGAAGCCCGGGGTCCGCTTTCCGACTTTTTCTTCTCCACTTCGCACGGTCTTGAGGCCTTGTTATCCAAAACTGATCACATTTATTTTGACATTTATAATTGTCACTGGACTCGCCTCTCACACTCGTCTAATGTGTACTCAGACTTAACGACAGTGACAGTAGTGGAACTATTTCGCTGGGTGCAGTACAGTAGTGCAATGACTTTGTCTATTAGTTTTGTAGAACACAGGAATAGGTAGATAAAAAAGGGAAAGTTAACATTGTAAGTGACAAGTGTCTTCTTAATGTCTTTAACAGTAATTAACTTTATAACATCTTTTTAGACGAAAAGCAAAATAAAAATTTTGTTACTTTTCCTTAGTAAAAAACTTTTTACGGTTCCGTAGTAAACAAGGAACCCTTATAGTTTCGCCATGTCTGCCTTTATGTCTGTCTTTTCGCGGTTTTACTCAGAGACTGCGAGCTGTGATTTGGCATGTTTATCTACAGGTATATTATTCGTAACACAAAAGGGGTAAAATAAATGTTTTTTTTTTTGTCATATCTCCTTACCTCCAGGTTTGCCAACGAGCAATGGAGCGCAGCGTATTGGGCCTGCGTCTTATAGACAAAGTGCGTAATACAGAACTGCGTTCTCGAACACGAATTGCAGATGTAGGCGTACAAACTGCCAAACTAAAATGGAACTGGGCGGGACATGTCAGTCGAATGCGACCGGAAAGGTGGGCAAAATTAACAACATTTTGGTTACCAGAGGGCCGCCGGTACAGAGGTAGACCCAGAACCAGGTGGCGAAACGATCTAGATAGGTTTTTGCGTGGATGGGAAGAGCTTGCAGCAGACAGATATAGGTGGAAAGACAAGGGGGAGGCCTTTGCCCAGCAGTGGGACATAATAAAAGGCTAGTAAAAAAAAATCTCCTCACCTCATACATGTAAAGTGGGAGTATTTTTTTTTCTAATCAATTGTGCCCAAATTCGATTCGGGTTTATGTCAAAGTGAGTTCAAAATAACCGCTCATCCGTTTAGGAGCTACAATATGAAACGGACACACATCGAAATACCCCTTTTTGGTATCAGATTTTTTTTATTTAAACTAACAATATATATTATTTGTTTCAGGTAAGCTCCAGCTACTACAGCTAATATCTTCAAAAGAAGAAGCTTTTCTACATCGATGGAAAAGCC
Source organism: Acrobasis consociella (assembly GCA_963555685.1). Taxonomy (NCBI): domain Eukaryota; kingdom Metazoa; phylum Arthropoda; class Insecta; order Lepidoptera; family Pyralidae; genus Acrobasis; species Acrobasis consociella. The sequence continues at coordinate 5,979,186 of OY743114.1, forward strand.
CTAAGTATATGAAGCTAGACAGCCACCATGGGCGTGCCCAGAAGGCTGGCAGCAATACAACCTAACAAGACAATAATTCAAACAAATAATTGATCAAAACTAAAATCCGACTTCACCCCCAAGCTACACAACCGATTTTGATAAAATTTCTATGCCTCGAAAGTATAGCCTTTCAAACAAAAACAAAGAATTTTTCCAAATTGGTTCAGGTCTTCAAATAATCGGTGAACATACATAAAAAAAGATTAAAAAAAGACGAATTGATAACCTTCTCCTTTTTTGGAAGTCGGTTAAGAAATGGACAACTTTATTCGTGCTTATACAACGTGGAAGGAACATATCCATAAAACATCAAACCACGGGCTATACTAGATCGCTTTAATATGTACAATAAAATTTAAATAACAGTCTAATACAACAAAAAAAATTACATTTCCTTACGAAAGTGTGCAGCCCGGGCAATTTGTAAGGGAATGTCGATTTTTCCTTGTTTTTGTAACTATTATTATATTATCATTATACTAAGTATAGTAGTGATCTAGTATAGCACATGGTACGATTTATTTCAGGTATGTCCCTTCCACGTTGTACATTATAACGTTGGACGCCAAGAAAAGACACAAGTCTCCAAGTAGTTTGCTTTAGAAGAGATTGCGAAGTTTTAACAACTTGTGATGCATTCGGCTCAAGTTTTCTAAAGTTAATCTACTGCTTGCTGCTTGTTTAGAAGTTTACTTGTAGTTTGAGATTTACCTCGTAACTAGTTTTTGCTGGTTTTAGAGAGCATTTAACTGACTTCAAAAAGAGTTTCCATCTTGTACTTATTAGCATGGTATATAAAATAAGGTATTCTCTTCCCGAGACAGCTGATGACGTAGGTGGAACTTGACTACGTCATCAGTTTGATATGTTGCCACTGTGTGAAATTGAATTACCCGAGCGTAATGCATTTTTGAACTCTATATACCAATTTCGAATTAATAATCCGTTATATCAATTTATAAAATACTAGCCGAAGCCCGCGACTTCGTTCGCGTGGACTTTATGTCCCTGGAAAATGCTCATCAGGCTGAACAACTTTTACTAAGGCGGCATTTTTATGTCTCTTATACTTTTGCTGGACCATTATGGCTCTGCATCAGGCGTTCCATTTTCCAAAATCATTTATACCCTATATGTTGCCCAGGCTTAATAGCTATATAACAAAAAAAGTTTCATTCGAATCCGTCCAGTATTTCCGGAGATTAGCGTGTACAAACAGACAAACAGACAAACAGACAAACAGACAAACAGACATACAGACAAACAGACAAACAGACAAACAGACAGACATTTATAAAATATTAAATTGTTGAATCACGCGAGAATCGCGAGATACTAAATAGCTAAGTTACTTAATATTTTATTTAGTACTAGCCGAAGCCCGCGACTTCGTTCGCGTGGACTTTATGTCTCTGGAAAATGCTCATCAGGCTGAACAACTTTTACTAAGGCGGCATTTTTATATCTCTTTAGTTTAGCTGGACCATTATGGTTCTGCATCAGGCGTTCCATTTTCCAAAATCATTTATACCCTATATGTTGCCCAGGCTTAATAGCTATATAACAAAAAAAGTTTCATTCGAATCCGTCCAGTATTTCCGGAGATTAGCGTGTACAAACAGACAAACAGACAAACAGACAAACAGACAAACAGACAAACAGACAAACAGACAAACAGACAAACAGACAAACAGACAAACAGACAAACAGACATACAGACAAACAGACAGACATTGTTTTTAAAATTCTTACTCTATTACTACGTCTCCATCGCCCCCAATATTTTTTTTGGAAATATATTTAATGTACAGACACACTTTTTTTACTGTTTTATTATATGTATAGATAGATTCATGAACTTATTAAGAAAGTCCTTAAATTTCCTGAAAAGAACAATCAGTGGCAACGCTTTGTGACGTAGTCAAGTTCCATCTCGGGAAGAGAAAACCTGTTTTATTATACCATGCTTATTAGATACTAGCTGTGAACCGCGGTGTTACCCGCGCCTAAAGTAGCCTATGTGTTAATCCGGGGTGTCAGCTTCCTGCTTACCAAATTTTATTTTTGCGCGTGTAGAGGTAACAAATATACATACACGCTCACAAACTTTCGTCTTTATAATATTAGTGTTATAATTTGTTTTAAAGTGGTTGTGGCCAAGCCGTTTAGGCACCAGCTTTGCGTCTGTAAGAAGGTAGAAGTTGGATATAGCATATTAAAAAATGTGACCAGAAACTAAATATTTTTGTATGAACTTATAAGGGTTGTATTTGTACCTACTACACGAACTATCGATAAAGCTTAAAGCAGTAAGATACCAGTAGGTAAGACTAAGGTGAAATAACTTATAATTTTATAACAAACACAGTTCAAAATATGAAAAATAAAATTTTTCGATGTTCGGGCCGTGGTGATAATGGCTAATATATGTTTTGTATGAAATCTTATCTCATTGTCATATCGATCGCTCTTTTCAATCCTTTTTGATTTTTTAAAATTACTTTTATGTGTTTATCCCATCGACCCTGACGGTCGTGTCATAAGCTACCTTAGATGCCTTGAGGCGCAAATAAAAGTTTTCTACTTCCTGCAAATATTTTAGTTTAGAGAATACGATATTCTTATTTGTTTTGGCGAGTTAAGGCGTGGTTTAATAATAGTGCGGGGCCTCTTCCTGTGCACGTTTTGTTAGCAGTAAAAATTGCGTCTGTTGGCAGTATACCATAAGTCAATATATAGTTATATAACATATACATTATACCTCTTTACACCTTGTCCATTCGCCGTGTAGTTTCCGGTAGAGTAGTATAGGACCACTCCAAGTCTTCCCGTGGATTTTGTAGAAGGCGACTTAGGAAATACAATTTTTTTGTATGGCATTTTTCAAATGAAACTATCGATTGAATAACTATTGTTTTTTTCGGCAATACTAGTTTATGCAAAAGGTCACAATGAATCCATTTATCACTTTAATTACTTCATCACTTAGGAGTAGTAAGAAGATTAAGGGAATGGGTAAAATTTTAATCATGTTAATAGGTGATGAAGCTATCCTTTTTCCACACAACGAACACACACACAAAGTAATTCAAAATAACATTGTATATCCTTCTTCCATCTTAACACTCACGATCACACAAAAGTCGTGGCCTTTGGGTCTTACAGCCCTGGGCCCTGTTTACCCCGTCAGGAATACAAACGTGACAGTGTATCTGTATGCTGTACTAAGAAGTATAAGGTATTATAACCGTCCATAAATGACAACGAAATATACAATTATTACAATTTAATGTTATGCAAAAGCATAATTTAGCGTTTAGGGTCTTAATCCGACAATATGGTCGGGCACCAAATGTGTGTGGATACGGAATTTGGAAGCGATAGGCGGCTTTTGCAAGCTTAACTAAGATATCAAATAATCTTGAATGATAAAAAGAGCTATAAAATCAACGAACGGCCGCTTTCAGGCGTAAAAACCCAAAGTGATCAATAACTAGGTAATAGTGTACAACGTGGAAGGGACATACCCGTAATAAACAATATCAGTGATGTAAATAAAATTACAAGTAAATTAAACCATATCGTTTACTCTGAAAAAAAAACAACCCTTTTTTTTGGGGGATTAAAAAAACACAAATCTTAGTATAACGAACAATGCCCTACAAGCTCTACTAGTACCTAGTAAACAAGTTCTATATTTCCTTAAAACTGCGAGCCACTTCCCGACGCGGTCTGAACTGAACCTACATTATGTAGGTCGGTGCGTGCTGCTGCCGCGCCCTCTACGTGGGGTTTCTTTATCAACTGCTTATCCTCCGTCGTATAATGCACTCGTTATGTTATTACGACAAAGTCAGCCTTTATGTCTCTATTTTCGTAATGTTTGTTTATGACTACTATAAATATGAGGGTTAAGATGTTAAGCAGTGGGAAGTAACGTCAGAAGTTAGGTTAGGTATAATATTTTGATAAAAGTTATCTCTACAGTCACTAAAAATTTAGAATGAGTCCTGCAGATGTTGGAATATACAAAAATAAATTTGTCTGTCTCTAACTACAGGAAGTCTGTCCCTTTCTATCAGTTTCAATTTAAAAGTGAAACAAACAATAACATTTCAAAACTTTCATTGGCTTTCATAATCCAATAGCAGAAAGTATAATGTGTGAATTCAAAAAACTGAGTGTCTTGTAATACTTACAAAAATTGAAGCCCGAAAAAATTCCCAAAAACTTTGTGCCTAAAAAAGTTTGTGACAGTAAATGTTACACTTTTTTGCCTAGTCCCCATTCGCCAAGTGTCTTACAAGTCGTTACAAATACTGACTACAAATTTTCATTTAAGTAAGTACAAGTAAAAGTGTAATCTATACATATTTACGTGTAAAAATTTAAAGGAATTTATACTTTAATGTCAAGGGCCGGGCGCGAACTTTCTAAGCTTAATAAAGTTCAAGACTACATTCTCAACGCCGCAAATAGAAATAATTGTAGAGCTTGTTATGTTCTGAACCAACCAGTAATAGGGAATCGCTTATAAACCTAACATACGCAATTCACTATTACTTCAATATACTAAACTAATTTTTAGAATTTTCGTGCGTTCTCTTATCTGCTTCCTGGTTGCTTTTGACCAGGTCAATTTTGATTATTTTTTCCACCTTCTTGACCACCATACTACTTAAAGTGGTCTTTGGGTCTTACGGCCCTGGGCTCTGTCTAATTAGCGCCACAATAACCCAAGCTCTGACTGCCCCGTTAGGGGACTTATACATACTTCATAGAGTGGGCGACCGAGCTTTGCTCGGTTACATCTCAAACATTAACTAATTTTTTTTAAACTTGTCTAAAAACAATGCAAAATAAAAAATTATATATAAACTTAAACATAAAAAAAAAACAAAAGTAAGTCACCGAGTGGGATTCGAACCCGTAACACTCTTTCTAGCGGTCGGTATCCTTAACCACTGAGCTAGAATAAGGCGGTCGGTACGACGAAATTAGCGACCATATTCTGCGTGGAAAGAAAAACGCATAAAAACTCGAAAACACGCGTTTTCACAAACATAAAACTAATCTAGATCGATTGTTTACCCCCGAAAAATATCGTTAGAGCCGTTTTCGAGATCACAGAAATTTATAAGATATATGAAAATGCAATAAAAACAAGTACTTTCCTACTCGTACGTATTTTCTGTCATTGACGTACACGCATATGTGTTGTGGTTGTCGATCTCTGTGGCCTATATGTCTATACTAGTGGTCATCATGCCACGTTATCAGATCGGAGGTCCCGGGTTCCATCCCCGGTCAGATCAAGATGAAAAATGATCTTTTTCAGATTGTTCTCGGTCTTGGATGCTCATCTTTACCTATATGTATTATATTATATTATATTATATATAGCTACACTTACCACTGACTCACTCACTGATTGACATAGTTGTTTGACCGGTTGCCAAATAGTAGGGGTGAAGGTTTATGGTGGAACGTGTAGGGGTGAGGGGGTCGAGTACCAGAAAAATCTGACATTTGAGGATTTGCAAAAACCTGATGTGGAAGGGGTACGGCCTGGCTAAATGGTTGGACCTGGAGATTTGACCCCATAGACAAAATGAAAGGGCTACCTGATCAATTACCAGAGCCGGTAATTTTTTTTTAATTTGCTAAAAAAAAATTCCCCCCCCCATACAAAATTCATAGAAACGGCCCCCCAAGTAACTTGGCGCAGCCCGAGGCCGAAGGCCGAGGGCGAAGCCGGCTCGCGAGCCCGGAGGGTGAGCTCCGTGGCAAGGCCGAAGGCCGAGCCCCCCCTTCACCCCCCCTTCCTCCCCCTCCCCCTCCCTCAAGTAATTTCCCCCCATCACGAGGCCGCAGGCCGAGTGACGCGAGCCCGAAGGGTGAGCTGCGGGCGAGGGCGAAGCCCGAGCCACACTCGTAAGAGCCGGGTTTTTTTTAAATTTTTGGAAATCCAAGATGGCCGCCGAAAGTCAAATGCTTGCGATTTGGCTGAAAATCAATATCTATATGTTTTTTGAGCAGAAAAATCCAAATTTGTCATTTTTTTTGGAATCCAAGATGGCGTCTGAATTTTAGAAAATGAAATTTATTTCGTTCATAACGTCTCACTGGGACTTCGTGGGGGTCTGAAATTTTGCATGTGGGGGTAAAGCACCTCGAGGAACTCGAAACTGCATTCAGATCTTGGATCCAAGATGGCCGCCCACACATTTTTTCATGTTTCCTCAACTGACTGCAGTTTTCACCGATTTTTTGAACTGGAAACATTTCTTACCTCAACAGCTGCACGAAAAACCGCGTGCTGCGTGCAGCACGCGCAGCACCCAAAACACTAGTTATTATAATATATAAACCTACAATACCACTGACTCACTCACTGATTGACATAGTTGTTTGCCCTGTTGCGGGGTTGGTGGGGTTTAGGTTGATGTGCGGTCGTATAGAGGGTGCTCCAGTGAGTACCAGAAAAATCTGACATTTGAGGATCTGCGGAAACCTGATGTGGAAGGGGTACGGCCTGCGAAAACGGTTGGGGTTAGGGGTGTGATTTTTTTTCCATAATGTAGAAGATTATAAGCAATTTGACGACAGTCATTTGTTTTTTGTTTTTTTTCGAAATTCAAGATGGCCGCCATACATGGTCAATTTCCCTCCATACAAATTTCATACAAACATTCCAAGTAACTTGGCGCAGCCTGAGGCCGGAGGCCAAAAGCGAAGCCCTACCGCGAGGCCGCAGGCCGAGCTGCGGAGCGAGGGCGAAGCCCGAGCTTCCCCCCCCCACCTTTGACCACCCCTCCACCCCATGTAATTTTCACGAGGCCGGAGGCCGAGTGATGCGAGCCCGAAGGGCGAGCTGCGGGCGAGGGCGAAGCCCGAGCCACTTACAAAAGTAACGCGCATTTTTTTTTAATTTTTTGGAAATCCAAGATGGCCGCCGAAAGTCAACTGCCTCCGATTTGGCTGAAAATCGATATCCGAATGTATTTTGAGCCGACAAATCCGAATTTGACAATTTTTTTGGAATCCAAGATGGCGCCTGGATTTTAAAAAATTAAACTTATTTCGTTCATAACGTCTCACTGGGCCTTCGTACGGGTCTGAAATTTTGTACATGGGGTTAAAGCACCCCGCGGAACTCAAAACTGCAATCAGATTTTGGATTCAAGATGACCGCCCACACATTTTGTCATGTTTTCCTTATTGACTACAGTTTTTACCCATTTTCTCAACTGGACATGTTATTAAGCCCACCTCAACAGGTGCACGAAAAACCGCGGGCTGCTTGCAGCCCGCGCAGCGCCCGAAAAGCTAGTTATAATATATAAACCTACAATACCACTCACTGACTCACTCACTGACAGAGTTGTTTGCCTTGTTGCGGGGTTGGTGGGGTTTAGGTTGATGTGTGGTCGTATAGAGGGTGCTCCAGTGAGTACCAGAAAAATCTGACATTTGAGGATTTGCAGAAACCTGATGTGGAAGGGTTACAGCCTGCGAAAACGGTTGGGGATAGGGGTGTGATTTTTTTTCCAAAATGTAGGGGGTTGTAAGCAATTTGACAACCGTCATTTGTTTTTTTATTTTTTCCAAAATTCAAGATGGCCGCCATACAAGGACAATTTTCCTCCATACAAACTTACCCATTTTCTAACCTGGAAACATATCTTAGCGTACCTCAACAGCCCCACGATGAACCGCGGGCTGCTTGCAGCCCGCGCAGCGCCCGAAAAGCTAGTTATAATATATAAACCTACATTACCACTCACTGACTCACTCACTGACAGAGTTGTTTGCCCTGTTGCGGGGTTGGTGGGATTTAGGTTGATGTGCGGTCGTATAGAGGGTGCTCCAGTGAGTACCAGAAAAATCTGACATTTGAGGATCTGCAGAAACCTGATGTGGAAGGGGTACGGCCTGCGAAGACGGTTGGGGTTGGGGGCGTGATTTTTTTTCCAGAATGTGGGGGGTTGTAAGCAATTTGACGAGCGTCACTTGTTTTTTAATTTTTTTCAAAATTCAAGATGGCCGCCATACAACAACAATTTTCCTCCATACAAACTTACCCATGTTTTGAACTGGAAACATATCTTAGCCTACCTCAACAGCCCCACGATGAACCGCGGGCTGCTTGCAGCCCGCGCAGCGCCCGAAAAGCTAGTTATAATATATAAACCTACATTACCACTGACTGACTCACTGACTGATTGACATAGTTGTTTGCCCTGTTGCGGGGTTGGTGGGGTTTAGGTTGATGTAGGGTCGTATAGAGGGTGCTCCGGTGAGTACCAGAAAAATCTGACATTTGAGGATTTGCAGAAATCTGATGTGGAAGGGGTACGGCCTGCAAAAACGGTTGGGGTTAGGGGTGTGATTTTTTTTCCAAAATGTGGGAGGTTGTAAGCAATTTGACGAGCGTCATTTGTTTTTTTATTTTTTTCAAAATTCAAGATGGCCGCCATACAAGGACAATTTCCCTCCATACAAATTTCATACAAACATTCCAAGTAAGCGCAGCCTGAGGCCGGAGGCCGAAGGCGAAGCCCCACCGCGAGGCCGTAGGCCGAGCTGTGGAGCGAGGGCGAAGCCCGAGCTCCCCTTCCCCCCCCCCCCCCCCTTTGACACCCCCCTCTACAATTAAATTTTCACGAGGCTGCAGGCCGAGTGATGCGAGCCCGAAGGGCGAGCTGCGGGCGAGGGCGAAGCCCGAGCCACTATCACAAAGCGCAGCGTCTTTTTTTTTTGGAAATCCAAGATGGCCGCCGAAAGTCAACTGCTTGCGATTTGGCTGAAAATCGATATCTATATGTAATTTGACTCCAAAAACCCAAATTTAATATTTTTTTTGGAATCCAAGATGGCGTCTGGACTTTAGAAAATTAATCTTATTTCGTTTATAACGACTCACTGGAACTTCGTAGCGGTCTGAAATTTTGCATGTGGGGGTAAAGCACCCCGCGGAACTCGGAACTGGAATCAGATTTTCGATCCAAGATGGCCACCCCCACACATATTTTGATGTTTCCTTTACTGACTGCAATTTTTACCCATTTTCTGAACTGGAAACATGTCTCACCCTACCTCAACAGCCGCACGAAAGACCGCGGGCTGCTTGCAGCCCGCGCAGCGCCCGAAAAGCTAGTTATTATATTATAATATATAAACCTACAATACCACTGACTGACTCACTGATTGACATAGTTGTTTGCCCTGTTGCGGGGTTGGTGGGGTTTGGGTTGATGTGTGGTCGTATAGAGGGTGCTCCAGTGAGTACCAGAAAAATCTGACATTTGAAGATTTGCAGAAACCTGATGTGGAAGGGGTATGGCCTGCAAAAACTATTAAGGTTAGGGGCGTGATTTTTTTTCCATAATGTAGGGGGTTGTAAGCAATTTGAAAAGCGTCATTTGTTTTTTGATTTTTTTCAAAATCCAAGATGGCCGCCATACAAGGACAATTTTCCTCCATACAAACTTACCCATTTTCTGAACTGGAAACATATCTTAGCCTACCTCAACAGCCCCACGATGAACCGCGGGCTGCTTGCAGCCCGCGCAGCGCCCGGAAAGCTAGTTATATTATAATATATAAACCTACAATACCACTGACTGACTCACTGATTGACATAGTTGTTTGTCCTGTTGCGGGGTTGGTGGGGTTTAGGTTGATATGCGGTCGTATAGAGGGTGCTCCAGTGAGTACCAGAAAAATCTGACATTTGAGGATTTGCAGAAACCTGATGTGGAAGGGGTACGGCCTGCGAAGACGGTTGGGGTTGGGGGCAAAATTTTTTTTCCAAAATGTAAGGGGTTGTGAGCAATTTGACGAGAGTTTTTTGTTTTTTTATTTTTTTCAAAATCCAAGATGGCCGCTATACATGGACAATTTTCCTCCATACAAATTTCATACAAACGGCCACCCCAACTAACTAGGCGCAGCCAGAGGCCAAAAGCCAAAAGTAAAGGCCACCCCTGCGAGGCCGCAGGCCGAGCTGCGGGCGAGGGCGAAGCCCGAGCCACTCCCCCCTCCTCCTTAGATCCCCCCCCTTAAGTAATCTTCACGAGGCCGGAGGCCGAGTGACGCGAGCCCGAAGGGCGAGCTGTGGGCGAGGGCGAAGCCCGAGCCACTTCCCAAAGCGCAGTCCAATTTTTTTAATTTTTGAAAATCCAAGATGGCCGCCGAAAGTCAACTGCTTGCGATTTGGCTGAAAATTGATATCTATATGTAATTTGACCCCAAAAACCCATAATCAATATTTTTTTTGAAATCCAAGATGGCGTCTGGATTTTAGAAAATTAAATTTATTTCGTTTATAACGTCTCACTGGGACTTCGTAGGGGTCTGAAATTTTGCATGTGGGGGTAAAGCACCCCGCGAAACTCGGAACTGGAATCAGATTTTGGATCCAAGATGGCCGCCCCCACACATATTTAATGTTTCCTTTACTGACTGCAGTTTCTACCCATTTTCTGAACTGGACATGTTCTTTAGCCCACCTCAACAGCCGCACGATAAACCGCGGGCTGCTTGCAGCCCGCGCAGCGCCCGAAAAGCTAGTTATAATATATAAACCTACATTACCACTGACTGACTCACTGACTGATTGACATAGTTGTTTGCCCTGTTGCGGGGTTGGTGGGGTTTAGGTTGATGTGTGGTCGTACAGAGGGTGCTCCAGTGAGTACCAGAAAAATCTGACATTTGAAGATCTGCAGAAATCTGATGTGGAAGGGGTACGGCCTGCAGAAACGGTTGGGGTTAGGGGTGTGATTTTTTTTCCAAAATGTGGTTGGTTGTAAGCAATTTGACGACCGTCACTTGTTTTTTTATTTTTTTCAAAATTCAAGATGGCCGCCATACAAGGACAATTTTCCTCCATACAAATTTCATACAAACGGCCACCCCAAGTAACTTGGCGCAGCCAGAGGCCAAAAACCAAAAGCAAAGGCCACCCCTGCGAGGCCGCAGGCCGAGCTGCGGGCGAGGGCGAAGCCCGAGCCACTCCCCCCTCCCCCTTGGATCCCCCCTAAGTAATCTTCACGAGGCCGGAGGCCGAGCGATGCGAGCCCGAAGGGCGAGCTGCGGGCGAGGGCGAAGCCCGAGCCACTCCCACATCCCCCCCCTTCCCCGTAAGTAATTTTCACGAGGCCGGAGGCCGAGTGTCGCGAGCCCGTAGGGCGAGCTGCGGGCGAGGGCGAAGCCCGAGCCACTTCCCCAAGCGCAGTCCAATTTTTTTTAATTTTTGAAAATCCAAGATGGCCGCCGAAAGTCAACTGCTTGCGATTTGGCTGAAAATCGATATCAATATGTAGTTTGAGCCCAAAAATCCAAATTTAATATTTTTTTTGGAATTCAAGATGGCCTCTGACGATTTCACTTTTTTCGTTCATAACGTCTCACTGGGACTTCGTAGGGGTCTGAAATTTTGCATGTGGGGGTAAAGTACCCCGCGGAACTCGAAACTGCATTCCGATTTTGGATCCAAGATGGCCGCCCCCACACATATTATGATGTTTCCTTTACTGACTGCAATTTTTACCCATTTTCTGAACTGGAAACATGTCTTACCCTACCTAAACAGCCGCACGAAAGACCGCGGGCTGCTTGCAGCCCGCGCAGCGCCCGAAAAGCTAGTTATATTATAATATATAAACCTACATTACCACTGACTCACTCACTCACTGACAGAGTTGTTTGCCCTGTTGCGGGGTTGGTGGGGTTTAGGTTGATGTGCGGTCGTACAGAGGGTGCTCCAGTGAGTACCAGAAAAATCTGACATTTGAGGTTTTGCGGAAACCTGATGTGGAAGGGGTATGGCCTGCGAAAACGGTTGGGGTTAGGGGCGTGATTTTTTTTCGAAAATGTAGGGGGTTGTGAGCAATTTGACGAGCGTCATTTGTTTTTTGATTTTTTTCAAAATCCAAGATGGCCGCCATACATGGACAATTCCCCTCCATACAAAATTCATACAAACGGCCCCCCAAGTAACTTGGCGCAGCCAGAGGCCAGAGACCAAAAGGAAAGCCCTCCACCGCGAGGCCGCAGGCCGAGCTGCGGGCGAGGGCGAAGCCCGAGCCACTCCCACAAGCGCCGCTTTTATTTTAATTTTGGAAATCCAAGATGGCCGCCGAAAGTCAACTGCTTGCGATTGGGCTGAAAATCGATATCTATATGTATTTTGAGCCCAAAAATCCAAATTTGACAGATTTTTTGGGATCCAAGATGGCGTCTGGATTTTAGAAAATTAAACTTATTTTGTTTATAACGTCTCACTGGGACTTCGTAGGGGTCTGTAATTTTGCATGTGGGGGTAAAGCGCCCCGCGGAACTCGGAACTGGAATCAGATTTTCGATCCAAGATGGCCGCCCCCACACATATTTTGATGTTTCCTTTACTGACTGCAGTTTTTACCCAGTTTCTCAACTGGACATGTTCTTTAGCCCACCTCAACAGCCGCACGAAAAACCGCGGGCTGCTTGCAGCCCGCGCAGCGCCCAAAAAGCTAGTTATAATATATAAACCTACATTACCACTCACTCACTCACTCACTGATTGACATAGTTGTTTGCCCTGTTGCGGGGTTGGTGGGGTTTAGGTTGATGTGCGGTCGTATAGAGGGTGCTCCAGTGAGTACCAGAAAAATCTGACATTTGAGGATTTGCAGAAACCTGATGTGGAAGGGGTACGGCCTGCAAAAACGGTTAGGGTTAGGGGTGTGATTTTTTTTCCAAAATGTAGGGGGTAGTAAGCAATTTGACGACCGTCATTTGTTTTTTTATTTTTTTCAAAATTCAAGATGGCCGCCATACAACGACAATTGTCCTCCATACAAACTTACCCATTTTCCGAACTGGAAACATATCTTAGCCTATCTCAACAGCCCCACGATGAACCGCGGGCTGCTTGCAGCCCGCGCAGCGCCCGAAAAGCTAGTTATAATATATAAACCTACATTACCACTGACTCACTCACTCACTGACAGAGTTGTTTGCCCTGTTGCCGGGTTGGTGGGGTTTAGGTTGATGTGTGGTCGTATAGAGGGTGCTCCAGTGAGTACCAGAAAAATCTGACATTTGAGGATTTGCAGAAACCTGATGTGGAAGGGGTACGGCCTGCAAAAACGGTTGGGGTTAGGGGCGTCATTTTTTTTCCATAATGTAGAAGATTATAAGCAATTTGACGAGCGTCATTTGTTTTTTGTTTTTTTTCTAAATCCAAGATGGCCGCCATACATGGACAATTCCCCTCCATACAAATTTCGTACAAACGGCCTCCCAAGTAACTTGGCGCAGCCTGAGGCCGAAGGCCGAAGGCGAAGCGTCCCCGCGAGGCCGCAGGCCGAGCTGAGGAGCGAGGGCGAAGCCCGAGCTCCCCCTCCCCCCCCCCCTTTGACCCCCCCCCCCCCCCCTACAAGTAATTTTCACGAGGCCGCAGGCCGAGAGATGCGAGCCCGAAGGGCGAGCTGCGGGCGAGGGCGAAGCCCGAGCCACTATCACAAAGTGCAGCGTTTTGTTTTTTTTTTTGGAAATCCAATATGGCCGCCGAAAGTCAACAGCTTGCGATTTGGCTGAAAATCGATATCTATATGTAATTTGACCCCAAAAACCTAAATTCAATATTTTTTTTGGAATCCAAGATGGCGTCTGGATTTTAGAAAATTAAACTTATTTCGTTTATAACGTCTCACTGGGACTTTGTAGGGACCTGAAATTTTGCATGTGGGGGGAAAGCACCCCGCGGTAATCGGAACTGGAATCAAATTTTAGATCCAAGATGGCCGCCCCCACACATATTTTGATGTTTCCCATATTGACTGCAGTTTTTACCCTTTTTCTGAACTGGAAACATGTCTTACCCTACCTCAACAGCCGCACGAAAGACCGCGGGCTGCTTGCAGCCCGCGCAGCGCCCGAAAAGCTAGTTATAATATATAAACCTACATTACCACTGACTCACTCACTCACTCACTGACAGAGTTGTTTGCCCTGTTGCGGGGTTGGTGGGGTTTAGGTTGATGTGCGGTCGTATAGAGGGTGCTCCAGTGAGTACCAGAAAAATCTGACATTTGAGGATTTGCAGAAACCTGATGTGGAAGGGGTACGGCCTGCAAAAACGGTTGGGGCTAGGGGCGTGATTTTTTTTCCAGAATATGGGGGGTTGTAAGCAATTTGACGACCGTCATTTGTTTTTTTATTTTTTCCAAAATTTAAGATGGCCGCCATACAAGGACAATTTTCCTCCATACAAATTTCATACAAACGGCTACCCCAAGTAACTAGGCGCAGCCAGAGGCCAATAGCCAAAAGCAAAGGCCACCCCCGCGAGGCCGCAGGCCGAGCTGCGGGCGAGGGCGAAGCCCGAGCCACTCCCCCCCCCCCTCCCCGTAAGTAATTTTCACGAGGCCGGAGGCCGAGTGTCGCGAGCCCGTAGGGCGAGCTGCGGGCGAGGGCGAAGCCCGAGCCACTTCCCAAAGCGCAGTCCAATTTTTTTTAATTTTTGAAAATCCAAGATGGCCGCCGAAAGTCAACTGCTTGCGATTTGGCTGAAAATCGATATCTATATGTAGTTTGAGCCCAAAAATTCAAATCAAATATTTTTTTTGGAAATCAAGATGGCGTCTGGATTTTAGAAAATTTCACTTTTTTCGTTCATAACGTCTCACTGGGACTTCGTAGGGGTCTGAAATTTTGCATGTGGGGGGAAAGCACCCCGCGGAACTCGAAACTGGATTCAGATTTTGGATCCAAGATGGCCGCATCCACACATATTTTTATGTTTTCTTTACTGACTACAGTTTTTACCCATTTTCTAAACTGGAAACATTTTTTAGCCTACCTCAACAGCCGCACGAAAAACCGCGGGCTGCTTGCAGCCCGCGCAGCGCCCGAAAAGCTAGTTTACTGGTTATAAATATAGTATCGTTGAGTTAATATCCCTTAACACAAGTCTCGAACTTAATTTGGGGCTAGCTCAATCTGTGTGATTTGTTCGTATATGTATATTTACACTTATTACAGCTAAACCAGAGAAATCTAGATAATTAATGTTATGCCGTGATATGTCTTCATTATGTTATTATTGTCGCTACAACGATGGGAGATGACACGCTATGACGGAAAGGAAAAGCTACGAAGAAAAATGCGCGCTGTAACGAAAAAACGTAACTGACTTAATTGACTTTTAATAGGTAGCATTTAAACATCTAATGTAGTCATGACATATTTTTCTTTTAAAGAAAGGATAAGTTTAAATAAATGCTGAATGGACGACCCAAGTTAAAATGATTAGATTTTTAACTTCTCACATCTAAGACCTAAGATCGAAGATCGGAGCCTGGGTTTCAAAGCACGACTTTACAGCCGAGAAGCCGAGAATGCAACTGAAAACAAGTTTAAACAAAAAAAGGAGAGAGAAATGAGGTTAATAATAATATCCGAAATCGAAATAAAGTGAACTAAGTATTTTAAACATTTCATGTAACTGTAAAATGTATAACTCATTCAAAGAAAAAAAGTAATAAATGATTTAACAGCCATTAGCAATCAGAAAGAACATCAAAACATTGTCACTCTTTTAGTTGGCTAAATACAAAGAACGGTACAAAGAAAGGGCATAATGTACGCGTAAGCACTTTATCTTTCCCGTCTTAAAAAACTTGGCTTTGAATTAAAATTAATATGACATCAAGCCGACACTAAAGTCCACAAAAAGAAAACAAATTATTCCCAACGTACATTCGGTTCGAATTACAGCCGTCATAATTATCTGGCGTTTCAAATAGCTCACGAAATTGCGTCGCTTTTCCGCGAATTTTCGTATAAAGAGTTTTATTTATTTGAAAACTCGATTACTCGGCAGAGTTGCCATTAAATGTGTCGAACAAAAGATCTGGCCTGTACGTTCGTTACACTGAAAATATCCATTCCCTTCCTGATATCCATTCGTTCCAATCCAATTTGGCCCGTGTACGCTATTGAAACGTTTTTAGGGTTCCGTAGTGAACAAGGAACCTTGTTTAAGAAAGATTCGCAAGTCTGTTTGTCTGTCCGTTTGCGGTTTTACTTAGAGATTAGTACTAGAAGATTATCCAAACACAATGGATCCATATTTTTCAGTTTACCAAAAAAGTAAAAATTCACAAAGATACGGCTCATCAAAGTTCCGAAGTGGCGACGTACGACGACGTCACCGCTAGGTAAAAATCTTGCCGTGACGTCATGTGATATTCCAATACGCTGTATCTTTGTCATTTTTTGTTTCTAAGAGGAAAGAAAAAATACGTGTACGATATTTTTTAATAATCTAACCACTATTATTTAGGACATTGACCTGCAATCATCTGGTGCTAGTCGATAGTGATCAGCTAGGCATCCCACACAGCGTGGGCGATAAAAAAATTGTTTACAAGTACTTCTTTCTGGGACGACGGCCGGTTGATTGCCGGATTCTTGAGGAGGCCGTCTGTAAATAATACCTTTATACCAAGTTATTAAATAGCTTTAGCATACTTACAATATGTATACTGAAACTATTTTAAGGCCGAATTCAGTCCATGATAAACTGGACAACAGTAACTTAATAACTTTGCGAAAGAAACAACTAACAAAATAAATAAAAAATTGGCCTCCCATTTGACACATTTGCTAGAAAAAAGTATTGTTTTATTCATACTATCACGTCTTTATCCCCAATGGGGCAGACAGAGCATTTTGTAACTCGCGGCTTTAAGGCCATACCCAAATTTTCCGGGGTCCAGTGGCGCCGCCATTTAAAATAAATCATTTAAAAGGAAACGGAGATATCATTTAAAATTGTGTCTTGGTCAAGTTCTAGATACCCATTCAAAGTATTTTTTAAACTACTTTTTGTAGTTTTAAGTGAGAACGTGAAGCTTTTCTACGCACATTTGCGAAAAACGGCCACTTTTAGCTAATGTGCGTAGAAAAGCTTCACGTTCGCACTTTAAATTATAAACAGTAGTTCATAAAATAGTTTTAAAGGTTATCTAGGGCTTGACCAAGACACAATTTTGAATGATATCTCCGTTTCCTTTTAAATGATTTATTTCAAATGGCGGCGCCACTGGACCCCGGAAAATTTGGGTATGGCCTTAAGCATACAGAGCCTACAACATAAGTACCTTGGGGAGAATATTTACCTTCGTCTAGATACCTTCAGTATCCTGGACTGAATCTGAATCGACCCTTAAAATAGTTTCAGTATATTTTATTAGTCGTTTTTCAACATGAAAGGGTCATACCCTAATAAATCAAACCACAGCCTGATCTAGATCACTAAAGTTTAACGAAATTAAATCAACAGCCAAAACACAAATTTCCATACAAAAGTGTGCAGCCTCCCAAGCAATTTGTATGGGAATGTCGTTTTTTTGGTTGTTATTTTAATTTCATTATACTATAGTGATCAAGTACAGCCCGTGGTTAGATTTGTTACGGGTACGTCCCTTCCACATTGTTTATACATCACATATATTTAGATTTTATCTCATCATGCCTTTTAAATAGTTTTTAACTCTTTACTTATTATCTACCTACCTAGTTATTCCATCGTACACCAGCGGAATGGAATAATGCATTAGGAATGCCAGCGCACGTGTAGGATGCGGCGATGACGTCCGAGGAAATGATGCACTTTCCCATGCCAGCGTAGTTTTATTTGAACTTGGAACGCACGTTAGATGCGCTTGCACATCCTGCCCTTTGTGGGAATAGAGGAGTCGGCAGATAGTGGATTATAAGTTGATGCATGATTCATACATAATACACTAAAAATACATACTGCAGTAACGAACGTAAGATGCCAAGTAGAGATTTTTTCAAATAAGTTGTTAAGATTGGAGCTTAGCAATGGTCAAGTTGGCAAATGGTGTTTTTTCTCAGCAGTGGCAGTTCCAAAATGTAACTTTTGTAAAACAAATTTATAATTTTAATTATTACCTATGCTTAACTCATTTATTCATACTAAATATATATTCTTACACTAATAGGGCAGACAGAGTATTTTGGGTATTGCGGTTCTAAGCAGATAGAGCCCAGGCCCAAAGGCCAGCGTGATATTGCGCGAGAATAAAAGCGAAATTACTGAATAAATGTTTAATTATTTGATAAGATATGATATCAAACTCTCACTCTCATCGAAATGTCCGAAATGACCGGAATTACACAACAACCGGCGAAAGTTAGCTTTGTTTAGTTAACATTCGTCCCACGGCTTCATTACCGCTATCGACTTAAATATAGCCCGGAATCTGTAATCTTGGTTAATCCATTATGTTTCCCATGACTTCTGTTGCCGTTTGTTATTGTTGATAACAAATTTCGCGAACTTTTGATATTCGATGAGAAAGGTTTCTTGGCGCAAAATAAAAACTTTCTGACAAATATTTTCAACGACTTCTATGGTAATCGGATGCGGTCATGTTGAGTTGAAAATTGTCCTTTTATAATTTTTCTTGGGCTTTGTCTGTTTAACTTTTAAATTAATTTATGTAGCATCGTTGAATAAGTATCCCCAAACACAAGTTCAATAAAGAGAATATGCACGTTTTTTTTTTGCTTCATAAAATCCTTATTAACCACAGAAAAACTATATGAAAGAATTTATAAAATATCAGCGACGAACAAGTCATACTTTATACATTTACCATGCAAAATGCCTTTTTTGCGAGTGTGATAGGGGTAAGTAATATAAGACAGAACAACAATATATATATTATTTTGAATAAATACCAACGAAATGTATAATTTTGGTCGGTATAATTATCAATAAAGATAAAAATCATAAATCATACTTTTCTAACCCATAAAATCGTTTAAATAATAATTATTTAACCTAACAAACCTTTCGTATACATTTAAAGTCGTATAAAATTCTCGAAATCTATTTACGTTACGTATAATAAACTTTCTGTAGATATATTATTAAGCATAATAATCATTGCGTATATGAATCGATTAGTAGAAGATTCTTTGTATATAATCATCATTAGATATAACAAACTTTTGATATAGCGCCTGGCAGTATGTTGCGGATAATTTTATTAAGACAAGCCAATGCAGGAGGGTTGAAAACAATATATTAATATGTCGCAATCACATAATGTAATTACTGATTACGTATTAACATTAATGGATAATTTCCTTCCTCAAATTTTAGTTTGTTAGCCATAAATAAAACATAAGTACGAAACGTTTAAAACTACGAAATAGTGTTACTTGTGAATGGTTACTCTTACAATGAAAATAGACTAAACAATAATAAGTGAAATTAAATCTATATCATACATATAATAAAACAGTAAAAAAGTGTCTGTACATTAGATATATTTCAAAAAAAATATTAGGTCGAAGGAGATATAGTAATGGAGTAAGAATTTAAAAAAAGTCTGTCTGTTTGTCTGTTATTACACGCTAATCTCCGGAAATGATGGACGGATTCAAATTAAACGTTTTTAGTTATATAGCTGTAAGCCTGGGCAACATACAGGGTATAAATAATTTTGAAAGAACACCTGATGCAGAACTATACTGGTCTAGCTAAACTATAAGAGATATAAAAATGGTGCCTTAGTAAAAGTTGTTCAGCCTGATGAGCATTTTCAAGAGAGATAAAGTCCACGCGAGCGAAGTCGCGGGCTTCGGTTCGTAAAAAATAAGTTAGTTATTTTTTTATTTCTTTCATACCTTGGGCCTGGGGCGAAAAATTTGGTTACACATTCAAAATGCGCGCGCATTTTGTATGTGTAACCAAATTTTTCATACCTTGGGGCTTGGGCGGAAAATTTGGTTACAAGTACAAAATGCGCGCGCATTTTGTACGTGTAACCAAATTTTTCATACCTTGGGGCTTAGGCGGAAAATTTTGGTTACACATACAAAATGCGCGCGCATTTTGTATGTGTAACCAAATTTTTATACCTTGAGGCTTGGGTGAAAAATTTGTTTTCATAGCTTGGCTATTGGCAAGATTTTTTTTTAATAAAAAAATTGGTTAGTTTTTGTAGCCTTTATGATATGACTTCTTTTTTTACTATTTTCTAGTCAGATTTTTTTACTAATCTAATCGTTTACTGACAAATTTAGATATTTTATTTTTATGTTAGCCCCCACTTTTGGGTATCTTATTCACAGTTTCTTTTATGTAATAAAATATTTTTATGGACATTGCCTACTTCTTTGTTTAAACTTTGCACCTTTATAAACCTATCCTATACCTTGAGTTTTTCTTATAGGAAAATTAAAGTTTATGAGATTTCCCAAATTTGAATTATTTTCGTCTGTCTATACTTTTTAGATGGTATGGTTTTTAAGTCATATATCTTCTAAACAATATGATTTTGATAGTTATATGTTTTGAATGATATCTCTTTTCAACAATATACTTTTTGAATGATATACTTTTTGTCCTGTATACCGCACAAGTTGTATAACAGGTGATGTTTAGTGTACATAAACGTTATATAAATGATTTTATGCTTTTTAAAATGAAAATGTAATGAATATTATAGCTATTAAAAATATATACCTTAATGATTATGTCAAATTAACATTATATCTTATGAACGTTATTGAAATGTAAATATATAAAATGTAATTATATCAAGCAATACGCACCCGTGTGATAGAAATATTTTCGTAAAGTTATATCTCGTTCGTTTTTCAACCAATTTTTATTCTGTTTTTACTGTTAGTACTTTACCTTTGAATATTTATGGATAAAATGGTTAGATAACACATTGTATTTACACGCATATTCCCTATTGACATTGGAGCTAGCGCAATCTGTTTGATGATATTTAGAAGACATATGCAAATCTAACCACGGATTAATAAGATCACTACCACTACCAGTCTAAACAAAAAAATCCAAATTCCCTACAGTTTGCCTGGTCGGCTTCACACTTTTGTATGGAATGTCGATGTTTTTGTTTGTTTAAGAAAAACCAATTTGCAGACATACATTCTGAAAAAACAAAATTTTTTGCTTAATTCCAGTGAAACGATAATATTTTTACATTTTTTGACTATTTCACTACGAGTATATTGTACAACTCATTTACAGAACGAGAAAAAACAAATACAACAATTTCAACATATTTTTCAATTTCGAATGAAAATACTGAACTTTTTCTCCGCGGACGAGCTGGTAGTAAAAACATAAACAAATATACCCGGATAATTAAAATTTCTCTGCCGACGGTCGGGCGGCCGAACTTTAAACATTATACCCGGGTTGCCAACCATTCTGTTTTTTCAGGATACATTGCATTTTTTTTTCCTTTTAACTTTATTTATCTGCGCAGGCTACTAGCCAAAAATGAGTTTATGAATGAGAAAGTTTGTATGGTTGTTTTCTGCTTTCACGCAAAAACGGCTACATATATAAAATTTAGATAGCTTACTTAATTTTTATCCCGAGAAAATTTGAAGTTCCCGTGGAATTGTCAAAAATAATTAACACGCGGGCTACACCACAGGGTTAAGCTAGTTCATCATCATCGTCATCATCAGGTCTTTTAAGTCTCCACTAATTAATTAATTAATCTCCGTTAATTATTTTTGACAAATGGGAAGTAAAGTTCTGGTAGTAAACCAGAGCTTTACTTAGCCAGAGCAGACATACAATCGATTTGATAACCTCCTCCTTTTTTTGAAGTCGGTTAAAAATAAGAAAACAATAAGAAAAAAAATATTTTAGAACGCAGAAAGGCCACGCTTAGCCTGTGGGTAAAAAAAAGAAGTCTGATTAGTGACGATTTGCTAGCTCCATCGTCTATTGAAATGATTCAAATTTAGGCTCCTACGTCCTGCGCGGGAAGAGAAGCAAAGCAACAAGTATATTCTAAGTTTTTTTGGTTTTCTCCCAGACCAACAATGAAAAAATTACACGTTTTTACTTTTTCACTTTTAAAATTTTGTTTAATAGATGGTAACCCTACATAGGTAATACAGTGAATGAGTGAATACGCCGTGTAAAAGGGAATTCGTTCCGGCTACATTTCGCTAATGGAGCAACCGCCTTCTGACAGCTAAACAGGATATGTCATAGCTGACGGCTGTCAACTGTCAAATGCGTGCATGGGATTAGCACAATCAGTAATCTTAATGCTTTACTTAAGGTAATTGAATGGTGTTAAGGTTTTATGTTTAATTTATTTCGCATAGTGCTCACATGTAAAAGGATAGGTCAATAACATATTTTATTATCTCCATCTCTACTTTTCTATAATTACGTTAGATGTACAACAAAAGTCCTAAATATATACCCGTCATAAATCCTAGCACGGGCTATACAAGACCAGTACAGTTGAATGAAATTAAAATACCAGTCAAAAACTTTAAAAAAAATGCGACATTTAAATACAAAAGTGTGCAGCCGCCCGGGCAATTTGAATGGGATTTTATCATTATAATATAGTGATCTAATATAGCCTATGGTTCGATTTATTACGGGTATTTCCCTTCAACGTTGTGTAGCTAGAAAAATCATGCCATAAGCTGAAGAAGCTTATGGTGACCGATAAAATTGAAAGAAAAAGATCTAGGGGCGTAGCCCGATGCGATGATCTGACTAAATAAAAGCACTAAGTTCTCAGAGAAAAATAAATAGGAAAAAGATCGTAAAGAAGTTAGGTGGGGCACATCACGACGCTCAGCAGTGAGCAGACGACTGAAGGAAGAGGATAACAAAATTATCGTACATAATAAGTAATAACTAACGCGACCGCTTATTCACCATTGCTTCAAGCTGCTAAAATCTCATCTGACACAAGTATTAATAACAATAAAAACAAAAAAGCCGACTGCTTTTTTATACACATAGTGGCACTCTTTGAACACTTCTCAAGCTTAAATCCATCAAGCAGACCGTCCCTTAGGATTATACTACATACATTCAAGAAACATAACTCTCTTTTTGACGCAGTAGGGTAAAATTATCAAGCCAGTACAAAATCGACCTAGCAAAACCTTCAATTTTCGTAATATCAATCGCCATTTTTCCAAAAATATAATCGCACCTTCATTCCGACGCCAGGAGAGGAATGCGTAAACAAAAATTTGTGCCATCCCAGCAATTTCGGGGAGGAGCTGGATCACTCCGGGGCATTCGGAATGGCCTTCGCACGTCCCTAATAGTCCATTTTGTTGGCCTTAGTCCCATTCACCCGTTGCATTCGCCCCTTCATCATCATAATTTAAGAGTCCCCATACACTAGACCAAACTACACTTTTCCAATAGGTACAAACGTAGTCTAGTGTGTTATATCATTTTTGACCATCAGTATGGGAAACTTCAACATCCTTATGTTTTTTTTCCAGTTCATAATTTTACCGTAGAAAACCAATTATAACCCTAGATAATTGCAATGTCTATAAAATTACAATTTTTTACCGAAATTTGGAATGTGGTTTCAAAATACTTTTTTCAAAATTCTTACTTGTAGTACTTATTTGTAGTCAGTCAAAACACGTATCAACAAGAAAAAAACGATACTATGAGGGCTAGAAGACACTGTTATATTCAAAGTATTTTGTTTAGGCGTTTATGCCACTGCTTGGTAAAGGCCTCCCATCTTTCCTTCCACACCTCTCTGTTGGTGCGAAAGGTACACAGACATAAGCTGAAAGGGTCCAGGCCCTTTCTGTTTGGAGATTAGGACATTCCAGGAGCTGGCTAGATAGTGTTATCTGCAGGAACGTGAAGACTATTGTCTGAAAATTTTATATTAGACTCAGCATCTTTTTGTCTGAATTTCGGGATCGTTCCTTTTATTGTTATTATGTCTTAAAAGCTCTCTTCTTTTTTCGCCTTCTTTATTAAGACCTATTTTAATTTTATCTCTTATTTGTTATACGCTTATTATCAACTACTATTTTTTCTGCTTTGCAAAAGGCAATTAAGGACCTATTTAACCTACCTATACCTATTTGTAAATTTTTCTACAATGTTTGCACTGAAATTTCAATTTGTTTTGTCCCATGACATACATACTTACCTATACATACCTACCTACGCATATTGCATTGCAGGCGTTTGTAACAAAATGGCAACTCAGGGTATTTAAAATAAGTACTTACCCTATGTTGTCCCAATCCTGGCCAAAGGTTTGGCCAGGATTGGGACAACATAAGGAACCCTGGACAGCAGAGGAAAATAAAAAAAAAAGACGGGTTGCACTCTGGGAGTGCCGGCAGAAGTGAAAACTTGAATATTAACGTTGTGCATTTTTGATATTTTGGAATGGTTAAGGAATAATTTTGCACGAATTGCTTTAATTATCAGTATAAAATATTTCAAATCTTTTCTGAACCACAGTCTGTCACAAATGTCACAAGCATGACCAAATTCATTTTCAACAAAATCATTTTCAAATACTCAGCAGTATGGCCACTACACAGACGGTCGAGCCATCAGCTGTCACCATCCATGGATGCGCGTAGCACGCTGTAACATAAACACACACGAACATTCGCGCAAGCGCCCTGCGCCGTCTTACGAATTTTCGATCAGGCCACGTGTCCTGACGCGAGTTTATAAATTTTTACCCATTCCAAAAAAAGTGCACAACGCCGCTAAAGAAGTTTTCACTTCAAAAATACTCATATAGTACAATTTATGATCAATCTGTATACCTATCTATAAATATAATAAAACAGTAAAAAAGTGTGTCTGTACATTGAATATATTTCCAAAAATATTGGGCGATACAGAAATAGTAATAATAGACTAAGAATTTAAAAAGAATTACTGTCTGTTTGTCTGTTTTTCTGTGTATCCGTTTGTCAGTTTGTCTGTTTGTGCACGCTCATCCCCGGAAATACTCGACGGATTCGAATGAAACTTTTTTGTTATATAGCTGTTAAGACTGGTCAACAAATAGGGTATAAATGATTTTGGGAATTGGAACACCTGAGACAGAACCATAATGGTCCAGCTAAACTATAAGAAATATAAAAATGACGCCTTAGCAAAAGTTGTTCAACCTGATGAGCATTTTCCAGAGTCATAAAGTACACGTGAACGAAGTCGCGGGCTTCGGCTAGTCAAATAATAAATTCTACAACTTTTATTAGGTAAATTTACTGACGCACCGCTTGTGTTTATTGTGAAAAGAAATCTACTCTTTATATTTATATCAGAACAAGCGATGAAACAGAGTTAGTTTGTTTTGAAGTTATTTTAAACTGAAATGTGGGCCGACCACGTGACCCTTTTCACTTTAACCTATTTTGTCCCAATCGTGGACAAAGATACTACTCATTTTATTTGATAAAAACGTTATTTCACAATTAGAACCCCGGATAGCGGAGGAAAATACAAAATACCCTTATAGTACAATTTTCTGAAATCCTACTATTCTACTATAATATTATAAATGCGAAAGTGAGTTTGTATATTTGTTTGTTACCTCTTCACGCTTAAACTACTGAACCGATTTGAATGAAATTCGGTAGGGATATAGTTTGAGACTCGGGAAAGGACATAGGGTACTCTTTATGACGAAATGCCCACGGGGAGTGAAGCCCGCGGGTACAACTAGTCAAATAATAAATCTTACAACTTTAGTTAATTTACTGACGCAGCACTTGTGTTTATTGTGAATAGAATCTACTCTTAATATGTACTTATCTTACTGCACCCCGCGGTGTTACTCGCGCCTAAAGCTAGCCTATGTGTTAAGAGGGCGCCGAGCGACCGCAGCGCCCCTAATCGCGTTTTATTACATTTCTTAACATATCTAAACATATAATAAAACAGTAAAAAAAGTGTGTCTGTACATTAAATATATTTCCAAAAAAAATATTGGGGGCGATGGAGACATAGTAATAGAGTAAGAATTTTAAAAAAATGTCTGTCTGTTTGTCTGTTTGTCTGTTTGTCTGTTTGTCTGTTTGTCTGTTTGTCTGTTTGTCTGTATGTCTGTTTGTCTGTTCGTCTGTCACGCTAATCTCAGGAAATACTGGACGGATTCGAATGAAACTTTTTTAGTTATAAAGCTATTAAGCCTGGGCAACATATAGGGTATAAATGATTTTGGAAAATAGAACGCCTGATGCAGAACCATAATGATACCTAACTATAAGAGATATAAAAATGTCGCCTTAGTAAAAGTTGTTCAGCCTGATGAGCATTTTCCAGAGACATAAAGTCCACGCGAACGAAGTCGCGGACTTCGGCTAGTAGACAATGTTTCAAAAAATCCCGACGGACAATCTGTGGTTCTTAAAAAAGACGTACTTTAATAATAACTACAGATTGTCCGTCGGGATTTTTTGAAATATTGTCTAAATGTTGAGAAATGTAATAAAACGCGATTGGGGGCGCTGCGGTCGCTCGGAGCCCTCTTAATCCATGTCAGCTACCTGCATACCAAATTTTATCAAAATTGGTCCAGCCGTTTGCGCGTGAAGATGTAACAAACATACACTCACACTCACTAACTTTTGCCTTTATAATATAAGTGTGATGTATTCTTTATATTTATATCCGAACAAGCGATGGAACAGAGTTAGTTTGTTTTGAAGTTATTTTAAACTGAAATGTGGGCCGACCACGTGACCCAGTATGCACTAGGTACCACTTGAACTACTCGAGCCACTAATGAAAGCATTCCATTGGTGCAGATGTAAACGTCAAATAAAATATTACGATATCATTTCGTATCCAAAACGAAACTATATTTTTATAGGAAACTAGCTGTACACGCGGGCTTTGCTCCCCGTCGGAATTCCGAGATAAAAAGTACCCTATGTCCTTCCCTGAGTCTCAAACTATATCCATGCCAAATTTCATCCAAATCTGTTTAGTAGTTTAAGCGTGAAGAGGTAACAAACAAACAAACAAATATACAAACTCACTTTCGCATTTATAATATTTTATAATATAATATTATATATAAAATATATAAATATATAATATATAATATATTAGGATATTTAAAAAGTAGAAGGCAACATATATTTTTATGTTTTTTAAATGATTCGTTGAAAAGGGATATAGAAATTGCCTACAGATAGATGGGCCAACCAAGTTTCTCAATAGATACCTGAAGAGTTTAGGAGTAGGGCTAAGCAGCGTTTTAACGATGTTCTTTTGGTAAGTATTAAAATAAACAGTAATAATAATCATACCTAAAAGTCTACAAATAAATCTGGAAATACTAGATAATAATAAGAACGCCTTATATACTTTACAAAAAGCTGTCATCTTGAATACCCGTAGACTCACCCGCAAGTTCCTTACAACATCTTCTATCTCATCCGCCTCTAATACTATCAGTACTATCACGTAATCCCCTTCTACTCACGCATGGTTACGGTCTACGTGTGTAGATACACCCCTTTTAAAAGGAAATGATTTAAATAATAATAATAAATCTAAGGCTTTTTTGTGTTACTGTTAGTTTATACAACGTGAAAATTATGCGGCTGGAATGATGATGATGATACAACTTGGAAGGGACATATGCGTAATAAATTAAACCACAGGCTATATTAGATCACTATAGCACAATGAAATTAGATTAACTTTCAAAGACAAATGAAAAATCTGCTCTTCTATACAAAAGTGTGCAGCCGCCCGGGCAGTTTATATGAAAATTGTTTTTGACCGTTTTTTAATATCATTATATCTATGTATAGTGATCTAATATAGCCCTTGGTGGTTTGATAAATTACGGGTGTCCCTTCCACGTTGTATAAGTAGGTGATAGTTATGACACTACTTACTTACTTCAAATCATGAAGTACCTAACTTCTACTATGCCTCTAAATTTTTTTTCTCTCCAATATGTTGCTACTTGAATAATTTTAATTTGAAATCAAGTAGATAATGGCACATATGACATAAACTTAAGATATATTAAATCATGAACGGAACATACAAAATCCTCAACAGCAATAAATTCACTCTTTTTTAATAAAAGACGTGCTCTACAAAAGCGACAACAAAATCGAATGAACGTCAGAAAAATCCACCACAACCATTTGTTATCGACACGAAAACGAAAGACTGCAATAAATAAAGCTGCTTCTCGAACGGAAACCCGTGGTTATGTGTGACACAGTGTGACACGCGTCAAAGGCAGCGCGACACGTCGACCCGTCAGATATTACCGAAGACAATTTTGTAATAGACAACTTAAACAATCTAAAAGTTCGAAACACAACGTAACGTAGGCTAGATGGCAAGAAGGTGCAATTAAATAATGTAAAGAAGTCACTCTCAATCATATCGTTTAGTGTGCATCTCTTTTCGAATTAAAATCTATTTTTTTGTTTTTTTTTTAGTCTATTGTATTGTGTGATATCATATTTTCGGTTATTATCCAAAAAATATGATTGTGATGTCTATATGTACACGTAACTCTGAGTATGATTCTAGATTGGAAGAGAGAGAGAGTGTGGGTTTAAAGCTCTCCTTCATTTCAGCAGTTTTAACGATATAATAACTGTTTTTAGTTAACTGTTTAAGAAAATCACGATTACGAGCTTTTCGATGTCTATTTCTAAGTTTGTCTTCGATACCATCCCATCAGTCAAAAGCTGGAGAGACCGAGATTGATTGTCGATTGTTTCGAGTGTGACATTAGTAGGGAACGGAAAACTAGCCAAATTGAAATATGTCTGTCGTGTCGGGAGAGAGAAAACCTTTATATTTTTATTTTCTCAGCTCGTCTCGTTGATTAGACAGTATAAAGTCAATTTTGACTTTAAGCACAGAATTGATGAAGGTATTAGGAACTTACATACTTTTCAATAAATATATCTTCTATTCTAGAGTCTGTACGGAAAGAGAACCGTCGTAGGATTTGAGGGCGCAGTTGTGTTTAATATCCGTATTTGTTATGTTGACAACACTGTTGTGTCATTATAGTGCGACTATAAAGTTCTTGATATTTTGAAACTATGACGGCTATTGGATGCTAATGGATAAATTATATTTTTATATATTATTTACATTACTTGTAATGGCTGTAAATGAAAATATATTTTTATATGTTTTCAGATGCTATCTTCATCGTTAGCCTTTAGGTTAGGTAGGCATAAAAAATAAATTTGAAAACATAAATTTAAAATAATATATTTATTAATTTATTGATCAGAACCATAATCAAAGTCTTATTCTAAATATTCAATGCCGGACATGTTTGAACTATCATCGGATAGACTATAGAGATCCAAAGAATTTTCTTCTTCTGAACTTGATTTGCTCGAATCTGTTACAGTTATTTATAATAAATTCTTGCACCACACGCCGTTATTTAAAGAACCTTCTTTTTTATTTTAGATACTGTATCTTTACTCAAACCTGAAAAAAATAGGGCAAGTTTATCTAAACACATAATAAATTAAAAGTATCAACACTCTTTATACCTGCTATCAAAAACTTTGATTGAAACAAAATAAACAAATATTTTTATATATTTATGCGAATTCTTTTAAATTTATACATAATATAAAATGTCGGTGTCTGGGGGCTACCTAGGAAATCTAAAACATTTAAAATAACTTAAATAACTTTCCACATACCGCACATCGCCGCCACACGTTCCATGACTTTGTTTAAGTCGATAATTGTGTTTGGCCGCTTTTTCTTTTTGGCAAAACCTATAATAATATTGAATATTATTTCCCTTGTAGGACTGGGTAAAGGATTTCCCTTTTTTGAAATGATTTAAAATAAAAATCACGTTAAAACCACACGGTAAACAAAGATGACGTAAAGTTTGTCATTTGACAGATGGGTGTTGGGTTGTCATATGAAAAAGATTTTGTTAGTTTGATTTTACGCCACGACGGTTCTCTTTCCGCACAGACTCTACCAGTAATTTTTTTGCATTTTGCATTCTAGCAAGCCATTTTATGCACTTTACAGATAGAAATAAAGATGACTATAGTTTGACAGAAAAGTAGGCTGCCCGCCGCTTATCTTCCTGTGTGAGTTAAGCCTTTGGGAATGCATTTGTAGCACGAGATGTATTGTGTATGCAGACGTATAGTCGCGGATTGGTCCTATTCTATTTACGGCTGTGTTCATTAATATTCCCCTCTGAAATATATGCACAGAAAAAAAAACTGTTGGTGTAGGATCTCATACTATTTTGCGGAAGTTACGTTAGTTAGTTTTCTAGTTACTTTTTTAGTCTCACGACCCTCTCTGTACTGCCAGTGCCATACTTGGCCAGAGCAGCCACAGGATTTAGCCTACACTCTCCATGCTGGCCAGACGATTGGAGAGGCCTCGTTGATTGGTGTTTATAAGCTTTGTTTAGCTAGTATTTCCTAGTCACCTTATACGACATTCACGGGAAGACTGATTGGTCCTATTCTACTCTGCCGGATACCACACGGCTATTTTACAGAAGTAAATATTGTGAAAATATTTATGAATTTTTGTAGGTATTTGCTAGATAACAGTAATGATAGCGTTGAATGTGTGCGTGTCGCGATAAACTTTGACATTGAAGCTAATAGGCCTATGTATCAAACTAAAGGTTACTTCCTCATTGTCCAGGCTATAATGAACTAAAACTGTCCAGTGAAATAAATGTTCTACTTTTAAAGAATATTTAAGAATACTTTTCGGTTTTCTCAACTCAATATCATTATGATTTTTTTTAAATGTTTTTTTTAAATTAATGTGGCAAATTACACTTATTGAGCTAGCCCCAAAGTAAGTTCGAGACTTGTGTTATGGGATACTAACTCAACGATACTATATTTTATTACAAATATATAGATAAACATCCAAGACCCAGGACAATTTGAAAAAAGCCATTTTCCAACTTGCCCTAGCTGGGGATCGAACCCAGGACCTCCGGATTGGCGTCAAGGTCGTCAATATGATACTTAAAAATAAAATTTATAGATCGTAGGGTTTTAATAAATAATTTTTTTTAAGCACCTTAGGTTTAGTCCTAAATGTCATAACTCATAATTAAAACATGTGTATTTTAATTGTTTAGGGATCCGTACGTAAAGAGTAAAAACGTGTCTCTATTACTAAGACTCCGCTGTCTGTCTGTCACCAGGCTGTATCTCATGAACCGTGATAGCTAGACAGTTGAAATTTTCACAAATTATGTTTTTCTGTTGCCGCTATAACAACAAATACAAATAAAATAACGTTACAACAAACGTAATTTTTTTATAGATAACGGAACCTTTGGGAGTCCGACTCGCTCTTATGTACTTACATATTATCGTCTGTTTCCAATGTGGGGGCAGAGCCAACTTTTAATGTTCATCGGTAAATAATAATAAATAACCGGCCAAGTGCGAGTCGGACTCGCGCACGAAGGGTTCCGTACTATTATCTATAAAATTCAAGTTTTTTGTTTTGGAGCCCCTTAAATATTTTTTTATATTTATTATTAAAATAAAAATACAACTGAGTATTTTGTAATGATTTCAAGTGCCTACCTGTTGCCATTCTTGATATTGAGCAAAAATGCCAAAAAAATATATATAAAGGCGTTTTTTGTATGGGAGCCCCCCTTAAATATTCATTTTGTTTTGTTTTTAGTATTTGTTGTTACAGCGGCAACAGAAATACATAATTTGTGAAATTTTCAACTGTCTAGCTATCGTGGTTCTTGAGATACAGCCTGGTGACAGACAGACGGACAGACAGCGAAGTCTTAGTAGTAGGGTCCCGTTTTTACCCTTTGGGCACGGAATCCTAAAAAATGAATGAAAAAAAAAAGAAAACGTACTGATAATAAAACTGAAAAAAGTGTGACTGTCCCCACTGAAACTAACAGCGCTATGCAAACATGTCCATAAAAATAAGTTTTGGCCATAAAAGACATTTTGCTGAAAACAGCGCAAAAAGTGCGGGTTCCGTGACGGGGCTAATCCGCCATTTTAGTTTTAAATTGCTAAAGTTTCATTGCGCAGACATTCCTGGAAATCTGAACATTTACCTAGATTTTCTTATTTAAATTTTTTTAAAGCAATGTTTTTTATTTTATTTATAAAAAACAGGAGTAATAAGTACCACCCACTGCTTGCTTGATAACGTAAAATTATATTACTTCTAATAACTCAAATAAAAAATGCTTTGTAGTTTAAATCACTTCTAATTTCCTTATTTTAAACCGATGTTGTTGTTGCTTTTCGTGTGTATGCCAACAATGGTTTTAAATTTTTTCAGCCGGCCTTAAGGTCTGATCTCAAAATCTGACTTAGCTTTACGACTGCCATACAATAATGACAGCGGGGACCAACGGTTTATACGTGCCTTCCGAAGCACGAAGTTCGGTGGCTCGACGGGAGTGCGCATTTATAGCGCTTTCGCAATTAAGCGACATCGGGCGTGGTCCGCACTTGAATGGGTGACCACAAGTGGCATAATTTTTTTTCGAACCAATGTTCAAAAACTCTGGCTCACTAATAGATCTAACTATTTCTGTGGATCTAACCGTACAAGTATTACATATTGCAAAATGCAGTTATCTAGATAGACACTGCCGAAATGCATTCAGAACTCGCTTTTGATTCGCACTCTCTCTGATTTATTTACCTAAGTTATATAATGGACCCGTATAAGTCACTCAAGGTCTATTATATAAGATATTTATTAATTATTGACATAAGTGCAGTACATGACTGAATGATGCCAAAAATAAAAGAAAAAGGGCTGCCATCGGATCTCTGCTTTTGTTCCTTATTCTTGTGCATTCAGCGTTTGTTTTTATTTGGCGATCAGGCAGTTTTATCGAAGTCTTGATTTTCACTCAGCTCTGAGTGAAGACATACCAAGCCGTGTTGTTTTTTATTTGGCGATCAGTCAGTTTTATCGAAGTCTTGAACTTCACTCAGCTCTGAGTGAAGACATACCAAGCCGTGTTGGCGGCGCTCTCGCCACTCCTGCGCAGAAATAGACCGTCTGTTTATATTGAGATGTTGCAACGCGTGCAACGTTCGCGATACCGCGGAAACTTACTGAACATAAACATGTCAGATGACTTGGTTAAAGATGATGAATATGAAGTAATTAATTTCGTGTTAACTGCTCTCATATAGATCACAATTTGGCTTTTTTTTTAATTTATTTGCAATGTTTGGCAACTTCCGCAGATATTTTGTTAGATTTATTTCTAAAATCGTTATCGTCAGCTTTATTTAATTAATTTACACATAAAGTACAACACCAAAAAAATTAAAAATTGCGCTCATCATGTTATGTAGTATTTATTTATTTATTTAAAAACTAATTTGTACTTAAAATAACAAACATTTATCACAAATAATTACAAACAACGGTACAAATGGTGGACTTATCCCAGAAGGGATCTCTTCCAGTCGACTAGAGAGACAAAGGACAGTTATTATAAATAGGAAGGCAGAAGTACAGAAGAACGATATACCAAAAGTTTAAATAAGTAATGTAGTAATAGATGATCATTGTGTTTCCAATTCTTTTAAGAAGACACAATTGCCCATGGACATTTTCTCCATGTAAAGGTAAATGATACGAATAGGTAGGTTCGTGCCATTTTCCTACATTTCACAAGAATATCAGTTCCAATTAAAGAAATCAAATCAAATAATAAAAATAAATATAAATCACAAAATGAAATAACTAACAGTATCTAAATCAAGTTGAAGACGAAATATTCAACGATTTGTAACTATAATATTCACTGGCGCCGTTAATTCGATATAAATTGATCAGCCAAGCAATAAATCTACGAAACCGCCTATTTTTAACTAAGCGGAACGTTCATCTTCCCACTTTTCAACATTAATTATGTGAATAGTTAGTTGGTAAGACAGCAGATCCATTTTGGCGGAAAAGCGTAAATTGAAAAATGTATGCAGTTGTAATGTGATGCTTAGTCCAGATGTGCATTACGAAAATGTTTTATTTTGTGCCAAATCACGATAAAATATGTTATAGGTAGATAACTTTATTACACTATTATAACTAGTTATTTTTATTAGGTACAAGCAAAGACTTAGAATATACAGTGCCATTTCTATATAAATCTGAAATAATTATTTATCTTATGTAATGTACTCACCTATTTGCCTATTATTTGTCCATTATATTGAATATTTTAAGTCTAGAAATAAAAACGGACAAATTAAATAGGTGGACACCTACCTGAATATAAACATTTAAAATAAAAAGATTTAAAAAAAGGACGAAAACCAAGTTATTGTTATAATTCTATTTACAAACTCATATTTTCGAGTAAACATTAAACATAGAGAAAAAGTAGTTAAAGCGGGCAAAATGGCGTAACTTCGGGTTATTTTCGCGGGAAATTGCGATTATATAACAAGAATTTTTATCTTGATTTATAAGCAGCCCGTGAGGTAAATGTATTCTGCGGAGGATCTACGCGGTGTGTTAGGAATATTATGAAATTGATTCAAGATACTTCGTTCGTCACAAAGGCCTACAGGTAAATTCATAAAATAGGATATAAGTAAACCAAACGAAAAAGTGCCGATGGTTATCTAATAACAGTTTTAAACAATAAAACAAAATTCTTCGCTATTTACTAACTACCTATTGCATTTTGTATTTACAGCGTGGAAACAGTTTCTCGTGTTTTGTCAGATGTTGCGCTTGTATCGGTAGCTTTTCTTTAATCAATAAATAAAATTTTAATAATCACTACACAGTACACTTAAGGGTCCTACCCGCGCTAACGACCTTGAAAACACATAAATAATAATTTCTCTTTCTGTAAGTGAGATTATCAGAAGCCCTCGTACAACTTTTTAGCTAGTATCCTTAAGTTTCATTAGAACCTCGAAAGTCATTAAAATACAATACGCTGTAGTTTCCTTTGCAAAAAATACTTAAAACTAGTTTTGACTCTTTTTGTAAAGGTTTCTAAAGCGGATAGTATTTCAATGACTTTCAAGGTTCTATTGAAACTTAAGGATACTAGCTAAAAAGTTGTACGAGGGTTTCTGATAATCTCACTTACAGAAAGAGAAATTAATTTTTTTGTGTTTTCAAGGTCGTTAGCGCGGGTAGGAGCCTTAACGTTAGTGAAACTTATTGACGTGTAAAAAATATTTTAATTTAAAAAATTTAAACTAATTTCAAGTGATGTTTACTTAATTATTAATTTAAAATAAGACATAACAAGTCATTTATTTTTTAATTTCTATCCACAATCTATTTTGCTTTCGCTTTGAAAACTAATTAGACGCAACGCAATTTTTCTAGGTAATTTTTATTCTACAAAGTAATATTATTCCTTTAATTTATACTCGTAGATATAATTTGTCGTGTTTTGTTAATTAAACCGTATATCGTGTAGCTTTCCCTCGTTAAATCTCATTAAACACCGAGCGGTCTAATCGAGTCGAGAAGTAATCAATTTACGAATCGATCGCTTTCTTCCAGTCTAGTCGCGAATGATTATACGAGTATTTACTTTACACGACTTGATGGAATCTCATGATGGAATACAACATAATTCTATTTTATCGTTCCATTTAGTAAGAAAAAAGTTATTTTTGCTTAGTAATAATTACCCGGGTTCAATCCCCGGTCAGGGCAAGTTGAAAAATGGCCTTTTTCAAATTGTCCTGGGTCTTGGATGTTTATCTATATAGGTATGTATTTATTATAAAACATAGTAAGTTAGTATCCCATAACACAAGTCTCTAACTTACTTTGGGGCTAGCTCAATCAGTGTAATTTGTTCCTATATATTTATTTATATACTTATTTACTTACATACATACCTGGATAATGATAAATATGAATTAGAGCATTTTAAACACATGTAGATACAGCTCAACTGAAAAGTCAAATAGGTATTTAGAAAATAGTCTTCTTTATTTAAACCAGTTTAGAAATAAAAATCGTCATATTTGTGCCAAACCTTGCCAAATTTTAAAAATGATTTATTTATTGAAAAAACTAATATGGACAATATTACCTGACATATTAAATTATATAAAAAAAATGAGGCCAAATTGCTGCCGTCACAGGGCAAAGTACCCATGAGGCTGGCGGCATTTCCGCGTTGGATTGCAATACTAAAATGCTATAATAATGTTGTTGTGTAGTAACTCCTTTCCATAACTAGTTGCAAAGTTACCATAGCTAATTATATTTCCATTCGAGTATTTAGATACTCAATATATTACACGTAATTCGAAATAGCTTTGCTAATTGGGAATCCCTGTTAAAACTGGTTAGCAAACATCGTTCGGAGAACTGTCGCAATTTCCCTTCAATCAGAGCCCTGAGCCCACGTATCTATTTCGAAGCCAGCCCGTGCACTTGACTCATCTTCTCAGATATATTTGGAGCATTCAACATATCTTCAGATCATTAACAAAGAGATAGTTCCACACTCCTTTGTCTTTGATACCTTCCAAGACTAAAAAAAGGCATATTATTTATTATGTAGCTTATTTATCATCATTTTGGTCATATCTATTACTGGTGTCTTTGCTTGTCGATTGGTTTTAAAGAGCCTTACCGGTTTCGCTACCATAATGATTATTATCCAAACATTCATAGTGTCGTACTGAGTACACAGTCTATGAAAATGAAACAATCTCTACATTACGGAATATCACGATATTAAAGCTTCAGTGATTAATTTTGTACTGTGCAGAATTAACTTCGAGTATAATACCCATTGAGTATATTTTAGTCGATGTAAAGCTGAGCTAGAGAAGATATTAATCATGTATTTGCCCTAAGACTTTTAGACAGGGATTTTAACCACATGGGATTAATATTCTCGGCATTTATCTAATTTTGGAAAGCGGAAACAAGGCGAGACGGGTGTCGCGTATCGTAAATGTCTCTAAAAAATAAAAATAAAATATAGCTGTCAAATAGGTAAACAAGAAAAAAGAATACACAACATAATATGACATTTCTTAGAATAAAATAAAATTTTATGTCACATTTCGTGGAATAAATAACGTTTAGTGCCAGTCAACTTATTTTTTGTCATGACTATTTAATAGTCACTTACATGAAGTAGTAGTGAAAATTTCAATCGGCAGGTAGACAGACGGACAAACAGACAGAAAAAAACAGACGAGTGGTAAAAGGGACCCGTTTTTACACTTTGTGTAGGGAACCCTAAAAAGAAGTAACCAAAGTGAATAAGGAAATTATTCTATATGTTATCAAAATTTCGCAATGCATGATGTTGATGGTGATAAAGAGAGCTACTTAGTCCAAGTGTCAAATCCAGAACGTACGAACTTCTGTACATTCGAAATAAGAAATGTATTAAAAGAGATAAGACATTTAAAACAAATAAACATACTTAGTGCGCATGTCGTGTAATATACTTCCCAGCGATGTTTTTACGGGAGTCTGGAGACTTAGACAGCATCTCTAACAAAAAAAACTACTATTCGCTACACGTCCAGAAATGCAGCTACTGCAACTATAAATC
This sequence comes from Acrobasis consociella, assembly GCA_963555685.1. Lineage (NCBI taxonomy): Eukaryota > Metazoa > Arthropoda > Insecta > Lepidoptera > Pyralidae > Acrobasis > Acrobasis consociella. The sequence goes on from OY743114.1 coordinate 6,016,673, forward strand.
ACGTCAGTGGAGAATCTCTTGAGACGGGAATTGCATGTAAATAACGAAAAGCTGACGAGTTCTAGTAAAACAGACAATTTGAGGGTTCCGTAGTAACATTTAATATACGTACTTATTATACAACGTGGAATGGACAATATGGACATACCCTAATAAATCGAACCACGAGCTATAATATACTACCTCGTGGTTAAAATTACTCTAAAATAACAGACAAGAACAAAAAAACATCGGCATTTCCATACAAAAATGTGCAGCCGCCTGGGCAATTTGTATGGAAATTTGAATTTTGTTTTTTGACCGGTATTTTATTATCATTATTACAATATAGTGATCTAGTATAGCCTTTGGTTCGATTTATTAAGGGTATGTCCCTTCCACATTGTATACAGTGCTTTATTGTGATTAAGTTGTTTATCACCACACTAACTATTGCCAGACTATTATCAATTATTGCCAGATTTTACATAAAATAAAAAACCACCCCTTGATAAAATACCTATATATCTTATCAGTAAAAAAGCAAATTCACTTTTAAAATCTGACAAACTCCATGACACTTATGAAATATTTAGCAGCAAATGGAACTTTTGAACTTTCTTTCGAATTGAATCTTAACAAAATTATGTTACTAGCTTTGACTAATAACTAAACCGTTGGTTTTCATTGGGTCAGTCGTCGCCCAGAATCAGAATAAATAAACATACACAGTTGATTCCAAAAGTAATTCTTATTCTTTGTTTATCGGACATTGGATCCTTGTTACAAAGTAACACGAAAGGGGCCGTTCCAAATAAAATAAAACCATTTACAAATCGGCACGGATCTCTAAAACGTCCTGAGTGTATAAATAGCTAGATTTGTGGAGCAATGGGCGCGTTATAATAGTGGAATATAGGATATAGCGGCTATAGCGTGGCAGCCAAAATATCGCTGGTTAGTCGCCCGCGTTTCGCTCCCGCATAAAGACTTGTGACTACTGACAATCGTGTAGTCTTAGCGTGTAGTATTTTCGCACATTTTAGAATAAGTTTAGGCAATTCGCGTGTGTCGATGTTTGTAAATAACTTAGTGCGTGTGGGGACTCGTTTTTGAAAATGTGGCTTAGTGATCGGTTTACGAAAAGTTTTGAATTAACATTTGTTGTTTTTTGAAATTAACATTAATTAAGTAAATTCTTTCTGTGATTCTAAAATTTCGCTCAAAATGATTATTGAACAATAAGCAATGTTCACAGCATTATTTCATCGAAATAATAGAAAATTATGTTTATTGTAATGAACCTTAAATATAAGTCGATTCTACTAATTAGATAGGTAGCATTAATCATAAATCAAACATGTTAGTGTTTTGTGAAATAATCTGTGCAACAAATAAAAATAATAAGTAACCCAGTATATTAAATAATAAAGATTATTAATACATTTGAAGACATTCCTAATGTTATTAACTGATATTCGGGAGCGATCTCATAAATTACGTAAAAATATACGTGAAGGTCGTGCCAGAAGTGTGGGAGTGTATGTCTTTAAATAAGTGTTTACGGGAGTAAAACATGATTGCTGTATTGGACATCGGGGAGAATAATTTCTTCAAGTCGTTTCTACCTGTAAGTCTCCTTTTTAACGACCTCCGTGGCGAACCTAATATCTGGTCACTATAAGATTTAAAATTTTGACATTCTAAAAATTAAATTTAAATTATGATATGACATAACAAACAATGTATTCTCTGTCCACATTAACTTTAAGTAATAATTTAATTGTGAGTTGACATCCTTGGAGAAAATGCTGCAGTGCAGTTTGTTACCGCTTCTTCTGCACTAGCGCTTTGGAAGCGGTAGTAAACTTAGCTGTAAGTAACCATTTGACGTCAACAATTGTGCAACAAAATAATGACGATTATTATGAGATATAATAAATATGCAATGATAATAAAGATATATTTGAATTGAATTGAATTAAATACTAGGAAACTATTTTAAGGGTAAATTTAGTCCTTAATACTGAACTACTTTTCCCAAGGAACTTGACCTCACAAGTTGACCGATCAGCTGATTCAAGATTTTTTTTAAAGCCAAAAATTACTACAAATACAAATATCTTTTTCAAATACAATACTAGACAGATTCAAGTGAAGTTTTTTTTTTGTTATATAGCTTTTAAGCCTGGGCAACATATAGGAAATAATTAATTTTGGATAATGGAACACCTGATGTAGAACCGTAATGTCCAGCTAAACTATAAGAAATATAAAAATGACGTCTAAGCACAAGCTCAAGTTGTTCAGCCTTATGAGCATCTTCCGGAGTCATAAAGTCCACGCGAACGAAGCCTCGGGCTTCAGCTAGTATTACATGAATCAGCTTGCTGTAATCCACAATTGTTACACTACAAAAGAGGAAAATCCTCTGAAAACTACTGTACTGTTATTTCCGGGTTTTCGTATGTTCCTATTCCCAAGTCGATGGCGTGCTTGAGGTTTGATGACAAAAAGAAACAAATAGAAATTACACCCTACACTACATCACATTCTTTTGTTAGCTAATTTAGTATTGGATTAGATAAGTACCTAATTTACAGATTGGTTACTTTTTTAGGGTTCCGCACCCAAAGGGCAAAAAGGGACTCCTATTACTTACACTCGCTGTCCGTCCATCCTTCCGTCTGTCTTTCTGTCTTTCCATCTGTCTGTCACCAGACTGTATCCCATGAACCGTGATATTTAGACATTTGAAATTTTTGACAAATGATGTATTTCTGTTGCCGCTTTTACATAAATACCTATGAAAAACAGAATAAAATAAATATTTTTTTGTGATTCTTCCCTTTGTGCGACTCGCACTTGCCGGCTTATTTTGATTTCTTTACTTTCTTTATTCGCTGGATTTACTTCTTGACTTAGGTTATGAATTCTTACCTTCTACTTATGAAAACAGAAGTCCCTAGTTATAAAGCTAATACTTGCTAGTTCATCGTCCATTTGGATGGATTTTCTACACAAACACTTGATCAACTTTTACGCCATGCACGTAAGGAAATCTTATACCTTTAAACGAGCAATTCTTGTATGTATATATATATGTATATATATTTATTTATAAATTTCTGTGATCTCGAAAACGGCTCTAACGATTTCGCTGAAAATTTGTATATGGGGGTTTTCGGGGGTAAACTATCGATCTAGATTAGTTTTATGTTTGGGAAAACGCGTGTTTTCGAGTTTTCATGCGTTTTTCTTTCCACGCAGAATATGGTTGCTACTTTCGGCGCGCCGGCCGCCAACGGCTTAGCTCAGTGGTTAAGGATGCTGACCGCTAGAAAGAGTGTGTTACGGGTTCGAATCCCACTCGGTGACTTTTGTTTTTTTTTATGTTCAAGTTTATAAATAATTTTTTATTTTGTACTGTTTTTAGACAAGTTTAAAAAAATAAAAGTTAATGTTTGAGATGTAACCGACCGAGCAAAGCTCGGTCACCCAGGTACTTTGTTTATTAAATTCGCAGGCCAAATTGGAAGATCGATGAAAATATCATCGAACAACAAAAAGCGAAATGGTTCTTTGTCACATACTTTATTTTATCCTAGTATGCAAATATTTCTTTTTAATTATACGAAAATATAAATTGATTCGACATTGACCCGCTGCGACCTCCTTATCGCGCGATAAACGGGCGTACTCAACAAAATCTTTATGGAGCGTGGTTCCTCCAGCCCAAACAAATATGGCGGACCACACATCATAGCGTTTTTAAATTTTGACACGTAGCCAACGGCACGCCCTTGGATAAATATCGGGTAGACAGTTAGACGAGTGCGATATAATCTGTGAATACTTTTATTTACCAGCTCTTGATATTCTTATTTTCTGTGGTATTTCAGGCATCTTGACTTTGTTCATGAAGTATTTAAAAGTGTTTGCTTTTTAGTCTAAGACGTTCAGTTGTTTCCTGATTAATGATCACAATCCATGTTGTCTATGATATATTTCAGTTCATTGAAATAATGGAGTTAACATATACATTCAGATACGTAAACAAGCCATTCGAACAAATAAACGAAATCTACAAACAAGATATTCCCATTAACCTTGATCCATTTTCATTGACATATGATTTTCAATAGGTTCATTCGATTTTTGATATATTCAGATTGTAGATTATTAGATTGTCTCTCTTTTTAAATAATGTTTTTTCTACATTTCAGGCTGTCAACTCACCACCGGTTCCTCATCGGGATGTCTCTGGGTCGTCCACTTCATACCGTCCATACAACGAAGAATACGCCACAGTGCAACGACGAGTGGATAGACCCATCCAACCAGATGTCGACCCAGAAAGAAGCAAGAAAGACAAGAAATGGTCCCTTGGAAAACTCTTCCGAAGAAAGAAGAAGGACGAAGAAAGTCCAACTTCTTCAGAACTTAGTGATGAAGGTGTCAGCACACGATCTCCATCCAAAAAGAAATCAAAAAAGAAGAAACGAACCCCTGCAGTAAACAACTTTGATCACATTGTTGTGAGAGATACCAGACGAGCTCAGAGTCTAGCTAACTCACATGTAAAAGATGCTACTGATGATGGTGTACTGTCTGACCCATCAGCTGGGTTCATCAACTATCGAGCCAAGAATCAACTGTATGGAGCTTCAAAGGAGTCTCTAAGTTTACGAGATGATAATTCAAATCGTTCAATGAAAACTGCTTTAGATACACCGTCGAGGAAAACTAGAAAAGGAAGACTGAAGGCTCGAGTAGAAGCTCTAAGAAATAGTATGAGAGGAGAGTCAAGTAGCGATGAAGAGTCCCTAAAATCTTCAAATTCTTCGTCAATGGTCCGATTCAGAAGTGATGACTCTCTGATGCGGTCACGAGACAGCTCATTAAATAAAAGAAGTAGAAGTGCTAGAAATGAAAGATACATCAAACGTTTGTCTCGTGATGAGGAAAATCAGTTAAATAAAGAAGCCGAATTAATACAACAAGGCTACACTAAAGCAGAAGTTGAAATGTTGACAAGAACACCAACGAGTCAAAGCAGTGGTTACGGGACTTGTAAAAGAGAACAAAACAATAAAATTAAACAAGAACAAACTTACACCAATGACATAAGTCGTCGCCCGCTAAAATCGGAATCAATTTCATCATTCCCATCAACTCAAAGTTACCCTTCATCAATTAATTTTAATGCAAAAGTTAACAGTGAACATATTAACTATTCCATTCAGTGCCCGAATAGTAACATGAATAGGGAACCGCTTTACGCAAATAACAACAGAGAGGGCAGCGTTAACACCAATTATGATAAGCCCGAGAACATTATATGCGTTAAGTTTCCTTTGGGAAATGTTACTAACATCAAAACAGATGAGAGAGCCCCACCAGTGCCACCTCCTCGTGACATGCAAAGAAAGGTCGTCACTCCTGTGTCAATGTACTATGAACCAAATCACATAGTAGCTGATAATATGGGTAGTAAACAAAATTTAATACATGGCGTGCCTAACAACGACTTTGAGAGAATTATGCGACGAAGTCAGGACAGAACAATAGGTCAAGGTTTCAACGGGTTACGAAGGCCTATTTCGACCTCTGAAGACCATATTGCTATGCAAAACAATGAATATCTGCAAAACTTCTATTACAGAAATGAACAACCTCGAAGACCTGCTTCAGTGTCAGCAGAACCTAATCATTATGGCCTGTATGCTAATACACCACCTTGGAGGAAAATGGTGGAACCGCCACCAATAGTTAAACCTGAACCTGTTCAACTACGACATGATTACTTATATTACGCTGACGACAATCCGAGATCACGGCGGCCAATAAGCATAAAAACTAGTCAAAACGGCCACGAAAATCAATATTTAAGTGATTCACAAGCATCTTTAACAGAAAACGTATACCGAAGGCCTCGAAATGCCTCAGAATTCTGGAGAAAAATAGACGACGCCGAAAGGCAAAAAAGACAACAAGGTATTTTTGCTAACTCCAGGAGTAAAAGTGAGTTCTCTAGTAATACTCAAATAAATAAACCATTAATGATGGATCAAAATAGAAGAAATATGAATAGAATTGAAAGTAGTGATGTTCAAAATAAAAATAAAAATAATTATAGACAGCCCTCCGTTGATACTACAGACGGTGCTAGAATATGGAAAGCTACAACAGAATACAAGAGATCTGTGACAGTAGATCCGACAAAATCCGTTATATCTCCGACATCTAAAACTCACGTTCGACATAAATCTGATACATTTGTTCCGAATTCTAATCAAATTTTATCGGACGATGAGAAAAGTTCTGAACGTAGAAAATCTACAAACCTTGATGACGCTCTGAATGAACTGGAAGCAATTTATAATAGTTTAGGTTTAGGGGACGAAGATTTATTGGATAGAGCAGAACGCCGAGAGCTAATGACGCCAAAGTTTAATAACCATTTTAACGATTGGAATGGTAACGATGACGATGTGCAATTGAGAAGTCAACCGACAACGCCTTTGAGGCGCGTGCCAAGACGGTCTACATTACCTGATAAACTACAAGATGATATGGCATTCCGCAGAATGAATTCATTAACAAAAGAGAAACCAAACTATAAAGACACTCAGGCTCAAATAAGTTACATGTTAGCTTCACCTGTGTATGTTCCATATGCCTCCGATGATGATAAAAATTCAGAACGCAATGAACCGGATATTGTTCATGACGATGTTGTGTACAGAAATATTAAACAGACAAATAGCCGATTAAAAACAATCGACCCACAACCTCCATTTGGTATTCCCATTGGACCAGTAACACCAGCACCTCAAAGTGACTACTTACATGCAACTCCTGAAAATAAGGGCAGATCAAGATTTATCCCGAGAAGATCTCCAGATCTTGTATCAGATGATTTAGCCTACCGAAGTCTTAGGAAAGATAATAGACATTCGTCGTTATTTAATGGAGATGAACACAATGGTCACACAAATAATAATCAAAGCTACACTGAATTTCCATTTACAAAAGATTCAATTTCCAATTTAAAAAAGAAAAGGGCAGTACGTTCTCTTTCTGCCAATATATTTACAATGATTCAAAAGGAAATCGATGATGCTGTGAATATGAGTAAAGTGGCTACGTTACAAAAAACACATAGTAATAGTGACGTAATGAGACGTCTACGTGAAACTTTTGACAATAATGACAATGAACAGGACCACTACCCGCGTAACAAGGTAAAACATAGACACAACACTGTTAGTCTCTTTGTCAATAACATTCACAATCCCACTTCCCATTTTGCAAAAGATGATTCATTCCTTCACAATGATGATAAATATCTCGCTAAGCCTCCATCTTGTGATAAGTCCAAAAGTTCATCACCATCAAATAGATCACCACAGTCATCAAAGCGTTCATCAAAAGATGAATTTCAGCAAGTGCTGAGCATGCTAGCACAAGAAGCTATGGATACCAGTAATAAGTTAGGCGTAGCTTTAGCCGAATTAGATAAAAATAGGAATAACGCTGAAAAGAAATCTGATGTTCAGTCTCGAATATCTGATAGTAGATTAAATTTTCTGAACGGTTTAAAAAATCATTCATATGAGGAAACCATGCCTGAAATAAAACATGTTAAGGTACATTCTGAAATTGTGCATGAAAGTAAACATCATGATCGACCAGACAAAAATGAACAAGAATCTAAAGGTAAAAAAACTGAGGATAGTCTTCTAGCCATATCCAATCAATTACATAAGGTAGAAGACCAACTTAAACACAGCTTTGAAAAAGAACTTAATTTTGAAGACGAGAGCTTAAGACTCTCGAACTACATAGCAAAAGCTGAAGAGCAGTTACAGGCTGAGAAAACAACCGTCGCTGTTCCTGAAAATAAATTAGTTCCTGATGTTGTTCCTTTGAAAATTCAAAATGACTCTGTTAAAATTGAGAACGTAGGTGAATCAACAATAAAAGCTGATAATAAACAGAATCCACCTCGAATTAATTCTCTAAATCCGTTCTTAAATATGGACGATAAAATAAAAGAAATTAATGAAATTAATGCTTTTAAAGAATTGAAAGATGGGATATCTGATTTAATAGCAGGTATAACACAAGTAAACGAAAAATTGTTTGTTCCTAAAGCAACGAAAGCCGATAATGATAATGTAGATAATAATAAAATAACTGGCATATCTGAAGCCGGTGAGAAATTAAATCAAGTAACTCAAAACGCTACGCGACAAGAGAAGCCTCACAGAGCTTCCGTGAACTTGTCAATTTACGAGGACGATTTAGAAATCAAGAAAGAAGCTGCTGATTCAACTGAATACAACTCATCTGAGGAATTAGCGACGATATTTAAATTAGACGGTAAAGCTAAGCCTCAAACAAAAGTTGTGAATGACGTTCATTCAGAGTCTGAAAATGTTGCTCGAACTGATCTGAGCTCACCAAAGCTAGTTCAGAGCGTGAACCAGCACTTGAGAAGGCTCTCAGTCGACCAAAACGATGCTCCTAGTCAAAGCAATTCACTGCCTACTAACATAGTGCCGTGGAGAGCTAAAAGGCAAAATAGTTCACAAAAAGAAAATAGAGGTACGTGGCCCATAATCATGCACGGTGTTTGGTTTTCATTTTAGTCGCATCCCGCTTTGTGGCCATTTCATGTTGTGTTTTTTTTCGAATGGCAGACTAACTTTTTTTTGCATTGTTTTTGTCTGGCAGGCGATAGTACGCAGTCGAAGCGCAGTTGGCGCGACTCAGGCACGTTGATGTTAGCTTGTTCCTACACCCTGATGTTCTCCCAGCACCTGGCAGACCTGGACTGGCTGACGCTGCTCGGCTTGCTGCTGGCAGTTATCACGATTATTGCTATGCTTATTATTTAACCCGTAGGAGTCAGTACAATCGCCAAATAAACCTCGAACACCGATTAACACTAAGGAAGTTTCCTGGGTCAAAAATAAATTATTTGGTCCTAGTAGAATAAAACGTCACATAATAATGTCACTTGTCATAGATCATATCCATTTTCAACGTGATTTTAGATTGATTATTGCGGAAAATCTTTATTAATATTAAAACGCTATTTAACTCCAATAAACTATGACATCATTAGTCTTTATTTCATACAAATCCCATAGAAATTGACACGTTTTGGCGTTTAGAAAAAAATATCCGATTTGAGATGTGGGAAACTTCCTTATTGTAGATATATAGGTATTTAACAGTCACACTATAAATTTAAAGCAACTTATAGAAACAAATAATTATAAGGCTTGGCAATACCAACTAATATTTGACGATTGTAAATCAGGGGGCAGTTATGTTAAGACAAGCTCGATATGAAACCGAGTACCTTTATCGAAAATTTAGTGAGTATATCGAAAAATGTAAAGAAACTCTTATATTTATACTACGAGATCCATATCCAGCTTGCATAAATTGCCCTCTGCTCTAAGCTATTTAAAAAAAAACAAGCAATCAGCAGCAATCAATCAACAATAGCAATTATTTGATCAAACAATCATCATTTTTCAAATGAGATTCGTATTTTTTTTGCTTAATTTTTTTTACTTATTTTTGTTGTCAGATCACAAAAAAATCAGACTTACCTAAGCACATTTTAATACCAGTTAATTGGAAATTTTATTTTGTAGAAATATTAATTTTAATTTAATTTGATTAACTATGTAATGTTACCTGTGATTTATATTTTATTTTGATGTACTAATTTAATGTGTGCCAAAATCACGATCGAAATTATGTTAAAACCTTTTTCGTGTTTCTTAATCGCATGTACTATGGACTCTGCATGTTGTGTTGTTATTATGTTAAATCTAGATTTTATTAGATCTCTAGTGTTTATATAGTTAGGCTTTATGTCCCCAAGATATTTAAGTATAATATATAATATACAATTTAAAAATTAAGATTACTACCTATTACTTAGTTACATTTCAGTATGTTTATGTAACAATAACAACGATACCTACTGCATTTTTTGGTCGACATATCTAGTTAATATACTATCAAAGTATTTTCGAAGGAGTTCAAAGATAAAAGCATTCTTTTAAGTTGTGCATTCCAGAATTGAAATCTTGTCAGCTCGATGATCAAAGCTTAGGATAGTAACAAAATGTTTCTAGAACGTTAACGCATATTTGGTATTTTTACAGATAATTTTATAAAAACTTTTATAGTATTGATAAGCAAGTAGTTTGAAATTTAAAAAGATATCGAGTAGATACCTCAACCGCGATTGTTTTTATTGGGTTTATTTTCAACTGGGATTTTCATCCAATGTCTCCTTACTCGTTTTGCATAATTTGCTCTAGATACCAATATCATAAAATTTATATACTTAATTTCTAAAACAATGATTTGTAGGTAGTTGATGAAAATGAAAAACTGTTTACGTCAGACTTTTCTTAAGATATTATTGTATATTTTACCCATTATGTACAACATAAAATTTGATTTTTTCTAGGTGATAACTGATTGCCACAGTTCGACCGGCGTATTCTAAGATCCTCGATGCGTTTAAGTGATTTTTTATTATTAAGCTATACATTATGTATTTTATTCTAATAGTATGACATACCTACTTCATTATGTTTATGTAGAGGCTTCCAGTTACATAAAGAGAGCGTTATTTATATGAGAAAAAGTTATAATTTAAATAAAATGTTTCAGTTATTATGTCTTTTTTATTGTCCCTTTCTAAATTACAAAATGTGTTAAGGTATGGCTAGGTAAATTACCTACTTTAAATCGGAACCCAGTAACTAACAGCAAAGATAAACTGGACCATTAAATAAGTACTTCATGCAAGATATTTTTTCAAAACGAACTAAGCCCATCGATTATGGGGGAGACCTTTGCCCAGCAGTGGGACAGTAAAGGTTAAAGTGAAAAATAACGCCTGACTATTTTGACCATCTAGCAAGTCAAACTTTCAAACAGAAAAGGATTTTCAAGTCATGGTGTCTTCTAGTAATCGGAGAGAATATGTACATAAAACAATACATAATTATATACTTACTATTACATTTTGAATTGATCACCTCCTTCTTTTTTGAAATTGGTTAAAAATGACGCAACAGCCGATAGTATCGTCGATCAAATATTAATGATAGTATCAATGTCAAATTAAATAAGACTAAACAGCAGTCATTAGCCATTTTGTAGCGCTCAATGTCGCTTGACTTGACACTGCAAGCGGCACAGGGCGTGGTCCGCAATTGGATGGGTGACCACAAGTGGCATACAAATTTCTAGAGCTTCCGTGATTCGGTAGGCACGTACAAGCCGTTGGTCCCGGCTGCCATCATTGAATGACAGTCGAAACCTGTACATGTGTTATTAATTATATTATTTTTGTGTCAGCAGTGGTTGGCCACTAACACACACGAAAATCAAATAAACTATGGGCACAGCTACAGGTATAATACATTGTGTCGAAGTGTTGAATTACGGGAGAATTGAGCAAAATTTAGGAATTGTTTCCTTGTATTGTGTGTCGTATTATCGTTAAGGCCATACCCAAATTTTCCGGGGTCCAGTGGCGCCGCCATTTAAAATAAATCATTTAAAAGGAAACGGAGATATCATTTAAAATTGTGTCTTGGTCAAGTTCTAGATACCCATTCAAAGTATTTTTTAAACTACTTTTTGTAGTTTTAAGTGAGAACGTGAAGCTTTTCTACGCACATTTGCGAAAAACGGCCACTTTTAGCTAATGTGCGTAGAAAAGCTTCACGTTCGCACTTAAAATTATAAACAGTAGTTCATAAAATAGTTTTAAGGGTTATCTAGGGCTTGACCAAGACACAATTTTGAATGATATCTCCGTTTCCTTTTAAATGATTTATTTCAAATGGCGGCGCCACTGGACCCCGGAAAATTTGGGTATGGCCTTAACAGACAAATAAATGCAACGTCTAAGCAACGTTTAGACGCAACGGCGTGTATTTAGGTAAGTACCTACACATAAACGACGGTTTTAGATAAGTAAGTAGTTCATTCGCCCTTGAGAGACTTAATTCATAAATAACATGTACCTACTTAGTTTACATCCATGGACATTTAATATGGATTGATTAGGGAGCTACAAGGAATCCGATAAGTAAGATAAGTAGTTACCTCTTAAATCTTAGCTAACACCGCCATCTATTGTAACGAGAGATAGCATGTTAATAGTGCCCATACTGCCATCTGTTGTAATTTTAACAAACTTTTATGTTTACCTTATTCGTATTCATAATTCAATCCATTACTAGATGGCGGTATATGTCCATTATTTTGTTAGGTTCGCGTTAAAAGTAGAACAAGTATACAATTTTTTTATAGAAAGCGTCTAATTTGGCATCCTAACTGAATAGTTTACATTACATATGTAAAATCAACTTGAAGAAAGCTTCAAAACCAAATTACAAAATATACAGAGTTGCTATCGATGTTGCTAGATGGCGGCAGTAAGTCAGTAACATAATAAACTTATGAACACATGATTTTATGAGACCTACAAAATGCAAAATCAAACGTTTATTTTGAAAAAGACACTTGAAAAGTTTGTTTTATTAAAAATTGGTATAGTAATTTTCCTTGAGTTTACATCAATACCCTTGCCTTAAAGCCGACGATAAAAAATAATAGCTGTCAACCCATGCTGTCAACCTTGCTGTCAACATTCCATCATGATTATGAGCTGTCAATGTCATGTCATGTCATCTACTCTACTATTTCGCGAAAAATGTTTGCGTGTTGTGAATTTATTTGCAAAATAATTTCTATTTATTTGGTTTGACGAGTTTTTATTACATATAGATATAAGGTTTTGTGGGTATTTTGAATAGTGATCATTGTTAAAACGCGGCTTTGCCGCATGTGATAAATTTATGCTAATTTGTGATCAACAACCTACTTTGTTCCTGTTGACCTGCCCGCGCGGACCGTGGTTTTAAAAGGTAACGGTAATTTAAGCTTTTTATATATTTTTCTATATTAATTCAATAAAATTTCGTTGATTTTTACGCCGTAAAATATACTACTGTTACATCGTATTATTTTCTGGTATTAATCTACTTCGTAATATTTTATTTTGCGTGATGTTCGGCATGCTGAATGTTTGCTTTTTGAGCAAACTACGAAAATGCTTAGCCGTTCTGGTTTAAAATAAAATGAACTTATTACTTTTTTTCGATATTATCTACACTACAACAAATAAAGCCGGTAATATGTTAGAATTATATAAATAGGCCTTGAGTGTTATATTGTAGGCACTTAAAAATGTTATGATTTAGAGAGGGAATAAAAATATATTGTGTAACTGAACTGCAAACAATTTTGGTTATAAAAAGGAGGTATGTAGGAATTGTGTAAAAATCAGGAATAGGTAGTAGTTTTCTTTTGATCATGTAGTTAACAAATTACCTATTTACTCATAGTACCAGGGATGACTCATTGTATACTTACAAACTTATCTTTTATATTAATTGTATTAACATAGCCTATCATTTTGTTATTACTTGATAATAAACTTTCCATAACAAACATAATGTTATAAACGCATTGACCTCCTACAGAACAATTTGTAGGGCAATTGAAATGATTGAGCAAGGAAGCGACGAATCTTGAGCACCTTCGTCTTGACAGGGAAGTGTGACCGGGTTATATTTTTAGAGTGTTCCGGTAGACCTTTGACATTGATAGATGTAACAAATATACAACAGACAAACAAGGATGTCAGGTTTTCTTTCTATTACTCTTTCTATTTGTTGTTTTTCAGCAGTGATTTTTTATAAATGCCTGTTTTTTGAAACTAATCAAATAATGATCACAAACATTCACCTTCATAATAATATTTGTTATCACAAATATTATTATGAAGGTGAATGTTTGTGAGTGTGTGTGTATGTTTGTTGCTTCTTTATACGCAAACGGCTGTACCAATTTTCATAAAATTTGGTATGCATGAAACTGATACTCTGGATTAACATATGAGCTACTATTAGACGCAGATAACACCATGAAGCACAGCTAGTGCTTATATATTTTTGTCTAGTTAACTAAAACTGGTTAATAATTTGTACTTACATAGTATTTTTTTAATATGTGAAACTAGGTTACATCATAACAATGAATTCACCAAGAGTTGCTAACATCTCTTTTACAGTGCAAAACAATACAATTCTAAAAACTTTATTGTACTAAATGACATCTCAAAGTAAGGATAACATATGCTGAGGTACATAGTAAAGTAATATGAAATGTCATATTAGGTATTTCTTTCACTTTCTCACTTCTTTAAACATTCTCATTAGAAAATCTGTTGGTGTATTTTTACCTACACTGACTCACGACACACAGTCTATTATGTCTGGAATCAAGGCATGGAGTATGTTAAAATGACACAAAAGAAAAATAAACAATTGTCAATATAAAAATAAACTTTTTGGATTATTTCAATGGATATAACTAGGTACTTCTCTCCTGTTTTCTCCTCTTTTTCTGACCTTTAAGAAAGGGATAGAATGGACTTTTCAAGAATAGGGTCGAGTATTAGCAATGCAGATAATTTGGGTCCGAGTGCAAAATATACTTTACTTGTTTGACTTCCAAACTGCTTATGTGCCTTGTAGCTTTGGAAGGCACAGTTGGTCCCGTCGTGTCATGTCTTCAAAAGATATCTAGGTCGCCTAACAATGTCAATATCTATCAATAAATTGCCTAACATTCCCAAAACAAATTCTCAACAATCTTTACAAGACCTCATTTACAATGTTAATTTGTAGTAAGAGGCAATCTAACAAGTTCTCATAGTCGTTAGTTTCTTTTAGTTTCTTTTTTCCATTTCTTATCTAAAAAGTAATCCGATTATGCTAATGTGTTAAACTTGGCCTTGGTTGGCCCATTTTACACCGGCCTACTTTCAAAAGCCATTTGATTGCATAACTTTAAAAAAGTGCAATAAACAATACAAAATATTTCTTCTGGTATGTATTTTTTAACTAATTTTCATCAAACATGGCTAAGAATCACCGCAAGGGAAGTTGCTTTTACGAAAAAACAAACCACATTGAAATCCATTCAAGCGCTACAATGCTATAAACAGTCTGACAGACAGACCGACCGCTATTAGCGTCATAGTCAAAGTAGTTAACCCTATACAAAGAAAAAGGCTTTTTTATCAGGTGTTAAAAAGTCAACCTTTAAACAAGTTCTAATAGAAGAAACTATCAAGTCTCTAATCTTAAAAGTCGTCCGATGTATGCTAAAGCTTTGAACTTGGCCTTGGCGGGCCCATTTCACCCCGGTCTACTTCCAAAGGCCGTTCGATTGCCCAACTTGATGGATCGCCGGCTATGTAGCATAATGAATGTTTCTTATCGCCAGATTGTGATTTACATTTGTGAATAATTCCCCGTATTGTTTTTTTAAGCGATTTCGAAGGTGGTCGTGTCTTTTTATTTTTGTAAGACGTTCATAATGTTATCGGGAATTTGCGTCCATTATATCTTGGTTTTTCTTACTTACTCTCTTTACAAAGGAGATACTTGAATTGTTCAGGTCCCAGTACTGCCCCCATTTCCTCGACGACAACCTCCGTGGGGTAATGGTCAACACGCTAGACCGCCACCCAGAGGTCCCGGGTTCGATCCCCGGTCAGGGCAAGTTGGAAAATAGCCTTTTCAAATTGTCCTGGGTCTTTGATGTTTATCTATATATTTATTTGTTAAAAAATATAGTTTCGTTGAGTTAGTATCCCATAACACAAGTCTCGAACTTACTTTGGGGTTGGCTCAATCAGTGTAATTTGTCCCTATATATTTATTTGAAATAAATTATACGAAAGGAAACGGAGATAGCATTTATAATTTTGTCTTGACCAAGCCCTATATGTATAACTCTTGAAACTATTTTATAAACTACTGTTTACAGTTTAAGGTGAGGGCGTAAAGCTTTTCTTGTAAAGTGGCCGTTTTTCGCAAATATGCGAAGAAAAGCTTCAAGGGCTTGGTCAATACAAAACTTTAAATAAATAATAAATAAATATATAGGAACAAATTACACTGATTGAGCTAGCCCCAAAGTAAGTTCGAGACTTGTGTTATGGGATACTAGCTCAACGATACTATATTCTATAACGAATACATATATAGATAAACATTAAATGATATCTCCGTTTCTTTTCAGATAATTTATTTTAAATGGGGGCTGCTATGGACCTCGAAAATTCATGTAATTTTTTTAACTTCTCTCTCAAACTCTTACTAAGCGGTATTTTTTATTTATTTTATCAAACTTTATTGTTCCAAAGTACAATAAACTTTTAACAAATGGCGGACTTAATGCTAAAAGCATTTTCTCCCAGTCAACCATAGGGATAAACAGAAAATATTATATACTATATATATATATTATTATATTATATTACGAGTACTATATATAGGTATTATATTACGAGTAGTTAAATAACTCTGAAACAACATGTTTAATGTTGCAATTTAAAATAGGTAACTATGCGTGCGCCTCGAGTTTTTGCGCCTTGCTTTCCTAACGGAATATTATCTAGGCATGTCTAGATTGTTCGGAGAAGAGATAGTCATACATACTGCTGATAATAAAATGAGTGGATTTCTGGGCGGTAGGTATAGTTGTTTGTTTTTTTATAAATCATTTATACTCCATTTGTTTACGTATTTAAATAAATGTAAACAATCTTGACATGTCTTTTTATTGAAATATACACTTTATAAATCAATACCTTTGCAAATTACAAAGTAATTATGCAATTCATAATTTATAAGTTATAACATAATTTAAAATTATTGATTTATAAAGTGCATATTTCAATAAAAAGATATGTCAAGATTGTTTACATTTATTTAAATACCTAACTAAATGGAGTTATAGTACGGTTAGATCCACATAATTAGTTACTATACTTATACCACAGATTTTTATACTTCAATAAAAATCTGTGGTATAAGTATTTAAAATTCATAGGAAATACTTAAAGGTTCATTGAAAAGATACCGAACCACGAAAACCTCGGAGGGTTTATCATGGGTTTATCTAGGTTTCGATGAGTTGCTATGATCTGGTCCTAAACAATAAATAATAATAATGCTTAAACAATCTTTAAAAAAATGGGATTTTCTTTATGTATGTAACTCTGTGGGAAGTTTGTTTAAATAATTCGGTATAAGGTAGATGGTAAAGACCTTTGCCCAGCAGTGGGACTGTAAAGGTTAATTTAAAAAAAAGGTAACTTGTTTGTTTGTAATAACTATGTTGTACCAAGACAAGTACATAGACAAAAACAACATACGAATACACAAAGGCGAACTTATCCCATGTAGGGTCCAGATTTCCAGACTCCGCTGTCCGTCCGTCTATCTATCTGTATCTCATGAACCGTGATAGCTAGATAATATTTAAATTTTCCCAGATGGTGTACCTACTTCTGTTGCCGCTATAAAGTATGGCTCTGGTAGTACCGAAAGGGTCGTGCTCCTGCAGTGGAAACATAAAGACCTGATAATGATGATGATTGTTACCAAAAATGTTTGTAGGTGCAATATATTTGCAAATATGCGCTTTACACCGTGACGTCAATCTTTATCAGTAACTGGAACGTTGTCTGGTGGTCCACTCAGTTATACATACATAGATACGAACAAGACTCTCCCTTATCTAATCGTGTTTTTGTAACGCATGCATACTATCATACAAACTATGTTTATGTTGTATCTACCGTTTACCGGCTGTCATGCTCGCTTTACCGACAAAACCGTTTTAATTATGCATCGATTGTAATTAGAACTCATACGTACGTCATGGTTTTTTTGGTTTTTATTTCTTGTTTTTGTTTTTGCATGCTGCTTTTTGAATATTGCGATGTTTTATCTTGCGCTATCATATATTACTAACTACGTAGACGTTTACTCAAGTCTAGAGAAACCCATTTTCCTCGAAGAGTGTCCCAGAATCTTGACAGCTTTTGCGTCAATTTAATTTATGTAAAATAATTTACTTAATTTTATTTATGTAAAGTAAAATTAGTTGGTTTGGTTAAGCCCGATTAGGTACATAATACCTACTTTACCAAAATAAGCCCCCATATACCAACGGCTATGTCGGATGTTGCGAGAGGCCGAGAGGTGCAGGGCGATCAGCGAGGCACCCCGCAGACATCTACATATTTCGACTGAGTGGGGAACGGGGACTGAAAATTTAATATATTATAGGTTTGAATTTTTTTAAATAAAACGGAGCTCTGCGGAATTTGTCCATAACTATTTAGTGGCGTTAATTGAGCACAAGAAATAAATGTAAAATATCAGTAGTTTAGTCACGAAAGAGAAAAAGGTGGCAGTGACAATAGTTGTGAGACTATGTACCTATTCATGTAATGTATATGTTAGATGACATATGACATGTACCTAGATATTAACTTATCTATGTCTGAAAATACAAATACCTAACTAGGTAGTTACTTATGTTTAGTACGTACCTACTTTTAAAGTCAGGGTACGTGTTCACAAGTACCTACTTAAGTACGTGCTCGTACTTTGTTCTGAGCAGGTTTATTCATATTGTTATAACCTTGAAATTAGGTTGAACAGCCGAAACCATGAAATTATGGTTATAAATGAATCTGCAAATATTAAAGCATTTAGCATAAAACCCGCTGATTCTACCTTCGTTAAGGGATCAGAGACCGCCCTCCAGAATTTTCAAAGGTCTTTCGGTGTCCCTGAAAAATTGATGATTGAAGCAAAACCTCAGATGGTAGTTTCGCACTTAGGCCTCTGGAAACAATGTTTCAAATTTTAGTTTAGTAAAGTTCACAGCTTTTGCCGTGTGGTTTCCTGCCGAGTAGAATAGGGCCACACCAAGTCCTCCCGTGGATGTCCTAGAAGGTGACTTATGAAATACAAGCTAAATAAAGCTTATAAACATCAATGATACCTCTCCAAGTCCTCTCGCTGCTTTGACCAAGTATGGCTCTGGTAGTACAGAGAGGGTCGTACTCCTGCAGTGGAGACAAACAGACCTGATGATGATAGTGTTCACAGCTAAGTACATTGTATTAAGATAATATTTTTATTTTATTTCTTTATCAGGTTCATCATAGAAACAACAGCACTTTACAATATGATATTGGTTTTGTCATTATCATCATCATCATCCGCAGCTTTCAACCTCCTACTTCTGGGAATACTCTCTCAATGTCCACAAGTAACCAAGGTCCTGAGCATGTCTCCCTTTTTTGACAGTCTTGTGAGTTTAAGTAATTGTTTTCCAAAACGTTCTCGGGTAGGTATATTTAATAGACCGTTTTATTTAATGTACTCATTTAAAATATAGTTTTTTCATGTCCTAATCATATTCATATATTATATTTGTTTGTACATACGACACACATATTATAATTAAAAATTAAATAAAAATATAGTTATTCTTCAACACAAATCAATGCGATGACTTGCAATCGCTGTACAGTAACCAACACATCAAGCTATCCAAAGTCCCAAGCATTTCCGCTACTGTTACCGCGTCATAACGATTTGTAAATGATTCCTGCTGTAGACTGTACTTATGTAAACTCTATCTTACCAAACAAGTCATAATTACCTTCGTGCTACTGCAATATCACGTCATAGGCTACCTATCTAAATACCGTTGTACCGTCTGATGACTAAGTAATAGGTACGTCAGAAATGAGGTTATAAATATGTATAGTTTGCATGGATGTATGGATATTTTTCCGCTTTCACACCTATATTGCTGAACGGATTACAATATTTTTTTTCATATAGATTAACACTTTGGATACTTTTTATACAGGAAAGATGTGAAGTTCTCGTGGGCTTGTCATTTTTTTTCCGCGGGCAAGCCGCAAGCATCACCTAAACAACGTGGAAGGGATATACCCGTAATAAATCGAACCATATACTAGATCACTATAGTATAATGATAATAAAAACAGTCAAAGATCAACATTTTCTTACAATATATATATAGGTGTATGGAAATTCCGATTATTTTTATAATTTTTGACTGTTATTTTAATTTCATCATGCTATAGTTACGAGGGTGGATCTAAAAGTTTGTGGCCTAACTAAGAAAACAACATTTTTTTAAAAGAGAAATATTTTTATTTTTCTACATAATCACCGTTTAATTCAATGCACTTCCTCCAACTCTCCTGCAACTTTTTAATACCTTCGAAAAAAAATGATTCCTCAAGGTCCTCAAAATACTCGTCCACCGCAGCTCATTTGATGAAAATTTTGATCCTCCCAAGTGTTTTTTTAAATTCGGAAAGAGGTAATAGTCCGACGGAGCCAAATCTGGCGAATAAGGAGGGTGGGGCAGCAGTTCGAAACCACAGTTGTGAATTTCAGCCATTGATTCTGCAGAGGAGTGGACGCGGGCATTGTCCTGGTGAAACAAAATTTTTTTACTGATCATTCCCGGACGTTTTTCTTTTATTTTTTCCCTTAATTGTCTCAGCAGGTTACAGTAATATTTAGAGTTCATTGTTTCACCATTTGGTAAATAGTCTACCAAAATAACCCCTCTTGCATCCCAAAAAACAGATGCCATGACTTTGTTGGTCGACAAAACTGCCTTTGCCTTCTTGGGGGTCGGTGAACCAGACCGCTTCCATTGCTTTGACTGCTGCTTGGACTCGGGTGTATAGTGATGAACCCAGCTTTCATCCATTGTCACAAACCGTGACAAAAAATCATCGGGGTCGGACTCAAACAGCTCCAAACAGTCACGCGAAATGGTGAAACGAACCCTTTTCTGGTCAGCTGAAAGCAACTTCGGCACCCATCTCGCCGACACCTTGTGAAAACCTAATTCTTGAGTTATAATATTTTGAACTCGGCCATAACTAATGCTAGTGATCTCAGCAATATTATTAATGGTTAGTCTTCGATCTCCTAATATGAGATCACAAATTTTATCCACGTTTTCCTGGGTGGTGGAAGTTGATGGCCGTCCACTTCTGGGTTCGTCTTCAAGACTCTCCCGTCCGCGTTTCAATTCAGCTACCCACTTTTTTACACATGAATATGACGGAGCAGATTCTTCTAATGTGTTAACCATATCTTCATGGATTTGCTTTGGCGTTAACCCCTTCTTATACAGGTACTTAATCACAGCACGCAGTTCCATTTTTTCCATAGTGAGAAAACTTTACGACTTCCTTTACACAAAAAAATATTTTAAAAAAGCAGAGAGGTGTATCCAACTGCAAATTTGCACGCTTACTAATAAATAAACAAGCTTCAAAATGAGGGTAATTAAAAAATTATAGACATTTATTTACTAGGTGAGGCCACGAACTTTTGGATCCACCCTCGTATCTAGCCCGTGGTTCGATTTACTACGGGTACGTCCCTTCTACGTTGTATAACTAATTAAACAATAAAGTGATAATTTTTATCTTTTACGACATTGCTATTGTTTGCCAACACAAGTGACTGACATTAAGATAAAATGTTCCCAATTATGCATTTTCCATTTGGCGATTTGCCATGTATTTTTTTGTGTCAGGAAAATTGGCAGTGATCAGACTCACTGATTAATTAAAAAAGTTCAGAAAATTAGGTTTTTCAAAGTGGAACGAAATAGTTTAGGGGGACTTGACCAACTTCTTGCTATTATACTTTTCGTCATCAGGTCTTTTTGTCTCCACTGCAGGAGCACGACCTTCTCTGTACTTTCACAGCCATATTTGCCCAGAGCAGCCAGAGATCTTGGCCTACACTCTCCTCGCTAGCTAGACGGGTTGGAGAGGTCTCATTGATGTTTATAAGCTTTGTTTAGCTTGTATTTCCTAAGTCGCCTTCTGCGTCATCCACGAGATGTTCTATGGGGTCCCACGGAAACTACACGAATATTCTACTTTTATTTGTTTTCTATATTTAGTCCTATGTTGTGCGATACAATCACATATGTAACGTATTTTATAAATTTTAGAAATGCTAATCTGCTAATAAAAGTGTTATATCTGTATATTATTATTAGATCTATCCATATCACTACTTACCTTTACTTGAATGTTGCATAAAACCTAAGTAAGTGTATGCACGTCAATCTCTTAATTTTACTCACTTGAGAAATACAAAGTCACTTCTGAAAGCACAACAAAAGATGTCTACTCACCGAAATGATTCATAGTTAGTGGTTGTGACCATTCTAACTTCATGGTTGTGTTGTGACAGAGAAAGCATGTGATTTGAGGTTATGGCGTCATTATTTGTAACAATCACAGGTATCGATGATTGTCATAACTTTAAATGATGTTTGGGTTTTGTTATTTCTTGCAGTATCTTATTTCTTCTACATCATTAAACTTAATTAGTTAGATAACTAGTTAAGTATTCGTTCATTTACATAATATCTAACGAGACAAAACTACTACTAAAAGTTTCAGACAAATTACTGAAACTAAGTACATACTTACTTCTAAAGAATGATATTGAATTTAAAAATTTCTAGTACTTTGTTGGTCGGATTTGTAGAGGTATAAATACCAAAAAGCAATATATTTTATTGTCTTTGAGTACTTTGTATATATTTTGACTTTGTAAGAAAAGACTGTTAAATTTTCTTCTCGTTTTTTGCATCAGTGTGAGGTATCAGATACTTTTGTAAAAAAGTTATATGTCTATGCTTTTTCCTAAAGTCAAAGCAACAAATTTCTATGGGATTTGTATGAAATAAAGACTAATGACGTCATCGTTTCTTGGAGTCAAATAGCTTTATGAATGTCAGTTTTTCCACAATAATAAATCTAAAATCACGTTGAAAAAGGATATGATCAATGACAAGTGACATTATTTTGCGACGTCTTATTCTATTAACAGTGCCAAATAATTGCATTACATATTCTGCCAATAAACTTACTTCACGTTACTAACACGATCTAACCAATTTTCCTCTTAATATTTTTGATATTTGTTACATCAAGATTCACCTTCATACAATTTCTTATCTTCACGCAACTCGTTTGATTTGCTTGATGAACATCATTGTTTTTTTAAATATTTTTATTGATACAATACAACATGCACGTTGCAGCACAGCGGTTGTGATGCCCGTCGGACCGTGAATCTGAATATCCAAGTACAGGCATTTACAACCGTTTCCGTTATAGTTTCAGAAGTTTCTAACTTCAAGGATGAGCATCACAGGATACGATTAAAAACTCATACTTAATGCCAGTTAATTACTACAAGTGACGTTAATGATAAACCTATAAAAGTATAAAAACAAAGTAACGGTACAAGGTTCACCAAGTAATAAAGTAATAAATTAACATGGTAACTAACTGGTGATTAAACAAATTGCGAAGTTTATGTCCATTCGCTGATTATAATTATTCTAATTCAACTTCAATAAATATCTATACTAATATTATAAAGCTAAAGAGTTTGTTTGTTTGTTTGAACGCGCTAATCTCAGGAACTACTGGTTCGAATTGAAAAATTCCTTTTGTGTTGGATAGGTCATTTATCGAGGAAGGCTTTAGGCTATATAACATCACGTTGCGACCAAAAGGAGTGAAGAAACAGTCGAAAATGTGGATAAAAGGGGAAAATTATTCATGTTTGAGGGCTTCCTTTGCGTGCGCTGCGAAAACCGTTCGAGATACCCTAAAAATATGTATAAAAGAATTATTCCTCTTTAAATTATCAAAAAAAATGTCCGCGACAGAATATGTCTATCTTTTAAGATTAACTCACAATAACCGTTTTTATGATAATCAAATTTGGTCGAAATTAATGCATTATTACAAATTATTTGTCAGAGTTGTATCAACATAATAATATTTATCTTTATCCAAATAAATGTGTTATTGATTAAGAGTATTTAACTGTGAACAAAATTGTATTTGACATCACTAATTTCAATAAACATCTTATAAGATTATACAATCTATATATATAAAAGAAGCTAACTGACTGACTGACATATCAACGCACAGCCCAAACAGCTGGGCCTAGAGACTCCAAATTTGGCGTAATTTGTTAATAAACTTTTAAAGATATCAAGTTATTTTTGGCACTACATGCGTTAAGTAAGACGTCTTTTAAGTATTTTACATTTCATTGTTACATCCTTCGTCATCAATTCTTTTTCAATTGAATGGTAGATGCTAAGTTACAGCATCTGTGTCTAGCAAGCAGATAAAACCCAAGGCCTGTGCATAAAAGTCTTAAACCAAATGTGCGTAATACATTGAGTTATCAAAGATAACAGATACACATTTTTTTTTCTGGTCTATTTTTTACATGTATTCAACAGATAACACCAATAAGCTCTTTATTTGAAGGCCGACATCTTTCGCCAACGAAGTTTTTGTTCAGCCTCGACAAATCCAATCTCTACGCCTACTTGCCAATATCCCAGCTATCTATTTTCATGAGCTCCATAAAGCGCAACACGGCACAAAATAAAAACTGTTTACCGCAAATGGTGGTGAAAACAATGTTTATTATAAAAGAAAACGCTTTTCACCTTCTAAAGATGTCTATAAAATCTATATGACTTTCCATTCTATGATGATCGATTCTCTCTTTTATATAATGATCGATATGCCTTTTGATATTATTCATTGATTTACTTCATTTCTTACACTCATTCGCTAATAAATTGGAGAGAGCTCGTTTGATCCAAATCAGTCAGTCACGCCAAGAAAAAACTATATTCTTCAGTCTACCTAGGCTAGATCATAATATTATTAGCGTAGTTATTTATTTACAATATAAATACGTAAATAAAAAGATTCTTTAGTCTACGAGACAGACAATACTTTTCTAAAATTGAATTTGCAGCTTCTCGTTAAAATGTGTTTTCGAGATAATTAAAATACGGAATTAGGCCGCGACATTCTTAGCTTTGTTTTCTATCTTTGAGTTAGCCAGAATCGGTCCCGACGTATCACATGACATCCTCATTCCGTTGTCTCCAATCGATGAGTCAACGGTTGCTTCCTATGGGCTTGTTTCTTTACCCACTTATCGTCCACGTAATTCGATCGACCGAAATTGGGCGAACTTGGTAATAGAATTGGGTTGAGCACCGGTTTCTATGAGGCAGTTAATCCCTGTGTAATTTGATTACCATCCAGAGCCTAGTGGGACCAATATGCAAATTAGAAAATTGTTTAGTCTCATCTATGAACAATGACTTTTATTTTTAAGTAGTTAAATGTTTTTTGCTTAATAAGTGAAATTCATTGTTAATTACTCTATAAGTTTTCTCTTTTACCTTTATTTTTCTTTGTACCCTTGTTGATTCTAAGGCTTAGTCGGTGTAAGCTGTTAGTCCTAGATAAACTGTATCGATTTAACTACATGTACATACACCTTTTAACTAAACGTATTTGGCGCTGTTGGCTGATGTTCTAGTAAAAATACTATGTAGTTCTAACCAATTTAAGTGTACACGTATACATAGACTGAAGAAATCGATAATTCGAGGACACATTTTCTAAGAAGTCTTGAGAATGAGATAATCGCCTATGAAGCCATGACTTCATTCTAAGATTATAATAAATTTACGTCATTTGTTTTTGCACTAAAGTTCAAGTATTGCTGGATCAAGAAACAGATCATTATATTTATAAATTATCTGTTGGTTTAATTCAAACTATTTTGCAAAGTTAGCATTTATTAGTTTGTTAGTGGCTACTAATTTGAATTTGAATTGTGATATCGTTAATTTTTGCATTTTGGTTATATGTAGGATCATATAATAAAAGTGAAAATTGGCTTTCTAAATTAATGTTAATTTACTTTTTGTTAATTCTTACACTGGTTGGTTGAACTTTTTTATCATATGGACAAAGTCACTCGAACCGATTATTGTCTATTTCAGAATAAGTTAAGTATTCCAAAAATTCCAATGTATGATAATGATAAAATAAGCAGTATTTACTCGTTAAAAGCGAATACAGTTTCAGAAGATTTTGCTGAAAATTATTAGCTTCAGTGAATTTCAAAGAGTTCTTAACTCGAGTCCCGCAATAATCTCAAATGATACTTACTTAATTCTTTTGAATCTCTTTGCGTCTTTATTTTTATTGTTTTCTCTTCTCGCTTAATATAATAATAATATTACTATATCTACGCTAATTCTGAGGAGCAAAGTTAATTTCAACTCTCTTTGTTTTCTGTTATCTTATTGCAATATAAAAGAAACATGCTCTTGCAGAGTTCGTTAACATTTCACATGAAGTAATTATAGATGATGTGTGATAGATAGTACAATTGTATTGAATGAAATGAGTTTTTTATGATGCTATGTATATTTATGTAGCCATTATTCGTCTGCCTACACCCACAAAACTAGATATGATAGTCGATCACCATTTGCTTCAAAGTTTTATGAGCTGATGCGAGCAATCGAACTTTCACCTTAATCTTAATAGTTTTACAATGTCTTGAGTCTTCTTATTGAACGACAAGGGGAAGGCTTGCCTTTCAATAAGAAGTATCTTTTTTCTCTTTTTTTTTGTTTCTTGCTAATGCACCGTCTGATTCGCCTCTCGCGGTTTCCTTGCTGCCGATGTCCAGAACCGGCTTCCGTATGACGCGGTCAGAGCGAGACTAATGGGCCGCGTCGTCATGCCAGTAACGCTCCTCGCGTCGTGCAAACAGGTGCACTTCGATACCTCCTGCGCGATTCTTATACCCTAGTACCCTAGTACTTGCCGAAACTTTTCGTGTTAATATTGTGTTGTTTTGTGATTTTTTTCTGTTTTTTACTGGAATATTTTTCAACTTTAAGGTATCGTATTATTATTTTGTTTATTAAGTTTAATTTGACAGTTTACTTAATTTGGTTTGAAGCTTACACTTGTTTACGTAATATACATAGAATTGATCTGAACCAATTTATCGGATTAAGAGAAAGTAACGAGATCTCACAATTTATCGCATCTTCCGCTATTAATGAAATTGTTGTTCATAAATAATGTCCGCGTTACTTTCGCGTTTGTTTTTAAAAGTTAATTACAAATTGATTTTTGTTTCCAGTTTTATGGAAATTGTTTTGTATGAGAAACATGTTACAACTTTCGTGCTTGTGTTTTATTATAAGATGACTTACTGTTTTTTCTATTTTATTTCGTTATTTTTGTAACTCAGAAACTTTACTACCTACTAAATAAATAATTGACGACCAGTTACGTCCGTAAATGTATCATATAATCTCTACAACTTCTTTAAAAAAAAATAAGTTTGATAGTAAGTAGTTACAGCAATTATTATCAAAAATCTACAGATTATCTTTAGAATATCCATCGTTATTGTCTTCTCCATTTAAGTAAGCTTTTTTCTATCCAAGACTATTCCTCTGAAAACTTTTTAACCTTATTTTTATCAAGCTAAGAAAGCACTTTATCACTTCTATTTGGACATCTAACGTAATAGTTAAAGAAACATCAATTTCGAAACGACTGTTTTAGGAACTTCGTATGCCCGTTATATCCATTAATATCCGAGCTTGGCCTTTAAGGTTACCAATACAATAAACATAACTAAAACCGAGATGTCGCGTATTTAAATAGCCGTGTCGTTGAACCGAATTGTGGGATGTATGAGACACGAATTAAAATATGTCACGCGTTTTGTAGGAATTCGCATAGAAAACATACATATTTGCGATAAAAATCTTAAGTGTGTATGATAAATTCTTGATGTAGTATTGGCCATTAAAAAACTTTGTATTCTGGGCGCGTTTGAACTAGAAACTTACGTTGACACAGATAACTTTAGTAACCAATAGAGAGCAGAGATTATGTTATGTTGATAGTAACGATGATACATGAAGTAACAAAACTGTCTTGCTGGTATCACAATAATCATTTTCGTAGTAAATATTAATACTTACAGATGGCAACATTATACAATTCATATTCTTTACACTAAGTTGTATCTCTGTAAAAATGCGTAATACTATGAGTGTGTTAAAACTATTAAATAACACTCTAGTATCAAGTTTTGTTCCTAACCACAAAATGATTTTAATGCGTAATATTTTATTAACCATTTGATAAGTGTATATTTTCATAGGAAATAAAAATTCTTGATAATATAGAACAAAACAACATCCAAATATACTGCTCTAAAAACCAAAGAAAGTCATTGTCATAGTCAATAAAAGTTTTAAAATAATCCAACTTAAAATAAATAAAATTGTAAAAAAATACACATTATTTGAAATTCCCACCCTGAAATGTACCCGGCTCAAAAGTGCCCATTACGCTTGCTGCATTTCCTCTTTAAATGGCTAAGGATATCATTAAAGCCAGGTAACACCCGGAGCGCTGGTCATACATACCCTCGGTCTCGCAAGCGGCGCCAACTCTCATCAACCAAGTCCTTAGCTTCGGGACACCATGGACCAGCTGTCTTGACATCGAGTGGAACAAATTCAGACAGAACAGAATATTTAAGACATTTTTCAGCAGTCGCCGCCCGCGCAGCCGATCCAGGCATACGTATGCTGCTACTAAAATAATTGTCAATTATAAGGTTCTTTTCTAAATGTATATTCGGGCCGTGTTGAATCATCGGTTGTTTTAAATACTTCGATGCAAGTCTTTGTAAATTTCCGTGCCCCGAAAAACAGTATAATTGAAGACTACAATGACGATCTATTTTCTATTTTATTTAAGTTGACTGGATTTATGGCTCGCGATTAGTGATATTATCGCCCACTCGTCTACTTTTTTAAAAGAAATACTTAAATTTTTAAATAATACGTCGTTTTTTCCGCAAACAAAACCCTTAGTCACAGTGACAGCGCTGGTTAATCAATCATCATTATGAACGTGCAATATATTTAATTTGATACCTAATACAACAGAAACTAGGTCATGTGTGTCAAACGTTGATATTTCAGTCATTCTAAAAAGCGAATCACCTTCGCACCGTTCCGCAGCAAGCGGGTCGTTAAAAAATATTTTTTCCTCCTATATACGGGAAATTGCGAATGCAGGTGGTAAATTGAGTTCGAAAGAAAATTTATGCCGTTAATTTGGCAGATTCGATTCCTAATAAAGGCAACGGTTCTGCAAACCAATGTCGTGTGCCAAAAAAGCCCGGTTCACCAAGCTGTCTTCTTGTATAAATTAAGCGAGACTCTCCAAGGCGACCCCGAATGGCTTTCGATACCGGTATTTTACCCGACTGCCTCAAAGGAGAGTATTGTTTCGATTTGGGCATGTGGTTTTTTTGCGGTGCAATTGTTTTGTCGATGTAGCCAACACGGAGTATAAACAAGGTAGCCAATCATTTTGACCTTATTGCTTATGTATAGGATATTCTAGTTATAGTCTAAAGGTTTCTTTAGATTGGTTTTTGACTAAATCTTTATATCGGGAGTCTCAAAGCCAATGGTTACTATTAAAGATTGAGATAAAAAAATATCAAGTTCTTTTTGTAAATGTGAGATATTGGGCTCATCGTCTTTCCATGATCATCTGAAGCCGCCAAATTTGATGCATCACCGTAGCCAATAGAGCATAACAATTAATTCTTCCAAGAATTTAGAGATGAGAACACTTTTGTCTTCCAAGAAGTCAAAATGCATCTCTAATCATATGACTAAAGATTCTATTATACGTAAATAACTGTGGAAATATTATGTACTAGAGATACTTCATTTCATTTGGTTCATTACTCACTCATATGCGAAAAATATGTATGACAACATATTTAAATTCAAGAACTGGTAGTGATGTGATGCAATTTTTTATTTTAATTAATGTGACCGATAGTAAAAGGAGCGGAAAAGATGAAAACACATCTTAAGTGTGCCAAAATGTCCATACTTGATTACGTCTAATGCGAAAATGAACAGACGTGATTACGTCGGTTATATTTTACTAGACAGACAGAGTCGTAGCGTAATTGTGAGTTAAGTTAAAAACGGAATCTATGTACTTACAATGTTTTCGTATTATATGTTACACAGTCGCATGTTTTTGGATTAAAATTTTAATCACTGTATTTTAATAAGGTATTTTGTAAGGATCCAGGGCATGATTTACATTTTCGTGTTGCTTCTGCAAATTCTGGTACTGTATAGGCTGTGTTGCGACATTTTATACATACTCGAAGTTTGTATATATCATTGCGAACGGACATAAGCAAGGCCCTGCCATGTAACAGAAGTGAAATTACTTGAGGAAAATTCCGTACATGCTTACCTGTATTGTTTGTAGGTTGTATAACCGATCGATGATCGATTATCTTTTTGATTAAATCGAATGTGAGACACTAACATAATATTTGAAAAACGGGTCAACTGCCGTACCGTGCCACCCGTCGATATTGAGTGAGTTTTGAGTTGAATTAGTTGACCCGTTTTTCAAATAGTCCTTATATGTATGCTTATCTTGCGTTTCGTTCAAGCTATATTCCTTTAAATGTATACGAGGAACTTTTTGTTTTATAATTTGTGGCACTGCCTCAAGTTCAATATTAAAATTTGAGGATATAATTTACTTTTGTATGCATTGCAACTTTTTCGGAAACTTACAATATCACAATCAAAGTATTTTCTCCAGATTTAGGTTAAATTCTAAAAGTATTGTTAGAATGAGATTGCTAGACTGTTTGACAATCACACTAATGGTACCATACAACATCTTAATTTTTTTCCCCAACAATGTGACGATATTACGTAAACCAAGTTTATATAAAACTCGAGATAGCGAGAGGAAAGTCCACATTGGTCGTTTGCATATATCTTTATAGCTGTGCAAATATTGACATCGTATTATCGTTATGTATCGTACAATGCTTAAAATAGACTTCTCACTTTCAAATGGCAATTACTTATTGATAAAAAATACGAAACTGTGATTTTTAAAAGCCATACATACTCATGTTAGTAGAATAATAAATTTCTAATGATTCTTCTGTTATTTTCTAGTCTGTAGCTGGTATATCCCACAACTGGAAAATGTGTTTTCTTTACTCTAATTTTTTTCACTCATTTATTTGATTATTAAAAAAATCATTGAAACTTTTAGTACATTTATGCGTATAATAACTTTTGTCCGCTACTTCCTCCGAGATATATTGTATGCTGTGTCAGATTCTGGTAATATTGTTTCTAGTATTTATATATAAAAAGCTGCTTCGTTTGGTCAACATAAAATTGTTAACTATTATAATCTATTATGTAGTTGTGCGCCCCAAACCACACATACAAACAATACTCGTACAAACATATTTTTGGTTTTTGGCATATTATTATAACATCGATTATATCATATTCCATTTGCATAAGTCATACAAATGTGGTAAGTTTACTTACCGTTCTTACCAATTTTCAAATAGCTTAGCATTTTTCCTTGTAGGTACCTTTCTCTTTTTCTCTCATCTCTCCGCAATCCCATTTGCTTCCTCAGCTGTAATGCTACAGAGCCCGGGGTCTGCTTGCTGGCTTTTCCTTCTTTGGTTGTAAGATGATTGGCACGCATATCTTTCTTCGATGTCAAGCCAGCACTTCTTGGGTCTACCACGCCTGCCCAGCCGGCTCCGGTGAAGGCGGTATGACTATAAATTTCGCGAGACGTGATCGTACCAGCTTATGTGACACTCTTGCAGTTTTGTCTGCTATTTCACGGACATGAAGACTGCCGCTGATGCGGGTGTGTCTCACGCAAACTCTCCGTGATAAACTAAATGGGACTTTAGTACGCTGTAACTGGTTAAATTTAGCAAATTTCCTATCCGAGAGTTATTTTTCTGTACTTTAGTTCTATTACGTATTCTGTGACCACGGGGGTTGCTCGTGTGTATCTCTGCTGTTAGAAACTTCGTCTTATATCACACTGAACAGGAAGGACTCAGCACTGAGCTTTGGTGAACCCCAACCTAGACATTTTCTATACATTGTAACGTCTTTTACAATTCTTGTGTAAAATCTTAGTGTAATATTTATGTAGAATACGTCCTTCCTTAATTTGTTTACGTGTTTAATTTCCATGTAATTGCTTATTTGTGTGATCTTTAGCTTGTGTTTTTTGTTTGCCTTTACCGTCCAAAGTTTCCAATACTTAATTAATATCAATAAAGTATCGATTCATAAATAATAACCTCGATATTGCCTTCTGATTGTCTTGTGTCAATATGTGCCTCTATTATTTCCCAATTTATTGCACTGAATCAATATCACATGACAGATTTTACATTCAGGACAATTTATAGAGGTTGATAGATCAATACTAAATTCTACTCTAACTTTCTTATTTTTGCATTTTATTGTACCTACCGGTTAAATCCTTTGCAGGCTGCGAATGCTGCGGCAGTTCGAAGCTCGGGTTCCAATTGATTTTCTTTATTTAAAAATAATTAGGGCTATAGACTAAAAAAAAATGTCGTTTCATGACCGGCTGGAAAATAGGGAATGCTGTTGATGCGCTAGCTTTGCATCCTTACGTCCTCCGTCTTACGACATCTAAGGGAAAGAGACGGAAATATTCTAAGCCGCAAACCACACAACAATCACGAGCTCCAAGCACAAGCATAGTACTAGAAAATTCTAAGCTTATACAACCGATACGCTAATAGAAACATCACGGTCGATATCCATAAAACTGTCATTCTCGGTCTGATAACTTGATAAGACGATATGCATGTGTTGTCCTGCCATTCTATTGATCAGATATCATAATGATTAGAATTTAAAATAAGAGTCATGTGAAATTTGTAAAAAGATGCGCTGAATCGGTTTGATCCTAGCAAGAATGCTGCAAATACATCGACCTAGATTCTAACAAATAAAACATTTAATGATGTTATTTTCCCATCTCAGTTTTTCTCCGTGCATCGACCGCTACGCAGTCGCAAGCTCTTGCGTGGTTCCTCGTAATAGATGCACCGGCGTGTGAACTAGAGTGTGAGACGCGTGATTATGTGCTGGCAAAAACTGCTGTGAACTATACAGCCAGCGTTCCGCATCGGCTTGTTGGCGACATTCCACGTGTCCGAATTACACGCGTCAGTAGATATGGAGGGAATGATATGCGTATGACTGTATCATGTTCATAAACTTAATTGAAGACTCGGGTAACATGCTCTTGACCAATTACTTTGTGTGATTTCGCCAACACCTGCTTGTACTACAAGCTATTACCGTTCGGCACCTACCACACTACCGCTAGAGCCTTCAACCAAAATTTGATGCAAACCATATGCAATGAGTTTGCGGCTGCATCTACTGTATCTCGAACATCCATTCCATAGAAGCCTTCACATGGAAGCACTTATGAATGCTGCAGTTTTTAGTCCCTTCTCTCCTTTTATATTTTTCTTAAACACGTGCTGTGGCATTTGGCACCTACCTGCTTCTTCTATAGCTGTAACATAATATGTGATGTAAATATTATGTTAGAGGATAGGGGGGAGCATACCAGGAAATGGATCATATACAATTTTTAGTAATTAGTCATCAATATACAACTTTAATGCCGTTTGGTTTCCGGCAGAGTAAAAGTCTTTCCGTGGATGTCGTAGAAGGCGACTTAGGAAATACAAGCTACACAAGGCTTAGAAAACATCGATGAGGCCTCTCCAACCCGTCTGGCCAGCGAGGTGAGTGTAGGCCTAGTCCTCTGACTTCTTTGGCCAATTATGGCTCTGGTAGTACAAAGAGGGTCATGCTTCTGCAATGGACCAAAAGATGATGTTGAGGATACAACTTTAGGTACCATTACTTACTTATCGTCGACGTCTTCGGAAATAGACGCACCATCGTGTCTCAGCAATCTCATCATACCGCTTTTCCCATTGCATCCTTAGAAACAGCTTGGAAGCCCGGGTCTATTTTTTCGGCGTTGCCTTCTATTATTCTACTCCGTACATATTTCGAAGCAAAACTGCTTGAAAGTAAAAGAACCTTCAAATTTTAAAACAGTAGTTTTAAAATTAAGGTAAAGCTATTATGTGTGGGCAGAAAACGTTACATTGTCCATCTCAAAAAATAAAAATAATGTTGGTCATATTTCTGTCATAATGTTATCATGTTGTCCTAATCTTGTCAAGATGTTTGTACCGAAGCAAGGCGTTGTATCAGGAGTTACATCTATGTCAGAGAATCCGCGGTACAGATGAGATATTTGATATTGTAAGTACTATTTTGATAAGATCGGCGATATGTGTTGAGTTACTCACTTATTAGATATGACTAACTTTTGCTCTGGTTCTGGATTTGTTAATGTCACAGATTATTGTGACAATTGATCAAATTAAATTATTCGGTAAAAAGTGGAGGATAAATGTCAGTGAATAATAAAATAAAAAATTTGACGACCTCTGTAGTCATCATGCCCGGCTGTCACACCAAAGGTCCCTGGTTCGATCCCCGGTCAGGTCAAGATGGAAAATGATCTTTTTCAGATTGACTTGGATCTTGGATGTTTATCTATTTATATTTGTAATCTATACTAATATTATAAAGCTGAAGAGTTTGTTTGTTTGTTCGCGCTAATCTCAGGAACTACTGGTTCGAATTGAAAAATTTTGTGTTGGATAGATCATTTATCGAGGAAGGTTTTAGGCTATATAACATCACGTTGCGACCAATAGGAGCGAAGAAACAGTCGAAAAATGTGGAAAAAACGGGGAAAATTATTCATGTTTGAGGGCTTCCGTTGCGTGCGATGCAAAAACCGTTCGAGATACCCAAAAAATATGTATAAAAGAATTATTCCTTTTTAAATTATCTAAAAAATGTCCGCGACAGTATATGTCTATCTTTTAAGATTAACTCACAATAACCGTTTTTATGATAATCAAATTTGGTCGAAATTAATGCATTATAACAAATGATTTGTCAGAGTTGTATCAACATAATAATATTAATCTTTATCCAAATAAATGTGTTATTGATTAAGAGTATTTAACTGTGAACAAAATTGTATTTGACATCTTAATTTCAATAAACATCTCATCATAAGATAATACAATCTATATATATAAAAGGAGAAGCTAACTGACTGACTGACATATCAACGTACAGCCCAAACCGCTGGGCCTAGAGACTCCAAATTTGGCATATAGGTTCCTTATGAAGTCTAGGGGTGCATTAAGAAAGGATTTTTAAAAACTTACCCAAAACCCAAACTTTAAACTACAGAGGTCCAATGTTTGTATGGAGAATCAAGATTAGTGAGACCATTTTATTCAAAACTTCGCAAGAGTACTCCTGACGATAAATGAATAAAAATGTATTTCAGGATTTTGCAAAGTATAACCCCAGAGGGATGAAATAGGGTGCCCTACTTACCTAGGCCATGCTGAAGCGTTCCGTCGCTCTCTCTCGCTCTAGCAAATGATGGAAACTTAAATGGGAACGGGAACGGGCACGGGAACGGGAACGGGAACGGGAACGGGAACGGGAACGGGAACGGGAACGGGAACGGGGACGGGGACGGGAACGAGAACGGGAGCGGGAGCGGGAGCGGAAACGGTAACGGGAACGGGGACGGGAAAGGGAAAAAAGGAAACTGACTGACATATCAACGCATAGCCCAAACCACGGGGTCAACAATTAAAAATCCTATTAGAACCATTTTCGATTTCTACGCGGATGAAGTCGCGGGTTACAGCTAGTAAAATATATTATCGTTGAGTAAGTATCCCATAATATAAGTTTCGAACTAACTTTGGGTCTGGCTCTATCTGTGTGATTTGTCCGTATATAGTTATTAATAAATACATACAATTATGTCGGAAATTAAAAAATCTTTAACTAAGTAAATTAGTTTTTCCAAAAGCCATTCATTTAAGATTGTTTTTGACGTAACCTTTAAATGTACTTCGTGGGAACGTTATAAAAGGGGAAAGTTGTATACTCGAGTTCAAATTACCGTGCTTACATATCTTTATTAGGGATCCCAGTGGAAGCAGATGTTTCGCAATATGATTTGGCTATAAAACAAAGTTTCCCTAAGTTACCAGACACTTGCATTAGTGTTATCCTGTTCATGATGTGGACATTATATTTTTTACATTGATCAGTTTATTTCTTACTAGCTGTGTCCGTGGGCTTGGCTCCCTGTGGCAATTTCGGAATAAAAACTATTCTGTGTCCTTCCCTAGGTATCAAACTATATCCATATCAAATTTTATCTAAATAGGTTCAGTGGTTGAAGCGTGAATTGGTAACAAATATACAAACTCACTTTCGCATTTATAATATTAGTAAGGATTCTTATCCCAATCCTCTTTCCGGATAATTTTCGATGCTATGATATAATTCCTATTCTTATGGCTACACAAAGAAAATTATTTCGGTTATTTTGCAACCTGATTTTAAATAAGGTTCTCGTGATCCCCAAATTATCTCGGGGAATTCATTAATGCCGCTTATAATGGCTAAGTAATATTTTTATCGCTTATAATCGGTCTATTTAACCATGTTATTGTATGTTCTTTTGTAATGTGCTATTTTCCACAATTTATCACATATCCCTCTATGATTATGATACAACTACTGCATTTTATTTTACTCAATAAATATATTTCTTGGCAATTTTCTGTTTTATCTTTTACTTTGCCATCTTTTCTATAATATTAATGAACAACGATGTTCCTGTAAATAATGTATGTATGTCACAAAACACTTAACCAGATGTTGTTTTAATATTCCATAAAAGAGCGATAAAGAGTCGCTTTCTAGCACTTTACGGACGCAAATATCGAGGTTACCAGAGATACCGATGCGAGCGTCTAGACTGCGGAATTACTAACGACATTTGCATAGTTAAACGGGTATGAGAAACTAACTGGGTTGTTTATAATTAGTTCAGTTGCAATGTCACTCTGGTGCAGTTAGTTTGCGGGTTGAGAGTTAGAGCCTCATTTACGTTGTAGCAACATTGCGGCTTGACAAGTCGCACCTCAAGAATATTGCGGAAAGTAGGTAAAATAAATAAATATATAGGGACAAATTACACTGATCGAGCTAGACCCAATGTTCGAGACTTGTGTTATGGGATAGTATGGTGACCACTAAGCCACAGAGGTCGACTATACGCGGAGGTAACATCATACGCCATGTGGCAGATACATATAGGTACCTTGTATCCATCCCATCACACCTTGTATCAATATCAATCAGATTCTTAATATCGACTTCCAAAAAGGAGGAGGTTATCAATTCGCCGCGATCTTTTTTTTATGTACACAGATTATTCAAAGACGCATGGACCGATTTGAAAAACACTTTTTATAAAAGAGCATACTTGTCAGGTTATTAGTATGTATTAGGCATCATAGAACTTTCATCAAAACTGGTTGTGTAGTGTTTAGAAAAATTATATGCGATATTTTAATCGTTGTCTCGATTATATGTAATTTATGCCCGGCCAAAGAGTTTGCCGTATGCTAATTAAGCGGTAAATATTTTCTGTTTTTATCGTACCACAAGATGACGCATGATACAATGTTGCAATATCGCATTTTGTTGCTCTAATGTAAAGGCTTTAGCTTTTCAGATTGCATATATTGCCGTGGGGATTCCGCCAGAGTTGACCACTCCCGGAAATGTCGTAAAAGGCGACTTAGAAAATACAATCTAAAAAGCTTAGAAACATCAATAGTTATCTCCAACCTCTCCAACCCGTCTGGCCAGATCCTCTGGTTGGAGAGAGTAGGCCAAATCATGGCTGCTCTGGCCGAGTATGGCTCAGGTAGTACAGAGGGGGTTGTGCTCTTGCAGTGGAGGCTAAAAGACATGATGATGATGATGATTATAAATATAAGTTTCTTCGTAGAGGTCTGTGTTCGAACTTCGAAAACAATTTATAGTGAGTAATTTACTATAGTCTGAAATGAGTCTAGTTAAACGGATATGAGAAACTAACTGGGCTGTTTATAATTAGTTTTGTTGTCAATGTGCAGTTAGTTTGCGAGATGTAGCCACACTGCGACGTGGAACATGTCACAAGGCCGCAACGCAACTCCATATAACAAACAATCAATTTTGGGACTTTTTTATAGTCTTATTAGCCAGATTATATTTTGCCCGATGATGACGTGATGACTTGAAATAAAAATATTATACCTATTCTGGTAATTACGATATTCTTTATGTCCTTATGTGGATGCAGCCA
Source organism: Acrobasis consociella (assembly GCA_963555685.1). Classification (NCBI taxonomy): domain Eukaryota; kingdom Metazoa; phylum Arthropoda; class Insecta; order Lepidoptera; family Pyralidae; genus Acrobasis; species Acrobasis consociella. The sequence continues at coordinate 6,054,840 of OY743114.1, forward strand.
AAATGCTGTAAATAATGCTTTTGTAAAAGTCATCTAAAAATATATAAACCAGCTTCTGTTTAAGGGTTTGCTCAGCTTTGTAGTAGATGTTGTAATACATAAAAAAAGAAACACGCTCTTATTATCTATTTTTTTAAATCCTCGACTTGGGGGATCTCTATCTATAGAATTAATTCTGATTGCAACTCGTACTTATACATCAAGTTCAACCCAATTTATAACCACTAGCCCCATAATAAATCCCTACTAACCTAAACACCGAATCTAATTCGTCTGGCTCTTGACAAATCGCTTGTAATTTCAACGTCCTTACACTAACATTGACAACTGTCATTCCAAAAGACGTCACCGATTTATCTCATCTCGAACATATTAGCCACGCGTGACTTCAGTCGAGTATTAAATAAAGTACAATGTCAATGTGAATCCTATTACCGCTGCATAAAGATTATTAAAGATGCATACGTAACTTGACCTGTAGCTATAATGCAATATCTAAGACTAACGGAGGTCGTAGAAGTTACGTTGAGATGTCACCGGTGTATTCTTGGATGCTAATTGAATTCTATCGATCGAAAGTTACTGTATGAGAGTTCCGTAAAGTCGATAATATTGTGAAAGAAGCTAGAAGTACCGGTACATGGTGTTTTTTAAAATAGTGAAACTAGCAAATCTAATTTGTGAACTTGAAAAAATTTATTGAGTTGGTGAACTCAATAAATGTTTTTTTAAGCCGATATGTATTAGTTTTTCTCGCATCTTTGAAATTTCGGATTTTACAAAATGAACGGAGGTTGAATGTAGGATTTAGCTGAGGAGTATTCTACAGTTTGCCTTTGTGAATTGCAATATATGTATATACCCTTTATAGTTGCGATAACTCACTTAACTAAAACTGGCATTTTCATTTAGAATTGTTTAAGCAGTTTCCACCTTCAAGCACGAATTCAGGGAAAGCAGTAACTTATATTGCGAACGCATTACTGTGAATCTCATTTACTGATTCATTGACTGTTTTGTCGAGGGTTATTCTGTTCCTTTTAGGCCTTCTTATTATTTAAGAGCTTAACGGTCTTGTTGGTGGAGGATGCGTCAGACTTCACGATCTTCTGCCTTTAAAGCACACTTTAGCATTTGGTACAACCTGCCTCATTCATCATCATCATTATCAGGTCTTTTTGTCTCCACTGCAGGAGCACGACCCTCTGTGTACTACCAGTTTTGTTTTGTTTCTGTACTTTGTTTAGCGTATTTCCTAACTCGCCTTCTATAACATCCACGGGAGGACTTGGGGTGGCCCTATTCTACTCTGCCGGCATACAACCTGCCTGACCCCTGCTTTTTCTTTTAGTTAGTCAACGTAACTCATTCTTGTTATTCCTTAACTTCTTTTACCTTCGATCTTTCCTTCTAGTATACATATTTTAAAATAATTAGGCCACAATGGATCACTCTTATGGTGAAATATAAAACTGGATTTAAGTACTAAATCTTTATTTTACAATATAATACAAAGTTATTTATAACAAAAAGTGTTTATTAAATCTAAACAGTACCACGGTAATATTAAGTACTATTTTGGCAGTTAAGTGGTAAATAATGGTCAGAAGTTAAAGAAAGCAGTAACTTGTATTGCGAAATTAACTGTTAATCTCGTTTGATGATTCATTGGCTGCTTCATGGTGGGTTATTCTAAATTGGGTCAGTTTGTAATAGGCTCCATGGACGTGGTGGAATTAGAACAGACTTATTTCGTGATGACTATTTACTCTAACTAAATAATGAAATAAGAAATGGTAAAAAAATACTTATTTCATTATTGAGTTAATTTATATATCGAATTTCATTGTCTTCATGTGGCCAACTCAATGAAGTAATTTATATTTAATAAGAATTTTATGTGGGACATAACTAAAGGCTAGGAAAAAAAAAGTAGTTTATGTAATAAATCACTCATGAGTCTCACCTCTGTGAGACCGTCAATGAATCATCAAATTATTTTTAAAGTAAACGCGGCTGAATTGTGATCAAACCCAAATATTCGAATACTGAATAACCCTTCTTGGAATAAATGATGCTGTAGGTTGTAATTATTGACGTAAGACCAATATTAAATTAAGTGTTTTTCGTTGAGTCGCAGTAAGAAGTGTTTATTTGCGTTTACCCTATACTTTAATGTGGCCTTTGGCGAATTGCTTAATTTAAATTATGTATGGTTATGGCAACCTTGTGTAGGGTCAAATGCACTTAATTTTAAGTGAATGGCGTATCATTTACTTTTGTTAGACGTAACTAGGGAAAAAGTTTGAAGGCCAACACTGGTGTTCGATTTTCAAACTGCCTAAAGGCATCTGACACATTTTGGCGACTGGCCATACAGTGATGAGAGCCAAAACCAACGCCTTAACGTGAATTCGGAAACAAGGAGTTCGAGAAAATTCATGCCACTTGACCCAAAGTGAGTTCGAGACTTGTGTTATGGGATACTAATGAGTTAGTATGATACTAATATGAACTCAATGATACTATATTTTATAACAAATACAGTACCTGGGCGACCGAGCTTTGCTCGGTTACATCTCAAACATTAACTAATTTTTTTTAAACTTGTCTAAAAACAATGCAAAATAAAAAAAATATATATAAACTTAAACATAAAAAAAAACAAAAGCAAGTCACCGAGTGGGATTCGAACCCGTAACACTCTTTCTAGCGGTCGCTATCCTTAACCACTGAGCTAAATCAAGGCGGTCGCGGCGCGACGAAATTAGCGACCATATTCTGCGTGGAAAGAAAAACGCATGAAAACTCGAAAACACGCGTTTTCCCAAACATAAAACTAATCTTGATCGATTGTTTACCCCCGAAAACCCCCATATACAAATTTTCTGCGAAATCGTTAGAGCCGTTTTCGAGATCACAGAAATTTATATATAAATATATATATATATATACACATACATACATACAAGAATTGCTCGTTTAAAGGTATAAGATATATAGATATAACATCTGAAATAGATTTTACAAACGTTTGTTAATTTTTATGAATGTAAGACACTTATTTCTTTCGTATTTGTAGTATTTTCATTCCTCGATTCTATCTAATTAGTAACTACACGCCATGGTATAATAAAATAAGGTATTCTCTGTCCGAGAACGAACTTGACTACGTCACGAAAGTGTTGCCACTGATTGTTCTTTTCAGTAAATTTAAGGACTTTCTCAATTAGTTCATTAATATTAAATAAAATGTTAAGTAACTTAGCTATTAAGAATCTCGCGATTCTCGCGTCATTCATCAATTAAAAATTTTATAAATTGATAAAATGGATTATTAATTTGAAATTGGTATATAAAGTTCAAAAATGCATTACGCTCGGGTAATTCAATTTCACACAGAGGCAACATATTACACTGATGACGTAGTCAAGTTCTTCCTACGTCATCAGCTGTCACGGAGAGAGAATACCTTATTTTATTATACCATGCTACACGCTTACTATTACGCTGAGCGTGGTTTTAGTTTTTCACAAATGTGTATGTGGTTTGAGTCTTACGGTCTAAGGCTCCGTCTACACCGCCATATAGAATAAATCTTTATTCTATACTATAGATAGAGTATAAAAAATACAAATATTAGCTAACAAACAGTTATTAATTTTTATGAATCAAAGGCTATGTCTATGTCGCAGTTGAATTGTATAATCCGTTTTTATTCAAAAACTCTAGCTGTTTGGCAATATAGCTCGGTTTTGTAAAACAACTGAAAATAGTTCAGCTCGATTGTCAATGAGTTACGTTATTACTTTTAACAAAACAGCTAGCCTTGAGATGGCATACAGAGTTACCATTATCGAATAAAACTGTGTTACCTTCTTCTTCTTCTTTTGCCACGCCTTATCCCGTTATTTGGGGTCGGCCCTCCTCGTACCTCGGCGCCAGGACGCTTGGTCCCGGGTTGTCTGGATATCTAGTTGTGCTCGCTTGGTATCCCTATTCACGGTTGTCCACCACGTGGAAAGTGGTCTCCCTTTGCCCCTCTTCATGCTGGGAATGGCTAAAGCCCTTTGAACGCAATGGTCCTTGTCTCGTCTCACCACATGCCCAAACCACTTCATGCGACTCTCTGTCATCTTTTCTGTTATGGGTGCCACCTTGAACGAACCCCTTATATGCTCATTTCTGACTTTGTCAAGTCTTGTTACTCCCGCTGACCACCGTAGCATCTTCATTTCATTTGTGTTACCAAACGAAATAATATATGAGGAGACAATAGTTGTTCTTTATTATTTTTATATTACTCGTGGGATGGAAATAAAACCTCAATTCAACTCCTTACTAAATAATTCAGTCTCCAACATCATAAAACACCAATGAAGGATGATAATCAGCTCGATGCAATTGGATTACAAATTTCGTAAACCCGACAACTCAATGGCGCAGCGATTTCTTACGGCAATTGATCCACGTGCATTTTTCATGTTGCCGGAAGGCGGGAATAACAATATGGGATCCAAGCTAAAGGCCTGCTTTATTCTTTTCAACCTTTTGCAGTCCGAAATCACAAACGATGCCCCCGATGTCTCCCGATAAAAACAGCTTAGTCCCGGAACGCGGCAAACAATTTACTTTATGGGAGGCCATATTTGTTTTTATGACACTGACACTTCACAAGCCACAAGACCCACAAGTGGCAGAATTCCGAACTAATCGTTCCACAATCTTACGTTAGCTAGTTTGTTAAACGTAACACATTGGACGATCTAGCTGAATGATTTTCAGCTATATTACAAAACCGAGCTGTAATGCCAAACAGCTAGAGTTTTTGAATAACAGCGGATTATACAATCCAACTGCGACATCTATACTATATTGTCTGTATGTTATCTTCACGCTTTAATGATTTAGATGAATTTCGATATATACATAGTTTGAGACAAAATCATACATTATGCATTATTATAAGATTTATAAGGGATGATTTTGTATAGAAACTCTTATTAAATTAACGCAGACGAAGTCGCGGGTAAAAGCCAGTAATTAATATGTGGTTTGTTTAGACGATAGATATGTAATCATTGTAGCATATTATCCGATATGCACATTGTACACATACTTTTATAGGAGTTTACTTATTTTTATTCTTAGATTTCCTTTTTGCAATTTCTTCAACCCACTTAAATAAAATCCTTTTCCAGTCATTCCTTAACGAAGCAACATTCTTTGCTTTCCTTTTGAAACTTCAAAGCATTTTTTCTATCTACATTCCTTGGTGGTTTACTACTCGCAAACTGTTTGAATTTTTCAGTGTAAAATGCACTCTTTTGTGGAAACTGGAAAGTCTCTGTTATAAAATTCCTGCGAGTATAGTTGTTTAGAACTTTCTTGTTAGATGTAATGAACGCCCAGACTGTTTTAAAATGCACTTTGTTATAAAACAGTTTTGCTTTATGGCAATATTTAAAAATTATTATAATGGATCTGACATTAGGTATCTCCTGTCTAGTCTTCGTTTTATTTTATCATCCGTTAGAAATACAGTTGTTTCCTGCAGATTTTGTTTTATGATCCATTTTTCTGATGTTTGTTTTGTTAATCAAAGAATTCTTGGGAATTTCTAAGTTACAAACTGAATTCAATTACAATAATAACATGTGGGTCTTTTAAGAAGGCTCAAGGTCGCCTCAACGCGCTATGAAGAGGTCTGTGTTCGGTGTTTCTCGAACTAATCAAATCAGAAATGAGGAAGGATTCAGGCCGCTCTAGGTCGGCAATTTTGGAAATCCTTACAAGAAGCCTATGTCCGGCAATAGACGTGCGGCTGAAATGTTATCTTAAATGTCTATAAGTAGGTAGGTACCTAAATAATCGTCGATCTTTATTGTATACGCATTCGCTTTATTGTTCACATCATATCGTACATAACATACCCACAAGACATAATGATGAATAGATACATATAAATATATAAACATGTTTACATAGCCAATGATAACAATGTTTAACATATCAAGAAAGGCGACCCTTCTGACGAATCACCTTTGTTCCATTGTACGCATGAGAATGTTAGCAACAGCTGATTGTCCTTTACGTGCTTGTGTTGCTTAGCTCTTTAACGTCATTCTTAATTACATTATGCAACTGGATTGTGGATACTCACTTTGAAGATGCGCACGCGCTATTCAGAAGAATTCAAAATGGTTTTATATTTAGACGACTATGGGATTCAACAATAAAGTATACATAAAGTTACTGTCTGACTTTAAAGCAATTTTAAGAACCTAATTTATTTTTATCTTGTGTTTATTTAGAAATTTTAGAAAATAAATTATTTAAAAGAATTTGACACGTCTTTAAATAACTGCTACAAGTTTATGTATGAAAAATCTATGACTTTCTGCCAAATAGTCAACAGCACGTTTTAAGCTACGAAATCCTTCGATTGTCATACTGTCTTAGTACTTTATCTGAATAGCATTTGGCTCTTTAAAAATCCAAATTTTTCGATTTTGACGTAGTACAATAACAGAATGTTTGTTACTGGTAGAACTTCCTAATGTTTTCGTATAGGTTTAATTTTATCTTAATCATGCGATCTTATCCGGGTTCGTTGTCTTCCGTGCATCCAGACAACAACTTCTCTGATAGGAATGTAGTGGGTGTGACACCCGGAAAACGAATTGTAAAACTGCAGACTGCGTAGATTTCTTGATTAGTTACTTACACTCTTGTCTTTTATGTGACGTGGATCATCATTAACTTGCCTACCATTGTAGAGGGAATTATCGGAAATCTCACTCTTGGGTCCAATTCTATGAAGCAGCACAGCAGGATCCCTTGAAATAATGACACCTACTTCTAGTAATAATTACAAGCACCTGCTTATCTTCACTAAAACAATTACTAAAAGCAGTGTGTTGTGAAACGAGTTATTCTTTATTTATTTTTATATGGTCTATTGGGTAAAGGCCTCCCCTTCTTGCTTCTACGATTTGAGATTAAAGGCAGCTTGTTTCCATTCACCCGTGTAGCATTCAATGTTCTTCTTTCATAATTAATGTAAATTCTTTCCTTATTTCCAGGTCTAAGTCCATCAGCACATCAGCCTTCGCTATTCATCACTGCCAACTATTCCGCCCTTACGCGCCCTTAATGTCGCCATGCTAGACCAGATCCTTCCAAACTCGAACAACGCGCTAGCATACTGGAAATTCGAGGGGTGGTGGCGTACGTGACGTCATCGGGAGAAGGGGGATTGCGCCATGAGCCAATCCCAGGACGAGGCCCGAGCGGCCAGGATACAGAAGTATAAGGAAGAGAGAAGAAAACAACTTACAGCTAGGACGGCGACCCTCTTTTCTGCCAATGTTACTGAAAGGTGAGCTTGTCATTGAATTTATGTCTATTTTTAATTTATTTAAGTCTCATTTACGTAATAATAGAAAAGTCATGATTTATTATTAGAAATAATTTATTTTTTTCTGTTGAAGATCCTTATACAAAAGAAAAACAGATGGTTGATAAGATCTTGTTTTTAAAAGGGTTAATTAATTATCTTTCAAAATGCTGTACTAATTTTTTTATTTTCATTTATTATAACAGTCTTTGGCGTTTGCAAGACAATGTATCGAGACTGACTTATCTAGTCGGGTTATAAGTTTCTTAATCGTTAATATTATATTTCATTAATCGAGACTGTTTATTTCATTTCAGGCGCCCGAAAAAAGTCGGAGATCGCTGTCAATCCGACGACGCAGCTGAACATCTAAAGTCTTCCTCGGAGCTAAACCTTAACACAGCTTCAACTTCAGTGCCTATTAGAACCACCCGTGCGTCACGTCTCAGAGCCGCTGCCACTGTCCATTCTGATACTTCCCCATCTCCTAGAAAGTTTAATAGAAGTTCTTCAGTCCAATCTCTAACGGAAGATGCCAAAAAATCAACTAAACCATCTAGAGTCATCGATAGAGATAAAACAAGAACCACAAATAGAAGACAGAGCAACGAAAAAGAGAATGTGAAAAAGACGGCGTCCACGTGTTACTCAGATAAAGAAATTGGTGCTATTAAAACGAAACCTAAACATTCCACTAATAAAACTATTTTAGAAAAAGACAGAAGTAATTTTATAGTCACTAGTCCTAAAGGAAAGATCAATTTGAAATTGGAGGAGAGAAGAAAGAGAAACTCTTTGACGGAACAGAAGAAATTAGATAGTTTGAAAATTGAAGATAAGAGTAAAGGTCCTTTACATATAGACGAAGAGCAAATTTTCAATGACATTTTAGATGACAAAGGCCTTTCAGATAGTTTGGAGAAAGAGAAGATAGAAGATTTATTTAATGACCTTGTTGTTGAAAATAATTTACCGCATAAAAGCATTGTAGACGATAAAGTTGGGCTCAAAGAATACATTCCAGTCAGTCAAGAAGCAACGACTGTGAACAAAGTTGTTAGTATTGCTAAATTAGAAGATAGTGGTGTAGTGCCAAAAGTAGTGAAGGATGAAGAAGTGGGTGGGTTGTTAGGAGCAGTGTGTGTTCGAAAAGTGGAAAGATTCAGTGAGCTCCTTAGCAATCTATGTTCTCCGTGTGAAGCCGATATTTTGTTCCAAGACATCTTAGCTGAAAACGGGATAGTTGGCAATTCGGTGAGTACTGAGTATGACATGTTGATAGATTAGTAGCTAGATCTTCTGTTTACTTAGAGTATTTAAACAAAGTGAATCAAAATAGGATTGAAATAATGACATTCATTAGTCGACCACTAGAAAAATGGTTTTTAACTATCGCGCTTTGAACACATGATCAATGTAAATATAAATGGGACTTAGCACAATTTATTACCTTAAAAAATGGTGCGAGGTCCCATTTATCTTCTAAGCCGGCACTTGGACGAATTCCTCCCGACTTCAATTGTTTAACTATTGTGTCTGGTATTATTAGCGCAGCTTGAAGAGAGATATTAGATTTTTTTAATAAAACAGGCTACTTTAATAAGATTTAGGCCGAGTATTCGTTCCCAATGATTAGGGCTTCAATGACGTATTTGCTTTGATGTTGCTTTCCAATTGAGCCTTTCGAAGAGTATGATAAAAAATAAATGAAATCTCCACCTCTTAAATTATTTATCAATTAGAATTAGGATTGACTCGCTGTGAAATTGTAAATAATTACTCGAGTTTTTCGTACTTAAATATGACTAAAACACAAAGTTGTGAGACTCATCTTATTAAATTACGGACGGCCGATCAACATCAACACATTTTTTGTTTTATAAAAGAGTAACATTCGCTGTCTTTACATTTTTGTGGTGTGTTGTACCTATTCGAATTGCTGACACTATTGTGAATTGCATATTTCGGGGACCCTGGATATTCAAAAAATATTTAAATTGTCGCAACTAACACATTTCAAAAATGGTTTTTTAATCTTATTACCAATAGCATGAAATTTAATCAATATATTTCAATACTCTAAACAATATTGTAGCATTCTATGGATTCATGATTATGATATTCTAATAACTTTGATGTAAACGTTTACCTATATGGTAAACGTTTACATCGCTGAATTCGCCAAAGAACAACACAACCAATGGTCTCAAGACACATGACCTCTAGTAAGATAGTGGAAAACTATTATTAGAAATGACAGGGTGCTATCATCTGTATAGAAGTATCTCCAAGATTACTAGAACTTACCCTTTTATCGATGATAGAATTAAAAAAATTCTATCGTTCCACATTGTGAGATACCTTCAATGAACCGCAAACAACGCGTACCTTTGCATGAGTAGATGATGTTTTATTGTTATTTCCAATATAACAAACTTCCTTATTGATAATGTCCTACTTTACTTACAAATAGGATTCTATTTGAATAACTACCTAGTTTGCAATCAATTAGCGTTTATTCTAGGAAACTTAAATATTTATAGGTAAGATTAGCGTCATTGGCCTGACCTATGGTTGGCATTTAGTTTAATATAATTAATTGTCACGTAGATCACCGTTAGGATGCTAACGGGTCTAAATAATTAGGGTTAAAGATTAGCATTTGTGTAGATTAGTTTAGTAGATGTTGTGATACCGTTTAGTTATTGTATAATAAGACGCTTTTAGTATGTCTTTTTTGGCAGATTTGTATTTCATTTGGCTACTCTGTTTAATTTTGGTGTGTTTAGATATTAATTTGTATTTTCTTAACTAGCTATCTTTTTAATTTGTTCTTCTGATTTTGTATTTCAGAAGGTTCTTTTCTGTCAAATTTGTCCTATAATCATGTTGGCGCTTTGAATATTGTATTTTGTTTTTCAGTCAAGATTGATTTTGAATTACACATGTCTAAATTTGTTTTTCAAGTAACAGAGCGCATTTTTCCTTATTCATTGGATTATTTACTAAAATTTAATACATCTTGTTCGATAAGATTGTTTTGTTCTTTCTGTTTATAGTTAGTCCCAATTTGTATTCTTCTTGGAATAAATTCATTTTTTCATAAATTTTGTTTATTTTGATAGATCCATCGTCTGCATGAATATGCCCCCACATTATCCTAGTCTAATTCAACTGCATTCTGCATACTCATTTCTGACATTCACATTTTTACCCATTGATCTCTTCATGGAATTATAAAAGTCTTCCTGATATGCCTTTTAGTTTCGTTTTACCTCCTTGATGACTTGATTATAATCGAGGAATGTTAAGAGTTCAATAGCTCTCTATGATTGTTGAGGAGATAACGCTAATAGCTTTAAGTTCGCCAATTGTAGATTATTATTTGTGGAAATTTTTATTAAATAAATAAATTCTCAGTGCTTTAAAAGATATTTTTTGTAGTCCCTGAACTGTATTTACGAAATTTGATTAATTCCTGAAAGTGACTTTCCAATACAAATTAACTATTTAAAGAAATTCTATATATTTTTCTTAAAATTTTTTTTTTTACTTTTTCCGCGAAACCCTCATAAAACTTGCAAAACTATGGCGGATGCCCTAAATAGTTAAGCGATTAATTTAGCCCATTGCCGTAACTACATCCAATTAGGGAAACCATAATAGTCCATCACCATCAATTATGCGCATTAACTCCTGCTGTGGCCGTAATGAGAGAAAAACAATATATATATCACCTAGACTGGTAACTAGGGGTAGTTTGTGTTTGTTTTCCATCCGTCTTATTGTAATACTCAGTTACTTGAGAACTTGGTTTAATTAAAATACTCATTTCGTCATTGGGGGAGGCCTATGTCCAGCGGTGGACTTCCTGTGGCTGATATGATGATGATTTCATCATTCTCCTCGCCATTTCCCTATTTGGGGTCGGCTCTTTCTGTCATTCACCATATTTTCACTAGCCCCTCGTCCTTCATATCTGTCCTTACACTTTCTATCCACGTCTTCCTCGGTCTTCCTATCCCTCTGCAGCCCTCCTTCTCCAAATGGAACATCCCCTTAGCCAGATATTCGGCATCCCTCAAGGCGTGGCCATACCACGTGAGTCGATGGCTTTTTAACTTGTCCACTATTGGAGCAACTACTATCAAATGAAATTGTCAGTGACTATCCTGTCATCTGTGAGCAGACCGGAACCCGGTCGACATGCATTGTTGTACTATTGTGTCTGGTGTTTTGCACAGACAACAGGCTATAGAGAATGTAGGTTGCTCTGTTCTCTGGCTGCTCTGACCTAATATGGCTCTAGTAGTATAGTGAGAGTCGCGCTCCTGCAGTGGAGACCAAAAAGACCTGATGATGATAGAGAATGTGACATATTGTGGGAGGTCTTGTTTTAGGCGGCACTTGGTTTAAACCATTACATAATGTTTTAAACTAAGTGCTAAAGTTAGTTCGCGTTTTATAATAAGACTGTGTGTGTCTAAGTGGCCAACACGGGTGTCAGATTTGCTACTGCAAACTGCCTATACTCCATTTGGTTAGGTATTTAAATAAATGTAAACAATGTTGACATGTATTTTTATTGAAATATACACTTAATAAATCGACACCTTTGCAAATTATAAAGTACTTATGTAATTTATAAAATAATTACTTTGTAATTAGCAAAATTATTGATTTATAAAGGGTATATTTCAATAAAAATACATGTCAACATTGTTTACATTTATTTAAATACCTAACCAAATGGAGTATAAAGGCATAGCTTGACGGCTGTCATAAAAAATGAAAATGTCATATAATTGACTGTCAGGGCCAACGGCTTAACGTGTCTTCCGAAGCATGGAGGAGTTAGATATTTTTATGCCATACGTGGTCACCATCCAAATGCGGACAAAGCTCCGGGCAGCTTAACCTACGAAAACGATATACTTCCGCACCGGGGCATATTGTCTGCTCCAGTTCGGATAGTTCGATTATATCAATGGAATATAATATGGCTTTTATGGACGAGAATCGGTGGGACACCAACGTGGCTGAATGCTGGGCTTGTGATATAATAATAGTAGTTTATGAAACTGTTGCATGCGGGGTATTATACACGAGTGTGTGTTTAAAAACCAAGCCGCAGGCACGTGAGAAATAATACTTATTCTGTGCCGCAGGCGAGGTGTTTGTGTGTTATTATAACACTAAAATTAGTTTTATAATAAAATTATAACACTAATAAGAAGATTACTGCCTTTGTGGTGTAGTGGCTAGAGCGTTCGGCATACCCGGAGGTCGCGGCTTCGATTCCCGGCGGGGGCAACAACTTTGTGTGGTTATCCTAGTTTGGTTAGGACATTTTAGGCTGATCACCTGATTGTCTGATAAGTAAAATGATCCGTCCTTCGGAGGGCACGTTAAGCCGTCGGTCCCGGTCACTGTCTTTAAAATTGGTCGTTAGGTCGTTACTTAAAACCATGACAGAGACCTTTAGGGCGGTTTAAAAACTCTGACACTAATGTTAGTCACTAACACACACGATAAGAAGATAATGAGATGCAATGGTTATTGTTCTTGAAGTGTGCTCATATAACATCGGTTCAAAGTTTCGTTATTCGAATTTTACGATATGAAATTAGATAAATTCTTTTACGTCACCTCAGCCACAGGCAGTAAAATGTTAATAAGAGGCTGGGATCTATGAGGTACGAGTTCGATCCTTACTGTCATTTTAACCACCACCTGCTTCCTGTATAGGCAAACATCGTGAGGAAACCAGCACACTTGTTAACTTCTTCTTCTTCCTTGTCTTTTCCCTATTTGAAGTCGACTCTGTATGTCAACTCGCCATAACCCTTTGCCATCTCTGTATTGACCCTCCGTTTCCTATATTCCTTCTTACGAATTCTTCCCACGTCTTTCTCGGCCTTCCTTTTTGTAGTGTGTAATAATGACTGTTGTCACTTTGTTTTTTTTTTGACCCAACCCAGATAGCAGTCATTGAGCCTTTAGGCAGCTCAAAAAATGTGACATCGTGTTAAGTGTCTCGATCAGAAGAAGCAAATGATTCCTATATTTGTATAATTTAACAGTATATTTGGACGATCATAAAAAAAATACTAGCAAATTTTGACTTCTAAAACGTGGAAAGGGACATACCCGTAATAAATCAAACCACAAGCTATTTTCTAGATCACTAAGTATAATGAAAATAAAATGACAGTCAAAAATAAAATAAAAAACACATTATCATAAAAAGTCGGCGAACTTTCTGCGACCAAATTGCAGACGTTCTAAAAAAAGGAGAGGTAAAAAGTACCCGTAACAGAAGGGCATGTATGAAGAGATTGATGAGTTTAGATGAAGCCAAAGAGGTTTGTCAGGATCGTAGCAAGTGGACGTCCATAGTCTCTGCCTACCCCTGCGGGAAACAGGCGTGATATTATGTATGTATGTATGTATCATAAAAAGTGCAGCCAACAGGGCAATTTGTATGAGAAAATCTGTTTTTTTTTTACTGTACTTTTAATATCACTATACAATAGTGATCTAGTAAACCGTGGTTCCATTTGTCGCGGATAAGTAAGTCCCTTTCACGTTGTATATGGTGACATTAAATTCTACAGAAAATTTTCAAACATTGGCTAGCAAGAACTGAAAAGGAGGTAGTTAATATCTCAGACACAAAGACAGGACTGTCTGGGCGGGACGGTTTAAGTATCCTCTCAGTGCAACCGTTTATAAGAGAGAACTTAATTGAATTCTATTTACTATACAAAAGGGAACTGCAGACTCGTTTGTGGTAGTGGCCTACATACTTATCTATCAGAGACGGGCATAGAGGTTTTTAGGGTTCCGTAGCCAAATGGCAAAAACGGAACCCTTATAGATTCGTCATGTCTGTCTGTCTGTCTGTCCGTCCGTATGTCACAGCCACTTTTTTCCGAAACTATAATACCTATACTGTTGAAACTTGGTAAGTAGATGTATTGTGTGAACCGCATTAAGGTTTCAATACAAAAATAGAAAAAAAACAGTAAATTTTGGGGGTTCCCCATAGTTAGAACTAAAACTCAAAAATTTATTTTTCATCAAACCCATACGTGTGGAGTATCTATGGATAGGTCTTCAAAAATGATATTGAGGTTTCTAATAGCATTTTTTTCTAAACCGAATACTTTGCGCGAGAGACACTTTCAAAGTGGAAAAAAGTGTGTCCCCCCCCCCCGTAACTTCTAAAGTAAGAGAATGATAAAACTAAAAAAAATATATGATGTTCATTACCATGAAAACTACCAGCGAAAATTGGTTTGAACGAGATCTAGTAAGTAGTTTTTTTTAATACGTCATCATCATAAACGGCAATTTACCTTTCATTCAATCAACTCAAATATAAAAATTTTAAAAAAACATACTACTAGACTTTAATATTATGTTATTTGCTACTACGGAACCCTTCATGGGCGAGTCCGACTCGCACTTGGCCGCTTATTATTGTAGACTAATAAACTAGAGAAAATCTAGGCTTCATCTTGCGGTTTCACGTCCCCCAAAATCTATATTATATGACTATTTATGAGGATTACTTATTGGTTTCTTTTTTCAATTTCAACAAACATTCAAAAGGAAATCTTTGCACTGTTGTAGTAAGTTAAATAAAATAGCGATCGACAGTGCATCGAATGCACGGCTTTGCTACCTTTGCGTTAGGTCTTCCTGTTTTAGTAATTTAAATAAAATAGCGATCGACAGTGCCAGACAACGTCTCAATGTCTCTATGGAATGCACGGCTTTGCTACCTTTGCGTTAGGTCTTCCTGTTTTAGTAAGTTAAATAAAATAGCGATCGACAGTGCTAGACAACGTCTCAATGTCTCTATGGAATGCACGGCTTTGCTACCTTTGCGTTAGGTCTTCCTGTTTTAGTAAGTTAAATAAAATAGCGATCGACAGTGCTAGACAACGTCTCAATGTCTCTATGGAATGCACGGCTTTGCTACCTTTGCGTTAGGTCTTCCTGTTTTAGTAAGTTAAATAAAATAGCGATCGACAGTGGTAGACAACGTCTCAATGTCTCTATGGAATGCACGGCTTTGCTACCTTTGCGTTAGGTCTTTCTGCTGCTATCCTTTATTTTATTTTTTTAATTATAAATTTTTACTGTAACTAAGACTTGTGTTCGCACCTGTACCTCAATTATAGTGGGATTACATTGTAATGTTTGGAATGACAGCAATTTATATGAAGCGGTCGCTTTTTCATAGCCATTCGAAATTGGTCGGTTTATAATCAAATTTTTAGTGTCGCTGTTTTTTTACTTTATTTATTTTATTACTTGTTGGATTAAGCTACTTATTGAAATATGGATAGTTGAATTAATACATTACCGATTGGAATGAGTTACAGCTTGGCACATAATATAAAACTCGTCCAATAGACCGATTCAAATCATAATGTCCGTGGGACATAATTGTTTTTTTGTATTACTAATAAGGAATGTTTAGTTCTGTTCGCGCGTTTAACTATGGCACTCCTACAGTTAAATGCGAGAACGAGAGAGGTAAGGAGCTAGTCAAAAATAAAAATTTGGGCTTGACGAGAATGCAGTCTTACAAGTATGTCGTAAATCGCTTGGAGTTCTATAGGAGTACGCATAACTAGCACTTTCCCAAGTTAAGCTAGCCCGGGTGTGATCCGCACTTGGATGGATGACCACAAGTGGTAAAAATTTCTAGAGCTCATCGAGCTTTGGAAAGCACGTTAAGCCGTTGATTGCAGCTTTCATCATTGTATGAAAGTTGTTAAATTATGTCAGATACCTTTCGGCAGCTTGTAAGATCTGACATCTGATTCGGGCCTGTCAGATTGTCTTGTCTTATTCTCAACCTACCAAAATCAAAATCATCGAAATCAAGTTTATGCTAAGTATTATCTTTGCTGTAGGTTCTGTCTACCGCCCTAGAGATAAAGACGTGATAGTGTATCTGTATTAGGTGTGCTGAATGCTTATTTGTCTTAGTCGTTTAAACAATATTGATCAAAACAGAACTATGTGTATACTTACAGATATATGTGAGTCACGATAGAAATCGCAAGCAAGATCCAAGACGTAAAGGTGAAGGTCTCGACCATACCAGTCACAATTGCCAGGTTGTTACGAGACTTACCAAGCCACAAAATTGGCTATGTTCAATACATAGCCATGTAATCTAGCTATGATAAGGCTAGTTATAGTCAGGACAAGGTTAAGGCTGTTATAGGTTTTGCTGTTCGTTTCTTTCTGTATTTTTGAGCTAGCCGCAGGTACCGATATTTTGTCATCCCTTCCCAGGGTCCGAATTGTAAAGGAACTCTTTTGAAATGGAATTTGGCAGTTATGCCCCATGAGAGAATGAAATGACTGATATAGGTACTAATTTTCATATTTTTGCTTTTGAAGAGCGTACAAAAAGCTTTGAAATTAGAATGTATCAGAGTAAACTAAAATGTACATAGACCTTTATGCCGTGTGGTTTCCGGCAGAGTAGAATAGAGCCACTCTAAGTCGTCGTCATTGGATGTCGTAAAAGGTGACTTAGTAAATACAAGCTAAACAGCTTATAAACATCAATGAGACCTCTCCAACCCGTCTGGCCAGCGTGGAGAGTGTAGGCCAAAGCCCTCTGGCTACTCTGGATAAAATATGGCTCTGGTAGTACAGAGAGGGTTGTGCTCCTGTAGTGGAGACAAAAAGAACTGGTGATGATGATAATGATAGATATCTGTATCCACTCGAATAGATTGTTAAATTAAAAGAAATAATTTATTATGCCTTTATAAAATTCTGCTAACGTAATCTTTCAACTTTCAGAATAGATGTCTAAATTCTAGACTTCGTAATATCAATTTAAAATGCAATATCTCTAATAACTTTATTAAAAAGCCGTCTTTCCAATCTTGAAACGTATGAGATTATATTTTAAGCTAGTCTGAGGTTAAAGAGACGACTTCTTTAAGTCTAGACTTGTTTAATCTTTCAGTCTCGGTCTGGGCTCCGCCGCTAAAATATCTAGATCAATACTGTTGCAGAATGCTGTGTAACTTTGAGAAATTGGCCAGAAAGGTGGTTGGATACTGACTAGCGCAGACATGCAATGTATACTTTGATACCTTTATAAAATAAAGTGTAATAAGTTTTTCATAGTGAAAAATGAAAATATGTTTATTTCTTTAGCAACATTTGGTACATAAAAACTTGTGATTGTGTCCTTCGATTCAGTGGAATACACCAGTATAAGGGCACACTCTTCCATAGCCATAGTAAATAAGAACAATGCAGATATTCTATTTTTAACGTACATTGGGTCTTTGAGCTGTTAGGACAGTAAGTAACTATGTTAATTAGAAAGTTATGACTACTACATCTGATATTGTAAAATGTACCCCTATGAAAATATTACTTAATCGATTTTAAAGCGGTTTAATATTATAAATCATTTCTTTGGGAAGAGGTTTTGAGGTTTAGATACCCGCATGTGTCATGGAGGATCCTTGAATTTTTCGGGATCCAGTGCTTCGATTTGAAATAAATTATTTGAAAGGAAATTTAAATATCTTTTAAAATGTTGTCTTGATCAAGCCCTAGATAACGCGACAAACTATTTTATGAACTGCTGTTTATAGTTTAAAGTGAGAATGTGAAGTTTTTCTTCGCACCTGCCAAAAGTTACCGTTCTTCGCAAAGTATAAAGTAGTAGTACGTAGACATCTTGAGTATGAAATTTTGAACAAATAAACAGGCACCCAGTTGAATCTTTATTTATTATATTGAATCACCCAACACAGTATTCTACCTTGTCTACCTTGACACTTAATATCTGTATCCGTAATTATTTTCATATGTAAGAACAAAAGTTTTTGCACGCTCTTTTAATTTTCATTATTCGACCTCCCACGCTACCCAAAGGCATCTTTGACCTTCCACCTTCAGGCTACTATAACGTAAGCCCTCAAAAGATGATGCTTTAAGGGTTCCCTTCTGGCTAAGCGAAATCCATTTTTGCGAATAATTTATGTTATCTGGAAAATAGACCATTTTGAGACAGTGTTTCGATATTTTCGTTTCTTTCTTTTAATTATTTATCTTACTTTTTAGTTTTGATTCTGATTTAGTTTTAATTTAAATTTCATCAAGTTTACTTACTAGTAAAGACAGAATGTAGCTAGCTACGCTACCTGTAGCTAGCTACAGGTAACGAAACTCTAGCGCTGACCGTAATTGCGCAGAAGTCATTTACTTGTAGTACTTTACCCATGCGCAGTATTCCCTCTTCATTTCACTCGGCGTTAAATTCACGTGCCGCTACTTGTACTTACCGTTTCTGCGCAAATCAAAGGTTAAGGTTAAATAATCGCAGGGCTTCTCAACCTGTAGCCATTTCTGATTCCTAATTTAATCGCCATGTCGTTTTGGTCCTTTTGTGTCACATTTGGCTCTGATGGTTTTATTTTTGTGGCTGTGCTAGGTTGCTACGGAACACTATCGCTGATGATCAATCTTGCGCACGGCTTTTGTGTTCTTGGCCAGTTATTGAAGGTACTCTTTCGGTAGTCGCTTTTTTAAAGGCAGTGCACAGAGGTCTGACTATATTAGTTGCAATACCAAGTTTGGTAGCAAGAGTTAATCGATTGTATTGTCATATGCGCCTAGTTGATATGTCGTTGACCTCGCCTTGCCATCGGGAGCTTCATATTTGGCTGTGGTCTTCGAAAACTCGACCCATATGACGAAACGACATGCATATTGCATTTTCCCTTTATGGTAGCCTTGTTTGGTTATCGGTTAAACGTTGGGCGCCATTTTTTGCGAAATTGCCAGGACATGAGTGGTTGTTAAATTAATTTTGGTGACTTATTTGGAGTAGTTGGGTTGGGGTTGGGGTGTCATAAATAGGTTATTGTTTAAGAGAAGTATAATTACTCGAGATATTTTTACTTTCATAATTAATGACTACATAATAAACGATATCGCGCAAAACCTTGCAAAAAAACAGGCTCAAGTAGTATTCTAAAAAGACTGTGGGATAACAAAGCGTCTTACATGTTTCCTTTATATTTCTGACGTCCTCTTTTCACGTTAAGTAATGAATTGGAATGGTTTTAAGGTAAATTTCACTGATACCAAAAATTAAAGCAGCATTGACATAATGTTCTAAGGTTCTTGGCCAAGCCCTAGATAGCACTTCTAACTATATTATGAACTACTTACTGTTTATAGCTAAACGTGATAACGTTCTTCGCATATTTGCCAAATGTGGCCGTTTTTGCAAATGTGCGAAGAAAAGCTTTACGTTCCCACTTTAAATTGAAAACAGTAGTTCATAAAACAGTTTGAAAGGTTACCTAGGGCTTGTCTAAAACAAAATTTTAAATCATATCTCCGTTCTATACATTTTTTTACTTCAAATAGGGCAGCACTGGACCCCGAAATAGTCAACACACACTTACACTATGGTAGTCATGCGACTTGTATCACTCTAGATCTTTTAATGAAATGGAAATCCAATTACCAAGAAGCACCATAATTTGAATGTCTCAATCGATTTCCCTTTTCGCGTCTCAACCGATCAATCAAAGTGGCGTGTGGCTATTCGCACGGTTGACGTATCGGTCTAATCGCCGATTATCCTAACATAGTCGTTAACGTGAACGTTAAGTCAGCGCGGATGTATCGGGCTTTTCACGATTGTAAAAACTGTGAGAGCGAGCGCAAATCGAGATTTTTCTTACCTGCACTTAGCGCTTTAGGTTTAAGCTACTTTTAAGTAGCCTTTGGGTTTTGCGGCCCTAGGCTTTGACTGCAGGGCCGCAAGATCCAAAATGCTCTATCTGTCCCATTAGAAACAACAATGTTTAGCCTTCTTCTTCTTAGCGAGTCGGAATGGCGATTAATGGCGGAATGGAATGTATTAGTATAGTTACAGGTCTGTCTGTGAGACTGTTTTGTCTGTGGTGCTGCGGCATCATTAAAACTGCTGAGTTTTTAAAGCTTTGTACATTTGTCATCATCATCATCGTCAGCTTTCAGCGACCCACTGTCAGGCATAAGCATCCTTTTGGTCGCGCCATTGAATATCTGTCATATTGTTTTCTAAAGGACAATTGTTTTACAAAAAGTAGATATCTCCTTTTTGTAAAACAATTGTCCGTCTTTAGACTTTTGACTACAATCTGCACTCAGCCTAAGCATTTGATCAAATGTATCTATCATTAAGATTGCGCCTGTCAATCTGGAATCCGAGCAATGATGCGGCGACGCGTTTTGTATGTACGGGAATTTTGCAGACTAGATGGATGATGTGATTGATATATCGCCGGTGGGATTTTGAGAGGCATAGCATTCTATGCATCACAAAATTGGACATAACACTAGTATTAATGTTACGGAACTTACCGCGATGAATATAGTTTTTTTGACAGATATTTCGACGACCCTTCTACCTTCACGGTGCTAGACCGCGAAACTCTAAAATCATATATTGGCATAACACTGCTAGGTCGAATATCTAAAGAAAAAATATCGAAGCCACTTTATCATTTTTATGAATGTTACACCCCTTTTCGCAAACACGTAGATGTAGCGTTACATCATAATCCTTCATTATTATCTTCCCTCGCATTAATCCTTCTGCCAGTCTAATATTTACTACTCCAAGTTATACAATGGAGACAGGGCTTTATGCGTGGTACGAAGTGAAAGACCGGTCGCCGGCAACCTCGGCGCCAGTTGTACTCGCGCCGCGCTTGCTCACGCGCATACAGTGCATTTGTTTTGGTACCTATTGCGTGTAAATACTCAAGTGAAATTTATTTACAGCGTTTGAAGTGTCCATTTTTTGTGTGGTCGGTGGATTTGGATTTATTTAGTGGTTTTTTGGTTTGTTGGTGTGATATGGTCTTTTTGTGGGCGTGTCTACTATGGATTTGTAGAAATTATTCTAGTCTTATTAATAATGGATTGTATTTGTTTAGTCTAGTATATTTTGTTTGATGATTTTGTGTGTTGCTGGGTCTTTTGTTTAGACAACACAATGGTAGTACAAGCAACTGTAGTTCTGACAGATTTTGGTGATAGTGTTTTAGACATAAGAACATTGATAAAAGGGTTCGTTAGACATAGTAAACGAATGTTTGTTACTAAAGCAACGTCTTTTAATTTATAAGTTCTCAATATTTAATGAGCTAGGCGCCTTGTTTACATATATCATGCTTTCCATATACATAAAATACAGCTCGTTTATATCAAGATATTTTTAGTCAGTCATCACCATATAAGTGTCAGGTTGTTCCCGACGCGACGGCCTAAAAAGTTAACCCACGTCTGACGTCAACGCGTCGTCAAATGTCAAACAAATTGACATTTTCACGGAAAAAGGGATTTTATATGAATCGTTAACTCACATTTTACATAAAATGTGAACCCGAATAATTAAATTTCCGATACGAAAATAAAATTAGGTACATTTTTATATAAATGTAAATTTTGTGTAAAAATTATAAAGTTCCCTTTGTCATTAGACAACAAAGTTGTCGTTAAAAACTTCCAAGTTTTAATTACTTAATGCCTTTCTAATTCGATACTTCGGAAGCACCTCTTTTTAATTAAATAACCTATTTAGAAGTGGTTTTTTTTTTTCTCCTAGGCCCATCCTACGCCGTACACATTAGTCAGTTCGGTGAATCGAACCTTGAACCTAAAGTTCCTGTTGATTGCCGGCATTGACTGATGTCAATTATGTACAGTCGGAAGCGATACTATAACCTCGCGAACTTGGATCCATTTATGGTGAAATATAACGTATGCAGAAATACCGTTTGTAACAATGCTGCATTGTACTTTTATTCTACATGCTGCTGTCCAACTAATTTCTTTATCATCAATTTATTTAAAAAAAATTAATCCTGATCGCCTTTTAAAATTAAATAATCAAATTCCTGGTACATTCCAAGAGGAATCGAATAGGAATGAGTCAAGATAATAATGCATAGGTCATCTAGACCTTCTCCTGTTCAATCCACTAGTAACTCTGCTGAGCAATTTAGTTATTGCTTAGTGAGGCTCACCTTCAGATTAGTATCTATTAATATATATTATTTAGTATCTCATAACACAAGTCTCGAACTTACTTTGGGGCTAGCTCAATCAGTGTAATTTGTCCCTATATATTTATTTATTCGGATAGGTGGAGCTTTATACGTTTATACATACATGTACATACATATACACATAAATCATATATCTAGCCTAGTTGTCTTAATATTTAAAACATTGTCATTGCTGGCTGTATCTACGTCAAAAAATACGAATATGTTAACTGTTTTTTCGCGCAAATTGTAATTCGTTTTAAAAAAAAACCCATAATTTTACTTGATGTTATCTAAAGTCATGCGACTTTTGAGCTTTAGCTTATTTTAACCCAATAAGATTTATATTTTTTACTACTCAACCTATTCATAAAAGTTGTCTACTTACTTCATTGTCTAAAACAAATTATATAATCTAACAGATAAGATTGAATTGTATGTAATAGAATAAAGTAAGTGCATTATTAAGTTATTAAAAATATCTCACGCAATTCACCAAGTTCTTGTGAATCGAGTTGTAAACCTGATGGTTTAATCAAGTTAACCACTGTGAATAATGTTACGTAAAGTCGTTTTCACACGACTCTTTTGCATATAGCCATATTTATTCTACATAGCGTTTTACGTCCGCTACTCACATGAAAAATTACAATTTCTGGCTACAAGGCTAACAACTATAAGAAGGCAAAAAAAAATATAACAAAAATGTATTAATGTCGTAATAAAGAAATTCATGCAAGTAAGATGATTGTGCGTGTGTTTTTAACGGATACAGATACATTTTCACGTCTATATCCCTGACGGGGCAGACAAAGCCTAGGGCCGTTAGAGCCAAAGACCACGCTTAGAGTGGTGGTGGGCGTTAAGATGGAAAAGGAATCAAAATAGTGATGGGTTGCTAGCCGCATCGCCTATTACCATGATTCAAATCTCACCCATTTCCTCGATCGGCTCTTACGATCTGCGCGGGAAGAGAAGCAGCTGGTACATTCTACGTTTTTTCTTTTCTCCCAGACCGGCATGGAAGATCTTGTGTGTGTTTAAGACGCTTATAAACTGTGACTGTAAGTTATGAACGCAATCTCATCAAACGTATCCAATGATTGGTTCTGGTCTACCCTTTGGGTTGCAGAGGTCAGACGGCAGTTTCTCTATTTAAAAACCAGTAACGAAACAGGTAAAAGGTGAAGCGTTACCGCTGAGGATGCAACCGGGAATACGCTCAAGTGACGATGAAAGAAATCCTTGCATTGCATATTTATCACCCTCATCTTTGTCTCGGGCGGCTAATTTCTGCGTATTGAGACATTTTATTTTACGTTCCGAGGTACACGACGATCGGTATTTTTTCCGCCAGGTGTTTACTACTAAAGGAAGTATTCCAAAGAAATCCGAACAACGGTATTCCATCAATCAATTCGTAATACGAGCGAAAATAGCTCCTGCGAAGTAACAGTTGTAGCTTTTATGTTTCGGCCGTTATTTTTGTGCTGTATTTTTAGATATCATTATTCTGTCGTCCGTACTGTTTTTTTCGACTTGTCTAGCTAAAGGTACATTAAGTAAACCGGTAAAGTGTAAGTCGGACTCGTACATAAAGGGTTAAGTCCGTACCTCCGAATAATGTTTAAAAAATATATTTATAGGTAGTATTTGTTGTAGCGGTAACCAGTAATACATAATCGTAAAAAATGTTAGGTATCTAGTTAACGCCATTGTAAAAATACGCTGAACGTTTCTAGTACGGCGACCCCCTTCACATTTTGACTATATCTTTCTTGTATCCCTTTAATTTTTAACTTTATATCTTATTTCTAGTGTTTGTTGTAATAGCGGCCACAGTAACACATAGTCGGTAAAATGTCAATTTAACTCTCTAGCTTCAAGAGATAGAGCCTTGTGATGGACGGACAGACAGAGAGACAGCGGAACTATTCTTCTTAATATTTGGTTTGCGGGTACAATACTAGCCTGGTGAAATCTTGATATTCTTATCATTTAAGATCTCAAATCTTTAGTCGGAGAAGTAGACAACCACACCATAATTATAGTTAAAAACTTGATTGCCATTTTCATATTTATGTTTTTGATAGGATAACTTAATATGTACACATCTATACGCTAATCTTAGGTAAGTATCTAGCTAAATAACAAGAACAGCTGCATATCAAGAAAAAAACATTTTTCGCTAGTATCCCATTACGGTGGCACAGGGTAGACAAAATCTGTGTCTGAATGAAATGCACGATGCTACTGCATAAAGCTAATAACTTTTGATCTTGTCTGGTTTGTTTTCTACATCCATAATGTTGTTCCCCCAGTCTTGCAAAATTTATGCAGCTACGCTAGTTCGCTACGAATTTGCATTGCGTAGGAGTTGGCTCAGGTTACTTAGTTCAACATTCTATAGGTGCTTGAAGGTTGTCTTGTGGTATACCATCTGGGTTTCATTGTTTCGTAATGTCGGGCTGATCGCTATCCATTGATCGGGATGTGATTTGGGTTCTAGAAGTGATTTTAATTATATTGGTATGCTATGGTGGTATGCTTTTGTCTCACCAGGTTTTAAGTCTCCACTGCAGGAGGACGAGAACACGACCCTTTCTGTTCTATCACTTACCAGTAACTTGGTCAAAACAGCCAGAGGATTTGGCCTATATTCTTCGCGTCGCGCGCTGGTTAGACGGGTTGGAGAGGTCTAATTGATGTTATAACAATGAGACCTCTCCAACTCCAATATATAAGCTTTGATTGTATTTCCCAAGTCGCCTTTTACGACTAAGTTTAGTTTGTACTAAATGTTGTAAAACTTGATCCAATATTCTTAGGTGTTTGAAGGTCGTCGTGTGGTCTACCATCTTAGTTTCATTGTTTCGTAATACCGGGCTCGATTGATCGAGTCGCGGCGTGATTTGGGTAGTTGCTTTGATATCTATCAAATATTAGACAAAATGCTAATTTTAAGACTAAAATTTGAAGTATGTAACTTGCTTCAATATTCTATATAGATGTTCGAAGACTGTCTTGTTTCGCAATAACTACAGGGCTTGTTTTGACCGTATTGTGATTGAGGTAGTTTTACTGTTACCTATTGTACTACTTGTAGTTAGTATGACAGATGAGTCATGAGACTAACTTCAGTGTACTTCAATAAAGAGTAAGGCCCCTTAAGATTTTGAACGTTCGGGTGTTTGTTTGTTTAGTCGGATGTACATTGTTTTCAAACTACAATTATAATTCATTCACGCTTAGTACATAGTATGAAAAAATCGAAAGTTAATTCAGTCCAGCGTTCTACTCTATTTCAGGTCGTCGAGTAGATGTCAGTCGTGTCCTTGTCTGTTGATCTAGATTTCTAGATATCAAAGGTTTTATTACGCTTTCTGATATTATCTTAATTATGTTGCCAAATTAGTACCTAGTCAACAAGTAATTGTGGTGTAATTTAATCTGTAGTTTATTTGGAAATCAAAAGATTGATATCTTGTAACGTAACTTGTAACGTATTTTTTTTTCGGTCATTTAAGACCTAGGTAATTTTCCTGATTGTGAGACTAGAATCTTTTGGTGTTTATTGGAGTCATGATAATCTAAACCTTTTTGTTGTTTGGAATTTATTGTTTGATGTATTAAGTTTTCACGACGCGCTCTTTATAATTGATTCTAATAAATATGTACGTGTAATCATACAAACAATTCCTTCATTTTCGATTATTCAATGTTTACAAAATAATGAATTATTCGAGTAAGTATTTAATCCGAGTACTAACTCGATATTTTGGTTATTTATTAACATCTAGCCGTATTGATATCGAAGAACATTCCACTCTTCATTTTATGTGAGATCATAAAATTCATGAGTCGATTCGTGTAAGTGTCCAACATGCGGATATACTTCAAGGAATATAAAGCGAAACTGGTGAGTTGATCGTAAAGGAAAAATACACGTAATTAGTATGACTTACACGAGTTTTCTGCATCGGCGATCAGCGATTTTTACGACTTTATAATTGCTAGTTAGAACTGTTAGAACATACAGTAGTTATTAAAATAATCTAATTGATACTCATTCAATGAATGTGTATATGAATGATCAGATGAATGAATTATAATATATTTAGATTTAAATAATGTGACAGAAATACTTTGTGCCCTATATGTGAAGGATATAGGTAAGGTACACTTGATATTTTACACCTCTCGTGAGAGGCGGAGCTAAGGTTTACGAATATGGTAAACCTTCGCTCCGTAAGATATACGTATGATATAATAATGGATTTATAAGATCGAAAACGGAAAGCAGAAACAGTAACTGATAGATCAACAGAAATTTAGAATACGTCCCTATAAAAATATTACTTTTTCTAAGTAAGAATGCTGGGATCTCAAAAAATAAAAAACGACGTTTTTGACTGACAAGAGTGATACAAGAGGGATTCGTCGCTGACCAAATGACCGGACAATTTATATGAGATTTCATTGCTCCCAATTCCCATTGAATAAGATGTTCTCAGTCGACCTTCTAACCGTGTATCCACCTTCATTTAGGTACATCTGTAAATGGCCTAAACGAATATTCTCTTGGCCGACTTCTACGATCTGCGTAGATTTCTGCTTCTAGCAGAAAAAAGGCTCTGCTAGCGTTCGTTGAGACCATATTCTTGCTTTAGTTTATTCAACTTAACTGTCATATCATTGTTGCAGCGGCCATCTATCCCGGAATGCACCGCGCCGTGCCGCCGTGCGCAACCGTCACCCCGCACCACCAGCACCCCAAAACGAAGCACACCGACCACAAACGATGCCTCTGGTAAGTGATATTATTGTGTGAATCCACATACAGACGTCGAAAAAATTGTCCGAAATTTTTACTTTTAATATGCGATCAACGTAGCGTATTGTTTACCGCGCTAATCAGCCACTCTGGGTTCGATCAACAATCAGGGCGAACTGGAAAATGGTGTCTTACGAATTGTCCTGGGTCTTGGATCTTTATCTAAGTTATATGTATTTATAATTAAATGTACCATTGTTGACTGAGTAAGTATCCTATACGAAGTATTATATGTTTCTGAAGTAATACTTAAATCTTTGGACACAGTTAGTTTTAATTTTTTTAAGTTACAAAACATTTATGCCTCCTTTAAAAAAATGTGATTGTAGACTTAACCATTTAAGATGCCTTCATGATAATTTAGTTTACGTTCAGCATCTCTTACATACGAAATTGATATCATTTGTTTGTTTAACCGCAAGCTATTGTATTGAATAATTGATACCTGTTCAAATAGAAATGGCCTATGTAATCAATACCTACAGTGTATTGATTACATAGGGCGTAGTCGACCTTCTAGGATTTAGGTCTATTGAATCTATTCTGTGACGTTAGGCTTAATAGATATAGGCTTAATTTGTTTGACATGGCATGGTAAACACGTCTCTGATACAATAAATAATATTGATTGTATTGAATTGATATCAACTCGATTGAAGTTTTGCAATAAATCGGTTTATATCAAACAATTTTACCTAATTCTAGCGGCTTATCGAAAAAATTCCACACATCATGTAATATACGAGTACCTAACAGCGAAAGTACGAATTACAATGCACATGCATCAGTAATAGGCGATGTTTAAAATTGTCTGCGTTTTCCATCATTAGCTAAAATTATACAGACGGTAGAGATAAATAAAATCGGCATGAAATCTTAAAGAATCAACTGTTGCATGTCTATCTCTAAATGTGATATTAGTCTATTGGTAGTCACCAAAATGTTACTCTTTCATGCTATTAGCGTTTTCATTTGCACCAAGCAGGTTCTGAAAATATATGTCAAAGGTAATCGTAACAGAGGGAGACCAAAGAAACGTTGGATGGAATGTGTAAAGGAGGATATGAGTAGGAAGGGGGTGACGGACTTTGACTGGAGATAGGACAAAATGGAAGGAACTCACATGCAGTGCCGACTCCACATAAATAGTGGGACAAGAATAAGGCAGAAGAAGCGTTTTCGTTTGCACGCTGCGTTGCCTTGTAGCCTAAGGTAGGCTGGTATATTATCTGTGAACTTTTCAACTTATAATATAACCTATGAATCAGGATCATAACTTCATATAATAATTCGATAGTAGTCCGATAGCACTCTTTCTTCTTCAAACCAAGTTAGACTTAAGAATTGGAAACTCTTAATGTTGCTTCACACTGAGACGTTAAGGGGCTACCTGAATTTTCCAGGGTCCAGTGCTGCCACCATTTGAAATAAATCATTTGAAAGGAAACGGAGATATCATTTAAAATTTTGTCTTGGCCAAGCCCTAGATAACCTTTTAAACTATTTTATGAACTATTGTTTACAGTTTAAACGTGAAGCTTTCTTTGCACATTTGCGGAAAACGGCCCCCTTGTAGCTAATGTGCGTAGAAAAGTTTCAGCCTTTTCTTACTCTGCAAATGACAGTTCTGAGC
This sequence comes from Acrobasis consociella, assembly GCA_963555685.1. Classification (NCBI taxonomy): domain Eukaryota; kingdom Metazoa; phylum Arthropoda; class Insecta; order Lepidoptera; family Pyralidae; genus Acrobasis; species Acrobasis consociella. Next base: position 6,083,819 of record OY743114.1, read on the forward strand.
GACAGAAAAGGATAGCACCATAGCAAAGTGCTGTTCCGTTCTGACATCATCATCATCATTAGGTCTTTTTAGTCTCCACTGCTGGAGCACGACCCTCTTTGTACTACCAGAGCCATACTTGGCCAGAGCAGTAAGAGGACTTGGTCTACTTTCTCCACGCTGGCCAGACGGTTTGGAGAGGTCTCATTGATGTTTATAAGCTTTGTTTAGCTTGTATTTCCTAAGTCGCCTTCTACGGCATCCACGGGAAGACTTGGAGTGGCCCTATTCTACTCTGCCGGAAACCACACGGCGATCCGTTCTGACAGATGAGTCCCAATCCTTATTGAATAGAATAGACTATCAATTTAACACTATTCTATATTGCTTACCGTCTATGAGCCCGGCGGCGGCGCGTCGAGTTGGCCTTAACCTTTGGGTCTAATGACCCTTGGCCCCGTGCACTCTGAAAGGCATAAAGATTTAAGTGACGTATATGACGTTCGTCTAGATGAATCATCTGTGTGGTCTTTGACAATCAGCCTTTGATTTCAGGATTACATTTTCAACATCTGTGTTTAATTAATTACTTCTACGCTAAAACACTAACTTAAATTGATCTTATATTCTACCTTATGATTAATGAAACCTTCTTGAATCACTTGATTTTTTTGGGTTCAGTGCTGCCCCTATTTGAAATAAATTATTTGAAACGGAGATAACATTTAAATTTTTAACTTGACTAACCCTAGATAATCCTTCAAACTATTTTATGAACTACTGTTTACAGTTTAAAGTGAGAACGTAATGTCCACAGACATAGATATAGATAGACGACTTAAATGCACCTACTTCGCGTGTAAGTTCTCAGACAAAGCGTCGAGGTTGGCCGCCGCTACTGACAGTCCGCGCGCGTCTGTGATTGCAGCCGGACGGCAGTGAAAAATATAAAAATGCCTCGTAGCGTGATAGTAAACTGCAACAGCCCAAAAATTGCAAGCGCCCAAAGTCAAGGACATATTTCCTATCACAGCTAAGTTATTTAAAAAGAAAAATATGCGTAAATTCATTTTAAAACAATTTTTTAAGCATTCCGAGCGGTGATTCCAAGATTATACCTAAATAAGTATAGATTAAGGTTTAAAAACTACATTCACATTACATTGCCGCGGTTGCTTTGAGCGTTTGATCCGACGTTGTGTGTTAAGAAGCAATGTATATCGAAACAAGCGATACTGTCGCGCATCGCTACGACGTCGTGGTACCGGCAATTTCTCATTCGTCAGTAAAATTTAGCGACTAGTGTAGTTCGTTCTACCAATAATCGATTTAAATCGATATCGGACTGACGAATGATATAAACTATTATTAAAGAGCCAATTTAATAGATTATAAACAAGCTAATTTCCTAATTTACACTTTAGAAAACGAGGGTAATATTTTCAGAGTTCATGTATATAATATGGTCGCTCTTTGAACTACTGGTACTGGTCACACGTTGGTGAACAAAACCGCGCGTGCGTCACTGCTCATTGCTCGTTAGTGAGTCGTCCATACTGCATTTCCCCCATTGAAGCGGTATATTTTCGATACCTCTACGCGGAGTGAGACAAGCCTGACATGGCTAAGAACGACCGCAAGGGAAGTTGCTTCAACATTTAAAAAACGCATTGAAATCGGTAAAAACGTGTTTTTTTATAGATAATGTACGGAACCCTTCGTTCGCGAATTCGACTCGCACTTGGCCGGTTATTTAAGAATAATAATAGTTTTATTTTTAAAGTTCAATTAAAATATTTACATTATTTGTAATTTTTAGTTTTAATTTTAATTTTAATAAGTTGGTATAGTTTAAATTTTAGTTAAATTGAAATAATTTGAGTACAAATATTTATTCTTTATTATCAAACAATTTTCCGTTTAGAATCATTTGTTTATCCAATTTCATATCATTCGTCAATCAGAAAATCGATTGTGATTTTTATCACAAATCGATTAACTTAAATGTTAATCGATCGTATGGTTAGCGAGCGCGGAGTGAGCGAGCGAGACCACAGATATAAAATCGATGAGTATGAGCGAGACGATCATGGCGGCGGCGTGCGTCTTCAATAAATCGTTTAAATCGTAGTGAGCGGTTTCTTTGAATCGGTTTGAATTTCCCATCACTAAAATTGCGTCTGACGTCACAGTAGGCATTAAAAAAGTTGGCACGCTTGGTTTCCATACAAATCTTGATACGTGCGTTATCTATTACATCTATATCTGTGGTAATGTCATTATTCGCACATTTGCGAAAATCTGCTACTTTTGGCAAATGTGCGAAGAAAAGCTTCACATGACTTGATAGTAATTTAAAATAAGACAAAAGTAGGTACCTCTCCATACGGCAAACATATTCAAATTGTGAGACCTTAAAGATAGGCTTACAGTTACTTATTTTCAACATAGAAGTGGGCTTATTTTCAACATAACTTTTTAATAAAGCAATAAACTTCACAAATCTTAAACCATTCAGCTCCATCGGTGAAAAGAATAGTAAAGCCAATATCATATGTGAGCTGAGTTCTTATTATATTTCCTATTGCAGCGGTGACCTCTTTCTTCCTGGTAAATTATTTTCCGATTGTATAATCAACAGCACTTCATGGTACCCGTTGCATTTTCACCTCTATTACCGAGGTACAAGACGCATTATGAGTAACTTGTCGTGGTGTTGGCAGTACCCAGAGGCAACAGCAGGTATCTTATTCGAAAAAATAAAGGAGATATGTTTTATGCATGTATGAAACATCATTCTACTGATTTATTTGATGGATACCGAAAGTATAATGGCGAAACAATCATTCACGAGTTTTGTTATAATTCTCTTTACATACCTAACCTACCAGCATGAAAAGAAGATTATGTAGCTAGCAGGTTAAATTTAATGACACACACAATCAAACTCCTTTTCTTTATAAAGTCATTATTTAGTTCTTCTTATATGTTAGTATAAGTAAATGTATGTGTGTATTTTATAAGTAGATATTCATTCTGATATTTATATATCACATACATGTAAAGTAATTATATATTATATAGTAATATATTTAATGTAAGTATATTGTATTGCTTTTTTTGCCGCATATACATATATATAAAATTTTATTAAAAACTAAAATAAAGATAAATATACTATTATTCACTACCATACACTAGATACTAATATTTACACATAAAAAAGGCCCGGTATTATTTTACCCCGCAGTAACGTGCTCAGAAGGCTTGCTGCATTGCCACGTTGTATCGTAATGTTTATTTTCTGACTTAGATATAGGCCAGTCTTCTAGCGCCATATAATTTGGGAGCTGGTGGCTCCACCGGTCCTAAAGATTCAACCCCAAACGGCTCAAATATGTAGTAATTTCTGATACTTTCATATTTGCGTCGTTTGACGTTTTAAACAAATAATATTAAGGCACCACTTACACGTGTATTACACGTACGTGTAGTAAACGTAGGTTCTGATGGTAGGGACTAGGGAGCCGCAGCGTAGTTTGTTATTCAAGTATTCCCTCTGGTGTCCCATTTAGAGGCACAGGCGCCGCTACATTTTGGAAACCAGGCTAGCATGCATCGTGGGGAGTTCTAAGACTGTGTAGGCGATATGAATTATTTAAGAGCATTGCCGGTTGGGACTTGGCGCTAAGGACGCATACAGCTTAATTTTCTACTCAGGATGGGGGGGTCATAAATAGTTGGCAGAAAATTCTAGTCTTGCGGATGTAGAGGACAAGCTTGCGAACGCAAAGTACGCAAAGCATTAGGAATTTGTGACCACATCGTCATTTACAACCATAACCTCCTACTACTGGGAATAGGCCTCTCTCAATGAATGCCATTCATCCCAGCCTTAGATTGTTTCATCCACGTTCGACCCGCAATCTTTCTGAAGTCGTCGACCCATCTTGCTAACGCAGCGTCGATCGTCCGTTACAAAATGGTGACCACAGGGTCATAAAAGCAGTTTTTTCGTGTTTCACAAGACGTGTTAGCAAAGCCTTCTGAAGCATTAAAAAATCGTATTATAAGCTTTATAGCCTTAATTTACTACTAACATAAAAAACAGACAGGTGCATGTTATTAGTATTACGGGACTTACAAAACTTTAAAATCATTTAAAGACAGATGCATGTTTTGGAAACATTTAAATATTTGCTTATTCATTTCGTGTAACGGTTTTACTGAGCCTAAGGGGCCCCCATGTACGCCTCCTGGATCCGTCCTTACTTGGAGAACATACTGAAATATTATCAACGTAGCATCTCGGTACCGGTATATGGGACAAGGCTGTTTACTTAGTTCATAAACTTGGTTCGTGATCACTTAGCGGTTATATTATCCTGGTAGCAGCAAGTTTGACTATTAATATTACTTTGATAAAAGTTGCTTAGTGAGATGGATTATGGAGAGGTTGGGATTACGTTATTGTTACATACTTAGGTCAATCGTTTAAAATGAACATTTAATTTGGTTTTATAGTCACCGATTTAACACATGATGGATAAAGATAAAAATAAACATCAACCAATCAGTGTTTTGTTTGAAGTTGTTTGATAAAACTGTTAAACTATTTAAAAAATATTTCTTTTTCTCATCTATGTTAACCGATTTCCAAAAATTTATTCTAAGGACCGCCTGGACCGATTTAGATATATTTTGTTGTTTGAAAGGGTATTACTTCCGAGGTGGTCCCATAAAATTCATCAAAATCGGTTGTGTAGTTTGGAGTTAAAAGTCGGTTTTTAGTTGTAAAAAAATACATCATCAAAGCTCTTCCAAATTTTCTTTATGACATTGAAATAATTGAATGTTTAACTGTGATAAATCATTGAGCTACGCTACGTCACACCCGAAAAATCTCATACCAGTGTTTGGCTATTAATGCATTTAAAATCCACTCTGTGGTTACTACTTTGTCAGAAGAACAAGCATCAATATAACGTAAAGCCATAGAAGATCGCACAATTTAGTTGATGCCTAATCCTTCCTTTATCAGCCTGGATAACAGATAATAGGAGTAATGACCCTTATTCTAAGTAAAGCGTCTAATTATTTCATGTCCCTTGCAAACATTGATCCTGATCCTTTGATACGTGGAAATATAGTTATGTTCCTTAGGGCACCGGGGACGTCTCTTTGATGTCTAATTTGAACCGACCTCCAAAATTATTCAGGTGGTAGTGAATTTGACGTGCGTATTTTTTTTCGCAAACCTATATACTTTAAGATCCTTCTCGGATCGTGTTTTAGAAAGGAAGAAAAAATTTAACACATGTAACAATAAATTACAGTTGTTAAGAAATTACATTACTAAATAGTATCTCTGTCTTTATAATGAGACAATTCATTTACTGTATAAACTTTTAACCTATAACACATATCCACATGATCTGAATATTTTGTTCTGCAGACTTCTAAACTCTTTCTGTAAAAGTATTATTATAGTCCACACGAAGTGATTGAAAACCACGCACAGAGACCCATACTGTAAAGTCAGCCCATTCCTTTTCAACGGCGTTATTGAATGAAAACCTTTTACTTATTTAACAAATGTTAAGTACTAATCTAAGTAATTAAGTAGGTAGGTGTTGGTCTTCCTGCACTGATGATAATAATTATAAATGTTAAAGTTTGTATGTATGTATGATTGTTGCGCTTTCGAACGAAAAATACTATAGAAATCCTTTCAAATTTTCGAGGAATATACTGTAGTTGCCGAATATACTGAGATCTTTTATTACTATCATTTAAATAAAGTAGTACTGTAACTAATTAAATATGAGTTAAATGAAATGTAATAAACATTTTCAAAGTATATCAACACTTTTTTGTCTTGTGTGCTGTCATCTTTGTGAGCCTACCCCGCAACTCCAGTTTTGCCTACTTACGTCCTCCAATAGTTTCTATGGTGTTTCGTGTCTGTTACGTTAGTAATTATATTATCTTTGACGAAAGGTTATTCCTCTGAAATATATGTAGTGTACGCTATTCACCCGATTTGAATATTTTGCTTCACTCTGCATAAGCTGGCTTCAAAACGGCACAAGGTCGGGACCTCACCTGTGCCCCGACGGTAATTAATATGAATAGCGAGAGTGAACTTTTCCATTAAACTTGCAACTTCTGAGTGCGTCTGACTACGTCGCTACTTTGCTGCTCGCACTTTGTTTGACAATTTACTCTGTACCGTGGCGAGATTAAGTCTTAAGACATTAAGATAGAATTGTAATAACAGTTTCAGTTATTTGTATTGTTTTATTTTAGGACTTTGAGCATCATTTGAAATACGAATTTTAAATTTGTTTTCAGGTCTTAGTTGAAATGTGGAGCAGTTTTTTCGAATCAAACTAATCATTAACTCCAAATTTTACGAAGAATGTTTATTATTAATTAGAAATTCTATTTATCGATACTTGCAAAAAATTTGGAGGATTTCAATTCGAGAGAGAGTATGTTCACTGATTTTTCGAAAACGACTGAACAAATCAAAATCGGTTGTAAAATCAAGGGGTGAAGTCGGTATTTAGTTTTGAAAAGTGTTACATACATACATACTATCACGTCTTTATCCCTAATGGGGCAGACAGAGCATTTTGGGTCTTGCGGTTCTATGCAGAGCCCAGGGCCGCCAGACCCAAAAGCCACTTTTAGCGTCATGGTGGGCGAGAAGATGGAAAAGCAATCAATACAGTGACGGGTTGCTAGCCGCATCGCCTGTTAACATGATTTGCATTTTTGCCCATTCCCTCGATCGGCTTTTACGATCTGCGTGGGAAGAGAAGCAGCCATTATTTCTCCCAGACCAGCATGGGAATGGGAAATTGAAAAGTGTTAATAAGTAAGTAATAGTTAAACAACATCATGCATCATCATCATCATCATCATTTTAAGGCCTCATACACCCACTGTTGAGTACACACCCTACGGTCTTGTGCTAGTCTCAACCAGTTAAACAACCTATTAGAAAACTTAAATTAGGTACTTACTTGGTGAAATAAATAAAGTGAAGCTATTATGTTATTTTTCTAAACGTGAGTAATTTGCACCGATTAAATTAATTTCTCAATTGTTCAAAAAGAGGCTTAATTCGGCGTGAAGCGCTGATTAATTTCTGAAGACATTAATTTAACGAAGCTCATTGTACTTTTGCTTCTCTTGGAAAACCACTCGAGATTTGATCCGCTAAATGTTCGTAATACAAATGTAATAAACTCAAGTCCATTAGTATATTGCTTCGGGCATCTCAAAAAGGCAATTTCTTTGGGAGATAAACTGGCCCCTTAAATATTAAGAGGTTGGCTAAAGTACCTACGCTTATATTGCTTGTGAGATGTCAAGCGCTGTTCACACTCTGTCAAGTGTAAATGATAAAGGTCGGTTTACATTGTCCGGTGTGCATTGTGCTTTATGGTAATGAATGTGTTTTTGTTGCTTCTATAAATTTATTGAAGTGTATTAGGGGGATCAAATTTTAAAATTAGCAGACAGTGTTTGTATATTCTAGGTGTAATCTTTGACGTGTCTTTTAATTTACCTAACAACGAACCTTAGATCCTAAAAATTCACTAACTACCTAAGTACCTAGTTTGTTTTTTCTGTAATCTATCTATCTATTAATGTAAGGTAGGTACTGACTACTTGCAGACATATCGAAACCACCCCAATCCCACTTTTCAATAGCAGTTTTAACTATATTATAAACTTTTTAGTATGAAAAGTAAATCCGACATCTTTACCTCGGTATTTTTTGGGAACCACTTCTCTGACTAATACACGTATAGTACATATACTTACGACCAAGACGGACATGTGCACTGCAGTCCCTTTGACATTTGGAGCAAACCTATACTTATTAAGTATTTAGTTTCCCTCGGTGAGGAGCTCGGTAGCCTGGCGGGAGTGCGCATTACCTGTGCTTTCGCAAGTAAAGCAACACCGGGCGTGAACCGCACTTGAATGGGTGACCAAAGTGGCATAAAAAAATCTTGAGCTTTTCCGTGCTTCGGAAGGCACGTATAAGCTGTTGGTGTCAGCTATCATCACTGTATGGCTGTCGTTAAGCTATGCCAGATGTCTTTACGCAGCTTGAAAATCCCAGCGTGTTGGCCACTTACATACACGAAAAACAAACAAAACAAAAAAACTATTTAGTTTCCCAACGTTCGGTTTTCCCCGTCTTATTTATTCAATGTAATGATTACACTTCGACAGGAGAAAGTAGGCGAGGTAAGGGCCCTAGGGACCAAAACAAGTTGATTCGACCTCCTTGCCTGCATGTGAAAACCGCCTAATGCCCCGTGTTCTTTGAGCCATGCCGTGGGTTGACATCAAAGGCCCTCTTTTCCTTGCCCGCTTGAGCGTCACTAAATGAATAAACGAATCTGGTAATTCTGCGTATCTTCCCAGGAAAATTAAGGTGATAATTTTATTGAATGTCTTTTTTACTCCATTTCTTTTCATATATTACCGGAGCATTTTTGCTCAAGCTGAAACTGAGACGTTTTGCGCTCGTTCATAAAGCATAAATACGTAGTTTGTTGTTGGTTGTACAACAATAGTAATACACATATAAATGTATATATATATATGTTGAAGGTTACACTGAGCGGTCTGACCTTTTATGTGTATGGTTCCAAAAGTCAATGGTGAATCATCGTCGTTTCCTAAAGGTTTCCACTTGCGGGGGTGTCGTTTGCAAACCTTTGACAAATTTAAAGTAAATAGGTATGTTTTTTTATGATACATATTTGTTTTTTTTTTATGGCATACGTAGCTCTGGTTGGTTTAAAAAATAACAATGATTTCGGGATAGATGTAGTGTGATGTAGAAAATACTTTAAAATCTGAATTTTTCAAATATATTTGTATTTGTTGAGCGAATCTACTCGTAGTATGTCACAGAGCATAAAGGTCGGTTTCGTTTTATTTGTAGTCTTTATACCTTGATAAGTAGGTAAGGTACCATGCAGTTTTTAAATGTGTTCTTTATATAAAACGTGGAAGGGACATAAGACTTATAAAATGCATATATGTAAAGTTTAGTCCGATTTTACGAGTATACTTATTTATGTCTGTGATATAACAAAACACTCATACCATACAAAACAGTTTGAAGCTAGTCGCACCATCTTGTTCTTGGACTTCTAGATTTAAAATATGTATGTACCTATAAAGACTTATAAAATCCGAAAATCAATGCAAATATATTTTGATTGTGGAGTCACGGCCGAACTATGCGATTGACATCACTTCTCACTTTAAAAATTGATTTATTTATTTATCATCATACTTCAAACATCCAATACATTATCGGATGTAATTTTGTTTTTTACGTGCCGTGTCTACGCGAGTTATAAGATAAAACAAAAGAAGGTCACGCTGTGTTCACTCATGTCTGTATTAGTAATAAAGGAAAATGTTATTTTTCTACGCCGGACTGTGTCTGTTTACATGGGAAGGAATTATTTCCTTTTTATTAACATAGACTAATTGAAGCTTTTCAAATGGTTTATAGATATGTTTTGTTATAACTGATCGGTATGGATATGTTGATATTTTAATTATTTACACACATCACGTCTTATCCTCTAAGAGGGATAAAGCCAAGAGACTTAGTTGCATGTTATCTGTGCCAAGCATCGCAAACCCAAAGGATTCCTTTGGGTTTAGCATGATAGAGAAATAAAAGTAAAAAAGATGAATATCTGAAATAGTTAAAGTCAGAAATTTTTATTCAATATAGGATAATAAATGTATCTCTTATTGATGATAATTTTTAAATATTATTTTAGTGCAAAAGCTGAAAAACTACTGGATATGAAATAGTTAAAGTCAGAAATTTTTATTTAATATAGGATAATAAATGTATCTCTTATTGATGATAATTTTTAAATGTTATTTTAGTGCAAAAGCTGAAAACTACTGGCGTTTCGGAACGACCACTGCTGGGAAGATTACGCCGAAAGAAACTCAGTTCAGTATTGGTCTCTACCCAGCCTGATGGGCTATGTTACAAATAGTGATAGGTTGCAAGTCCATCGTCTTTTAACTCGTAGAATTTCTAGAAATAATTAAAGTACACAGAAGTTGGCATTTAGGGATAATATTGCTTTGTAACATACGAGTAGGTTTGACGACTGCAATATCAAACTAAATAATAAGCTTACATTGAGCTATACCGTCAAGTGCAGCGTAAGACACACACGTAGGTGGTCAGACGATCTGAGCAAGGTCACAGGAAAGCGCTTGACCGCTTTCGATCGGTCGTTAATACTTGGGGAAGGTCTATGTCCAGCAGTGGTTTTCTGTGGCTGATATGATAATGATGTTTGAGCTATACATATGTCTAGTACTAATTTATAGCTCAATGGCTTTGAACTAACTTCTAAAAGTTCTCAGCTCTGGCAATCCCTGCAAAACGCAGCACCTTGCACCTTTTTTTCTGTCCAATTTGTCTTGCTAACGAGACATTCATTAATTCGAACCGTGTCCAAAATCGTCTAATTATAATAATGACTCATGTGTGGCCTGTCTATTTCTAAACGGACATTGACATTTGTGATCTTGAAACTTCTATGAAAAAAGTTATTCCGTGGACAAGTTTCTGCCACTTTTTGTCCATTTCTCTCCTCGCGAGGTGAATTTTATTTTCGTTATCATTTAACGAGAGTATTGTACGGTAGTGTTGCTCGACCAGATGTTTCGGAGACGCGTGCGCGGGCGCATCGAACGCAGTTACGTTCATCGCGTGTTCGTCAATTTATAATAGACTTGTATTAATATTTTAATAAACATACCTAAATTTTAGTGTTATTATAGACTTACGTATTCTAATTGAGTGGCTGGAGATTTTTTATTAATAGTGGATTCCTGATGTAAATAAATAATATAATAAAATTTTATTGAAAACAAGATTAATAATTCAAACAAGCGATTGTATTAAAAGTGAAATTATCATATAAAGCTTGCAATTTCTTCCTGAAATTTGTGTTGTTCCGCTATCGTAAACACATTATAAAATTTATGTGACTTTGACTGATTTCGAAAAATTCCAAGGAGTAATTAAAAGTTGTGATTTCGCCGGTTATTTGGATCGCGGCGCGCGCGCATGTGCCAAGCGTTCGACGCATTACTTTAGTGTCAGTTAATGACATCGACCCGAACGTCTACCCCACATGCGTTTTGTTACAAAAACAAAGAAAACGTGTGAACATAGTGAATTTTATTTTATTATCGTTGTAATTAAAGGAGATATGATCTGTAATCATGGATGCGGTGTTTGTGCAAGACGGGCCCATAGTGATCTCGTGGATCGTTTTCTTGTTGTTGATATGTCGCTGCTATTATCAAATAGCGGCGATCAGTATCGGTAAGTCGCATACAAATTATTTTTTTATTATTTTTTATTGACTAAGCGGGTCATCTTTACTGGTTACAGATGTAAGCTAGCAGGGGATTGCCAATGTGACTTACTTAAATTTGTATATTTTTTTTGGAAAGTTCGTATTCATCTGTGTTAGTTGTGTGTATTTTATAGTTATTTTTTTTTTTAATTATTAAGGGAGCATTTTTGAAACTAATCTAAATGTCTCAAGCAAGTAAGAAAAGATTTTTCATATACAACGTGGAAGGGACATACCCTTAACAAATTAAACAACAGGCTATATTAGATCAGATCAATTCAAAATAATTAAATTAAAATATTTTAAAAAAATACATTTCCATGCAAAAGTGTGCAGCCGCCCGGGCAATTTGTATGTTAATGTCGATATTTTTTTGTTTTTAGAACATGAAACATTGAAATATGAAAAATAATTATTAGCTTTTCATACAAACTCGGACCTAATCGATCGCTCAACTTGTGTAAAAAATATTTTTTCAGATTTCGATGTGTTCTTTGGGGAAAGTTGTTTAGTATTCAGTATCATAGACTGAATCTACCATTGAAATAGTTTTAGCTGTATTTTTTTTCAAGGAAAATTCTTTGAAATTTTATTAGAAAACAATCAAGATTCAGATATAATCTCTGGAATAAGCCTTTGTGCAAATTCGAATGATTTCGTCTGTCTGTACGTAAGTTATGTGAATTATAAAGAGATTACTTTACTTCACACTCAAAGCATTGAAATCTGTTATTAAAATTTAATCAAATTACATATAAATTCCAATAACCATTTATATGTCAGATTTATAAACATTTATATGACAGTTCAATATAATATTATTTTTTTACTCGTGCAAAGAGAAAAATGTTGGCTACAGCGCAAAACGGCTAGATTTTCAAATAAATAAAAAACTATTTTTATTACTTTGCTATTCGAAAGAAAATTGGGTCAATTATTATTGGATAATCTAGTTGACGGACTAAATAAAATAATATACTATTTACCCAATCCACATCTCTATTCCTCCTCCTCCGTGCTTCGGAAGGCACGTATAAGCTGTTGGTCCCGGCTGTCATCATTGTATGGCAGTCGTCAAGCTATGTCAGATGCCTTTAGGCAGCCTGAAAAATCTGACACCAGTGTTGGCCACTTACAGACACGAAAAATGAAATGAAATGAAATCTCTATTAAGATATGGATGTATATACTTATATTTTATCTTTGAATAGTACTTATAAGCAATTTGTTTCTTTTTAAAAGTGGACCGACTCTTAATTATGCCGGTAAGATGGTTGAAGTGGGCCACTTCAGTGAGTTGGTTAGAAATGAACGGAAATTAAGTAAAATTATTAATTTAGAAGTATCATTTTAAAGCCAATTGAACTAATTACATTTTTAATTAATTAAGCATGATCAGATTTTTTGTTATTCATTATCTTTTAAAAGCCAATCTTTCTCTTTTAATCTGATTTCATTTACTTAATATTTTTAAATTTGGTCTAAACTATAAAGAGTTATTGTATAAAATTTTTGGGACAATAATTTTTCAGTAAATACAAATATATAGCCTACTAGGTTTGTTACCAGTCAAAATGTAGTTTATGCATGTATTAAGTAACATACCATTAATTGTTAATTTGGTTGGGTCGTTCACATGTATATTATTGCTGGCAAAGTATCTCCTGGAATATTTATTGCAGCATTAGCTAGATTAGGCGCTAAGACCCAGTTGATGTCATTCTGATGAATTAATAAAACTAATAGATCATATTATTACAATCATTAATATGTTTTTATCATATAAACATACCCAATTTACAGCACAATGTTTAAAATAAATAACCGACCAAGTGCGAGTCTGGCTACCCGTAGTTGCGAACGCCAACTTTTAAATTCACGACTTAAAACGCCTAAAAAACTAAATTTATTAAATTTGTATGAAATTTTCATTTTCATACATACATACATACATACTATCACGTCTTTATCCCTAATGGGGCAGACAGAGCATTTTGGGTCTTGCGGTTCTATGCAGAGCCCAGGGCCGCAAGACCCAAAAGCCACTTTTAACGTCATGGTGGGCGAGAAGATGGAAAAGCAATCAATACAGTGATGGGTTGCTAGCCGCATCGCCCGTTAAGATGATTTGCATTTTTGCCCATTCCCTCGATCGGCTTTTACGATCTGCGTGGGAAGAGAAGCAGCTGGTACATTCTAAGTGTTTTTATTTCTCCCAGACCAGCATGGGAGTCTAAGTCTAAGTATAATCTAAGTATATATGTATTTATCAGAGTATATTTTATTAGTTTTCGACCGAAACTTTAATTTGTAAACCCTACATAGCTCTGATAGTTTTCCTTTTAACTTCATCATTATACTATTTTAGTACTAATAGTGTAATACTTACTAAAACCGCGGCCGGACAGACAGACAGACATGGCGAAACTAATAGGGGTATTTATTGTTTACTACAGAACCCTAAAACTATTAAAAATATATTATCGTATCTGCTAATTGAAGTGTCAGTTAATCGCGTTAAAGATACAAGAATTAAAATAAGGAATCATGTTTAGACTTATCACTTAAATTGATCTCTTAATAGGTTATTAACCGACTTCAAAAAAGGACAAAGTATTAATTCGATCCGGTTTTTTTTTGTATGTTATGTTACGCGATATCTTTGCCATTTGTGACCAGATTTTGATGATTCTTTTTTTTATTTGAAAGCCTTTAGTACTAAGTTGGTCCTATTTCAATTTCGTGAAGATTTGATGAAGACCTTTGGAGATATGGAAGAAACTTCCGAAAGAAAATAAAGTCTGTTGTTTTGTGTTTATTTAAAATGTAATTATTTTACTATTAATTTTGCGTGCACCGATTTAGACAAAGTTTTATACTTATCGCATGTCATTAAAAACGTCTACATCAAGACTTACATTAAACCTAGTGGCTTCTATTGTAAAATATTTATGCGTCTCTCTTAGTGTAAAATATTCTATAGCAATCTATCGTCTATAGCCCTAGGCCTTGAACCAAACTATTTCTCTAAGTACTTGTTCTAATAGTACATGACATGTACATATGACACTTTAGTGTAAAGTTATTAATGACATTCATTAATAAGTTTTCTTTTATTTCCGGTGGTCTATAATTCGAAATAGGTATGTAAAATAGTGCATTTCAATTATGAATAAGTGCTACATAATCAAAATAAAAAGAAACATATTCACTCCGTGAACTATTCATTTCATAAGTTCATTTCATACACTGTCGCAACTTTCAATTCCAATATATAAAACAGTTTGTCAAAACTCCGATAAAGAAATTTTTGATTTTGCAAAACTATGACGTGAAGCGTGCTAACAGCGTGTTCGGGTGTATTAATATGCACGTATGCATTGTTTTATGTCCTTAGCAATGTCTGCAACTAGGTCGGTGCGGTGCCATGCTGCCATGCCGGCACAAAATAAAAACGATACGAAGTATAGATCTAACTACATTTCAACCAACCCAATTGTAAGAAGGCGAGACCTCTCCAACCCGTCTGGGAGACCTCTCCAAACCGTCTGGCCAGCGTGGAGAGTGTAGGCCTCTCGCAGCTCTGGCCAAGTTTGGCTCGGGTAGTACAGAGAGGGTCGTGCTCCTGCAGTGGAGACAAAAAGACCTGATGATGATAATGACGCTGAAGCTCTTCGACGTGATTATTATGCCAGTGCCAGCTGGCAGTAGATTATCTTTAGTTTATTCACTTGAAACGATAAGAAACACGCACTAAGTGTTTACAGTAGATATCAATTCATTTTATCAAGAGCAGATTCGACTTGAAGATGAGAACTTTATTGAACAAACTCATTTCTAGATACTAATATCAAAGACTTGGTTATTAATTCTACAAGTATGACATAATGATGAGTTCTCATCTCACTCTCTCAAATCTCGGGTATCAAGACAGAGTAGGTATATTCATACTGTGTCAAATGATTTGATAGAAATTGAATGTTTTGTAATAATGGTCGATTAGAATTTAATTGCTATAAAACATATAATATATGTACCGAAAATAAAATCAGACAGAGTAAGGATATATTGGATATCACACAAATATTATAAAGGCAAAAGTTTGTGAGTGTGTGTATGTTTGTTATTTCTTCACGCGTAAATGGCTGGATAAAATTTTGTATAATGGAATCTGACACCCTGGATTAACAAATAGGCTACTTTAGGCTCGGGTAACACCGCAGGGCGCAGCTAGTATTAAATAAAAGACTTGACGCAACTAACGCTTCACATTTACGCTGTCCATATTTTGCGATGTCGATACAAAAACAGCTGTGATCTCATTGTACTCATAGCATGCCGCGGAAAACCGGAAAACAGTTTATTCGCATGGGAAGTGATAAAAAAGTACATCTTTTCATGTTTTAGTCGGAATTGAATGACGTCAAACTTTTTGTTTCAATTTTTGTGGTCCTGGCCGTTCACCTTTCGGGTTTAGAGGTACATTGATCTGGTTACTAACGTGTGTTAGGACCGTAAATAATATTTTTGTGAGGAGGTTTACAAATCATACGTGTGAATATAACACAAGGCAAAAGTTGTGTCGTAGGGTAAAGAATTTTGCCGAAAATACATGAAAAACCATGAAAAATACTCCCGACAATAACCTAGTTCTCATTGAAGAATTTAACACTAATTCTAAAACATTCAAAAAATTCGGCATCCATTATAAGTATGTATTATAATTTATACATGTTACTTTCCGGAAAAATACTTTACATGCTTTTGAAAACTGCATCAAAATTGGCCCATTTGTTTTGGAGTTAATCGCGTAGAGTAAGGCCGGCAAACTTTATAATAAGTATGGATGGATAAATCCCTTTACTTCATTTTGATGTAAGTACCAAGATTTGGAGGTAGCAGATAACGAAGCGACCTAATTCAGATGTAGATAGGTAAACACCTGAACAGAAATATAAATCAGCAACATAAATTATGTATCACATGATATAGAGTTCAGCTGCTGTCTAGAATACAAATGTAGAAATCTAGATTGTATTACTATGAAAGATGATTTTTATTTATTCTTTGAAGGTCGAGTCATATTGACATAAAAAAAATGTTTAGTTAAATTAAAACTTTAAACTTATCTATCGCTGCGCGATAATTTACCACTTTGCGAGACACACAACAAGACGTAATCAAAATCAGTACGTATAAAAACATATGTTCCAAAGAAGGTATAGCAGCAAATTAATTTATAAAAAATTGAGTGAGCAGCTCTAAAATCATTGAAAAGGTCAAGGGGCCTTACCACGTCCGCTCTTATTAGTAATCCTATCCCATGGTGTTTGTTTACCTTGTAGTGTGAAAATAATTTGCCGAGTCGCTGAGTAATGTTATCACAGAAAGTAATAACATCGGCAGACGCAATCGTATTTCCCAATGGACGAGATGCCTTGCTCCGTATCGCAGTAATGCTCGGATGATGTGTGGTCGATGTGAACTTCCATCAGGGAATGTTGATATACAACATCTCAGTCAATCAATATATTTTTTTAATTGGTTTTTACTTACTTCACTTGGTGTACACACACAAATCCTATCCTACTCATATAAATGCAGTAAGTGAGTTTGTTTGTTACCACTTCACGCTTCAACCACTTAACCTATTAGATGAAATTTGACATGGATATGGTTTGATACCCAGGAAAGGACAAAGGATAGTTTTTATCCTGAAATTCCCACGAGGAGCCACAAGTTACGAGTACTCACTTGGATGGCCATTGACATGCACATTATTGCACATCATATTAGAAGATCTGTGTATATAACTGGTAAAAAAACACGTGGCATTTCGGAAGTGCTGACATAAGTGAAAACTTGGTGTCAGTTTTGGTAACGGTAAAAACCTAGTGTGCCAGCTGCTCTGCCCGTGCATAGCGCAAAAACCAAGTAAAAGCCGATCCGAGATGATCCTTTCACTATTTTGCTTGTTTTGCTTATTCCTTGTGTGAGTAAATGGACTTTGGTCTTGAGGCTCTGGACAGTCTAACCCACCCCCTACCCCGTCAGGCCTGTGTGACTCCCCATTTAGGTATCGAAAATATACCTACTTATTACTATGCGCGCGGCGACCACTCCGGAGTGGTAAATTCGGTGACATTAATCGTATATCTAGAGTAAAAAGAATGAAATTGACTTGCAATTCACTTCTAGGTATCTAAAGGAAAAGGTGCCGAGTTCTGACGCGAGCTAAATCAAACTAACTACTTTAAGTTGATATTTCTTTGAATTCCTTTGCTGAGTAAGACTTCTGTACAAGTACTTATTCTGTGACCCCGTTAAACATAAAACAGTGTAAGTAACTAAGTATGTATTTTCCTCAGAAGATAGAATAAAAGGCAGCATACATCTCTAGTAACTGTTTATTACTATAGCAGTAGCACATTAATCACTACTTCACTACTAGTTGCACGCTGTGAGTATTTTATCCGGACGTCGACGTTGCTACAACTGGGTCACCCGGTTTAGTCGCAACGGGTGCATTACTAAATTGTTCTTCCGTCTTGTATTTTATCCGACTACTCATATAAAAGTGAGTCATGTATTTTTCCTTTAAAAATCAAGTTGAAAGCAGCCCCAAATCAGGGGGCGGTAACATCACATTTGTAATCCCGTCCTCTTCCCCGTTTCGCATACTGACACATTATCTTAGTCTGCAAATTTTCATTCGTCTATTATGTATAGAGCTGCGGTATAGAGGCGCTATACTTTTACCGGTGGCGGCATATAGTCAAGCAATTTAAATTTGCAAACATATGTGTACTCTCTTTCTATTAGGGTTGTTCATATTGACCGGTTGAGGATTAGCAAGGTTGCAGAAAGTCGCTGGATGCAGGCCGCTTCTGATCGGTCGTTTTGGAAATCCTTGTGGATGGCCTATGCCCAGCAATTAACTTCTTGTGGCTGACATGATGATAATGATGACGTTACTGACGAGCTTAGTGGTTCTTTCAAAATGATGAAAAAACTACGACTGAACACATCAATTTTATAAAAAATCTCAATTTAATGAATTAACACCGAAACCATCGAGGGCGTCGAACTCGTGTTATGAAATTAAAAATAATTTCGGTACATAAATTCAGTTTGATTCCGATAAAAATTTATACTGCCAATAACCAGGAATGAAATATGACAACGAAATTCATTGCAATACCTGTGATTCCATAAACCAATGTGATATATTTTTCCCTGATAACAAAAATGACGATTTTATAAATACTTAAGTTCAATTTGGTCGTTTCATAACGTCCATCCATTGCAAGCGCAAACCGGGTCACCCGGTTGTAAGCTACGAGACGTCTGGATAATATTTTATTGTACATTTTGTATTTTAGAGTTTATACAATGATATATTTGGTGATATTTCAACACTAAGCAACAACAGTACACAAAACCCCGGTGTCAGGTCAAGATGTTGATGATGTATAAATGATATTTTTCAGAATGGCCTGGGTCTTGGATGTTTATCTATGTTTATAAAATATAGTATCGTTGAGTTAGTATCCCATAACCATAACACAAGTCTCGAACTTACCTTAGGGCTTGCTCAATCTGTGTTATTTATCCGTGAAGATGTGGTGAGAGTTGTTCATCATCTGATGATTACTGTTATTAGTATTACGGGACTTACCGCGATTAATATCGTTTTGTAAAAAGAGTGTGCGAAGAACTAAAAACAATTCCCGAACGGACACCGTCAGTGTTGTGTGTAAGGACTTATGCAACAAACGACGAAGAAAGAGGGTAGACCGATATGGTTACCCTTGACAGCCGGACATCCATCGCAGTTCCTCAGTCGGCCAGCGACCATGATGGCAGAAGGGCCGTCGAAATATCTGGCAAAAAACGATATTAATCGCGGTAAGTCCCGTAATACTAATAACAGTAATTGTGACCGTGAAACTCTAAAATCATACATCTGATGATTCTTTAGGTCTTTTTAGGGTTCCGTACCCAAAGGGTAAAAACGGGACCCTATTACTAAGACTTCGCTGTCTGTCTGTCACCAGGCAGTATCTCAAGAACCGCGATAGCTAGACAGTTGAAATTTTCACGAATTATGTATTTCTGTTGCCGCTATAACAACAAATACTAAAAACGAAATAAAATAAATATTTAAGGGGGCTCCCATACAACCAACGCGATTTTTTTGCCCTTTTTTGCTCGATATCAATAATGGCAACAGGTAGGCACTTGAAATATTCACAAAATACTCAGTTATATTTTTATTTTAAGTATAAATAAAATAAAATAAATATTTAAGGGGGGCTCCCATACAAAAAGCTTGATTTTTATGGATCATTATCCACTTATGAATTTTTATGGAACATTATCCTTCCGTACCATTGTACGAAACCTTTCGTGCGCGAGTCCGACGCACTTGGCCGGTTAATTTTTAGTCTCCACAGCAGGAGCACGACCCTTTCAGAACTACGAGAGCAAATGTTGTTACTTAATAAAATTTCGGACGTTGTCTATACTTCAAAGTGAGTATGTGTATCAAGTTTAACATATTCATCGATTTCGGGCTCTAGTATTTTAGAATTCCAATGCTGTTCGCAATTCCCTGTGTAAATTTTTGGGTATTTTTGGCAATTTCGTTATTTTACCATTCAGTTCGTTCATTTCACATATAAATTCACCCATTTTCTCTAGGAGAAATGTTTTTAGTACCGCAGTAACCATATTATCGCGTTTCATAACCTCATTCCGCCAGATGGCTTCTTTGACACATCGTAATCCAAGACTATAAAACAATGATGCACCGCGCAGATGTACTCAACTAGGCCAAGTCAATACCCAGGAACTACCGGTATCAGGTAGCCAAATGCGAATCTAAAAATACTGACACCTTTTATATCACTACATCATACTCGACATTTGGTACTTTCATCCGGGTCTGTTTTTTTTTTAAATGTTACCGCTCCTCCCTCGTAAACTGTAAAAGCCGATCGAGGGAATGCGCGAACTAGCAACACGTCATTATCTTAGTTCCCATTTCACCAATGACTAATCCTTTATGACACTGTATATGGCCTTATTTATGTCCCGATGATCTGACTACCCTATTTTTTTTTTCAAGAACTATTTTGATAGGCCAAAGACGTGGTTAGTATGTATGTGTGTTATGTATACTTGCACATATATTACTACCGAGACTAAATTGTATGCTCGAAAAATAATTGAATTTTCCATACGTGTTCAATTTACAAATTGATTGTGTTGTTCTTTATTGGCAGTACGTTTCGGTGAACGGCTTTTTGTGAAGTTTTTGTTTACCTAAACGGCCTTTTCGTCATGTTTCATCGAATTAGTTCGGGCAAAAATATTACTTTGGCCGGTAAGATGACTTTTAACACCTTGCAGGACACTCAGCCACGTCTGTGCCGGAAAGTTTAAACACCAGTAAATTTTGAGCAACTTTAGTAATGAACTCCATAAAAAATTAATGTATAATAAATGAGCGCTTAGCTAAACTCTTAAGAAGGAAAACATATTTTTCTTTTTACGCTAGTGAAATTATCATTAATCGAAATAGTTTAGACTGAACTTGTTCTAAAAATGTTGTGTTATAAGTCTAAAAGTGTGGTACTATTCACTAGGTGACAAACCTGAAAATTGGTTTAACCCATGTGAGACAAAAAAGTTGACGATGGAGCCAGAGAATATCCAACGGGCGACTACGCGAAGGGTACCCAGGAAGAAGTCTATATCACAAAAGTTGATGACAAGTTCGGAAGAAGGAATATATAATAATAATATAATAATAATAATATAATAAATTGTTTATTTCAATTAGAATTTGGTTTACAATTGTTAGAATTTGAAACCTCCTTTTAGGCAAAGTATGCCTGTATTAGGAGATTTCGCTCTTCCATATCGATACTGTTTGTGTGTGTACTCTATATATTTACAATACAAACGATTTGACATGCAACATTTTAAAAATAATAATCTAAAATACATTTGGAAATAATCTTATATCAATATTTTCAATGATAATAATAAGAATTAAAAAATATATATATATATAAATACAATTATGGTCTCATTAAATTATTTACCTACATTAAATTAAAATAAATTATAATAGCTAAAAAATTAAAATTCTATCATATTTCTTAATCCACGTACATACTAACAATGGACAGGTCAATATTAATAATTGCAATTAATTAAATTTAAATTCTAAAACCATGTTATAAGAGAATGATAATAATAATAAAAATAATGTGTTGTTTTTGTGTTGCACCTATCGTTCTATTTGTTTTGTGTATAGTTTTAGTGTAAACTGTGTATAATATTTATTTAATTTTTTGCAAAAGTAACTCCGTTTCATCGTAATTTAGTGTCTTTAGAAATTCTTTAACATTTTTTTTACATTCATAATATTTTTGCGGGTAAATATTTATTTTTTCATTTATTTTATTATATAATTTTGCAGATGAACATTTAAATTGTTTAGACGCAAATTCAGTTCTTGCAGCAGGAACCGAGGCTACAGTCGTATAACGCCGTTTTGTAAGTTTATTTGGATAAAAATGTAAGCTTTTGTGTTTTTTAAGAACGACGTACAGTACATACAACCTCCTAACTGATAACAAATTGCTATCTTTATAAAGAAGTTCAGTAGGATACCTCATTTTCTTAAAATACATCACTTTAAGGCTTGGCTCTACGTTTTTATTTTTCAAAATCTGTCAAAATTGATTTAAAAGTTGTCCGTTCTTTTCCGCTAGGTTTGTAGTAATGTCCATGGTAGAATAAAATAAGGTATTCTCTCTCCGTGACAGCTGATGACGTAGGTGAAACTTGACTACGTCATCACTTGCGAAGTGGTTCTCAAACTTTTTTAGTGGGGAAAAAGATGAAAGATAAAAACAATACAGTTATTAGGTACATACAGTTTTTTATTACAAGGTTTTATTTAATTTGCCTCGTTTGTTGTTTCGGAATGACCATCGTTTATAAGATGCATTTTATGGAATTTATAACGTGTACTGTACATACATAAATAAAATGTTGAAGTAATATAAGTACCAATTACAACTTAATACTTACCATTTCTTGTAGTTGTTTTTGGTTTACAATATTGAAGCCACGCACTTGCTAAAGTCTCTTCTTTGGGAAAACAAAAAAATCTTATTGCACCTCCTTTTATACTTCTGTTTTTACAGTTAAGTATGCAACAATAAACCATTTTTCTTGTGTTTTCTTCAGAGTAATCACTGCAGAAGTTTGTAAACCACAGACCATAGACATTTTGTTACCGAACGAAATAGCGCTATATGTGTGAGCGAGACGACGATAACGATGCAAGGTTGGGCTGTCAGTGTGACACTTGTCAATTTGATGTGTTGCCACTGTGTGTATTTGAATAACCCGAACAAAATGCATTTTTGTACTTTATATACCAATCACGAATTAATAATTCATTATATCAATTCATAAAATATTATATAAAGGAATTACACGAGATACTTTATAGTTTAGTAACTTAATATTTTATTTAATATTCATGAATAATAGAGAAACTCCTTAAATTTACTGAAAAGAACAATCAGTGGCAACACTTATCGTGACGTAGGCAAGTTCTTTCTCAGGAAAGAGAATACCTTATTTTATTCTACCATGGTAATGTCTAAACGCAATACAGATAGAGTTAAAAATATATAGAGGTTACAGTATGGAAGTCATGACGTAATGAAATAAATCTAATATGTTTACATTTTTGTAACATATTATGTTTTTGTAAAGAATTGAATAAGGTCATGTCCGTACAAGGACTTAATGCTGATGCTTTGTCTACCGGTCAAACTTTAGAAAAAACAAAAATAGTTTATTTAAATTTTAAAATATACAGTGATTTTTCATTGTTTTTGTAGCTAAGGGCCACGTTATAAGGATCGTTAGTAAAACTAATTAGCTAGTCGAAATAAAAATTGAAAACAAAGTAAAATCGTGAGATCAATAAGTAGTACCACCAGGCACCGCCTCCGTCCGGCCGGCCGGTGATTATCGAGGTCATGCGGTAGCTTTTGATCGGGATAACTACGTGGTCTCGATTTTTTTATCTTATTTCATACACAAATTTGAATTAAGTATACGGATAGAGGAATTTATTTACAATAGATTTTTTTCCAAAACCAATGAAAAGTCAGCATGTATGTACTAAATTACTAAGGGGTAAATAAGTAACTATATAAAAAGAGCTGCATTATTCAATTATTTATATGAAAGTAAGTAATATTTTTAAAATTGCAAAATTTTGCAGCCCGAGCCGAAAGCGAGGGCGTAATAGAGCTGAAAGTGTTTTAACTAATATACACACGTATATCGCACGACGTTTTTCAATACACTTATATCTAAACTGATTTTTATTTTAGGGCTGCTACCACCTATATAAATTATTATTACCTAAGATAAATTATTATTTCTGTAACCTTGAAAATACAGAAATAATAATTTATCTTTCTGTAAGTGAGATTATCAGAAATCCTCGCACAACTTTTAAGCTAGTATCCTTAAGTTTCATTAGAACCTCGAAAGTCATTGAAATACTAACAGCTTTAGAAACCTTTACAAAAAGTGTCAAAAGTGGCCGTTTTTAGTAATTTTTAATATGTTTATAACGCAAGCGTGTTTTATGACCTACTTTATATATCTAAAACCGATGAAATTAGAGCCACTTTACGAGCAAGTGTGTTGAAAAAATAATTAGATAATAAACAGCATGGAAGGGACATACCCGTAATAAATCGAACCACCGGCTATACTAGATCACTTTATTATAATTATAAAATAACAGTTAAAAAGAACCGAATTTGACATTCTCATACAAATTTTCCAGGCAGCTGCACACTTTTCTATGGAAATGCCATTTTTTTTTTAGTTTTTCATTGTGATTTTTATTTGATTATAGTAAGTGGTCTAGTGTAGCCCGTGGTTCGATTTATTACGGGTATATCCCTTCCACGTTGTATATTGGCACTACTGTGGGCACTACATTTATTTTAAACTGACGACGAATTTGCGGAGTGTCTATGTAGTGTAAATGCTAGGAGAACAATCTTATGTATTTTTATTTTAAACTGACGTCGAATTTGCGGAGTGTCTTTGTAGTGTAAATGCTAGGAGAACAATCTTATGTATTCAGATTTGTCTATAGTACAGTTGTGCTACTGTAAACGATGGGCAAAATTTTAAACAAGTGCCAAGAAAGAATGATTCAGTCCTTTATTTTTACCCAATTTTTTAAAGATGAACTAGATCTTTTATCTTTTTAGGGTTCCGTACCCAAATGGTAAAATCGTCCGGCCAAGCCAAGTCTACGCCACCAAAAACGTCTGAAATCTTATTTTATTTTCATTTTATGATTTTTTAAATTCGTTAACCCCTATTAGGTTTGATAGTTTTATTTTAACTTTTATTAAATACAAATATTCTAGAAACGGATTCTTAAATAAAAAATGATGTTAACAAGCTCAAAATATTTTTAAAGACCTATTTAACGATACCCTACACGATGGGTTAGTCGAAAAAAAAACTTTCATGGGACCTACAATATCATAGTACCTGGGTGATGATTTGCATTTTTGCCCATTCCCTCGATCGGCTTTTACGATCTGCGTGGGAAGAGAAGCAGCTGGTACATTCTAAGTTTTTTTTTATTTCTCCCAGACCAGCATGGGAATAATATTGTAAACTATCAGTAATCAATATTATCAATAGTCCTATCGATATTGTTATGGTTTTTTAAGGCCACAAATATAGTATATAGACTAACGATATTTTATACTTATTCATCGATACTTATATCAATTTTAACAAATATACTAGCTCTTTAGGCGTTGCGCAAGCTGCAAGCAGCCCGCGGTTTTTCGTGCAGCTGTTGAGGTAGGCTAAGATATTTTTCCAGTTCATAAAATGGATAAAAGCTCCAGTTACTTAAGAAAACAAAAAAAAAATGTGTGGGCGGCCATTTTGGATCCAAAATCTGAATCCAGTTTAGAGTTCCGAAGGGTGCTTTACCCCCTCATGCAAAAACCAGACTCCTACAAAGTCCCAGTGAGACGTTACTAACGAAAAAAGTTTAATTTTCTAAAGCCCAGACGCCATCCTGGATTCCAAAAACATGCTTTCGGCGGCCATCTTGGTTTGCAAAAAAAATAACGACGAAGCACGTGGTTGGAGTGGCTCGGCCTACGGCCTCGTAGGTGACCTCTGCCTTAGGCCTCAAGCTTCACTCGGTTGCTTGTTTAGAGGGATAAGCAGAAAGCCCCCCACTCTGCTCCCCCAACAAGCAAGTGAGCTTCACTCCTTACGGCTATCAGCACGGCGCAGGTCAAACAACCATATCAATCAGTCAGCCAGTCAGTCAGTGGTACAGTATGTACGTGTATATTTCTCGAAATCTAAAAGTAAATAAATCCGAAGAGTATCTATAGATATGTTTCTTTGGCTATTATAAAATTAATTTATTGCCACAAAACTGGTAATTAAATAAAACTAAAATATTATAAATCGATATTGTATGTACGGTACTTGTATGAAAAAAAATCTATGCCGACCATGTCTGTCAGGTAATCAATCTATGCCACGCTATACTTTGACACTTCCTTTGACATTATGACAAGTGACACAGTGTAAGAAAGTTACTCGCACGTTTGTTTACAGACTGTTCGACCCATATATATTCGTGATATTATTTTACACTGTGACAATAATTTTACGAAATTAAATGTCATTTTTTTTGTGAAGAGCGACGCATCCTTGCTCCGCGAGGCCCATCGGCCATCTGACAATTTGATATATAACTGTCAAAAATCTGTGCAACAAGAACAGTTTATTTAAATACACTCGCGAAAAAGCGAGACGGCAATTACAATAATTTTCAGGAAGGTAAAAGGGCTTATATGACTGAAATCTAAAGCCACGCAAAACTGATCAGTTATAGAAAAATAGCTCTAAAATTAAAATTAAAGCAACAAAAAAAAAATTGAACCACAATTTTGAAGATTACATAATTACTGATCTGCATAAAAAGTTTCAAAGCTGAAGTCCCTCTCGTTTGTGAGAAATTAGACCGTATATGTTTTGGTAGAGGTGTTTTTGACGAGCAAGTTTGTGTTACAAAAATTAACTAATCCTGTATCCACAACCACAATTATGCTAGAAAAGCGTTCTATTATGCTATTAGCAAGTATCAGTTCTAAATTTCTGATATTCTCTGAGAAATAAGAAATAGAAAATGCCCATTTTCACGGTGCGTCCCCTTAATAAGCGATCGTTGAGCACGTTCTATTTCCATAAACTTTGTTTTCCCTGCACCTCCCCAAACTGGAATGCAATACTCTAAGACAGATTGAACCAGGGCCGTACAGTTCATTGAGAACATGTCTTTCTTTGTTTTTGCTGTTGCTTACACATTTTGGTACTACGTGTCTCAACGTCTTGAATATCCAAGTGAGTTTTCTGATCCTACCGACCAGTTGCTCAATGTGGGGATACCAAGTCAGTTTATGGTCTACAACAACACCAAGATATTTAATTTGCAAGACTTTTTCTATGGAATGCAAAGGACAAACAGAGATGGAGAAATTGGAAGAGGCCTTTGTCCTATATTGGATGAGAAGTGTCTGATTATGATGACGATAATGAAGACAAAAAACTTAAAACAGCCAGAGCATATTATTGTAAAACTAGGTTATTTTGAATTTAGAAAAATACGTTTCGGAGATCAAATGGGTTACTGCGGAAGAGTGTAAACTCTATCCCGCGGTGCTAAGTATAAGTGCATCAGACCTGTATATTTATAGTAAGCAAAGCGAATCAAATACAGTAGAATCAAAGTGTATTGCAACTAATAAACCGAAATTTTAGAGCCCAATAAGTTATGAAATAAAAAATAGATAAGGACAAATTTCGCAGATTGGAAATTTGAAAGTTAAACTCCAAAAGCTGTTAACTTATAATTCGTCTACGAAACAAAATGCCTAAAATGAATGTCTACAAGGCAAATTGCTAATGCTTAAGCTATAAATCGCATAGGGAATCAAGCAAAATGAAATAATTTTTAAATAGTAAAAAGGTCTGAAGTTCAACATGTCTACAAAGCACAATGCATTAATATGCTGCAAATTTGACGATATCCATGAAAAATTGCGAACCACGCTAGTGCACCTCTTGGAGGACCCATGAAATGTTAAAACATGCTCGCTGAAATAATCCTAAATATTAAAATTGTATAGTTAAAATAAAAGTAATGAATGTATAAATATGGAATAAAAGAACGAGACCGGGAACTGGATTGGTATCGGGAACAGGAACGGGAACGGAAACAGGCGGAACAAAGTTCGCCAGAGCTGCTAGGCCTTTAAATGCCTACACTATAAAGATTGTTATTTATATTTTATAAGCTTCGAACATTTTAACATAATAAATCATATGTACTATCAAAATTAATAACGTGAAATCCAGGGAAAAAATCCTATAGAACCATTTTCCACTTCTACACGGACGAAGTCGCTAGTATAATATAAATAACTTATTTGAAATGGGCGCAGCACTGGACCCTGAAAATTTGAAGTAAGTATCCCTATAAAACAATTTATACGTTCTATTTGGGACAAAGAAAATAAAAGTAGAATTAGTTATTATCATATTATGTACGACACAAATACAATTTACCAACTCGTTCCAACTTAGTTTTTGTTTGGACAAGTGTACGCAATTTGACAAAAGTTTTGAAGTTTCTCTCGTACCCGGTCTGTTATTTTTACTACGAAATATATTCATCCAATTACCCTTTGTCTCCGTAAGTTTTCAGAAATTTTCTCGTGTTTAAGATGTATTTTATATGCGCTTTCAGATGGCATTAATAAAGAGTTGGACTGGAGCCAAATTCGCTTGCAGTAATCCATCCCACTGACATGATTACGAGACTTGCATTCTTGACTTTTTGTATTTGTAGGTAAAGGAAGTATTTATTTATGGATAAACTGTTTTTGGTTGGCCGCTTCGCCAATAGCGCTGATGTTTGAAATGATTTCTAGGGAACCTGAATAATTTCATGACAGTGTGTAATAAATGCTATTTTCTGGTATTGTCATTGTAAGCCTGTGCATTGTATGCAATAGTGTTTACATGCATACAAACCCCTATAGCATTTGAATGTAAAGAAGAGTCAAATAACCGGCCAAGTGCGAGTCGCACTCGCGCACTAAGGGTTCCGTACCATTATCAATAAAAATAAAGTTTTTTGTAAGGGAGCCCCCATGATTTTTTTATTTATTATTAAAATAAAAATTGAATTGAGAATTTTGTGAATATTTCAAGTGCTTACATGTTGCCATTATTGATATCGAGCCAAAAAAGGGCCAAAAAATCGAGTTTGTTGTATGGGAGCCCTTAAATATTTATTTTATTTTGTATTTAGTTTTTGTTGTTATAGCGGCAACAGAAATACATAATTTGTGAAAATTTCAAATGTCTAGCTATCGCGGTTCTTGAGTTACAGCCTGGTGACAGACAAACGGACAGACAGCGAAGTCTTAGTAATAGGGTCCCGTTTTTACCCTTTGGGTACGGAACCCTAAAAAGGCTCTAGAAGTTCTTTTTATGTTTCATAAAGCCAGCAGTCTAGAACTCTAGACACCCCAAAAATTAAATAAAAGCAAAGGTTTTTTTTCACTGGCGGGTACCCCTATCTTGTCATCTAATTCAAAAACAGTCTTCTTTTAGTATGAAAATATTTGCCTCGTGGTTTTAAAATCGTAAGGATAGCCGGGAGAAGTCTTTGACCGTCTTAGCCTTAATCTGTTAAGATATTTCACCAGCAAAAGTTTTTGTAAAGAATGTTTGGAGCTTTTAAATTTTGCTTATGCAACGTGGAAGGGACAAACACGTAATAAATCAAACCACGGGCTATACTAGATCACTATTGTATAACAATAATAAAATTACAGTCAAAAACAAACAAAAAAACGACTTTTCTATACGAACGTGAGCAGCCGCCCGAGCAATTTGTATGGGAATGTCGATTTTTTTCTATTTTGACTGTTATTATAATTATAGTACGAGTAAAGTGATTTAGTTTAGCCCATGGTTCGATTTATAACGGGTATGTCCCTCACACGATGTATACACGAAGTTTTATCTATGCTCGGTTTTTATCAAAAAGTTGAAAACAGAAATGAGATTTGTATAAAGGAAAGACGTAATAATAATACCCAGGAAAAACTTTGTCGCTAAATTTTATAATATTTTACATACAGCACTTAAACGTTATGATAAGAACGTAATGCAGAATGTGAAACCAATAAAAACATTGTCTGTCGTGTAGGTTTGTGACGTCAGCAACCGGCGCGGCCTTCGCGGCCGGTCGTTGACCCCGTCCCGCACCGTTAGCAATGCAAATGGTATCAGTTTTGTATAGCACGTGTGTGTGCGTATGTATGTATGTAAGCAGCCTTAATTAACCAATGAAGTTGGAAAGAAATGCACACTGAGTCTCTGAGACATCAGGTCTAAAATCTATATTTAAATAATGGATAGAAGATTGTAGAATACATGTGAAATGTTGGCTTATATCCGTCTTGTTCTGGACTTGCCTTTCGTAATATATGGATGGCTCCTAAAGGGAGCATTTGTACGTTATTACCACGCTGGGCAGGTGGGTTAGTGATCGCAATAGAATTCAATAGATGGTATAAAGTCCTTGCACAATATATAGTAAAAAGTTGTTACGCAGAGTTCACTGATGCCTCTATATAACATATACCTTTCTAGTCGCCTGTTACGACAAACGTGGGAGGGGAAATCCTTGCACTTAAATAGTATAAAGTTGTCACGCAGAGGTCCCTGCTGCCTCTATATGTAAAACTTACTAACTACATTATATATTCTATAGCTGTGAATTTTGTCACGTGGCCATATATAACCATTTAGCAGATAGAGGGGGGGGGGGGGGACACTTGACTCCAATAAAAATTACCACTTTAAACCCAAATATTTCATAACGGATCCCTAAATCGAAAAATGGTGTTTCCAAACTCACAATATTTTTGAAAGACCTATTCAACGATACCCCACATAATGTTTATGTCAAGAAAAAAAATATTGACTATCTCTTAACCTGTATGGCAGCTACACTAAAAAAAATTTTTTTTTCCAGATTTTTCCAGATTGTACTTTACGACTTTTTTGCCATAATTAATACACATATCCATGTCAAATTACAGCTTTCTAGTACTTATAGTATCTGAGTAGGAACGTGGACGGACAGACAGACAGACAGACATGGCGAAACTATAAGGGTTCCTTGTTTACTACGGAACCCTAAAAAGCAATAAAACAATGTAAATAAATATGCATACAAACTAATAATACCCTTTTACAAATCCGGGCTTTGCATCAATCTACCCAGCAGACAAAACATGCCATTATTTTACTCTTCTATCTCCACACGCACGACTAATCAAGGAAATGGTGATGTTTTAGTGTACATAGAAGTCGTTCATTTTAAAACAAAAGTAATGGAACAATGTAAATATGCATACAGACGAATACCCTTCTACAAATCCGGGCTTTGCATCAATCTACCCAGCAGACATAACATGTAATGTGCATTAGGGTATTATATCTATTTGAAATTTTGATTCAGCTAGCAACCTACCTACCTACAGGACTATAACAAAAAATTTCTTTGGTAAATGAAGTTTATATAAAAAAACGACGGGTTGCACTCTGGGAGTGCCGGCAGAAGTGAAAACTTGAATATTAACGTTGTGCATTTTTGATATTTTGGAATGGTTAGGGAATAATTTTGCACGAATTGCTTTAATTATCAGTATAAAATATTTCAAATCTTTTCTGAACCACAGTCTGTCACAAATGTCACAAGCATGACCAAATTCATTTTCAACAAAATCATTTTCAAATACACAGCAGTATGACCACTACACAGACGGTCGAACCATCAGCTGTCACCATCCATGGATGCGCGTAGCACGCTGTAACATAAACACACACGAACATTCGCGCAAGCGCCCTGCGCCGTCTTACGAATTTTCGATCAGGTCACGTGTCCTGACGCGAGTTTAACATTTTTTACCCATTCCAAAAAAAGTGCACAACGCCGCTAAAGAAGTTTTCACTTCAATAAAAGGTTTGTCAAGAAAAAAAAAAGGTCAGGCAAAACAGTAGCATTATACTATAGAACTGATTTAATGTGTACTGTACAGATTTTTCATGAATACAACGAGGCTTCCATATCGATCAAACGGAAAACTAACGAATTGGATCAGTCGACTGCGCAATTTGTATTGGAGGCAATTATTTTCCGTTGTTATCGTTCACACTAGTCGACTCGAATAATCCCTCGATTTTATTTATTCACGTCCTCGGTTTACTAAATCCGAAACCGGTATTTTCATATCAAGTTTTCCTGGAATAAGCTAAGGGGAACGCTAAAATACATTTTAGTAAGCGACGACGTACTTAAACGATATTTAAATCCATAAATCTATTTAGATAATAGATCCTTCCATGCTGGTCTGGGCGAAAAAAACTTAGAATGTACCAGCTGCTTCTCTTCTTGCACAGATAGTAGAAGCCAATGGAAGAAATAAGCGAAAAGCGAATCATGATAAAAGGCGAAGCGATTAGCAGCCCATCAATATTTTGATGCTTTTTTTCACCTTCTCATTGACCATCACTCTAAAAGTGGCCTTTGAGCCTTGTAGCCCCAGCTCTGTCTGCTTGGCTCAAGGCCTAAAATGCTCTGTCTGTCCCATTAAGGATAAGACGATAGTATGTATGTAGCTGTATTAGAATTCCTTTTATGCTGCTGATCGAATAGAAAAACAAACGAAGAAAGTCTGTTGTATTTGAAATCTTGTATTGATTAATTTTTTTTTGTTACAGGTAAGTAGTATGAAATTCGTCATGAAAATTAACAATTTATTTACGGAGATCGGTAAGTAATTGGATAAATATTGCTTAGGTATAACAATAATGCACTAAATTAATGACAGATTCAGCCCATGGGACTAAACATTTTTTACGATATTTAAAATTTCAAGTGTTGAGATTACAGAAAAATTTAATGCCGTAGTCAGAATCCATTACGTGTGCATTTATAATATTTCCTGGTATCTAGGACGATGTTCTTCGTTCCATTGATGAAATGTAACTTGTATTTTCCTGAGTACGAAAGAATCTTCATAAAGACTGAAACTTATTTTTATTTAACACGTTCACTGCATAAACAAAATACAACCTGCCATTATCGCGCAACGAGATCTAAAAGTATTCGTTACGTTCTTAAGGATATACGTGAATTATCCGGGGTCCAGTGCTGCCCCTATATGAAATAAATCATTTATAAGGAAACGAAGATATCATTTAAAATTGTGTCTTCATCAAACCCTGGATAACCCTTCAAACTATTTTATGAACTACTCTTTATAGTTTAACCCTTAGCCAGGCCTGGCGATTATTTCATCTTTATATACAGATAATGGTAGATTGGATGATAATAAAGAAACTAATTTCTTAATTTTTTTTTATTCCTATGTTTTCCTAAAAAAAAACCCTCTGGTCTGGATATGACCACTGCCCATTTAAATATACATGATGTGGATTATATCTGACCACTGCCCAGTTAGGTCACAACATGTAAGTATGGGAAAAATAAAGGTGAATCCACATATAAGCCTAATATTAATAAAAAGAGGAAAGATTTGTGTGTTCCTTTGTGTAAAACCTTATTTAAACATCAATGTAACCCCGAGGTATCAAAATTTTGGATATAAACGGCATTGCCGTATCCTTACTAATATTATAAATGCCAAAGTGTGTATGTATGTAATTTTTTATGTATGTATGTATGATCCATTTTCACGCTAAAACGGCTGAACCAATTTTCATGAAATTTAACGTAGAGTTATATTGGACCATGGAGAAGGACATAGGCTGGGTATCGGTTATTCTTCGATCCAAGAACCTATCTATCTACCATACAAAATATTTGATGTGTAAATATGGTTTTGCCTTTACATTTATGGATAAACGCTTGTAGGACAGTGGTTACATGATAACCACAAAAAGTTTTTCCAGACAGGCAGAAGTCACATCTTGAACACAAACTTTCGGCGTAAATATTTCAAAGAAAAACAAATATCATGTAAAACCGAAATATATAACATATAATTCAATCTATCTGCTATCATAAAAACACAAATAGTATCACTTACCGGGATTTTTCCCGCCATAATCCAAAAAAAAAACTTCCACTTTGTTCCAAATTTTGCCGGTTGACCATTATTTTCACTTTGACAAGCGAAATGTCAAGTTTTTTCTTCTAGAGGAGTTTTTTTTTTCGCTCAGAAATCAACTGTATCATAGACAATAGACGGATGACATTTTGCGGTTTCTAGCTAGCATCTGCTCATTAGAAAAAATATATTTCTGAGGTGGTTCGCTATGTGTACCCTGCCTGGCTAAGGGTTAAAGTGGTAACATGAAGCTTTTATACGCACATTTGCGACAAACGGAAAATTTTGGTTACTGTATGTAAGTATAAAAGCATCACGTTCTCTTTAATTAATAAGTAATATTTTTATAAGTTTGATGATAAATGTGTTATTATGTCTCACTCCCGCCTGCAGATCAGATTAACAATATCTAGGGCCAAAAAATTACAAAAAAACGAGGCCCTTAGTATCTAGGAGGATTTTAAAGTAATTATCTATCTAAACAATTCACTTTCAGAAATGATTTTCAGATAAAAATTCGAAGCGAAGATTCGCTTTCGAGAAAATAAAAATTCTAGATATACGCGACGGCCAATTTAAAGAAGGTTATTTGTATGTGAGGGCTCTTATTTCTGCCCTAGTTTCTCAGGTGGAATTCCGTGCACTTTTCTCAGTAACGACCGTCTTTTGCTCAGTGCACTGTAACCTGACAAGTCCTTAATTAAAAGAAAAGACCACATAATCTTCAGTTTAAATGAATCCCTAGAAAAAGTAGTATTGGCCTTATTTACTTGCAAATAAAAAGTGTTTTAAAGTAGTATTTACTTTATGAAAATATTAACATCTCGCTTAAAGAAAAACAGTTTCAGTCTGGGAATGCCGACAGAAGTGAAAACTTGGTGTCGGTAACGGTGTCGCGAGTTCAATGGTTTTTCCCATCTCGGAAAATTCTTTTCGTACATGCCCAACGCGCTTAAAGAAGTTACCACTTCAAAAAATATCATGCTTGTCTAGTAGGAAAGAAATAACGTATTATTCTTATGTACTAACAGCCCCTCCTCTTGCGCAGGTAAGTAGAAGCCAAGTAAGGGAAAAGTCTTACAGTCGTTGTAAATAGGCTAGCAAAGTTATCAAATGTTAAATAAGTAGGTAGGTAGTTTTCCGATCTCTGTCAACTTACGAGGGCTAACTTCTACTCGCCTATCAAATTAAAAAAATAATTTATAATAAAATAAGACTTTCACCGTTTCTTATTTTATAATTTAAGGCGTTTGATTTCTTTAGTACTACATCGAATGCCTAAATAGCCCTATAAAAATAATTGAAGTAATAATTGACAAACATACACACAATGGGGAAGGGACATACCCGTAATAAATCGAACTTCACTAGTTACTAGATCACTATAGTATAATGATAATAAAATAACAGTCGGAAAAGAAAATACATTTCCATACAAATTGATCCGCACACTTTCGTATAGAAATGCTTTTTAAACTTTTTTCCGTTATTTTAATTTCATTATACTATAGTGATTTATTACGGGTATGTCCCTTCCACGTTGTATACTTACAAGTACATACTACATCATGGAACGTCGCTAGCTCGTTCAACAGAACACCTTACATTTTCTTAATAAGCTCCGATATTAAAGCACTAGTCGAAGCCCGCGACTTCGTTCGCGTGGACTTTATGTCTTTGGAAAATGCTCATCAGGATGAACAACTTTTACTAAGGCGGCATTTTTATATCTCGTATAGTTTAGCTGGACCATTATGGTTCTGCATCAGGTGTTCCATTTTCCAAAATCATTTATACCCTATATGTTGCCCAGGCTTAATAGCTATATAACAAAAAAAGTTTCATTCAAATCCGTCCAGTATTTCCGGAGATTAGCGTGTACAAACAGACAAACAGACAAACAGACAAACAGACATACAGACAAACAGACAGACTTTTTTTTTTTAATTCTTACTCTTTTACTACGTCTCCATCGCCCCCAATATTTTTTTTGGAAATATATTTAATGTACAGACACACTTTTTTTACTGTTTTATTATATGTATAGATATACAAAACAGTCTTGTTTTCAAGTCTCGTCGCCCAAGTCTCGTTCTTTTTATTACTCATCCCATTCCCCCCTTTAATTAAATGTAAACAGTCCGATGCACTTCTATTGCCGTATTAGAGAGTCTCATTGCGTTTTATGCTTATTTCCAATTTATATGTTATCAAATCGTGTTATTGTTTTGTTCAGAAATATACAACTATAAAAGTTGTTTATATTGCCTTATATGCGAGTGGACAAAGTACTCAGATGATAAAATATAAGCCCAAACTCGATAAGTTGCATCGTTTAATTACTGAGTTGCATCGACCACCTTCCGTCTCCGTGATCAGACACTAGACATCGTCTATATCATAAAGTATTACTGTTTTATAACTAAGTTCTGTCGAATATCACCCGGCTCCATCATTAGAACAGCTCATTGACTCCATAATATTATATTGTCATATTCTGTTTAGATCATGTTAAGTTATTGAAAAAACTATTAAAAATGAAAATCAGAAACGAGCGGAGAAAGCACGTAACTTCGTCGAATCGACTTTAATTTCCGGGCAACTGAAAGTACAATATAAAACGGATTATTTGCGGCGCTTTTAAATTACGGGATATTTCCAACGAGCTTTACATACATTTAAATTCGCCTTTAACATGTTTAATCCTATTTGACGCTAAAATGAAGTGTACTGTGGCGTGTAGATTACCCAAAGTCAATTAATTTATTTCAATTATGATTTTTATTACAGACAATGTATTTTTGTTAAAACTGTAATTTTATGTTTTGTGCTTTGCCGTGTGGTTTCCAGAAAAGTAGTATAGGACCACTTCAAGTCTTCCCGTTGATGTCGTAGAAGGCGACTTAGGAATCACAAAATAAACAAAGCTTATAAATATCAATGAGAACTCTTCAACCCGTCTGGTCAGCGAGGAGAGTGTAGGTCAAATCCTTTGGCTGCTCTGGCCAAGTGTGACTCTGGTACTCGTAGTACTAAGTTAGTACAGAGTGGGTCGTGCTCCTGCAGTGGAGACAAAAGACCAGATGATGATGATGATGTTTTGTGCTTGTGTATGTTTCGATTTTCTAAAGAACATAGGAGCTCAAGGGTAAGATACCATAACCAACCCATTCTGATTCAACCCGCACTCGGCGATGCATTACTCCCAACAAATGGTACGCCGCTGACCCACCGAGTTCCTTCAAAGTAATATTGAAACAAAGAACGTGGACATAGGGCATGGCCGTCATATTGCTCCGAAGCATCTTGCACATATGAAGTGAATATAGTCAGGACGCCATATAGCTGGGTAGAAATGATCTTTGTCCTGAACTGCGCATCTTTGTATAGCTAGTATTTTTAGCTCACAAAGTAGGTATATTGCACTGCCAATATACTGGAATTTCTTCTTCATTACCGTTTGGTCCGCTTGGTTTAATTAAACTAAGGATGGGACTGGTCTTAACTAAAACGTTCCTTATTACATTTTATATTTGGTTCGCCTAGTATAATCTTTGCTTAACCAAGTCTTATCTCACTCCGCATGCCAAATAATCCTCTTCAATTATAGTTATGCCAAAGAGAAGACCACCTAATTTTAAAAAAAATTACGGACAAAATGTTTGGTAAGAAATAAATCAGAATCTCAAAATACTTCTGAACTATTAATTTTCCTCATTGAAAATAAGGCTTCGTTAATAATGCCAAAGAGCAGTCGCATTCTCATTAATTGGTTTTATTTAAAGTATAGTAAGTAAATCTATCAAGTACATCGACGTAAGGTTCCAGTCTCTCTCAGTCTCCTTGAATTAAAAAACTGCAGCAATATTTGAATTTCTACCCTAAGTTATGACAGTCAATGATAAATATGATCTATATGCCTACCTTAAGGAAGCAAATAGCTTTTTCATTCCATTCACGTGTCGTGCCGGCTCGAAGTCAACGTTCCTTCCGCTCAACACTAACCGCCAATGAGGAGTGGGTTCGAATCTAGGTCCCCGTAATTGCGTGATGCCTGATGGATGCAACACAATCGATTTTTACTGATTGGTTAAAGGTTTCACTGAAGCCTTCGGCTTTTTTTCTCCATGACCTACTTTTCTAGGGAGTAATGGATTAAACATTATTCGCATACGCGTTTACGTCATCGGAAAGTAAGAAATTCGTTTGCAGTGCGAATTTTATTTTAAGTTATATAATACAGAAATAAATGGTAAAAAAATAAAAAAAGCTTGGTCCTATCATACTAAATTCGATTACTCAACCGTGGGTCTATATGGGAAGTCGAATTGTTTTTCGTTTTTCGATATATTTTTTTCTTTTTTAGAAACAACGTAGTCAATATCATGGACTGAAATTGCGTAAACTTGTGCATTGAGATAAAAACTAGTAGTAACCTTTGCAATACAATACTATTGCACCTAAAGACATTTACAATTTTGGAACACCTATTAAATAACAACATAATTATAATGAGGTACAAGAGGCGGCCGTATCGCCGAAGCAATCTCCAGGCAACCAAAAAGAGTAGCAATCCTTGGAAGCAGTTTTGGTTTTCGTGAGTGTGTGTGGCAAACACTATAAAATTATCTGACGTAGCTTGACGACTGCTATTTATAGCTACAGTGACCACACACCTCATATAAATTTCTATAACCATCCAATTCGACTCTGAGTGCATAATTGCCGTCCATTGGCTATTAAAATTATCGATTTCACGTCACCAGCAAAGCGTTGTAATAAGGTTCATTAATTATTGACGGATTGCATTCAATGGGAAGTAATTCGACTCGTGATGTATTGGGAAATTTGTATGCATCAAGGTCCTGAGAGATTCAGCATAAAATATCATCATTTGTCGGGTCTTAGCGCACTTCATAGTTTAACCCCGGTTGCCGTAGACTGACTTAAAAACTAAGTATTAGGTATTAATTCATGCAGTAAACATGCTATACGCAAAACATGCTATACGCAAAACATACTATAGGTACGCAAAACATGCTATACGCAAAAAATGCTGTACGCAAAACATGCTGTACGCTAAACATGCTATTTGTAGACATGATGATGTCTTTTTTTAGGGGTTCCGGACCCTAAGGGTAAAACGTTGCCCTACTACTTAAGACTCCACTGTTCGTCCGTATGGCTGTCTGCCACCAAGAAGTCCCACTGATGTTTAAAGGGGTTTGTTTAGCTTATATTTCCTAACTTGCCTTATCGACACATAAAAATTTGGAGAAAGTAGTTCTATTCTACCAGAAGCAGACGGCCCTGTAAATAACATATACATTTTAACTCTGTTGTTCCAAAGTTATAATACACTATTTACAAATGGCGAAATTAATTAACCATAAAGATAAACAGAGAAAAAAATGTAAGGCCCATAAAAGGAAAATTAAATACCTACAATGACTTGTATCTATCGTTGTGTCTATCTGTCGTAATTCAAGTACCGTCAATACCCGTATTAAAGAAACTTTGTAAGATGAAAGAAGCACATTGTTATTGGAGTACACAAAAGCCTTCATCTCAAAGCTTTGGCTTTAAGAGGGCATAGAGTAACGAAAAGTTACGGACCGAACTCAATATTTGTATTGTATGAAGCTTAGCTCCTCTTTAATGAATACCGTTAAATTATGATTCAGTACACCTATTTATTGCTTTGGTAATTTTATTTTACATACTTACTGTTTTAAAAAAAATATAAGTACTGAAACTATTTTAAGGGAATTTATAGAAGGATTTAAGTTTATTGCACACATTCTTATTTTTTATTGATAACAATGGGCTAGATTTAACACTAATGTATTGCCTACTAGTTTCCCTTTGGGATATGTCGAGAAGTAGGTGTAAGAATTTTCTTTAGTCCATGATACTGAATAACTTTCCATATAAGAAACCTACTCGCACATGGAAAAATTTAGGGAACAAACTGTATGTTTATAAGGTCTAACAAAATATACTGAAACTATTTCAAGGGTAAATACACGCCATGATATTAACAACTTTCCCCAAGAAACATAAGTCGAAATATGAAAAATGATTTTTGGCTTTCCATACGAACTTGGATCAGTTGATCGTTTAACTTATATAATAGGCCGAAAATTACTTTTCATATTTCGATGTATGTCTATATATCCTTGGGGAAAGTTGTTCACTATCATGGACTGATTTCACCCTTAAAAAGTTTTAGTATATTTTGTTAGATCAAATATAAAACTTTAGAGTTTCTTCAATAGACTGACCAAATCAAAAATGTTTTCCACTGAATCTGCTCTTCATCCGCGTCTTGTCAACGTCAGACGCAAAGAAACTGTAAACACTTGGAAAACAATGTAGGAAACGGCAACCAAACAAACAAACAGACAGTTCTGAGGCGGCGTGAAGTAATAAACAAAAGTAGCTTAGCGATTTTCCAATCACAGTGGACTATGAGAAACTGACCGCCAATCCGGAAGTCCTGGGTTCGATCCCAGCCAGGGCAAGATTGAAATTACCTTTTTCAAATTCTATTATATGTATATATTGTAAAATATAGTATCGTTAAATTATTTCTATATATTTTTGCGAATCATGTTAACAGGCGATGCGGCTAGCAACCCATCACTGTATTGATTGCTTTTCCATCTTCTCGCCCACAATGACGCTAAAAGTGGCTTTTGAGTCTTGCGGCCCTGGGCTCTGTATAGAACCGCAAGACCCAAAATGCTCTGTCTGCCCCATTAGGGATAAAGACGTGATAGTATGTATGTATGTATGTATGTTGAATTATTATCCCATAATACAAGTTTTAACATATTTGGGGCTAGCTCATTAAGTGTGATTTGTCCCTATACATTTATTTAAATAAAGATATGACACTATTTGTTGACATATTATTACTAGTAGATATAGTCTTTGCTAACTCACTCTATTGTAAAGACTCTATTGTATTTGTATTGTATTGTTGTATCTACAAGTAGGGTGAGCAAAGATAATAGCTAGCCTATAGGCTGGCTTCAAATAACGTGATGGAGGATATTTGAGTCTAGTAACTTCGAATCATCAAGCTACAAGTCCACTGCTTGACATAGCCTCCTAGTTCTCATAGGACATAGCTAATTTTGGTTATATTCTTTAAATAACTTTTCAAAATTAAAAACCGACTTCACTCCCCTAACTACACAACCGATTTGATAAAATTTCTATGGGACCACATGACAAGAATGCCCCTTCAAATAAAAATGATTTTTCTAAATCGGTCCAGGCGTCTTTTAATCGGTCAATTTATGTAACATCAATAAAGATATCCGCCAAGATACATGTTTTAGTTATTCTTATACTCGTAATTTTCTTAAGATGTCCTTATTTCTCCTTATAGCATGCATTTGTCGTTGACTCGCTCGGGCGATTTCGAGCGTAATTTGTCTTTGAGTGCCTCCATGCCCCAGTTGTGAAGACATTCTGTTCTGTAAGCATCTTTTATGTTAGTAAAGATGACATAGTTTAGGGGCCACACATACACGCAGAATTTTGAGGTTCCGAACCCCCTTGTCACGCTTTTTTCGATCGCTTTACATGTACAGTCCGCTAACGAGATACTTGTCTGTCTGAAATGTCTTTATCTTCCTGAATAAACATTTTTATACATACATACATAATATCACGCCTGTTTCCAGGGGTAGGCAGAGATTATGGACCTCCACTTGCTACGATCCTAAAAAACCTCTTTTGCTTCATCTAAACATCAGTCTCTTTATACATGCCCTTCGGTTACGGGTACTTTTTACCTCTCCTTTTTTATGATAATATTATTTTGAGTAAGAGAAAATTCAAGATATAGGTAGAGGGCTAGCCCAGGTACCTATTTCTTAAACTGACTGTACGTTCATATTTAGCATGACCCTAGCATATTTCTGGACATCCGAAAAGCGGTTAAGTGTTTTAGTAACTTTTAAAATCACTTATTTGCACACAGATGAGACGTTAACGCATAAACGAGACGTATTTTTAGGGTTTCGTACGAAAAGAGTAAAATCGGGATCCTATTACTAAGACCCGTTGTCCGTCGGTCTGTCTTACGTCGTGATACTTAGACTGTTAAAATTTTCACAAGTGATGTATTTCTCTTGCCACTATAACAATAAATACTAAAAACAGAATAAAATAAATATTTAAGTGGGGCTCCCAAAGAAACAACAAACGTGATTTTTTTTATAGATAATGGTACGGAACTACGGAACCCTTCGTGCGTGAGTCCGACTCACACAAGGCCGGTCATTTTATTTTGACCTTGGCATCCCATAACAAAATCTTTTCCTTTCCTCCTCTTCTTTTTTTTTCTTTCCTCCATTCACGAGATATGTTTAATTGAATAAATAATTTAAAACTAAACCTTAATAATATAAAAATGTTATATTTATAGATAAAATTTGATAAATAAACCTTATTTGAATTTTGCTTGGATAGAAATAAGAAAAAATAACATAATTAAATCACCAAACTTA
Source organism: Acrobasis consociella (assembly GCA_963555685.1). Classification (NCBI taxonomy): domain Eukaryota; kingdom Metazoa; phylum Arthropoda; class Insecta; order Lepidoptera; family Pyralidae; genus Acrobasis; species Acrobasis consociella. The sequence goes on from OY743114.1 coordinate 6,126,095, forward strand.
AACTTTCGCTTGTGTATACTACTACAATCAATCATACGCTATCTGCGTGACTAGCACGTCGAGAATACAGAAAAACCAAATCAAAACACCCCTCGCTCAGCGATCTCAGCCAATGCTTTCATGTTCACAGTTGACATGTTAACCCCCTAACACAGTCAAAGCTTAGATAAGCCAGAGCCAGAACCACTCGATTGAATAATCAATATAACGAAACAGATACAGTTGTATTTTATCACACCTTATAAATATAAAATAAATATATATGTATAGGGACAAATTACATTGATTGAGCTAGCCCAAAGTAAGTTCGAAACTTGTGTTATAGGATACTATATTTTATAACAAATACGAATAAAGATAAACATCCAAGACCCAGGACATTTTGAAAAAGCCATTTTTCCAACTTGCCATGACCGGGGATCGAACCCGGGACTTCTGGGTGGCGGACTAGCTTGGTGACCACTACGCCACGAAGGTCGTAAAAAATTCATTTGAGTGTGAAAGAGCATAGTAAGATCTGTAAGACCGAAAGGCCACATTCAGCGTAATGGTGGACGTGAGTGAAGATCAAAGGTGGGAAAAGTAAACAAGGGAAAGGGGAATAAAAATATTGATGGGTTGCTCGCATCGCCTATTGATATGAATCATAATTAGTTTTTTTTCTGGGTCAAAATTAAATAATTTGGTCTGTTAATACATGTAATAAAACGTCATGTAATGTCACTTATCATTGATCATATTATCCATTTTTAAAGTGATTTTATATTTATTATTCCGGAAAAACTGGTATTTAGTATTTATTTCATACAAATTTCATAGAAAATGTTTGTTTTGACGTTTAGAAAAAGAAACTAATTTTGAGTTGTTTGAAACTTCCTGAATTCGCCTATTCGCTCGATACGCCATCAGAATCTATGCGATAAGAGTACTTGGTCCATTCTATGTTTTTAACAGACAACCATGGAATAATATTGCTAGCTAACATGTTAACCCCCTAATACAGTCAAAGCTAGACCCACTCGATTCAACCAGTGCAACAAAACAAAACACACAATTCAATTAACTCGTTCGCTTTTCAAGCAACAATTCGCGGTCGAGTGACCCTTTAACACCTTGCGGGACACAATAAACGTAATTGATTTACGTTTATAGCCGCCCCGAAAAGGGTTAAATATACTAGAGTGAATGATCTACGAGCCATCGACGGGTTCGAATGTCACCTCTACGTCACACTTAATGCCGCATCAATTAAACACTTAACTCCCACCTCTTAAGGGCTTCACATACGGTGAAGGTACTATAATCATCAGCATCGCTCGCCATACAATCCAAATGGGTCATCACAAACGGCGAAGATAATATATATTTTTATCTTAAACATCTGATATTAATATCGATATTGAAAAGATATACCACGCGTTAAAAATATATCTAATAATATACGTAATATATTGTATGAAGAATTCTAATAAATCTAATCGTAAATCTGTAATGTTCATACTTGATCAAACTGTACATAGAATTTAAGCAATGTACTTTTACATGCGGCACCTAGGCAGAACTCAAGACAGTGCACAGATTTTATATATTACTTAGCCGTGTGTATGTATCTTAGTAATTATTATCGTACCTTGAAGTTTCAAGGTACGATAATAATTAAATATTAACGTATCTTAACCGTGTATAATACTCTAAGATACTATAATATACATACATACATACTATCACGTCTTTATCCCTAATGGGGCAGACAGAGCATTTTGCGTCTTGCTATACTATAATATATCATGCTATATTGTGCTAAGATTCTTAATGTAAAATATTATAGTCTCTTCATCGTCTGTGATGCCCTTAATACCTAATGGCTTGCACTCCACTCATCCACCACGGCGTCAGTTGTGAACCGACCGCCGACGTCGACGCACGGCCCTTTGTCCTCAAAAATCGTGACACCGCGATCTCGAAATATTTTTAGTGAACGGAAATCGCGTCTTTCTTTATAAACAGTGTTCCCATCGGAAGTTAATTCAATGAATCCTCCGTTTACAGTGTTTACTTTGATGAGGTGAGTTTGTTTATCTGTCGATCAGCCGAGTGCCGGCGAAGTAAGTTTGTGTTAGATTAGAAGTGGTATTTCAGCTCGTGAAGATAAAATAACTTGCGTCAGTGATACAGAAATAAAACAAGTGCATCTGTGTGCACAATGGGACGTTTCGGCGCGGTATTCGTGACATTTTTGGATGCTCTATTGAATAATTTCCGGCGACGCTACGTCAAAAGTTTATAATCAGTTACTCTTGTTCATGGTTTTCACGCTTTTCTTCTATGCTGGTCTGGGAGAATAGAAAAAAACTGACCAAGTGCGGGTCAGACTCGAGCATGAAGGATTCTGTATTTATTTTTAAAGTGAAAATACAACCAAATATACTGTGAATATTTCAAGCGTCTACCTGTTGCCGTTATTAATATCGAGAAAAAACGGCAAAAAATCACGTTTGTTGTTAGGGAGCCCCCCTTAAATATTTATTTTTTCTTTTTTTTAGTATTTGTTGTTATAGCAAAAATACATCATCTGTGAAAATTTCAACTGTCTAGCTATCACGTTTCATGAGATACAACCTGGTGACACACAGACGGACGGACAGATAGACAGCGGAATCTTACCTAGTAAGGTAAGATTGAAGACAGGGTCCCGTTTTTAACCATTGGGTACGGAACTCTGAAAAGAAGTAAGACGTTGAATTTACCAGCTGCTTCTCTTCCCGCGCAGATTATAAAGGCGGAATGGGCGAAAATGCGAATTCCATCATTACGCTAAAATGGCCTTTGGGTCTTGCGGCCCTGGGCTTCGAACCGCAAAACCCAAAATGCTTTGTCTGCCCCATAAAGTATAAATACGTGAATAGTCTATGTAAATATTCATTGAATAATATCCGCTGCCTCTATTAAAAAGTTAATAACCAGTTAATCTTGCTAACGGTTTAACACGCCTCTAACTTAGTTCTCAGCAGTGAAGTAATCTGATAATTAGAATTACGTAAGTGTTAATTCTCATTGGCTCCACAGGTCGCGGTACTTGTGTAATACATTTGCTTATTAGTAACTAGTTAATCCAGATTAGTTTTTCTTATTGTTTCTTAATCGAAAGATAATAATAAATAGCGTAAAAATAAAAAGGTTCGAAAATTCTTACAGGGGATAAAAAGTCTAATACGTTAACATTAGGTAGGACTTCTTTTTGATTAAAAAAACTATGAAAATTTTAAGTCTGATAATAGTAATTACTTAAAAAATAAAAGATAAAAGAAAAATTAAACGTGAAAACATATAAAGAGGTTAAGAACTAAGCGGAAGGAAGAGAGACATGGAAAGCACTCCACCGACAAGAGCCCAGCTCTTAAATATAAGAAGAATAGTGATTACTTACTCGACACGCGATAGCTCCCTCTGAAAAGCATGGCGTATAGAGATTATTGCGTATATCTGTAAATCTCTATACATATGTAACAGTATCTTATTTATTTTACTTCACATATGCCACATACCTACATGCACATATAACGCCGGTCAGGACCGTCGTTGAAGTAAATTGTAAGATTTATCTTCATAAAACAAACAAAGAAAGAAAATCTTTATTCGGAAAACAAAACCAGAAAGTGGTGACCACGATAATATCGAAGAAATATCAAACCTCTCCGTATTAAGACCCCGAGCTTACTCCCTTGTTAGTTAAGATAAACTGATTAATACTCAAGAACCTGCAGTAAATAGTATATTGTAGTAATCTTACGTTCATTACATTAAAAATAAATGCATCTTGTTTATTTTAATTATGGCAGAATTATAAATTAACTGCGATTAGCTTTACTTAAATTAATTAAAATTTCTTGGTCAGAATTTTTAATTTAAAGCTAATTAATCTACAACAGCGTCTTGGGCGATGTAAATGAAAAAAAATATTTCATTTTAGCTAGCCTTTTTTACCTGTCTTTGTCCAAAATACCACTCTAAATTTAGGTACCTATAAATTAAGCCCCTAAGTAAGTATAAACTTGTGTTATGTTATGAATGTTATGATAACTCGAATGCTACTATATTTTTTAATGAAAACATAAACACCCAAGATCCAGGACAATTTTTTCAACACCACTTTCCTACTTGTTCTGGCTTCTGATCGAACTCAGAACCTTGTAATGACTGATTAGCGACGTACCTATGTACGGCAATATAATTTCATGACCAACTATATAAATTGGGACAATAGAAATGTGATAATGTCACATAATAGTCCGAAAGGAAATACAGGTTTTTTTAATAACCCGTGTGACATTGATAGCTATCAAAACGCTTTGTGTATACTTTGCAAAAAAAAGGTTTTTATCGTTTTGCTGCGAAGTTTTTATCATTGTTCCTTGTTCCGCTTTCCGTCAATGTTTTACTTATCTTCTTAGCGAGGAAGGATATTATATTATATTACCCGCAAATTCAAAAACAATTAGTTCTCGACAAGGATTGTTTTTGTTTTCAGTGCGATGTTTTTGTTGTTCTTCCCCTCGGCGAAATCGTTTGTATTTAGTTATATAGTTAGAGTAAAAAATGTGGGTTACTAATTCGAAGCAACAAAGATTTTTTTAAGTTATCTCAAGTGATATGTTAACGACTTTAACATGACTGTAATATCATATCTAACCTGCACGGGGTTAATAGAAGATAGCAAAACTCGTACGTAACTAAAATAAGGATGGATACTGACTGGCCTAGATAAATAAAGCTATAAAAAAATTACTTAATCAGAAATAGTCACAGACAAAAGACCGTTCTAAGGCGATTCGCACACTGCTCCGCGCCCCCCGCTGCGCGGTGTATCTCAATTTGTATAGAAAACACGCATAGGACAATGCCTTGTGGTTTTGGCAAAGTAGAATAGGACCATCTAAGTCCCGTGGATGTCGTAGAAGGCGACTTTGTAAATACAAGCTAAACAAAGACTATAAACATTAATGAACAACATCTCCAACAAGTCTGGCCAGCGTTGAAAGTGTGGGCCTAGTCCTCTTGCTGTTCTGAATAAGTATGGCTTTAGTAGCTGTAGTACAGAGAGGGTTGTGCTCCTGCAGTGGAGACTAAAAAGACCTGACGATGATGGATGACACATACACCGCGTCTCTGCGCCTCGTGTTTTTTTTTTGTATAGCGCCCCCTCTCAACGCAGCAGGGTGCGGAGCAGTGTGCAAATCGCCTAAAAAGATATAATTTAAAAAAAGCAACGTTTCGCGTCTTCGCCATTAATTAGATTAGAAATAATGTGCTACGTACGTATACCATTACTAACACATACAAAGTACATCATAAATCATAAATCATGACGAACCGCTGCGCTGGCCGATGGGGCAAATAGATTCTCAAAACGTACTCTGGCAAGCGAAGCGTAGGACACCCACAAGTCTGTCGGCCTGACCAAGTTCGCTGGAAGGCGCTGGCTGCAAGTCGCTTTAGATCGATTATTTTGGAAATCCTTGAGAGGCCTATGTTTAGCATGGACGTTATGTGGTTGAAATGATGATGATGAATCATAACACAAAGACAAAAATACGAATAGTTCTAGAATGATTTACAATAACCTATTATAGTTATCGATTTAACATGTTATTTTATAAATGATGAACGGCTCACTTTCCTCGTGTTTATTTCTGTGGAATATAAACAGAGTCGAGTGCAGCGAATTGTTATTAAACATAACGACATAATTTATGTTAAAAGTGATTTACTTTCTTTCATTAAGATTAAAAGATACGGTTCTTCTTAGAAAATCAATCTCTATTGTTTTTATGGTAAAGAATATCTTTTGTTTGAATAGTATAGAGTTAGAGGACGCAAGTTGAACACTGCAGGAGCAATTTGAACAAGTTAATTTAATAAGAAAATTTAAAAAAACTCTGACTTTCAAGAACGCCATCTTGAGTAGCGGAACTACCGATACGACTTCATATCCGTAGCGCCATCTATTATTTGGCAGACTATAAAAACCCCGACTTCCAAGCCTAACCGGGTTAAAATAAGGCGACTGCCCACAGGAAAAATTTTATTCACACAATTAAAATCTAATAAAAGACATTTTTCTTGTCCCGAGTATATAGGTCTCCTTATAGGAGAACAAAAAGTCAGCGAATATGCCAGGATATTTTAAGAGCTAATTGTTTGGCAAAATGTAACTCTTAAATGTCATATGATGACAATCTTGGATGCAAGCGTTCCTGGCAATGTTTTATGTATTCATTTTGGTTGAAAACAATTGACACTTCCAATTAATCGTAGTTTTATAAGTGTATGCACGTACTTTTAAGCATGCCTCTAAACATTCCATTCGTATTAGGGACCTCATCATCATCAGGTCTTTTTAGTCTCCACTGTAGGAGCACGACTCTTTTTGTTCTACTAGAGTCACACTTGGCCAAAGCAACCAGAGGATTTGGCCTACACTCTCCACGCTAGCCAGACGTGGAATGTTATATGCTTTGTTGAGCTTGTATCCTAAGATTCGTATTGGAATTTTATATGCTTTGTTGAGCTTGTATCCTAAGTCGCCTTCTACGACATCCACAGGACGTCTTTGAGTGGTCCTATTCTACTCTGCGGAAACAACACGGCGTGTATAGTAATCTCCTAAATACTTTTTATTATGAACTCCTTATTGTACATTATGTCAAATAATATAAAAAAACCATCACTGTATTGATTGCTTTTCCATCTTCTCGCCCACCATGACGCTAAAAGTGGCTTTTGGGTCTTGCGGCCCTGGGCTCTGCATAGAGCCGCAAGACCCAAAATGCTCTGTCTGCCCCATTAGGGATAAAGACGTGATAGTATGTATGTATGTATAAAAAAAGGGGAAGACCTTTTTATGTCAGTTTAGTAGCAAAATTCCGTTCACTGTTCGTAACTAGTTTTTGTTCACGACCAACACCGCTGTCTCTCGGGAATCTGACTATGAAGATTCTGAATAATAATATAATATGGTGCCAGGTTTCGTTTAGATGTAGCATCATTTTGTATAAATATCCAGTTTAAAAATATCCTCAAATACAAGTGTGGAGTGTTATTTTCTTTGATTAGATGTCTAGTTCCGAACGGATGTAGAGTATGTCTTTTTAATTTCCTTTTCTATATTTCTACATTGTTCATATAAGGGGTTATTATTTTCATTTGAGTCCGCTATATGCTATCTAACCTTCTTTTAGTAATATTGTAAAGTGTTCTACTGCATGTACGTGATTTTAGTGCTTCCCCATACCTTGTTTACGATATCCATTAAACATTGACTATAAAAGCAGAAAGGTACTAAAAAGCTATAGCTAACGCCGTCCGACTGTTTTTATTTTACCAACCGGTATGCTATTGCTTTCAAGAATCAATGTAATAATCACCATCATCTGGTACCTATAGGCTGAAACTGAAAACCAGTGTACCTCCTTTTAGTTAACGACCACTCTGAATTTTTGACTGCTCACACAGCACATGTTTTGTATCATTATTGTTGTCTATTGTAATTGTTGCATGTTTATTGTTTAGCATTGTTAATGTTTTGTTCTGTTCTTCTAGCTACTTCACGTGACTGTGAATGTGTTGCCGTTTTCGTAAATATATCTCTTGTCGAAAAAAAATCTCTTGTCGATGGAGTATGAATGCTCTTCTTTTTGTTTCAATTATACACCAATTCATTATAAATATCTACAAACGTAGGTAAAATTACTAAAACATGTAATATGTATTTATATAGTATGTATGATTAATCATATCATCATCCCTTACGATACAGCCGACCCAAAAGATTTTATTTAGGGAAAATAAGGCCTTTTAGGCCTTATTTATCGAAAAAACATTAATCTTCAACAACTAAAAGGCACAATAAGCGATCTTAACAATCAGCAGATGGAAAACTATTCAAAGTCAAACATTGTACTCAAAATAACAGAATTGTTTCTGAAATAATTTACCAATACCCTTTACCCTTAACTTTAAGATGACGAAGTTGGACATTGGTATTGCGAACGTCACGAAGTTGAGGCTGTTTCTACAGAACCCTTTAGATAGAAGTTTGCAATCGGTTCGGGACCGCTACGGATAACAATAATGCAAAACAATATCGCTGATAACTATATCAGTAGTATATTGATTGACAAGATGTCAGTTTTGTGTGTTTATTCACAAAAAAAACATTCAAATGTGCAATGGGCGGTCTTATCGCTGAAAGCGATTTCTTCCATGTTTTTTGGTGTGATGTGACTGATTATTTAGAGTTTATGCAGTTGGTGGCTTATCAACTGCATAGTCGATTTGCAGTTTAAATGCAGTTATCTTTGCTAGAATCAGTTATATTATAAACATTGACATGTGTGTATCTAGCAATGCTTTTGTCAATGGAGTATGAATTTTCTTTAATGTCTTTCTTGTACTAACATTTGATTGACGTCTTAAAACAAAGCAATTGATTAAATACAAGTTACTAAATACAGTTAAAGATGTATTCGCAAAGTTATCTTTTATGTAATATCCACCACTTCTATTATCTATCATTAAATATTAAATAGAGCCACATTACCTTTTAAGGTTTTAACTGTAATATCATTAAAGTACCTAGGGACAAATGAGTAATAAAATTTTACATTAATTGTGTCTAGCTATAGCTACATAGCCTGTTTTATAACGACAAATAACAATAAAAAGTCCCTGGTGAGAATTAAAGTTAATGAGATAATAGTCTATGAAAATTAAAACATAACAAAGCAAACTGTTTGAATACGGAGCGTTCAGTTTACTGTTCACTTGTTTGTGATGTGAATATTTTATTTAACATACCACTGCAAAATATGCTGTTTTTCAATAATTAAATTCTGTAGCCTAGCGTTTGCGTACGCACTGGGTCAAATTTTCGAAATGTTTCACTTTAATTGCCCATTGTTCAAATTCCAAAGTGCCATGGAAAACTCGAAGAATGGTGCGTATTTAACGATTCTTTAACACTTAAGTCGGTCAAACGAAAAGTAGGAACTTGCATAGTCGATTATTTCAAATATCATTAAATGAAATAATTGACTGTCAAATTAATATTACAACAAGTTGTGTCACCATATACGCATAAGAAAGGGTCGAACATTACTAGATCTGACGAACTTACATTGTACATTTCATTTTTTTTTCTGTGTATATTTGAATTATCCTCCCATACTGGTCTGGGAGAAATTAAAAAAAAAACTTAGAATGTACCAGCTGCTTCTCTTCCCACGCAGATCGTAAAAGCCGATCGAGGGAATGGGCAAAAATGCTAATCATGTTAACAGGCGATGCGGCTAGCAACCCATCACTGTATTGATTGCTTTTCCATCTTCTCGCCCACCATGACGCTAAAAGTGACTTTTGGGTCTTGCGACCCTGGGCTCTGCATAGAGCCGCAAGACCCAAAATGCTCTGTCTGCTTGATTAGGGATAAAGACGTGATAGTATGTATGTATGTATGTATGTATGTATTTGAATTATAGTTATTTTTTTTGGTGTATAGTAAAGTATTACTTAATTTAACTTACCCATATTACGTTGCAGAATATATCAGACGCATTATGATAATATTTCCACGATCCACATCACTCAAACTAGTCAAAGAGCGATCTCATAAGATTTACGGCCAGGCGTTTGACATAAAACATCTGCACGCACATTTCATGGATGTATTTCATAACACTACAAAGTATATTAGCGGCCCGACCCGGCTTCGTATGGACATGTACTATAGACCTTCCCTAGATAATGCACTATATTACAGTGAAAATAGCATCAAAATCATCTCATCAGTTTCAGAGTTAATCGAGTACAGATAGACAGATATACGAATTGTATAGTAAGCATAAATTGATACAAATTATGGTAACAACCTGCTGCAAGATCTCAAATTTCATATTTAATTTTGAGTGGGGACAAAAATTAGACAAAGCATTGAAGTATAAACAATCTGAGTAAAGGGCTTATGTCTGGAAAGTTTGGGCACATGGAGCTCAGTCAACCGTACAAAATGATTAAATGCATTCGAGACAGTACGGGTAACAATGAGAGACGAAATAGCTATTGTTCTCAAGCGAGATGGATGAAATGATGGTATAACATTCGTAAATTTGATTTCCAACATTTTTTATCGAATCACAAAGTTAATTATAGGTCTTTCAGAGATTAGCAATGTCATTTTACAAGAATCTGTTAAGAGTTCAGTATAACTGCTGCAGTTCCTATTGAGAGTTCAGAATAATACTGTACGTAGTATATTATTACTCTGTGATAATACATAAATGTGTTATTTAATTACTGTCATATTATTTAATTGATAAAAATCAGTATCGTGGAACATTCTGTTGGAACGAAGTAACAAAAATTTAAAAAATAAAAAACCCCCCAAAATTTTCCAGCCGAAAAGTGACGGAAACACCTAATACTTTTTTTGCCTTGTTCGAAAAAGAACTTCGTTCCAAAAAAGTTTTACACTTCGAAAAAAAATATATACAGAATAATATATAGGATAGTAGTATATAGGTAGGTAGTCTTCTATAGCTTGCTCTAGGTAAATAAGATCCCATCAAAAACAATACTTGTCAAAAAAACCAAGTCTCGCAACTCAGTTGTTCTGCTGTAAAAAGTTGTGAGATCCATGTAATACCAAGTCGGTTATTAATTTATTCAGTCTCTACTTAAGCGACTTTCTGTCTTAATACGTCCAGTCTCTAAGACCACGATCGTGGTCCATAACAATTGAAAATCAATTGTGTCTGGGATCTCCGTACTCGAAGCATTAAGTTGTTACGTAATAATTAACAGCATCTTATAGTGACGCACATCAATATTAAAATTCTTTAATGTTTTATATAAATATATCGAGACTTGGCCATCGCACTAAATAATTGAATTTACATGTGTTTTCAGGCGATTGAATTTACACGTGTTTTCAGGCGATGGCCAAGTCTCAATATATTTATATAAAACATTAAAGAATTTTAATATTGATATGCGTCACTATAAGATGCTGTTAATTATTACGTAACAACTTAATGCTTCGAGTACGGAGATCCCAGACACAATTGATTTTCAATTGTTATGGACCACGATCGTGGTCTTAGAGACTGGACGTATTAAGACAGAAAGTCGCTTAAGTAGAGACTGAATAAATTAATAACCGACTTGGTATTACATGGATCTCACAACTTTTTACAGCAGAACAACTGAGTTGCGAGACTTGGTTTTTTTGACAAGTATTGTTTTTGATGGGATCTCATTTCTTTTTGTATTTTGTAGACAGTTCTACTTTTTTCCTTTTCGGTACCTTCTACTTATTGTATATATGTATATCTACCAGCAACGAATTTTCTTAAAGCCCTCTCTCTGACTTATGAACTTTTCTTATTTTTGTAGGTAGCCTTCCGTTTTCTCTTTTCCGGTACTACTTCTTGAGCTTCAGCTACAGTTTTTCTAAGAGTCCACTCCCTGTCTCTATGCGATTTTCTGGGAGGCTTTGATGTTACAATTTTTGACAAATCTGGACGGTAAATGCTTCAGTCTGTTGTATTCACAAATTGAGGATTCCTGCGCTTTTTAATTTAAATTATTTATCCGAACAACGTCCAAATTGTAAGCAAATAATATCAGTAAACCAATGAGAGTAGCCTTTAGTCGTCAAACTAATATAGCAATCGAAATTATCAATGAAAATCGCAAACTTATAGGTAAGAATTCTGGGCACATCCGAACAGCATTGGGTCGCTCGCGCGTATGAGCGCGGCTGCTGCTCGTTTGGCGACATTCACCCATGGTATAATAAAATAAGGTATTCTCTTCCCGTGACAGCTGATGACGTATGTGGAACTTGTCTACGTCATCAGTTTGATGTGTTGCTACTGTGTGAAATTGAAATACCCGAGCGTTATGCATTTTTGAACTTAATATAGCAATTTCGAATTGCTAATCCATTATATCAATTTATAAAATATTGAATTGATGAATCACGCGAGAATCGCGAGATACTAAATAGCTAAGTTACTTAATATTTTTTTAAATATTAGTGAACTAATTAAGAAAGTCCTTCAATTTACTAAAAAGAACAATCAGTGGCAACACTTTGTGACGTAGTCAAGTTCCATCTCGGGAAGAGAATACCAGTTTTATTATACCATGCATTCACCTTTCCGCGCGCCCCGCCACTGTCCCCGCCCCGCGCCCTCGCGCTAGCACCGCGCAGCGCGTAGTAACGGCCCGCGCTCACTCGCTAGCATCGCAGCGCGTGGTATAATAATTAATTTACAACCTTACGCACTCGTAATAAGTAGGAATACGCACGTAGGTACGTTTTTTGCATTAAATAATTTAATTTACACGTGTTTTCATGACGGGAATACACATTTTTTGCTCGATTTGGCAGGGGCACTACCATGCGCCTATATTTATATGGGACTAGCTTAAACCCGCGGCTTCGCACGCAATAATAATAACTGCCGTAAAACATCGTTACGAATAAAGCCAATATTGAAAAATTTAACTGAAGACTTGGCGGTCTTTTCTAGATTTTTTAGTTTTTCCTTGATTCATACACCAAACACTACTTATATTCCAAATTTGAAGCTTCTAGGTCTGCTAGAAGTGCCTTAGAATTTTGATGATCGGTGAGTCAGTGAGTGACAAAATTAAGAAATTTGACCCGTTATAATTCTTAAAATACTGGTTCAAATTGAATGAAATTTGAAATATACCGTGTCTTTATAATGCCTGCATGGTTACTGAAAATTTCAGTCTTCTAGTTTTATCCACAACGAAGTTACAGGGGGTCGAAAATGGTCTGAATTGCTTCGAGAAAAGGATGGTACGGCCGTGACGCTTTTTTGCTCGACTTGGTGGGGGCACTGCCGTGCCCCCAGATACTGTTATTTTGATGACTTCATGGTTTTTTACTCGTGTCGCGGCTTGTGTGTTGTTTTTAGACGTTACATCGTGCTACTACGTAAGAGTCTTCTTCTTGCATTTGAATAATACGCTCTTGCCGGTGTTTTTCATGTCTCTTTTTCTTACGCTAAATTCTTAATCATTTTTTACATTTAACATCATTTTTTTTGTTTGATTCCTTCTTAGACAGTCTAACTAGACAAAACAGTGTTTCTGCGAACAGTCTGTTACAACTATATTCCATAGCTGTCCATTCAGGGCTGTCAAACCCGTATGGAACAAAAACGACAACCAATAGTGTTCAATCAATATCCCGAGTCCTGACCGCGGGCGGAAGGCTCGTCCTAATAAATTCCAGATTTTATGGTCTCCTCGAAATGACAGTGATCGACGTACGACGAATAGCTTGTCCGTGACATACTTTGGCGGAATAGTTTGAGATCCCGCTTATCGGAAATGTTTACCGCACCCCGAGTATCTTATGTCGTGAAGATGGTACACATAGACGTTTTAAGTACACGTACAGAATCTTACTCAGCAAAGGAATTCAAAGAATTATCCACTCAATGTCGTTAGCGATATGGTTTAATTTAGCTCGCGTCAGAACTCGGCACCTTTTCGTTTATTTTAGATACCTAGAAGTGCAGTGACTCAGGCTTGCCACGGGGTAGGCAAGTAGCAGGGTTGCAGGAAAGCGCTGGATGCAGCGGCCGCTTTCAATCAGTCGTTTTTAAAAACCTTGGGGGAGGCCTATGTCCAGCGGTGGACTTATTGTGGCTGATATGATGATGATGGGGAGGCCAATTGTATATATGGACACAAGGTAGCGCAGCGGCCGGCGGTGTGCGCAGTTTTCTTAATATATCGCTTATGCCAACATTTCTTATATGCAGTGACAACCTAGCAGTGAAACTTAAACAAACGATATATAACATATCGTTATCGCACACGCGAAACTTCGTGTTCATACAAAAAGTTTCCTTGGTCAAAAATAAATTGTTTGGCATTGTTAATAAAATAAAACACCACAAAATAGTGTCACTTGTCATTGATCATATACATCTTCAAAGTGATTTTAGACTTATTATTGCGGAAAAACTGATATTAAGAGCGCTATTTGACTTTAAGAAACTATGACGTCATTAGTATTTATTTCAATCAAATTCCATAACAATGTTTGTTTTGGCAGTTAGAAAAAATATCTGAGTTGTTGGAAACTGCCTTATTATGCCTAATGCTTATTTATTTATTTACCGGATAAAATCGTATCTATTTTTAAATTTACAACTGAATGAATTTTGCGTCATCATCATCAATCTCTTCTTACATGCCCTTCGGTTATGCGATGGAAGAGAAGCGAAAGAGGTTTTTTAGGCTCGTAGCAACTGGAGGTTTACAGTCTCTGTCTAAACCTGTGGGAAATAGGCGTGACATGGTGACATTATGTATGTATGAATGAATTTATTACCGTCCTCAGAAATAATCCAATCGAATAGTTCTATAGTACGAAAGTAATAAAACCTTACGTCGTAACAGCAAACACTCGCTTGCTTTTATTGATATTATACGGAGCAATAAAATTAACAGCAATATAAACATAAACACTATTTTTCTTCTTAGAAATACATAAGTACGTCTTAAACTGACTGGTTTATCGGCAGTAAACTTTAGTTTAAATAATACAGCAATAAACAAGTGGGCATTCGTAAACGAAAAGATTAACGTAAGATCTAGGTTAGGTTATCTGTAGATCTTCAAGAACCTATTTAACATACTACGATAGAGCAGGTACAAAATTTTTAACCTGCATTGTCCACTAATGGGCAAAGATCTCTCCCATTTTTTATCTCAACTTGCAACCTATTCTTTGCTTTAGATCATCTCACTTTTTAAGGACGCAATTTTTTTATCACTATATCAGTGTGTTCAAACCATTATCATCACTGATCAAAGGAATCTACAAAAAGTCAGATTTTCTCGTCTTCTTTCGCCATACGATCTTACGCTACCGTACGGGAATACGCTACCAAGATGTAAACTTAAACTCACTATCATAATCTGGTGGATTGTAAAACCACCAGTAAGGTAAACCGGTAGGAGAAGCAGATATAACAAGAACGATAAACTACGTTTATTTTTATTATGAATATGCATGATGAAAGATGGATAAAGGTATAATAAATATAAGTACTTACTAAGAGAATGTATTGACAAATCTAAGTCATTTGATCTACTACCAAATGCTACTATTTGCATGCCGAAAATAGACACAGTCAATCGATTTTGGGCGTGATAAATATTTAATTGTATCAAAACAGAGGCAAGAGCCGTTTGCTCTCTTGCATCGTTATTTATGTGGATAACGTGAGGCTTAACCCGTCCACTGATATTTACTTCGGGATCGGGAAGTTTATTGAATTCTTATGTTTTGGCTGCGTATTTGGGGAAATATATTGCTTATTTAACTCTTTTTCCCATAAATTCTGTCAGCTTTCATCTTTCTGTATGCCCAGACTACTTTAACATATCGACGTAAGATTTCTTAAAGTTAAATTTTGGGTAAGGCGCTACCACAGGTATGGCACTTCTTACAAACGGAGCAGCAAATATACCTAGTACTAATACAAACGAAACAATCCATCCGTGCACACGTCAAATGTGTGAGTTAAACAATCAGGGTCGCCACCACAGAATTTGTTGCTTTGCTTACCTGTTTTCATCACTCGGAAATCTATAAAATTTTCGTTATTTATTGTTTTCCGTGGATAAACAATGATAATGTGCGCAGTTTCTCACCATTATAATTCAATAATCCTAAGTGAGTCGCGTAATGTCAACGTGCGACTACCAATAACCCTGTTTTACTGCCGCTTACACCTCACAATAACGGGGGAAGGGTTGCGGGGACACCAGATTGCGGGGGACGGTGCGAGTTTCCGTTCTGTATGTAATACTATTATTAATTCTGTGGCGCTACAATAGCACGAAGTCGAGACAGGGCGAGTCGGTTGGAATTTTTGACATGATTGTTTCTGACTTATTTATCAGTTATTTTCTTGAAAACGGTTTACTTTTTGAAAAACAATGATTCATCCATCTGTTACAAGTTCACAACTTCAGTCAAATCATTACAAATACTCGAAACAGCATAATTGAAGTGGTTATGGAGTTTGACGTGATGCTATAGTCCATAGTACAGAAACATCATTTTTTGTTTAACTTAATTCAGTAGACTTTAATAGTACCAATTTCCTCAAAAGCTAATATTTTTTCGGGCAATTGAATGAAAAGTTAATGAGGCTATGATTAGGTATCCATTTTCCTTTTACCTTATGGCTGTAAACATGTACTGAGTACTCCTACGTATGCGTAGAATAAATAGTAAGCTAGTATATTTTTTATACAAAACATGAAAAAGGTATCTACAAAAATATGACGATGTAAACATTGTTACGTTATTAGGACGTAGGAATTTTCGGGCTTACGTATTTTGTAGAATTAAGTATTCATATTTTAGGCCTACATGTATACGAGATTGGTATATCATTGACCACATAACGTATTGCAAAGTGTAGATAACACTGGAATACCACTCGCAAATCACACGATATCTGTAGTACCAGTCGTCGCATCGCATATTCCTATTTACCGCTAAACACAGACGATGAAACGAATAGAGTAGGAAGAAGTAACATGTACAATAAGTATATCCTTATGACTTCATCATCATGATCATCAATCTATTTAATAACAAAATGTTCTTTACGGTGAAGTATTATCCTCTTCTTCTTCTCCCGATCTTCAACCAAATGCTTGACTTCCCTATAAAATGCGACTTCTGCCTTTTCTTTTTCTTCATCCATTAACATCTTTCGTGGCCTTCCTTTTCCTCTCATTGCCTCTATTGTCTTTATTAACGTTCTTTTCTCTTGGATGTATGTATCAAAGAGAAACATACATCCCATTTATATGTAACAGAACTGAGTAAAATCTGTTGTCAGGGATTGCGCTTGGTAATGTTGTATTTTCTACGCTAACCTTATATGTTCAATAAGTATTGTATTATAATCAGTGCATATTACAAAGCTACTTATTGTTTTTGTCAGACTCGTTAAGTTTGCACTCCTTAAATTGGTAGCTTACTCACTATATGGGTTGTATATGACTGATTTAGGAGTGCAGATATATTATAAAAATATACGTATGGTGGTAAGTAAAGTGGAAGTAAGGTGGCGAAAATAAGGCAGCGCGTACATAAGGTTGTAGTCTTCCAGAAAACCAAAGCTTTTAGACTTAAAAGATCACGTACAATTTACGTACAACATTCCCTCAAATGCTAGATTAGAAAGCATGTCATAACCGCAGTCTATTCGATACATAGTCTTCGTGTCTAACGTTCCACTGCCACAAACCGTATTAGACACATTCCCATACAGATTGTATCCAATGAAGGTCGGCGTATTGTTCGCGATATGATAATTACTAGTTCAACTTGTTTATCGAGCAGAGGCAGTCTTTTGTGAAAGAGATAAGCCTTTGTGTGATCCTCACACGGTTCTGTTATGTGAATTCAGGTCACCTATGAAGAATGGTTCAAGAATAAGGAATATAATACAACCTGTACTTTGAACAGAGAATCTATGGTAAATATGACTGTTTATCGATTATTTTCTTAGCTACGATCGTCTGGTTTCAAAAACTTTAAGCTTGTCAATGCACACTAGTTGTTAACACTAGATGTCAGTATTGTATTGTATTGAACTACGTCAGATTCCTTTAGGGAGAAAAGTCTGGCACCAGTTTAGCTATAAGAGAGAGCTAGTCAATAAAACAAAAGAGTACCGTTCTCGTTGAAACATCAAACAGCTTATGGCAAGGTAAAAAAATAAGTGCTCCTTTTATCGTGGAAATATTATGTTGATGATACGCAGGCATCGGATATAGGCGTTATCATTCTAAGACTTTGTTTACGTGAGTCTGCCTCAGTCATGTCGGACTTAAATCAAACAAATTTCGCAAGTCGTGCTAAAATTCTGAATATATTTTAATAAAATAAACGTCTACTTAACGGGTAAGCCCTTGAAACTACTTGACATGTTAATTTCTAAACAGTATTTATTCGTAATTTAGTTGTTAAGTCGTTTTAAGGTCTATGAATTCATTATGATGTTGACCTCCTGGAAACTTGGAGAGTTTGATTAAATATTAAGATTTTTAAGAAGCCATTTCTTCTCGCGTTGATTAATATAAATAACAACTTTGAAAATGCAACGATTGTAAAGAACAGACTCTCTGCTTCTGCAGATTCTGTGACAAATCTTATATATTTTTTTATAGGAAATATGATAATTTTCCTCTGCAGATCCAACCCGGGTGATCCACATTTATCTTCAAGTTTATAATCAGCGCCTACTCACCGTGGGTGTTGACATTATCTGGTTCTTACGCCTACCGCAGAATCATTTATCAGTCTCAATTTTCTCGTAAAATGTTTACGTAGGTATTTCAAAAAATGATTACTTGGTATTTTCAAGTAATAAGATGCGTAAACAGTATGAAAGTGTTTTTTTAATTTTTCTTTCAAATATATTTTTCATAAGTAATATTTTCGAGTACAAATATACCATTATTAGTTTTGTATATTTTTCTTGAGTTAGCTTTCAAGAAAAATGTACAAAACTAAATATCACAGAATTAACTACATACTTATAATGGTTATAATATAAGGCAAAATATGATATCTTTTACGCAATGTATATAATGTAATATTACAGTCCTTGATATTTTGTGAAGATATAATGACAAGATTCCACAAGTATGATTTGCTTCAATTTGATACGCATGGTTTCTTGTACTTACCTACGACTGACTACCCTTGACGATTGTGTCGTAATATTAAATCTTATTTATGTAGTCCTTACTGCTTAGAATTTTATTGTAGAAATACGTGGGGCGCACTATAAGTTTCCGGAATGAATATGAAAAAATACTATTAAAGGTACAAAATTAATTTATTGTTTTTCAAAATAATCTCCCTTGGCGTCTATGCACTTTTTCATTCGATGAAACCAGTTTTGAAAACTTTTGTCCCACTCCTCTGTGGTGACCTCTGAAACGTGTTTTTCATACTCCTCGACAGCCTCTTCTGGTGATGAAAATCGTTGACAGCGTAATTGGTTCTTAATTTTTGGGAACAGAAAAAAGTCACAAGGTGCCAGGTCGGGACTGTATGCAGGATGACTCATGAGTTCTACATTTTTCGCCTTCAAAAAGTCGTTTGTCTGTCTGGCCGTGTGAGAACTAGCATTGTCGTGGTGCGGGATAATACGGCGTTTACGGTTATTTTTACGGAGTTCGTCAATAACTTCCGGCAAACAAATGGTCGTGTACCAGTCACTATTCACTGTACGACGATTCTCTAAAGCAACAGTAGCCTCGTGTCCAGTTTTATTAAAAAAAGAAGCAATCATCCGCTTAGATGCACTTTTCACGCGCGCCACTTTGGTTGGTTTCGGCTCATCTTGAAAGACCCATACGCTCGATTGCTGCTTTGTTTTGGGATCGTAGCAATAAATCCATGTTTCGTCACCTGTTACTATGTCCCACACCAAATTTGACGCACCTTCGTTGAATCTGGTAAGCATGGCACTGCACCAAGTGACGCGGTCCGTTTTTTGAGCCTCGGTCAAGTTGTGTGGGATCCACCGCGAGCACAGCTTTCTCACACCCAAATGTTTGTGTAGGATTAATTGTATTTGACTCATGCCTATTTCTAAGGATGCGCGAATTTCATGGTAGGTCACATGCCTGTCTGTTTCAATCATACGGCGCACAGCATCGATGTTTTTGTTGGTCACAGCGGTGGACGGCCGACCATCGCGAGATTCGTCACTGAGATTGATACGACCACGCTTGAATTCTGCAAACCAGCTATAAACAGTTGTCTTGCATGGTGCTTCATTGCCAAAAGCTGTTTCAAGCCGAGCGATGCTCTGTTGAGCTGTCAAATTACACTTAAAATCGTAGAAAATCATACTACGAAAATTTTCCCATGTTAAATCCATGTTGATGCAGACACAAAATTTTTTAAATGGCGCCACAAGGTAAAAACAAAAGACAGTCAGATGAAACAAACTGCATTCTACAGCCAAAGAGTTCTATTTTCAAATGTTGCAATAAATTTTTAAATATTGTTTATGTAAGTGGCCAGTTCCGGAAACTTACAGTGTTATGCATTTCTTTTACACAATCGTACTAAATGAGTATTTTAAAGACGATCTAGGGTTATATTATCAATTTATTAAATTCTAACGAGTAACAGGTCTGCATTTTATACCGTGTGATATCCGACAGAGTAGAATAGGACCACTCCAAGTCTTCCCGTGGATGTCGTTGAAGGGACTCAGGCACAAGCTAAACAAAGCTTGTTAACATATCAATGAGACCCCCAATCCGTCTGCGCAGCGTGGTGAGTGTAAGCCAAATCCTCTGGCTGCTTTGGCCAAGTATGGCTCTGGTAATACAGAGAGGGTCGTGCTCCTGCAGTGGAGACTAAAAAAATGATGATGATGATGATAACGAGTATCAGATTTTTTTTGGGCATTTTTAGGGTTCCGTAGCCAAATGGCAAAAACGGAACCCTTATAGATTCGTCATGTCTGTCTGTCTGTCCGTCCGTATGTCACAGCCACTTTTTTCAGAAACTATAAGACCTATACTGTTGAAACTTGGTAAGTAGATGTATTCTGTGAACCGCATTAAGATTTTGACACAAAAATAGAAAAAAAACAGTAAATTTTTGGGGTTCTCCATACTTAGAACTGAAACTCAAAAATTTATTTTTCATCAAACCCATACGTGTATCTATGGATAGGTCTTCAAAAATGATATTGAGGTTTCTAATATCATTTTTTTCTAAACCGAATACTTTGCGCGAGAGACACTTCCAAAGTGGAAAAAAGTGTGTCCCCCCCCCGTAACTTCTAAAATAAGGGAATTATAAAACTAAAAAAAATACATGATGTTCATTACCATAAAAACTACCAGCGAAAATTGGTTTGAACGATATCTAGTAAGTAGTTTTTTTTAATACGTCATAAATGGCAATTTACCTTTCATTCAATCAACTCAAATATAAATATTTAAAAAAAACATACTACAAGACTTTTATATTATGTTATTTGCTACTACGGAACCCTTCATGGGCGAGCCCGACTCGCACTTGGCCACTTATTTCCGACTATGTCAGTAATGTACACTCATACACAGCACTATTTTTCATATACAAAAATCGACACTTTACACACAACGAAAGAACAACAAATTTCAAAAACCCTAAATATTTAATTTTAAAAATGTTGGTTGAACATATTTTATGTCTTGGGCTGGGTATAGCATCGTGGGTACAATTTGTGTCGTCCGTAGCCGCCCTTATTTACGAGTACTGTCGCGTCGTCTACCTCACGTAGGGCATGCGATGCGTCGATTCAGTAGGTTAATAGGCGAATGTCATTGCACCGAGCAGTACCTCGAGTGAAATTGAAAAAATATCGACTTGCTTCCTTGGTAACACTGTACGGAAAAGAGTATGGTATTTTCTTTTCAAAGTTTTTAAGGCGAATGCAATTTTTTTTGTTGGGACCACGAAGGTCCAACGCCAAGGTCGCATCTCTTTCGCACGACGACCGCGTTGTTTTAGGACAACGCGATACCTAGTAATTACTTATGTTTTGATTTCGTAAGTGAACCGGTCAAGGCCCGCATGGCATCATATGATGGTTCCATTGTTTCACTGTTGTGTCTGGTATTGGCGGAAGTATTGACGGAAAGAAAAGAATTGTAATAGAAAGCTCCTGGGATGAAATACAGTAGGAGCCTGTAACCAACGATGGGTAAATAGAGGCTAAAGAAGAGCAGAAGGCAAGTAGATTTGACACCATAAAATTAAGTTCGAATGATCTGACAAGGGGTTGTAAAGGTGTCGCAAGTTTAATGTTTGGTGCAAACTACCAGTTTGAAAAGTCCGTGAACTGAGGTATTGGGAAAGTTAGTTTAACACTCGGACTAAGTACATACTTAGGGTAGCCAGCGGAGCTTAGCAACTTTAGCCGACTTCGCAGCATGAAACTTTTGGAAAACTGCTGACATTTTACGTGGAATAATTTCTGTGTGCTGTCTGTTTGCATATAGTTTAAAAGGTTGGCCAATTCTGGAATATGGTTAAATTCCTTTCTGGTTTATGTTCGCGATATTTGAGTTCATGTCCTTGAAACTGCGAAAGTGACTTTAAAGGCTTTAAAAAAATGCTTTTCATAAAGCAATTTTTTTAAATTTAGTTTTCTATTTATGAGAAAAGTTATTCATTATCACGGACAGAATTTAAACAAGTTTATTTGCTAGGCAAACTACAAAAACCCCGACTTTCTAGCGTTACCACCCAATAACTTTGTACGGCAGAACCGTTTTTCATCAAACATAACTAAGAACCCCGCTAGGGAACTTGCTTTTACGTAAAAAAACCGCATCGAAATTGGTCCATCCATTCGCCCGCTACGATTTAACAGACAGACATCAGCGTGAAACTTATAACTTATAACATCCCTCTTTTTTGTCAGAGTCAAATAGTTAGCATGTTTTGTTTGACATTTATGTATATTTGTCGCAGTGTTTGTAATAGGGGTATTTTATATTATGTTTCTGATGTTTCTGCTTATGATCAACAACACCCGAAAACCCTTTATTATCTCAAAGCTACACGAGATTAACCGTTAATCTCTGCTCGGTATGGGTACAGAAACAGGTGTCAAATTCTCTCCCCACAGATTACGCAACAAGGTAACGGCCAAATTAATATCGTTCCAGGAATACCGTAGCAAGCCACAGTCGGGTGAACTAGAATTCAGATCGGGTCAATACTTCCGGTCGTAATAATTGTGACTTCCGGTTACTGAAAGGTATTCAGTGTTCACTTTGAAATTTAAATTTACTTCCCCGGTTTTAGTAATTTTAACTTCCGGCAAATGTCTAAACTTGTTGCGATGGCATAAGTATTGCGATGTTTTTTCGAGTTTATTGGTGTTAGAGATTTCGAGATGCCTAACACGTAACTAAACATCTGTCATTTTGTGACAATAGTTATTATTGTTAGTTGTAGTGTGCAGTCTTTCTTACGATGCAAATTCCGTTTACTTATAAAATCCTTTAATTGTATGGTTTAGTTAAAGTCAAATGTCAAAAACAATCTTTTTGATATTTGTATCACTTGATATAATTGATAATTTTCCTTTCGGTTTCATAATAGTTGTTGACGTCAGATCATTTACTTACAGCTTAGTTTATTGCCGCTTCCTAAACGCAAGTACAGAAGAAGCTTCAACAACTGCACTGCTGCATTTTCTCCAATAACGTCAACTTACAATTAGTTAACTAAAATAGTATTTAATATTTTAAAGGATATTGTTCTACACGACAAGCTACAGCGTCATCCAAACAAACCTTGTATGCTTCTGCTTTTGTAATCAATTTTTGTCCGTCTGTGTTTGCACAGCTCGATATCTGTTTGCCCATTTCCGACGTAACAGCTGATGTTATGATGCAGAAACGTAGTCCTTATGTAAGTATGTTTACAGATGAAATTGCTGATTACTTAAACCTTGGTGCTATTGTCTGGCAAAGATCAAACTTGACGTTTGGACGACTTAGTTAATTTGGTTTTAGGGATACGCATACAAGGTGCAAATTTAAATGTCTCTAGCTCAAGATGTTACAGAGTTTTAAGGACTCAGCCTAGATAGCAAAATTACAAAAGATAAAATAAGTAAGAAATTAGAAAGTTAATGTATATGAGAAAATCTGTGAAAAAGAGTTTCTAAAGATTTGGCTGGCGAGGAATAAACCTGACGCTTGTGCATGATAGTGAGATCTGTGGGATAACGATGAGTAAAAAGTACAAAATGAGAGATGAAAATGTTCTAATATATACTAGTAGACTGATGGTAGATATTGAAAAAAAACTCACCAATATTGTTCAAATAGCTTGTGAAAACAAATTTAGCTGATGTCATGAAGAACGTGGGCGCTAAGAGTTGACAATCTGACATGATAAATCTAGTGTTAAAAATACTTGAAGAATTCCGTAATTTGTTTATCAAGTTAACAATTTTGTATATTATTATGATTGATTGTTTGTCTGAGGTGAATCATCACTGAGCAGTGTTTTGTCAACGAATTTTTTTATATTATATCGATGCATGGAATCTTTAAATGTAACAAGTTTATTTGCACAGTCATAGACAGATTGACATAGGTATCAAACTTATAACACTCCTCTTTTTTTGCCGGGGGTAAAAAAATACTTCTCTCCTTTTCAAGTTATTCAAGTTTTATGGTGTAAGGATCTTTCTGTTTTGTTATACTCATTTCTATGAGTATCAGTGTGGCAATATAGCAATATAATTACGATAACATTCCAAAGTTCTGTCTCGTCGATAGCTTTTTGTTATCACCCAAGAAATCGTCTTTAGAGAGAGACACAGTGCGAGCTTTTGATGAAATTCTATAAATTATTTTAAGACTCCATCAAATCGAGCTATTTCTTGATACAATAAGCCAACGGTGAGTGAAAGACCTTGATCGTGCTTTTATTGAGGAGCCAGGTTTTACTGACAACCTTCAAAACTAAAAGGCACAGAGAAACGATTATTAAAAGAGCAAAAAATATATAGGATAAATGAAGAAACCTTGGGAAGTGTCTACGATTCTGCAACTTTGATGGTTTTATAATGTTAGGAGTATATTGTACTTCGGCCTTGCATTTGCTAAGCAGTTACATGTTATTATTTACAGTAACGTAGTCTCAACATGCATTGTATTGTGTGTTTACATTAGCCGCATTGTCATAGCAAATCTGGTGCATGTGTGTTATAGAGGCTGTTTGGGTTGGACATCATTGCACGTTAAATGAAGCCGGCAGTTTCTTGTGCAGGGTTTAATAGTATGATTATCATCATTCATGATCATTTCAGGTGCATAAAGTCCACTGCTGGACAAAGGCCTCACCCAAAGATTTCCAAAATGACCGATCAAGAGCGGCCTGCATCCAGCGCTTTTTAGCAACCCTGGTCAGGTCATCTAACCACCTTGTAGGTGCCTTATTACGCTTCGCTTGTAGTATGAGTCTGCAGGCCGATATTGTATATCATTATCATCAGGTCTTTAGTTTCCACTGAAGGAGCACGACCCTTTCTGTACTACCAGAGCCATACTTGGCCAGAGCAGCCAGAGGATTTGGCATATACTCTCCACGCTTCCTGGCCAGACGGATTGTAGAGGCCTCATTGTACTACTTATATTTTAAATGCAAAAGTGAGTTTGTATATTTGTTTGTTTGTTACCACTTCACGCTTCAACCACTTAACCTATTAACATGAAACTGGATATAGTTTGATATCCAGGGACATAGGATAGTTTTTATACCGAAATTCCCACGGAGAGCGAAGCCAACGGGCACAGCTAGTATTATATACAACAAAGCTCAATTTTGAATTTAACATAGAAAACAAATAAAATCTATCAAATATAACATAGAATTCAATAAATATTCATGCTGCAATAAAACTGCAACAGTGCACCGCAGACGATAAGAAATACTGGCACCTCGAAATGGACTTGTCTCAAACGAATAAATTGAAAATTCCGACGCTGGCGGTCGCCAGACACCTGAGTCACATTTATTTTTCTACCTAACGTGCATCGTGTATATTGTTTCTAGTTGTCTATATTCCAACATGCCGTTTTTAAGGGTACGGTGACACGTCCCTATTCATTCTGAATACTGAGTTGTTTTCGCTACCTTTTTTGGGCGTTTCAATGATTTGACGCAGAAATATATAGTGTGTCATATTTGCTTATACTTCATATTATCTCTCTGAATTTGCTATAACTATCCCAACGTAGACTTATATTTGTGTTTTTGGACAAACAAATACTACATTTTACAATACAGTTTTTATCTCCTCCATTTAGCGTAATTGTTTATAATAAAGATAATATGATGAAAACTACCGTGTGAAACTAACATAATTAAAGTACCTGACGTGCGTGACATGATACGTGAGTTGACCCGATTTTCAAATATATATTTTTTTTTATTTTGGCTCGACGCCGTTGCGTATTTAGCCAGGCTCAAGTTAATAAAACGTGGGAACAATCGATGTGAAGTAAAAATATATATATATATATATACAATCAAAGGTTGGTATAGGTCCTTTGATTGCTTTAAGGGAGCTTCTGGCGACAAATCTATACAAGTCCACTGGTTTTCATAGCCGATTGAGTGGCGGACGGCGCCTACAGACGCCCATCGCAGTCCGCAAATTAATATCACTAAAGCCGCACTATGACTGTTCACTTTAAACATTTTACATATTGTCCATGATAATGAGCATTTATAACACCAAACTACACCAATTTCATATTATAAAGTCCACTAGAATCAATTTGCAAAACAATTTAAAGCAAACTCCAACTGAACCCCTTGACTTCCCGCCAAAAACTCCTTTCAAATATTTGTTGAAGAAAATAAAACAAAACCATTTTAGTTCAAATTGGTCACGATTTGAAATTTCTACAATTTTACCCTTTTATTCAAAAGGCCTGGCAATACTGACCGTGAACCAATTTTCGAATGAGAGGAACAAAAGGGCACGTGGACGCTTTCAGGTAAATTAGCTATTCAAATGCGGGATGAACCAAGGTTGGACACACAAGTGTTAATGCAATGAAAATGTCGTTACAGTTCACAAAGGCTCAAAGCGTACAAAACACATGTGTTTTAATAATGTTTTAATTATTAATACACATGTTAAATCTCTGTTTTAATAATGTTTTAATTCAATCAAAAATATGAGATTCATATTTATGTTTGAATTAAAACATTTTACTGGTAAAGATACAAATAATACTACGCATAAGATGTAACGTGACAGACTCTTTCAAATGTAACGAAAACACAAAAGGAAAGAAATGCTTATAAAAACATCGACTCCTGTTAGGATACAATGAGCGAATAAAACGAATATACCCACATAAGATACTGATGCTTGACACCTATCTGTTTATCTTTACGTTCTTATAGGGTTCCAACTCTTGATATTGTATAGCTATTTTTTGTTATAGGTATACGCGAATTTTAAAAAATGAGAATATTGCTTCACCGCGATTGTTTACGAAGTTTTGTTAATCCTTTCCCTCAAGTGATGAATTCCAATGAACAAGACTAAGAAACAGATTATCACTTAGCAATTTAGAGCATTAATCACCTGAACTTTGCTGCTCGGGCGGCATTTTTGATAAATTACACCGGGGTTATTGTCTGTCCGAACGGGCTGTGAACCTGCGACCCCTCGTCATTGGGGTCATTATTTTGCGTGCAGAGTACCGTAGATTCTCGCTTCGATCTAGATTTCTGCTCAAGTGAATAGAAGATCAATTCATTGGCGAGCAACAGATGGTTGGACTTTTTATCGTCAAGGTGTAGTTAATTGTAAGACTTCTATAGGGAAGTTATGAATGATTAGTCTAGATATAAGATCCTTCGTCATTTTCATAGTTGGAGAAACTCTACTTCTTTCTCATCATTACAAATAATAATATATCTGAGACTACTTTAAAAGAGTAAGTTCAGCTCGACCTCTCTGTACTACTTTTAGGATATATCTAAATACAGAAATTAGCTTCCTGATTTAAATTATATTTTAGCTTCTTATTTTTGTATATCGTCTTTTATAGAGAAAGTGTAATATCAAAGATTGAACTAACCTTAAAGATTTTGATACTTACGTACACATTAAATAAAATAAACTCACTATAACCGAAGCCCTAACATTAATTAAAAAAAACCTAATGACACTTAGTGTATCCTAAACCCAACTTGCAAGTTCTGAAACAATATGTTTAGTTTTCCTCTTTAGCATACAAATATTGTCTGCATATAAACTGTACGTAATTTCCTTTCCTTGCAATATGCATTATGTGTTGCCAACTGGGATCAAGTCTGAGCTTGGCAACTAGACTATGTAAATGTAAAGCTTTAATACCTTATTATGCAACTATTTTACTTAGCAATAAATGAATATATAGGGACAAATTGCACTGATTGAGCTAGCCCCAAAGTAAGTTCGAGACTTGTGTTATGGGATTCTAACTCAACGATACTATATTTTCATACAAACATCCAAGACCCAGGACAATTTAAAAAATGACATTTTCCAACTTGCCCTGACCGGGGATCTCTGGGTGGTGGACTAGCATGGTGACCACTACGCCACGTAGATCGACAAAAAAATCCAATATTCTAATGGTTCGTGGTTTTGGTTAACGGTTCAAAAATTTCTTTTATATTGATCATATTTATTTTAGCATAAAATAAATGTTGTCATAGGGAAAGTAAAAAATAAATAAATTTAAAAGTAAAACTACAGTATTTAAGCTGATCAGTTTTATTTTTAACGTTAAAAAGTTTTGAGAGATGTACTCATGAAGGGAGACGTTCATAAAGACACACTTCAATTCAGGGTTAGAGTAAATTTAGTCTATTAGTATGCTGGAGTAAGGTTCACTTAAAAACTAGTAAGTAAGCAAAGACACCACTTGTAGTAAAATTAACAACATTAAAAATCTACGCAGAGAACTAGAAAAAGGGTCCTCTAACTTAACTGATTATTTTGAGTTGCGCTACTCACTAATATTTCTTGTAGATTCTGTTTTCTTACTTTAATTCAAATATTGTATTTTTGGTTTAGGTATATTTATTTATATGTTTGACAATTTATCCTACAAAAATAAGAATGAGTATTTCATATTTATTCGCGTAGGAGGAGACTTATATTATCCACAGATAGTTTATCGGCTTGGTCTAAGCTTATCGGTATCAAGGAAAGGATGATCCAGGGTATCTATCATTGTAGATAGGCACAACTTTGAGCTATTGACACTTGGAGTGTTTAATCTAAATTGAGTAACTACCTACTAAATTGGCATTTTTTATATGTATCATCCTCGTCACAAGTGACATAGGGTCAAGACCCTTGTTCTGAAATAATAATGCTGAGTGGAATATACCCGGAATCAGCTGTTTTACGACCTGAAAAATATGTCGCATTTCCTCCATTTCACATTACGTCGCTCGTTAAAATATTGTTTTTGTGTCATCGCTTTTCCAATTTGTTTTTCTGTCTTTGCATATGCAAACGGTTTGTTTACATTCTTATTGCACTATTATCTATTTGTTTTGTAGAAGAATGTGTTATAGATTTTTTTCTCATCAGTTTCCTTTGTCACGTAGAAGTTAAGCAGTGCAGGCAGTTTATTCCCTGCCTACCTATACACGCTTCATTTACGTCAGCACGCTCATCAATATCTCTTATTATTGGTGTCAACGATTAAATAAGTTAAATTGGTAGTTATTTTATTTTGGGATTGACATTTATATGAGCGGCACTAACTTTCTGTCTCTAAAATAAAACCGAATTGTCATCAGAATCGGAACGCATCGCGCGCTGCAGTGATCGTCTCCTAAATTTATAGTCACTATTTATAAAAGCTACAGTATTGGATTTTTCTTTTTCTTTATTCATATCCCGTTGGAAACTGGAGCTTCTCTCGTGAATATAATATTAATATAAGTGTTTTTATTTAATACAATATTTTTTGTACCAAAAGTCACTAAGAATGAAAAAGCAAAGTAACGTTGTTTTGTGTCAATTTTTTATGTATTTTAGTATGTGTATGAAGTGGTCAGATGACCTGACAAGGGTCGCTGGAAAGCACTTGATGATGCAGGCCGCTCTTGATCGGTCATTTTGAAAATCTTTGGGCTAGGCCTATGTCCAGCTGTGGACGTTATGCGGCTAAATGATGTATAAAGCATTAATTTTTGAAATGAAGAAAAAAAGCACTGATGTTTAGGTCATAGTTCTTAAAATGTGCTAAACTGAGCAAGAAATATAACGATTAGCAAAGTTTCCGCTCTTTGCTTTAGCATATTAAAATTAACAATAATATAAGTGTCTTTAGCCTTCTAAGGGCTTCAATAGTCTTTCTTCATCGCGATCAATCTTTGGGTAGTGAATTAGTGAAATGAGAATAATAATATTTTGCTCTACTTCATACTTATCGCCTTCTGTTTTTCGTTTATTACAGTAAATGGATCTTGTAATTTGTGCCAACAAGAAAACGGCTGGGTGATTGTACAAAATTATTGTTAGAGCAAATGATATCTACTTAAAGGCATATACACACAAACTATCATATCTTTATACAAACGGGTTGGAAACTTTATACAGTCTGGTTCCTTAAGACACAAAGGTCACGTTAAGCGTGATTTGATTAGTGAAGAATAATAAAAGTGATGGGTTGCTAGCCGCATCGCCAATAGACATAATTCGGATTGTGACCCATTCCTTCGATGAGCTTCATGAGACGAGAATCTGCTGTTATCGTACATGGATCGTTTAAGGGTTCCGTACCCAAAGGGTATAAATGGGACCCTATTATTATAACTCCGCTGTCCGTCTGTCTGTCACCAGGCTCAGGTCATGAATCGTATAACCTAGCTAGCTACCCAGGTAAAATTTTCTTAGCTGATGTATTTCTGTTGCTGCTATAACATTTATATTATATTTATACACTTATTCTCAGAAAATTATTACAATAATACAATAAGAGTTATCCAATTTGGTGGTAATTATCAAAATCCTACGGGAAATTATGAAAGAAATAAAACAACAAATAAAAGTATCAATCAACATTTCTTAACAAGAATTAATGTTTGATACATGAAACGGTTTGTATTTGTATTCCCTCATCAATTCATTTTGAACGTACTTACAAGTCTAACCAAACAATGAAGCAATCAACCAATTTCATATTCAAAATAAACATTAATTCTTGTTTCCAGGCCGAAATCAAAGGCATACATTATGTTATCATGAAGTACCACGAATAAATTTATTAAGTAAGCTCATAGAGCCACTAGTTTTTAATCAGTAAGTACCTAATACTACTAGTAGTTGGAAATAGTCCGGATGCAGCGTTAACGTCCGGGCGCTGTTAATTATCGAGTATTTCAATATCCGGCTGCAGCAACTTCTGGAGTGAGCTTCAGTTTCGATACTAATCGGGCTTTTCATGGTTCGAACGGAATTTGTTATTACTTTAGTCGAATTCAACTTGACTCTTTTTTTACAATCAAATCTAATACTTATTTGACGGCAAGATAAGTGTTTAATATTTAGATTTTGTTCTTTACGTAGTAAAAGTGGTTTTTTTACTTTCCACGCAGAATATGATCGCTAATTTCGTCGCGCCGGCCACCATCCATTTTGGCTCAGCGGTTTATGATGCGGACCGCTAGAAAAAGTGTTATGGGTTCGAATCCCATTCGGTGACTTACTTTTGTTTTTTTATGTTCAAATTTATATATACTTTTTTGTATTGTTTTTAGACAAGTTTAAAAAAATGTAAGTTATTGTTTGAGATGTAACCGAGCAAAGCTTGGTCGCCAAGGTAATGTTTACTAAAGTGCGTAGCCGCCGGGGCAATTTGTATGGGAACCTCGATTTTTTAAAATTCTTTTTTGACTGTTATTTTATTATCATTAAACTATAGCGGTTCGATTTATTATAGTATAGGTTATACCTACATCGATTCCTAAAACTTGGACAACGGTTTGAGTATGCCCTTAAAATATTATTTTGCCTTTCTGAAACATCCTTAGAAGTGAAGGATCGATTTATTTGTATAGTATTAGAGCTCCACCGAAACTCAAATATTGTCTTTACCATTACCATACAGTGGATGACAAAGTCTACGCAGTTCAAGCAAATCTTCTCAATGTCAAATGATCTGCGCTCTTTAGTCTACATTCCAAGGTTTACGACCTGCCTAGGCCTTTACTAGGTCAGTCTTAAAGTTCGATATATACTTAAGACTACTAACTTCGATCTCTATTAAGTTTATTTTATTTTGATGTTTTATATAAAACCTCTCCAACCCTGACCAGCGAGGAGAGTATAGGCCAAGTATGGCTCTGGTAGTACAGAGATGGTCGTGCTCCTGCAGTAGAAACTAAAAGACCTGATGATGATGATATAAAGATTGAAAAAACCATAAACATATATTCGATATAATTGCTTGTAGCTATTAAATTACATTTTGTAATCCCCGACATGTCTCTCTTCCTTCCGCTAAGTTCTTAACCTCTTTATTTTATACTTTTCTCCATTTTAACTCCAGGTTAAGAACTTAGCGGAAGGAAGAGAGACATGGAAAGCACTCCACCGACAAGAACCCAGCTCTTAAATATAAGAAGAAGAATCCCCGATAAAATTAGGGGTGTTATAAGTACTTATAAGTTTAACGCTAATGTCGTTCGATGCGGTTTTTTACGTAAAAGCAAGTTCCCTTGCGGTAGTTCTTAGCTATGTTTGATGAGAATTGGTGCAGCCGATAGTTCAAATTATTAGGGGTTAACCCTTGAAAGTTAGGGCTTTCTCATGCAAATAATAGATGATGCTACGGATATCGAGTCGTGTCGGTAGTTCCGCTACTCATCACTAGATGGCGGTCTTGACAGTTCAGGTTTATTTATTTTCCTAGCAGATAACCTTGTTATTATCAAGTCTTCATATTTCACCCGACTACGCTAAAACCAAGGGTTATGATTTATTGGTATGTTTCGCGTTAATTCCCGTATGCAAATTAGTAATGACGCAACGTTATAGTATAAAAGCAGTATAGTAAAACAACTGATTTGCTCATATATGACTCATGAAGCAATTAAAGTGTGAAATATGCAAAATTATAATATATGAAATCGTAACCATTTTACGAGAGTTACTCCTATATATTTGAATTAATAAACTCTGCAACAATACGACGAGTCTTAAACTATAAAACAACTGGATAAGAAAAGATACGAAGTTTAATTCAACTTCAGCGGAATACATTAATCCGCGATACCTCTTAGGAAGTCAGGGTCGCTGTGGTCGATATTGTGTTTATTCGCAAAATGACTCAAGTACCTATTTTCGAAAAATGTTTGACTTTAAAAATTATTTTATTGGAAAACAATCGATTAATTCTTATTTTCTTAGTCAAGTTATGTTATTTTTCAGTAAGAGCTCGTAACAAAATATTATTATAGTATTACAAATATTAAAGATTCATCAGCAATAAGTTTCGACAAAAAGTTGTACTTACATAGTTACAAAAAAGTATTCGAAACATGTTTCGTCAAAATTGATAAAATATTAAATATGAAAACAAACTTGAAAGCTTAAAATGCTACATATGTATTTTTTACAATAGTCTACAAATACAATCTAGCCCTTGTCATGTGTAAAGCGGGACATGGAGGAGGTACAAATATGGTAAATGATTAAAAAATATGGAGGGAGTTGAAATACAGAGCCGACCCCAAATAGGGAGAAGGCGAGGAAGATGAGAGTCTAGCCCTTTCTACTGCTCTAATTTACAAAAATTTAAGACGTTTTACCAATAGGTACAATGTCGTCGAAGCCAGGGTCGACCGCTATACCTCTAGCTCGGTCTACAGTCACAGATGTACTGCACAATACCATTGGCATTCAGAATCCAGTCGTAAAATCGTAGGATGTTTGCAGTAAAACCATCATTTCTTAGCTTTCTCGTTTTATGCCTTCTGTTGTAAACCCACAGATGTGCCCAAAAGGAATTCGAGTTTGCAAACTTTACAGAATATGCTAATCAAAGTTCGTTACATGTTTTTTTGCCATTTCTTGTTTCATAGTATTTTTTTGCCATTCATGTTACTGCTGTTAGGCAAAGACAGGGGATTGTTTGATCCAACAGTATCATCTCATTATTTTTATATTTTTTTCCAAGTAATTTTAAATTTCCAATTATTTTTGAATGCTCCAAATAAGAGTCTAATAAGTTCTAAGTTCCATCACCAGGCTAAGCGTGGCCTTTGGGTCTTACGGCCCGGGGCTCTGTCTGCCCCGTAAGGGATAAAGACGTGAATATGTATCTGTATAAGTCCTAAAGTCGGAGCTATCATTTACAACTGTGCTAAGTATAAATAATACTTACGGTTGACTTATTTGATGCGACGATCATATGATAGGCCTATTTGGACAATTGCCAAGTTGTCCAGCGTTTAGCCAGTAGTTAGTGCGAAAATGTTACATATTGTATTGTCGACCGCTTAGCTTATTGTACATTTAATGATTTACAACAGTTGTGCAATATAACATAGATATAGATAACTTCTTGCAGAATTCAGTTTAGTTGATACATTGGTAGAAATAAATGTTTGGAATTTTGCATACCCGGGTAGTTTAGAACTTTACAATGTAATCTATGAAAAGAATTATATTGTATATAATTATACTTTTCTGAGTGAATTTACATCAAAGTCAATATCTTAATTGTCGTCTTAATATCTTAAATTCGTCTGTGTAGGTATGTAAATGATTAGGTTAATACGTATAATACATTATACGTTAAGAACCTGTATTATATTTTTAACTAGCGGCGGCGCACCGCGGGTTAATCCAGCCAGGGTGTTAGCTTCCTGCACACCAAATTTTATCAAAATTGGTCCAGCTGTTTGCGCGTTGAGAAGTATAACAAACATACATATGAAAACTTTCGCCTTTATGACATTAGTGTGATAAATGTATTTAAATTAAATCTTTATTGACCATAATGGTACAAAAGGTGGTCCTAATGCTAATGCATCATATGTTTACATTCTGTATCTCTAAAAGCATGTTATATACGAGTAATCTTTATCTCCTACCACACCACAATATAAATTAGGATTTCGAGCTTGTGTATGTACAGCGTATAATTTTATCGTATTGCGATGGTCGTAACGGGAATACAAGATACTTCCAGTGGTGCTCTCCACAAATTGTACGTCTGGTTCTGGATATATATGGGTTAACCAACAAAATGTACTCTAACAATCTAGAGGGTAAGTGCTTAAAGCTTTCCTAAGAAAGTTAGAGGGGTAATTTGAAAATACAATACAATACAATACCCTTCATTGCACATAATAAAATACAGTATAATAATAAAGGCGGCCTTATCGCTAAGCAATTTCAAAAATCTGTTTTCTTTAGCTTTTTTAACCTGTCGTAGAAAACATACACGTTTTGTCATGAAAATTAAGTAGGTGGATAGGATGTGTAATAATAAAATGAAAAATTAAGAACTTAAATTCTCGATTTGCTTTCTGACCCGTATTATGTTCTATCACAAACCAGTTCTTAGGATTCTGTACCTAAAGGTTAAAAACGGGATCCTATTACTAAGATTTCGCTGTCTGTCCGTCTCAAGAACCGCAATAGCTAGAAAGTTAAAATTTTCACAAATTATGTATTTCTGTTGCCGCTATAACAACAAATACTAAAAACTAAATAAAATATATATTTAAGGGGGGCTCCCATACAACAAACGTGACTTTTTATAGATAATGCTACGGAACCCTTAGTGCCGGTTATATATTTATTGCTGACATTCTTTACGTCATTTGCCCTGGCGTGAATGGCGTGATTCACGTGATTATTCAAATCTATGGAAAAGTATGTATAATAGTGTGTGGAGTGTGGACGCGAAGCAATAGCGAAGCCGTTTCGGTTTGGGCAAAAATGCATTTCGCAACCGATTCTCGTAAAATTTTATGAGGTTCGGAATAACATAGCTTTTTTGGCGATTCAGTTTTTAAATTTTTTGTTATTAAGATAAGTCCTCAACCTGAAGAGTCCCCCCTAGACCAAATTACACTTTTCTATACAAACGTATGTACGTTTTATTTCTAAACGACACGCCCGATTACGGCAAAATTTTGTAATTTCAAAGTTATTGCACATATCTCGGCATATAACTGGTTTTCACAGTCAAAAAATGAACTTGAAATAGAACACATATAGTGTGTTAAATAATTTTTGATCATCAGTATGGGAAACTTCTACATCCTTATATTTTCTTTCCAGTTCATAATCTTAGTGTCAGAAACCAATTATAAATAGATAATTGCAATTTCTTTAAAATTATTTTTTTACGTTAATCTGTCGTGTGGTTTCAAAATAAAACGTCGACTACGTCGTTTAGGTTCAAAATGTCCAGAGGGTGCAAAACGTTTGTATGAAAAAGTCTAGGGTAAGGGAATTCTTAAGTTTTAATAGCTAAAGGTCGCAGCCTGTATCGGCCGAAACATCCCGGTCGTTAAACGAGTGTTTGACCTCACCCCCCACCGTGACTCATTGCCTAGTGCTAGTCAAGCCAGGGCGATGACATTGATGCCCTGAATTCCACTTTATTTCACGCAGTTGTGCCTTTAATGTGGTGATTTTCCGCTAATTACTTTCCTGAGAAGTCTTCGGTTAAATTTTGCAGCTGTAATTTTAATAAGATTCTCGAGCGAATAACAACAAATACTAAAAACAGAATAAAATAAATATTTAATTGGGGCTTCTATACAATAAATGTGATTTTTTATAGATAATAAAATAATGGTACAGAACCCTAAAATGTTAAATCAGGGAATGAACTTGCTGTGGCATTTTACATTAAAAAAACCGACCTGTGTGTGACAACTAACAACAGATTTAATAGTAACATGTATGGCGGCTTCTTTTTCTTTTGTAAGCTAAAATAATTAATATACAGAGTCGTTAAAATTTAATAAAATTATGTAGATGTGAGGATTTGCATAATCTGTTAGCCTTGTTTCCTACAGGGGCGGAGTAAGTGACAGGAGACCTCTGTTCAGCGGTGGGTGAAACATGGGTTGGGTCGGGTATACTAAGATTTTGCTTGTTACCCACATATTCAATAAAAATTAACAGACATAAATCCCGAAGGTTGACTGGTAGAGAATGCTATTAGCATTAAGTCCGCCTTTTGTACCATATTGTTTTGGTAAATAAAGTTTAAATAAAATAAAATAAATCTATTTTAGTTAATGTTTTGCCTCGTTCTTTCAATGTTAAATATTTAAAAGAGGAAAAATGTCAAAACCTGTTTAACTGAAATAGGTTCAGTAAACGGTTGTAAATTTTTATGAATATGATGGTAGGTATATTATGTATGGTGGGTATCAAAAATATTATGCGGCCCATTTTTATGTAATGAAATAGGAAAACTACAAAGGAGTACACTTACTTTTGTAGTATACTACTACTAGAAATAAGCACGTTTTTTTGTGGAACTACCAAAAACATTGCAATGTTTAGTGTTTTCAATTAACTATTATACATATAATAGATATGCCTTGTCTACGAATAAACAATACATTGTATTAAAATTTTAAATAACAAACGAATGCTTTTCCACAAAGGACTGTCGAGCTTTCACAGAAATGGAATAACATTTAAACACGTAGGTGGCGCATTCTCGCTGGCCTTACAAGGTTTTGTCCCTAGGTTTTAAAAAGTAGATTTATTTTAATACAGTGTAGTGAATTCGTTTTATTATGGATTGGATGGGTATTGGTCGGTAGTTTTAAAAGGTGGGTTTTGGTTTTATAGGTACTGTTATTATTGTTGGAAATCAGAGGGATAGAGCCTTTAGTAGAAGGAAGTCTTCTTCCTTTAATAATGAGGTTGCTCTTGTCGATGATGTTAAGTGGAGATTCCTGCTCTATTTAAAGAAGTAAGCAAGATTATAGATTTTTTACGATTATAAAAAATATATAAATTATTAAGGGGTACTTTTAAACACCGCGGCAACATTTTTGGACCAAGTTCAGTCCATAATGCTAGACTATGTTTGATCAGACTGTCGCTATTTTTGACTATTTGTATTTTTGTTACCTACTGTTATCGTTTTTTTCTCCTTCTTATATTTAACAGCTGGGCTCTTGTGCGTGGAGTACTTCCCATATCTCTCTTTCTTTTTTATAGAACCAAAAATATGATTATATCCAAATAACATAATCAAAAGCATGTGCTGGAATTTTACAAAGAACCAAAAACTGCAGGTACAAGAAGTAACCAACAGAACACGTGAAAAGTGCCGTTTCCACGAATCGTTTCAATGAAAACTATATAATGACTCAGATAATGGTGAAAGAGTAATTACTCACAAAACTAATAGAAATGCGGTCTACAGTAATGGATTAACATGAGTGAGTCTTGCCACTGAGGATATTAGTTAATTAGTTAAAGCCTACATAATTATATGATATTGTAGTGATAAATTGATAATAGTATTCTGATAGTGTAGTGTAGTGATATTACAAATTCGTTTGACAATTCCGTAGACAGATTCTAGGGCCGCAGAGAATTGATATAAAAATAGTTAGGAAATCATAATGTTAACTAGTGGGGGATAGAGGCGTATAGTTATAGTCATCATAAGTAATCTTAACGCTTAGAATAATCGTTGAAATTATTTCAAGGGAATTAAAAATAATGACAGCCATTATACCCGTATAAACATCGTATTCTCTTTAATTATACCCATTTAGCTTCGTTGCCTCTGACCGGATGGTAGTAGTTTGCGGTTCTAAAAGTAGTATTTCGCCTTTTTTCGGTGTGGGGTAAACGACTTTGCACTAGCTGCGTAGTTTAGATAAAAGTTTACGATGTGAGATACAAAGAACAATAACTGTTTAATGCGTTGCTTAATTATATACTATTTAGGTATAATATATGTGGCTAACAGTGGCTACTCGTTGTTAAGAATTAGGAATTGTTAAATAAATATTATTTATATTATAATCCTAGGATCAATCTGTGATGCGTTGATCGTCATCCAAAACATCACGTTAGTCCGAAGAAATGAAAATTTCAGGTTTTTTTTAAATTTGTATGTATACTATCACGTCTTTATCCCTAATGGGGCAGACAGAGCATTTTGGGTCTTGCGGTTCTATGCAGAGCCCAGGGCCGCAAGACCCAAAAGCCACTTTTAGCATCATGGTGGGCGAGAAGATGAAAAAGCAATCAATACAGTGATGGGTTGCTAGCCGCATCGCCTGTTAACATGATTTTTGCCCATTCCCTCGATCGGCTTTTACGATCTGCGTTGGAAGAAATGCAGCTGGTACATTCTAAGTTTTTTTTTATTCCTCCCAGACCAGCATAGGAGATATTTTAATTTACCTTTTTTTTACGCGAACTATCGCGGGCGTAGTACCTATATTACTTTACTATCGCTCGTCTGTCTTAGAGCCCATTTACGTGCTCGTATTTTTAACCCCCGATGAAACAGAGGGGTGTTATAAGTTTGACCCCAATGTCTGTCCGTTTGTCTGTTTGTGGCATCGAAGCTTTCGAACGAATGGACCGATTTTGATCCAGTTTTTTTTACGTGCAAGCAAGTTTTATTGCGATGGTTCTTAGCTATGTTTGATCGAAATTAGTTCAGCGGTTCAAAAGTTATGAGGGGTGATCCCTTAATTTGCCTGGCAAATAAACTTGTGGAATAATAATCGCAAGGTCTAAGTACAAGTATTTTAAAAATTTAAAAATACTGACATTGCCATGCATATACATTTTAGAAACTAGTAAATTTATGAGAAAATATCCCCAATATTACACGAAAAAAGACGATTTACCGCGACGCTATCCCACAAGGAAGAAGAATATGTTAGCGAGGCCGAATAACACTCGTAATTTAGAAATATTTAATTCTGGGCCGCTTGCAATGACAATTAAAGTCTATAATGCCCTCCCAGACCTGCTTAGAGCAGAGGAGAAGAATTCGATTTTTATTAAAAGATTAAAAGCCCTGCTTATAGATAAAAATTATTATACATTGGACGAGTTTTTTAATGATAAAGATTTGACAAAATATACAATAAATGATAATGACGAATAACATAATCTGCATTGACATTTAATATAATTGACATTTAAATTAAAACAACATTTGGACGTTATTAAATATTATAGTATAGTATCGACACATTAAATAAAATAAAAAATATGACCAAAATTAAATTAAATTTTAAGACATCAATAAAAAGAAATTACATTTTTATTCATAATAATTTTAACATTGAATTTGATATGTACTAAGAAATAATCCGCATGCCGTTCCGTTATTTTCTGTTGCAATGCCCTAACAGGGTTCATGTTGTACCTACTAACCTAAGAAGTGACTGTGTAGTGTAATCTAATATATGTATAATGTGAAAAGCAATAAATAAATTGAAATTGAAATTGACAAAATATTTTTATAATATTTTAAAGCAGGTTTAGTCGAATAGTAACGAAAAAGGGGGGTATCAGGTAGTATCAACCCGAAATGGAGTAAACGTGTCCCCTTTATGTTACACGTTGTAGATTAGATAAATGGCTGTACGTATAAATATGGATATGGATTAAATAGAAGTAATAAAGCTACTGTTTGTGTGTAATTAAGCTGTCTGTACATACAGCCAATACGTATTAGGAAGGATTATCTCCTGTTTGCACAAGGGCATATTATTGGAGACAACAAAGAAGGAAAGCTCAATCGGTAATTCCCGGAAAATGAACAACCTTGTCCTGTTACATGGATACAGCCTTCTGTGAGCTAAGAAATTAATTTCACATGAGGATAAAACAAATTGCTGAAGTGGCAAATTATTGTAAACATGTTATACCTACCTATATTAACTCTACCACTTGTATTACCTCTAATTACATTAAAATTAACGAGAGATAGATTAATTTTTAACCCTCGTAATAAAACGAGGAGTTTTATAAGTTTGACGCCAATATCTGTCTGTGTGTCTGTGGCACAGTATCCCTGGAAAGGATGGACTGATTTCAATTTTTTTAACGTGAAAGCAAGTTTTATGGAAGTCAAAAGTTAAGGCTTGGCTCTACGTTTTTATTTTTCAAAATCTGTCAAAATTGATTCAAAAGTTGTCCGTTCTTTTCCGCTAGGTTTGTAGTAATGTCTAAACGCAATGCAGATAGAGTTAAAAATATATAGAGGTTACAGTACCTATGGAAGACATGACGTAATGAAATAAATCTAATATGTTTACATTTTTGTAATATATTATGTTTTTGTAAAGAATTGAATAAGGTCATGTCCGAACAAGGACTTAATGCTGATGCTTTGTCTACCGGTCAGCCTTTAGAAAAAACAAAAATAGTTTATTTAAATTTTAAAATATACACAGTGATTTTTCATTGTTTTTGAAGCTAAGGGCCACTTTATAAGGGTCGTTAGTAAAACTAATTAGTTAATCGAAATAAAAATTCAAAAATCAAGTAAAATCGTGAGATCAATAAGTAGTACCACCAGGCACCGCCTCCGGCTGGCCGGAGATCATCGAGGTCATGCGGTAGTTTTTGATCGGGCGTAAATACGTGGTCTCGATTTTTTTATCTTATGTCATACACTTAAGTATATGGATAGAGGAATTTATTTACAATAGATTTTTTTCCAAAACCAATGAAAAGTCAGCATGTATGTACTAAATTACTAAGGGGTAAATAAGTAACTATATAAAAAGAGCTGCATTATTCAATTATTTATATTAAAGTAAGTAATATTTTTAAAATTGCAAAATAGTTGTACGTTATGATATAAGTTTTGTGTGTGATGATTTTCCAGCCCGAGCCGAAAGCGAGGGCGTAATAGAGCTGAAAGTGTTTTAACTAATATACACACGTATATCGCACGACGTTTTTCAATACACTTATATCTAAACTGATTTTTATATTAAGGCTGCTACCAGCGCTAGCGACCTTGAAAATACAGAACAAATAATTTATCTTTCTATAAGTGAGATTATCAGAAATCCTCGCACAACTTTTAAGCTAGTATCCTTAAGGGTCCCCCGACCCTAGACCAAAATACAACTTTCCATACAAACGTAGTCTACGTTTTATTTCAAAACGACATGTCCGATTTGGGCAAAATTTTGTAATTTCAAAGATATTGCAATTATCTAGGTTTATATTTAGTTTCAGTAAAAATATGAACTTGAAATAGAACATAGTGTTTTATATCATTTTTGACCATTAGTATGGGAAACTTCTAAATCGTTATATTTTCTTTTCAGTTCATAATTTTAGTATAGGAAACCAGTTATAACCCTAGATAATTGCAATTTCTTTACAATTACCAATTTTTACCGGAATCTGACATGTGGTTTCAAAATTAAACGTGTACTACGTTTGTATGGAGAAGTCTAAGGTCGCCGGACTCTTTAAGTTTCATTAGAACCTCGAAAGTCATTGAAATATTATCAGCTTTAGCAACCTTTACAAAA
This sequence comes from Acrobasis consociella, assembly GCA_963555685.1. NCBI lineage: Eukaryota > Metazoa > Arthropoda > Insecta > Lepidoptera > Pyralidae > Acrobasis > Acrobasis consociella. The sequence goes on from OY743114.1 coordinate 6,168,330, forward strand.
AGTGTCAAAAGTGGCCGTTTTTAGTAATTTTTAATATGTTTATAACGCAAGCGTGTTTTATGACCTACTTTATATATCTGAAACCGATGAAATTAGAGACACTTTACGAAAAAGTGTGTTGAAAAAATAATTAGATAATATACAGCATGGAAGGGACATACCCGTAATAAATCGAACCACAGGTCTTCTAGATCACTTTATTATAATTATAAAATAACAGTAAAAAAGAACCGAATTTGACATTCTTATACAAATTTTCAATGCCAATTTTTTTAAATTCGTTAACCCTTATTAGGTTTGATAGTTTTATTTTAACTTTAATTAAATACAAATATTCTAAAAACGGATTCTTAAATAAAAAATGGTGTTAACAAGCTCAAAATATTTTGAAAGACCTATTTAACGATACCCGTTTTTTTTTCGACTAACCCATCGTGTACGATGGGTTAGTCGAAAAAAAAAAACTTTCATGGAAGCTACAATATTATAGTACCTGGGTGACCGAGCTTGGCTCGGTTTCATCTCAAACATTAACTATATTTTTTAAAACTTGTCTAAAAACAGTACGAAATAAAAAAGTATATATAAACTTGAACATAAAAATAAAACAAAAGTAAATTACCGAGTGGGATTCGAACCCGTAACACTCTTTCTAGCAGTCAGTATCCTTAACCGCTGAGCTAAGCGGATGGCAGCCGGCGCGACGAAATTAGCGACCATATTCTGCGTAGAAAGAAACTCGAAAACACGCGTTTTCCCAAACATAAGACTAATCTAGATCGGTTGTTTGTGACCCCCAAAAACCCCCATATACTAATTTTCAGCGAAATCGTTAGAGCCGTTTTCGAGATCATAGAAATTTATAAATAAATACATATACAAGAATTGCTCGTATAAAGGTATAAGATTTTCCCTATTTTACTTCACTGTTTTTTGGCATGATTAATATACCCATGCCAAATTATAGCTTTTTTAGTACTTATAGTCTCTAAATAAAACGTCGGATGACAGACAAACAGACAGACATGATGAAACTGTAAGGGTTCCTTGTTTAAAACGGAACCCTCAAAACTGTCGATAGTTTTACTTGTCATCGATATTATTGTAAACTATCAGTAATCAATATTATCAATAGTCCTATCGATATTGTTATGGTTTTTTAAGGCCACAAATATAGTATATAGACTAACGATATTTTATACTTATTTATCGATATTTTATATCAATTTTAACAAATGTACTAGCTCTTTAGGCGTTGCGCAAGCTGCAAGCAGCCCGCGGTTTTTCGTGCAGCTGTTGAGGTAGGCTAAGATATTTTTCCAGTTCATAAAATGGATAAAAGCTCCAGTTACTTAAGAAAACAAGAAAAATGTGTAGGCGGCCATTTTGGATCCAAAATCTGAATCCAGTTTCGAGTTCCGCAGGGTGCTTTACCCCCTCATGCAAAAATCAGACTTCTACAAAGTCCCAGTGAGACGTTACTAACGAAAAAAGTTTAATTTTCTAAAACCCAGACGCCATCCTGGATTCCAAAAAAATGCTTTCGGCGGCCATCTTGGTTTGCAAAAAAAAGAACGACGAAGCACGTGATGGGAGTGGCTCGGCCTGCGGCCTCGTAGGTGACCTCTGCCTTAGGCCTCAAGCTTCACTTGGTTGCTTGTTTAGAGGGATAAGCAGAAAGCCCCCCCCCCTCTCTTCTCCCACACCAAGCAAGTGAGCTTCCCTCCTTACGGCTATCAGCACGGCGCAGGTCAAACAACCATATCAATCAGTCAGTCAGTCAGTCAGTCAGTGGTACAGTATGTACGTGTATATTTCTCGAAATCTAAAAGTAAATAAATCCGAAGAGTATCTATAGATAAGTTTCTTTGGCTATTATAAAATTTATTTATTGCCGCAAAACTGGTACATAATTAAATAAAACTAAAATATTATAAATCGATATTGTATGTACGGTACTTGTATGAAAAAAAATCTATGCCGACCATGTCTGTCACGTAATCAATCTATGCCACGCTATACTTTGACACTTCCTTTGACATTATGACAAGTGACACAGTGTAAGAAAGTTACTCGCACGTTTGTTTACAGACTGTTCGACCCATATATATTCGTGATATTATTTTACACTGTGACAATAATTTTACGAAATTAAATGTCATTTTTTTTGTGAAGAGCGACGCGTCCTTGCTCCGCGAGGCCCATCGGCCATCTGACAATTTGATGTATAACTGTCAAAAATCTGTGCAACAAGAACAGTTTATTTAAATACACTCGCGAAAAAGCGAGACGGCAATTACAATAATTTTCAGGAAGGTAAAAGGGCTTATATGACTGAAATCTAAAGCCACGCAAAACTGATAAATTATAGAAAAATAGCTCTAAAATTAAAACTAAAGCCAGAAAAAAAAATTTGAACCACAATTTTTAAGATTACATAACTACTGATCTGCATAAAAAGTTTCAAAGCTGAAGTCCCTCTCGTTTGTGAGAAATTAGACCATATATGTTTTGGTAGAGGTGTTTTTGACGAGCAAGTTTGTGTTACAAAAATTAACTAATCATGTATCCACAACCACAATTATGCTAGAAAAGCGTTCTAGTATGCTATTAGCAAGTATCAGTTCTAAATTTCTGATATTCGCTGAGAAATAAGAAATAGAAAATGCCCATTTTCACGGTGCGTCCCCTTAAGGCCATACCCAAATTTTCCGGGGTCCAGTGGCGCCGCCATTTAAAATAAATCATTTAAAAGGAAACGGAGATATCATTTAAAATTGTGTCTTGGTCAAGTTCTAGATACCCATTCAAAGTATTTTTTAAACTACTTTTTGTAGTTTAAAGTGAGAACGTGAAGCTTTTCTACGCACATTTGCGAAAAACGGCCACTTTTAGCTAATGTGCGTAGAAAAGCTTCGCACTTTAAATTATAAACAGTAGTTCATAAAATAGTTTTAAAGGTTATCTAGGGCTTGACCAAGACACAATTTTGAATGATATCTCCGTTTCCTTTTAAATGATTTATTTCAAATGGCGGCGCCACTGGACCCCGGAAAATTTGGGTATGGCCTTAAAGAAGGTGAACGTTTGAAAGACGGGATTTTTAAATTTGCTTGGAAAATAAACTTGTAAAGCATGTAAAATATAGCGTTGAGTATAGGAAGCAATGTCTTCGTGCACACGTTTTGGTGATACTATTCATTGCTTGTTTTTTCGTATATGTTTGTGGCCAACATTGGTGTCAGGTTTTTCAAGCTACCAAAAGGCAACTTGACGCCATACAATAGTGACAACCGGGACCAACGGCTTTACGTGCTTTTCGAAACACGAGAGCTCGAGAAAATTTTATGCCAATTTCGGTCGGTCACCTATCCAAGTGCAGACCGCGCCCGGGTTTGCTTAACTTGCGTAAGCGCTAGCAAGGTGTACTTCCACTGGGTTAACGAGCTTTCTCCATGTTCATCGCAATATTACCACTCCTGCACTCAAAGCGAACAATAAACTAATCAGCAGGGATGAATAAATTAAGTTATGCATTAAGGGCTCAGGTACATTAGTATTAATTCTGTGACGCAGGTGTCTCTAATGGACAGGCGAGATAAAATTATTGACTTGATATACTTATCCTAACGGCTTATGTTTTAATGTACGTTTACTTTGATAGACTGAAATGGTGTAATTTTATATTTTAGGGTTTTCAGAAACAAAATTTGTAATAGAAATTAATCAATTAGCTGACTAAATATAGTTTAAATCATAACGATAGTTTTAAAGTGAGGACGTGAACCTTTTCTACCCACATTAGCGATAAAAGGTCACTTTTGGCTTATGTGCTAAAAAAAAATTTCACGTTCTCACTTTAAAACTGTAAACAGTAATTCATAAAATAGTTTTAAGGATTCATCATCATCATCATTTCAGCCGCATAACATCATTTTAAAGGATTATCTAGGGCATACTGAAGACAAAATTTTAATTATATCTCCGTTCCGGTTCAAGTAATTTATTTCAAATGGGGGCAGCACTGTACCTCAAAAAATTCATGTATTTTAGGGAATCATTATTAAAGGGAATTTTGCTATGTATAATCCTGACGTTTCTAACCTGCCTATCATGTGCACTTGCACAGGTATTGAAACCGCAGCGACCACAGCCTTCAATGACGCACGTGTTTCGGCCGTGTGTTTGTGTGATCGCGACAGGATAGAAAATTATACAGCGAACCTTGAAGCCTTGCTGCTTCGGTCATAAAGGGCTTTTAGCTTTTGTTTACTCATCATCAGGTCTTTTTAGTCTCCACTACAGGAGCAAGACCCTCTCTGTACTACTAGAGCTATATTTGGTCCGAGCAGCCAGAGGATTTGGCCTACATTCTCCTCGACCGTGTTTCTGTGTGATCGCGACAGGATAGACAATTATCCAGCGAACGCTGGAGGCTTGCTGTTTCGGTCATAAAGGGCTTTTAGCTTTTGTTTACACTGATCATCAGTTCTTTTTAGTCTCCATTGCAGGAGCAAGACCCTCTCTGTACTACTAGAGCTATATTTGGTCCGAGCAGCCAGAGGATTTGGCCTACATTCTCCTCGGCCATGTGTCTGTGTGATCGCGACAGGATAGAAAATTATCCAGCGAACGTTGGAGCCTTGCTGCTTCGGTCATAAAGGGCTTTTAGCTATTGTTTACTCATCATCAGGTCTTTTTAGTCTCCACTACAGGAGCAAGACCCTCTCTGTACTACTACTAAAGCCGTATTTGGTCTGAGCAGCCAGAGAATTTTGCCTACATTCTCCACGCTGACCAGACGGATTGGAGAGGTCTTATTGATGTTTAGGAGCTTTGTGTAGCGTAGTTTCTAACTCGCCTTCTACGACATCCACGGGAAGACTAGGAGTGGCCCTATTCTATACTGTTCGCTCTGAACTGTAAACTCGCAACTTCTGCAACTCATCTCGGCAACTACTGATTTTATTTGTTGTATTAGAATTTATTTGTTGTCATATTTTTGGGGATTACGCGAATAACTTTAATAGTTTTACCACTAGGCATCGACCCACTACAAATATAGAATTCTGTAATTAGGTATTATTTGTAAAAAAAAACAACATGTTCCTGTAAAATTTACTGCTACTCAAAGTTATTTACTGCCGATACGACCGCGATTACAATACAATACATCGTCGGGTGTTGCGTTGTTATTAGCAACAATAGCATCAGGCTATATCGCGCGAAATGTCACGTCAATCGGCGCATGCACAGTCAATGAACCTGCTTAGAACAATACACACGCGCGGGTCAACAGCTTCCTCTTCCGGCTATTTCCGCGCTCAGTGTTTATCTTTTTACGATCGTTTAATACTGACTATATGTTAGTATTATTTGTACGTAGAATGTTTTTTCTATGTTGTATTAAATTTATGCTCATTTTACTCTCTTTTGTTTCAGGAACTGTTAATAAAACGAAGAATCGTCGATCCATCGAATCACCACAATCCAAGACTGAAAACTCACTGCCGTCTTCCAGAGTATCCCCTAAAAGCACATTTAATTTATCATTTGGTATTAAGTCAACCCTACTTAAGTCTTCACCTCCGAACGCCGCCCCTTTGAAGTCTAATGAAAGACGCCGAAGCTCCGAAACTGGCACCAAACCTAGTTGCATACCGCTGTCTAAAAAGACTCCGGATAAACCCAGTCGCACATCTGCATCCTCCAATAAATATGACTCTGTAAAGGAAACGAAATCGAAACTGGAATCACCTAGGGGTAGATCTGTTCGCAAAAGTCCAGAGAAAGCTAAGAGTGACACTGAAAGTAGTCGTAACGATAGAAGACATCGAGCTCAAAAGGATAGTGAAAGTCTTAGTGAAAAATATCATAATTCAAAGAAAAGACTGACTAGTTTAGAAAATAATTCTCCAAGAGACAGGAATAATACTAATGAAAAATCATCGAAAGTACTGAAAGATAATTCACAAGCCAGTCATAAAACTGAAAGTAAATCTGAATTACAAGAAACAAAAGACTCCGAAAAGATGCTGTCGACACTACATGAAACTGTTAGACCTCATACCAACAACTCTAGACTTTCCCAGGAGATGGACAGTTTAGCTGCATTGACTAAACAGACTTTAGATAGGGTTAACAAATTGTCAAATAACTTAACTAGTAATAAGTTACATTTAGACACATCTGAGCCAAATTTCGATTCTTTGTTTGCCTCAAAATCAGAACAAAACAATCATTCATTTAATCATGGTCTGACAAATGAAAGACCACTTCAAAATAGAGGAGTCTCCGAGAGGTTACAGGATATAGACAGGGCAGCTCAGAGGCTAATCGATTTTGAAAAGCAAAGTGCAATGTTTTCTGATCTCAATAATGATACGTCTAGTCAAAATCGCCGTCTCGATACTTCGTCGACGTCCTGTAGTCATACCCCTGTATCTATCCTGAAGAGAAAATCTATTCATGACGATAGTATAATGTCATCATCTAATCATGCCATCGCCTCTCCTCCGGTAACATTCTCGCCAAGCGTAATCGAACCACGTAGTTGCCGCTCTGAAAACCGACAACGCCAAGGTATACTGAAAAAACGACGTAGTTTAGACGAGTCACAAGTCGCTAGGAGAAGGTCTTGTAGCCCAGAGGTATCATTCGCTGATGATGGTTCCGTAGATTTGAATAAACCAATTTTGAAAAATAGGAGATCTTCCTTAGAAGATGTTGTAAGGAACAGATCGCCTGATGGTCAAATCCAAGGTATATTGAAGCGAAAAATGAGCAGGGAGGAAGAAAATGTCCAAGAAGATATTTCCAGTAGCTCTCCTGAACCACATGGGATATTGAAACGAAAGTCGAATTCTAGTTCAAGTAGCAGTACAACATCTTCTCATGTGTCAATTGCTCAAGCTGTACTACTAGCAGCCGCTGGCGGCGCAGAAATAATAGATGATGATAAAGAAATAGTAAGACCAATATTGAAGAAAAAAAGCTTTTCCGAAGAAAGACCATGTCCTGATATTGTACTATCTGATACACCTAAACCAATATTAAAGAAAAAGTCTACTGAACATGATGAATATGATTTCGACCTTCCTAAGAAACCAATTCTAAAATCGTCTAAAAAATTGTCCAGCGATGAAGGAAATGCTTCTAGTTTCGATTTGAGCGAAGACGACAGAAGCTCCCGAAGACCTTCACTCCTCAGGTCACGGACATCTGACCACTCTGGATCGGAATGCGATGCGACTGTTAAGCCTATTTTAAAGCAAAGAGGTTCAAGTCTCACTAGGGAACGTAGCCAATCGCCGCGCCCACGACTCTCATTTTGCGCGGACAACGATACGAACATTAGTGTGACGAATTTCAGTTGCGACGCGAACGACTTGTCGGCGGCTGGACCGCGGCGAGTGCTGAATCTCGCGTCCAACCCGGAAGAAAGTTACCCAAGTGCAGTCCTCCGCAGGAGGAATCTCCGACCGAAAACAAACCCTCGATCCAAAAGTTTAGCGTGTGATGTGAATGACGAATTGCTTTCTATACTAAATACGAGAAGATTGAAAGTGGAAGAAAATTGTGAAAACGGACATTGTGAACCGTGGGAGCTGAAAAGTCCCCTGGAAACTGGCGACGACGAAAAACCCAAGTCGTTTCCGTCTATTGCTGCACGGATAAAGAGCATGGAACAAGCTCTTACGGAAGTGAAACCTAAAGAGCAACCCTCAACGTCCAGATACAAGAGCCGCGATAAGGAGCGCTTCAAAACTCAACCCATCACGATCGATGAAATGCGGTCAGCTACTACATCCTCAAGGTAAGCAGCAATTGTTTTTAAGTCTATAAAATATAGAACTTATGTTTTCAACTGTTTTAGAAGTGTCGTAAAGCAATATCTCTGATTTATTCGTAAAATTATTCGGCTCCTAAAGAATAATGGACATGAAAACAGGTCATAATAAGGAAGTTTAAGTTGTTTTGCTAGAAACTCTTTATTCTCGCTAGGGCAGCGTCCTGAAATATGGCTTTTCGCGTGCAAAGGTGATTGTGCTCTGCATCGGCCGGTGAGTTAGAGTCGAATATTGGCTCGCCGCCATTATTTTGATGGGCGGGCGTGCGGCGTGGGCAGCAAACGAATGTTTTGTTACGAACTCTGTACATTTTTACTGTCTAGATGTGATGTTTACTCATTAGCCTCTATTTAGCAGTTTACGAGAGCACATGTATCAGTGATTTTTTATTCTGTTTCTATGAATAGCGTCAGAAATTCTGTGGTCTGTCTGGTTAACCGAACTAATGCATTTTTTTGGAAACAGTAATCTGATTAATATGAAACACAGAGCTCTATTAGGCACAGATTTATATTAAATTAACCATTGCGTAGTAGGTTGTTTTTCAGCTAAACATTTTAGTGACTCAAAGCATTTCTTCGAATTTCATTAAAATTAAAATTCAATCGGCGTTTGTGTGCTAAGCCGTTCTACTAATTCCAGATTATGCCTATATAATAGAACCTTCAGACGTTTTTTTCATAATTAGCAACGCATACTCAAACAAGTCTGTTGTTAATTTTGGTGTTTTTTCGTGCGTCTGACATCATGCGATTCAGTTTACTGTCTGACTTGCGTTAGTTCATTCTAGACGAAGTCAACTTGTCTTTTGTGTTTATTGGTTTTAGTACAAACAATGCAAATAAGGTGCGATGTACCGTCCCATTATGGATGATCCATTTTTAGAGTAAGTAATCCGTTAGTTCACCTATTAGTTAGATCTAGGTTAGCGTACCGCTCGCTTTTCATTGCAATTTAGGTCACGTATGCAGAAGTGCTTTTAGGCTTATAAATATTGCAGAAGTCAAGCGAACGTATTATATAGGTAGCATTTGTGTTCAAATCGTTCCGAATTTTCAATTGATATATTGATGTTTTTGTGTTTAGTAAAAATAGCTGTGTATTGCCTCTTTATTTTTAAATATCCAATACAAACTTGTTTGTAACTTTTATCACACGTAAAGTAGAATAATACTTTGTCGGTTTATTTTATTATGCTTTGTATGAGTAGTAGAAAGAAACGTACTGTAGAGTGGTATTATAATTTTTACTCGTATAATGCAGTTGAGATAATAAATGTACAGCTGCGCTTGCAAGCAGTTGCTCGTATTCTAATTTCATTTGCTGAGGAAAACATTAAGATTAAAAAAATATGTTTTTCCAAGTTAATGTAATTTTTACGTGAATTGATTATCTGAGGACAAAATATATGTGTAATTGTTTGATTGGTTCTTATTTCATTTGCAAAGGAAAACATTATGATTGAAAAAATATGTTTTTCCAAGTTAATGTAATTTTTACGTGAATTGATTATCTGAGGACAAAATATATGTGTAATTGTTTGATTGGTTCTTATTTCATTTGCAAAGGAAAACATTATGATTGAAAAAATATGTTTTTCCAAGTTAATGTAATTTCTCCATAAATTATTCTCTGAGGACAAAATGTATGTGTATTGGTTGATAACTTACCAATCAGAAAAGCAATTTCGGTCCCAAATTGTTTATTGTTTATTGCGCGGCTTCATTGACCTTGACTTTGATAATTGATCGTAGAATGCCGTGATAAAATGTGACCTTACCTAGGCTGTCGCGGTGACCGGAACCCTAACTTTCACGGCCGTTCTAAACTACGCTGAAATGGAATACTGAAATGAGCTTACAGATTGTAAACCTACCTTCGTATTTATAAAAGTAAACAAACGTTTGCTAAATTTATATTTGTTAAAATATGTTTTGTCTCGTTTTTCCACTGTCAATTATTGAAACGAAAATTGGTTAACAAACCTTTGTTAATTTCTATGAATGTGACGGCTAGACTTTAGTATTATAGTCAAAGTGCATGTTAAAGTACTTATAGTCTATGATAAATCAATCTATTGGCGCATTGATTAAGCTAACAAGATATTTTTTGAAAACTATAAACCGACTTCGTAACGACAAACTCCACAAGCGATTTTGATTAAATTTGTATGCGAGCACAACCCAAGATGTCATTTCAAACAAAAAAAATAATTATAAATGCTTGATCAAGATTCAAGAATTTTCTTAACTATGATTTTAGGTTTTATATATAAATATGTACGTACCATGTGAAATGCCTATTCTAATTAGTGGGATATTAATGTCTATGGATGAAAAATTGATGACAAATATTAATAATAATTGGCCAAGTGCGTGCCGGGCCACGCGCTGTGTAGGATTCCGTAATTACTAATGCCAACTTTGAGTTCATGCCACTAAAAACGTCTAAAAACTTGCAAATAATTGCAAGTAAATGTTATTTCATTGTAACATCAACTTTAATAAAAAAGGATAGAAAATTATAAAAAACCTAATTATATTTCACACCAAGGATCCTTATCATATACTTGAGTCTTGGTCTACCCCTGTGGGAAAAAGGCTTGATGATATGTATGTATAATGGGCTCGTATTCTCGTATACATTTACTGTTGACCGTCACCTCTTGACCCCGCGGTTGAATGCCAGTATGGATCGCAGAGGATGCCGCGGACACAAGGATCCATCAGGTTTTGAAAGCTGATGACGGTGATATCATCCAGTTAGTTTTACAAGGCTTTTTCCCGTTTGAAGCTTTCGGACTAAAAATGTCACTGCTTAAGAGAACAGGGCTGTGGATGAAAAAAATGTTTTGGCTCATTAGATAGAAGTACCTGGGTGACCGAGCTTTGCTCGGTCGGTTACATCTCAAACATTAACTACATTTTTTAAAACTTGTCTAAAAACAGTACAAAATAAAAAATTATATATAAACTTGAACATAAAAAAAAACAAAAGTAAGTCACCGAGTGGGTTTCGAACCCGTAACACTCTTTCTAGCGGTCAGCATCCTTAACCGCTGAGCAAAGCGGATGGCGGCCAGCGCGACAAAATGAGCGACCATATTCTGCGTGGTATAGAAATACAAATGAAAACTCGAAAACGCGCGTTTTCTCAAACATAAGACTTATCTAGATCGATTTTTTACCCTCAAAAACCCCCATATACCAATTTTCTGCGAAATCGTTAGAGCCGTTTTCGTGATTACAGAAATTTATAAATACTTATATAAATAAATAAATATACAAGAATTGCTCGTTTAAAGGTATAAGATATTAAAAAGTATGGTATACGTATTTTTTATTTTTTCTGGTTATCAAATAATGACGAAGATACGGCGCATTTTGATTTCGCGTGTCGTCACGATTAGCTGCGATTATAATCAAAGGTGACGTAATTCACCCCCAACTTCGAACCGTAAATTTTGACTACTTTGCATTACTTTGCTTGAACGAAAAGATATGGGTCCGTTATTTTTGGATTATCTTGTTGACAGACTAAATAAGATAATATTTTTTATATCCAGTCCATTTATGTATTTGTCGGTCATTTTGGAAATCTTTGGGAGAGGATTATGTCCAGCAGTGAACGTTATGCGGCTGAAATGATGATACTTAGTTCACATCCCTGTTATAACTAAACATCAAAATTATGACTGTGACAGTATGTAAGAAGTTTTAAACTTCTACGATCTATCACTGCATAACAACGGCCTTCCTTTCTTCCTTCCAATTTTCTCGAGACTCATCCCTATACAATTATGTAAATCTGAGATATATTTGATGAAATCTTAAAATAGAACAGCAAAAATAGAATCCTGAATCATAAATGACTTAAACGTAACGAAGATAATTCGATTTATCTCCTGATCACTGAACCACACGTTCTTTTTGCGTTCATGCGATCTGTCTGTCTGTATGTAAATTCGCTATTGAGTCTATCCGATTTTCCATCTGACTGTTCTCAAATTCAAATCATTGATCACGCTCGGTGCACTCATACACCTATCAGGTTAATATACATTTTATTCTTCACTGAAGATCAGTATTGACTATTTCAATTTGCTTAGAAATTGGACTGTTTCGTTTTACTCAAAATGTTCCCGCGCTGATTCTGATATAGCATTTAATGAAGCAAGAGTTTGGTCTTTACTTTTGCCTAATATTTAAGGTTATTTTTGGTTTATTTATAAAGTAAATTTTACCTTTTCATAATTAAAGCAAATATTATTATATTCACCCTGGTAAACATTAATACTCGTTATGTACAATTTGTTCGGTTATTTAGATCTTTTGTCTGTTTGTGAAGCGTTAATCTCGTTGACCCACTTTGTCAATCCGACTGGTTAAATCAACAGGGTTGGGACTCATCTGTCCGCACGGAACAGCCCTTTGCTATGCTGCTATCCTATTCTGACGCTTAAGGCCATACCCAAATTTTCCGGGGTCCAGTGGCGCCGCCATTTAAAATAAATCATTTAAAAGGAAACGGAGATATCATTTAAAATTGTGTCTTGGTCAAGTTCTAGATACCCATTCAAAGTATTTTTTAAACTACTTTTTGTAGTTTAAAGTGAGAACGTGTAGCTTTTCTACGCACATTTGCGAAAAACGGCCACTTTTAGCTAATGTGCGTAGAAAAGCTTCACGTTCGCACTTTAAATTATAAACAGTAGTTCATAAAATAGTTTTAAGGATTATCTAGGGCTTGACCAAGACACAATTTTGAATGATATCTCCGTTTCCTTTTAAATGATTTATTTTAAATGGCGGCGCCACTGGACCCCGGAAAATTTGGGTATGGCCTTAAAACGGTCATTTGCTAGAGAGGGAAAGATCAACGGAACGACACGGAATCGGCCATATTGATGCGTTCCGTCGCTCTCTTTCGCTCTAGCAAATAAAGAGTTAAACCTGATGGGCGAAAATTGTGATGTGACTAGGAATCGATCACTTGCATTTTTTTTGCTTGCCTACTTCTACCTGCTCACATCATTAGCGAAAAAGTGACCTATGAGTCTTGCGGCCCTAGGCTGTATCTACCATTTTGAGGATAAAGACGTAATATTATGACGTAGTAAAATAATACAATACAATGAATTCCTGGTTTCTAAATGGGACATAGATATTTACCATTTCATTTACACGAATTCCGGTGGCAAATAATTATTCACATAACCAAATAACCTAATTGTAATATTTTTTTTGTGCTTTGTAATCTTTTCCTTACCTACATTTGCCAGTTTCTTTTTTAATATTGTAATTGTATTAAAAAAAAGTGTCAAACTGATTTGAATAATATTTAGACTTTTTAGGGTAGGTATATGTAAAGTAAATAATCTAGATCAGCGCTAAAAACTTTTTGTTGTTACCTATCTGTTTTGTGCGCTAATAAATAAATGAAATGAAGTAAATATAGTAAGAAGGCGACTTAAGGAATACCAGCTTAAAAATGCTTATAAACATCAATGAGACCTCATCAAACCCTCTGGCCAGCGAGGAGAGTGTAGGCCAAGTCCTCGGCTGCTCTGGCCAAGTATGCCTATGGTAGTACAGAGACGGTCGTGCTTCTGCAGTAGAGACAATAAGACATGATTATGATGAAATATAGTGTAACTTGATACCTTGGTCAAACTATAAAAACGGTTTTATAAACAAATGTTTTGCTAATTTTAGTCCACGTTAGTTCACGTTGCCCTTTCCCTGCGTTTGTTTACGCCCTTTGTCGTTTTTTGTAATATCCATCACTTAACCTATTTATTAGTTTACCGCACCGACCTCAATAAACAATAAACATTACACATGTGTTCGATCTTGATGCGTTTGCGATGTGTTGCTTGACGTTTTGTTTATCTTTTATGTATGTTTGCTCGCGCCTTTTCAAATATTTCCCCAATCATCCGGAAGATTGGGGAAATATTTGAAAAGGCGCGAAAAATATTGGAATATAAGCCCAATCAATCTTGAATGTTTAATTAAGTGCTCAGGCGAAAAGCCTTTTGCGTCGGACATGATAAAAGGTGTTGCCTTTATGTTTCCGTCAACTTTCACGGGTAGTATATTATTATGGTTTAGTAATTAATGGGGTTTTCCAACGTTTTATATTATGTACTCGTATCTTACGTATAACTTACTAGTACTTATATAACTACTTTTTAATTTTTTTAACCAACGACGAAAAAGATGGTTGTTGTTCTCGATCGAATCGTATCTTAATCGCATCGTAGCTCTCGAACGAAAGGACCGATCTCGATGTGATTTTTTTACGTGAAAGCAAGTATTATAGGGTAATAAGCGTAAATAGTGATCCGGGTTCCTAGCCGCATCGCCTATATAAATAAATTGGAAAATGATTAGTATTTTCGTCCGGCCCCTCGATCGGCTTCTACAGAAGCAGCTAGAACATTCCAAGCTTTTTCTTTTCTCCCAGACCAGCATGGAACAATAGGTACTGTTCGCTGTCTTAAGCCAAAATTTGTTCGGGCCATAAGTTCCCGATGAGCGCAGTACAACAGATACCGAAATAGTGCTTGACCCACTAACAGCTGGAGAGAGTATTTCCGTCATGAAGACACCGCCCGATTGGCATTCGACGCGACTTATGCAGCTCATGCTAATCATTGGATCAGTGTAATCTATACATATAAAAAAAAACAGTAAGAAAATGATGTCTATATACATTGAATATATTTAAAAAAAAATGGGGTGATGGAGACATAGAGTGAGAATTTTAAGAAAAAGTCCTGTCTGTTTGTACACGCTAATCTCCGGAAATACCGGATTAATTCAAATGTTTTTTTTTGTTATATAGCTGTTAAGCCTAGGCAACACAGGAAAATAGAACATCTGACGCAGAACCATACCATAGAGTACGGTTTATAATTTTTCAAAACTAAAACGCGACATCACCCCTAACTACACAACCGATTTTGTTAAGATTTCTATGGAATCACCTAGCAAGTATCGAGTTTGGGGATGAAGACAGTTTTTAGCTTTGAAAATTATGATATGATAATTTAATTATTATGATTATATTAGATAATTTTGGCGGCACTTGACCGGATTCAGGTTGTAACAAAAATATTCTCTGACGTTTTTTTCCAATATCAGTTTCTTCTTCAGAAAACACACTAGGTATCCTAGACCAAAGACCCCTTATCAAACTACTTATATCCACTCACCCGAACTAAAGGCCGTACGCTATAATTTTACTAAGTGTGCTTGTGCGTGAAGAAGGGTTAAAGACCCTGCCTCGACCTTTGCCTATATTTGTTATGTCTAGTTGCTAGTACGTTTATATGTCTATAACATGATTGTTAAGAATTTGGATAAGACATTAACTCAATTCCATAAATAAATATATATATAGGGACAAATTACATTGAGCTAGCCCCATCTATAGTCTCTGCCTACCCCCATAAAAAAACAGGCGTAAAAATATATGAGCTATCCCCAAAATAAGTTCGAGACTTGTGTTATGGATTATGGGGTACTAACTCAACGACACTATATTTTATAACAACAATTTCAGTTATTTATAAAAATGGAATAAAAATAATTGTGCTTATTTTCAAGCAAAAATCTAATTCATTGATATAATTTTTTTCTAATAAAAGAGGCAATTATAATAAACTACCTGCACCCCGAGGTGATACCTGCGCCTAAAGTAGCCTATGTGTTAATCGAGGGTGTCAGCTTCCTGCATACCAAATTTTATCAAAATTGGTCCAGCCGTTTGAACAAACATATACACAAGTACAACAAAGTAACAAACATACACATACACAAACTTTCGCCTTTATAATATTAGTGTACGTATGTGTAGTGTATTAGTAGTTAGTGCGATGTGATGTGATGAAATCTGTAATGAATTGAATTTGAGACAGCTAGAGCTCAGGCTTACAATGCATTTTGCTCAGTCCCACGTGATCACGTCGCTAGTTTGGAACATAGATTGCTTGCTAGAACTAGGATTAGATCGTGATTGAGTCTTTAGGGAGTTCGTTTATATTGCTATAGACTGACACAAAGGCTGTTAAAAGATTTATCACTTATCAAGTTCTTATAACGCGTTCTTTTGTATCAAAAGTGAAAATAATAATAATTATAAATCAAAAAAATATTACATCGTGATTTTGTAATGTTAGCTCTCTACCTATTGCTCGTAGACTCATTTTTTGTTCTAATCTTTCCAGCAAGCCCTATTCGTCTTATACACAGACTAACTTTGTTACTAGGTTTAAACCATTATACAACTAAATAAACTTGACATTTTCAGATGACAATGGCATAGTACTAGATATCAACTCAATTTTGTTGGATAATGGTTTAAACATAGTAACAAAGTTAGTCTGCGTTTTATAATAAGACATTATGTACAGTCAGTATCAGAGATACCTGACTCCTCCTGTACTATATCAATAATATTTACATGAAAATGTTTATTCAAAAAGACTTCATTAAAATCTCTCTGAATACACATTTTTATATTAATATTATTTACAGTTTAAGAAAAAAATTAGGATATAGTAGAGGAGGGGTCTGGTATCTCTGATGCTGACTGTACTTATAAAATATTGTGTGATGATAAAATTTCGTTCATTTGTTCATTGTTGCCCACGTCTAATCAGTCCAGCCAACCGGTTATATATCGACTATAATTCTAAATATAACTTGGTAGTTATTTTGATCTGTATTTATGTAACACAATTCTTACAAGAAAGAAATAAAAATTAAACATAGAATATACGAGTATATCATAGATACAACCCTAGTGTAACTGCAAGCCGTTGAATTGACACACAATCGCCTTTCCAGTCACTAGAAATCATTCAAAGTTCATGAAAAGAATTGCAATTTCCGAAATTTATTCGGAACCGCACAGTTATTGAATTCAATTCCTTTGGGTATTGACTTGTCGCATTACGTTTGCGTCAAACAGCCTTTATATTTCACTGCACCAAATGCAATGATTGCACAGCTGTGAGCGATACCGTTATTGCAATAGCAATAACAGTAAAAATATGGCCTATAAAATCATTTATAGTTAACTATCTAATAGAAATCGATATCGATAGCACCAATCTCGGATATTGACATTTATATTTAGATTATATTGCCTTGGTGTCAAACTGCCCTAAAACGATGGATCGGCGACGCCAATCCAATCACTCATGCCATAATTCATCGAAAATTATGAACGCTAGCCGAAACGGCGGCCGTCTCTCTCTTATGTACTGCACCGTTCTACATTGACGCGTTTCTTTTCTCATTTCGCAGTTTGGAGCCGGGCCAACAGAGTTTCCAAGCGTTTGGCCCCGCGGACTGTAGTTTTCCGAGACGCCCCGTCGAGTCCGGTGTTGTTCCCTCGACCAGGGGCCCCTGCGCGGGGGAACCCGAAAGAGACCCCTTTGCAGACCTAGTGAACACTTTGGATTCGCCCCCATTCGGTGTAAATAACTTCTGTGTTAATGCGCCGGTCGTTAACGGTCTTCATCACGACGAAGAAGTCAAGGACGACAGTTACGGCGAGGCCACTTTTCTAGACTTCGAAAACATAAGTCTGAATGCTGAAAGGAAACAGTCTACATTGGACGAGATAGAGCAAGAAGTGAACAAAGTGCGCGTCGCGCTCGATGAGGACTGTCGTGCCTTGGAAGAAGACGAAAGACAGCAAGCAGAAGCAGACAATTGGAGCTTGAATGTGTCCTGCGATAGTGGAGTATACAACCGAGCGTCATCCAGGGACTCAGGCCCTCATTCCGGTAAGTAACTGTCAACCATCGAGAAATTTCCTTGTTTATGATCGCCATAAAATATTTTTACCGATCACGCCAAATGGAAGTGCAAGCAGGACGTGTTTACAGCGCAATCTCAACGGTGTCATAAAGCAAACATGTGCAAGTGATCGGCCGAGAGCTGCATCTTGCCCGTTTGTTTATGTTGCTTGGTAAATTTAGATTTTCTCGTTGCCGCTATTCATATTTGGTCCGTTTAGAAAATAACATCGTTGTAACCTTGCAGATGTCTCTCTACTTATTTAGGTCAATGTAACGCACGTGGTGTTTGACGAATACCTGCTGGTGCATTAGTTACTAAATAATAAATGGTTAAATAATGACGTTAACTGCATCGCAGGGTTGGCATTGAGTGGATTAAGAAAAAACGGCATTGAAACGTCGCCGGTTTGATTTAGTTTCGTCAAGTCTTTCTTGATGGGGCACGGTGGCGAATGACGCGGACGAAGTCTGTTTGCCAACAGTACATTTTGTTGTTTGAATCCCAAAGGCCGGGATGTTTATGGTTGGGATGTTTAATACGGAAGTTTTGATGATTCATTTGAATTTTGTTCTTAGTTCACTAAAGCCAACGTTCAGCTCATACGCACTCAAAAGTTGCCAAAACAATGACATGAGATTTGTGCCAATTTGGATCAAATATAGGAGGTACGATGTAACCAATTGCAGCCAAAGTAAACGGGACTTAATACAAATAGTATTTCCGATACTCGTAGAAGATATAGTTAAAACGTTTAACATAAATTATGAGTTTGCTAGAAATTTTGAAAAAATTGCCTAGGATCTAGTTGAGTCGTATGCTTAAATATTAGTATTAAAGAAGATTCAGTCCACATTCAGCCAGTCATCAAGACTTTTTTAGTCTCCACTGCAGAAGCACAACCTTTTTACGTCTCTGTAACTGCTACCTGAGCTATACTTGGCCAAAGCAGCCAGAGGATAACCTTATAAAGCAAAGAAATTACCAATGATTGAACTGAACTAAAAAACCGATGGCCGATGGGTCAAAAAGGATCTCGAATGGCGGCCACCTACCGGCAAGCGCAACGTAGGACACCCACCTGCTAGATGGTCAGACCACCTGTGCAAGGTTGCAGAAAGGCGCTGGATGCAGGCCGCTTCCGATCAGTCGTTTTGGAAATCCTTGGAGGAGGCCTATGTCCAGCCGTGTACAATCTGTGGCTAATTGATAATAATGAACTAAAAGGGTACAGTTCTTAATTATCAGTTTGAATAATAAAATAACGACCACATTTCTCTTATTCCAGGAGAGGAGTTAGGGTTGATCGAGAGCCAAGAAATCCGCGAGAACCACGCCACTAACAGCAGTAGCAACGAGTGGTCTTCATCTTCCATCGAGAGAGGTCTCATGAACATGGACCGGGAGAGGAAATCCACGGAGACCGAGGCTCTGAGGAGTCCAGAAGACAGGGAGAGCGATGATGAACCGAATGCAGAGACCTTTGCCCTCGGCTTGGTCAAAAGCAACAGTGTAGTGGCCAGAGCGAGCATGTGGCAAGCGCTTCAGCAGCAAGCGAAAGGTAATTTTTTGTTTTTATTTTTTAGGATTTCGTACCCAAAAGGTAAAACTACAACTGAGCTGTCTGTCTATCACCAGGCTGTAAGTATCTCATGAACCGTGATTGTCACAGATTATGTAGTTAAGTGGCCACTATAACAAGAAATACAGATTATGTATTTCTGTGGCCGCTATAACAAGAAATATTAAAAACATAAAAAATATGTAAGTAGGGCCCATACAACAAGTTTTTTGGCTAACCTGTAGGTTAAAGTTTTGAACCCCACTGCTGAGCCTTTGTCCTTCCACACGCCCGTTTTTGTGCGAGTGGCAGAAGATAACAGAAGTTATCTTCTGTCACTCGCAAATTTGTCGAGATCATCCCGCCATCTTGTCCAAGGCCTACCTCTATCCTCTACGTCCCTTCGGAAACCGAAAACGGAAACCGAAAGATCTGACCAATCTTTCGGAACGCATTCGGTAAACATATCCAGCTCCACTTTAGAGCGTTTAAAATTTAGCGCCTACATCTGCAATCTGCGGTTTTGAGCGCAGATCGGTGTTTCTTAATTTAGACATTTTGCTTTTTTAAATTGCAAATTAGAAACATCTTGTCTAATAGAGTCAAAGTTTGAATCCATTACTACCGGCCGGGTTCATTACAGCCCTGGGAAAAGCCCCTACAAGTTAGGAAAAACCGCATGAAATTCTACTTACTTCATTGTGATAAGAATTGAGATGAGTTTGGTCAGTCAGAAAGCTACTTCGCACCCTTCGGCTTAAGGCCATACCCAAATTTTCCGGGGTCCAGTGGCGCCCCCATTTAAAATAAATCATTTGAAAGGAAACGGAGATATGATTTAAAATTGTGCCTTGATCAAGCCCTAGATAATCCTTTAAACTATTTTATGAACTACAGTTTATAGTCTAAAGTGAGAACGTGAAGCTTTTCTACGCACATTAGCCAAAAGTGGCCGTTTTTCGCAAATGTGCGTAGAAAAGCTTCACGTTCTCGCTTTTAACTATAAAAAGTAGTTTAAAAAAATCTTTGAATAAGTATCTAGAACTTTGTCAAGACACAATTTAAAATGATATCTCCGTTTTCTTTAAAACGATTTATTTTAAATGAGGGCGCCACTGGACCCCGAAAAATTCAGGTATGGCCTTAATACAGTTTGTTCGTTTAAATGGTTTGTAGACAGCCGGCGCGCCGATAAAGGCGGCCTTTGCGCCGCGCTGACAGTCTACAAACCACTTTAAAAGAAATAACTGTACTAAGGCGAAGGGTACGAAAAAGTAGCGCCGTGTGTAAAAGTCCGTTGTTATAGTGTACCTACTGCAAGCAGTCAAGGGGTTTGTCTTTTGATTATTTATAATTTCAACGTTCAAATTCCAGGAACTCCTAAACCGCTGATTCGTCACAGTCGGTCTAAGAACAAGGATGGCCCGAATGTCGCCGACCGTTTCAAGACGCAACCCATCTCTTTCGCTCCCGAAACTACCGCCCCCGCCGAGCCACCTACTGAAGCATACTCTCTCACACCTTCCAAGAGCATCGGCAATGTGTTAGACAGAGATGAAGATGGTAAGGCCTTTTCCTTTGTACACATTATATATTTAATTTAAAATTTATTTCGCCTTAGTCCAAATTTCGTTCAAGCAAAATTGTTTTGTCAAAATGATTAAAATTTTCTTTTGCAGTACATTTTGTAATTCTAGAAGCATGTAAATTCGCATTATCGAAATCGAAGTAAGCTTCCTATCTTTGATTGTCGGCTTTTCTTTTTTGCATGTCCTCGACTTGTGTATGTCCGGGTCTTAAACACACGCACAATATTATGTAAATACGCACACACTCACTGGTGGCAGCTAAGTTAGACGAAGACGATCCGGCGAAGCTGTCTCTCATGGAAAAGATGAAGATGTTCAACGCTAAGTTGACCCACAAACCTCCCATGGCCGGGTTACCTCGCTCCAAGGAAGAACGAGTACTGAGGACTACGCGGCTCCGTACTATGCCCGTATTAGCCAGCCAAGTTCAGGAGGCCATGGAACAGAACGAGAGGTTAACGAAATCATTGACTCACGAAGAAGTGCCGCATAATCCAAACTTCAAGCTCAAAATGGAGTTGTTCCGTTCTGCGAGCGCGAAGAACACATCCCTAGAGTATCTCATGAGGCAGAATGCAAAGTTTAGGAGTTTAGGTCTGATTTTGTTCTTATAATGAGTTTCTTTGTCGTTTTGCTTGAGTTGATGCTTCGGGATCAGCACTAATACTTTAGGTTAGATGGTAAGCTGTGGTTTTCCCCTGCACGAGTCCTTGCACGAAGTATTTAGTGTATTTATTATAAACCTCACTTTCGCATGCAAAATTGTAGCTTTCTTGTGACAGTTCAATGTTGTTTATTTTGTTAGTTGACAGAAAGTATACTCACCCCCATGTTCATAAAAGTTATCAAACCTTTGCTTAACCTCTTTTAGTCAAAATGCGTTTTGTCTCGTTCTTACTGTCAAATATTGAAGAGATAGAAAGGAACAAAACGTGTTTTAACTAAAACAGGTTTAGCAAACGGTTGTAGATTTTTATGAATAAGAGGATTACACTTTAGGTGGGAATTCGTTGTCTGAAGTAGAACGTCGACAGAAAATTAATAAGCACATGTTCTAAGATTGTTTTTTACGTTATTTACATGGTGTAAATATTATTTTTAAGGCACGAGTTGTATTTATTTATGTAGAAAATAACAAAGTCAGAGGGGTCAAAGTTCATGGCATGCATAACAACTGTACAAACATTGGATTTTTTAACCCTGTAAAATTGGAGGATATAACGAAATATATTCCGAATAACATTTTTTTTATTGTAATGGATTTAGTAAGGTTTTTTTCAAGTGTTTTGTGTAGATTTATTTTATATAACTAACATTTAATACTGTTTTTATAGGTTGAAAATTGTATATAGCTTGGGTCACAGATCACCGCATGCATTAAAACCCCATTGATCAAAAATAAACCACCCATACGCCAGTGCGTGTTGCGTAATGTTTATTTTGGGTTCGATATTTAGTCATGATTTCCCAATGTTAGTCATCTTGCGTGAGCGCACTAGAAAAAGCAGTGAAACTTTTGATCATAACATAAGTCATTTATATTTTGGGATAATCCGTACGGAAGTCTTACTTATCGTTGGTTTAATATTCACACTGACTAAGACTTTTCGAAGGTTTTTTTTTAATTTTAGAACTTTTCTTTCTGGGCTATTTGCTTACTTTACATTGGAAGGTTGCAACTGTAAAATGTATAAAATGCTTATAGAGCTATAAATTATTATCAAAGTGGACAAAAATCGTTTAGCGGGGCGTTTCGTTTAGATAATCTATACCCTAAAAGGTATTTGACAGCCCTGCACGCGCATTATTTATATCACTTTACCTATTTTATTTGATAACAGAAACGAGATCAAGATTTTAGTCGTCACCGTAATCTTTTAGTAAATAATTATAGGGTATTACACCCATTCTCATATTTCGAAACAATGATTGAATCAATAAATGCCATTTAATTTTACGAAAACGTTAGACAGAGCCAACTGACTTCGTGACCAGATCAGATCAATATCTATTGCTCTGTGGTCATGACGTCAGCTGTTGGCTGTTAACACAAATGCGCTGATGTATGTATGCTGACATTTGACACTTTTTTCAGCCTTTTCCCTAATGCTTGGTGTTAAAAACCGAAAACTGAAAACTTAGGAATTGAATTTTTTATGAAATAATACTACCATTTTCCGGCTGCTTTTTGCCTAAGCTATCTTTATATTTGTTTTTATATTTTTCTCAAACGTAAAGAGTATAATACCGTATTTTTGACGCTGTCTCTCTAGATACCTATCTATCTCAATAAATGTAACCATGCTTTCAACACGGGAGCTTCGCACATCTCAAGCCTCCAATACAACAACTACATGTGACCTTCGCTTTGCAGACCTGGACGACGATTCACCCGCTGAGCGTGCGCAGAGGATGATCACGCCAGAAGTGAGGGGGATACTCAAATCTGGGTCTACGGTCGTGCCTGCCAAGCCCAAGACCTTGGCCAAGGGAGAGAGCTCTGAGGTAACTATTAATATTAACCGATCAAGAACCGCACGACATTAATAAATGTCCACGTCCATTGTCTTACTATTGTGTCTGATATTGGCGGTAAAGGAACGGTTAATTTTTAAATTTGTACGACTATATAAATAAAGGGTAGCAGTGGATATAAGGTTTAGAATAACTTTATTTCTCATTAGAATTACATAAAATAATGCACTTACTTGACCACTTAGAAGCCTATTCAAAGGACTGACAGGCAAAAACGCACGACAGAGAGAAATGGAGAGCCGAGAGGGAGGCCTTTGCCCAACAATGGGATCTAGCGGGCTCTAAATAAATATAAGTTTACTTACTGAGAACACAGAATATTTACACATTTAGTACAATGAACATGCTTTTACAAACAATTTAAACTGATTTTAAGCAATTTAAGCTAAGCTTATATAAATTTTCGCTTATATAAATTCCGATAAAATATAAATATTAGGTGGGTAGAACTATTAGAGTGAGTGACGTCATCGACTGTGCAGTACGATCTCGTCAGGCAACATAAGAATGTGTCTTCTAGATGTGAGAATTATTTTTTCTCATCATGGAACTATTTGCCGATGGAACTAGTGAGAATGATGCGATTCCGATCGCTCATTTTGGAAATCTTTGAGGGAGGCATATGTCCAGCAGTGGACTTTCTGTGGCTAATATCATGTGTACTTACAAGTTAATATTGACCCCAACCTTTTTAATTTCCAGGGTCTAAAAGACGAAGGTATCGACAGCTCTTCGGACGACGAATCCGCCTCCGCTTCTAGCGTGTCATCTTCAGAAAAAAGCTGCTCCTCATCAGACAGCTCTGACGAGATTCCCGGACCCAAACCCCGAAGGTTCCAAAGAAAACCCAACAAACTGAAGTCTTCAAGGACCGACTCGGACTTGACCAGACTTCAAGACTACCCAAGAAAGATCGCGCTACCAGGCGCGAATGAGTTGCAAGAACGTCTTAATCAAGTGAAGAATCCGGAAACGATGCCGATGTTGGGGAAGCTGGGCAGGAAACCGTCGGAGGAGAAGAAAGAAGATGACAGCTCTAGATACAGGAGGTTTGTGAAGAAACTCGATGAGCCCATTCAGCTGGGGAAGTTGCGGAGGCCTGCTGAGAAGGTAAGCATTACGTTTTAATTATTAAATAACACGTTTTTATTATACAGACTAGCTACGCCCGGCGGTGTTACCCACGGTTAAAGTAGCCTATGTGTTAATCCTGGGAGTTAAAAATTGGTCCTGCTGTTTGCGCGTGAAGAAGTAACAAACATACACATACTCGCACACTCTCACAAACTTTCTCCTTTAGGGCCTTCGCTAATATACGCGGGCGCACGCGGCGGGTTTCGGTCTATCTCTGTCACAAACTCTAAATGCGAAAGAGATAGCAGAATCCGTCGCAAGTCACCTGTCTCTGTCGCACGTAACGTTTGTGACAGAGATAGACTGAGCTCGCCGCATGTGCCCGCGTAACTTAGCGAAGGCCCTTATAATATTAGTGTGAAGTGTGATTCATTTGTACAAAGATGTTTTTTTAACATTAGCATTTTTTAACATAGGGTAGACAGAGCTCAGAGCCGTAAGGCCAAGTGGCCACGCTTAGCGTGATGGTTAGCGTTGAAATGGTAAAAGGAATCAAAATAGTGATGTAACCTCTTATTTACTTGGTACCAAAAATTAATTGGTTTGGGTACATAGTGTAATCATTTCTTTAAATTAAAATAAAATAAAATCTTTATTTGTCTGTGAATAGATACAGCAGGTAGAAGAGAAGCCGCCGCAGGTCCTAAAGATCTCTGCATTGAACCAGGCGGCGAAGAACAAATTCTTCGGTTTGGAGCCCAAGAAGGAGAAGAGCATCGACGAGTTGACGGCGGCTGTGAGGAGATACATTCCACCTGTGAGTAATTAAGTATTAGCAAACTTGTTTTTTCTTAATTTTACTAGCCTGTATCATTTCACTAGTCTAAAGGCCTCGCCCAAAAATTGAGGATTTGAATCATTATCACCACGCTCTGAAGGTGGTCAGATGACCTGACCAGGGTCGCTGGAAAGCGCTGGATGCAGGCCGCTCTTGATCGGTCATTTTGGAAATCTTTGGGAGAGGCCTATGTCCAGCAGTTGACGTTATGCGGCTGAAATGATGATGATGACGCTCTGAAAACACATATATATGCATACCAGCTGTGCCTAAAGCACAGGTATGGTACTTCATAGAAACGGAATAACAAATACACCTAGTACTACTACAAACGAAACAATACATCTGTGCACACGTCAAATGTGCGAGTTAAACAATCAGGGTCGCCACCACAGAATTTGTTGCTTTGCTTACCACTTTTTATCACTCGGAAATCTATAAAATGTTCGTTCTTTATTGTTTTCCGTGGATAAACAATGATAACATGCGCAGTTTCTCACCATTATGATTCAATACAATACTATTCAAAACGTCAACGTGCGACTAGCAACAACCCCTAAGTCAGCTTGCATGCATATGCATACTCATACCAAATTTTATTAAAATCGGTCCACCTGTTTACGGATGAAGAAGTAAGAAACATACACACACCAGTGCCGTAAATAGGGCGGTGCCACCGGTGCCCAGGCACAGGGCGTAGACACTGGGGGGCGCAAGAACGGCTTCGGTTTGCTCCTGATAAGTTCAAGTTCAAGATCAGGGTGGGCAACGCATTTGCACTAGTGAACTTGCGATTGAGTTTTAGTGAGTGAGACACAGTGGGTGACATAATAGGCGAAGGATCCACTTAACATCAGATGGCTCATCTGCTGGTTTGCCTACATCAATTCTTAAAAAAAAATAGATTTTTCTTCCAAAATATTAGATAATTGGTCCACCAACACCAAGTTCCTTGTGCTTTATTTTATCATCCTAAATGAAATAAATTAGATCTATACATAGCATTGCTCTAGGGTACCTATAATATCTAAAAAAACCAGGGGGCACTTATAGAAGCTCGCACAGGGCGCAAGAAAGGCTATTTACGGCACTGACACACACACACAAACTTTCGCCTATATAACATTAGTGTTATTTATATATTGTTTTAGGTGAGCAAATCAATGTCCACGCACACGATGGAGGTGCCCGGTTCCGGCAGTGACGGCGAGAGTTCCGGCGGACGAGAAGTGCGGCATATCAACACCAGAGTGCGACACAGGTAGGTGTTATTTTTTGATTATAACTAACTTGAGACACTGAAGACAGAAATATCTATTCAATGTCGTTAGCGATATGGTTCAATTTAGCTCGCGTCAGAACTCGACACCTCTTCGTTTAGATACCTGGAAGAGCATTGCTAGCCAATTTAGACATACGATTCACGTCACTGAGTCTGCCACTCCGAAACGGTCGCCGCGCGTATAGTAATAATGTAGGTATATTTTTGATACCTAAGCGGGGAGTGACACAGGAATGACCTTAGTCACATTCGCCCTGATGAAGACCTCCAGATGAGGTCGAACCATGTCGGCAGTAGTTGACTCTATTCGTGAACCCGTTAACTTATTTTATGGAGTTTTATTGTTTATTTCAAACAAATAGACAATTATAACATCGAATTATTAGTTTTATGTAGATGACAAACTAAAAAAAGCAGGTCTCCTTGAGGGGAGGCAATCCGAATTTGCTAATAGACATTATTTGTATCGCAATAAAAAAACAAACAAAAAACTATTTCTTCTATCAGCGGCTAAAAAAACTCATATCTTGTGCTGTTAATATTTTACCTGTATCTTTATGCTATAAAAAGTAAGTACTTCTTTATAACATGATTTTGTTTGAGATGTAGTGTTGTAAAGTGATTCTATTTTTAAATTTAGGTATTGTGTTAAAATATGGCAGTATAAAATCTTTTTTTTTAATAACAAAATAATATGATTTTTTAAGTCAAGTGTCATACATAAATAACAATATTACATAAGAGTAAAAATTACATTCTAAATTGTTTTACAACAGAGTCAACATTTAAAACCCCTTAAGTAAGGCAAAGCCTCTAATGTCTCTTCCCAAAACTATCCAAATAAGTAATAAAGCTATCAGAATCACTTTATAAACTTTACCTGCACTTGGAAACGTAGGTAACTGAAACGACAAATAAGTCATGGCAATCTAAAGTGCAACAAACGCCTGATAGAACCGGTCTAGGTCAAGTCGGCGGTTCGTTTGTTACAGTGTTAGCTATATGCATGCTAATTTTCATGATCATCGCCGACTAGGGATCTCTAGTTTATCCCATATTAAAACCATATAAACCGAAGGAAATGATTATTATACCTTTATAAGGAAAGTTACATTATAGATTTTCTAAAAATTGACTCGCTGACTAAGTAATTACTATGAGAATGGTTTTTTTAATGTTATCAATATAATGTATAGACTTATTATACGCTCGTATAAAAAGTGTTGACTCAGATAACTGTGCCGTCAATTTTCGCTTGTCTAAAAAAACCCTAAATATGCTACCGAAGCACGAAGGTAAGATGACAGACCACGCCAAAATAAAATTAAAAGTACGTGAGAGGTATGTTATCTGTGAATATATTTTTTTAATAAAGATATACGGACATATTACACAGATTAAGCTAGCCCCTAAATAAGTTCACATATTTTTAACAGATACATATATAATTATAGATAAACATCCACAATATATTGCAAGATAATAAAACACGAAATGCAGTATTTCTTTAAATCAAAAGCAATCAGTCCGCTTTTCATATTCTTGAGCAATTCAGTCACTTTTTGTTTGTCTATGTCCAGTTCCAAGGTCGCGGAAGCATTATGTCTCAACTCAGCTTAGATCTTATCTAAGTTTTAATCTAGATTCTACAACGCACATGTCAAAATTGTTGAATTTTATTATGACAAAAACTTAATCAACAGTGGTATAATAACTTGCCAAGTGTGAGTCGGACTCGCGTGAGAAGGGTTCCGTACCATTATCTATAAAAAAATACGTTTGTTGTATTAGAGCCCCATTTAAATATTTATCCACTTTACTTCCATGCTGATCTGGGAGATAAGAAAATTAGAATGTTAATAGCTGCTTCTCTTCCCGTGCAGATCGTAAAAGCCGATCAAGGGAATGGGCGAAAATGCGAATCATGTTAACAGGCGATGCGGCTAGCAACCCATCACTGTTCTACACTTGATTGCTTTGCCATGTGGTAGTATGTATGTATGTTAAATATTTATTTTATTCTGTCTGTATTAGTTATTATAGCAGCAACAGAAATACATCATCAGTGAATTTTTTGCTGTCTAGCTATTACGGTTTATGAGGTACTGTCTGGTGACAGACAGATGGACAGCGGAGTCTTAGTAATACCGTTTTTACCCTTTGCTGGCAGATATACGTGATGGAAATGCCGAATTTTAAAAAAATACTGTTATTTTTTTCGTTATACTATAGTGATCTAGTATAGCCTGTGGTTAGATTTATTACGGGTATGTTACTTCCATGTTGTATACAAACAACTTATTCCAATGAAACGAAACAAATTATTAGAATCCGAATAACTTATCTCCTTTATATTTATTAGGCATAGTTATTATCCAATTACAGCATAGCAGACGCATAAAAACGGTCCGAACTAGCTCAAAATTTATTTTTAAAACGTGGTTTATCGTTTGTAATCCCAGATGTTGTAAATATTTTATGAATCAGCTCATTATAATTTTAAAACGAAACGTACTCATTCTTGATTTAAGCAGCATCATTTTATTTTGTACAGTAATACTTAATATAATTATTCGACGCTTCGTTTTGTTATTTTAAACTAGTAGTAGTTCTTGGTTTTTAAAGAAATACAACTTTATTTTTCTGTTTAATACAAGTGTCAAATTTTATTTTCGTCCTCAATCAATTCCTTTTTGAATAATTCCTGGATTATGCAAGTTAATCATATATTTTACATTCCGGTTGTTAATTGTTATTTTTAATGTGGCCAATCGAAAATTGATTTTTGATTTCGTTTAAGACCTATCTATAAAACTAGTAATGATGATTATGACTATTATGATATACCTACTTCGACAAATAACTTGATTGTTTATTTGTAACTTGGTAACTTGTATCTCTGTTTGACCAATATTTTTATAATATACTAGCGACCTACCCCGGCTTCATACGGGTATTTATTGTACATAAATCTTTTCAGAGAAGTGCTCTTCATGTTGGTAAAAACTGCATTCAAATCAGCTTTGTAGTTTTGTAGTTCGAGTATAGACGAACAGACGGGGGACTTCGTTTTGTAATAAGTATGAATAATCAGGTACAGGAAAACCGATATTTTGTTGGATCGATATATCGGTACTTATTCTACTGGTATCGGTTATCAATAATATATCGATACAAAATATCGGTATTCCTGTCCCTGTGGATAACAACCATGCTTAGTTATATGTATCGACTCCTGCATTAAAATTTCTCGTCTAAACCTCATCTCGCGCAATCTCAGCAACGATCAAGATTGCGCTGCGAAGAATATTAAATCGATCCATAAGCTAATCGAGTTTCTAAGCGGCGTCTGCGGGTTAAGGAAAGTTATCAATTACGCGGGAAACTAGTGTTCTGAGACTGGGTAGCGGTGCATTAAATGTGACACCGAGATTTTCTTTGCATTTCACTTTTGTTTGAGCTCCATGAAAAATTGGAAAATCAATTATGGCTTTGAAAAAATATTAGTTAATTTTTTTACATAATAGTATTAGCTAGTGTCTAAGCTATTATCTCGTTATCTGTTTTTCGCGCTATAACAGTTATCAGGATTTCGAGCTACATGTGTCGGTGGCAGATGCCTTTGCATCTGATATCTAGCTTGGCTTGACAACTGACAAATAATGATGATAGCCAGGCCCAACGGCTTAATGTGCCTTCTAAAGCAAGTAAAAATATATTTTATTTATCCAAAAAAATACATGGTTTAACATAACAATATGTGGTGATATAGATTATATATATTAACAGTTCATTGTATACTAAATTATTCAATACAAATTTGACATTTACCAAGTCCATAGAAAGTGACGAAACTCTACGAAAAAAGAGCAAAAGAGCTCCAGATATTTGATATTGGGATCCTCCTCCTTATCGTATGTGTTAGTGACTAACACACACGATAAGTAGTGTCAGAGTTTTTAAACCGCGTTAAAGGCCTCTGAAATGGTTTAAGGTAACGTCAATTTCAAAGACAGTGACCGGGACCGACGGCTTAACGTGCCCTCCGAAGCACGGATCATCTTACTTATCAGACAATCAGGTGATCAGCCTATAATGTCCTAACCAAACTAGGACAACAACACAAAGTCGTTGCCCCCGCCGGGAATCGAACCCGCGACCTCCGGGTATGAGCCGAACGCTCTAACCACTACACCACGGAGGCAGATATTGGGGTGCGGACTTAAGAGTGCGGTCTACGGATCCAATTGGATAGATGACTGGGTCAAAAGTAAATTATTTGGTACGTAGTTCATAAAATAAAACGTCACAAAAGAGTGTCACTTTTCATTGATCATTATATATCCATTTTCAACATGATTTTAGATTTATTAATGCAGAAAAACGGATATTAAGAGCGTTTTTTGACTACAAAAAAGCATGACGTCACGCTTTTGTATTTCATACAAATTGCAAAGAAAATTTTGTTTTGACGTTTAGAAAAAAAGTGTCGGATTTGTTGTCATCTAGCGAATTCGATGGGTATATCCCACTTAATCCATTGCGTGTATCCAATAATGGATAATCTGGGAATGTCTGTTCCACTATTTCCATTGCGACTAAAACCATTTCCGACTTATTTCTCAATACAGCAACTGCACACTGGCCATGTTTTAAAATAGATAAAATAGCTTTCAAGTATCTATTAATAGTGGCATTCACATTGACGCTGATATAATTATATTTGCGACGTTTTTACCTAAAGCGTTACACAATTTTACGCATTATTATTTGAGGGTTAAGAACATAAGTACGAAACACACCACATTTAAAAATGGTAAGAATTTTCGTGCTATACACGCGCGGCTGCGTCGTGTAAAAAAAGTCGCAGTGGACAAAGTGGGATATTATTAGGAAAACCTTTGTCCTACTAAATCAATTTTGTATGTCCATGAATTAAGTAGGACCTACCCAATTCGATCGAGATTTAAAAAAAACTTCCTGGCGTGCTAGGACGCAATGCAAATCGGTCGCAAAGACTGCTGTTGAGCTAAGATATTTATCAAAGCTATAATTTTATTTTTATCTTTGGATAGATTATTCCGCTTGCGTAAAGAAATAAACCCTCACCGTGACAAAGCATAATCTACTTCCATATATTTCACACATTTCCATTTATTTCCGTATAATTTCCCGTATCGTCTTAGGCAACCGTGAATACTGCGATTCATCTCGGAACGGCCAGAGGTGATAGATTACACAATTCATTCGTAATCGGTGTAAAATATGGTAATGACTTCCTCTTGTACTTCACTGACCGTTGCGACTTTCGAAGTATCTTTTATTCGAAAGAAGAATTAGAGCAAACAAAGTGCGTATAAAAAGCTACGAAGAAATATAACTCTTTTTTTACAAAGAATTTCATCACTATGCCAACATTTTCACAAAGTTTTGACATGTTTCGAGGCAATAAGCGAAACTTTTGCCTAATATCAATTTTCATTTTTTCATTTAATAAACTTTATTTACCGTTAATAAACTTGATTTACTGAAAACAAATAGGTCATTTCCATTTATTTATATAGACTTTTTGCTAAAAATGTGTAAGTTATTAATTTATTATTATATACAAACAAGGCCTTAGCACGAACTTTTATTATGTTTATATAATAAATTAATAATGTGTTCAAAGCGCGATAGATCAAAATCAATTTTTTTAAAGGGTTTTTACTATATCTTCTCACTCTCGTTACAAACTTAAAAGCGAAATACAGATATAGTATAGCCAACCAAAAGGCATTAAAATTAAATTTAGAGAAATTGCAAAACATACGCGTTATTATGATCCATGACCACGAAACTGAGCCGCCTTATGGCCGAAAATGGTATTTTTTATGATTTAATCCATCGCCGCTGTCAGAGCAAAATGTCTCTTATAACACTACACCATAAGATTGAAAGTAAAGTGTCGGGGAAGTGAATCGCCCAAGTGGCACCGTTTCCTTGCGAAATGCCTAGGAAGCGGAGATTCCGCCGTGTATGGTGAAATAGACTGCTCGGGTCAAGTACATGCCGTACAAGTACATGATTACATCTGTAATTTGTATATATCTTAGTCTATTTTTAACGTAACTCAACTCGTGTTTAAGCAGACTTTATAAGTTGAAAATAGACTTCTTTGAGCCGTACTGTACAATTTCAGCTCAATCGGAACCGGGTCGGTCAAATTCAACTTGCAAGATTTTACTAACGACAGACAGACAGACAACACGAGGTGAAACTAAATAAAAACTTGTAATTAATGCAGGAGCACCACCCTCTCTGTACTACCAGCCAGAGCTATACTTGGCCAGAGCAGCCAGAGAACTTTGGCCTACACTCTCCTCGCTTAACTTTGTTTAGCTTGCATTCGAAGTCCTAAGTCGCCTTCTATGACATTATTCACGTGTGGACTTGGAGTGGCTCTAGTCTACTCTGCCGGAAACCACACGGCTAAAATATATTAATGAATTTAAATATGTTATAACTTGCATTTGTTTACAACAACAAACTAATGACACGGATATGGTATAGTTTAACTCAAGACAAAAAATTAAACTTAATGCTCCAATGTTGGGCACATCACGGCGCGACGTTTGAACTAAGACAAAACAAAAAAAAAAGGATACCTAGGCATCAACAATAATGTAGATATCAAGTTTTTGCATCAAGAGTATTTGGTCACGTTTCGCAAACTGAGAGTTTCTTGTGGCCGGACAATTGCTTTATTAAGTCGAAATTTAGTTTTTGTTATTTTGAAGTCAATCGATTTTTCATGGGATGTTCTTTAACTGACTGATGCAACAATAACCAAAAATTTTGGTTGCAAAGTTGTAGCATATAATATATACTTGCATATATTTATCACAGCCTAGAGAAATTTAGCTCTCAGTTGTTTTTATAAATATTTCATTCTTCCGGTCGTTTGATTGCAT
The DNA here is from genome assembly GCA_963555685.1 of Acrobasis consociella. Taxonomy (NCBI): domain Eukaryota; kingdom Metazoa; phylum Arthropoda; class Insecta; order Lepidoptera; family Pyralidae; genus Acrobasis; species Acrobasis consociella. The sequence continues at coordinate 6,201,827 of OY743114.1, forward strand.
GATATGCAAAACTGCATGATATTCAGACTGATAATATCTGACCTACTCTCATGATGGTTGGAAATTCGTAAGTCGTTTTAAGTCCAGGTCTGATGAATGACTCACAAACCAACCAAAACAATACAGGTTTTGGAACCTTCAGTACATTAAAAAGTACGATACGAGCTTTTTTATTCACACTTTTTTATCCTCCTACAAAAGAGGAGTGTTATTATAAGTTTAACGTGTCTGAGTATCCGTGTGTATATCTGTGGCCAATGGGCCAATTTTTCATGCTGGTCTGGGAAAATATAAAAAAACTTAAAATGTACCAGCTGCTTCTCTTCCCGCGCAGATCGTAAGAGCCGATCGACAGAATGGGCGAAAAATCGAACCATGTAATCGACGATGCGGCTAGCAATCTGTATTTTGCTTCCTTCATCCACTTTTTTTGCTCACATCAAGCTAAAAGTGGTATTTGGGTCTTGCAGCCTTAGGCTCTATATGCTTAGAGCCGCAAGGCCCAAAATGTTTTGTCTGCCCCATAATGGCAAAGACGTGATAGTATGTATGTGTAATAATGTGTATGTCTTGTAGCTATAACTCTTCATCCTTTCGATGGCGCGAGGAGCGATGGCAGAAAGTTGCCATTTAGTCAGTCGCATTACTATAACTCTTTTTGTATTAACAGTTTCAGACAAAGTAACCATTATTCAAATAGGAGTAAAGTTTGTACTTACTCGACTTTGCTCTTTCCAGTGACCGCAAAAGTGCATTAACGTGTAGTTCTATTGTAACGTAACATGGGGTGACCGCAATTCGGACAGGTCAAGTACGTCCGTGTTGCTTTCGTTGTTTATGATACATGAAAAACGATTTTTTAGATATTTGGTCGATGAGCAATTTATTGAATAGATTTAAATATGTCAAGATCCGACCACCATATTTTATTTTAGTACAGAACATTAACAGGGGAAAATTATTACTCAACAATTTTATTATATTATAGTCATGCGTTTATTATTTTTTTATGGGTGAATGATATGTAAAATGTAAAACAAATGTCCCCGAAAAACCCAAGAATGGAACACTGTACCGGAATAAACAAATTAAATTACTATCATGTATTATGATATCGCCATAAAAAAACTACTTTCATAAAAAAACTGTGGCTCAATTGAAATAAATTACTTAATCGTAAATGAGGCTAAAATAATATTTTGCAAAATGTTAGGCACAAGTTAGACATCGTTGATTGAAATAAGTTAGTCCGTCTTGTTTTAAAAAGTGGCCACTTTTAGCAGAAACAAGTTTTAAAGCTAAACGGACTACCGATGATACTTTCAAAGGTTACTCATGAAATAATTTAAAGGTCTATCTTATACCTAATAAATTGCAAAATGTAAATTATCATTACATTAATGATTAAAGAATTTATTTAAAATGAGGCCACTTATACTTATCCTCATCTTAAGAAATATAACCAAATTGAATTCTGACGGTCAAGTTTACCGTCGCTTTTCAATTGTTGCCCACACCTGTGCTGTTAAATCTTAAGCAATGGAGAATTGCAGAATGCGTTTTATTGTTGTCTTGGGGCCCGCGTAATTAGTCATTTCGTGTTTCTTCACATCCTTGAAAAATGAACTAATGAGTTTTTAATTATTTTTTAACTAAATGAGGTTAAAATGTACGTTATTACTCCTTTTATGACGTAATTTTCTTAAACGTGATCCGTATACAACGTGGAAGGGATATATCCGTAATACATCAAACCCGTGCTACTAGACCACGATAGAATAATAAAATTAAAATCACCGTCAAAAAACCAAAAAGAAAAATTCGATATTCCCATACAAATTGCTCGGGCGATTGCACATGGAAATGCCAATTTTTTTTCTGTTCTTTTATGAGTTTATTATGTACCTTAGCGCTGAAATAAAATGACATGCATATTTATTTTCGATGAATCTTATTTTGATTGTATTTGCATAAGTAATACAAAGATTTCCAAAATGACCGATCTAGAGCGGCTTGCAACCAGCGCCTTCCAGCGACCTTCAGGTCAGGTCGTAAGACCGTCGAAATCTTTGTGAGAGGCCTATGTCCAGCAGTGGACGTTATGCGGCTTAAATGATGACGATGATGAAGTAATACAAAGTTCTCGTTAGCACTACTGAAAGTCTGTCACTCGCGCAATTTATCAAACCATAGACGCCATAATCGATTAGACACGGAATTTCTAACGACGTGAGGGATAATTAAAAAACCTCATTATATCCATATTATAAGCGTCGCATTCAGGAAGTGACACTGATGGACAGCCTTTCTCTTGTATCTAATGTACCATTACAATTTAGTCAATGTTCTGTTGATATTTGTACTTAAATCTTTATACACTATGGATTTTATTCAACCCGCAATGAACAACTTTCATTACGGCACCAACTATATGAAATCGCACAATATAACAAAAGCAAAATTTCCAAATAGGGCCTTTTGAACAAATTGTTAGTGCTGATAAACTCAACATGCTTTTTAAATGTGCAGAGTACATATCACTTAATTTGGCTCATACATTAATCACACGTTGTACGTAGTGTTGACTTCATTCTTTATTTTTTTTTAAATAGAAATCATAATTTTAAACTGTGGCTGCAGAATAAATTTCTAGTGGTCAACTTCTTCGACCTACGAGTACTTACTTTCTGTTCATAAAAAATAGGAACTTAACATGTTTCGTCGTTACTTTTGAAGTTTTCGGTCATCGGACGCTCTTCCGGAATAGTGATGCGGACAAAACAATTTTTTGACTAATTACACAGATTGGTAAATAGTATGTTATACTTAGTATTTCTTTTCTCTGATGAGCATCACGATCAGCTACGTTTTTCTTAATCAAAGGTGACGTAAATCATCCCTTCTCCGCCACTTCGAAGTGCTGTATCCTTTTAAATTACTACTTGTAGAATTCGTTGATATTATCGATATTTGGCTGGCCCACACACCACTACGTGCTACCGGGCTGACGGTCGGACACAGACTGCCCCCACTCCGGTCGGCACTTGAGACGTATGCAAACAACTAGATATTTACATACACTACACTAATTAAAAATATTGGTACTTTATTTTTGGATATTCTTGTTGACGGCACTGAATAAATCAAATAATAATATATTTTTTACCTAGCCACATCCCTACTACCATGGCGTCGAACATAAACTAGTTTATAGCGTTCCGACCATATTTCACGTTACATAAGTAACCTAGCACTGACGTCAGTGACGCCTGACTGACTTTCCACGACCAATAAAACATTTATGAGCTCTGTGATTGATTGCGTAGTAAACTTTTAATTGGGATGAATGAATTAACACGTCATTCGTGCTGATTTCATGCATCTGTCAAGATGTCGCGGTGTTAATCTTATACGCTGATCTGGATAAAAAGAAAACGTAGATTAATATGTATTGCTTTTGGTAAAGGTCGTAAATGAGGCTAAGTAATGTTTGCTAATTTGGCATCAATTTGGCATAGTAGTTATTCTTCTTCTTATATTTAAGAGCTGGGCTCTTGTCGGTGGAGTGCTTTCCATGTCTCTCTTCCTTCCGCTAAGTTCTTAACCTTATTATAATGTTTTCACGTTTAATTTTTCTTTTAATTGGTCTATAAATTTTCTTCTGGGTTTTTCTACTCCTTTTTATTTTTCTTCCAAATGCCTCGTGCGTGATATTAACTGCGGAATTTGATTATGCTACTAGTACAAAATATAAGCTCTAACAAAATATACTAAAACTATTTAAGGATGAATTCAGTCCGTGATAGTAAACATCTTTCCCCAAGGAACGTATGTCGAGATATGAAAATAAATTTTTGGCTTCCCATTCTAATTCTGATCAGCTGATCGGTCAACTTGTATAGAAGGCCACAAATTACTTACAAACATGCAAATTTTTCAAGTTGGTAGACTCGGAGATCTTCTGTCGCTCGTTGAATTACCAGTGACTCAACTCATCGATTATATAAAAACATAATAAATATTTACTTATAGATAAAGCAGCTTGTATTGCAAATAAAAAATAGTTTTTTTGGACCTTCTTATTAAAGCGCGCGCACCCGTGGTCTATCGAGCTCTTTAGATTAAGGCACTTAGCCACTTGAAGTAATGGCAATGACCTCTCGGCAAAGCTAATGCCTTACTAAAGTAGAGCTTCCGATCTCCTTAATCGTATAATAGCTTGCGGCACTTTAATACTTAAAAACAAAGTAACTAAGATTTAGTTACTTTGTAACAAATCTAAGTAAGTACATTTTTTTTTTTAAATTAAAAACGAAATTCTTTTTCGGCATGAGTCACAGAGAAATTCACTCACACTATAGGAACAAATAACACATACGAGTACCTACTTATATGAAGCCAATCCCAAAAGTAAATGTCCTTGTGCATTTAACTGATTCAACAAACTATATTTTTTTATGTGTTTACCAAAGAATTTCTCTGCCAAAATATTTCAATATTAATTTTAACGTTCGCGATTTTAATAATAACCAATCTAATATCAATTTTAAACTATTGTATAAATTGATGAATTTCTACTTTCTCTATTATGAGAAACAGATAAAAAATTGCTTTTCTATGTTTGATATTCATATTGCTTATTTAATTAATTAAGTCTTTTATAGGTACTGAATAAACATATTCATGAATTTTATTCTTTGATTTTAGCCGATAAACAATTTTTGAAGTTTTAGCTAATCCAGAAATCTTAGTACTTTCTAAGTGGATTCATTTAATAGCACAAATCAAATCAAATATATCTTTATTATCATAGGATATTTATAATATCTCTTAATAATCGTCATTATTTTGTTGCACAATTGTTGACGTCAAATAGTTACTTACAGCTAAGTTTACTACCGCTTCCAAAGCGCTAGTGCAGAAGAAGCGGTAACAAACTGCACTGCACATTTTCTCCATGGACGTCAACTCACAATTAAATTAATACTTAAAGTTAATGTGGACAGAGAATACATTGTTTTGTTTGTTATGTCATATCATAATTTAAATTGCCTATTATAGAAATTGCCAGCGTGGAGAGTGTAGGTCAAATCCTCTGGCTGGTCTGGCCAAGTATTGCTCTAGAGTACAGAGAGCGCGTGCTCCTGCAGTCGAGACTAAAAAGACCTGAACTTGATAGTTAGTTCCATCTAAGCATAGATAGAATACTCAATTTCACCAAGTATAAAAAAATCACCTGGCACTTTGTTCTCTAATCTCTCACAAGCCAAAGATTCTAACAAGGGATAAGATATTATAAATAAGTTACATTTCACTTCACGACACGACGTGAGCAAACAAGTAAAGGACATGAAGGCTTGGTAGAAGTATTTTAGCATTCTCAACACCTCAACCAACATAAATAAGCAAAATCAGGTAACCACGGGTAACGATTACACTAACACTTTATAGTACTGTAACATTTGATAATGCAGAGCGAGAGCTAGGTTTGTGGGGCACTCGTGCGCATATCGGCGCCGGCGCCTATTGTTGCTTGTGCACCGTGCGCGTGCGCTATTGTGTTGTGTAACCATTAATTGGGTGCGAGTGTACTACGTGAGTTAGTAGCCATGTCGAATTGATCTTATTAAAATGTTTTTGTCAGAAAATAAACGAAATGTTGCTAAATGTTTCTCAGCTCTAAATTTTTTTTTTTTTTTTTTTTTTTTTTTTTTTTTTTTTTTTTTTTTTTTTTCATCGGTAGACTCTAAATAGATTGAAACTTTTTAATTAGATTGAAAATCAACTTACAATAATCGGCCAAGTGCGATTCGGATTCGCGCAAAAAGGGTTCCATACCATTATCTGTAAAAAATCACGTTTGTTGTATCGGAGTCGCAGTTAAATATTGATTTCATTTTGTTTTTAGTATTTGTTAATATAGCGGCAACAGAAATACAACTGTGAAAATTTCTACTGTCTTGCTATCACGGTTCATGAGATACCGCCCGGTGTCAGATAACTTAAGGGTGAATTCAGTTCATGATACTGAACAACTTTCCTCAATAAATATAGGTATATTGCCATCATTATACTATTTCTGCAATCACGCAATAAACCTTGCCCACCTGCTGACTATTGCAACTTAAAACATTCTAAAGTTGTTTAAAAATAAATGCAAGCAATTAACTCTGACCTAACCTCATGATAAGTTAATAAGTCTATAAATAATCACCATCTTATGTTCAATCACCGACCCCGTATATGGCTTAGGCTTTTAAGTGGCGGTGTCTTCCGTTATAACCATAATCATTCGTAGAGAAGGGCCAGTTAAGGCTATAAGTATCTGTATACCACGTGTATATAAATACTTACCATACCATTGGCATGCTTGAAGTTACTCATGTAAATACGATCAATTTTTCCTTTGAGACCAATGCTGCTATCTCTAAAAAGATTAATAATCGAATTATATTTATACTGATGTCATGATCATATTACCTCTATAATCCGTTTTATCAATTTTATTTGTCGTATTTAACGTTATTTATTATCATTACATGTAATAGTCGTAAGGTCAACTATTTGTTTCGTATTTTAACATTTTATCGAAAGTATTTATAGTTACCTGTTAAATATTTATGAAATTGAAATATTTTATTTATATGTATGTAGGTATATCTCTAGTGGTGGACTAAAAACAACAGCGTCTTTCGGTATAAGCCTACCTATCAATCGTAAGGAAGGTCCGTATGAACGATCATGGCATGAGCCAATCGTATAACGCATGTAATGTTATATCAATGCATTAAATAGTCATTTGGTCTACTGTGTTCCGTATTTCAACATTGTATCGAAAGTATTTAGTTGAGTAACCCGTTAAATATGTATGAGATCGAAATATTTTTATAAAGATATAGCAGTCGATTATAAACTGCAGCATCTACCGATAAAAGCCTATCAGTCGTAAGGAAGGTCCGTATGAATACTTGTGTACGATCACGACATGAGCCAATCGTTTATCGCATGTAATGTTATATCAATGCATGTTATAGTCGTTTGGTCGATCGTTTGTTCCGTATTTCAACATTGCATCGAAAGTATGACGCATTTTTGCATGCGAAACAGAAATAGTAAACTAGGTACTCGTAAGTCGTATTGTATCAAAATCTAGGTACCATTTTAGTTTTTATGTAGAAATAGAAATAACTTTTTTTAAATTAAGCCAAAAAAATATACTTACATGAGCACATCTTATGTATGCGGTATATATCTTTAAATTGGTTTCATATTTAAGTATATTTTAGTCCACTTATTTTTTTTTATTTCATTAACAAGAAAATGAAGACCTCACAGAAGTTGAGCATTGTGTAATGCTAGCTTAAGAAATAGATATAATTCTTAAAACATATAAATAAATATCGATTGACAATGTCAAAATATCAAGTTCATTCATTACTTAGTTGGTTATGTTTAAATTTACATAATCTCATACGGATTAAATGTCTAAGAATAACATATACAAAATAAACATCGTTAAATTAATAATGAACCTACCGCAGTGTAAAAGAATATAAATGAGCGTGTACTCAGGATAAAGTACCCTCATAATGTACGGACTCACGACAGCATTAACCATCTTGAAAATGCATACGTTGTGAAATATTTTAGAATGTTAAATAATACACACTTCTACGTGATATGTGCTCGTCGTTTCTAAGAAACGTTCGAATTCTACTGTAAATATTACTTTGTATTTTGATAGTAAGACTCGCATTAAAATACAAAGTAATATGTGCTAAATCTCAATAACGCATTTAGAATCATGGGTTTACGACGTAAATTTTTTATAACCTGACCACATGACGGCCGTACGGTATAGTGATTTTTTTTTTCTATGAGCAAATAATTTAGGTATAATTTTTCGGAATAGCTTTTATAGGTCTTCAAGCATCTTTCAAGGATACACCTTTCAATGACACCCTGTATGATAAAAAAAGAGGGGTGTTTTAAGTTTGACGTGCGTCTGTGTGTCTGTCTGTGGCATCGGACCGCCTAAAGAATGGGCCGATCTTGACGCGGATTTTTTTTTTAAGCTGACTTGATCGAGACTTTTCTGAGCTATTTTTGATAGTAATCGTTTCAGCGGTTCAAAACTTATTGGGGTGAACACTTGAAAGTCGGAGGTTTTTTTTTAATTTGCCTGGCAAGTAAACTGGTTCAGTTTGTTATTGTCACTAAGAAAGAAAAATTGTTATGCAAAATCGATTCGACCACTTGAATTTAAGCTAAAGTCGTCTAGACCAAGTCTAGACTGGTTTTATTAGAACGAAATGCCTGAGTATCCCGGATTCTCAACAAAGGGGAGAAAGTCCAGATCACGTACAGGGTATATGTCTGTATGTATGTATGCACTTAAACTCTTTGTCTAGACATACAATTCACGTTTTATCTGTTTAGTTTTCTGGTTGGTTATGCTTAATCAACGGTACAAAAGAATATGTTAAGTGGATAAAGGAAAGGTTTTTTTATTTAGATTTCAGTCCATATTACGTTTCTGGTTATGTTGTGTTTGCTTGGAATCAAGTTGTTTTTTTTTAAATTTGCCATTGTTTATGTAGAGTTTTTTCTTAAAGATAGACGTAGACAAACAATTTAGGTATATTCGTTTTGTCCTCGTTTGTGCTATAATTATGGCACTGTAATACACTTTATAATACGTTATCTGTAGTAAAGTATGAGGTAACTTAGCTATCATATGTAAAAGTATTACGACAGTTTTCGCACGACGTTTTTTGCGTGTTTTTCTTACCTCGAAGACAGTGTTTCAAATACACATAAACGCCATCGTCATCATAAACGTCAACCATTGATTTTCCATCATTACGTCACAGTTAAAATGGGTTTTAAGTTTTACGGCATAAGTGCTGTATTAAATAATACTGATTTACAACATTCGGTTTTATCAGAATGAGTTTTAAGGCGTTGAGTGATGCAGCAGTGGCTACCCCTAGTAATTTTTATTTATAATAAATAGTAATCAACTGTCGAAACTTTGGTCAATATAAATTGACAATTAAAAACAGTTCTCTTTATTTAGTTTTTTTTTCTGGGTTTAGCTCCGGATTGCTTAAAATTTGAAAATAAATACCTAGGGAGTAAATTCGCTCCAAGACCAAAGTAGTGACGTGGGAAGGAAGGCAGTCAAATTAAAGTGAGATTGGGCTGATTTTGTCTGCATGATGCACCTGGATAGGTGGCTAAATTTATTTACGAAATGGGTTGCATGAAAAGCTGGTGGAGACAACCGTCCAAGAACACGATTAGCAGACGATTTTTCTGCGTTTGAAAAGAACTGGCAAAATGTTGCCACTGACATAGATCATTAGAAGAATAGAGGGAAGGGATAGTATAAAACAAAAAAAGGGAGCCACTGCTGTATTCTTTGACGCCTTAACTCTCCGTGAACTGATTCCGTTGAAACTAACGCAATCAGTTACGATTCGGATGTAGGTTAATGCTTCTCGGATAATGCCCGTGGCCACTCTGCAGCCCAAATGTACCGATTCTAATTTAGAACTTTATCACCGTAACATGTGCTTGAATTGCGTAATTCTTTTTGTTCCAGGTATGTTGTGAATTTATGATCAAAGCTGTTTTTGTGTAAGTACTTACAGATCAAGTTGTCTGGTCAAAAGGTTAGTACCTTAGCTTTTGTTTTTTCAACGGAACCTTTACATAGTTTCGGGATTACAGTGTCCTAATTTGTAAGTAATAACCACTCAGGGTACAAACTAGCAACATGCCTGCCTTAACCTACTAAATTTATTTCTAATCCGTTCAGTCCTTTTTGCTTACTAGTAACATACATCTGAATTCATATCATAAACATCCAAGATTTCACATTTATTAACATTAGGGGATATGTTATACATAAATTTAATAATCTATCCTTAAATTAAAATAAATGTTTCTAAAGAATGAAGTGACGGGTCATTCGTCCCCACTTCCTGCGCTTTACGAGTATCTACGATGTTTTTGTTTTTATCTTTATCGAAAAAAGTGTAGATGAGGAATTCTCCGGTATGCGGCTGTTTGGCCTGTTAAGGATTCCAGATTAACCCAACGTCAATAAAAAGTCGATCGTGTTGCTTCGCTTGTACCCACGCACTATTCCCACGTTTCCTGAACTACAGTCACGACCGTACTATTTTGCTCTCTTTTTAATGCTCATTTAAGAATACAATAGCATCAAGAGCACTCAACTATTCGAGCTCATTATTGGGCAGAGCTTCGTCGATAATGTGTCCAATTATATTGATTGCGAAGATGAATTTTCTAGGCTGTAAATGCCAGCGCCCAGGAGTGTTTGATATTTAAAAGCTTCCTTTATTTTGCAATCGCACGTGTTCATCAGAGACGGAACGATTCACAAAGGTCAGGTCGGTGAATAGGACGGCAGATGGATAGATTACACAATGTGCTCCTCTTACATGATAATAATTTAAGACGTTAGACGACGCTCTGACAATAATCAACGACTCATAGATTTTGTTCAACTCAACTCGACAATTTTTTCTCGATAAATCTCATTGCTTGTGGATCTGGCCTTATTTATACTTCGTTCAATAAGATTCCTGTCATTACAACATAAAACGCAACTTATCCATTGTGTATTGTTCCATGCTACTCGTATTCTATATCTTGATGATAGCCTTATACATTTTTCATTGTTTATTCATTGCTTTGAACTCGTAATACGAGTATTAATAAGCCATTTTTATCTTTGATTCTATTATATCACAACTACTTTAATACATTCTTCATATTATGACTACTAATGTATTACGTAAAACTGTTTTGTTATGTTTCTTATTCAGAAATTCCTTACATTTATTACGTTTTTGATGTTGATGCTCTTAATGAAGTTATTAATTAAGGTGATTGTTTTTATCAACATGCGTACAGTATTTGACTGTTGCAATGTTCTGTCAAAAATGTAGAACAAAGTATTGCGTCCCGCTTTACGGAAACCGTGAGATTTGGGTATTGTTAGCATTGTTCCCTTAGCCGACCAGTTTTGTCATAATTTCTGTATTGTCCGTTAGGTTCGCCTCGTCGACTTCAATGTCGAAACCGTAGCCCTGCAGCCATGCAATACATTTTTTATGTAATTTGTTCGACTTTAGCGTCAGTTCCCATCTGCTCACAGAAAAGAATGTCAAGATAAAAAGGGAAAAATTCAGACTTGCTCATAATGACATAACTAGAATTCTCAAGGACTGGCTGATGTTACGATGGCACTTGGTCATTATAAAAACCGTGTTTGTAAAGAAGCACGAGAGCTCAGGCGCGTTGTTTGTTTACATATCTTCGTAGTTAGTCCATGTGTAGGTAACGGGCCGTTGAGACGCCGCGGGGAGATCCAACCTATTGCCGCGGGTCGAGCCAGTCGGTCGCGCGCGGTACACCCGCACGCTTGTGTCATGCGTTCGTAGACAGCTGCAACAGCTGATCGTTGCCTATCGTGCCACAAACAAAAAACATCACACAAAAAGTTTTAATCATAAAGAGGTCTTTACGGATCTGTTAGAATTTTCACAAGTGGCATTCGATGAGGCAGGAGGTTATATAGGGACTGCACCGCGCGAGGACCCAGATCGATATCCCGAAAACGTCCCGCGACTTCCGATGATAGAGCTCAGCAATATTACTGTGCAATAAGCAACTGCAATAATTTTCTATTATAAGACTGATATTGTTTAGTGATTTCAATGGTTAACTGTGCAAACCGCAAATAGTTCGTCTTACAAGTGCTGTGTGCAATGGATTTCCTTGTTTGACTGTGGTATCAGGTGATTTTGCTGCATCTTCAACTGCATTGTTGTATCTATAGTGAGTATTGTGAACGTTTGTAATTTACATTGTAATTTCCGTTTTCCTCTTGTTTACATGCTCCATGCTGCTTCACGGTTTATATTACCTAGTACGAAGAACCCCGTAATACATACTTCTATATTCTCCGTATTCAAGAAAAAAAATTGTTTTTGTTTTTGGTAGTGTTTATTTACCTAAATTTGTTGTCTATTTTATTTATTTCCACTTTGGTTTTTATCCTATTGTATCCTAGTTATCAATTACAAAAAATATTTTAATTAGACTTTAAATTCGAAATTTATCCAATTATCTAATATTATTTTTATCTTGAAGCCACATGATCCACCACCTTGCACAATCAATTTGTCCCCAACATTTGCAGTGTTGTTAGCTTTATCTGTGCAGCGAAGCTTTGCACCCACCGTCTAGCCATCCCCGGGCCGACTGTGAACTTGAGGGGTGCGTTACCCTCAATGGAGACGGGGTCGTCAAACTTGATCGCGATACTTTTAGGATGACACAATGTGTTATTGATAAAGATTTTACTCATATTTTGGAATAGTTCAAGGTCTTTTTAGTAATTTAATCAAGTTTGGCTTAAATTTTTTGTTTGTGTTTTAGTTTTACCTACAGTATTAATTTTTTAAGCTACAATAGATTGCACACTACACGTCAATTTTTTTACAGCTTTACAGCTTTACAGATAAGTAGTTAAAAACTGAGTCCTTTTTTGCACGATAAGAACATTTACGGCGCCATTGACTAAGCTGACCGATAATGGTGACTCTTTTTTGACATATTCGGTTTTAAAAACTTATTTTTAATCATTAAAAGACTCTGTTGGGATCAGAGGTTAATATGTTACCAATCAATACGCTACTCGGATTTATTATTATGACATCAATGTATACGATGAACAAAAACAGTTCAAGGGCATGTTGGTCATCTTATTTCGCCTGGTAGCGAAGTCATTAAACCCAGTCATTCGAATAAGTACATATATACTATGAATATATGAGCACTGTTAAATTGAAATATACTTATATTTAAATCTTCTATCTAAATTCTAAATAAATTCGATCAAATCTATAGGATATATGATCGAAGATTTAAATTAAAGAATTTGACTTTAAATTTTGCTACGAGCCATTTATTATTGAAATTACGTGAATTTTCTTTCCGGAAAAATTGAAAATATGTCATGTTTTTTTTTATCCGACTATGGATTTTTATACCAATACTGTCATTTATTTATTTTTCTAATGTCAAAGTTTAATTAATCTTCTCTATTAAATATGATGCATTATGTAGTCAATTACATAGTGTGATTATCTTAATAATGTTAAATACTTACATCATTTGAATATTACTCGTATTGGTAGCTATATAGCTATACGGCCATCATGTGTGCGATTGCTGATTATGATCAACCTTACGCTTGACAGTTACTTCATAAATGATTACAAATGAATAATGGCCACAACTCGTGAAATCAATTACTTTGATGTATCTCTGCAAATGGTGTTTGTCTTGAGCTCCTCTGTGCTTCAGAAAGCATTTCAAGACCTTCATACTGGTTTTTGTTGCTAGATTAGTATGTCAAAAGCCTTTAGGAAGCTTAATTATGACACCAGTTTTGTTCCTCGTTTGTCCCTACATTCCAAAATTGGAAAAGGAATTCCAATCTAAAAATTATAAAATCACATAAAATATAACATTTTAAAAGTTGGACTCAGTTAATACTAAACAACTGTCATCAATAGAACATAAAACTGTACATTATTATGTCATAAAAACGTATGGTATCTTCTCATACTAACTTGTTAGAATGTTTACTATTGACTCCGAATATTATAATTTTTATTTTTCGATAAATCGTCTACTTTATCAACTGATTCTGATTAATTTTAATTTCGCTATCTTATCTATTTCCATTTGCTTCAAAAAAGTATTTATACAATATACACTATCAATTTTAAAATCAACTGTTAACATCATTCAATAAATAAATAAGTATGACAATTGCAATTTACTTTTCAATATACATACATCAAATCTAATCTAACATATGTTTATTTTTCGGCTTATACATTTTGCATTTTTACCGCTGTAAGTATTTTTAAAAATCAGCACACTTTGTTTTCTATCAATTGCATAAACATGTGTGCACACAATATATGACCTGATTTTGTAGGACAAAATCTTCACGAATATAAATATCTTTAAACATATTTTATTGTTATTAAACTCTATCTACGTCAGTAGAAGTTTCGAAAGCCTGCAAGTAATACGTTTATCATATCGCACGGTGGTTGTAAAACTAATTACCATAACAATATGTATCTTATCATATTGTGTGTCACGCGATGTTGAGTAAGAGCAAGGACTTTCACTATCGACGCTTATTGTATGTCAGGAACCGGTCACATTGTCTTACTTAACTTTTATCCTAATCACTGGAACCTCCACTTTTATATATTAAAGTCTTTGTATCTTTTACCCTTTCTTTGTCATCATTTTTCTTCTTATCGAGTCGAAATGGTTTCAGTGTAGCATTTTTTTTCTGTCATAATTTAGAGATTTACTTTATTTAAATATTTACTTGATGTTACCTTGAGTCTACATTAAAATCGATTTTTTCCAAATGAAAACACATAATATCATTTTTGCGTGATTGAGTTACAAGTTACAGACGTTTGTCAACTGCATATAATTTTTTCTTGCAAATTGTAATCAACAAGACACAAATATCGTAAATCATTTAAATAAGAGACAACTCTTTCATCTGAAGACGTATTAAAGGAATCCGATAATTAACGCTAACATCGGTTTCACAAAATAATTGCGAATTTGACAATTGAAAGTACTTGCGACAAATTTATTCTTAGAACGTTTGGTTTGGACAAAAGCAGATCGATTCCTATTCACCATACAAACGTAATTTCTAACGTAAAGGGGTCAGAGATGTGTCTGCCTTATCATACAGTTTCACCTTCTTTCGTATTCCAGAAAGTATTCAGTCTTAAGAAAGTCCGTTTCCTATGGGCGACAATTTATCACAAACACATTTCCCGTTTACATTAAAGTTAAATCAATTTGTGTCAATACCTAAAAGAATCAATAATTAAATATTTATTTCGTTTTAGGTCTTTGCAGGCACTTTTACACGTATTATATATTACGTGTTATGTTTAATTAGCTTACTATCGATTAAGTATCAAATACTATTTACGTTTTTATTTGTGTTAATACAAATTTAAGAAAGAACATTATATTTTCTTTTTCTAGAAATGCAATGCTCATTATTAACCTGGTGACTATGTATTTTTATTATTAAAAGGCACATCGAGAACCAGAAGTTAATCGTTATAGTTAAACTACTAGACCTAAATAAAGAAATTAAAATAAAAGCTGTCTAAATGTCTACTCGGTATGAAGTTGATATCTTTGATGGGATTTCTGTTTCCATTAGTAGAAACTGATAATTCAGTTCTTTCCAATATAATGATTGCGTAACCTCTGATAAAATCACTGGTTTCTTGTACTTTATAACATGAAGCAATTTCCGTAACTGCGTTCTTTTGAGCGTGACACCGTTTTTTCACTCAATATTATTCTTTTAGTAGTCTACAATAAAAGTTAAATTTCTCTGTCGTCAAACAAATCACTGTCCGCAGCAGACTTTGTTAAATTTATCGGAGATCATTAGTTTAAGTACGCAATTTCGGTATTTCTTTGTAAAACATAATGTTATTGTCGGTAAAAGTTTGTGTTAGGTCACGTAACTTTTATCTTAATTTACTCGAAATACGCGCAGTCTGTTGCTTTTTCTATACATATTCTTTGTTTTAACTCTGAATGTTTGTTATTCTGTTTAAGCTTGAGTTTTGTTTGGAATCATGAAAATTGCTCTGTTTGGTTAGTTGATACTGTCTTTACCTATGTTTACGGTTACTTTTTATACTTTTGTGTAGAAGTTTTACCATAATTTGTATTGTGACTGATACATATTTTAGTAATTGCTTAACTAACTCGTTCCTTATCATCAAAACCAGGTGCATTAAGCATTTCAACATTCAATCACAGGTGATCCTCAACTATTGTATTAGCACGTGTTTCCTACTTTATCGTAACATTATTTAGCAATATCGGCCGGAATGTTAGTATTTTTGCACCTTAGTCATGAGGAGCTGTATAATGATCCACGCTTGGTTCAGTCACGTTTCCAAGCCTGATTCGCTTAGCGATAGTATTTATTACAACCTTGGTGTGTCGCTCTGCTGCCATTTCGTCTCAATCTTTAATATTACCTTGTGGTCCAGCTATCTCAATTCAAATTGCGGTTGCCTTAGTAAAATTATTTTATTTTCTTGCTACACCTTGCAATGTTTTGTCTCTGTATTTCATTATTTGTAAAAATGTATTACCTACGTATAAGTTTGTTTCATTTTTTGTTTGGTGTTTTTTTTTTTAACATACAGTTGGGTCATTCTTCATAATAATTCCCTTCTGATTTAAGCTTATTCAGCTATTTATTCATTATTATCCAGATACTTGAGCTTCAGTTATCTTCTACCATTATTTTTAATAGTTTATTAAACAATTTGACGGGTTCCTGCATTTCATTAATAATATTTTTGATAAAATTGTAAGATAAATATCTAAATGGAAACCACTAATGACTTTATAATTATTTTGGGAGTATTGATATCTAAAACCAAATCGAATCGACCGATTATGTTCCTACTTATAAGCGTTCTATTTACGAGGAAGTGCACTTGAAATGAAACATGATTCAGGCTCTTGTGAACTCTGAAGTGCTGTGCCCTCTTGAGTTATGAATATGGAAGTGGACATCTGCATATGAGATGTACCGGTTTGTAATATGCATCGTAATATTTATAAAAGATATGTTTTTTACATGTATGATTTGCATTACAATTTTTAACTCGATAATACGATTAATGAACTATTTGTTATTATAAGTTCATATATAATGCGTAATTTAAATTCTATTGTTTCGTGATTTAAATCAGTTATTACTGTTTTTATTCTAAAGTACGTGTCTCTAGAAGAAGAAATCTAATAATGAGTGCAAAAACAATACTGATGAAAGCACAGATCTGTACATTAAAGTCAATATTTTTTTGTGTTTAATCCAATGTGACATTTTAGACCGAACAAAGTTTATAGACACTACAAAACGATTCCTCTTTCTTTAAAAATATACCTGAGTACCTAAAGGTTTCTTCGTCAAACTGGTCTCAAGTGCCCAAACCCATTAGCCGAGTAGGTGTGGACCAAATTTAGGATAATGAGCGCGTCGCTCTTGTCACGGCAATTAAGGCACGCCTCAGGGCTCGCTTCCGGGACCACCACTATTTCGAGCCCGTTGATTGATAAGTATTGTTGGGGTGGGTGTGGTTATTTTCGTGTTGTTTCCATTTCCAGTATGTTATGGAGTGAGATTGAGTACTTTTAGTCTCTATTTTGGTAAATGTATACGTGAGTTACGTGAATTTTGGTCCACTTTATGTGACTAAAGTAATACAAGGAAAATTTAAACTTTTGCTTTTAACATTAACTATTCTACATCGTCTGTAATTAGTGGCCTTTGGGCCTTGCGGCCCTGGGTTCTGTCTACCCCGTTAGGGATAAAGATGTGATAGTGTATTATCGTAAGTGTATACATTTAAATCAAAACATTTGCCTCATGCTGTGCCTATTATGTGAGTTGCGTCGTGCGTATGTTTCGGTCTGTTGGGATATTTAATATGTATTGCAAACGATGTACGGGCGTCATGTTAACCCAAATACTTGGTGAAATTATAATTCACATTGCGTTTCGTTTGTAATTTTAATACATTTACAAAATTAGTAGCTGTCAATTGATATTTCTGCGTTCGATGAATAGTCCTTTTTTGCCTGAATAAAGTTTTTTTTTATAGCTTTTGTTGTTTTATATATAGGTATATACATACCAGGCATAAAATGTTTGTTATTGTATGTGTCTTTATTATTATTTTAATCTGTCATAAAAGCTATCCATAGTAACAAAGTAATAAATAATAATATCATTATAATTATGATTTTGACTTCTTTACTGCTGTTCATGGTGTTTCACAATTAACTCTTGTGGTTACATGCTATCATTAAAAACGCGAAATAGTTTTCGCAATTTTTTTACTTCATTAAATGAAGTGACAGATTTAATGAGTAGGTATGTACCTATAGAAATAACATGTTGACAGAGCTAGACGTATACGAATTTTTTATGAGAATGAATTGAATTGTCGTATTTATCCGTATTCTTCAAAATGAGCCCAGTGACACCAAAAGACGTAGAACGTGCTCAATCCACCACTATTTAAACAAGTGTCTTCGTTTTAGCCTTTTGATTTTGCAATTTGGATTAACATCTGTACACACAGTTTGCGTCACACAGATAATTTACTGCGAGCAAGCCGGTGTTCATTCATTATGTGGAACAAATGATTCATTGTAGTTTACTCCTTTATCGTTAATTTAGCGTTTATCTATTTAGGCCCTTCGGAGTATATGATTATATTGTGTTTGTGATGGGCTTGATTATAATACTGACTTATTATGTTGTGTGTTTGCTTCATTAACCACAAAGCTTAATGATTGGGGTTAGGTTTATCAATGATTGCCTTAATGTTCATTACTTCGTATGTTTTTTGATGTTTCCTAGTATATATATTGATGAGGTTCTAATTCTACTCGGGAATCTTTTCTATTATTTATTCTGTCGATACTTGTTGAATATCGTAAGATATGTAAATATTGCAAAACTTGCCTTTGACACTTTACAAATTGTAAATTATATATTACACAGCACACGCTCTTATTGCCAGTCAGTAAGAAAATCTTTATCGGTATTTCTTCTATCCTTTAAATTTTATCTATTTTTGTATCAGCTTATAATAAACCTGTTGCCTTGTACCTTTACTGCGATTTAAAACAATTTCACAAATAACTCTAATTTGCTCATCCTATAATTCCATTCTGAGCAAAAAAGGATAATAGAGATTTTACTCTGCCAACAATTTTCTGTTGTTGAATATAATCTACACAAAACCGATAAGAGTATCTATTTAAGGATATCTTCGTTTGATATTAATTAACTAAAGATATTTTTTTTGGTGGATAAAGCAAAATTAATTTAGGTTTGCCTAAGTTTGAAAAACTGTACATCTGGGACTAGACCTCTCGAGGTTTTAGAGAACTATCGATTATGATGATGATGGATACATAGACTTATATGCTGCCTTGTGTCTTCTCTCTCATATTCGGCTTCAGCTACCAGAATCGCTTCATCACTCTTTGTCTTGTCTCATTTAAGTCCAAATAAGAACTCATTTCAAGGAAAAATTCTAATTTTATTTTCGTAGACAATGCCAATGTTTCATAATTTGTTATTGCTCATAAAAGAAAACTCTTTCGAGATTTCGCACAAATAAATCTTGTTGCTTCAGAATGATCAAGTTCAACATTTCTCAACGTGTTAACAATTACTTTGCGGTTTAGCAACTCGGAATAAATTAGAACTGAGTACTGACAATGTAACTGTTTTGCACATTCAACGTGTGAACAGGGTCAATTAAGGTTCCTAACGCTCCACTTGTAGCGTTTCCATAAATTTTGTTTACATGAGGTTAGGGTTAATAGTTTAGTATAAACTAAACATTGCTGTCTTCTGCGTAAAGAAAGAAAGAAAGTTTAGACTAAACAATAAAAGTTTAGATAAATAAGAATACATATAGATTCAGTACCGAAAAGATGATTTTTCCTTATCCTCCATATCAGCAGCTAGCGTCCATTTTTATTCATTCAATTAATTTAAAATAAACTATTTCTTATTATCAATCAATTAAAATGTCATTAAAAGCTATTCTTGTAAATAAACATGTTTATGTGTGTGCACTTCTTGCTTTCATTATTGATAAAAGTTTTTATAAAGTTAAACCACTGACCTAAGTTGCTAAGCGCGTTTTAGACGAAACTGATGTCAACCATACAAAATAATAAACACGCACTGGAGCCATATTGTTGGCAGTTTTCCAGAATATTATATTGTTTACTGCGTGCCATAAATGTATATTGTATAACCATTGTGTTAAACTAGATTGTGGCTTTCAGAGTCTGTTATTAGATAACAAATCTTTTACATCTGTTTCTTGATGCGTATTGTACTTACAATGTTATGATTTTTTGATGCGTTCGGGGAATACTTATATTTTTGTTGTCAGAGACAATAAATTTAAATAATTAAATTAGGCATGAGCTAATCTTCTAAATAAGAGAAAGCTAAAATAGTACACACTTGGTAAGTAGGTGGTCTTATATATAGAACTAGATTGAAATATTCTTAAAGAACGTAATAATAAACCTTTCCGGCATTTTCTTCTCCACTATAGAATAGAAATTAATTATCCGCATAACTAGGAAAAAATATAAACAATCTAAAACAATTACAAATATCTAAGATCTTTGAACATAAAACGCACAATCGATTGGAAGCGTACGAGCATGCCTAAGAAAAACAATGCAGTTTGTGCATTGAGAACTGAATTGCAACGATGAGACTCCATTGTTCTCAGATAACCGATGACATAATGCATGATAGCTGATCATGGGAAGTAATCATCGTATTTTTATCACCGGAGGTTGATACAGTGAGATATGATTAACATTACCGTTATTTGCATAGTTATGTCATTCAACAAGATATGGTAATTCCGGGAGGAAGTTGAGAATCTTTCTTAAATCTACTCGTTAATTTCTTAAGATTTTACCTCTGTACTTCTAAATCGATAGGCGCCTATAAGATTTTTAATTTACGCTTTCTTTTAATATTTTTTAAAGGGTTATCTTAGTGCGTTCAAAATTTATTTAGTATCATTAGTTTTTAATACAATACCTGGGAAACCTATGGGCCCGAAAAATTGTATTTATTTATTGTGAGAACAAATTTTTATATCCAATCATTTACTTGTTATGAACACATTAAACAGAATACTAATCAACAATAACGTTTATTACAATAATTTATAAAGATGTTACTGGTTCTTTCGAGCCTTCGTACAATCACACCATGAAAGAAACTCACTAACAATCCTTGTTAGAAATATCCGCTTCTTATACTCTATTAGATCTTACTTACTAATCGTATAAATGCTTTAAATTTTCCTTGGTTCATGCCTCAATTTTAATGTATTTTAGTACATATGTCAACGTGGGAACTACTATTCAAAACGCTAACTGTCAAAGTAACAACTGTCCATTCTGTACCATGAACCATATATCATTCAGCCACGATCCAATTCTGTATGTTTGTTCATTGTGCACAGTCGGGTCAGCTATAAAAGAGTGCGTACCTTTGTCTGTTGTTCGTGAAAGCGGCTTTCTCTCTGTTGTGATGGGTCAAAGGGTTCACATTTTACTTTTCTCGTCCAAATTATATCGATAGTATCAATTTGGAGCAGAACTTAATTATAACCCGTTTTGTTGTATCACTATCTACATCTGAAAGCAAAGCGTGTGATTAGATAGTGTTGTTTATGTTTTGTCTTGCATTTGTATGTGGGTTGTATGGTAATCCGTGTTGGACTTTTGCTTTTCAGCGAAAGTGTGTATGAGCGTACTAACGTTATTGTATTCTGTATTGTTGTCGTTGTGTAAGATAAGTTATCATTTTGAGTAGTGTATAGTTTAAGCGTAGTATTACAAGCATTAGGTGCCCGAACTATTTGAATATTAACCGCTGGCAACGCAATAATACAACCTTATCAAATCGATGCAAAGGATAAAGAAAATAACTATAATTATGGTCATTTAGAGCCAGATATTACCCGCGAGTTCCTACAAATGAATCATTCACTTCATTGACCATTGGATTAACGTGCCTCAAAAGAAGGTTGTAATGAATGAGTAAATGAGATACCGGTTCCAGTAGCGTTACTTTGAAAGGTCAAACTCTTATCTACTGAAGCCAAACCAATACTCTCGATTACGACTTTATCTTTATTACGTTTCATTCTATTCTCTACAATGTTAGCAAATGAAACTCCTTCGTTATACTGACTCCTATAATTCAAACTGGGATATTTATGAAGATAATTCATGACCGGTCGTTAAGTGAAATCAGCGAGTCATTCTTTTGACTAACTGATGATAGGGCCTGCTTCCGCTCGGTTGAACTACCTATTTGTCTTACTCTGTGGTCTTACGGAACCCATAATTGTGAATTGTTATCGGTGGTCTTAATTAACTTGATGGAATTGATTTAATGCTGAAGGGTTAATTTACACTCGCTATATGTCGGAAGAACTATATTAATTACTATTGCTTCTTGAACTGTGTTTTCGTTTTAAAAAAAAGAAATTATGTCGATCTACATAGGAAGTTTTATATCCAAAAAATTAATAAATTGGGTCATAGAAACTTAAATGATTTCTTAAGTTTTCAAACGCGTTATGTATTAGATACGCGTTTCTACTCTTCCAGAGTATCTTTAGAAATGTGATAGAAATATCCAAGTCCTTTTTAGGGTTCTGTACCAAAAGCACATCACCTTTGAAAATTTCAACTGTTATGATTCATGAGATACAGCCTGATGAGTGATGACAGACAAACAGACGGACTAATTTATTTCTGTTGTCGCTATAACAACAAATAACATATACACGCTATAAAAGTAAAAACAGAATCAAATAAATATTTGAAATTGGTGGCTCTTATACAACAAACGTGATTTTTATAGATAATAGTACGGAACCCTTCGTACGCGAGTCTGACTCGCACTAGGCCGGTTATTCTTACTCGTATTATTCAGATTATTTATTATCAAATGTTTATGAATACTTTTGTTTCATAATCTAGATAAGTATACACATTGTGCTACTATTATTGTCCAATGGCCATGGCGAAAAACACTTGTCCCAGCAACTTGTGCTTGTTTACTTCATTGTACTATTAATGCACATATGAAAGTTGGTCTAAACAATAAACGTATCATGTACATCAGTGTCATAAGCCGTGAGGTCGCGTAGGTTGACTAAGGCGAGAAAGCCGAATATGTTTAACTACGCTTTCACGTTTTGGATTTAGGATTTTCTTCTCATTTCTACTCAACGTAGATTTTGGTATACAATTCACTTTTAACCTTCAACAATTTTTATAGCACAAGTAGCAAAGGTTCTTACGTAATAAAATTTAAAAGCATAATCCAAGAGCTCATCTTCATGCTAAGTATCGCTGATGTCATAAGCTTGCAGTTGAGAAGTACTTATCAAGAAGTTTATTACCAAAATAAACATCTAAGAATATGTGTAACAAAACGGAGAAATAATCCTTAAATGGTATGCATATTTGTACAGATTGCTGTAGAGCAATCTGTACTATCATCATCAGGTCTTTTTTTAAGTCTCCACAGCAGCACGATCCTCTTTGTACGGCCAGAGTTGTACCTAGCTAGAGCAGCCAGGAACCTTCTTTAATGAGTTAAAAAATACTTTGCATGGGAGCTCAAAACATTTTAGTATTATGATTTTTGTTACATGATTATCAACTTGCTCTTCAAGGGTTCTTCCGCGTTTTTAATATCGTACTACTAACTCTCAATAAATCAATCGACATTTATTTATTTACCAATTTATGTAAGTACACGGAACATGTATACAGAGAATTCATGAATTAAAAGTTGTACAAAGGTACTGCTTATCTCAAAAGAGATCTCTTTCAGTAGGCCTTTCTTCCAAATCCAACCAAAATGCCTTGAGGATCTCAGAATTTTCACAAACCTGTTTAGATCTAAGCATTCCTTCGTTTTCACGTGGGTACCGACCTAAATCAATGACGCAACCGCCCATTCACCTGATACCCGTTCGGACTAGTATCGGTACAAGTTGTACTTGAATAGTAAAAGGCCTGTGGGAAGCGGCCGTCCTCAAGAAACCGTTAGAGGACCACAGGTTTGTTGATACAGTGCTTAGAATAGTTACTTTTAGGAATAGACAAATATACACGGTATTGCTTTTTCTAAGACAAAAAAATATATATATAGAAATAAATAAATAAATAAATATATAGGGACAAATTACACTGATTGAGCTAGCCCTAAGGTAAGTTCGAGACTTGTGTTATAGGATACTAACTCAACGATACCATATTTTATAACAAATACATATATAGATAAACATCCAAGACCCAGGAAAAATTGAAAAAGGCCATTTTCCAACTTGCCCTGGCTGGGGATCGAATCCAGGACCTCCGGGTTGGCGGTCTAGCGTGTTGACCATTACGCCATGGAGGTCGTCAATAGAAATAGATACAATTAGAAATAGTGCGAGTAACAATAGTAAAAAGCTTGTGGGAACTGGCGTTCCTCAAGGAACCGTTATAGGACCACAGGATTGTTAATAACTTTGAATACGTTTAAAATAATTCTCCTTTGTGAACAGATCTTGCTTTCTTAAAGCCTAAGCAAGAATATTATAAAGCCAAACCTGCTCCTGATTCGTTGCATTGATTAGAATTAGAGTTCGCATTATTGGCGTAGTGTTAGAAAAATTTGTTCGTGACGTGCAGCGCTCTCTCTCTCTGTCTCTCCCGCTTTTTTAAATTTATACCAGCGCTGCCTCCATTTTAAGATAAATTATTTGAAAGGACACGGAGATATCATTTTAAAAAAAATCTTTAGTAAGTATACCCTAGATAACCTATCAAACTAATTTATGAACTACTTTTTACAGTTTAAAGTGAAAACGTAAGCTTTTCTAGCACATTTGCCACATCTTCGCCTACTGAAGACAAAATTTTAAATGATATCTCCGTTTCCTTTTAAATAATTTATTTCAAATGAGGTAGTACTGAACCTCGAAAAATTCATATATCCCCTTAAATAGCTATTTGGAGCTCCTTATTATGCAGCGCAGTGGTGCCAAATGTTTTAGATCAAGTTTGGATTTTCTATTAAATTATTCCTCGTACATATCAATTACAATACAAAGATAAGATACTTAATTCCACGCAATTAAGATCCACTTGTGCAGTTTTTCTTCGAATACAATGATGATTCATCCGTGTTGATACGGTTTTGCCCAAGTTGGCACGTTTTCGAGAGGCAGACTTTCCTTCTCGTGCCAACTGTATTTTTTCTTGTAGCAATCAAGGCATCCTTCTAATATTTTAATGCGAAAGTTTCTAATGATGGATGTTTGTTTTGCTTTCAATGCAAAACGGAACAAAATTAGTCATGTGTATTTTTGAAGATAGTTTACCTAGATTAACACAGATTTCTTTCCTAAAATTCCTACGGGATCCTTACATTAGGATCCCGTAGGATTATTAAGAACTTTTTGAATCCGCGAGCAACAGATACTATCGAATGCATAGAACGTGATTTGATTTCTTTGATTAAGTAGTTGTATACATTTTCATGTCATCACACCGAATATATTCTGTCGGGTCAAGTAGTTAGTGTGGCGAAATTTGGGCCAATATAATTAAGATAACAAAAATTGCTATTAACACGATAAGAAAAATAAGTACTTATCGAATATTTTTTCACAGATATATGCTAATTACATATGAGTATAATTAAGTTAGTTAAAAAACTTACCAATAACTAATCAATTAAACTCCAGCACCTGTGCCGCCAGTGCCGCTACCATACATTTACCTTATCTCACTTGTTTAATAATAAGAAGCAGGGTTAAACGACCACAAAGTGTAGGTGTCTAACTCGTAGCGGTATAAAAACTTATTGCCAATCGTAAAAAATTGAAAACGTGTGGTAAACTTGCGATGGTGTGTATAGACTCAGGATTTACAACATAAAGAGAGTGTACAAGGATAACTGATTCTTTTAGGTAGGTCCAATGTGTCTTTCTATGTATAGCCCGTTTTCGGTTACTTCTCTAGCCTGGATTGCGATTTTAGGCTTTTTCCTCCAAAGATAATATTATGACCATATGCCACCCAAGCTTGACCATAGCATAGGTTCCAGTTACCTCCCTAGCCTAAGGTCCGGTTTTTGGCTCTATTCGCCAAAGATGAAATACATATCAATATTATGGCAACCCAAAGTTGCCGAAGATCGTAGAATAGGTTGCGGTTGTATCCCAAGCCGAAATGCGCATTTTGGCCCTTTTCTCCAACGATATGCGTATCAATGGCCACCCATAGTTGCCTTAGATTGTTATAAATCCAATTTCATAGTCGTGTATACACTCCCAGTATCATTCTATTGTGCTTACACTATCATTGTTTTGAGCCAGAATTCTTGTAAGATTTTGTGAGGTGACTTCAATTTGCCTTAGTCATAAGTGCTCCGCTTATAAAAATCATAACGATATTTTATATTTAACCCTCTGTACCTATAATCTAGCCAAGTATGGCTGTGGTAGTACAGAGTGGGTCGTGCTCCTGAAGTGGAGACTTAAATACCTAATGATGATGATAATGATGATGATGATGATGATGAACGATATTTCAGTTCTGTATTATTTTTACTTTGCGCTCAGGGTTACAAATGAGAAGGCTTTATATGAGAAACAGCTGGGCGTCCGGACACCTGCTGGTTTTAATGAAAATCGTATAGGAATAGAATTTCTGTAGCTTTATATTTAATTTTCTGACAAATTGTATCTAGACAGCTAGACAGGAAAAAATATAGTATTTTACCTATTTTATCGTTTGCAACACGTATGGGATCTAACATAATCTATTGCTCAGCTATTCCTGGCTTTTATATCAGGTTTTAGAGTTAAAAAGCATTTAAGTATAAATCTAAGACGGATCGGATCAAGATATACTGGTGACCTGTGTAACAGGTATTTTTACCTACTTCAGGCACCAGTCCTCCGTAAAGACAGTTCTGTTTTAATACTTATAATTTTTTGGTATACTCATGCTCTCATGTCATTATTATTATTATACTCATGTGACGTTTATCATTTCTTTTGACACCGTCTTTTATCCAGATTGATTCGGCTTGTACCTCGGCGTTGTCACCTTGTTTTTGTCAGATGTCTTGAATAATCTGCCACAAAAGTTTTGGCCAATAACTCATCCCTGTGTAATAAGAATCTAAATGTCCTTCTGAAACAAGTATTTGTTTTATTTACATTACATTATCTACCAATAGATACAGTAAGTAATGCTATAATTTTGTCAAAATGATGAAGTGGCGTTAAAATCGTATTAAGTAACTGTATAACACTTGACCACAAGGAAGTCGGGAGACCTGCCCAAGGTTGCTGGAAAGCGCTAGATGCAGCCCGCTCTTGATTAGTGATTTTGGAAATCTTTGGGAGAGGCGTATGTCTACATTATGTGGCTTAAATGATAACGATAATAAAGAAAACTGTTTGAACTTCTGCAAACTTCCACGGTTTTAGAGTACCCAAAACCGGAGAGCATGCACAAAAAAGTAATGAGTGTTGACGAAGCAAAAGAGGTTTGCCAGGATCGTACCAAATGGAGATCCCTAGCCTCTGCCTACTCCCGGTATGAACCTCCACCTCATTACATGAATAGCAGACACAGTTCGCAAGTTATCCTATAATTAAATTACTGCATCCTTTTGACTCAAGTTCCTGTGATTATGCATCAATACTGCGAATAGCAATATCTTCGACCCTGCCCTTGACACACAATCTAAGCTTCGTGTTGATGCTCGTTACATCATCGCCGTAATGAAAGTAATGAATGCACTGTATTTATTAGGTAATAAAGCATTTTATTACTGTATTGTTAGAGTTTATTTTCGTCAATATTTAAATTTAAAATCTAAATAATATCTAAAGAATGTACTAATTCTCTTTCCGCGCAGATCGTAGGAGTCGATCGAGGGAATGGGCGAAAATGTGAATCATGTTAGCAACCCATCACTATTTCGATTCCTTCTTCAGCCTTCTCGCCCACAGTCACGTTAAAAGTGGCCTTTGAGTTTTGCTGCCCCAGGCTTTATTTGCTTAGAGCCGCAAAACCCAAAATGCTCTGTCTGTCCCATTAATGATAAAGACGTTATAGTATATATCTATAGGTTACAAAAAACGGGTACCAGAATCCTCTGTGCAAAGACCAATTAGTGGTAATATTCTCTTTGCAAAGACTTATCATCTACGGCAATGACAAACTGGCCAAAAAGTAGAGTTCTTTCTCGCTTATGAAGGCACATTGATTTGTTGGTCCCAGTTATCAGTTAGGCAGCCTAAAAAACTGACACCACCTACACGCACCTTAAACACACGATAAATAAACAAAAAAATAAAATATAGAATCCTGGAGTGCCGACAGAAGCGAAAACTTGGGTGTTAGTAACAGTTACGCGAGGTCAATGGTTTTTTTAATCTTTTGAAAAAATGCTTTCCTTTTATGCCCACCGCTCCGAAAGAAGCCTAAGCCTTTCATTTCAAGAAAAATGCAGGTCCGGTAACTCCTAATTGCTACCCACGATGATTTGAAGTTTAACGAATACAACGTAATAATGACTTAACATTTCTGTAGGTGTTTCTTGACTCGCTAATAGTTGAAAGGTGCCACCTGTTACAACATCAGTGTGGGAGTAGACGAAGGATTGAGCAACTGGCCCGAAGGATTGCGCAATTCGACCCTTTTTGGCCTAGACAGGATCGCGATTTCCCATGCGGCGGTCCTTATAAGGGCTACAAACTTTCCAGTCGTTAATGAGCGGATTTCATTCGAACAACTAAACAACTAGTAGCGATTATGGTCGGTTGGCTAAAATTAAGATAACATTTAAGGCCCTTGTCGTCATTATTTGGATATGTTTTAAATATTTATGACGATTTGAACGAGACAAGTTTTTTGGACTGCCAAGATCATGATTTTCCAATAATTTGCCTGTCAACATTTATTTATTATACGAGTGTTTAGTTAGACGGTCCATTCACCTAGAATCCGTTTTAACAACATTTGATTTTTAAGCGATTTTCTTTCCGTCAGTTTCCTTTTCATTACAATTTTATAAAAAACTAGCTGTGCTCGTGGGCTTAGCTCCCCGTGGGAATTTCGGGATAAAAAGACCATATTTCCTTCCCCGAGCCTCAAACTATATCCATACCAATTCGGTTCAGTAGTTTATAAGCGTAAAGAGTTAACAAACAAACAAATATACAAACTCACTTTCGCATTTATAATATTAGTAGGATTTAACTAGAATGTTCAATTAAAGAATAACTTTTGTTTTAAGCATATTAGTGAACCAGTGTGCAGAAAATAAGTCTTAATGTTACACTTCACATCCTGATTCAGCAGTTATACTGTCGAAATTCTAATGTAGGTAGCTTGAAGTGTTTTTTAACAGTTTAATCAATTGATCTGAAACAACGATATTCTGTCATAAAATGTACTAAATCGCTCTCAAGTTAGGCACGCATGCATGGCAAACTTCATTCACTCATGCAATGATTATTATTCGTTATGTAACTACGCTTAATAATCATCTCATCGCTGACATATATTCGTGACAACAACAGCAATCAGTGCGCTGCATGCCGTGCATTTCGTAACGTGCCATACAATCGTTCATACGCTCAAACGATTAATTATGCCGCAGCTGCGGAATTCACTTGCATTACACCTACAGACACAAATGCATACAGGCGCATTTATAATGCTTACTATTTGTTACCATATTTATAAAAAATCTGCTCTCTATAATCAATCATATACCTAGTAAGTAACCTGCTGATTTTAGGAATTTCAGTAGCATTTACTATATCGCTGAGCGCCTATTTTTTGTGGATATGGCGGTACCTCTCTAATCGGTCTGGCCAGTGTGGAGAGTAGGCCAAATCCTCTGGCTGCTCCGACCAAATATGGCTCTAGTAGTACAGAGAGGGTCGTGCTCCTGCAGTGAGGACTCAAAATACCTGATGATGATGATGGCGGTTATTCTCAAATTCTAAACCCGTATTATAAATAAATAGAACAAACAATTGGGAAGCTTCCTGGGTCAAAAATAAATTATTTGGTACATTTATTAGAATAAAACCTCACAAAATAATGTCACTTGTCATTAATTATAATCGTTTTCAACGTGATTTCAGATTTATTATTTCGGAAATACTGATATTAAGAGCGTTATTTTGGCTGCAAGAAACTATGATGTCATTAATCTTTTTTTCATACAAATTCCATAGAAAATGTTTGTTATGACTACTGAAAAAAGTATTTCTGGGATTTGAGTTGTTGGAAACCTCTATATTGTATACAATGTCCTTTTTAATTAAGTACAAATATTTTAAGGGGTGGTTCAGTTCATCATTTTGAACAACTTTTCCCAATGAATGTATATCGAAATACGAAAAAAAAATTTTAGGTTTTCATACAAATCGAAGTAGTCACGTGATATCATTACTATCGAAAATGAAATATTTTTTTTCGTATTTCGATATACATTTATTGGGAATAGTTGTTAGAAATGATGGACTGAATCACCCCTTAAAATATTTGTACCTAATTAAAAAGGACATTGTATAATCATGTTATTAACTAAAATATGTAGTGTATTGGCCATTAAAACATTCGTCCTTCTAGTTATTTATTTCCAATTAAGTTAGACAAATTATTTTTTTATTATTTTATCATATTTCTCTTTGAATATAACGTTAAGTCGAAACAGTTTGCTTCGATAAAGTAGCCTAATTATAACAATTCTAGTTATAATTTTAATAACCCTATAGTGTAGACCAAAGGCGATTTTCCTATATTAGTGTTGTAGTATGTAAAGACAATAGGGAAAATTATGTGCTATACAAAGGTACATGAATATAGAACATGGGTCATGTCATGAGATATGTAGACATATATTGCGATCCCTTGGCAACAGACAGCCAAACATAGGGGAGTTTCCAATTAGTTATACATGTCGTCGCAGACAGGGAAACAAAGGAGCTCAGACGTATTGCAGACATGTCAGGACATTAGGCATTGTCTATCCAATGGTGAAATTGTATCCACTTGAATTGTATAGGTTTAACGTACCTAGCATTGTTTACTCTGGAGGGGAGCAAAATGACCAAATGTTTTTAACGGGCTGTTTTGTTCCTGATCCATATAATTTACATGACTCAATGTAGGCTGTGCAGCCTTAATAATTTTTCAAAACTAAAAACCGACATTACTCCCATACTATGCAACCGGTTCTATCGGACCACCCCGCAGTTTACCCTTTAAAACAAAAAAAAGCAGTGCAGTGTGGCCTATACTGTCACTCATTTTTAAGTTTTTTGGTACACATTCATTAACCGCATCGCACAATTTTATATTTGTTTATTGTTTTATTTATTTTGTGAAAATTAATTCAACACACAAGCAGACAAACATTATTTTTATCTGTATATAAATATTTTGTCAGCCAAGACTGAGCGTGTCTTCAAATCTTCTCTCCTCTTCTCCTAATATTTAAGAATTGGGCTCATGTCGGTGGAGTGCGGTCTCTCTTCCTTCCGCTAAGTTCTTAACCTATACATTTTTTTTTGATGAATATAATTTTTTTTAAATCACGGTGAATTGATAACCTCCTTTTTTGAAAGTCGGTTAAAAACATGTCTTTTTCACAAGTACGAATTCGAGTATGTAACATTCAATGCAGAATTTGAATCTAATGAGTTATGACCAACGTAAGAACGGTTCCATAAAAACTTATCTTTCTGTAAAAAAAATTGGGTGACTAAACTTTTGATTGGTGGTCGAAATGCCATAGTCAGAAATCTCAATATTCCTTAATTCCATTCAATTCATTTATTTATTCAAAAAACAATAACGTTGTGTCTGAATTTGATACCTGTAAAATAATTAAAAGTAACTTACTTTGCAGGTAACAGTACGTTTTTTAAGTCAGCTATTCCTAATTTGAATGCAAAAGCCCATTTACGTACTATTATGTATAAATATTTAGAATTAAAGGTTAATTTTGACATTTTTAATGCAGCTGTCGTCGTTATTTTATTTAATATTTTGAACAACCTAGTCCGGGAGCTTGCGTCACCACACCGGCTAATGGTCTTTACCTCTGATAACACGTAACCACCGCGGTAAAACTGAATGCTGTAGATAAGCCGAGATTTGCGGCGTGCGAAATCAGGTAATATTATGAGCACGATGACTCATGTTGTACGTACAGTGAATCGAATGCGTATTTACAAACTTACTCATTGCCCTAATAGTTTGATTTCCAGTAATATTATTATTATTATACTTGCAAGGGTTTTGATGTAATTTAGAATAGTTTGCTTTAGTAAACATCTGTTAAAATTTACGCTAAATTCATCTAAGAGTATTGAAAAATAATATGACTTGTAAATAAAATATACTGTAACTATATTTGGAGAAACGGATGCTTTGTCACTCTTTAAAAAGATAAAGTTACAGGATTATTTTAATACTTACCGAAATAAGTTCGATCGTAATTTTGTGACGTGCAGCATATAACGTGAGATATTTACCCTTGGTTTTAAATCTCTTGTTTACAAGGCTGAGTCACCGAACTTAGATTGATTGAAATCGATAAAAATCTTTGTCACGAAATCCTGCATAAAATGGCAGTCAAGCTACCTGCTTGTAGTTGCAAAATGCGTTACTCCGAATGGTAAATTGATAAATGAATTTGTGAAATGGTACCTCCGTTTTGTCAAAGAAATCTCTACTTTATCCAAAAAGCAATAAAACCTGGTTTAATTCGCCAGTTGAACTGAATTAAACTTTAATTAGGCGTTTTAAAAGTTCAAATTGGTTTGCGGAAATTTCCCCGTGGTTCTCTCGAATTGGGGTTAACCACGAACCGTGATTGAACTTTATCGGAGTTCGATAACACGAACTTGCGATATGGCAAAGTTATCAACAAACGTTTGTTGCTAGACTTGCTAGAAAACTTTAACTATTATTGTGGGAGCAAATATTGGACTTTGTTTAAAAAAAAGTTACTGTATCTATTTCATAACTGGTTTTTCTTTATCTGCACATATTAAAAGAAGGAAATATCGGAAATTTTTGAAAATTTTTGAAAAAAATATTTTCATTAGGTATACATAATTTTTATATTACTGTACTTATATGTAATTGTACTATAATTCAAAAATATAAAACAACCAATGAGAGCTTTAAATTGAGTTCCTCAACTTGTCAGTCAGTCGCACATCAAACGATGCAAGGATTTTACAAAGAAACAAGTTTTTTTTTAAATAAGCGTGACCATCAATGACATTAATTCAGCAGTAAAAACCACAGCTTCAATACGGTTTTACAACCGTGTAAACCGTGTAAACGACGTTGGCATAGGTTTTATAACACCAACATGCAATTTCGCCATCAAATTGAAAAAAAAAATAGCTGTCTATTACGGTTCCCTTTATGCTTCATTGGCTGTTGCTACCGAGAAGAAACATTTTAGTCGTATCGTATTGATTCTTGAAATACTTCCTACGTAGTTCTCTAATCAACCAATAAATAGGAATATGGCTTTCCTGCTGGAAATGACTTCGCGTTACTTGCGTTGATGTTTGTTTTTTTTTTACATCGTTTATTTCCTTGTGTCCTCTACGCCTAATTTGACTTAGGCTCTTTGACTATTTTATCGCTTCGACAGTAGGGTATACTTAGCTAACAGTAAATTCTAATTATTGTGATGTCATTTGGCCTATAAACTGTAAAAAAATAAATTTTGAGAGATATTACAATTCGATATTGAATTTCCAAAAAATCATATGTTGACTCTGATTTTGTTTTCTTTTCGCATTTATTCCATTATTTTAGTAAGCTATATCAGATCGCTTATGTTGATGCTTTAAGTCAGCCTGTCATTTCTTAGTGCAAAATTTTAACTAGACTCTTAAAAGTTCTATAACTTTTGCCTCTGGTAAATAAAACTACAGAAGTATAACTTGGCTACCGTTTGTCCAGCGTTTCTGCGTGACTTCCTATCGGGGGCAGTAAGGTCAGCTGTTACGTTCTCTAATAAGGTCATTATGAGTCACAAACCATTATCGTGCCGGTGCTAGTATAAAAATGTTTACGGCCTCTTTTATATGTAGGAACCTAAAAATAACTGTAGTATTGTTGACTTAAAGCGTCGTTTTTTGTAAAAAAAAAACCGTTATTTTTAAATATAAGTAACGAGATTTAGGGGTTACTACATTCTTGTTTCAATGTCAAGTAACATTGAGCACTTATATATGATTATAAAGCCTAATTTCGTTTGACATATAAAGAGGACGTCACTATCGGACGACGATCGTATTACATTATGGAGTTACCCCCTGGTTTATTTTCGTTTCGTTACGAAAAGGCATCACGGGTTTTTCTCGACATTTGAAATCTTAAAATATTTCTTAAATAACAAAACAGTCCAAAACTGTGCTCAAATATCTATTCTATATCAATTGTATGTTTGCCATTCACGTAATGGTAACGTGAATGGCAAACATACAATTTATTACTTTTGAAAGCATTTTTACTAAACAACAAGACTTCATCAAATGTTTAATCATTTTCGATACGAAGGTGATTTTCTTTGAAGAGAAAGTTGTAAATCTGCAAGCTTATACCTCAAAAGTCCTATGACCCTTGCGATTCGATCAACGTAAGTAACTTGAACCTTGACACGCGTGATGTTAGCATTAGAAATAGAAACCATTGTAAGGCCTTAGGTCCAGCATGTCCGCTGTTTGAGTAAATAGCAAGGCCAGTTAACACTAAAACGTCTATTCTATTTTATTTAATAACTAGCTGTACCCGCGCGGGCTTTGCTCCCTGTGGAAATTTCGGGATAAAGACTACCTTATGTCCTTCCCCGAGTCTCAAACTATATCCATACCAAATTTCATCCAAATTGGTCCAGTAGTTTAAACGTGAAGAGGTAACAAACAAACCAACAAATATACAAACTCACTTTCGCATTTATAACATTAGTAGGATTAGTAGGATAGGATAGTAGGATAAGTTTATTTCGCGCGTCCGGGTTAAACAAACTAAAATTACTTAGCTCCATGAAAGATGAGACCTGACTTTAACTAATTCATGATTTGTGGCCATTTTAAAATATGTTGTGTGTAATATTGTTCAAATATCAAAACAAAAACTACTTAGTACTAAAGTAACCAAGTCCTCCAGAAAATGTCTTAGAAGGCGACTTAGGAAATACAAGCTAAACAAAGCTTATAAACATCAATGAGATCTCTCCAATCCGTGTGGCCAGCGAGGAGAGTGTGTAGGTAGGAGTGTGAGTCACTAAACGAACGGTTTTTTGTATGGGAAAACCAATCGTTTAGGTAACTCCGCATTTCAAAAATGGCACTTCTGGTCAGACAAAGTTATAGTAAGTGAAGCAAGGAAACATCATGTGTGATTGATTGTAGCATAAGACCAAAATATCTCCCATGCTGGTCTGGGAGTAATGAAAAAACTTAGAATGTACCAGCTGCTTCTCTTCCCGCGCAGATCGTAAAAGCCGATCGAGGGAATGGGCAAAAATGCGAATCATGTTAACAGGCGATGCGGCTAGCAACCCATCACTGTATTGATTGCTTTTCCATCTTCTCGCCCACCATGACGCTAAAAGTGGCTTTTGGGTCTTGCGGCCCTGGGTTCTGCATAGAGCCGCAAGACCCAAAATGCTCTGTCTGCCCCACTAGGGATAAAGACGTGATAGTATGTATGTATGTATGTAAGACCAAGATAGTGGCTGCAAATTCAATGCTTAACTCAGCAGTAGGTGAAAGAACGGTTGAAATGACATTGAAATATTTTACAATTATTTTTTTATATTACAATAATAAAGTAAAATCTCATCTTAGTATTCTAATTACTGTTCCCATTTTCTTCTCATTATCTACACGCTTAACAATTTATAAACGTATCATGTCAATTTAAAATTGAAAACAAGGTTTAACAGACCTAAACAAAAAAACACATTTGTTGACAAATAACTAATACAATATTTATTAAACAAAATAGCCTAAAATAAAACTAACTTAACCAAAACATAAGATTTAACCCTGCTAAAGAATATTACGAAATGTGGCTACGTTTTCCCCCGTAAAATTCTCAGACTTCTAAATTCAAAAACAAAATATAAACATTTTGCGTCGCAGTTTGCATATCGCTTGCACCGGATGCAGGCGTTGCAACTGCAGTAAGGCTTCCAGAAGCCGTAGCAAGCCGGGAAATCGCAATGTTTTTTTTATTATTAGGTATTATGTAATTGTTGTTTATTTTAAACTTGATTATTATAGCTCATCTATGAGTTTTAAAAATCCTTACCTCCTAACTAATATCCTACTATCCTACTAATATTATAAATGCGAAAGTGAGTTTGTATATTTGTTTGTTTGTTATCTCTTTACGCTTAAACTACTGAACCGATTTGGATGAAATTTGGTATGGATAAAGTTTGAGACTCAAGGAAGGACATAGGGTACTCTTTATCCCGAAATTTCCACAGGGGCGAAGCCCGCGGGTACGGCTAGTCCTACTAATATTATAAATGGGAAAGTGAGTTTGTATATTTGTTTGTTTGTTACACTTCACGCTTCAACCACTGAACCTTTTTAGATGAAATTTCATATAGATATAGTTTGATGCCCAGGGAAGGACATAGGAAAGTTTTATCCCAAAATTCCCTTTGCAAACAAGAAAGCTTCTGTTGTTCGAGCTGACACGCTGTTGCTGTTGTTACGACGCAGTAAATACAATGCTATTAAAAAGTTCTTTAATATCATTCAATTATTTAAATTATGTAAATCTTGCACTTGATTTGTCATATTACGGCCAGATATGGTATTTATTTCATCAATGTAATGTGTATTTTAGTTTGATGATACTTTCCCACGTGTTATATGAGTTAACATCTTTTATTGCTGATTCTTGTGTAATCTAGCACAACCGGAGGAAAGGCCAAATGAGTTTTATTAAACACACCATTTTAGGGTTCCTTAGTAATCAAAGAACCCTTATTTATTTATTCCCGTATGCATTAATAAGAAAATGTTAATACGTGATAGTTTAAAAATTGGTTAACAAATATGTTGCTTCACGTTACGTTGTTTTGCCAATAATGATTTACTGTCTCAACTATTTAAAACGAACCTTTAAAAGTCTGTCCGTCCATAATAAATCATAATCATGTGCAGCAGGCACGTGTATTTACTTTTTAATTTACGACTTTGACCGTAGACCAGAAGGCATTTGTGTTTTTTTCACAATGGTCTAGTTACGAGTAGGCAGTTAAAAATACATCTTACTCGACTGTCTGTAACGTGTCCAAAAAATATTGCAATCAAGTTAACGAATCAGAGATTTTAATGTCAATCAACAGTTTCGCAAAAAAGAAAAAAGATTATCACTCACTTGTGTTTGTATTATGAAGCCAAGCTTTTGGTAATAAATGAAATTCTATTCTAAGTAGTGTAGCTAAACTGTAAAAAGAATAAACTAAACAACCAATATACGATTAAACAAAATGCCCTGACGTGGTTTCTGTTATTGTGTTTCTTTTTTAACTAAGTATTACAGTATGTATATCCCGTCGTGATGGCAAATATATATTATTTTGATCTCCGATGTATTTTTAACAGACTATAAAAAAGAGCTAGGTTATCAATTCGTCGGAATTCTTTATTTTTAATTTTTCTATGTATGTTCACCGATTATCCGAAGACGCCTGGACCGCTTTGGTAAATTCTTTTTTATTTTAAAGACATACTTGTCAGGTCCTATAGAAATTTCATCAAAATTGATTGTGAAGTTCGAGGTGATGATGGTTTTTAGTTTTAAAAAAATATTATATTATATAAAATAAAAAATCGATAGAGCGACCGTAGAATTACTCGACCAATATGAACCATGTCTTACAATGAACTCTTCCCTTGAAACGTGGCATTCATGTGTTAATAGCGACGTTAGTGCACCTCTAATTAGCATTTGTGTTGTTGCAGGTACGTATCCCGGTGCATGTTGAGTTTGTTGATGTGAAGATGTCGTGCGGAAAATTGTAAGTACCTATATATCTTCTTTAAAACATAATCTATATCAGTCTTCTTCCAGCAAATGGAGTATTTTTCGCTATTTCTTGGGTTTTTTTGCTGGGCGGGTTCGCAATCATAGTTGATAGGTAATTTAATTATTACGTAAATTAGTAAGTTTAGTAAATCAAATTTGTAAAAGTCAAGAATGTGATTGAGATAAAAAATGTTAGCATAATGCTAGTAAGTACAACACTTCGGTACAAATTTTATCTAAAAAGCGTATACTTAATTTTATCAGCCTATGTCAAACTATTGTCCAAGTCCTCCCGTGGATAAATTAAAAGGCGACTTAGGAAATATAAGCTAGACAAAGCTTATATTCATCAATAGGACCTCTCCAACCCGTCTGGCCAGCGTGTTGAGTATAGGCCAAGTCCTCTTGCTGCTCTGGCCAAGTATGGCTCTGGTAGTACAGACAGGGTCGTGCTCCTGCACTGTAGATAAAACGACCTGATGACGATGTCAAACTATTATTGAGTAACTAAGTAGAATCCACCCTTCTGTAGAACTCCAAAAATACACATTCAAAAAGCGTTTTAGGAGGCGGGAGGCGTTTTCGTTTGTCCGAACTGTGATCTTAAAAGCTATCAATCAGTCCAACGGACGTTTCCCTTTTCGTTGGAAAAAATCCTATTTGGCAGTTAATGATTGGGGCAAAGGGACGAAGTAAATTTGTTATACCTATGGAAGAGAGGGCATATATATATATAATATATTTGATTTATTTTAATTTTATCAAGCCGCCGTTTAGTTAACCGCAGAATAGAATAGAACCACTCCAAGTCTTTTCCAAGTCACTTTTGAAATACAAGCTAAACAAAGCTTAAAAACATCAATAGGACCTCTCCAACACGTCTGGCCAGCGTGGAGAGTGTAGGCCAAATCCTCTGGCTGCTCTGGTCAAGTATGGCTCTAGCAGTACAGAGAGGGTCGTGCTCCTGCAGTGGAGACTAAAAGGACCTGATGATCATGATAAGTGGCCGATACTTGTGTCAGATTTTTCAAGCTGCCTTAAGGCATCTGCCATAGCTCTACGTCTGCCATACAATGTCTTAACGGATACATATTATCTACTCATCAGCACCTGAGCTTCATCCTCTACTTCCAATAGACTCAAACACAACTATCTGCCATATTATTACATGAACCGTATACAACGTGGAAGGGACATAACTGTAATAAATAACTCTATACATCACTACATTATAATGAAATTAAAGTAACAGTCAAAATTAAAATTTCGTCATTTCTTTACAAAAGTGTGCAGCCACCCGGGCAATTTGTTAGAATGTCGATTTCTTTTTTGTTTTTGACTGTTATTTAAATTTAATTATATTTTAGTGATTTGGTATGGCGTGGTTTGATTTATTACGGGTATGTCCCTTCCACGTTGTATAAAAATGAGTGCTCGAGCTGAAAATATAGAAATAAAGAATGCTTTATTCATTCATTCCTTTATAAAAATTGAGCCAACTTGTTCAAAGGTCAAAACTTGTTTACATGTGAGGTCATGGACCCAAAACTGTTACGTCAGGTGCACAGAGTTAAATAACCAGTTAACTACGCGCTTATGTTAATTTCATAGTCTTTTCATAGCACGTTGGTTTGAGCGTGCTTAGAATGTAAAGTTTATATTACAGATACCATTGACACTGTGGCTAAGTTACCGCCTAGATTTATTGTAATTAGGGAGTTTCCTGGGTCAAAAAGAAATTATTTTGGTACAGTTAAAAGAGTTACACGTCGCAAAATAATGTCACTTGTCACTGATCATATCTATTTTCAATGTGATGTTACATTTATTTTTTTATTTTTATTTTGGAGCTTTACCATATTATTTACTTTCAAACAAAAGTTCGTAAATAATTCGCTTTCATAAATAAACAAACTAAAGCGCCCTCTATTTTTGGTGCAAATGACGTATCTCTCGCAAAATGGCCGCACGTCCGGTCCACGAGAGGCATTTTATCTCCACTTCCTGTCTGACTTTTTGTCCATTTCCATTTCAGTGTTTGAATAAAAATCTAGATTTTCACGGTTTGCTGCCTTTTGTATTATTATTATCGTGATATTTTAAGCCCCTTTTGTCTAGGTTTGTAAAATTCTAAAATAAAATTTCGACGATGTCGACGATCGACGACGATTTAGTAACGATACACTACAATATTTTGAATCAAATTTAATTAGGGAAATACGGGATGTGGCTCAATAGGTAGATTCTTAAAAAGTATACATATTTTTCTTTTATCTGTAATTAGCAAATAATGACGAAGATGTAGCGCATTTAAATTTCGCGTGACGTCACGATTATTCATCGACGTACGTAAATCGCGTAGCTAAATAAAAAAATGTGTCCATGTATAATCTAGACGACGGACTAAATAAAAACATATATTTCACCAAGTCCACATACCTAGTCCTTCTATAGAGGTTAAATTTGCTCTGTCATATCAAATCATAAAGTGTAGCTGCTGGTAATCTAATAGAAATTATCCTAACAAAAACTCTAATTTACAGCACAACGCCGCAGTTTTCCCTAGAAAGTGGAATTTAATAAGGAAACCGCCGTCAATCTGGCAACATCACCCAGTTTTCTAGCGTCACTGGCAACACATTACCACCGCCTCATCTGCATATTAAACTGATTAAACTGATGACATTAAGTGCATTACCGGTGCATAAATCCGGTGCTACGTGCTCGTTTGACCCAAATGTTTAACACCTCTTTGAGAACAAAACATTGGAATATTATAAGGCTTCAGACTTTTATTATCAAACCGTTTACAACTTTTTTCAATTTTGGAAATGCATATATATGTATGCATATGCTTGAGATTCTTAAGAAAAACAAAAGGCGCCGCGCGTTCCCGCGTTTCAAGTTATTCTATGCATTTCGATGATAAAAATAAAGGTAAATATAGTTTGCCAGTTAAGTGCGATGCCGACCGCGGCCGTTCCAGTGTGGAACGGCGCTTAAAGTTAAAAATGTCTTTAGCCTTTCACCGCAAGACTTTATGTCAGTTGTCGTGCTCTCAGCGCGAGGCAAAGTGAATCGAAAATAAATACTTACAACCAATCAGGATGTGCTATACGAGAGAGGTTTTTGAACAGAAATAAACGTTTGTGGTTTTCGTTAATCAAACTTATTTTTATTTTATTTTTTTATTTATTTACCTTCGTTACAGTATACATGTAAATGGCGGACTTAAGGCCAGGGGCCTTAATCAATGTAATAAAATAATTTACCTGGTATTTTATATTTTGTGAAAGCAATTACACTGATGATATCATTGCGGAATAATACTTACAGGGCTGATTACCACACAAAGTTATACAGACTCATCTTAAATGCAGACATTATATTTACTAACTAGCTGTGCCCAGCGTTGTTACCCGCGCCTAAAGTAGCCTATGTGTTAATCTAGGGTGTCAGCTTCCGTTTGTGCGTGAAGATGAAGAAGTACCAAACATACACACACACACTTACAAACTTTCGCTTTTATATAATATGAGTGTGATTTATTAAGAACTAGCTGTACCCGCGGGCTTCGCTCCCCGTGGAAACTTCGGGATAGAGTACCCTATGTCCTTCCCCGAGTCTCAAACTATATTCATACCAAATTTCATCCAAATCGGTTCAGTAGTTTAAGCGTGAAGAGGTAACAAACAAAAAAATATACGAACTCACTTTCGCATTTATAATATTAGTAGGATTAGTAGGAAGTAGGACTAGCTGTGCCCGTGGGCTTCGCTCTCCGTGGGAATTTCGGGATATCAACTAATGTCCTTCCTGGGTATTAAACTATATATCCTATTCAAATTTCATCTAAATAGATTCAGTGGTTTAGGGTAACAAACAAACAAATATACAAACTCACTTTTGCATTTATAATATTAGTAAGGATTTATGAACGAATGTTTTAGATACAACGAGAATAAATCAATGCAGTAAAATCACGTACAAAATGCATCATGGCGGTGCACCTGAGCTCGGTCGCTTCCGATTCGGCGGAGCGGGAAAATCGACTTACCTGATACAGGCAACACACCGGCGACGGACGTCGACATTTCGATAGTCAACTATTCTATATTTTCACACACACATACACACCAATTTTCTATTACGTTTTCATCTCTAAGACAGACTGCAGGCTAGGCAGGCAGAGCATTTTAGGTTTTGCGGCTCGCAGCAGACCCAAAAGCTACGTGGACGAGAAAGTAAAAAAAGATAAAAATCTCTATGGTTGTAAAATATAGGTTGCAATTTTCCACGGTAATGAATATATGAGACCAAGGCGTAACCATGTTGCAATACTTGCAATAAGCTCCATCTTTAATGTTCTTACTCACCTCCTTTCTCCATCATTTCATTCTGTCCACTTTTCAAATTTCGATTCGTCCTTAACAGTTTAAATGAAGAATGAAATTAAATGTAGATTCTTATTAAAATAACTGGTGTTCGAAAATTTTTAACAAGCAAACTGGAGAAATACTATTGGTGAAACGAAAATTTATGTTTTCTCAGTCTGTAATGTGTCCTGTGTCCGTCACTGTCTAACTACTCGTACTGGGCGTGGGATCGTTTTTTTATTATTTAAACTACGAGTAGCTACGCCTCGCGGTGTTACAGCGCCTAAAGTAGCATATGAATTTATCCAGGGTGTGGTCAGCTTCCTGCCTAACAAATTTTATAAAAATTGGTCCAGCCGATTGCGCGTGGTAAAGCAACAAACACACACACACAAACACCCCCACACAGACACTCAACACACCAACTTTTGCCTTTATGATATTAGTATAATGTGATGTGATACTTCCTTCAAATATAAACTAACAAAACATGTGTTAAAATGAGAAATTACACCAAGGAATTCAATTTACTTGTAGTTATCATTAGGCTAAAGCCCACTAGAAAATTATTATGTAATGTAACGCGGTACTAATGACCACCTCCGCCATTTTCTTATGACAAGAAAATCTATAACATAACGGGTTAACGACGGCCGGTTAGTGTCAGGAAGTAATTTTATGGTTGTTTGTTTGTAATGTACGTATCTCTTCTTTATAGCCTATATCAGTCTACTGCCGGACTAAACTATGAATTGATGTATGCGAGCCAAGCCATTTAAAAGCAAATTGATTAAAAGGAATTGTCACATAACGACCATGACACCTCGTGTTCGTGTTTTTGACAAAGATGGTGTATTTTTAATGGACTTCAAAAAGGAGGAGGTTATCAATAAATTCGTCGCGATATATTTTTTATGAATGTTCTGATTATTGGAAGACGCCTGAGTCGATTTGGAAAATTCATTTTATTTGAAAGGGTATACTTTTCAAGTGATGTAGAAGTAAACCTTTAGACACTCTCTATTATTTTTGTGCTTCAGAATAATAAATTTTACAAAGCCTACTTTACAAAAATTTAGATACGTTTTTTTAAAAATCATACACTATTTTTAAAACGATTTTCGTCATATTTTCGCACATCGCACAATAACACAAGATAAAAAAAAACTGCATAACTACGTAACAAACGTAAAAAGGGGCATATGAAAGTAGCATTCCCCTTTCAGTTTGAATAACAAATACAGCTCAGTGATTCCCATTCCTTTCCACATGGTTCCTTTCTGTGTATTCTTTTCTCGTAGGCTTTCCAATTACGTCTCCTTTTATAAGGATAGTAAGTAGATGGTGCCTTTCGGCGTTGAATATACGTCAAGCGCGTGCAGCAAAATTTAAAAAAAAGATTTTTTGTTGCTCTTTGATTTGACTTAAAGAAATGGACGGGGTAAAAAAAACTATATTGTTTTATTTAGTTCGTCAACTAAATTTTCCAAAAATAACCATATGTTTTTGTTTAGTAAACTAATAAAAATTTTGAAGTTACGGAGCGGTTTATGCCACCTTTGGTTAAAAATCGTAGCTGATCGTAACATCGCAAATTAAAATGCGCTATATCTTCGTCATTATTTGCTAATCAGAAAAAAGAAAAAATACGTAAGTATATTAAACTTTTGAATAAACTAACCAATGAGCCAAAAAAATTGTCCACATCCGTATGGAAATAATTTTTTAGTCATTACATGTGAACTAATTATGAATTTCATAATAATGCTTATACTATAAACACTAAAACCTGGAAAAAGCAAGCCGTTACAGCCACAATCATCATCGTAATCAGCTTTCAGGGACCCACAGCCCTCCCTTGCCATCGCAATCCAGTTCCTTCCAGCAACCTTGCAGCCGCAATATTTTCTTTAATTTCAAATATTCAAGTTTTACTTTTTCTAATTCTACGAAAGGA
Source organism: Acrobasis consociella (assembly GCA_963555685.1). Taxonomy (NCBI): domain Eukaryota; kingdom Metazoa; phylum Arthropoda; class Insecta; order Lepidoptera; family Pyralidae; genus Acrobasis; species Acrobasis consociella. Next base: position 6,246,062 of record OY743114.1, read on the forward strand.
CGGATTTGCGTTTCTTTTACCCGTTACCAAGCAGACGGATTTTAATCTCGGGATTTCTTCATTTCGAGACGTCAGTCTTTATCAGTCTTCGGGCGGAGCGCCCACGCGTACAGTACTTGCTCAAGTAGGTACCTACTCTTTAATATTCAGTTGGATGGTGCTAAATAATCTTGAAACTAAACTATGCCCAATTAATATTTAATGTTAGTAGACTAGGTTCGAATGAAATATTTACTATAATGAATAAAGAATAAATATATACGGACAAATCACACTGATTAATACACAGATTAACTTCCAAGACCCAGGTCAATCTGAAAAAGATAATTTTCAATCTTGACCTGACCGGGAATCGAACCCAGGACCTACGGTGTGATAGCGTGGTATAATGACCACAAGGCCACATAGGTCATCAAAATTAACATTTTAATAAGGTCTATAAAGCGATAAGTACTTATGTAAAAGATCATAGGAGATAAAACGCCTGCAATTTGTGAATAGCTATTGTTCTTACGCCTTGTTTGCATTACGCGCGAGACTAGGCTCTGATGAAATTCGAAGTCGAAGCACAAAATATCATTTTACTGTCCTGATATTCTATCCTCTATGTAGTATAGAAACTACTTAAAAAAAACAAGGATTTTTTTATCTTCAAAAAAGAAACTCAGTGTGAAAATCATAATATTTTCGTAACACCATGATTACCATGAAGGAAACAAAAACTGCTCATGTTTTTATACGATCTCCTAGCATTATTCTCAACACAAAGGCTGTGCAGCTCTTTAAGTTTCCATTTTCCCCTCTAGTCTAGACGGGGAGGGTGCCTTTTGCTGAACAGTGAACCCACCATTCTGTGTACAGTTCGCGCAGAATTTGTGGCTCAAACTTTGCAAACTAAGTTGAATAACTTTTAACATTATCCTAAAATTATCTTATTCTCAGTAGATCTATTAATTAGTAGAATAATTTTTCAAAACTAGAAACCGACTTCACTTCCAAACTATACAACCGATTTCGATAAAATTTCTATACTACCAACGCGCAAGTATACTATCTATTACTAAAAAGAATTTTCTAAAACAGTCCAAGCGTCTTCTAATAATCGGTGAACATACATAAAAAAACAAGATCGTGACGAGTTGATAACCTCTAAAGAAGTGGATTAAAAACAGAGGGATCTTATATGTATTAAGAAGTGGACAAGGTTGCTTAACCGGTCAAGACCCGCACGACATTAATAAATGTCCACGTCCATTGTCTTACTATTGTGTCTGGTATTGGCGGTAAAGTAACGGATTATAAGCTGCTGCAGAGTTTAAATACTAGCAAATTCGGTGATAATATACTTGCAATATATTTATTGTTTCGTAAAAAAAATTGTCCTAGCCCTATTTTATTGTATGAGACGTGGTTTTTTGTATTATTATTTATTCACATCTATTCGTATTATACTAATTCGGGACACACATAAATTTGCGGAGGTAAGGTTCCGTTCTGTATGTTAGTACTTATATGTTAATTCTGTGGTACAGGTGTAAAGTTGAATTAAAAAATGAAAGAGTAAATTTTGATTACATCTTGCGCCAATGCTAAAGCTTAAAGTTTCAAGATCCCCTTACTCTAATAGTTTTAGAATTAGCAATATCATTTAGGTTCACTCAGTTGACAACAGCATGAGGGTTGAGGGTGCTCACTCCGAGGGCCCGAGTTATTGGCATAGGGGGCGGTGATTAACACACGCAGTATAATTGCAGTACGTAGGAATGTGAGGGATGTATACGCTTGTGAAACCTCTAGGTATGTCGAAGGTCGTATGTCAATCGTAGTTTTGTACTTCAGTCTTGAGCTTCAGTCTGAATGAACGTCGAATATGCTATTTGTAGCTGCTTATTGTCTCCTCGCTTAGTGTAAGTTTACGTAGATAGTAGTAATAGATCCAGGCAGTATACATAGGAATTCCTCTCAGTATGCTATGGTGTAGGAACAGTTTTGTTTCTGATTTTCATTTATTACATAACTAGCTGTGGCCGTGGGCTTCGCTCCCCGTGGGAATTTCTGGATAAAAACTTTCCTATGTCCTTCACTGGGTATCAAACTATATCCATATCAATCTTCATCTAAATAGGTTCAGTGGTTGAAGCGTGAAGTGGTAACAAACAAACCAACAAACAAATACAAACTGACTTTCGCATTTATAATACTAGTAGGATATGGTGACCATTTAGGTTTTGTGCCCGTCGAACTTTAAAACTATGAAAGTAAAAAATACACTCATGTAGGCGTTATTTTCAGGTTCTAAAATCCACATAAATATACTAAAAAGCGCCTACTTACATAAGTTCAAATACCCTCTTACTAAACTTAATCCTAAAACCACGCCACATATACCTGCAAAACGCTATTGTGGCGGATTAAAGTAAGCTGTGACTATAAACTTTTAGAACCACAACGTGGAAATTGTACTAAATAAATGAAGATATACTCACAAACTGCGAACAAAGACCGAAAGTTCCTAGCTTTGTACTGTTTCAAATAAAAATCACACTTTGTGTAAGATTATGTGTGTTATTTTTCTTGGCGCCTTGGTTAATATTCTTTTATTGACTTTGTATGGGAACTTGAATAAGTTCATGAATATATATGATACAGACAGACTGACGGCTACGGAAGTATTCGGCTCTTTCGTCATTTCATATATAATCTGACTTTGAAATTTTGCATTGGATCTTTATTGGTGTCTATTGTATGACTTCATAATGTTGGCACTAGAATGTTTGTTTTGAAAATTTATTTATGTGAAATCGTGTACTGATGATAAGGGGCAGTTACCAAAATGACGTTGGCATCTCATAATGGGAAGATGGGGTTTTTTTTTATGTAGGTATGAGTAAATGTGTAACCTCATTACAGAAACTGTAAAAAATAATGTTAAAAAATATTTTAAATAAAATCGCGTATGTACATATAGTAGAACTAGCTGGTGCCCGCGACTTCGTCTGCGCAGGATCACACGATATCAGCCTATGTGTTATTCTGATGTGCTATATTATTGTAAAGTTTCATTAAAATCCATTCAGTAGTGTTTACGTAAAAGAGTAACAAACATCAATCCATACTTTTAAAAATTCGCTTTTATAATATTAGTAGGATCTTGAAACCAATATTTTGATATGAAAGTGTCATAGGACGGAAATCGAGATATTTGCGCCTTCGTCTAGTCACAAATGTCATAATTCAATAAAGCTTTTGTATAGTTATCTATGGGAGCCTCATTGTGACAACCAGACGGTTGTGCGTCCTTTGTGAGTTATCAGCAGGAAATGTTAAACATAGTGACGTGGAGATGCAAACGAGGGTGTTGTCACGGTAAGTTATATCTGCCCTTAGACTAGCCGAAATTTAAATTAAGTTATTCAATAAAGCAAGAATTAAGCTTTAGTCCCGCTTTTTCTGCTCTAAATATAGTTTAAATGTCAATAGTCACCCGAAGACCATGTAAAATCGAGAAGAAATAACCAGAACAGTTTAAAGGATTTGGCTATATTCACAGACACTTCATAAACGCAGAGTATCATTTACGCCTACTACCACTACAAACGAAACTTACATCCGTGCACAAGTCAATGTGTGTGTGTTCGATCCCCAACAAGGCAAGAACGGGGGAGAGGTGCGGGGACGGGGAACGGGGACGCATATTGCACGAAACTTTCTTCAGAATAACGATCAAAGAAAGCTGTTTGTTGGTAGGTGATCCTATGTTAATTTGTAGGTGGTTCTATATTATTAAATTTAAAAAATCTCATCGAAATCGGTTCATCCTTTAGAGCGCTACCTACAATGACACAGACAGACATACACAAAGATCGGCAGACGTTAGTGTGAAACTTATAACACTCCTTTCTTTGTCGATGGTTAAAAAGCAATAATGTTAAGTAAGAACAACCGTTACAGTAAAGCTACTTTTAACAATTATCGCCAACCCATAAATAAGTCCTTTCGCATTGGAAACATTATTTCTCGTTAAATACGCCTGTTATAAATTGCCTGTGGCTGTCACTTCCTTGCCGTTCAATAATAACGTAATAGCCGCTATTTATAACGTTATATCGCTAATAACAGGGGTAACAACACTATCGCGGATTTCCGAACGATAAAACATGGCGAAATTGCGGTGGTTTATACACAGAAAATCTGGAAAAGCTTACTATGGGTAACAATTTACTAGGGTAGATAAATAATAATATTGTTATGAATGTTTTGCACGCAAGACAGGCCCAGATGATTTGGGAAATTACGGAAAGCATGCCCTCGAGAGAAGAATGTGTATTACTTTATCCTATTTCATTATGCGGTTATAAATTCTATGGTAAAAGAACATATACCTATATATAACAGTTAACATTTTTCATGTTTTATTGAACTTCCCTCTGATTAATATTCCTGCCTTTAGGGTTACTCTTATTAATTTTAGAGTCAGCTATTGGCCGACATGTTTGGACCTCATCTGGAGCTCTTCTTCAGGGCGAATGTGACTAAAGACCCGTACATCACACCGGCTCGCGACACACTGTGGCTGCCAGTAGCTGACACTTTACGTGTGTAACCCGTTAACTAATTCTAATAACGTAAAAATATTACCTATATTTTCATGTGCAAAAAACTGACACTTTTTTTAAATAATATTTCGACAATTGAATAAGAAAATATGCAGTTGCATTGGAGAATTTACTGGTACCTAGATAAAACTACACTTCTAGAAAAACTTCAATACCGCTGTGTACTTTTAAAAACTTTTACAAGTTCGCAATGCTTTCGTTCAGCGCTCGCCCGAAGCGCACTATTTAACTTTGTCCATTCATAATATCGTAGTTTTAAATAAAAAGAAAAAAAACGTAGTACCTTTATGTACAATTGTTTAACTTTAACGCGATTCATAGTAAATAAACAGACGTTTTTTTTTAATTCTTACTCTATTACTATGACTCCATCACCCCAAATATTATTTTTTTGGAAAAATATTCAATGTACAGACACATTTTTACTGTTTTATTATATGTATGATTACTCGAAGACGCATAGACCAATTTGGATTTCTTTTTCGTTAGAAAGGACATATTTTTAAGTGGTCATTTAGAAATTTTGTCAAAGGTTGTGTAGTTGGGTGCCGAAGTCGGATTATCGTTTAAAAAAATTATATAATTATATCAAAAGATCTAGAAAAGCCTCTACGGTTTCTTAAGTCACTATAAGTTTCCTACGTGAGTAATAATTATTGCAACATAGTAAACGCAGTCATATTTTACTAAGTTTAAGTATATGTATGAAATACGTATCGCTCTCAATGATCTCTGTACCATGAAATTGTAAGAAGATATAACATTACTTCGCGTTGCACATAATGTGTTCAGTGTCTTTATCGATTAATCGTATATTGCGATTGATTATATTTTAATCGATTTTAATCTTTACCGCAAAATCGAGGTTGTGATAACGTGACCGTGATGTTTTGTGGATTTTATTATTGACTTAATGTAGTTATCAGTATCATATTTTTTGCAGTGTAGTTTAATTGTGACGTTTAGATTGTAGTGCATTATCGTTTGCTACCTGGACATGTCGTTTTAACAGTATAGTGGAATACATTAAATTGGTGTTAATGTTTTAAAAGACCGTTATAAGTGGTTTTGTGGAGAAAATTGACGTAATTATTACGTATGGTAAAGATAAATTGACATGACAGAGTGTATTTTAAGAACAATAAATACGATGTTGACAAATAAAAACAATAATAAAATAAATTATTAAGTAAACAATAGTAAGAGTATAAAATGAATTAAAAAAATATGTAATAAATTGATTGACACAAAGACAGTCTTCGTTAAAAATGTGCATTAAGTACTAACGTTTCTTGCAGATCATTTAAGTAGGTACTTACTTTAATATCGATTATGTAACACACAACTACAAAAAACATAACAATGGATTACTCAAATAGACGACAAAAATATAATTTAACTTGAGGAAATACTTTTTAATTTTTATTATTTGCCGTACGTAATATGTGTCCCTGCTGGGTAAAGGCCTTACTTCCTTCCAAACGTAATAAAAAATCTAGTTCGCAAAAAAAATATATGGTTAATTAAATTGAAGTAATGTCTCAATTGTATGGCATAGGCATAAATTGTCACTAACAAGTTGTGATGACCATTACACGGCGGCAACTAACGGCATAATATCTATATCGTAACATAATGTCCCTGTAATCAAAGTGTCCAATGTCAACAGACCTCTAACAGACAATATAATGTCTATAAAAGTGAATCTAAATCGAAGTTCAATTTATTTTGGTTGTATTACACGCTCTTAATTTAGGGTTGTCATTCCAAACTTTGGAAATACTATGGTATTATATTTTGAAAGGTAGGATTAATAGAAGAAACATATTGGTTGTTTGCCATCTATTTTAAAAGGAATAGAAATTAGAAATAGCCTAAACGAAAATACTGTTAAGCATTCTGTAAAGTGTTTCTTTCTATAAAGTTCGCATTTCTATAGTCATATATTTCAATATACAACTGAAGTGTCCAGAATTATAGATACCCAAAAAATACATAAAAAATCAGGACTGTTGGTAAACCCTATTATGATTAAAGTGGACGAGACACCCACAAACGATTCGATTCAATTGCTTAGCTCTAAGTGCCAAATGACTGTGCATTTCTCTTAAATATATCACACGGCGTGTCATAATCGATTAATTAAGACGTTGCTGTCATATATGATAAAGTTGAAGATGATGAAGTGTTTTCGTTTGATCAGAAGATGACACCTTAAACCATTAGATAATAGGAAAAGGTTTGCTCTGTAAAGTCTTCCTAGAATAAAGTTTATAGGAATTTTATAAATATCGTTCTTTGCATTTGTATCTAACAGATGCATCTGTTTGACGCAATAAAAAAACTAATTCCTTTAGTTCAATAATTGAATTTATTAAAATAAAATAAAAAGTGTTTTCGAAACGAAACTTCGAAATCTGCGTATGCGTCATCATAAATCATCGCAAAGCAAAAGCTGTCAGAATTTACGCTAGTGGTATCGCTGCCGCCGGAAAAGCGGCCATGTTTCAAGAGGAGGGACTTTATAAGCTCAATACGTATTACCTACCTCTGACCACGAAACATATTTTACTGTGTATGTTTTTTAATAAACCAAAGATACCACTAAAAATAAATATTATTAAACAAACAGTAGGAAAATTGATTAATTAATGAAGAAGTAAAAAAATTGCATTTAAAATATAAGAGTGGAAGCGTGGCGGCGACATTCACTATCTCTTTCGTACGCGCGAGACCAAATAACAGAGACGTCAAGAGCGTTGTACGTGCAGTCGTGCATTCTTTTTCTGTTACTTGACATTTTTCCATTCCATCAGATTCAGATTTAAAAGCTTATAACTTACTTATTTTTGCGCAAATAAAAAATAATTGTTTTTGGTTTCGGATTATATTACTGATTTATATGAATAATACAGATAATTGATTAAAATACCGTATTTCTAACTCATCATCATCATCATCATTTCAGCCGCACAACGTCCACTGCTGGACATAGGCCTCTTCCAAAGATTTCCAAAAGTATTTCTAACTAAGACTTAGTAATAAATAAATTACTAAACATAAATGAAAATCCTATTCAAATGCGTACGGATTGTAAGAAGTTGAAGTGGCAAGTGGAAGTGGCAACAAAAAAAGTATCCTATAAAATGAGCTATCTACAGATAGCTCATTTTATAGGATACTTTTTTTGTTCCGGGAAAAGTCAAGATTCTCAAATTTGATTACGCGGGCACCGCCGCGGGCACCGCCGCGGGCATCAGCTAATCATAAATAAAACTAAAAGGAAACTAATAATAAGAAAATATTAAAATTGGGTTTTTTGAAAGCTTTTCTTTATATATTCATGTCCATAACATGGGCGAAAGTATGCTAGCTGCATTTCCTCGCTGAAAATGCGGTGAAAGCCGTGTCTGCGTATTTAAGCTAGGAGTACTTTCAGTCCTCCCTCTGGCTACATACTGTGTAATAAAGCCCCTTTTAGACGTGTAATTCTAATGGAAACGTGAGTGTTGGAGATTTACTGAGTCCTATCAAAACAATGTTTTGGATAAAGCAGTTTTTTTTACATACTTTGTCAGTTGCCTTTACTATAATATATAGCTCTTACTGTGTGTAGCAATTTTCTGAAATGCATATAATATGTTTGTGAAATTGTCACTTTTCATAAAATATAAACTGCATTTATGTCGCTTAGTGGGAAAACCCAGGATCAATTTTTCATAGCAGTGACTCAGTGAGTCATGCCCATGCCTTGTTCGATTAACGTTATTGTTTGTTTTGATATCAATTCTTGCAGTTACTGCTTATATAATTTGGTGTAGTCCTTATTGCGTTGGTTTTTTCAAAGCTCCTAGGATGACCTCGAACATAATTGGCTATGAAAAAATTGTAAGAGACAATTACCTATTATCTCTTCTTGTTTCTTTTTTTAGTTCTTTTACACCCATTGTTGGGTGACGGAAGGCCTCTTCACTGTGTTTCTGTTTGATCCAGACTTTTGCCATTGGATTTGCCACAGGAGTTTTCCAATTCCTCTCTAGCATCATTATATTTTACGCACCCAAGGGTTTAAATAGTATAATTTGCATATCTTTAAATATTCAGTCTGAAAAAGCATTTCTTTGCAAGCATATTTCATGTACCTGTCATGAAATATTAAATTCCTGAAGCGAATTCTAGCGTGGTCGGTCGTGAATAGAGGCTTTGTAAAAGTCGGCCGCCGGCTAGACGGGCAGTGTCCTGTATCGCAGTACAACGATGTACAGGTTAGCTAGGTATCATAGTAGAAGAAAAACCGGAAAGTAAGATTTTAATCCTGGCGTGAATAGAGGTTTTATAGAAGTCGGCTGCTGGAAAGACGGTCGATAATGTCCTATATCGTAATACAACGATGTACAGGTTAGCTAGTTATGGCAGTAGAAGAAAAACCGGAAAGTAAGATTTTAATCCTGGCGTGCATAGAGACTTTATAGAAGTCGGCTGCCGGAAAAACAGGCGATGTCCTTTATCGCAATACAACGATGTACAGATCTGGGTATCATAGTAGAAAAAAAACAACAGAGTACTTTTATGTATTTAAGCAGCTTTTTATTTCTGATTGTGAGATGGACTATGATGGAGACTTACAAATATTTGTAAATTATTTCTTTAAAAAACATACCTATGTAGTTTTATTATTATAAATGTACGGCTACAAGCTCTCCTTTATAATCTCAAGATTGCGAAGGATTTAATTGATGGATACGAAAGTAATTATTTTAGCAGTTTGTCGACACGATGGGGGTGGTGTCAATCTGATCAGTCCTAATTGACGTCGACCCTTATCAAGGGCTGAGCGAAATGTGATGCATATTTCAAAGGCTAGTCTACCAACATAAGCTGACGTTCGATTATGGTTATGATTTATTCTATATCTCGTCTAAAATTAGCTATGATAATAAAAAAGCCTCGGCTTTTCACTGTATATATTTGGTTTATCAAAACTGTATATTCTTTGGAAAAATTATTGTCATAAGTATAGCAAACTTGCTGTGCCCGTAGGCTTCGATCCCCGTCGGAATTTCGAGAAAAAATCTATTCTATGTGCTTCCCTGGGTATCAAACTGTATCCATATCAAATTTCATCTAAATAGGTTCACTGGTTAAAGCGTGAAGTGATAACAAACAAACAAATATACAAACCCACTTTCGCATTTATAATATTAGTAGGATAGCTATATACAACAAAGTGCTTATGTACAATAAACATTGAATAAATAAGATGACATTCTGTGCTGATTATGACTGTGGCGCATCTAAAATTGGCGGTCGGCATCGAATTTTCGCCGTGCATTTGTGATCGATGGTGAGCACGGCAAACGGAAATTGATAGCCTACCTGCATTGCCCGTATTCCATTATTTACTTAGTGTCTGCGGCTTGGATTGGATTCACATTGATTCATATTAGTCTGTTTAGATTGAACGTTTAAACGACTGAATCAGTAGGTAAGTATATCATTGAAAGTTTGAAAGAATAACTAAATTTACTTAGTATGCATGAATGATGAATGAATGAATTTAATAAATCTACTCGTACACGCTTTACTCAAGTAGTACTTAATGTTCGCATTCTTCGCTATCTCGGGTCTAAAACGAAAATAAGCAAATAAATTATATGGTGTATGGCGTATTCGTATTATTTTATTGTCTTTTTTATCTTAAATTTCTTTTAAATCAGAATTTGACCTAAAACTAAACTTTGCGCGATATGACTTACTTAATATACTTAAACAACTTTGCTCTCAAGTAGCGGCAGTAAACTAAGCAGTAACTAAATAATCTGACGTCAACATTTACCTACTATATTATGAAATAGACAGAAAAAGAAAAATTTACTATTATCAAGTCAAGTGATACAAATATCCGAAGATAAATAAATAATTTTTGACTTTGACTTTGACAATAGTTTTTTCTAAAACCGACGTCAATTTCTTTATAGTTCTAAGTGAAACATGCAATGAGTACACAGAGTAGTGACTACGTTCCTTGTTTACGTTCACAATGCAGAGTGCAATCAACTACAAAAGCGAATTGAAAACTGAAACTTTCAGCACAATGCGCGCTGGCGCCGCCTGTACCCTGTACATGCGGTACGGTACTCGTGTGAGTACATAAATGGAGCGCCATTGTAGTAGTTCACGTTGTTTGGAATTTTGAAATTGATGCTTTCTGTCCTCATTTAAGTTATATGAGAGCAGTAACATTGTATCTGCGGTGAGGAAGAGTTGTAGGTACGTAAATAATGCTTTTTTGTTATCTGACACTTTATGACTCTACGCATTCTATATGACATTATGACGTTATAATTATGACGTTAAAGTTCTTATACTTTACATCCTAATGGGTACGTTTCTGGGTCAAGAATAAAGTATTTGCTAATTTTAATAAAATAAAACGTTACAAAATAATGTCACTTGTCATTGGTCATATTCATTTTAAACTTTATTTAAAATTTATATTAAGTGATTGAAGAGCACTTTTTGGATCCAAGGAACTATGACATCATTAGTCTAGTTTTATTTATAAATCCCATAGAAAATGTTTGTTTTGACGTTTAGTAAAAGTATCTGATTTGAGTTGTTGGAAAGTAACGAATTAGTTTTATTAATGTGTCGTTTAATACAATCGCTTTATGCAATCTTATGCCTTTGATCTATTTTTTACTGCGAAATACAGCAAAACATAATAATTTCAATATTTACTGACGCTTCTACGAGTACAAACCTAAAGTTGTGATTGTATATGCAATATTGATAATCATATTTGGTTAGATAGAACTACAGACCATTAGTGTTGTCTAAACTTTAGCGTATGATTTGCGACGTAAGTTCCGAATGTACCCTCTACTACATATTGTAATATATCTGTCTGCATGTACTCGGGGGAAGTTTCGCCGCACTATGTTTTGCTAGAATCTAATTTCTAAGCCTGTTTCTGAACGTTGAGCGTGACACTAATGCCTGGTTGGAAAGCAAAGTTAATTGTTGCAGTGAACACCAGACTTCGTACTTGCTACCCCATAGACCTAGATTGTTTACTGTGTAAAAAGGCCTCCATAACTTACCAAAATTGACAATGTGACAAGTTTAATACAAAACGTGGCTCTGGCGGCCCGGAAAACGACATGGTAACCAAACATAGAATTTTTCAAATTGTAAATGAGATTGTAAACTGTATTAATTTACTAGGTATCTTAGTTTGGAAATATGTACACATAATGGTCACGCAAAAGGAATAATTTCTGGTTACATTTTTCAATGCATTTTGTCTGTCTTGTACCTTTAGATCTATGTGATACCCTGCTGGCAGATCTCGCCTTTAGTTCGCCATAGGTAGCTAGCTCTATTTCGTGCGATAGACATTCTTTATGGCTGCTTCCTTTTGACGATATTGTTATAAAAGAAATACATTTAGAATATTGTACCTATACCACAGCCTATGCTGATCAGTGCACTATACGATTAATTTTAAAAATTTACCCTTACTGTATGAACTTTACTCTTTTAAAAATATAAAAAAATAAAATCCCCTTCAGTAAATATCATCTGGACGTAGGCCTCTCCCAAATATTTTCAAAATGACTGTTCAAGAGCGGCCTTCTACCAGCGCTTTCCTTGTGCAGGTCGTTTGACCACCTTGTGGGTGGGTGTCCTTAGTAAATAAATGAATAAAATAATAAGTAATTAATAAAAATATAAAACATTTCAGTAAAGAAATTGTATCGTCACGAATTTGACTTAGATAAAAAATACCTGTACAAGTATACAGTGTACTAGAGAAGCAGCTTGTAGGCTGGTGAATTCTACGCCTTTGTCCCCTAGATCTGTTTGTCTTGAAGAAAAAAAAAAGTAGAATGATAAAACTGAATGAGTCAATTTTTTGTAGGTATGCAAGGACTGAGTCAGTTAATTTCGCACGTTGTAATCTAACACGTAAACCCTATCGTTCTGTCAACACGTAACGTTTTTATCGTCTCGTTAACACTTTAATGCCTTATTAGACTCAAATGGCCGGGAAGCACTAAAAACTTCGATTAATTGCACTTTAGTAAACAGCGAAGCCTGTGAAGTGACCGCCTTGTTTTGGACATTAGCCCTCTATGAGTAAAGAGCTTTTATAGGGACTGAAATTAAACGCACATACTCTTATAATAAATAAATAAAATATTTTTATTTTAGATAGTTAGAATCCATACACATTGACAGATAATAGTATTTTAATGAATTAATTTTGTAACATATAATAAAATAAAAAAAAAATACTCGTTTCTAACCTCAAAAAGATTATATTTACAATGTTTTTAACTTCATTTAAGTTTGATATTCTGATTTTTTTTAACCTTGCGATAAGTTTCAGTACTGTATTTTTCGAAATTGAAAGAGGAAACCAAATGTTTTCATTTTCGTCTTCTGTATATTTTTTCATTAGAACTACCGCTCAAAAAGTAAAGTACTGACCAAATTTCTATTCTGTACTTACATCGATTTCCGTCTTTTTTTCATCGTAGCTGGACACTACTTTAATAGCCAGTTCAACCGGTCCATACAAACATATTTATTAATTACACAAATCGAGCAAGCACATAATTTATGTATACGAGTAAATAAATACCTACTAAAGGAAATGCACTAATATTTCGGAGGACTCACATTTCTGCGAATCGTGGAAACAGGCGAATTCAGTAATCAAGCGAATACTGAATAAATAACGAATCCGGAATTTATTGAATTTTTTAAACAAAAGTGTGCTTTTATTGGAAATTCCATATAAATATTTTCGCTGTACTGTTTAAATTTGTCTGAGTTGCATACCTGCTTATGTAAATGGCACACTTATAAAAAAAAATTGTTACCAGAAAAGTGGTGGATAACTTGACTTTTTCGGATTATATTTAATGCACTTTATATTACCGTCTCGCTAAAACTTGACTTTGGCTCGAGGCTACAATAGTAACAATCATCCCAACACTATATTAAATATAACACACGTATGTACTTAGTATCTAATTTCTTTATTTTACACTGCACAACGTTCAGCTAATTGGAATATAGTTTAAGGCAAAGGCATAGGTAGAAAAAGATATAAATAATTGGCCAAAGGCGTGTCGGGCCAAGCGCAGTGTAGGGTTCCGTAGTTGCGAATGCCAACTTTGAGTTCATGCCACTAAAAAATGATTTTTTCATGTATCTATATGTAACCGTTTAGCAGATATAGGGGTGGAGGAGACACATGACTCTAACAAAAAATTTGCAGAAACGGATCCCTACACAAAAAATTATGTTCACAAGCTTGCAATATTTTTGAAAGACCTATTCAACGATAACCCACACGATGGGTTAGTCAAGAAAAAAATTACTTCCACTTCACACGTATGGGAGAGCTAAACATTTTTTTTTAAAAGATTTTTCCTCCTTTTTTGCCATATCTAATATACATATCTATACCAATTTACAGCTTTCTAGTACTAGTCTCTGAGTAAAACCGCGGAGGAACAGACAGACAGATATGGCGAAACTATAAGGATTCCTTGTTTACTACGGAACCCTAAAAAGCTGTTAATTTTGTCTGTTTGCAATGTAAACAGAGTAAAAAGCGGAGTCATTAAGATGGCTCTCTGCTGTCTACGAAGAGTTGCGGATAAACCCTACTATGACATGTCTACGAGAAACTCGAATCAAACTCGAAAGGAAACATGTTCACTTTCGCCTGTTCAAATTATTGTATTTTTGACATAGTGTTTTATTTAGCGACATTGTTTTAACTGATGTTTGATTTTGCAAGAGAATATTTTTATTAAAAATTAGATTCAATTTACAGCACGTACACAACTGGGAAATATCCTATGTCACCCTTATATTGGCTGATCTGAAGTTATTTTTTCCTGTAGTAAGTCTAGATATTTCTGGATTAGAGTGACCTTATCATCATCATCATTTCAGCCGCATAACGTCCACTGCTGGACATAAGCCTCTCCTAAGGAGGCTAGAGTGGGCCTTATATTGTCGTAGATTTCTTAAGCTTCTTCCCAGATTTGCGCTACAACTATGATTAATCTGACTTTTCATCGTTCATTAAGCTTGTATTTATTTATTTATTAAACTTTATTACAATATACATGTAAATGGAGGACTACAATTATAATATATTATTGATTGTATATTACAATCTTAAGTGTATTTTAAACAAAGTCGCAAGTCGCTTGATATGTGCACGTGAAAACAATATCGAGTTTCAATAGTACGGCCGCCGCCGTAGCGCCGTGGCCGGCAAAGCTCCCGCCCGCCCTACAGTCGCGCCACGCTCTCCGTTCAGCGAACTCGCGTCGAAGCCTCCGTAACATAAAAGCTTTTATATATACACGCGTCCTTTGTTTGCAAACGGTGGGTATGTAGAAGTACTATGAAAGTAGTTTTGATTAGAATTTTAGAGATTTTTGTATATGGATTGCTTTTCTTTTAAGTAATGCATTTTTTTTATAAATAAAAAAGGAGTTTTTTTTACAAACGGCGATTAGGTAGTAAGCCAGTTGTCTTATTTTTAATCTATATAAAGAGATAAATTTCGTGTCTTACGTGGTGTCTTACGTGCTAATAAATTTAATTTTATAACTTTTTAAATGGTTTTCAACTAATGAGTTGAGTAGAAAACTTGTTTTTTTTTTTATATAAGAATTATAATTAATTTACCGTACATGGAAACTATATATAACTAAGACTATTAATTCATGACGGTTATTACGTCTAGCTAAATACTTTTAAAGTCAACCTTTATAACTTTATTAATAACAAAAAAGGTTTCATTTTGCGATAAACTTTTACAATTATTTTTTGGTACAAATACAAGACCGTGGTACCAGTCGGTTGAAAATATATTCGCATTTATATAAAGCCTTGGCTTAGTTTTGTTTTTATTCTATCGTATACCTTATCAATAGAAGCGCTTCCTCTTTTGTTGTTGTAATCATTTGCATAGATAACCGTGTTTTAATTTCCACTAAAGTAATATATATTTTTAGATTTCAGTAGACTATAAGTAAATACAATACAATACCCTCTATTGCACAAAATAAATAAATACAGGCCATAATTATCTTAAAAACTAGGAATTCAAAAGGCAAGCAATTTCTTCCAGGCATCCTTGTTATAAAGAAAAAAGTGATGGGATATTAGGTATTATTTGTAAGTACTTTTATTCTTTTATTTTTGATAAAATAAAATTGTGATGCTTCTAGGTAAATAAGTTTTTACCATGGAGATAGTTGCTTAGCAGCCCTGTTTTATTAGGCAATTTGCTATTATTTCGTCAGTTACTATTAAGTGCTGAACCTTAGCGTAGTTCGCTGGGCTTTTGCCAAGGTCAAATATATCCTTATAAAAATCTACTTATTACGAGAAGACTTAAGAGAAACTGGATATTTTTGTTCAAATTTGAATATTTTCTTATATCATATCTACGAACCTCAAACCTAAAAACACACTCACTTTAAAAAAAATACGAAATCTGTTTTTTCCATAAGTTAGACCAAGTTTTCTTATATATTTTAGACATAACATTTACGTTAAGACAAATATTATTCAACTTTGTTTATCTCAGAGCTTTATAAAGAAAAAACAAAATCCCCGATTCCCAAAAACTTACAATTTATTTTTTATTAAAAAGTCTTAATTAAATCCTTATCTTGCATCCTTTGTCCAACGCCACAAATTACCTGTTTACCAACCAACGAAGCCCTAATGACTGCACAATCGCTGTTGTTTACTCCAACCACAGTTCAATACAGGATAATAGAACAAATAACATAAAGGAGGATACATGTACTCCCATTCCTCAGTTATCATCGAACGCGTCCGGAATTGACACCACTCTGTCATTCTGTCAGTGTCACTTTATCTCTAAACTACCTCAGTCAAACGAAGAATTCTTTACAATGTATATAGAAACAGAAAATTCCCTTTGAAATGCCTTTTTGATATTGAATAGTGGTTTTTGTGTAGTTTTAGAAGTGTTTTTAAGTTGATTTAAGCATAAAAGAGAGCAAGATGATATCAATAAGGCCTCTAGAAGAGAGACTGTTTAACTTCAAGTCTATTAAGGAGAAGTTTGAGAAGACGAGGTAATTTTAATGAGGATAATTTTTTGTGAACTTTTTAATTTTATATGATTTTCTTTCTACCGAAACCGTTTATTAGAAATAGTAGTAGCCTTATTATATGTTTATTATTTTTTCAATAAATAGGCTTTAAAATAGACAAATACTTATTGTATGAAACTTTGAAAATGTTGTTCAAAAAGTTGTGGTGGGTTACTGGTAAACATACTTGCATGGAATTAAATACACACTACTTTTTTGGAATAGGTCTGTTTTGTTTTTACCCTTACGCAATCTCCTCCAAATTCAATCCTTTTGAAAATGTACTCCTTCAGATTTCGTTTTTGTAATTATTGATACAATAATAAAGTTGAAACAAAAGAAGAAACAAATGTATTAGAATAGATAGATTTGTGATTTTAAAGTGCTAATTCTCATAAAATCACTTGTTATCTACACCCAGTTAATCTGGATGAAACAGTAACTATGATACAGCATCCCTAAGGACCATTTCTATTTGACATCGGAGCTTTTTTTACTTGTAACAATTTAGATAAGAGAACACGTTTCTTATCTTCAAATATACAATACTTGAAACAGCTCGTAAGACATTTTTTAAACGCCATCGTGAAACAAATGAACGGGTTTATCATCAAAAACAAAAATGCGTAAATTGGTATTAGGAAATAGTACGAGGTTTTATTGTTTTCTATATTGGACATAGTACAGACATACTTATGCATATTGCTGTGTATTTAATTGTATCCTGGCGAAAGAACTTGTGTTTTGTTTCTTTGTAAGATCATCATCATCATCAGGTTTTTTTAGTCTCCACTGCAGGAGCACCACCCTCTCTTTGCTACTAGAGCCATACTTGGCCAGAGCAACCAGGGGATTTGGCCTACACTCTCCACGCTGGTCAGACGGATTGGAGAGATCTCATGACATTTATAAGCTATGTTTAGCTAGCTGACGACAGGGTCCGAAAAGTATGATTGTAATTAGTCCGTCTTTTAGATTATCCAAAAATAATGGGCCTGTATTTTTTAGTTTACCAAAAAAGTAAAAAATTCACAAATATACGGAGCGTCAAAGTTTTGAAGTGCAGGCTTGCGACGTCACCGCTAAGTAAAAATCGTACCCAGCCGTGACGTCATGCGAAATTTGTATATCTTTGCTTTGTCATTTTTGGTTTCTCAGAGAAAAGAAGAAATACGTGTACAATATTTTTTTTTAATAATCTAACCGAAATATTTTTTCATTCGTCATTCCTATTATATGATAGTTCGTCTCATTTATTGTTTAACCAATCATTTTTTTATTAAAAATTGTTGTTTTGTTTCCAGGTTGGGCGGCGGTGTCCAACGAAGCGCTACGCATGCTGAGATGCCGCATCGCGGGGGCACTATTGCCGAAAGGTAAATAAATTACCTATATTATTTATTTATTTATTATATATCTTTATTTATTTAAGTACATATATTAGGTTTTTTTAATATATCTATAAAAAGTAAAATACATAAAAAATATTACAAAATGTAAACATATTATAAAAAACCTAATAAAGCTGCCCGCTGGCAGCGGGGCAAGGCCCAAGCTACCGGCGGTTAGGGCCGTTATTTATTTTATTATTAAGACCAACAACTATTCTAATTTATATAGATAACTATATTGACACAGGAGAGTCCAATACAGGTCCTCACTGATAGAAAACATTGTATTTTATAAAAGATTACGATCTCTAAACATCAAGTTATCATTTACAATCTGCTCTCAAAAAACTGCAACTTAAATCATGCATATTCAGTACTTAATTAATGTAAAATATGTAATAGTTTATGGGATTACTTGTTAGGAAGTAAATGCTTAATTTTCTTACATCGCATTTAGGTGTCAATTAGGTGTTATTACGTTCGTGTTTTAATAGGTACCTCTTAATAAACAATAGTTGCATAAATAACTTTCAAAATAAATTATGAACAAGGAAAATATCTAATTGTGAATGTTCTATAAATAACATAAATACGATACAGAGGAATTAGGTACTTGTATGGTGTGTCGCAAACTCATTAAATAGTTCAGACGATTATTTAAATACATATTTCCTGGATTGTAATTGAAACTGCAAGGCGGGTCGATGACCTGTAAGTAGTCTAACTTTATCTTTATTGACGACCTCCGTAGCGTAGTGGTCACCATGCTAGTCCGCCACCCAGAGGTTCCAGGTTCGATCCGTGGTCAGGGCAAGTTGAAAAATGGCGATTTTTAAATTGTCCTGGGTCTTCGATGTAAATATAGTATTGTTGAGTTAGTATCCCATAACACAAGTCTCAAACTTACTTTGGGATTGGCTTAATCAGTGTAATTTGTCCATTTATTATTATATATCTATCTACAAGTACATGCGAGTTAAAAACTAGGAAATGCGCAAAAGTTTACTTATAAAATCGAAAGTAAATGCTCATTAAGCACTATCTACCAACATTCCTTTACCCTATATCAGTTAAACAAACAATTAACTATAACGAGCATCGGATAAGGCGTTCAAAGGTTTAACTTGAATAGAATACTAGTAGTATTTATTACTATTGTTGTTTATGGTAGTACTATCAGTGTTTGCACACGTATTGTTGATATGATTGGGCTGCATAATTAAATGTTTACCTAAATAACTTAGAAATTGCGATGGTGGCCATATCTTTGAGAGAAATAAAATATGGAACCCATACAAATATGCAAGACATGGCATTGTCTTGAAATTAAGTTTTAGAAAAATGAGCGCAACTGAAGCCACCGTCGGCGTCAATGTGCACAAACGTGGTAGGCATGTTCATCATTGAAAAATATCTGAAGGTGTTGCATTATATATATTAACATAAACGTAATATATGCAAGTACCTTAACGTCGGTCTTTAAGTGCCAATCGCAATTAAATTCAATATTTCTGTTTTCCTACAGGTTGACTGTTAGAGAGTGCATTTGCGTACCATAAAGTTCACCTGTTATACCATTGTGGTCAACAAAGATTTTAAGAAATAAGCAATTAATATTAGGCAGGTACCAGCTTTCCATCAAATTCTTCAATTCAAAAGTACCAAAAGATCAAGCGTCATATTTTAGGACTTACGCGTATTTACTCACATCTAAATGCAATAAAAAGCAGTAAAGTAACGCACATGTAGCCATATTGTTATTGTACATTACAATGGCAACATATTTTTATTGCGTATGATCATTCATCTTCCTTTAGAAATAACTACTTCCTACTGAATTGATCCTTTTTGTGATTCTATTGATGATGTGCCAGAATATTTGTATATCGAGGTCGGTATAGTCCGCATCGAAAGGTCTTTGATCTTTATAGTCCAGAACCATATTTAAGTAACGTCTTATATTTATTCTGTGGTAACGTAACCAAAAATAATATTAGCAAACAGTCGTATAAGAGGAAATACTAGTATATATAAAGATAATAAAATAAATATATACATATTTTAACGTCTTTATCATTTACGGGGCAAACAGAGCATTTGGAGTTTTGCGGCTCTAAGCAGACAGAGCCCAGGGTCGCAAGACTCGTAGGCCACTTTTTGTGTGATGGTGGGCAGGAAGGTAGAAAAAGGAATCAATCAATCCAGCAACTACTTTACATTAACGTACTATCCACTTGTTCATCCTGATGCTCTTTTAAAATTCATGCTAAAGCAGAAGCAAAAAGGATGTTGACTAGGCCAGAAAACAATTATTTTATTTGGTCCGTCAGTTACCTTATCTAAAAATAACTGACCCGTATTTTCAGCATATAAGAATTGTAAAAATTTGAAGTGAGTGGAAGCGAATACCGTCAACGTCTAGTGAAAATCGCATACGAACGTGAAGTACACGCAAAATTAAAATGCGCTGTGCCTTTGACATTATCTTCTAATCTCAGAAAAAAGAAAAAATACGTATACTTACAATATTTTCTTTTCTAAAAATTGAGATTTTCAGCAAAAAAAAATTATCTTCGTCTGTTATATATTTTCGATGAGCATTCGTTGAGCATAAAACGGCTTTCATAGACCTCCATCATGTTTCTAAATGCCGCTGGCACGCACGCAAGTCCTCTGCCATATTGTTAACGTGTTTCGCATGCAATTACCAACATTACCACTTGAACAACTTGTTTGCAGGTTGGCAGCCCTCCAGGCAGCCGGCGCGAACGACTGGCGAGCGAGGGTGTGCCGGCTCAGTCCCGACCGGGAGGACTCCAAGGCGATAGAGCGAGCCAAGAACAAGATCAACGTGAGTACATTATTTTGTTTTTTATTGCCTTTAAAATCTTAAGAAGTGCTAAGCATTGTCTACCAGGTCACATTTGGGACGTAGCAGAAAATTCCGAAAAAATTCCAGTCCCTAGAAAGTTCACGACCGAAAAAGTGACGAAAAATCTTACACTTTTTTTCGCCTAGCAATCTCGTCTTGAACTTTGTTCTAATAAATAATACAATTATTGTACTTTAGGTTAAAGCATTGTCTGAAATCTAACATAATTATGATAAGTAGTACTATAGTAAACACGGATAGTAAATATCACTAAGTATGATTAGTTAAAAAAGAATATCATTTATTCGTGACAGTTCCATATTCTACAAGTTCTATAACTAGCATTGTGTGACAAAGCTGTTAACTCGTAGTTATCTACGATAGCCACCTACACATTTGTCAGCACCCTCCAAGTTTGCAACGCGGCGATACTTCCCAGTTAAAAGCGAGGGTGCCTAGTGGAGAGTGCTTCAGCTTTGTATAGGTGAAGTGGCCACCATCTGTTACGATATATTCTTAAAACGTTTGCTGAGACATTGTGTACTTTGTTCCTATTTTTAACCTACTTCCTAAAAAGGGGAGGTTATCAATTCACCGCAATCTTTTTTATTTATGTTCACTGATTACTTTAAAACGCCTGGACCGATTGGAAATTATTATTTTATTGTTTGAAACGGCATACTTCCTACAAATTTTATATTATCATATATTTTATATAGTTTGGGGGTGAAGTCGGTTTTTAGTTTTGAAAAATTGTATCTTCGAGTGTGTAAGTGACCGAAACTAGTGTCAGATTTTTCAAGTTGCTTAAAGGCATCTGACATAGTTTGACGACTGCCGTACAATAATCCGGGACCAACGGCTTATACACTTATACGCGACGATTTGATAACCTTTTTGAAAGTCTGTTAAAAAACCCTAAATTAATACATATTCATCTTACCCCCGAATAATGTGAGTTTCCTGTAGGATTGTCTAAATATTGACCACACGGGCAACACTGCGGGCTTTAGCTATCTAATATCTTGTACAGTCATCAGCAAAACTTTCGCGTGATTGCAATCAGTTAATCGATACCATTTCGCTGCCAAGGCCGTGTGACACGGAGATATCTCAGCCGGAGCCCTAGTCGATAATATTATGATGATAATGTTCAGTTACAAGTAAGGGTCACATAAATGTATGTATACCTCGTGTGATAGCATTGGGGTTTTCGGGGAAAATAAAGTTTAGCTTCTTTGTTCATAGTGTGTACGATTACAAAACGTTTAAGAAGATGCGTTTTAGGCGTTGTGTTTTCCCGTACAGTAGAATGTACTTACCTTGGATGACGTAGAAGGCGACTTAGGAAATACAAACCAAAATAAGCATATTCAAGTTTATTTCCCGGGCAAATTAAAAAACTTTCGATAGTTTCATACGTAAACGTCATCTAGTGATAAGCGGAGGAACTAATATCCGTAGCACCATCTATTACTATTTGCCAGACAAACTATAAAAATTACCCGATTTTCAAGCGTTAACCCCTAATAACTTTTAAACGGCCGAACATCAAACATGGCTAAGAATCACCGCAAGAAAAAAAAGGTAAAAAATACAGTTTCGAAATTGTTCTATCCGTTAGATCGCTATGATGCCACAGAAGACAGATAGACATTGGCGTTAACTTATAAGTACTTATAACACCCCTCTTTATGTTGGGGGTTGAAAAATCAATTAGACCTCTCTCATACGTCTGTCCAACGTGGGGAGTGAAGAGTGCACGTTAAATCCTTTGGCTATCCTGGCCAATTGTGGCTCTGATAGCATTGAGAGGGCCATGCTCCTGCAATGGAAACTAAAAATACCTGATGATGATGATAGGATTGAGCAATTAAATTGATTTGGAAAATAGAATCTCGCTACTTTCATTTATTTAACTCAATTACAAATGTAATAGGCGGACTTAAAGCCATAGGCTTTATCTACCAGTTAACCAACTGGTGATGCCGAGAATAACAAGTATTTAGAAGGAGGTGCAAAATATGTCATTTTGAAAAATTTACTAATATCTAAAATAAAAAAAGAAAATTTAAAATATACAATTCAAACTATACTATTGTTTAGCTATTATAAGAAAAATAAGGACAAGTCACACAGATTTAGCTATATATTGCAAATCGGCTGCTTCTGTTAAGTTTGATAAGCTTTCACAAGTAATTGTCAAACTAAGACGGTTTTTTTCAGCACCGCTGTCGAAGTGTTACGCAATGTTAACTACATTAGTTGATTAAACTTGACATTTCCGCGTTTACCTCCATACATATATTGCAAATCGTCTGCTTCTGTTGTGCTTGATAAGCTTTGAAAATCAAATGTCAAACTGAAACGGTGTTTTACATGGTGGCATGAAACTAAAAATTCCCATTTTCCACGCATACGCTTTTTTCCTGACGCGTTTTTTTAGCACCGCTCTCAAATTGTTAGGCAATGTTAACTACATTCTTTGATTAAACTTGACATTCCCGCGTTTACCTCCATCTATGTATAGAAAATCGGTTACTTCTGTTAAGCTTTTACAATTAAGTGTCAAACTGAAAAGGTGTTTTACATGGTGGCATGAAACTAAAAATTCCCATTTTGCACGCATACGCTTTTTTCCTGACGCGTTTTTTTTAGCACAGCTGTCAAAGTGTTAGGCAATGTTAACTACATTAGTTGATTAAACTTGACATTTCCGCGTTTACCTCCATTACACTTTTATTTTATTACTTAGGCGGGTGTGGCCTTAAATCTCGCGAAAATTACGCAGGCCTTGCCCTTTTGTGGTCGGACATAACAAAACGCGACTATAGGTACTGTATCAAATTACTTACTATAATGTAAATTTTCTGGCAATGACTTTTATATC